>CM066036.1:178850369-180143702 GCA_033557465.1 Ichthyophis bannanicus
TGCATATAGTGTTAGCTGTGAGATGGCCCCGTTTGTGACCTGGGATTGTACATAACCATATCCATGTGACAGCCATGCCTGCATTTACCTGTACTGTTGGCGCTCATCTCCTTTTTTTTATATGCATCTGCTGTAATTTGTGACTTTGCATCCCTTTGGTCTGTATTTTGTGTATTGTGAATCTTGGCAATCTGTTCTGTTTTGGCAAGGTGTCTAACAATACCATACTTCTCCTCCTCGTGACACAGGGCAGGTGACATAACAGCACCATTTCCTCCACTGCATCTGGCTCACCATCCAACGTCTGTTGTGGGACTGACCTTCATCTTAGTCTTTCCGGGGAGATGTGCCATTGGATGTTTGACCTATGTTGGTGGCACACAGGCCTGTGATGGACATTTTTGCTCTTGGACCGCTGACTTACCCATGATAGACCTGTACAACACACAGTGTGTGCCATGCTGTGGCTGTGTGTCTGGCTGCTGACAGGGACACAGATGGACTTTCATGGACTGTGTCATATTGGACGATGGCACTTTACTGTGCATGGCCAGGTTTGCATGGTGTGTTTTGCGATGATCTTTTGGCTGTCAAGGACACCTTGCTTTTGGGACACTGTGCGCATCAGGGACTGACATAATCTATGTATTTCTGACATCCCTCCACAGTTGGTTAGTGTATAGGTGTGTCCCATGTGTGTGACATGGCACACATGATATGTTACTTTGTGGGTTTCAACATCAGCATACAGCCATGTTTGTGGCACGGGGGCACACATGGAGGGATCCAATTGTCTATGTCCACCTGCCCCACACCTAAACAAGGTGCAGGTTCTGCCACATACACACTTTCATGCCCGCCACCATCCTTGTTAGATGTGTGGAGGGGCCAGGGGTGCTTAGATTCATGTGTGGCATCACTGTACCATGTTTGTGTGCAGCTGGTGCCTGTGCTTCTCAATAACTATGTTTGTGAGACACTGCATGTGGACCTATGGCTCTGTGTGGGTTCACTGTAGCTGTCTGACCATCATTTGCATCTGGACATGCTAGTTATTGTATATGTTTACTGTACAGATGTGACACTCTGCATGTCTGTCCACGCATTGCAGTGCACATTTGCAGAGTCCTGTTTTACCCCCTGCATTGACAACAGTCTCATTAGGCCATTATATTTGGTGTGGGTCAGAGTGGGTGTCCATTGTCCTCCTACACTTCAGCATTGCATGGACCATGCTATCGGTAGCCAAACACTGTCCACCAAACAAACAATGCAAGGGGACATACTGCACGGGTGTTATGTCTGCACCTTTCAGGGAGTTGTGTGCTTTGTATTTTCTCTGTGTTCATGTGTCCCCTGCTACCTGTTAGCATACAATCATTCAGCTCTAGATGATATTTGTCATGTACACTGAATACTTTCTGATGTGCCAATCAGCCATTATGTGGGAGGTTGGACATAACTTAATGAGGGTGTTTCTCACATGTCAACATTGTGCCAGCATATGTTTTCTCTTTTGGGGGCCACCTGTGTTGCATGAGGGCTATGTTGGGGGGGGACATGTGATGTGTTTGGGGTCTTACGCTTACAACGCCTAGAGTCTACATGCCCTCATATGTAGCTCACACATTGTGGGCATGCAGCAGATGCTCGTGTATGTGGCCCTGGAATCCAGTGCATATCATGCACCTGTTCCACAGAGATCTCATGCCACTCAATTGTGCGCAGGCATTGACCTTTATGTGGCATGTGTGTTTGTACCTTGCTGACTGTGTTCCCATCTTTAAACAGGGAGGGGCTTACTTTGAAATTATGATTTACACTGTGTACAGTAACTGGGAGTGTGATCCAAATAAAGATATGTATTTTACAGACATTAGTTTCTTTTGCTGCTTGGTCATGTTCACACACATGCACTACAATGTCTACCTTTGAATATGTTATGACTCCTTGTGACCTTGGGACTCCGTGGTTACCTTGACAATGTTCCTCGAGTTACTTTCCAAGGGCCACATGATCTGGTTTTGTGAAATGAGGCCTGGTTGCCTTGTGTGCATGACAGTTTTGTGAAGACTAGGCTGCTCCTCCTCTCGTAGAGCACATTCACACTTGTGTCTACTGGGTTGCTTGCAAGGTCCATGTCCACCTGTGCTCACAACAGTGTACGATGGCAGCTGTGCATGTGTCTGTCATTTTGCACATCACAGGTTCTTACTGGTTCACATACAGACCCTGTCTTTGGAATATTATGTATTCCTTGGGCTCAGTGTATTATTTGTGGGTGTGGTTGGTGGCATGTGTTTTCATATAAGGTTTTGCGTTTAGCCCACGATATCCTTTGTTTTTAATTATTTTGTACATTATGCTGACTTGACCATTAGTTCACTGCAGGTTCATCAACTCTACACACACCCATGTCTGTGATCAGGGTGCAGCAGGGTGTGCACTGTGTGCTGCCTAGCCAGCAGATATCATCTGTTACATAGGTTTCTCTCATTATGTTGTTTACACTGCTGTGCACCTGGGGGTGTGGTGGTGATGGGTTTCAGCAGGTGTGTTTTTCCCTTTTTCATGTGTTGCTCTCTGCTGTCCTGTCCATGATCAGTACATTGCTTCACCACGCATCCTCCACTGCCCTTGGGGATACCTTGCTTTGCTCTTGTTATGTCTGTATATATTTATGTATTTGTTTTGGTATCCCACTTTTCACAGGGTCAAGGGGGGTTTCATACGAGGGGGGGGAAGTTTTACATGTTGGCCACGGCCATTGCTAGGGGGGCTACATTGACGGTTTCAAATGGGGACATAGGACATACTATGGACATTGACAGATTGTGCACATTGTCATATTTGTATGGGGTGGGTTAGGGGTTGGATTAGTGGGGTTCCTGGGACAGTATGTTTTTCAGCTGTTTTATAATGGATTAGTGGTCTGGGTTGTTACCAAGACATCTTGGGGGGCTGTGCATGATACATGGGGCAGGAAGTTCAGGGTCTCGATTGCAGGTCCCTTGCGGGCATTTGGTTCATTTGTTGCTTACAGTACCGGAGTTGGTGGGGGCTTGTCTGGTAGTTGTGCCGTGGCCTGGGCGACACAGTCTGGTGTTGATTTGGGGGTTGCGTGCTTCATGTATGACTTTGTTGGTGAGTGGGAGGGCTTTGTATTGACTCCTTGCTTCAGGTGCCTGTATGTATGTTTCTTTCAGGATTGGGGTGATGTGGTCTGTATATTTTGCATGCTGTGTCTACAGCATCACATATCATTGTGTGTTTGTGCATGCGTCCCTGGTCCCAAATACAGACTGTGATCTGAAATGTACACAGGAGTTCTGCAGGTGCATTTGTTCATGGTTTCCCTTGTGGGTTTGCCTGTCCTTACAACCAGCATGCATGTAGCGTGAGGGCCTGGACTATTTCTGACTGCATCCTTTGCTAAAACACACACATTGGTGCTGTTTCCTACCTGTTTTTGCTTTTACATTTCTGGTGTTGTTCGTATGTGTGATTCCTCTCTGTTCTCTTGGATGTGTATGCGTGTCCTGCAGTTGTGTTTTCCATTTGTTTGACTGTCATATGTTGTCAGGTTTGTGCTGTGGACACATTGTACACTCATCTGAGTTGTGAGCCATGCATCTGTCCATCTTCTGTCTGCCAACTCTTGTGTCATGCTACCCTGATGTGCATGCAGCTGCAACCCTTCCTGCACTCCTACACCTTCCTGCATCACAACTCTCCATGTTTGTCGCTCCTGTGTTTGCTCTGCATATCATCGCTAGTCCACTGTAATCATGATATTTCACAGATCCTGCCATTTCAGCCTCCTCTGCTGGACACATCTTCCCATCCACTGTTGCACACCATCATTATAACATGGTACATTATCCATCACTCTGTACATAGCTACAGCTGGCACCAGTGTCTTTATCCATTTCTGTTGCTGCCACATAGCCTTGTGGAAATCTTTGTGGTACAGCACCTGTGATGTCAGTGGTTCTTATACTTTTGGATTGCCTTTCCTTTCGGCTCTGTGCAGTATTTGGGTTACATGTGCACTCGCATTTGATGATGTGGTTGTTTATGATGTGCATTGTGTAGCAGCCTAACGGACCGATACTCTGGCTAGGCTTGTGTTTTAGATGGCAGCACAGCTTACTGTACAGTTGCATTCTGAGAAAACAGATGTCACTAAGCCAACCTTGGTCACTGCTCATTTGGCACCATGACCCCTGCACCATCACGCAATGCCCTAACCATTGTGCTACACTGCTGTTCCCTCCTGCATGTCTGCTCACCTACCTGGGATTTCCCTGCGTTAGACTGCACAGTGATGCCAGCACTGACTGTGCTTGGACCATGCCCTGCCTCATACGACAAACTGTAAAGCACCCTACACACGGACATTGTGATTTCCTTGGTGGGCAATGCGCTTTAGGATTTGACATGTGAGGTACCTTATATTGCGTCATATGCATCACCTGATATTACAGTGCTTTCATAGTGCATTTGCAAGGGGGAGTAATAACAATAACATGTAAAATGCCTCCTAGATCACTATTGCTCATGACAGATGATGGCTCATCCAGCCGCTTCATTGGGCACTGCGGGGGATTGAACCCCCAATCCCTGCTCCATTGGTAGGCGTCGTTCCCATCGTGCTGTGGCTCAGCTCGTGTGCTTTCCCATCCGCGCGCCGCCTTATGCCGCACAAAGTTCCTCTGCCTCGTAAAGGATTAGTGCGCCGCCTTCTGCTGCCCACTATTTCTGTGCCTCCTAAAATGGTGCCTGAGCCTGCCGCTTCATTGGGCACTGCGGGGGATTGAACCCCCGATCCCTGCTCCATTGGTAGGCGTCGTTCCCATCGTGCTGTGGCTCAGCTCGTGTGCTTTCCCATCCGCGCGCCGCCTTATGCCGCACAAAGTTCCTCTGCCTCGTAAAGGATTAGTGCGCCGCCTTCTGCTGCCCACTATTTCTGTGCCTCCTAAAATGGTGCCAGAGGCTGCCGCTTCATTGGGCACTGCGGGGGATTGAACCCCCGATCCTTGCTCCATTGGTAGGCATCGTTCCCATCGTGCTGTGGCTCAGCTCATGTGCTTTCCCATCCGCGCGCCGCCTTATGCCGCACAAAGTTCCTCTGCCTCGTAAAGGATTAGTGCGCCGCCTTCTGCTGCCCACTATTTCTGTGCCTCCTAAAATGGTGCCAGAGGCTGCCGCTTCATTGGGCACTGCGGGGGATTGAACCCCCGATCCCTGCTCCATTGGTAGGCATCGTTCCCATCGTGCTGTGGCTCAGCTCATGTGCTTTCCCATCCGCGCGCTGCCTTATGCCGCACAAAGTTCCTCTGCCTCGTAAAGGATTAGTGCGCCGCCTTCTGCTGCCCACTATTTCTGTGCCTCCTAAAATGGTGCCTGAGCCTGCCGCTTCATTGGGCACTGCGGGGGATTGAACCCCCGATCCCTGCTCCATTGGTAGGCGTCGTTCCCATCGTGCTGTGGCTCAGCTCATGTGCTTTCCCATCCGCGCGCCGCCTTATGCCGCACAAAGTTCCTCTGCCTCGTAAAGGATTAGTGCGCCGCCTTCGGCTGCCCACTATTTCTGTGCCTCCTAAAATGGTGCCTGAGCCTGCCGCTTCATTGGGCACTGCAGGGAATTGAACCCCCGATCCCTGCTCCATTGGTAGGCATCGTTCCCATCGTGCTGTGGCTCAGCTCGTGTGCTTTCCCATCCGCGCGCCGCCTTATGCCGCACAAAGTTCCTCTGCCTCGTAAAGGATTAGTGCGCCGCCTTCTGCTGCCCACTATTTCTGTGCCTCCTAAAATGGTGCCTGAGCCTGCCGCTTCATTGGGCACTGCGGGGGATTGAACCCCCGATCCCTGCTCCATTGGTAGGCGTCGTTCCCATCGTGCTGTGGCTCAGCTCGTGTGCTTTCCCATCCGCGCGCCGCCTTATGCCGCACAAAGTTCCTCTGCCTCGTAAAGGATTAGTGCGCCGCCTTCTGCTGCCCACTATTTCTGTGCCTCCTAAAATGGTGCCTGAGCCTGCCGCTTCATTGGGCACTGCGGGGGATTGAACCCCCGATTCCTGCTCCATTGGTAGGCGTCGTTCCCATCGTGCTGTGGCTCAGCTCGTGTACTTTCCCATCCGCGCGCCGCCTTATGCCGCACAAAGTTCCTCTGCCTCGTAAAGGATTAGTGCGCCGCCTTCTGCTGCCCACTATTTCTGTGCCTCCTAAAATGGTGCCTGAGCCTGCCGCTTCATTGGGCACTGCGGGGGATTGAACCCCCCGATCCCTGCTCCATTGGTAGGCATCGTTCCCATCGTGCTGTGGCTCAGTTCGTGTGCTTTCCCATCCGTGCGCCGCCTTATGCCGCACAAAGTTCCTCTGCCTCGTAAAGGATTAGTGCGCCGCCTTCTGCTGCCCACTATTTCTGTGCCTCCTAAAATGGTGCCTGAGCCTGCCGCTTCATTGGGCACTGCGGGGATTGAACCCCCGATCCCTGCTCCATTGGTAGGCGTCGTTCCCATCATGCTGTGGCTCAGCTCGTGTGCTTTCCCATCCGCGCGCCGCCTTATGCCGCACAAAGTTCCTCTGCCTCGTAAAGGATTAGTGCGCCGCCTTCTGCTGCCCACTATTTCTGTGCCTCCTAAAATGGTGCCTGAGCCTGCCGCTTCATTGGGCACTGCGGGGGATTGAACCCCCGATCCCTGCTCCATTGGTAGGCGTCGTTCCCATCGTGCTGTGGCTCAGCTCGTGTGCTTTCCCATCAGCGCGCCGCCTTATACCTCCCGCGCAGCTTTTCCAGGCGGTAATGTGCGGGACGCACATTGGCGCATATGTAAACCGCGTGTTTTTCTTTTTCAGGACGCAACGCCCACTCCTTATATGGCACACGCACACTAGCGCGGCCCCGCACGTTATGAATGTTTAGTAAACATACCCCATAGTGAACAACACACAGATACATAACCAAAAGCAACTAAAACACAATAAAGCATTCCCCAACCCCCACCCCCCCAGGCTCTCAGGTAAAGGAGACAAATACACATCAATGTCGGGGAAGGCTATCCCTATCAGCAGCATTGCCTGCAGATCGGCAACACCACCACTACTAATTATCAGCATGGCATGGGGACAAACTGCTGTAATGAAACTACAGCTGAACGAGCGACATATTGGTCAAGGAGAGACCATTTATCATGGCAGAGCTCCCCTCTATCAGGATGATGGAGCTTGTCATATAGCCATTCATACTTGGCGTAATGACAGACCAAGCTCCACCATTCACCCTGCCGCAGCCCTGCCAAGGACTTCCAATGAACCAAAATCAACTTGAAAGCAACCGCTACCATAAAATTTAAAAGGAAGTCCTTTGCTTTGCAGCTACCCCGGACTAACCCCAGGGACCGTAGAAAGACAACATTTTTGGATAGCTTGTCAGGAATGTCCAAAATCACTTGAATGGTACTCCAGACCGCTGCCCAAAAACGCTGGACATAAGGACACTCATAAAACATATGTAAAAAGGTGCCTTTCGCTGTCTGGCAGGACCAACAAGCCCCTGTGGATGACCGGTCCCACTTAGCTACCTTCACGGGAGTGAGATGGGCCCTATGCAACAGGAAATAAAGGGACTGTGTGATGGGTGCCGAGCGAGAGACCCTAGATATAATGCTCCATAGCTGCGCCCACAAATTTTGTACTCGTGCCAAAGGCAATTCAGATTCCCAAACCTTGTATAACCCCTTCGGGTCGCCACAGGCATAATCCCTGAACAAAGCATATATACCTGAGATCATGCCTTTTTGCCCATACATGGCTTTAAGATTTTGGAGTAATGTGCCCTCCTCAACTAAATCACGGACTAAAATCTTGGCAGCTTCAACGGTATGCTTGAGTTGCAACCAGCGAAAGTAGTTATTCAGGGGCAAGGAGAATTCCTTTCTAAGGGAATTGAAATCCTTCCAGCCAGAATTCCCAACTAGTTGCCCTAAGGTCCAAATTCCCCTATCTTGCCAGCTGCGCCAGGCAAATCTCCGCCCCCTGATCTTAAAAAGTGGATTCCACCAAAGCGGTGTCCATTTGGAAGGCTGCCCATCTTTACCTGCCAGTAGGAGCAACTGCGTGAAAGCAGCTTGAGTGGCCCATATTGCCCTGCCCTGCAACCCTTCCTCAGGGTGTAACATCCCTAACAGATGCCTCAGGGGGTAAGGGTTCGCCATGTGGGCCTCTACTTGGAACCATCTGGGACCCAGGGTCTCTCCCTCAGCATCCAACCACACCAGTCCCTGCTTGAGAAGGAGTGCATGGTGGTACCACTGGAAGTCGGGGAAGTGAACGCCCCCCTTTTCTTTAGGGGCTTTAAGTTTCTTGAGAGCGATGCGTGGCTGGGCACCCTTCCAAAGGAACCCCAAGAGACTTCTCTCTAGCTTGACATACACCTCTACCGGCATTATAAAAGGGAGCATGCCCAACACGTAGTTAATCTTGGGGACCAGCACCATTTTGATAACCTCAAGTCTGCCCCACCAAGTGAGATATAAAGGGGACCATGCAAGAATTTTACTACGGACGAACCGGGTGAGCTCCTCTATGTTCACCCGTATAGTATCCGCTGCAGAAGCACTGTACCAGGCCCCCAAATATTTAATACCAGTCGGCTCCCACCGGAACGGAAAGGGGGCCATCATTGCAGCTGTGGGGCGGCTATTTAGCGGGAAGGCCACTGACTTGTCCCAGTTTATCTTGTATCCAGAAATACTGGAGTAATTGTTAATTACGGTCAGAATCTGTGGGATCTCCACAGGTTGCGTAAATAACAACAAATCATCCGCATATGCGGATAGTTTCACTTTCATCCCAGCAAAGTTAAAACCCTGAATAGCTTCATGTTCCCGCACAGCGATAGCTAAAGGTTCGAGGGCCAAATCGAAAAGTAACGGGGATAAAGGGCAGCCCTGGCGGGTACCCCGGTGAAGGGAAAAGGATCGATGCAGGCAGCCATTAGCAAAAACCCTCGCACTGGTCCTAGCATAGAGCAGCTTAACCTTTCCTATAAACTCCTCCCCAAGGCCGAACCAGTTTAATACAGAGAAAAGAAAGGGCCACTCCAGCCTATCGAACGCCTTTTCGGCATCTAGGGAGAGGGCAACATAAGGAGACGAGCCCGCTGCAGCCCTATCAATCAAGTTACACAATAGCCGGGCGTTATCAAACGTGGACCTGCCGGGTATAAAACCACACTGGTCAGGGTGGACTAAGTCCCCAATTACTAGGGCAAGCCGTTTGGCCAAAATACTCGCGTATATTTTATAATCAACATTTAGCAAAGATATAGGTCGATAGTTCCTGACATTCTCTGGAGTTTTCCCGGGTTTCTCCAAGACCACAATAGTGGCCTCAGAGAAATTACCGGGATGGCCAGATTCCTTTTCCAACTCCCCGAAGTACAACATTAGATAGGGAATCAGCTCATCGCTCAGAACTTTATAGAGCTCTGCGGGAATCCCATCGGGGCCCGCGGCCTTCCCCCCCATCATAACTTTGATGGCCGTGGAAACCTCCTTATAAGAGAAAGGCCTACCAAGCTGTTTGGCCTGCTGATCACCTAATGTAGAGTGTCTAAGCGGATCGAGGAATTGCGCAATCGCTACAGGATCTGCAGTGGCCTCCGAGGAATACAGCCTATAATAAAATGATGAAAACTCTTCTAGAATTTGAACATCCTCAACCAATCTAGTCTGATTATCATCCACAAGAGAAACAATTCTAGACTTTTCCCTATTCCCGCGCAGGGTACTCGCCAGGAGCTTGCTGGACCTATTTTGCTCAACGTGATATCTGGCCGCTTGTTTCAACATTACTTGCTCTATCTCAGAACTCAACAGCTCATTGTATTGAAACCGTAACCTCAGCAACCTGATCAGAATCCCCGCAGCAGGCTGCCGAATCCATAGCCGCTCCCCCGCTCTAATCTGACTTTCCAGGGCTGCTAACTGCTCCCTCCTCCTCTTGGCTTCCTTGATTTTGTAACTTGTGATAGTAGCCCTTAGGGAGGCTTTAAAGGCCTCCCACCAGGCCCAACTAGCAGTATCCCCTAGTTTGTTATTCAGAAAGTATGACTGAATCGCATCCCTTAGTTCGGATTGGAAGGAAGGCTCCGCGAGCCAAGCCCTGTTAAAGGACCACACTGGATTACCTCTAATGGCCACCTGCATTGAGACCTTGAACGTGATAGCGGAGTGATCAGACACAGTCCCTCCCAAAATTTCCGCTGAACAGCAGCTTGACGCCAGGGACCGAGAGACTAGGAAAAAATCTATCCTGGAAAGAGAATTGTGTACTGGCGAATGAAACGTGTAGTCCTTTTCAGTAGGATGAAGCAGTCTCCAAACATCGACCAGTCCACAATCCTCTTTGAGAGCTAAAAAGGCACAATCTGCCCGAGAGGGTCGGTTTATTCTCGCAGGGCAGCGGTCTATCAAAGGCTCATTTACCAAGTTAAAGGTCCCCCCAGCAATTATTGGGGCAGTATAATTCTTCTGTAGGGCACGGCTCAAGGCTCTGAAAAAATCAGGGTCATCTTTATTCGGGCCATACACATTCACAAGTGAGAACCGAGCTCCCCCAACTTCTATCAGGGACCAAGCCCACCTCCCGTAGGCGTCATTATTGGCCTGGACTACCGTTGCCCCCAGCGCCTTCCGAACAAGTATGGCGACAACATTTTTTTTATGGTCCGCTGGGGAAGAGCCCGCCAGGAAATACCTCTTGTCCTCTAGTTTTACTGTTTCCTGAGTGGTAAGATGAGTCTCCTGCAATAGTACTACATCTGCCTGGTTCCGGGCACAATACGCTAGGATTTTTTTCCTTTTCATGGGAGTCTTAATGCCCTTCACATTCAAAGACAAGACATTTAGCCAATTAGCCATTACCATCGAAAAAGCAGCATACTCCAAATGGCAGGACACACCTATGCATCTCCACAAAGGTATGTCGGGATTGGCTTCCCCTACAAATAACCTTTAGGATCCTTCCCTGAGAGCCAACCAAACCTCCCCAACAAAACTCCCCCTGAGAACAATAAAAACTAGGGTGAGCCAGCAAAGGCATCCAACAATACGCAGCCTAGCCCCCTTGAATATTACCCGCCACCCCCTTTTATCCATATCTTAAGAAAGGAAATAAAGTTAAGAAATTGAGACAAGAGAGCAACAGGGTCACACATGTACAGCCTGAAAACTCAGCGGGGGGGGGGGGTCCCCCGAGTCTGAGAACACAACCATCCATATCCCCTTTACTCAACTCAACATCCCTACACATGCCAACCGGGCAGCAAAATTGTTTTTTTTTTTGTTTGTTTAACTGTCCAACCCGGCTCTGCGCCGCAGGAAACTCAGGCCCGGTTCCACTAACATTGGGAAGCCGCGTAGGTACCATAAGTCTACAGATCCACAAATCATCCAGGGACGAAACTGTCCTCCAGCAGGCACTGCCAATTAACTCGACTGCATTTGCAAGGCCTCTTGGCCTTCAATGTACGCCGCCAGTTCTGCAGGATCCTCAAAGGTCTTGGTCTCGTTGTTTAAGGTCACCTTGAACCGGGCTGGGCTAAAAAGACCATACCGTGCTTGCAGGCGCTGGAGCCGAGGCCGAAATGCCAGGAATTGCTTGCGTCATGTAGCTGTTGGCTTGCTAAAATCTGGATAGAAGGCCACTCTCTGACCACCAGGTAATAGGAGCTGGGAGGCCTTAGCTGCCATCAGGATTTGAAGGGCATGTTGGTGCCGGAGGACACAGAATATCATTGGGCGTGGAAATTTAGAGCGTTGGTTAGCAAGGTTTGAAAGCCGGTGGGCCCTTTCTATTTCAAACGGGCGAGAGAATTCCACCTTCAGGAGCTTTGGAATCAGAGATTCTAGGTAACTTATGGGATCGCTCCCCTCGGCCCCCTCCGGCATACCCAGGACTCGAACATTATTTCGGCGGGCCCTATTATTCGCATCCTCGTAATTCTTCTCCAGCCCCTCCAGCTTACGAATCATCCTTGGAACGAGGGCCAAACGCTCCTCATGCTCCGCCACAACCTTTTCCGCTCGCTCAATTCTTTGCGTAAGCTGTTGCATCTGTGTCGTCAACTCCTTCAAACATGTTTGCATGACATCAAGAGATTCGCCATTGGCATCGACTCGGCAGCGGACCGCTCGCACCTCCTTCAGAACTTCCTTCAATCCCTCTGCGGCCTCAGACGGCGCCACCATCTTTTGGGGAGAGAGAGGGTCAGATTTAGATCTTTTAGTGCCGGTCGCCGCCGCGGCAACAAAATCGAGCCGGGTCTGCTTGCCAGCTGCCATGTGCAACCCCCGGTGCCTCTAAACACTGTAGTTTAGGCGGATAAAGATGTTGAAAACCAGGAATCGAGACCTAGGGGGCCAGGAGAGCAGCTCTTATGCGGCCATGTTGGTTCCTTGCAGGCTCCGCCTCCCCTTGATGTAAATCTTTAACTTTTGCAGCTGCTTCTTTTAGTTTTCTTTTAACTAGTTTCCTCATTTTATCATAGTCTGCCTTTTGAAAGTTAAAAGGTAATACTGTTGATTTCCTTGCTGTCCTTCCTTCATTTATTAAATCAAACCTGATCATGCTATGATCACTATTGCCAAGTGGCCCCAACACCCTTATATCTTGTACCAGATCTTTTGTTCCACCAAGGACTAGGTCCAAAATGGCTTCCCCTCTTGTTGATTCATGAACCAGCTGCTCCAAGAAGCAGTCATTTATTTCATCTAGAAACTTTATCTCCCAGTGTCCTGCCGTGACAGTGACCCAGTAGATAATGGGGTAATTGAAATCACCCATTATTATTATTGTGTTGTAACTTTTGTTAGGTTCCCTTATTTCTTTGAGCATTTCATCATCCATTTGTTCATTCTGGCCAGGCAGTCGATAGTACACCCCCGCTTCCATTGTCTTCCCCTTTTTACAAGGAATTTCTGGACTGGTCTAGCAGGGCGATATGGGAGGTATGGGCGTAGCCTATGGTTGGGGCAAGGTACTACAGGCCGGAAGGTAGGTGGTTCAAATCCCACTAGAGGACAGCAACCTTGGGCCGGAAGGACTGGGGTTTCTAGTCCCACAGGTGCTCCTTGTGGTCTTGGGCAAGCCACTTAACCCTCCATTGCTCATGTTCCCTGTAAGTATTAGTGTATGTGTGTCATATCCCCTCGTGTTAAATGTATCCCCCAACCGCTTTGACCCGGTGAAAAGCGGGATATAAATGCAGCTAAATAAATAAATAAATAAATTTTACTTACCAATTATTGTCCTTTCCTTGACTCCTTTTATATCAGTTCAGGGCCCACACCTAGAACTGTATTTGTTTTGTAGGGCCCACCCCTAGAACTGTATTTGTTTTGTTTTCCACTGTGGTTTCCATAAGATCTCTATAATTTTTATACTTGGCTCTGAAGGTTCATCTTCTTCAATCAACTTTCTGTTTATGTTTTCGTATACATAGTTCTCTACTGTTGCTTGGTCCTTGTTGCCCGCGACTGAGGTTGTGTGAAGCTTGCCATGTTTCTCCCATATGCTTTGGAATGAATACTAAAGAGACTTCTAGTGGCTGAGGTGAATAGTGGCATTGGAGTGATGCCATTGAAACCCGGTCTTTTCATTGTTTCTTTGTCTCCACTAATCTGCTTGTAGGGGAATACTAGTCTGGACCGGTCTAGCAAGACTCAAGAAAAGGACATTAACTTGTAAGTAAAATGTCATCTTGTGTTCTTCAGTATGTGTGTTGTGATTTTTCGATAAAATTGCCTTTATCTTAATGGACTGCCACTCTTTGGGGTATGTTTACTAAACACCGCACATTTGCGCACCGCACATTAGCGCACTAAAAGCAGCAACTTAAGTGCTCTTAAGCGCCCCGCACACGTGCGACGAACCCCCGCGCAGGTGCGGGACACACAAGTACGGGCCCGCAAATATCCGATAGAGGAGTGGAAAGGCTAACGGAGGGCGGAGGAAGGCTCCCGAGGGGCGGAGAGACAGGGTTAATGGGCGGGGAAGGGGAGGGGAGAGGCTCCCCGCACATTATCGGGGCCGAATTTCAAAGGAAAAATATCGCGAGTGAAACACTCGCGGTAGAGGTCATGTAAAGGGAAGAGAAACCATTTCCGTCAGCAATGTAAAGCAAAAGCGGGGAAACCTAAAATACGTGAGCAGTGTGAAACATGTGCACTTAAAAAAACGGTAATATAAAATGAAAATGAACACAACAAATTATAAGATAAATATAATGTTGCTGGGCAACAGTGCTATTAATGGCCAACAATAACAAACACTCCCAGGAAAGGCCAAAAAAATAGAAATGATGTTTGGAAGGGTCTATGCTCCGTAGACTCATGCTAAAGCACAGCAATGTAATGGAGCTTTTCTGGGAGTGCATATCAGGTTGCTCATTGATATCACTGTTGCACTGTTTGAGGTTTGCTTGATTTTGCTCCCCTTATTTGGAGGACATATTTTGGTTTGTTATGCACCTCTGTCCCCATACAAGGTAAATGTGGCCACAGTAAAATTATGCAGAGCAGGGTGTCAGACTCGTGTGGGCAGGTTTCCTATCTCCAGACACTGCAGCATCTCTGTGGCCTCAGTGTGGTGCAGCAGACACAGCCAGTGACTGTAGGTCCATAGGGTTACAGGTTCAAATCCCAGCTGGGGACCCTGCCAACCCAGTACCCATAGTTTTACCCACCAATAAACAGTGAGAGTTCAGACACTCTTTTATTGCAGAGAACATAAGCATGGTCCCAACACCTATATTTTACCCTACACCGCATACAAACCATAACAAATGGGCATTACCTACAGCCGTGTCCCCCAAAGTCAGTCCTGGAGTGCTACAACTCACTCAGGTCATATGTTTTTCCCAGATAGGGACATGTCTGCATGTTGGCGGAAGGGTACAGGTGGTGGAGGGGGCAGTGGCTGCAAACCACAGCAGACAGTGGCCTAGGCCTGTGCAGGCTGGCACCCTCCACCACAACAGACAGGCTCTGTTGGATGTACAGTCATGGACCCCCCAGGGAACACAGCATATCTGTGGCAACATGGTGGTGCAGTGCAGACAGACAGTGTGTGCCGGAACAGAAGGTCACAGGTTCAAAGCCCAGCTGGGGCTACTGGCTATCCAGGCCACATATTTTTCCTACAACTAAAGCGTGATAGTAAGGACAAAACTGTATAGCTAAGAACATATGCATGGTTCATACGCCTATATTTTACCACACCAATCACAGACACCATAAACAGGCGCATTACCTAGAGCAGAGTCTCCCAAATGCAGTCCTGGAGGGCCCCACACCATTCAGGTTCCATGCTGCCTCTAATAATGATGCCTGTGCTGCATAGCTATGCACCATCCCCATGGTATGCAGATGTAGCTCATGCATATTTATGAGGGACAGCATGAAAACCCGAACAGTGTTCGGGACACCAGGACTGGAGTTGGGAAACCCTGCCGTAAAGCAGCAGCCAACAGGGCCAGACAGACCCACACACACACCCACAGGCCCCATTGGCCAATGCCTCCTGGAGAGGCAGGACATTGGGCCCTGCCTGTATCTCCCAATACTAGCAGTTGCATACCTCTGCAATGCCACCCTACACCTGGGTATACGGTACACAGCTATCAAACGTTTCCTATGATAACTGGCAGATCTCCAGTCCTACGTAAAGCACAGTTTGCTCATTGAGCTCCACCATAACAATCATTCAGATGTCTGCGGTGTGTGCTGCAGGTCTCAGACAGTGTTTACCACCCTGGGATGTGACCCCCAACAGTAATGAGTACCATATCCATGCATGTACTGTGTCCATGACTGGTGTGGTGTGTATGGCTGCTGAACCCCTCTATAGTAGCACAATGCCGGCATAGGTGTGGGGGTTGCTGTCTGTCTATCCCAGGGGTGGGCAAACTTGGTCCTGGAGGGCCGCAGGCCAGTCAGGTTTTCGGGATATCTCTAATGAATATGCATGAGATATATATGCATTAGAGATATCCTGCCAACCTGACTGGTTTGTGGCCCTCCAGGGCTGGATCTGGAGACCCCTGCCTTGCACCTCTGTCATTTAAGATTGTGAGTGGACAAGGTGCAGATGTCCAAGACATCAAAAAGTTTAGATAGAATTTGTCACAGTCCTCCTCACTTCTCACCACCACCAAAAAATTGTCTATTAGACAACTTTTTGGTGGTGGTGAGAATCGAGGAGGAATGTGACACATTCTATATACCCTTTCAATGTCTAGGACATCTGTACCTTGCCCACTCATGATCTTAAATGACAGAGGTGTAAGGCAGGGGTCTCCAAATCCAGCCCTGGAGGGCCACAAACAGTCAGGTTGGCAGGATATCTCTAATGCATATATATCTCATGCATGTTCATTAGGGATATCCCAAAAACCTGACTGGTCTGCGGCCCTCCAGGACCGGAGGTGCCCACCCCTGGTCTATCCAGTGTGTGGTGGCTGCAAACACCTTCCACAGCCCACACTGCCAGCAATGTTGCCAGTATTGGGCTGCCAATGTGCATAATGAGGAGCAAGGTACCATGGGTGTAGGCCAGACAGGGTGGCCTTGCCAGGGTGCATCTGCACAGGGCATAGGGCACTGACTGGGACATTGTGGTGCCCAGCCACCACCTACACAGACAGGGTGACCTCAGTATGTCCTGCTGAGAGATCACTCTCACTCTGACTGTGCAGTGACCACAGCATGGCTAGGCACCCCCATAGTGCTATATAGTATTTCTCTCATGTGATACATATGGGTGTCCTTTTGGGGCCCAGTCACTGATTTATCTGTGTGCTGTGTATGCTGACATCCCAGTTCTGGATGCATGCACCTCCACTGGGAACATGCACTATGTACTAGCTAGCAGACTGTTTGTAGCTGGTATGTGTCTAGATGGAGTGGTTTGCAGGGTGCAGTGGCTGATGGCTTGCTGCAGGAGAATATCAGATAGTGGTGGGGTGCAGCTTACCATATCCTGGTCTAATGCCTGTCTGCTATTGTGTTGTGGATGTGTACAGAGCTGCATTGACTGCCCTGTGGGGTGTCTGTTCCTCATCATGACTGGGGTTGATGTGCCCATCTACTGCCACCTTTGCAGGGAGGTATAGGGTGGATCTATTGATGGGGGACCATGTTTGCGGGGGGTGGGGGTGGTGCATGTCCCACCTGGGGGGCTACACCTGACAGAGACATCCATGGTGTTATGTGCAGACACTACCTATCTTACACATTTAACACTGCTTTGGGCCTCCATCAGCCATGGAAGGTGTTGTGGACCTGGTTCTGAGCGCCTCATCGCACACTCAGGGTGAGCACAGTACCTGCACAATGTGACGGTGTGTAGCTAATCTGTGCCAGTAGAACACACGGTCAGTATCCCCTACTAGGCCGAGGTGCTGTGTGGGTGCACCCGGTCACTTCCTCCTACCAGGCCGAGGTGCTGTGGGGGTGCATTCCACATCTTGTGATCATCTGTGGACAGCTGATTTGCATGTGCAGTGCATCATGGGTACGGGTGGTCTAACCCTATCCTGGTGAACACAGCAGACTGTCTGTGTGGTGACGTGCAGGCTCTCTGTAGCCAGCCAGGGGGTTGCTAGCAGCCATAGAGCTATAGCCCAATGGTTACTTCACTGCCTGTGAAGCCAGAGGTCATGGGTTCAAACCCACAGTGGGGTTATTTGATAGGGTTGTGGAATGCATTATTTTTCTTTAATGTACATATTTTGATGCCAGCAAAAACACCCTCAGCGTACTGTACCCATAGGGTGCCTCTAAGGGCGCTTTATGGGGCACCCTATAAGGCACCTTATGGTTGCCGTCCATCTAAGGTGCACTATACATGATCATGTGATGCAACTTATAGGGTGCCCTATAGGTGACAGTTTAGGGTGCCGTGGCGGACAGTGTGCTTTCTAATGTGCCCTATGAAGTGCCTTATGGGGTGCCATATACGGCACCTTCAATTACGGCACGTGAGGGCGTGTTTGCTGGCAGCAAATAATAAAATAAACATACGGTGCTGCAGGAAAAAATATGTACATTGCAAAGCTGATACCACAGCCAGCCTTACGTATTAGGCACCCTGGGGAGCAAACTCATGACCCCTGTATCAGCAGTCAGTGCCCCTAACCATTGTGCTCCACTGCTGCTCCTCCTTGCATGTCAGTGCAGCTACTAATGCTTTTCATTCCTTAAAATGCACAGTGCTGCCATCAAAAAATGTACTCTGACCTTACGGTACCTCATACGGCACCCTCTAAAGCGCCCTATAAGCTACATTCTAGGGTGCTTTGGCAGAAAATGCACCTTATAGGGCGCCTTATGTTAACATGCTTTGGGGTGTGTTTGCTAGTACTGATAATTAACATGCCCCCTAAAGCATTCTTGCCCATAATATGCAATGCCTCAGCCAGCCTTGTTCAATGGGCACTGGGGGGACTTGAACCCCTGATCCCTGCACCATTGGTCAGTGTCTTAACCATTGTGCTGTGGCTTGGCTCTTCTGTTTGCACATCAGCGCGCCACTTATAACTCCCAGTATTAGAATGCCACAGGAACATCAGCGCGCCGCCTTATGCCGCCCAGTATTAATATGCCGCCAAAAACATCAGCGCACCGCTTTCTGCTGCCAAAAACATCAGCGCAACGCTTTCTGCCGCCAAAAACATCAGCGCACTGCTTTATGACGCCCAGTATTTTACTGCCTCATATATTAATGCATAGGCCAGCTGTTTCTATTGGGCTCTATGGGTGATTAAATCCCTGATCCCTGCACCATTGGTCAATGTTCTGACCATTGTGCTGTGGCTCTGCTGTTCTGTTTTAACATCCGTGCACCACTTATGACACCCAGAATTAAAATGCCTCAAAAAACCATTAGTGCGGCGCGTTATGGCGCCCATTATTTATATGCCTCCTAAAATAGCACCTCAGCCAGCTGTCTGCATTGTGTGGAAGCGAACCCCTGATCTCTGCACCATTGGTCAGTGTCTTAACCATTGTGCTGTAGCTTTGCTCTCCTGTTTGCACATCAACACTCCACTTATTCCTCCCGCGCAGCCACCTCATGTGCTAACATGTGGGGCGCATATGGGCGCCGCGCACCTTAGCGCATATGCAAATCAGGGATTTCCTTCTTCAGCGCGAAACGCCCACTCCTTATATGGCACTTGCACTCTACCGCGGCCCCGCACAATTTCGGAGTTTAGTAAACATACCCCTTTGTTTTCGATTTGCTCCTGTGTAGTGTGTTTGCCTCTTTTTGTTCTAGTGACTCCCTCCCTGGGCATCATGTGGCCATCTAAGATTGTCACCTTTCCTGTTGGCAGGCAAACTTTGGGAGATGTTGCAGAAGAAGCAAAATCGGCATCGGCCCTCAGCACGCTATGGCAGGGTACTGACCTTGCAAAAAAACAGACCTTGAGAGGCTCCAATTGTACTCTGAGCAAAAGGAGTGAGCTGTGAAGCTCATCTGATGGTGTAGCAGCACAGCGCAGACAAACCAATAATACCAGGAGTCTGTTCAGAAGGTCCAAATCATTTATTTGTGCACAAGTCTCAAGCAGAATCAAATTCAAAATGGCTGAGCGATGTTCTCTGGCAATACAACAACTTTTATAGATTTTTTCACCATTCTAGACATAGGAAAACATTTCATTGGTCCCGGTAACCTTCCGTACCTCCCGTACCTCCTCTATTGGTTCCGGTACTGATATGATTATCCAATTAGGTTCTTGGAGTGGGCCCAGCACCTGCTCACCCCCCTTCTAGTCCCAATTACAATGGCCAGTTCACCAACTTGTTACTTTCCTACTTCCAAGGCCATTGGGCTAGTTAGTACGTGCAGGGAAGCAAGGCTCTGTAACCTTTCTGTCAGCAGTTTTAATTAAATCCCTTACAGCTGTATTTTCTTATCAGGGGCATTCAAACATATTTTCTGTATTTTTCCAACTTTCAGTTCTGCTTGTCTAAGCTAATTCAATACTTTTACTGAGTTCTAATTCTACAATAGCAGCATGTTGGGGGATGTGCAATTCCTTTTAGCCTCTCCACAGACTTCATTTACAGGTCAAGCTAGTTAGGCCTGCTTGCTTATGTCAGACATTGTGGATCACAGGCCTTCACCTGCCACATTCCCCCCTTTGATTAATCTCACCCTATTACTTAATAAGGTGTGAGAGTTAAATCACTTATCTTTGGTTACACCATGGCCGGAGGATTCCGACTATATGCAGGAGGTTTAGGTTGATATAAGGCCATAATCTTAGTTGCGGTCTTCCGCTCAACTGTACTTTCAATAGTACTATGAATAGAACGCATACAACATGGGATTATGCATGGCAATAAGAAAATTACAGCAACAACTATTAGTACTAGTATAAGGAAAGTCTTAAGTCCTCCTAGCCATGCGAAAAGACCAGCAAACCAGTTAGGAAACTTTAGTGAATGCCAAGTTTGTACCAGCACATAAGCTTGCTTTCGCATAGTTTCAGCAATTTCTTCAACTACTTGACCTTTATCATCTATTTTTAAACAACAATTAGTTAAATTCAGCTTACCACATACTCCTCCTTCAGCTGCCAACAAATAATCTAATGCTAAACGGTTCTGATATATAGCAGTGCGCATTTGGGTACTCTGTCTTGCTAGAAGTGTAAGAGCTTGGCTAGTTTCATTGGTTATTATTTCAACTACTGCTTGTAAGCGAATAA
This sequence comes from Ichthyophis bannanicus, assembly GCA_033557465.1. Classification (NCBI taxonomy): domain Eukaryota; kingdom Metazoa; phylum Chordata; class Amphibia; order Gymnophiona; family Ichthyophiidae; genus Ichthyophis; species Ichthyophis bannanicus. Next base: position 178,871,154 of record CM066036.1, read on the forward strand.
TACGATTAATCATATAGATTGGGGTCCGATATCCCCACATACCATCATCATTCCAAGTGGCAGGCCCATAATATTCAATGATTCTCTCTGGTGGCCAATCATCACCCTTCCACTTCTCCCACTTGCCTAACTGGAGGGGTGCTCTCTTCTGTCTCAGTGCTCTTTTGTGTCTATGATTAGTAGTGTACACTGGGTATCCTAATTGTTCTCCATGTTCTGTGTTTAAAAGGAAGAAAGAAGGTCTGATGGTCCCTAAGACACACGCCCCTCCCCAGTGTGTAGGGAGTCGGGCATATGCTCGGTTTCCACAGATCCAGTATAGGCCAGGTGGGGCTTGCCAGGCCTGAGGTTTGGCAAGATTAGTCCATAAATGAGCAAGCTCAGGGAATCTGGCTAATGGGTTAGGGGGTTCAGTTTCTTTAATTCCTGTCCACCAAGACGTCTTTTTGGTGGTGTCATTATAGAACTTCTGGCTAAGACAGACCAGCTGTCCTACCTGTTGTTTGAACTGGGGTCCAGTTCGTGCATAGCAAAGACGTCCAACTATTGAGTGCGCTAACACCCATTCGCTGGTAGTCTTATGTAATTCAGTTTGATTGTAAGTCATTGAGTAATTCAATTATTGGGCTTCCCATGGCCATTGGTCACCCATTTGTGTCCCCCCACAAAAGTAACAATCTGAGATTTTTAGACTGGATACTACTGCTCCAGCTAATTCTAGAAATAAGTTCTGAGAGGGATGGGGAATTTCAAACTTATTCACATGCATGGCTTCATAGAATGTGTCGTGGATATGGTACTTGGATGATTTATGGGCTTGGGTATTTAATCTTTTATATATTATGGTTCCTGGATCTGATCCAGACCCCGCAATTCGTAGACCAAATCGGAATCCTCGTTTCCAATTTTCAGGTCTCAGAACAACAAACTCTAAGGGATTGCAAGCATTTTTCTTGCATTTGTCTAGATCTTTGACATATGGCCTCCGCAATGCAGCCATTCGATTATCTTTGGTATTCTCTACCATTCCAATCCAGGTGGCATAAAAGACACATTCCCATCTTGGGCAGAAGTAATCTGACTCTGGGGCTGTACTATACACATCGGCTAAGACTTTCTTTCCTGTGCATGCTCCCCATCCAGTGGTCCCTTCTGGACACATATATTTGTCATTCATTGAGTATGTTTTTTCCCAATTACCACACTTAGAACGACTATCTCTGTTGATTACTTCACAAGCATCAAAATACAAAATAGCATATTTACTAGGATCTGTGAGTGGGCGTGTGGCATTGATCAAAGGTCCATCTGCATCTTTCCATCGCATTTCTAAGGTGTAATAGGATGGATTCTGATGCGGATTAAAGCATACTTTAGATTTACTTTTGGTACAAACATTCAGTTCAGTGGTGTTATAAATACACCGAGTCACTTTACCAGTGCAGGAATAGTAAGAGTGATAAATCAAAGTCTGAGTTACTTTCAGTCCAGTCCGAGTAGAAGTAATGCAAGCAGTGCATGGAGGCAAGGCATGAATTAGTTCAAAGCCTCCAAAACAGGCAACCAGGGCAAAGTAAAAACAAAGATACATGTTGATTGGAGTTCTTCTGAATCCTCAGCTTGCAGATCTTGACCACGACGTTCTTTTCTTTGTCCCGTTTGCTAATGAAGCAATTCAACGGGTGCTGAGTGTTGATTGAAGATCCTCAAGTTGTCCATCACACATTAACCAACTTATCAATTTCAGTTGGCTTCCGAAATATGGTCAATCAATGTAGCATCAAAGTAGTGTGTAAAATCACACACATGAGGTTCGTTGAAACAAACTCTTGCTGTTTGGGAAACAGCAATCCTCTTCGAAAGACTTGGCTACTGCAAGGCACTGTAGTTGTTGGGATGATCCCAAAGAGTGTTTAGGATGCCGGTTGCCGTCTCAAGGTGATTCGCAAAGGTGCATCAGGATGCTGCTCTGTTGTCCACTGCTCAGGTTCTGGATCAGCTGCGGCTTGACTCTGCTGTGGTGGATCCAGGAATCGATCTCCGCTACCTTTACTGCAGTTGGGGTAGACAGGATGACAGTGTATGGTCCCTTCCAATGAGGTTCCAGCGGTGTCTTCTTCCAATCTTTGATCCACACCGAGGTACCAGGCTGGTAGGGATGCAAGGGTTCCGTCAAGTTGATAGGCAACTGGTCTTGGATCCACGCATGGAGAGTCTGCAGAACAAAACTAAGAGCTAGGAGTTCTTGCCTGGTTATTTCTGAACCAATCTGGGCTAAACTCCCTTTAATTCCCTGCACTATTGGTGGGGGTTTACCATACAAAACCTCGAAAGGGGAAAATCCTGTTGACTTTACAGGAGCTGAGCGTATTCTGAGTAAAGCTATTGGGAGCACTTGGGGCCACTTCAGGCGAGTCTCCTGACAAAGCTTAGACATTTGGGCTTTTAAGGTATGATTCATTCGCTCAACTTTCCCTGAACTCTGGGGTCTGTATGCAGTGTGAAGTTTCCACTGCATCTGTAGGGCTTTTGCTAACTGCTGAGTAATCTGAGAAACAAATGAGGGCCCATTGTCTGACCCTATTACTGCTGGAATTCCTAATCTAGGAACAATCTCTCTCAGTAAAGCTTTGGTGACTTCTCGGGCTTTCTCAGTTCTGGTTGGGAAGGCTTCTACCCACCCAGAGAAAGTACAAACTAATACCAATAGGTAGTGATATCCATTGGCTTTTGGCATTTCAGTAAAATCAATTTGCAGGTGGTGCATGGGGGTTACACCTCCTGACTGAACTCGGGGTGCTGGTGTGGGACCTTGCTTGGCATTATTTTTGGCACAAATTAGACACTGGTGTGCCACTGAAGCTGATAGGGCTGCTAACATGGTAATGCAGAAATGTGGTCTGAGTGCTTTTTCCATAGCACTTTTTCCATAATGGGTGGCTTTGTGGAAAGCTTTGACAAAGGCTGGACCCAACAATTCAGGGATTACTATTCGTCCTGGGGGTTGACTGCCCTCTGCTGGTGGCAGCTCAATCCACCCATCTTTCAGTACTCCATCTTCCTTATTACAGTAGTAATCTAATTCTTTGGTGGTATATCGTGGTGTCCATAGGCTCAAGGGTACTGGAAACAATGCTGCCTGCATTGGCATGGCTTGTGGCGAAATTTGTCCTGTCATGGCTGCTTGTCGTGCTGAGGCATCTGCAAACCTATTTCCTCGAGCAACTTCTCCTTTTCCTGCTTGATGTCCTCTACAGTGCATGACAGCTACACGAGTTGGGGCCCATACTGCATCAAGTAACATCAGTATCTCTGGGCCGTATTTGACTAATTTTCTTCCATACGTGATGAGCCCTCGTTCTTTATAAAGAGCTCCATGGGCATGCAGAGTAGTGAAGGCATACTTAGAGTCTGTATATACATTTAACACAAGTTTTGCACCTAGCAGTAGTGCTCGAGTAAGTGCTATCAATTCTGCTTTCTGGGCTGATGTACCTGAGGCTAGAGCTGATGACTCAACGACTTCATGTTGAGTGACTACTGCATATCCGGCGCAGCGTTGTCCATTGATGATGAGACTGCTTCCATCTACGTAATAAATTTGGTCAGAATTGTCTATGGGCACATCTGTCAGGTCAGGTCGGCTTGAAAATACAGTGTCCATGACTTCTATACAGTCATGTTCTGGGAGTTCTTCACTAACAGGTATCAATGTGGCTGGATTCAAGGCATGGCTTACTTCCAGTTGTATCTGTGGGTTCTCACATAACATACTCTGATATTTCAACATTCGGGAATTGGTGAGCCAATGATTTGCTTTCTGTTCCATAAGGGCAAGGACTGCATGTGGCACAGTGACTCATATATTCTGTCCTAGTGTGAGCTTGTCTGCTTCACTCACTAACAATGCTGTAGCTGCAACTGCTCTCAGGCAAGGTGGCCATCCTTTGGCCACAGTGTCCAATTGTTTCGATAGGTATGCTACAGGTCGCTCCCAATTTCCCAATTTCTGAGTCAACATGCCCAAGGCATTTCCTTGCGCTTCATGTACAAACAAGTGGAAAGGCTTGTGAACATCTGGTAGTCCAAGGGCGGGTGATGACATCAATTCTTCCTTTAACGTCTTGAAGGCTGTATCCTGCTCAGGTCCCCACTCCAGTGGCGACTTTTCTTCTCCTTTTGTGGCTTCATACAATGGTTTGGCGATTTGAGCAAAGTTGGGAATCCAGATTCGGCAATATCCTGCTGCTCCCAGAAAGGCTCTGACTTGCTTTCTGGTAGTTGGGGTTGGAATTCTGCATACTGCTTCTTTTCTCTCTCTGCCTAACTTTCGGCTTCCTTTGGTTATATGAAAGCCCAAGTATTTCACTTCTTTTTGGCATAGTTGTGCTTTTGCTCTGGAGACTTTGTATCCAGCTTCATCTAGTAACCGCAAGAGGTCTTTGGTGGCTTGTATACATTCACTTTCTGATACAGCAGCTATCAGCAGATCGTCCACGTATTGGAGAAGCACTCTCTTCCCCGGGGCCACTGGATAGCTTGAAAAGTCTTGATTTAGGGCAGCACTAAAGATGGTAGGCGAATTCTTGAATCCTTGGGGTAATCGTGTCCAAGTAAGTTGGCCCCCTCTTCCAGAGATAGGGTCCTGCCATTCAAATGCAAATAATATCTGACTTATGGGGGCTAATCTTATGCAAAAGAATGCATCTTTTAAATCCAGAACAGTAAAGTGGGTAGCTTCAGCAGGTATCAGTCCTAGAAGTGTGTACGGATTTGGTACAACTGGATGTATGGTCTCAACTGCTTCATTCACTCTTCTTAGATCTTGCACTGGGCGATAGTCATCTGTTCCAGGCTTTTTCACTGGCAGAAGTGGAGTGTTCCATGGGGATTGACATACTTTTAGTAGGCCATGTTCTAGTAATCTTAGCAAGTGGCGGTGGATACCTTCAATTGCAGCTCTTGGGAGAGGATACTGCTTGACATGTACTGGTGTAGCACTAGGCTTGAGGGTTACAATTATTGGAGCTATATGTTTGGCTAGGCCTGGAGGACTGCCTTCCGCCCATACTCCAGGTGGCACATCAATGCTTTTCAAAGTTTGTTCAAAATAGGTGTCTTGGGCAGATTCATCACTGTAATATCTCCATTCTTCTTCTCGGGGAACTGTAAGCAGCATTATTCCTGCTGGCTTGGCTTGAGAATTTACTGTCATTTGCATTTCTCCTCTTTCAGTAAAGGATATTTGGGCTTGTAGCTTGGCTAACATAACTCGTCCCAGTAGTGGCACTGGACATTCAGGCATGTAAAGGAATTGATGAGTTATTTGTTGTCCTCCTAGACTGCATATGCGATTCTGAAGAAAAGGTTTTGTAGCTTTGGCACCAGTTGCTCCTACAATGGTGACTGCTTTTGTGGAAAATGGGGCTATCTTTTTGTCTACTACCGAATGTTCTGCTCCAGTATCAACCATAAAGTTCATAACTTGGTCTCCTATTTGTATTCCGACCATAGGCTCCTGGAGACCTAAAGCAAACTCGGAGCCCGGTCTGTCCTAATCCACGTCATCTTCATCATGGGCTGTCGCAGCCAATGCTTGTACGGCTTCTCCTCTTTCTCGCTGGTATTGCTCTCGATTGGCTCCTCCGCGATTTCGGGGACAGCCTCGTCTTCCTTCTCTCCATTGATGATTGTTTTTGTCATCCTGGTGGGCGTCTTCGAGTTGCGGGCATGCATCTCTCCAATGTCCTTCCTCTTTGCAGTAGGCACATTGGTTTATGCCTAGCTGGGGCTGGCTTCCGCCTCGGCCCCGCCCCCTTCCTCTGCTCCGTCGACTAGGGATACCTCCCCTTTTCTGTTCAACTATGGCCGCAGCCAAAAAATCAGCTTTCTTCTTCATCTTTCGATCACATTCTTTCTGTCTTTCATTATCACGATTCACATACACTTTATGAGCGACTTCCAATAACTGAGTTGCATTCATGCCCGCAAACCCTTCTAATTTCTGTAATTTCCGTCTAATGTCTGGTTGAGACTGATTTACAAAAGCAGAATTCACCATGCATAAGCTTCCTGGCGCATCTGGGTCATAGGGAGTATACATTCTATATGCTTCAGTTAATCTTTCATAAAACACTGCTGGGCTCTCATCTATACCTTGGGTAACTTCAGTAACTTTGGAAAGGTTCATAGCTTTCTGGCCCCCCCTTTTCAGGCCTTGTATAAAGCCTTGGCGAAAACGGGCTAGGGCTCTGGATCCTCTTTCTGTATTTGGATCCCATCGGGGGTCTTCATTCGGGAATTCCCTCTGGGCCGCTTCCCGATTATCTATTCTGTCTTCACCTTCTCCTGGTGCTACAGGGTTATCCGCCAGCCAGTCTATAGCTGCTTTTCTAATTTGTGTCCGCTCCTCTGTAGTAAATAAGGTGGACAGGAGCTGGCGACAATCTGCCCATGTTGGTTGGTGAGTTTCCATAATAGTATTCACTAATTCTGTAAGTTCCTGGGGCTTATTGGTATAGGAGGCATAATGTGTCCTCCAATTTAACAAATCAGTGGTAGAGAAGGGGACATACACATAGCTTAGGGGTCCCGCCACCACCTCATTATCCTCATTCCTTATGGGTATTCCCGGGACTTGCCATAAAGGCATCATCTTGGCAGCAGATGTCTTTTGGGATCTGAGGGATATTTTCGTAGCTTTCCTGTCAGGGGTTATCTTTTTCTCTACATGCTTTATTCTTGGTTTTCTTTTGACTGGTGAGCTAACACTGGCAGCCGCTTTTACACTGTCAGTATCACTCTGGGAAATTTCAATTTCTTCCTGTTCTGTTTTCTGTCTCTGATTCTCCTTTTTCAGTCTCGGTAGAATCATCTTCTTCATTTAAAGGGAGCTCATCTACCTGCTCTTCGGGTGATGGCTCCGGGGTTGGGTCCCGCTCCCGCTGTCTCCGGGGTTCTGGGGCAGGACGTGGGGCTACTCTCACTGGGCACTGGGTTTGGGGCTGTCGGGTAATCACTTCTGGGGAATCAAGATCTACCAGGATGGGTTTCTTCCTGGACTTCTCACCTTTCCCTTTTCTTCTGGGCTGTTCTATTTTCTGACTATAATCTGTCTTTGCTAACATTATTCTGCACTGCTCCTCATAACAGCGCTTCGCCCAAGGGGGCGGATCTTCACAAATACTTAACCACGAATCTATATAAGGGTACTGATCGGGGTGCGCTATTCGCACTCTATGGTGCACTAACTGAATAATTCCTACATTAAAGGTTCCCTCTCGGGGCCAGGTAGGATCTAGATCGGGCCACTCCCTAGTACATAAAATCTGTAAACGGGCTGCAGTCATTCTAATACCATAATCTCCTGAATATCCTTCTTAAAAAATGTGCGATCATACATTCTAATGGAGTGTTCCTCGTAGACCCCGCCCCTCCCATTTCGATGTGTGCGCACAACAACAGACAGAAGGGAAAAGGAGGGCGGACCGTGGGTAAGGGGTCCACATGGCCCTAGAAACGTATAAGGGAAACAAATAACTAGACAAGACGACAATCGCTTCCCCCTTTTTACGACCTGAACGCGGTCACCCGGTCAGGAACTGCGTTACTCAGGGGTCCGCCTTCGCTTGGTCCGTGCTGCCAGACCTCTCATTCACACTCCATTCACACAATCATGCTAGCAACGTATCCCAGAATGCATTCATTGCTATCTATTCTGACTAGTCTCATGCGAGTTCCAAATGCTAGAAGACGGGAGTTTCGCCCTGCTTTACTTACGCAGGGGTAGTCGGTCCATCTTGGAGAGTTGATCAAGCTCTCTTTCATGCGAGTGCTAGTGCTAAGTTCATGCCAAGTTCATGCAAGATTGGCAGTACTACTCTTTCTTATCTGTCTAGACACATGCTAAAATCAAAACTCTACTCACCGGATCCGGTCCTCAAACTTCCCAAGCAAGCGCATGAGTTGGACCTCAGACTCCCCTCACTCGGGTTCGAGGTGTTGGCTCCAGCCGGGCCCGGCACCCGCCGAGGTCCGACTAGCTCCCTCCGATGCAAGGGACCGGTGGCGCCAGGGAGCGAGCCCCCGTCGGAAGGGCGCGATCCCGGCAGGACCAAACCTGTAGAGGCGGAAAGTCGTGGTATATTGCCCTATATACCCTCTAATACCACACCTTCCCGGCCAACGCACCAAGAATATGTAGCAGCAGAGCGCAGACAAACCAATAATACCAGGAGTCTGTTCAGAAGGTCCAAATCATTTATTTGTGCACAAGTCTCAAGCAGAATCAAATTCAAAATGGCTGAGCGATGTTCTCTGGCAATACAACAACTTTTATAGATTTTTTCACCATTCTAGACATAGGAAAACATTTCATTGGTCCCGGTAACCTCCCGTACCTCCTCTATTGGTCCCGGTACTGATATGATTATCCAATTAGGTTCTTGGAGTGGGCCCAGCACCTGCTCACCCCCCTTCTAGTCCCAATTACAATGGCCAGTTCACCAACTTGTTACTTTCCTACTTCCAAGGCCATTGGGCTAGTTAGTACGTGCAGGGAAGCAAGGCTCTGTAACCTTTCTGTCAGCAGTTTTAATTAAATCCCTTACAGCTGTATTTTCTTATCAGGGGCATTCAAACATATTTTCTGTATTTTTCCAACTTTCAGTTCTGCTTGTCTAAGCTAATTCAATACTTTTACTGAGTTCTAATTCTACAATAGCAGCATGTTGGGGGATGTGCAATTCCTTTTAGCCTCTCCACAGACTTCATTTACAGGTCAAGCTAGTTAGGCCTGCTTGCTTATGTCAGACATTGTGGATCACAGGCCTTCACCTGCCACAATGGGAGGCATAGCATCTTGAAAAAGAAACATGAAGTAAAAAGCTAGATGGAAAGAAAAAAAATCCCTGCAAAAAAAAAAAAAATCCCTGAACAAAAAGGGAATTCCAGTACCTGTCAGAACAGCTGGTAAAATTTGAGAAAGGCTGTGCAAGCTACCCCCACATACCTTGGAGACCCTGATGCCTCAGATAGCTGGGGTGGAGTTCTTTTGTAAACTCTGAAGTTGCTTAATTGCAAGCAACAAAAGAGCAAAAATAGCAATAAGGAAAAAATATCACTAGCAAGCAGATAGAGAATAGCAAGAGGGAAGTGAGGCCTGGGCCCCAACTTACCATCTCCATCAGAGGCCCTGTGGGGGTCGTCCTGTCTGCCCTCCGACCTGCCAGGGGGAGTGGGTAACAGTGCTAGATACTGGCAGCTGGCAGCTTGAGGAGACAAGAACATACCTGAGCTCCAAACAAAAATTGGACCTGCATGTCTCAGTCACGCAGACCACAAGATTGTAGTCTGTGAGAGGAGAGACCAGCCTATCTGCAGAGCTGCACTGGTCCACATACCTTGCTACCTTCAGAAGACAGAAAAATACTGGCTTTACTGTGTTGCATCAGTGGACATACTAGTGATGACATCACTGAAAGTTGCACTAGTCTGCCCCCACTAGGGTTGCCAACTTTTTCACCGAGAAAAACCCGACACCTGTGGCTCGCCATGCTCCACCCATTCTCCGCCCCTAGTCCCACCCCTGCCCCGCCCCCAGCCCCACCCACAAAAATTACCGAGGATACATGTAGGCTAACTTCCTTGGTCAGATAATAATTAAACTGGGAACCCCAACTCCAAACATGAAATGTACAACACTGGAGAAATAAATCTATAAAGTAATTTCCTCTTGCACTAAACAAAAATGCAAAGATGTTAGCAATACACACTTCCCAGACCAGACATATTCCAGTTAATAAATTCAAAATAAAAAGTATTTTTCTACCTTCTGTTTGGGCATTTTTTCAGTTGCAATTGCTCCATTCACTTTCTTCTGGTTTCTTTGTGTCTTCTGGAGATCTATCCATTTGTCCTTTCTTCTCTTTTAGATGTTTTTCCATTCTCTCTCTCTGCTTTAACATACTGATTGTTTCCCTTTTGCTCTTTCCCCCAATTCTTTCCTTATTCCTTTATCATCCATTTAAATTTCACCCTTCCATTCTCAAGCCCCTCTTACTCTCCCAATACCCGGCCCATCATAGACTTTTCTTCCACACAAAATATCTTTTCCCCCTCTCCATTCTCATTCCCCATCCATTCTAGTCCTCCCCCAAAATCAGTTCCCTTATAGTTCTAGACCCACCCAGCATCCACTCCCTTCTAGTCCCATTCTCCCATGCCCCACATCAGCCCATTTCCAGTCCTATTCCAGCTCTTCATCAGCCCATTTCCAGTGCTAGCCCTCACATCACAGGCCATTTTCAGTCCTAGCCTCCCCCCCCAATCACAGCCCATTTCCAGTCCAAGTCCCCCATCACAGCCTATTTCCAGTCCTAGGCCCCCCCCACCATCAAAGCCCATTTGCAGTCCGAGTCCCCCCGCACCATCACAGCCCATTTGCAGTCCTAGTCCCCCTAATCACAGCCTATTTCCAGTCCAAGTTCCCACCCCCCCATAGCCCTTTTCCAGTCCAGGTCCCCTCCACCCCATCACAACCCATTTCCAGTCCATGTCCCCCCACCCCAGCCCTTTTCCGGTCCAGGCCCCCCCCCATCACAACCCATTTCCAGTCCAAGTCCCCCCCATAGCCCTTTTCCAGTCCAAGTCCCCCCCCCCATCACAGCCCATTTCCAGTCCAAGTCCCCCATCACAGCCTATTTCCAGTCCTAGGCCCCCCACCATGACAGCCCATTTGCAGTCCGAGTCCCCCCCCCACCATCACAGCCCATTTACAGTCCTAGCCCCCCTAATCACAGCCTATTTCCAGTCCAGGTTCCCCCTCCCTCCCCCATAGCCCATTTCCAGTCCATGTTCACCCCCCCATAGCCCTTTTCCAGTCCAAGTTCACCCCCCCCCCCATAGCCCATTTCCAGTCCAAGTTCACCCCCCACCCACATAGCCCTTTTCAAGTCCAGGTCCCCTCCACCCCCATCACAACCCATTTCCAGTCCGTGTCCCCCCCCCCATAACCCTTTTACAGTCCAGGTCCCCCCCCCCATAGCCCTTTTCCAGTCCAGGTCCCCCCCCCCCATCACAGCCCATTTGTAGTCCTAGACCCGCCCCCCATCACAGCCCATGCAGTCCTTGGCCTCCCCCCCCCCCCCCGACCAGCACCACGACTGTCTGAGGGGCTTCAGAGGGAGCTGGGGAAGCCTGCGCGAGGGCCCGGCTCCCTCTGTACAGCCGCTAGCGTGAAGAGCCTTTTCCTTCACGCTGGCGGTTGTTTCTGTGAAGCCGCGAATGCTGGGAAAGGTTAAAGGGTATTAACCTTTCCCAGCAATCGCGGCTTCACAGAAACAGCCGCCAGCGTGAAGGAAAAGGATCTTCACGCTGGTGGCTGTACAGAGGGAGCCGGGGCCTCGCGTAGGCTTCCCCGGCTCCCTCTGAAGCCCTCCGGTGTGTGGGCCGGCCCTGGGTGTTTTTTTTTTTACTTTGGCTCAGAAGAAAAGCCGGTCTTTTGCTCTGGCTGCTCCCGATCTTGCGGCCAGAGCAAAAAACCGGCTTTTCAAGGGACGGTTTTGCATCTGTGCCGGCAGCCGGCCTGGCCATAGAAAAACCGGCCAGGCCGGCTGAAAACCGGCCAGTTGGCAACCCTAGCCCCCACCTGCTGGCTGGTGAGCATAATCCACTCATCTGGACTTGTCTAGCAAGAGGAAAACGAAAATCCCTTTTTATAGATTAGCAGATTGATATTTAATGGCAGTCAGCATTTTTATTTAAATGCCCACCGCTGCAACTACATATATTCTGGATATTCAGTGCTGATATCCAAATGCTGGTTGGCACTGAATATCTGGATTTAGTGGTTAGCGCCAGCATTATGTGGATAGTGGTGATATTCATCCACTATCTAGACAGGCAGTCCACATAGCACTTAGAACAGTTTTTTTTTTTGCTGTCCTGAGAAATACGGATTGTTATGTGGATAGCAGCTCTGAAAATCATTTCTTTTCGGGTAAGTGCCAGCTCTGCCCACAGTCCACCCCAGCACTATCCAGATAATGCCAACATGGTTAGAGGAAATATCCAGCGTCACTGTCTGGATAGTGCTACTGAATATCCACCTTAGAGGGAATTAGGAGCTCTTTAACTAAAGTGCATTATGCAGTTATCATGTAGTTTGGTACAAGTTTAACTGCAAGCTCAGATCTATGATAACAGTAACCATGAGGGTATGACAGTGGACATACGCCAATTTTCTTGTTAACTGCCAGTCACACATTAGTGTGCTAAATGGGAAGGTTAGAGGCAGAGAGTGGGCATGTTGAGCACAATGCAGTTAGTGCAGAAGGACATATCGTATGCTGTCAATGTTGCAGTTAGTATGGGTGCATTTATCTCAGTAGGTGGAGGTAAGTGCACCCATGATAATAGTTCTGTGTGTTAGAGTACTTGTTCATGCATGAACTGCTGGGAGCATGCTGGCCTCTCTCCCGACAGTACCATGGAAGCTTTGCTCTTAATACACATTAGTTTTTGTGCTAAACGTGCATTAAGCAAAAGAGCTCCTTTGTTGGTTAAGACCTTTTGAATATTGATCCCTCAGTAACTCCACAGTGAAACTAGAATGTGTTCTTTGGATATCTAAGCTAATCTGATAGCAATGGATAATGCCATCCTGTTGTATGACCTGAACTTCATACTCCACTATACATGTGATATACCTGAGTGAGTGTGTTGAAAGTATGGGAGTTTTGTAACTTGGTAGATTCTGTAAAAGTATGAACTGGAAACTGCAGATAAGCTGTATATAGAGACCGCCAACATTCCCATTTCTCCACAGTTCCTTTCAACACTGGTGGGATAATTTAAGCCAAGTTCTGAAAGGGTTTGGAAGATAATGTTCTCTATTAACTATTTGTTGGCAGAGCAAATCATTTGTAACGTGTCTTTATCTGTTTCAGATGGCTCGGTGTAAAGCTAGAATGGTATGCATCTTCACAGGAGTACTGCTCTTCGCTTGCATCTGTCTCTTGAGCTTACCTGAATTTTGCCTATTTTGCCACAATACAGAAATAGTTTCCATTTCACTACCCTTCTACAATGGCAATGACACCTTTTTGCTCTTACCAGCCATTGATTGCAAGGAGAACCCTCCATTCTTGGTTATTCTTGTTACTACAGAATATTGGCAGTTGGAAGCTCGGACAGCAATTCGCAATTCTTGGGGGAAAGAGAGAATAATAAGGAACAAACGAGTGGTGTCCTTTTTTCTCTTGGGGACATTGGCAAGACAGAACAAGAAGACCAAAGTCAACATCATGAGTGAAAGTCGGAAGTATAAGGACATTATCCAGAAAAATTTCATAGACTCCTATTATAACCTGACATTGAAGACCCTGATGGGAATAGACTGGATTCACCACTTCTGCCCACAAACCAGCTTTGTAATGAAGACAGATACGGACATGTTTGTTAATACATTTTATCTCACAGAACTGCTTATAAGGAAAAACAGGACCACCAATTTTTTCACTGGCTTTATGCAATCTGAGGAATACCCCGTACGGATCATATTCAGTAAGTGGTACATAAGCAAGACTGAGTACCCAGGGGAGACGTATCCTCCTTTCTGCTCTGGCACAGGTTATGTTTTTTCTACCGATGTTGCCCATTCAATTTATAGCATTTCACCCAGTGTCGCTTTTTTTAAATTCGAGGATATTTATATAGGGATGTGCTTGGACAAGCTGAAAATAAAACTAGATAAGCTTCACACCAATCAGATTTTTTTCATAAGAAAATTGAAGTTCTCTGTCTGTCGCTTTAGAAAAATTGTGACCTGTCATCATGTCCGGCCTTATGAGTTGTTACGGTACTGGAATTCGTTGCAGAGTTCACAGTATAAAGAGTGTCCAGGATCTGACCCCATTTAATGATCCACCAGTTACATAGCATCAAATTAATGTATGGAAGTGGTTTGTGCAACTGGTGCCTATGAATATAGTAGGGAATTTAATGCATTTCTCCATTCACTATCTAGTTGTAATAGATGTGATTTTAATATAATAGGCCCAGCATTAATTCATGGAACAAACACAATTTTCATAGCCTTTTATGTAATTTACAATTGCCTTTAAAGAACTTGAATTTCAGTAATTATAGCACATCTGACAAGATATATAAATGAAATTCTGTAAAACAAAATGGGAAATAGACAGAATGAGGTCAATATTCAAAATGATTTAAAAGGTTAAGTTTGTAGATAACCACATAGGGGTATGTTTACTAAACTGCGGTAACGGTACATAACGCGCGTTATGTAATGTTAACGATCGTTAGCGCATCATAACGCGCATTATGATGCGCTAACAAGCGTTAACGTTACATAACGCGTGTTATGATGCGTTAACGATCGTAAAGCTCCGCGGCGCGGTAAAACACTGCAGAAGGTGGAGTGAGGGCGGAAAGAAGGGGTCAGTGGGTGGAGAGTGGGCGGGGAGAGGCTCCCTTCACACTAACGCGCTGATCTGAAGAGCTAAATCCTAACGCGAATGAAAACCTGCCGTTAAATGCACATTACAGGGGAGAGAAACCATTTCAGTGTCAGCAATGTACAGACTAGGCAGGGAAACCTAAAAAAAGTGATAAGTGTGATACATGTGCACAGAACAAAAGGGCACATAAACACTGAAAATGTCCTCAACAAACTGGAAAAAACCCATAACCAAGCTGGCCAATAATGGTATTAATGAGAAACATCAACCCCCCCCCCCCCCCCGAGAAAGCTCCATAGAGAATATATAAATCGTGGAAGGGTCTACACTCCTTCCCCATACAAGGTGAATGAGCCCACAGTGAAATAGCGCTGCTCAGGGTTTTCCACTCCATCAGACAGGGTTCCTATGGCATGCACATGTCCCGCAACATCAGGGCGGGCATGTCGGAATGGCAACTGGACAGATGCCGGAAAGCACAGTTACTTACCTGTAACAGGTGATCTCTGGGAACAGCAGGAATAAGTCTTCACATATGGGTACGTCGGTACCGACGGAGCCTGCGTGGGAACGCTCCCCAGCGTCCAATCAGAAAGCTTTTGGGAGCATCGCTCAGCGCCTGCGTGCTGCCTTCCCGCCTTTTCAACTGTCTCTCCTCAGTTGAGTTTCATAGCTGAGACAAAGGGAGAGAAAGAGGAAAGGAGACAGATAGAGAGATACAACTCCTAGGGGAGGTGGGTGGGTTGTGAAGACTTATTCCTGCTGTTCCCAGAGATCACCTGTTACAGGTAAGTAACTGTGCTATCTCCAGGAACAAGCAGGAATGAGTCTTCACATATGGGGACTCCCTAGCTGTAGATGCCAGGGGGAGATCCCATAAAATGTGAGTCCAGGGGACAGGACTGCACTTTCCACACATGGATCTCTGGCATCCCATGAGGGATGGTGGGTAGGAGTTGAAAAGAGAGGAGCTGTAGGAAAAAAACAGCTAACCTAAGGACTACAGGGAGGAGTCCTTGGTATGTATGATAAAGCACAGTTACTTACCTGTAACAGGTGATCTCTGGGAACAGCAGGAATAAGTCTTCACATATGGGTACGTCGGCATATGGGTACGTCGGTACCGACGGAGCCTGCGTGGGAACGCTCCCCAGCTTCCCAAAAAGGAAAGCTTTTGGGAGCATCCCACAGTGCCTGCGCGCTGCCTTCCCGCCTTTCCTAACCGCCTCTCCCCAGTTCTAGTTGTAAAGCTGAGACAAAGAGAGAGAGAGGAAAGGGAAGATAGATAGAGAGATATAACTCCTAGGGGAGGTGGGTGGGTTGTGAAGACTTATTCCTGCTGTTCCCAGAGATCACCTGTTACAGGTAAGTAACTGTGCTATCTCCAGGAACAAGCAGGCATGAGTCTTCACATATGGGGACTCCCTAGCTAGAGATGCCTGGGAGATCCCCAAGGTGATGGAGACCCTGAGAAGGGCTCTACCTCCTCCTATGGATCTCAGGCATCCATCCAGGGAAGGAGGGCAGGAGTTGATTAAGAATGGAACAGGTGTTTGAGAACAGCCTGACCAAACAAGGCATCCCGGCGGGAGTCCTTGTCCAAACAGTAATGGGCTGTGAAGGTATGAACCGAGGCCCATGTGGCTGCTCGACAGATCTGGTCGATGGACACAGAATTTAGATGAGCCATAGAGGTGGCCATGGCCCTCACATTATGAGCTGTGACATGGCCCTCCAGAGAAAGGTTCTTACTCTGGTAGGCAAAAGAAATACACTGAGCAATCCAATTGGACGTGTCCTCTTAGAGACTGGAAGTCCCAGCAAATGAGAGGGATCAAAAGCAACAAAGAGTTGAGAAGACTTTCTATGTTGCTGTGTCCTTTGTAAGTAAAAGGCAAGAGCTCTCTTACAATCCAGGGTATGAAGATTCCTCTCTGCACTTGATGCATGAGGACCTGGAAAAAAGACAGGTAAATACACCTCTTGATTAAGATGAAAAGGTGAGACCACTTTAGGCATAAAGTGTGGATTGGTCCTAAGGACTACCTTATCATGATGGAACCTTGTATAAGGTGGATTAGCCACTAAGGCCTGTAGTTCACTGATGCGGCGAGCTGAGGTGACTGCAATGAGGAAAATAACCTTCCAGGAAAGAAATTTCAAGGAGGTGGTGGCTAAGGGTTCAAAAGGTGGCTTTATAAGCTGACCAAGAACCAGATTTAAGTCCCATGCCACCGGAGGAGGCCTAATGGGAGGCTTAGTTAAAGTTAGGCCTCTCATGAATCTTGCAATAAGAGGATGAGAGGAGATAGGCTGTCCATTGATAGGCTTAAGGGATGCTGCAATAGCACTCAAATGGACCCTTACTGAATTCGTCTTAAGGCCTGCATTGGAGAGATGCAGGAGATATTCCAATAGAGAATTCAAAGGTAGTGCTAGAGGGTCAAGACCCTTCTCAGTACACCAAATGGAAAACCTTTTCCATTTAAAAGCATAGGAACGTCTAGTTGAAGGTTTTCTGGAAGCATGGAGGATATCCTTCATGTGTTGAGAAAGATTCCAACCTTGAAGGTCTAGGCCTTCAGCAACCAAGCTCTGAGGTGAAGGGACTTGGGGTTTGGGTGCCACAAAGTCCCCTCCTCCTGGGACAGAAGGTCTGGAGCAGCTTCCAAGTCTAGGGAGGGAGCTTGAGAGAGATGCAGAAGTAGAGAGTACCACACTTGGTGTGGCCAGCGTGTAGCTATGAGGATCATGGATCCTTGATCCCTCTGGAGCTTGAACAGAGTCTTTGGAATCAAGGGAATGGGTGGAAAGGCATACAGGAAGTCTTGACCCCAATGAAGGAGGAAGGCATCCTTGGCCTGAACTCCCTGACACAAAATTCTGGAACAGAACCGGGGAAGTTTGGCATTCCATGGACTTGCAAAGAGGTCTATGTCCGGGGTTCCCCACTCTTGGAAGATTCTGAGTACCTGGTCCATGTGCAGGGACCATTCGTGTGGAAGCAGAACTTTACTGAGTCTGTCTGCCCAAGAGTTTTGGATTCCTGGAAGGTATATGGCCAGGAGATGGATTTGATGCTC
The DNA here is from genome assembly GCA_033557465.1 of Ichthyophis bannanicus. Classification (NCBI taxonomy): domain Eukaryota; kingdom Metazoa; phylum Chordata; class Amphibia; order Gymnophiona; family Ichthyophiidae; genus Ichthyophis; species Ichthyophis bannanicus. The sequence goes on from CM066036.1 coordinate 178,888,717, forward strand.
TCTGGCGAAGGCCCACAATCTTAAAGCTTTGTTGCAAAGCGACAGAGAGCCAGTTCCTCCTTGCTTGTTTATGTAAAACATGGCTACCTGATTGTCCGTATGAATGAGGACTGTCTTGTAGCTGAGCAGGGTATGGAAGACCTTGAGAGCTAGAAAAACTGCTCGGAGCTCCAAGTGGTTGATATGTAGAGAGGTCTCCCGTGGAGACCAAGTGCCCTGAGTGGAGAGGTCTTGCAGGTGAGCTCCCCAACCTGTTTGGGAGGCATCTGTTGTGAGGGTTGCCTGGGGCAACAACTGTTAGAAGGGGGACCCCAGCAACAGATTTTGGTTGGACTTCCACCACTGTAGAGACCAAAAGAGGCGCCTGGAGGTTGCTATTTTGTCTGACAGAGCCCCTGATGCTTGAGTCCACTGGGTGGACAAAGTCCATTGAGCTGCTCTCATGTGAAGGCGAGCATAGGGTACCACATGCACTGTGGATGCCATGTGGCCTAGCAGTTGTAGCATCTCCCGGGCATTTATATGGCTCTTTGACTGAATCTGGGAGGCTAACTGCACTAGGTGTAGGCAACGGGCCTGAGGAAGATAGGCCCTTGCCAGTGGTAGTCTCTAGCCAGGCCCCTATGAACTCTAGGGACTGAGTAGGGGTGAGTTGGGACTTTGGGAGGTTTACCACAAGTCCCAGAATACTGCAGAATGCGCCTTGTGCAGTCCAGGGAAGTCTGGGCCTCTGACTGAGATGGAGCTCGGATGAGCCAGTCGTCCAGGTATGGGAATACAACTATTCCCCAGAGTGCGTAGAAATGCAGCTACTACTGCCATGCATTTGGTGAACACTCTTGGAGCAGAGGCCAGACCGAAAGGAAGCACCCTGTATTGGTAATGCTTTCCTTGGAAAAGAAAATGGAGGAACCTTCTGTGAGAAGGATGGATGAGGGACATGTGTGTATGCATCCTTGAGATCTAGAGAACAAAGCCAATCCTGACTCTGAAGGTATGGAAGGAGAGTGCCCAGAGAAAGCATCTTGAATTTCTCCTTGCATAGAAATTTGTTCAATTCTCTGAGATCTAATATGGGTCTGTAGCCCCCTGTTTTCTTTGGGATCAGAAAGTAGGGGGAGTAGAACCCTGACCCTTGTTGAAGAAGGGGGACTTCTTCTATTGCCCCTTGGGCAAGAAGGGTAGCCACCTCCTGACCTAGAAGGTCGAGAAGAGATGTTGGAGAATTGAAGTGTCTCACCATGGTGTGAGGAGGAAGGTTTGAGAAATGAAGTTTGTAGCCCTCCCTTATGATGGAGAGGGTCCACTGCTCGCTGTACTTTGCTCCCATCTGGGAGCAAAATGAGCTAACCTTCCTGGAATGGTGAGAGGCTCTGGCTGTTTCAGAGCCAGAAAGGCTAAGTTCTCTAGCATCAAGTCAAAAGCCCTGAGGAGGCTGGGTCTGCTGAGTTGCAGCAGCCCCTGTAGGCTTAGGCCTGGCCTGTTTAGGTTGCTGACGCTTAGCAGCAAAATGACCTGTAGATGATTGTTGGCCAGAAGCAGGATGGAATCTGCCTTTCTTGAAAAAAGACTTCTTGAAAGGTTTTTTCTTGGCAGGAATGGAGGTTGACTTTGAAAGTCTATCCAAAGCAGAATTTTCTGCATCCATTTGAGTGGCTTTTATTTGCCAATCTTTGCCAAACAGGTTTTCTCCTGTACAGGGAAGATTTCCCAAGCCATCCTGGACCCAAGATTCTAGATCAGAAGCCTGGAGCCAAGCAATTCTTCGAGCAGCTATGGCAATGGCCGAAGCTCTGCTGGCACCCTCAAAGGAGTCAAAGGCTGCACGGTTGGAAAACTTTGAAATATCTTGAGTATGCTTAAGCCAAATAAGAAATTCTTCCCTTTTATCTAGCCCAGCCCTGGAGGGAAGAAGGGGTATGGGAAAAAGCCCGTATTCCCAAGGAGGACAGATGTGTGAAGGGCTGAAACCTTAGAGCTACTGAAGATCTACCCTGTCTTTCCTAACTGGTGAGAGATAGGAAAGATATTGAAGCATGGTACTTCAGGGATAGCGAGATCTAGAGGTAAAATGGGAGCTGTGAGTACCACAGTAGTGGTTGTGTACATAATACCCCCGACATACTGAGGGACAGTATGAACATATGCAAGCCCACTGTCTGGAACCTCTAGGAAGGTAAAAACCTTTATAGCATAGATGGTTAGGGAGATAAGTATATAAATACATATCTACTTATAGGGAAGCATCTCGACAGAGACACATATATATATATAGGGATATATATATATATGTGGATATATATATATATATATAGGGGCATAACATATGCACACACAGCTTACAGACATATGTATCTATAGAAGTATATAGAGATATATACATACATGAAAATGTATGTCTGAAGATACATTTCTGCAAGTAAGCAGATAGAGATATGCCCATAAGAACATTCACATGAGAGATGTGAAGGAGAAAGATTCATCTAATAACAAGAAGGTGGAACCTACTTGAGAAGATATATAGAGAATCTATTCCTCCTGGCTAAGATGGCACAGGAATGCTATCTAGTAAAATAACCAGGATGGTTGCGTGAAAAAACAGAGGATAATATCAGTCTGTAAACAGCAAGTCCTGAGTCTTGTAGAACTCTGACATGGTAAATGGACAGAAAACGCATAGGATGAGATACCAGGCTGACCCACTGGAGGGACACAGGGGTATCATGCGTTACTAGTAGAATATGTGCTGTCCATAAAGGAGTAGGATACCATGAGGACAAGCTGCAAGAAATAAAGAGCATATTCCTGCAGGATTGGAAAACTCTTTGGACATTCACGCAGACAAAGCTTATATCCTGTATTATAACAGGAGATAACAGGGTGTGGAGAACCCTCACAGTCATGGAAAATGACTGAGGAGCTTTTCCCAACCATATAGAATAGTCATCAGAGACAAAACCCCATGCTCTCTAGCAAGGGCCCACAGTAGAAAGCTTCTCTGAAGATTGCAGAGAGCATTATGCAGGAGAATTAGGAAATAAAACTGGCTGTAGGTCAACTCTGCTGCCAAATCCAAGAAAGTGGGAGATGGCAAGAAAAGAAGATAGTGTGATAAGCCTGAAGTGATTAGGATTATCCAAGATAGATGAAAGCACTATCTTGGAATCACAACTAAGGCCAGACAGAAAGTAGTGGAAGACAGACTGGAAACTTGTGGAAAAGTACCAGTAGTCCAATCACTGGAACTCCTGCATGGGCAGCTGCTGAATGAGACAGCTGAGAAAATCTTCCTGTGTAAAACAGAGAGAACAGACAAAAGGAGAGGAGAAATTCCTGTCCCTGTCTGATGAGCTGCCCAGAGAAAAGAAGGGAATTTATTCAAGGGAAAAAACTCTACAATGGAATGAAAGGCTAGAGAAGCCCTGCAGTGACATGGTACCACTCATTCAGGGGGAACCCTGGATGAAAGGGTAGAGAAACAGGAGCTGAAGGGTGACTTACCATATGGTATGTCTGCGGAAGGAAAAAATTCATGTTGGAACAGAAAAAAACTATCATGGGATAGTTGTTAACTTCTCTTCTTGGTAGGAAGAAGAGGAGAAACCTGTGACCCATAGACATGAATATCCTGACAGCTCAGCATATCTAGGAGGAAAAGGATGTCCTGAAGAAAGGAATCCATGTGTAGAGTTTTGAAGGAAAAACTTCTGCTAAGAAGAAGTTAACTGTAGGTTGTAACCTTCAGGAACCTATGGTTGCTGGGTTTGTTCAGCCTGGCTAGAGTTTGGATTCTTCAGACCAGGGCGAGGTTTCCCCTGCTTGGGAACATCTGTATAATGGGCAGGAGAAGAGTGAAACCTTCTTTTCCTAGGGAAAGAAGGTTTGGAAGGGCATTTCCTACCTACTGGGGAAGGAGAAGGCTTAGGATAGCCCCCAGAAACAGGGAAGTCAGTGGAGCAATGAGCAACCTGACGTAAAGACTCCCTATTGAAGAGATTTTCTCCAGTACAAGGAGTATTACCCCAGTCTTTGTTGTGCCCACCTGTTCAAGTCTGAAGCCTGGAGCCAGGCTCTACGTCGTGCTCCTATGGCTATAGCAGAGGTTCTGCTAACAGACTCAAAAGAGTCTAGAGAAGCACGAGAAAGAAACCAAGAGATATTTTGGCTATGACTAAGAAATAAGGAATAGTCTGCAGCCTTGGGCTCTGATAGAAAAGGAGTCAAAAGAGATAATTTCTTTGTGACCTCCTGGAGAGATAGACATATAAAAAATATAAGAGATAATCCTTGTTGCCAGCATAGATGTCTGGAAGGTTTGACGTCCAAAGGCATCAAGTGTTCTAGATTCACGACCTGGCGGATAAGAATAATGCTTCTTCTTGCTTTTTACCTTCCTCATTGCTGATTCCACTACAATGGAATGATGGGGAAGTTGAGTCTTTTGAAATCCTGGAGAGGGGGGCACCTGATACAGATCATTAGTTGCTGCAGAAGGTGAGGAAACCCTTAAAGGTGTTTCCCATATTCTCAGAAGAAGATCCTGCAAAGAATGATGTAAAGGAAGCATTATATTTTCCTTTTCCGCAGAAGAGCCTTGAGTAGGATCACAGCCAGGGATAGGAATAGCAAGGAAAGTTGCCATGTCAAGGAGAAATTTCTGAAAAGAAGGATCTCCAATGGGAACCATCCCTGGATAGGCTAAAGTTGAAGCAGTAGCCTGGGCACTGGAGGAAGTACTGGTCCGGTGCAGAAAAAGAGCTCCACTAGATGGATACTGGTACTGGCAGTTACGACTTGAGACAGTCAGTACTGCATCGTCCATGCAAGATATCGACTCCAAACTAGGTATAGAAAGGAGCGATCCTGGTGAAAAAGGCATGGAAGTGGCTGGTCCCGATGTTACTGCAGGAACCGGCATCGATACCGATACCGGTAGCTTTGCCGGAATCGGATGCGATACCGCCATCGAAGCAGTCATCGGAGGCTGCTCAAGCGGTACCGAGGCAACCAAAACCCCTTGGTGAATATCCTCAGTACCGTGCATCCGGAATCGATAAGCGGCAGTTCCGAGACGCGTCAGTACCCAGTCTTCCAGACTAGATATCGATTCCAGACTCGGCATCGAAGGAAGCGAGTCTATCGATGCATGTCTAGAGGGTACCGACGTCAGTGGTCGTATCGGTGATGCTGCCGATACTGGAAAGTCAATCTGGGACGTATCGATCGGTCCCAAAGGCACCGAGAATGCCAGATGACGATCCCTGGCGAAGAGTGGATCACTCAACACCAGTGCCGATGCCCTCCCCCCCTCCCTCCTCCCCTCCCTCCCCCTACTCCCCTCCCTCCCCTCCCTCCTCCCTCCCCCTCCCCCTCTTTCCCCCCTCCCTCCCCCACCCACCCCCCCACCCGTCCCCCTCCCGTCCCCTCCCTCCCCTCCCCCCTCCCCTCCCCTCCCTTCCCTCCCCCTCCCCTCCCCTCCCCTCCCCCTCCCCTCCCCCCCTCCCCTCCCCTCCCCTCCCCCCCTCCCCCTCCCCTCCCCTCCCCCTACCTCCCTCCCTCCCCCCACCCACCCCTCCCTCCCCCCTCCCCCCTCCCCTCCCCCCCTCCCCCTCCCCCCTCCTCCCCCCTCCCCTCCCCCCCTCCCCTCCACCCCCCTCCCCCCCTCCCCCCTGCCCCCTCTCCCCTCCCCCCCCTCCCCCCTCCCCCCCTCCCCCTCCCCCCTCCCCTCCCCCCCTACTGTAAAACACTGCAGAAGGTGGAGAGAGGGTGGAGAGAAGGGGTCAGTGGGCGGAGAGTGGGCGGGGAGAGGCTCCCTTCACACTAATGTGCTGATCTGAAGAGCTAAATCCCAACGCGAATGAAAACCTGCAGTTAAATGCAAATTACAGGGGAGAGAAACCATTTCAGTGTCAGCAATGTACAGCCTAGACAGGGAAACCTAAAAAAAGTGATAAGTGTGATACATGTGCACAGAACAAGAGGGCACATAAACACTGAAAATGACCTAAAAAAACTGGAAAAAAAAACCATAACCAAGCTGGCCAATAGTGGTATTAATGAGAAACATCAACACCCCCCCTCCCCGAGAAAGCTCCTTAGAAAATATATAAATCATGGAAGGGTCTACACTCCGTCCCCATACAAGGTGAATGAGCCCACAGTGAAATAGCGCTGTTCAGGGTTTTCCACTCCATCGGATAGGGTTCCTGTGGTGTGCACATGTCCCGCAACATCAGGGCGGGTATGTCGGAACGGCAACTGGACAGATGCCGGAAAAGGGGATACAGAGGGCCGCAGGCGGCACATGCTGTGGTGCAGCTGGGCCACAGTTCGGACTAGGGTGATGCCTAGCTGGCCCATACGAATGCTGAAACAGCAGAGCAGCCAGACAGCAACTGCTGAAGGCCCAACATGGGCACGACTGTGTTTCCCACAGTGTCATAGGGGATAGTACCCAACAGCTACCCCCAAGGGCACAGAACATTGGCAGGCTGGGCTGGGGGGGAGCGTGGACGTCTATGCAGGCACCCCTACCCCAGAACCCGCACCATAGGCAGCCGCCTACCTGCACACTGGATGGCCTGAGACTGCGCACCACCAGCACCACCAGCAGAAGGGCATGTCAGCATGGTAGCTGAGGGATACTGGTGGTGGAGGGGGCAGTGGCAGCTGCCCAGAGCAGACCGTGGCCTAGCCCTGTGTAGGTGGGTGCCGTGTACTGCAACAGACGGGCCCTGTCTGACGAACAGTCATGGTATCACCAAGGAATGTACTGACTCTGTGACAACAAGGTGGTGCAGTGCAGTGCCCAAAACCAGTGTATTCAGAAGCAGAGGGTCACAGGTTCAAGTCCCAGGTGTGGTCCTGCCAACCCAGTCCCCATATTTTACCCACTACTACAACGTGCTAAGAGAGACAGCACCTTTATTGCAGATGACGTAAACATGCCCAAGGCACCTACATTTTACCCTACAGAGCACGGACACCATAAACATGCACATTACCTAGAGCAGAGTCTCCCAAATGCAGTCCTAGAGGGCCAAACACCATTCCGGTTCCATGCTGCCTCTGATAAAGATGCCTGTGCTGTATTTCTATGCGCCACCCCCATGGTATGCAGATGTATCTCATGCATATTCATGAGGGACAGCATGAAAACCCGAACAGTGTTTGGCACCGCAGGACTGGAGTTGGGAACCTCTGCCGTAAAGCAGCAGCCAACAGGGGCAGACACACCCGCACCCATAGGCCCCATTATCCAAAGCCTCCTGTAGAGGCTGGACTTTGGGATCTGCGTGCATCTCCCAATACTAGCACTTGCATACCTTAGTAATGCCACCCTAAACCTGGGAATATGGTACACATCTATCAAAAGGTTGCTATGATTACTGGTTGATAGCAATTCCTAGGTTAAGTACAATTTTCTGAGTGAGCTGCATCATAGCAACCTTTCTGATGTCTGTGGAGTGTGCTACAGGTCTTGTGTCTGACAGTGTTTACCAACCTGGGGAGTGACTCCTACAGTATTGCGTACCATAGCCATGCCTGCACTGTGCCAAGGACTGGTGTGGTGGCCTCGGCTGCCCAACACCTCTATAGTTGCACAATGCTGGCATAGGTGTGGGGAGTGTGTGTCTGTCTATCCAGTGTGTGGTGGCTGCCAACACCTTCCACAGTCCACACCGCTAGCACTGTTGCCAGTATTGGCCTGCCAATGTGCATAATGAGGAGCAAGGTACTGTGGGAATAGCCTGGATAGGGTGGCCTGGCCTGGCCGCATCTGCACAGGGCATAGGGCAATGGCTCGGACATTGTAGTGCCCGGTACCACCTGCATGGACAGGGTGGCCATAGCATGTCCTGCTGGGAGGTCACTGTCACCCTGACTGAGCAGTGACCATGGCATGGCTAGGTTCCCCCATAGTGCTATACAGCATTTTTCTCATGTGATATTTATGGGTTTTCTTTTGGGGCCCAATTGCTGCCTTATCTGCTTGGTGTGTATGCTGACATCCCCGTTCTGGGTACATGCATCACCTCCAGGACCATGCACTATGGACTAGCTGGCGGACTGTCTGCAGCTAGTATGTGTCTTGCTGGAACACCTTGCAGGGTGCAGCGGCTGGAGCCTTGCTGCTGGAGAATGTCTGCTATTGTGTTATGGATGTGTACCGCTCTGTCTGTTCCCCAGCAGGACTGGGGTTGATGGTCCCCTCTACTGCTAACATTGCAGGGAGGTAGACTGTGGATCTATTGGTGTGTGATCTTGTTTCCCACTTTCATCCCCAGAGGGTGGGTTGTGTGGTGGTACATAATCTGCCTATGGGTCCATACCCCCCCCACCCCACCCCACCCCACCCCACTCCGCCCCCCCCCCCACCCCGATATGTTGCGTTCCAAATATGTTGCTCAAATCAAACTATCTTGTTAATAAATGTATCTTCACAAATATTTCAAAGGGTGATAGATAGTGCTTATCTTGTATGTCTTCCAAGTCTTCCCAACGCCAACACTCAGCAACGCAACATATCGGGGTCCTTGATGCAAAAGGGGGCATTGAATCTAAGCTAAAGTTTAAGTTTGGAGTATTGCCTCATTCTAGTCTGAGACCCGGTTGCTGTATCCAAGGGTTGCAGAGTTAATTGGAGTATCTATCTCTAAGTTGAGAAGTGGAGCTGAATTATTTTTGTTACTGTGGAGTTTATGAAGCTCTGAGAAGTGACAATACAGCTAGATTTGTTGTCGTTCCATGGTGCGACCGCACCTTGAATATTGTGTGCAATTCTGGTTGCCATATCTTAAAAAGGATATAGCATTATTAGAAAAGGTACAGAGAAGAACCACCAAAATGATAAAGGGGATGGAAGGCTAAAAGGTTAGGGCTCTTCAACCTGAAAAAGAGACGGCTGAGGGGAGATATAATAGAGGTCTATAAATGAATGAATGGAGTGGAAAGGGTAAACGTAGATCGATTGTTTAAGCCATCAAAATATAGAAAGACATGCAATGAAGCTACAGGGTAACCTATTTAAGTTTAATGAGAGAAAATATTTTTTCACTCAAGGTGTAATCAAATTCTGGAATTTGTTACCGGAGGATGTAGTAAAAGCTGTTAGTGTAGCTGGGTTTAAAAAAGGTTTGGATAAGTTCTTAGAGGAAAGGTCTATAAACCATTATTAAAGAAGACTGAGAATATCGACTGCCTAACCCAATTCAAACATTGTGAAACCTGTGTCTTTTGGGGAGACTGCTAGGTACTTATGACCTAGGGGTATGTTTACTAAAACCCCAGTAATGTGCGGGCCGCGCTAGTGTGCGGGTGCCATATAAGGAGTGGGCGTTTTTTTCTGAAAAAGCAAAACTGGGATTTAAATATGCGCTAAGGTGCGCGGCGCCCATGTGCGCCCTGCACATTAGCGCATGAGAAAGCTGCGCGGGAGGCATAAGTGGCGCGCTGATGTACACACAGATGAGCAGAGCCACAGCACAATGGTTAAGACACTTACCAATGGTGCAGGGATCAGGGGTTCAATCCCCCACAGTTCCCAATGAAAAAGGCTGGCTGAGGCATTACTTTAGGAGCCAGTTTAATATTGGGCGGCATGCTGATGGGCATAAGGTGGCGTACTATTGCTTTAGGAGGCATTTTAATGTTGGGCGGCATAAGGCAGCATGCTGATGTGCAAGCACAGGAACAGAACCACAGCACAATGGTTAAGACACTGACTAATGGTGCAAGCATCAGGGGCCAATCCCCCACAGTGCCCAATGAACAAGGCTGGCTGAGGCATTATGTATTATGGAAAAGATTGCTTTAGGAGGCATTTTATTTTTATTTTAATTATCACTACTAGCAAACGCACTCTCAAAGCGTGTTAACATAAGGCGCCCCATAAGGCACATTTTAAAGTGCACTGTCCGCCAAGGCACCCTAGAATGTTGCTTATGCCCTTAGGGCGCTTTATAGGGTGCCATATGAGGTACCGCATGGTCAGAGTACTGTTTTTGATGGCAGCACTGTGCAGTTTAAGGAATGAAAAGCATAAGTAGGTGCGCTGACATGCAAGGAGGAGCAGCAGTGGAGCACAATGGTTAAGGCACTGACTGCTGATACAGGGGTCATGAGTTTGCTCCCCAGTGTGCCTAATACGTAAGGCTGGCTGAAGCATCAGCTTTGCAATGTACGTTTTGTTTCTTGCAGCACTTTATTTTTATTTTATTAATTGCTGCCAGCAAACACGCCCTCACGTGCCGTAATTGAAGGTGCCATATAAGGCACCCTATAAGGCACTCCATAGGGCACATTATAAAGTGCACTGTCCGCCACGGCACCCTAAAATGTCCCCTACAGGGCACCCTATAAGTTGCGTCACAGGATAATGTATAGTGCACCTTACATGGACGGGAACCATAAGGTGCCCTATAGGGCGCCCTATAAAGCGCCCTCAGAGGCACCTTATGGGTACAGTACGCTGAGGGTGTTTTTGCTGGCAGCAAAAATGTACATTAAAAAGAGATAATGCTCTGGGCAGCCCTATCAAATAACCCCACTGTGGGTTTGAACCCATGACTTCTGGCTTTACAGGCAGTGAAGTAACCATTAGGCTACAGCTCTATAGCTACTAGCAAGCCCCTGGCTGGCTGGCTGCAGAGAGCCTGCACGTCACCACACAGACAGTCTGTTGTGGTCACCAGGATAGGGTTAACACACCCGTACCCATGATGCACTGCACATGCAAATCAGCTGTCCACAGATGAACACAAGATGGGGTATGCACCCCCACAACACCTCGGCCTGGTAGGGGGAACTGACCATGTGCACCCCCACAGCACCTCGGCCTTGTAGGGGGTACAGACCGTGTGTTTTACTGGCACAGAGTAGCTACACACCGTCACATTGTACGGGTACTGTGCTCACCCTGATGGTGCGGTGAGGCGCCCAGCACCAGGTCCACAGCATCTTCCATGGCAGAAATAGGCCATGATGCAGGTTCAAAGCAGTGTTAATGTGTGAGATAGGTAGTTTCTGCAGAAACACCTTGGATATATCTGTCTGTCTCAGTCAGGTGCAGCTCCCATGGACCCCCAGGAGGATTATGTACCATCACCCTCCTCCTCCAGAGCTGAGGGTGGTAAACAGGGTCTCCCATCAACAGATCCACATTTTACCTCCCTGCAATGGTGGCAGTAAAGGGGACCATCAACCCCAGTCCTGCTGTGGAAAAAACACCCTTCAGGGAAGTCAATGCAGCTCTGTACATATCCATAACACAATAGCAGACAGACATTAGGCCTGTATATGCTAAGCTGCACCCCACCCCTATCTGATATTCTCCTGCAGCAAGCCTTCAGCCACTGCACCCTGCAAGGCATTCCATCAAGACACATACCAGCGGCAAACAGTCTGCTAGTTAGTCCATAGTGCATGTTCCTGGTGGAAATGCATGCACCCAGAACTGGGATGGCAGTACACACAACAAGCAGATAAGTCAGTGACTGGCCCCCAAAAGGAAACCCATAAATATCACATGACAAAAATGCTATATAGCACTATGGGGGTGCCTAGCCATGCTGTCGTCACTGCACAGTCAGGGTGAGAGTGATCTCCCAGCAGGACATACTGAGGTCACCCTGTCTGTGTAGGTGGTGGCCAGGCACTAAAATGTCCCAGTCAGTGCCCTATGCCCTGTGCAGATGCACCCTGGCCAGGCCACCCTGTCTGGGCTATACCCATGGTACCTTGCTCCTCATTATGCAATTTGGCAGGCCAATACTGGCAACAGTGCTGGCAGTGTGGGCTGTGCAAGGTGTTTGCAGCCACCACACACTGTATAGACAGACACACACTCCGACACCTATGCCAGCATTGTGCTACTATAGAGGAGTCTATCAGCCCTGGCCACCACACTAGTCCTGGGCACAGTACAGGCATGGATATGGTCCGCAATACTGTTGGGGGGCACTCCCCAGGGTGGTAAACACTGTCAGAGACCAGACCTGAAGCACACACCACAGACATCCGAAAGATTGTTATGATGGAGCTCAAACAGCAAACTGTGCTTAACATAGAAATCGCTATCTGGCAGTAATCATAAAAAACGTTTGATAGCTGTGTACCGTATACACAGGTGTAGGGTGGCATTGCTAAGGTATGCAAGTGCTAGTATTGGGGGATGCACGCAGGGCCCAATGTCCTGCCTCTCCAGGAGGCATTGGCTAATGGGGCCTGTGGGTATGGGTGTGGGTGTGTCTGCCCTTGTTGGCTGCTGCTTTACGGCAGAGGTTCCCAACTCCAGTCCTGGTGTGCCAAATACTGTTCGGGTTTTCATGCTGTCCCTCATGAATATGCTTGAGCTACATCTGCATACCATGGGGGTGGTGCATAGATATGCAGCACAGGCATCTTTATTAGAGGCAGCATGGAACCTGAATGGTGTTTGGCCCTCCAGGACTGCATTTGGGAGACTCTGCTCTAGGTAATGCACATTTCTATGATGTTTGTGCTGTGTGGGGTAAAATATAGGTGTTTGACCCATGCTTATGTTTTCAGCAATAAAGGTTCAGTCTTTACTACTATGTTTTCTGCATAGGTAAAATAAAGGGACTGGGTTGGCAGGAGCCCCAGCTGGGATTTGAACCTGTGACCTTCTGGTCCTAAAGGCACTGGCTGTGTTTGCTGCACCACTGTCTTAGCACGACAACAGTGCATTCCCTGGGGAGTCCATGGCTGTTTGTCAGACAGGGCCTGTCTGTTGGAGTGCACTGCACCCACATGAAGGGGGCTAGGCCACCGTCTGCTGTGGGCAGCAGCCACTGCCCTTCCACCAACGGTACCCCTCAACCACCATGCTGACATGGCCTTATATTGGAAACAGCATCACAGCTGAATGATATGTGGCCCTCCAGGACTGCATTTAGGGGACTGTGGTCTAGGTAATTCACATGTTTCTGGTGTCTGTGCTCTGTAGGGTAAAATACAGGTGTTTGGACCATGTTTATGTTCTCTGCAAAAAAGGTTGGTCGTTACTATCACGGTTTAGTGGTGGGTAAAATATGGAAATTTTGTTTGCAGGGGCCCCAGCTGGGACTTGAGCTGCTGACCTTTGGCTCCTGAACACACTGTCTGTGTTCACTGCACCACACTGTGGCCACAGAGACAGTGCAGTCCTTGGAGATAGGAAACCTGGCCAAAGAAATCAGGAACCCTGCTCTGCACAATTTCACTGTGGGCTCATTCACCTTGTATGGAGACAAAAGGGCAAATAAACATTAGAAATGGCCTAAAAAAAAAGGGAAATAAAACATAGCCAAGCTGGGTAAAAGTGATATCAATGGGCAACAGTAAAAAACACTCCCAGGCAGGGCCGGATTTACCTATACGCCATGTACGCCATGGCGTAGGGCCCACAGCCGGCAGGGGCCCACAAAAAAAGAACCAGGTAATTTTTTTTTAACTCAATTAAAAAAAAAACCTGGTGGCTGCCGCCGCGGGGCCCCCTCTGCTGCCGCGGGGGCCCCGTCTACAAGGTGAAGCGGTGCGGTGCGGTGCGGTGCGGTCGGGTCGGGTCTCTCCCTCCCTCCTTCCCTCCCTGCAGGCTGCGAGAGACGCGAAGATAGAGCGTCTCCTCGCGTCTGTGTTAAGCCCGCAGGGGCTGATGGGATTTCCCATCAGCCCCTGCCGGCTTAACACAGACGCGAGGAGACGCTCTATCTTCGCGTCTCTCGCAGCCTGCAGGGAGGGAAGGAGGGAGGGAGAGACCCGACCGGACCCGACCCGACCGCACCGCACCGCACCGCTTCAGCTTGTAGACGGGGCCCCCGCGGCAGCAGAGGGGGCCCCGCGGCGGCAGCCACCAGGTTTTTTTTAAATTACATTTTTCTTTAGGCCGGGGGGGGGGGTAGGACTGGTAATGGGCTATGGGGGGGGTAGGACTGGTAATGGGCTATTGGGGGGGCTGGGGCTGGAAATGGACTGGGGGGGGTAGGGCTGGTAATGGGCTATTGGGGGGCTGGGGCTGGAAATGGGCGGGGCTGGGCTGGGCTGGGCTGGGCTGGGGGGGGTTAAGGCTAGAGGTGGGCTGATGGGGTTAGGACTGGTAATGGACTGTGGGCTGTTGGGGGGGGCTTAGAACTGGCAATGGGCTTTAGGGGGGGGGTTAAGACTGGTAATGGGCTGTGGGCTGATGGGGCTGTCTGGTAATGGGCTATGGGGGGGGCTAGGACTGGAAATGGGCTGGGGGGTTAAGACTGGAGGTGGGCTGATGGGGTTAGGACTGGTAATGGGCTGTTGGGGGGGGTTAGAACTGGTAATGGGCTTTGGGGGGTTAAGACTGGTAATGGGCTGTGGGCTGATGGGGGTTGTCTGGTAATGGGCTATGGGGGGCTAGGACTGGAAATGGGCTGGGGGGTTAAAACTGGAGGTGGGATGATGGGATTAGGACTGGTAATGGGCTGATGGGGGGGGGTAGGACTGGCAATGGGCTATGGGGGGCTGACTGGAAATGGGTTGATGGGGTTAGGACTGGAAGTGGGCTGATGGGGGGTTAGGACTGGTAATGGGTTATAGGGGGGGCTTAAACTGAAAATGGGGTGATGGGGGGTTAAGGACTGAAAATGGGGTGATGGGGGGTTAAGGACTGTAAGTGGGGTGATGGGGGGGCTAGGACTGGTCTTGGGTTGGGGGGTTGCTAGGACTGGAAATGGGCTGATGGATGGCTAGGACTGGAAATGGGCTGATGCAGGGACTAGAAGGGAATGGATGCTGGGTGAGGCTGGAACTAGAAGGGAGCTGATGTTGGGGGAGGATTAGAATGGGATGGGGCTGGAAGAGTAAAATGGAGAAGGGAAAAATATTTTGTGTGGGAGGGATAAAAAATCTACAATTGGCCGGGTATTGGGAGAGTAAGTGGGGATTGAGGATGGAGGGGTAAAATTTGAGTGGATGAAATAGGAATGAGGAAAGAGCAAAAGGAGAAAGATTAGTATGTTAAAGCAGATGTAGAGAGAGAATGGAAAAAAATCTAGAAGAGAGAAGAAAGGACAAATGGACAGCAGACGATGGAGAGTTAGCAGAAGACACGAAGAAACCAGAAGAAAGTGGCTGGAGCAATTGCAGCTGAAAAAAATGCACAAAAGGTAGAAAAATATCTCTTTATTTTGAATTTATTAATTGGAATATGTCAGCTCTGGTAAATGTGCATCATTAACATCTGCGCTTTGTTTAGTACAAGAGCAAATTAATGTATAGTTTTATTTCTACAGTGTTGTACATTCCAAGTTTGGCTTTTGGGATTCCCAGTTTAATTATTGTCTTCCTATTTCTAAATTGTGATTACTTGTTTGGTGATGGTCTATGTTCTGCATGTGTAACTGAGCTGAGGTGTTCTGTTTATATAATTCCTATTTGACATTGCCACTTGTTCTCTTTCCCCAGTAGGTCATGTATTGTTGTTCTCTGAAATGTATTGGTTTAATATTTGCAGTGTTGCCTTTTGATTGGTAGAGTATGGTGCTTTGTGAGTCCTGGTAGTGCTGTTAGGATACGGCGGGTTTACTATGGGCAGTGTTTGTAGTAGTTCCTAATGTGTCTGGCAGTTGGCACTGGATTATAGTAATGTAGAAATCTTTTAGTCTTTCTTTATCCATACACTCATTAAGAGGCACGTTTACTAAAAGTTAGTATATGGTAACATTATGCAAATATTTATGCAAATGAGGCCCCTTATGCAAATGAGGTCCGCACCCCCCTTGGGCCGCCCCTGCTGGGGGCCCACAATTTTTGTTGGCGTAGGGCCTCACTCAAGGTAAATCCGGCCCTGCTCCCAGGAAAGCTCCAAAAAAAAGAGCTTTTTGAAAGGGTCTACGGAGCGTAGACCCTTCCAAAAATCATTTCCTTTTTTTGGAGCTTTCCTGGGAGTGTTTTTTATTGTTGCCCATTGATATCACTGTTTCCCAGCTGGATTATCATTTTTTAGAATTTTGGTGTGGTCATTTTCTATTTTTATTTGCTATTTTGTTCTGTGCACATGTATCACACTGCTCACGTTTTGTAGGTTTCCCTGGTTTTGCTGTACATTGCTGACAGAAATGGTTTCTCTTCCCTTTAAATCGGCTCTACCGCGAGGTTTTCACTCGCGGTATTTTTTTAGTTGAATTTCAGCCACGCTCCTATGTGGGGAGCCTCTCCCCTCCCACTCTCCACCCATTGACCCCGTCCCTCCACCCCTCGGGAGCTTTCCTCAGCCCTCAGAATGCCTTTCCACGCCTCTATCGCACATCAGCGCGCCGCGCACTTGTGCGGGCCCGTTAGTGCAGCGTGCACATGTGCGGGGCACAAAAAAGCACTATTAGCGTGCACTAAGGTACCTTAGCGCACGCTCAAGTGTGCCCCGCACAATTGCGCGGTTTAGTAAACATACCCCCTAGATTGGCTTGATGGACCTTGGTCTTATCCAGTATGGCATATCTTACTTTCGAATGACAACTTGCAAGTTGAGATGCAACACATTGATAAGGCATGCAAAGAATGAATTTGAAAAAAAGCTTGCCGTGGAAACAAAAACGCATAGTAAAAACCTTTTCAAGTACATTTATACCAAAAAACCTGTGAGTTGGTTGGATCATTGGATGATAGAGGGGTAAAAGGGGCGGTAAGGCCATAGTGGAGAGAATAAATGATTTCTTTTATGAAAAAGATGTAGGGAAGTTTTACATGCCTGAAATAGTATTTAAAGATGAAGTATCAGAAGAATTGAAAGAAATATTGATAAACTGAGAAGATGTATTACAACTATTTGATAAACTAAAAAGTAGCGAATCATCTAGACCGGATGGTACACATCCAAGGGTGTTGAAAGAACTGAAATATGACATTGTAGACTTACTATTAGTAATCTGTGAACTATCATTAAAATCATCTACAACAGTACCTGAAGATTGCAGAATGGTTAGTGTAAAGCCAATTTTTAAAAAGGGTTCCAGAGGTGATTCAGGAAACTACAGACTGGAGAGCCTGACGTCAGTACCAGGCAAAATGGTAGAAACCATTATAAAAAGAAAATGACTGAACATGTAGATACTCATGGTTTAATGGGAGAAAGCCATTATATTTTTTGAAGGTGTGAATAAAAAGGTAGCCAAAGGTGAGCTGGTTGATATAGCGTATCTGGATTGTCAGAAAGCATTTCACAAGTTCCCTTAGAGACGCTTGGTGAAATTAAAAAGTCATGTGATAGGAAGCAGTGAAGGACTAGAAAAAGGGACTGCTACTTCTGGAGAGAGATCTGCAATAGTGAGTATATACTTCTGGGAATTTTTCTGAAGGGACTTCTTTGGATTAAAGCTGATTAATCTGTGAACCCAGTGTATTTCTTAAATCAGTCAGGGCCTAGTAGCAGCAGTTTAAGTTTAAATTTAAAACACAGAAGAGAGATTTCTGGTTAGATTTCATAGCCAGAAGAGAGCTTCTAGTTTAAATTTAATACTCACTCAGGGTCTAGTATCAGCAAAGTACTTTTAGTTTAAATTTAAAACACAGAAGAGAGCTTTCTGGTTAAATTTAGAACCCAGCAGAGAGCTTCTAGTTTAAATTTCATAATAAGTCAGAGCCTAGCAGCAGCAAAGAGCTTTAATTCAAATCAAATCAGAATATAACTTAGAATAAAAGGCAAATCAGGGTCAGTATTCTTTGAGCAACAAATACAGTCTTCTACAGACCTTTACAAAGAGGCCTTCTACCTAAGGGGTAAGAGACCTGTGAAACCTTTTCAGTAGGTGGCAACGCCAGGTGACAGGTCAAAAGGCCATTTTGAAAGACTCCTTCTATTCAAGAAAGGACTGTTAATCACCCAGGAAAGTTGGTCACAGCTTACCTCAGAAGCACAGGACAGGGTACTATGTAGTAGCCCTCTTTTAATAAGTGTTATTTCCCTCCCTCCCCAACGCCCACCCACCCCTGGGATAATCGTAGCTTTATAGGTACTAACACATCTTAAAGGAAAGGAGGTGCTCTCAGGTGCAGCTCGTTATCCAAATCAGTCATACACTAAGGACCTGAGATTAATAAGCTTTAGGTGAACAAGGTATATTAAACGTATTAGGTACGATTTTATTAGTATAAGCATCCATAGCAAACCTTAGTAAGTAAAGAACTTAAAGATCTAAACACAAGCTTAAAACTTGATTCGATCATTAGGTATGTAGATAGCTGAGTGGCTGGTGGACATGAGGATCGCCTGGTAACATGCCTGCCTGGTGCGAAGGTAGCGAACCTCACGCGCCACCTAGATAAGGTCTTAGATATTACTGGGGAGGAGTCTGCTGTCTTGGTACATGTCAGTACCAATGAAATCGGAAAATGTGGTAGGAAGGTTCTGGAGGATAAATTTAGGCTTTTAGGTAGGAAGTTGAAATTCAGAACTTCCAGGGTAGCGTTCTCCGAAATGCTTCCCGTTCCACGCGCAGGACCAAAAGGCAGGCAGAGCTCCGCAGTTTCAATGCGTGGATGAGACGATGGTGCAAAGATGAGGGTTTTGGATTTGTTAGGAACTGGGGTACATTATGGGGAAAGGAGGGGCTCTTCCGAAGGGATGGGCTTCACCTTAACCGGGATGGAACCAGGCTGCTGGCATTAACCTTTAAAAAGGAGATAGAGCAGCTTTTAAACTAGATAATAGGGGAAAGCCGACAGTCACACAAGAGCACATGGTTCATAAGAATGTATCCTTGAAGGATAGTACCAAAAGCAGAGAGGTTCCAAAAAAGAGTAAAGTAGCCCAAATGCCCTCGAGTATGGAGCAGACAGAGCTTAAAGATCCCAAATTACCCATGCCTACCAATAGCCAAATTAATATGAATAAAATACGGTCTCTAAAATGTTTGTATGCAAATGCTAGAAGTCTAAAAAATAAGATGGGAGAGTTAGAATATATAGCACTAAATGAGAGGTTAGATACGACTGGAATCTCAGAGACATGGTGGAAGAAGGATAATCAGTGGGACACTGTGCTACATGGGTATAAACTATATCGTAATGATAGAGCTGATCAAATTGGGGGAGGGGTTGCGCTCTATGGGGTATGCTTACTAAACTGCGGTAACATTACATAACGCGTGTTATGCAACGTTAACGATCGTTAACGTTACATAACGCGCTTTACGTAATGTTAATGATCGTAGACGTTCCGTGGCACGGTAAACACCGCAGAAGGTGGAGTGGGGGCGGAGAGAAGGGGTCAATGGGCGGAGTGTGGGTGGGGAGAGGCTCCATTCACACTAACGCGCTGATCTGAAGAGCTGAATCCTAACGCGATTGAAAACCTGCCGCTAGATGCACATATGCAGAAGAGAGAAACCATTTACGTGTCAGCAATGTACAGCCCAGGCAGGGAGCCCAAAAACTGTGATAGTAGTGCTCCATATATAGCAATACCATAGTGCCAAAGTATGAATGGCCACTATGGCAATGGTGCAAATGGGGCATAGGGGGCTGCAGGCAGGACATATAGCATGGGCAGCTGTGGCACAGGGTGGACCAGGCGGGCGCCTAGGTGGCACATAGGAACATAGACACCGGAGATCAGCAAGACAGCAGTTAACCAAGGCCAAACACAATCCACCAATATCTACCTGGTCCACCCTAGCCAATAGTCGCTAGGGCACAGACCTGACATCCCCCCAGCCATCCCTCCCCCATGTGGAGGGGACATAGTAGTGGTAGGCAGTGATGGGGGGATGTGAGGATGTCCATGTATGCCCCCCACCCCGGAACCCACTCCCTAGGCGGGCGCCTACCTACACAGTGGATGGCCTGGGACTGCGCACTACCAGCACTGACAGCAAATGGCCACGTCAGCTTGGCAGGGGGACGTGTGCCCGTACTGGAGGGGGCAGTGCCACCTCCCTGCAGTGGACCTAGGCCATGCTCTGCATCAGTACGTGGTGTGCAGTGCAACATAAAAGGTCTGGCTGAGGAAAAGTGCAGGTAGCCCCAGGGACTACCATGCATCTGTGGCAACAGTGTGGTGCAGTACACCCAGCCAGTGTGTCCAGGAGCAGAGGGTCACAGGTGCAGGGTATATTTTACCCTACAATGCAGATACAACAGTAACATGTGGAAAGCCCAAAGCAGCGGCGAACAGGGGTGCAAACACCCACTCACAAAGGCTCCACAATCCAATGATGCATGGAGCGGCAGGCTGTTGGCCCCAGCATTGGGATGATGTTATCACCAGAGCACTACTACTACCCCCTGCACAGTTTAGCAATGTCGGCACTGTGATCAGGACTAGTGTGGCGGGCAGGGCTGCCAACCACCCCTATCTTTGTATAATGCTGCAAAAGGAGTGAGCGTGTTTGTATGTCTATCCATTGTTCTGTGGCTGCCCACACTTCACTGGGCCCAAAATGTCCCACTGTTACCAGCGTTAGCCTGATTAGATGCATAGTGAGGAGCAAGGTATTCTGGGTATGGCCCGGACAGGGCAGATTGGCCAGGATGCATCTTCACAGGGTGTGGGGCAATGGCTAGGACACTGTAGTGCCTGACCACCACCTGCATGGACAGGGTGGCCACAGCATGGCATGCTGTGAGGGCACTCACTCTGAATGAGCAGTGACCATGGCAGGTCTAGGTTCCCACATAGCGCTCTACACTATTTCTCTCTAATGATATATTTGTGCTCCCCAGTGCTAAGGTTCCAATCACTGAGATGTCTGTTTGCTGCACATAGTTCCTGGTGGACTGTCTGCAGTTAGACTGTGCATGGTCAGAACACCTTTAAGGTACAGTCTGACTGTGCTGTCTGCTGGTGACTGGAAGACAGTGGGGGGAGGCAGTTGGGGTTTTCCAGATCTAACTCCAGCATTGCTGCTGGTCTGCCACTGCCTCAGTCATAGATATGGCTCTGGCCCACCAACCCTGGAGGGCTGTCTCATACAAACAGGATGGAGGTTGCTTCCCTGGGGCGAGCGCACCTGTTCTTTACCTACAAAAAGGGTAATGTGGACCCTTTGGGGTATGTAGTGTTTACCACTGCGACCTGTAAAGGCACTGCTACACACACCTCATGCAGTTCTAGGAGCCCCTCTGCCCTGATAACAGCTGCCCATGTCAGCCAGACCCTAACACAGGGTACACACCAATCTGGCTGGTGTCTGGTCCCACAGGACCACATGTGACTGCAGGATACAGATGGACACCAAATTACCTTCGGCTGCACTGCAAGGAACACCTGTTACACACTGGTAGTGATGGGGATGTACAGCAGGCCCTATCTCTAGCACCACATGTACTGCGGACCTAGTGCTGGGCACCCATCCTATCCCTCATGGTGAACACAGAACCTGCACAATGACATGGTCTGTAGCTACTCTGTGCCAGTATCACATACTGTCAGTTCGTCTTTCAAAGCTGAGGTACCGGAGAGGTGCAGACCCCATTTGGTGATCAGCTGTAGACTGCTATTCAGCATGTGCATTGCATCATGGGTACTGGTGGGGTTACCCTATCCTGGCACTCAGAGCAGACAGTTTGTGCGGTGACCTGCAGTCCTTCTGTACCAAGACATTGCTGTGACATACACCAAGGAGGTATAGCCAACTGGTTAATACAATGCCATTCTTGGCAGTGTTCATGGGTTCAGTTCCTCATTGTTCCCTCCTCTCATGCCTGTCCTACTCAAATAGTTTGCATGCCTGTAGAGGTCATATTTTTGCAGATCTGCGCTTCCAGCCCATAATACCCTTGCCACAATTGCCAACATTCCCTCGGTCCATCTATCTGCGTCTGTCAGCTGTGTAGAGTCCTGTCTGCCTGTGCAGGCTGCCAGCCCATGTCCTGCACTGCTACCCTTTCCTGCATTGCGCCTCATCGTGCTTGCCTCGCCTGTGGAACCACCACTCCTCTGTCCACCCATCATTGTAACTATCCTGCCACCTCCGCCTCCACTGGGGGGGTCTGCCACCAACTGTTTTTCCGGTACTTTACATTGCCAACACCCTGTGCTGTGGTAGAGCTGCCCCACCATGTTTGTCATCAGTGCTGGCAGGCACATGGGATGCCTGCAGATATGGCAGGTCCAGCGGTTCCCACTTCTCCCTCCTTCACTCACCTGTTCATTGCCTTTCCTGAGTGCTCTATCTAGTGTTAGGGCTACATCTGTCTCTGTTCCGCACAGGTCATGCATGTCATCCTGAGGCACCCTGCAGCCCCTAGGGCACACTAACCTAGGACACTATAACCTTGTTAGGCCACCTTAACCTATGGTTCCATAGCCCAGGGTGCCTTCTGCGGTGACTTGTCCAAGGGTGCCTAATATGGCGCTTAGCCTAGGAGGCCCTATAGGGCGCCTTCTGAGGCACCTTACAGGGCACCTTATAAGGCATCTTACAAGGCACCTTACATGGCACCTTACAAGGCACATTACTAGGCACCTTATAAGGCACCTTACATAGCACCTTATAAGGCACCTTACATGGCACCTTACTAGGCACCTTACATGGCACCTTATAAGGCACCTTACTAGGCACCTTAAATGGCACCTTATAAGGCACCTTACAAGGCACTTTACACGGCACCTTACAAGGCACCTTACAAGGCGCCTTATAAGGCACCTTACAAGGCATCTTACAAGGCGCCTTGCAAGGCACTTTACAAGGCGCCTTGTAACGTTCGTTATTCAAAGGCGCCTTGTAACGCGCGTTAGCTGTCAGTTTGCTGTAACGATGCACCGCCCATGCCTTTATATGGGCATCTCTACCTATACCGCGGAACCTACCGCGAATGACATTACCGCAGTTTAGTAAACATACCCCTATGTTAGAGAGGGCATTGAGTCAGAAAGGATTAAAGTTTTGCCGGAAACAAAATTTGCTGTAGAATCTCTATGGATTGAAATTCCATGTAAAAAGGGGAAAGCAATGGCAGTGGGGGTGTACTATCGACCACCTGGCCAGAATGAACAAATGGATAATGAAATGCTCAAAGAAATCAAGGAAGCTAACAAAAGTTACAGCACAGTAATAATAATGGGTGATTTCAATTACCCCAGTATCGACTGAGTCAGTGTCATGGCAGGACATGCTAGGGAGATAAAGTTCCTAGATGAAACAAATGACTGCTTCTTGGAGCAGCTCGTTCATAAACCAACCAGAGGAAAATCCATATTGGACCTAGTCCTTAGTGGAACACCAGATCTGGTGCAAGAGAGAAGGGTGTTGGGGCCACTTGGCAATAGTGATCAAAGCACGATCGCGTTTGATTTAATTAGTTGAGGAGGGGTAGTAAAGAAATCCACAGTACTACCTTTTAACTTTCGAAAGGGAGACTATGATAAAATGAGGAAAATAGTTAAGAAAAAACTAAAAGGAGCAGTTGCAAAGGTTAAAGACTTACATCAAGCTTGAGTGTTGTTGAAAACTACTATCTTGGAAGCCCAGACCAGCTGTATTCCACAATTTCAGAAAAGTGGAAGGAAGTCCAAAAAACTGTCAGCATGCTTTAAAGATGAGGTCAGAGAGGCTGTTGTTGCCAAAAAAGCATCTTTTAGGAAATGGAAAAAAGAGACAAACAATGAAACCTGGAAACAGCACAAGCACCGGCAAGTCAAATGCAAGGCATTGATAAGGCAGGCAAAGGGAGAATTTGAGAAGAAGCTTGCTGCAGAAGTAAAAACGCGTAATAAAGACTTTTTCAAGTACATTCGTAGAAAAAAACCTGTGAGAGAGTCAGTTGGTCCATTAGATGATAGAGGGTTTAAAGGAGCACTAAGAGGCGACAAGGCAATAGCGGAGAGATTGAATGAATTCTTTGCTTTGGTCTTTACTGTGGAAGATGTACGGATGTTACCCATGACTGAAGTGGTATTTAAAGGTGCGAAAGAATTGAAGGAAATATCGATACATCAGGAAGATGTATTACAACTATTTATTTAATAGTCACTCAGGGCCTAGTATCAGCAGAGTACTTTTAGTTTAAATTCAAAACACAGAAGAGAGCTTTCTGGTTAAATTTGGAACCCATTAGAGAGCTGTAGTTTAAATTTAATAATCACTCAGGGCCTAGCATCAGCAAAGTACTTTTAGTTTAAATTTAAAACACAGAAGAGAGCTTTCTGGTTAAATTTAGAACCCAGCAGAGAGCTTGTAGTTTAAATTTCATAATAAGTTAGAGCCTAGCAGCAGCAAAGAGCTATAATTTAAATCAAACAAGAATATAGATTAGCACAAAAGGCAAAACAGGGTCAGTACTCTTTGAGCAGCAAATAAAGTCTTCTAGAGACCTTTACAAAGAGGCCTTCTACCTAGGGGGCAAGAGATCTGTGAAACCTTTTCAAAAGGTGTTAACACCAGGTGGAAGTTCAAAAGGCCATTTTGAAAGACTCCTTCTATCCAAGCAAGGACTGTTAATCATCCAGGAAGTTGGTCACAGCTTACCTCAGCAGCACAGGCATAAATAGCTCAACCAGAGCTCTGTGATCCTCAGTCTTGAAGGACTAGAAAAAGGGACTGTTACTTCTGGAGAGAGATCTGCAATTTTGAGTATATACTTCTGGGAATTTTCTGAAAGGAATTCTTTCTATTAAAGCTATTTAATCTGTGAACCCACTATTTTTGTTAAATCAGTCAGAGCCTAGTAGCAGCAGTTTAAGTTTAAATTTAAAACACAGAAGAGAACTTTCTGGTTACATTTCATACCCAGCATAGAGCTTATAGTTTTAATTTAATAGTCACTCAGGGCCTAGTATCAGCAAAGTACTTTTAGTTTAAATTCAAAACACAGAAGAGAGCTTTCTGGTTAAATTTGGAACCCAGCAGAGAGCGTGTAGTTTAAATTTCATAATAAGTTAGAGCCTAGCAGCAGCAAAGAGCTATAATTTAAATCAAATAAGAATATAGCTTACCTCAGCAGCACAGGACAGGGTACTGTGTATCAGCCCTCTTTTAATAAGTGTAGAATCTCTATGGATTGAAATTCCATGTAAAAAGGGGAAAGCGATGGCAGTGGGGGTGTACTATCGACCACCTGGCCAGAATGAACAAATGGATGATGAAATGCTCAAAGAAATCAAGGAAGCTAACAAAAGTTACAGCGCGGTAATAATAATGGGCGATTTCAATTACCCCGGTATCGACTCGGTCAGTGTCACGGCAGGACATGCTAGGGAGATAAAGTTCCTAGATGACATAAATGACTGCTTCTTGGAGCAGCTGGTTCATGAACCGACCAGAGGGGAAGCCATATTAGACCTAGTCCTTAGAGGAACACCAGATCTAGTGCAAGAGATAAGGGTGTTGGGGTCACTTGGCGTAGCCTAGTGGTTGGGGCAAGGTACCACAGGCCGGAAGGTAGGTGGTTCAAATCCCACTAGAGGACAGCAACCTTGGGCCGGAAGGACTGGGGTCTCTAGTCCCACAGGTGCTCCTTGTGGTCTTGGGCAAGCCACTTAACCCTCCATTGCCCATGTTCCCTGTAAGTATTAGTATATGTGTGTCATATCCCCTCATGTTAAATGTATCCCCCAACCGCTTTGACCCGGTGAAAAGCAGGATATAAATGCAGCTAAATAAATAAACTTGGCAATAGTGATTATAGCAAGATCGCATTTGATTTAATTAGTGGAGAAGGGATAGTAAGGAAATCCACAGTACTAACTTTTAACTTTCGAAAGGGAGACTATGATAAAATGAGGAAAATAGTTAAGAAAAAACTAAAAGGAGCAGTTGCAAAGATTAAAGACTTACATCAAGCTTGGGTGTTGTTGAAAAATACTATCTTGGAAGCTCAGACCAGCTGTATTCCACGCTTTAAGAAAAGTGGAAGGAAGTCCAAAAAACTGCCAGCATGGTTTAAAGGTGAGGTCAGAGAGGCTGTTGTTGCCAAAAAAGCATCTTTCAGGAAATGTAAAAAAGAGCAAAACGATGAAACCTGGAAACAGCACAAGCACTGGCAGGTCAAATGCAAGGCATTGATAAAGAAGGCAAAGAGAGAATTTGAGAAGAAGCTTGCTGCGGAAGCAAAAACACGAAATAAAGATTTTTTCAAGTACATTCGTAGCAAAAAACCTGTGAGAGAGTCAGTTGGACCATTAGATGATAGAGGAGTTAAAGGGGCACTAAGAGGCGACAAGGCGATAGCGGAGAGACTGAATGAATTCTTTGCTTCGGTCTTTACTGAGGAAGATGTAAGGATGTTACCCATGACTGAAGTGGTATTTAAAGGTGTGGAAGAATTGAAGAAAATATCGATACATCGGGAAGATGTATTACAACCATTAGATAAACTGAAGAGTAGCAAATCACCTGGGCTGGATGGTATATATCCAAGGGTGTTGAAAGAACTTAAATATGAGATTGCAGACCTGCTATTAGTAATCTGTGGAGTGGAGGAGTGGCCTAGTGGTTGGGGCAAGGTACTTCAGGCCGGAAGGTCGGGGGTTCAAATCCCACTAGAGGACAGCAACCTTGGGCCGGAAGGACTGGGGTTTCTAGTCCCACAGGTGCTCCTTGTGGTCTTGGGCAAGCCACTTAACCCTCCATAGCCCATGTTCCCTGTAAAATAGTTATCTCCAAGTTATAATGCCCTGTTCAATGTAATTTCAGTTTGTTCAATGTAAACCGCACTGATGCTGAATAGCGCGGTATATAAGAGAATGTAAATAAATAAATAAATAAATAAACTATCATTAAAATCATCTCTAAAACCTGAAGATTGGCGGATCGCCAATGTAACACCAATTTTTAAAAAGGGTTCGAGAGGTGATCCGGGAAACTACAGACCGGTGAGCCTGACATCAGTACCGGGAAAAATGTTAGAAACCATCATAAAGAATAAAATTACTCAGATAGTCATGGCCTAATGGGAGACAGCCAACATGGCTTTAGACAAGGAAGATCTTGTCTTACTAATCTGTTATGTTTTTTTGAAAGTGTGAATAAACAGGTTCACAAAGGTGAGTCAGTTGATATAGTGTATCTGGACTTTCAGAAAGCCTTTGACAAGGTCCCTCATCAGATACTTTTGGCAAAACTAAAGAGTCATGGGATAGGAGGCAATGTACTACTGTGGATCAGGAACTGGTTAAAAGATAGAAAGCAGAGAGTTGGGCTAAATGGCCAATTTTCCCAATGGAGAAAGGTGAATAGTGGTGTACCCCAGGGATCTGTGCTGGGTCCGCTGCTTTTTGACATATTCATAAAAGACCTGGAAAGTGGAATAACGAGTGAGGCTATCAAATTTGCAGATGACACAAAACTATTTAAAGTTGTTAAAACTCAAGAGGATTGTGGAAACTGCAAGAGGATCTTGATAAATTGGAAGACTGGGCATCAAAATGGCAGATGAAATTTAATGTGGACAAGTGCAAAGTTATGCACCTAGGGAAGAACAACCCAAACTATGGTTACACGATGCAAGGTTCCACATTAGGAACCACCACCCAGGAAAAAGATTTAGGCGTCATTGTGGATAACATGTTAAAACCCTCGGCCCAGTGTGCAACGGCAGCCAAGAGAGCAAATAGAATGCTAGGTATCATAAGGAAAGGAATGGAAAATAAAACAAAAGATATTATAATGCCTCTATACCGTTCCATGGTGAGACCGCACCTTGAATATTGTGTGCAATTCTGGTTGCCATATCTTAAAAAGGATATAGCGTTATTAGAAAAGGTTCAGAGAAGATACACCAAAATGGTAAAGGGGATGGAAGGATACTCCTATGAAGAAAGGCTAAAAAGGTTAGGGCTCTTTAAACTGGAAAAGAGACGGCTGAGGGGATATATGATAGAAGTCTATAAATTAATGAACGGAGTGGAACGGGAAAACGTAGATCGACTCTTTACGTTATCAGAATATAGACAGACTAGGGGACATGCAATGAAGCTACAGGGTAAACTATTGAAGACTAATAAAAGAAAATATTTTTTCACTGAACGTGTAATCAAACTCTGGAATTTGTTACCGGAGGATGTAGTAAAGGCTGTTAGTGTAGCTGGGTTTAAAAAAGGTTTGGACAAGTTCCTGGAGGAAAGGTCCATAAACCATTATTAAGAAGGGACCCAGGATATCAATGCTTGACCCAGTACAAGCATTGCAGAACCTGTGTCTTTTGGGGAAACTGCTAGGTATGTATGACCTAGACTGGCCACTGTTGGAAACAGGATACTGGGCTTGATGGACCTTGGTCTGACCCAGTATGGCATATCTTATGTTCTTATTAGATAAACTGAAGAGTAGCAAATCACCTGAGCCAGATGATATACATCCAAGGGTGTTGAAAGAACTGAAATATGAGATCGCAGACCTGCTATTAGTAATCTGTGAACTATCATTAAAATTATCTGTAATACCTGAAGATTGGAGGATGGCGAACGTAACACCAACTTTTAAAAAGGGTTCCATTGGTGATCCAGGAAACTACAGACCGGTGAGCCTGATGTCAGTCCCAGGAAAAATGGTAGAAACCATCATAAAGAACAAAATTACTGAACATGTAGATAGTCACGGCTTAATGGGAGACAGCCAACATGGCTTTAGCCACGGAAGATCTTGTCTTAGTAATCTGTTATGTTTTTTTGAAGGTGTGAATAAACAGGTAGACAAAAGTGAGTCTGTTGATATAGTGTATTTGGACTTTCAGAAAGCCTTTGTCAAGGTCCCTCATCAGAGACTTTTGGCAAAACTAAACAGTCATGGGATAGGAGGCAGTGTACTATTGTGGATAAGGAACTGGTTAAAAGATAGAAAGCAGAGAGTAGGGCTAAATGGCCAATTTTCCCAATGGAGAAAGGTGAATAGTGGTGTACTCCAGTGATCTGTGCTGGGTCCGCTGCTTTTTGACATATTGATAAATGACCTGGAAAGTGGAATAACGAGTGAGGTTATCAAATTTGCAGATGACACAAAACTATTTAATGTTGTTAAAACCCAAGAGGATTGTGGAAAATTGCAAGAGGATCTTGATAAATTGGAAGACTGGGCATCAAAATGGCAGATGAAATTTAATGTGAACAAGTGCAAAGTTATGCACCTAGGGAAGAACAACCCAAACTATGGTTACACGATGCAAGGTTCCACATTAGAAACCACCACCCAGGAAAAAAATGTAGGCGTCATTGTGGATAACATGTTAAAACTCTCGACTCAGTGTGCATTGGCAGCCAAGGGAGCAAATAGAATGCTTGGTATCATAAGGAATGGAATGGAAAATAAAAGAAAGGATATTATAATGCCTCTATATCGTTCCATGGTGAGACCGCACCTTGAATATTCTGTGCAATTCTGGTTGCCGTATCTTAAAAAAGATATAGCGTTATTAGAAAAGGTTCAGAGAAGAGCCATCAAAATGCTAAAGGGGATGGAAGGATACTCCTATGAAGAAAGGCTAAAAAGGTTAGGGCTCTTTAACCTGGAAAAGAGATGGCTGAGGGGAGATATGATAGAAGTCTATAAATTAATGAACGGAGTGGAATGGGTAAACGTAGATCGATTACTTACGTTATCAGAATATAGAAAGACTAGGGGACATGTAATGAATCTACAGGGTAAACTATTTAAGACTAGTAAAAAGAAAATATTTTTTTACTCAACGTGTAATCAAACTCTGGAATTTGTTAGCAGAGGATGTAGTAAAGGCTGTTAGTGTAGCTGGGTTTAAAAAAGGTTTGGACAAGTTCCTAGAGGAAAGGTCCATAAACCATTATTAAGAAGGGACCCAGGATATCAATGCTTGACCCAATACAAACATTGTGGAACCTGTGTCTTTTGGGGAAACTGCTAGGTACTTATAACCTAGATTGGCCACTGTTGGAAACAGGATACTGGGCTTGATGGACATTGGTCTGACCCAGTATGGCATATCTTATGTTCTTATATACTAATGTGGACCAGGAACTGGTTAAAAGAGAAATCAGAGAGTAGGGCTAAAAGGCCAATTTTCTCATTAGAGAACAGTGAATAGCGGACTACCCCAGGGATCTGTGCTGGTCCGCTGCTATTTAACATTTCATAAATGACCAGGAACTATGAATAATGAGTGAAGTGGTCAAATTTGCAGATGAGACAACATTATTCAAAGTTGTTAAAAAAGAAGAGGATTTTGAAAAAATTCAAGAAGACCTTGATAAATTGGAAAACTGGACATCCAAACTGCAGGATGGAATTTAATGTGGACAAGTGCAAAGTAATGCATCTAGGAAAAAATAACCCAGACTATGGTTACACAATGCAAGGTTCCACATTAGGAACCACCACCCAGAAAAAAATTTAGGCATCATCATGGTTAAAACATTAAAGCCCTCTGTCCAGTATGCAACAGCAGCAAAGAAAGCAAATAGAATATTAGGAATCATCAGGAAAAGAACAGAGAACAAAGCCAAGGATATTATAATGCCTCTGTATCATTCCATGGTGCGACCGCACCATGAATATTGTTTGCAATTCTGGTTGCCATATCTTAAAAAGGATATAGGAGAATTAGAAAAGGTACAGAGAAGAGTCACCAAAATGGTAAAGGAAATGGAAGGACATCCCTATGAGGAAAGCTTAAAAGATTAGGGATCTTCAACTTGGATAAGAGATGGTTGAGGAGGGATATCATAGAGGTCTATAAACTAATGAATGGAGTGGAACGGGTAAACGTAGGTTGATTGTTTACACCATCAAAAGGTAGAAAGACTAGGGGGCATACAATGAAGCTATAATGTGAGAGACAATATTTTTTCACTCAACGCATAATCAAACTCTGGAATTTGTTACCAGAGGATGCAGTATAAGCTGTTAGTGTCGCTGGGTTTAAAAAAGGTTTGGACAAGTTCCTGGAGGAAAGGTCCATAAATTACACAGGTACACTACCAAAAAACTGCCTCCAGTTTTGCAACTGATTCCTATAGATTTTGGGGTGCTGAATCCAGGAAAAATAGCCAAAATGTTCCATCACGTCACGTTTTCTTGCAAAATTAGATTTCTTACCCATATAAGGAATGTTCACATAATTTCTTTTTAGCCGACTGCAGTTTATTTTCTTGGCCCAAAATAGAGGTTGTAATGGTTAACTAACTAGAAACACTCCCTCATGATATTTTAGAGTGTTTTGTATTCATTTTATACATTAACAGGACAATTGGGAGGCAGGGGGCTAAATCCAGTACTCGCGCTGGCGCATGTTCTTTCCTGTTCGCCTCGCCTCGTTCGCTCGCTCAAACACGGTGGTTGCGACATGAACGTTCCTGTCAAATTTCAGTTTCTTGCAAGTTCATTATTACCTTTTGTTTGCTCAGTCGTAATCCAGCTTTATTCCGAAGTGGTTCACTACAGTTGTAGTTTGCAGTGCTGTGTATTTGTGATGGCTCACAGAGCCAGAGGTTGCGTCAACTCTCCGGACAGTTTTTGTTTTATTTGTGGGGAATATACCGTGAAAAAGCGGCATAGGAACATTTCTGCATTTATTAAAAAAGTATATTTCGCCTATTTCGGTTTGAAGTTAGGCGATCAAGACAAACCGTGGGCTCCTCACAAAGTGTGCAAGACATGTGAGGAAGATCTACGCTTATGGATGAAAGGTAAAAAACAAGCATTTCGTTTCGGAATACCTATGATGTGGCGTGAACAAAGAGACCACAGCAGTGACTGCTATTTTTGCTCTTGCATTGTGAAGGGATACAACTTAAAAAATAAGAACGTAATAAGTTACCCCAACCTTCCCTCAGCAATTAGGCCTATGCCTCATAGCAACGAAGTACCTGTGCCTGAACCACCAAAATCTTTGGATCATATTTGTGTGGACGGTTCTGATCATGATGAGACTCATCAGATGGCTTTTCCCGATGAGTCCAGTACTTCCGAGTTTGAAACTGAACCAGATCCGAAACCTGAACTTTTCTCTCAAGCTGAATTGAATGATTTAGTCCGGGATTTAGGACTCCCAAAAGATGCTGCCCAACTGCTAGGTTCTCGGCTTAAACAGAAAAATCTATTGTCACCAGGAACAACTTTTTATTGGTACCGCAACCGCGAGACACAATTTTTGAAGTATTTCAGCAAAGAGGAAGATTTGGTATTTTGCAACGATATATACGGAGTGATGGAAAAGTTTAAACTCAAGTATGATCCTGCTGAATGGCGGCTGTTCATTGATTCGTCAAAAGACAGCATAAAAGGTGTTCTTCT
Organism: Ichthyophis bannanicus; assembly: GCA_033557465.1. Classification (NCBI taxonomy): domain Eukaryota; kingdom Metazoa; phylum Chordata; class Amphibia; order Gymnophiona; family Ichthyophiidae; genus Ichthyophis; species Ichthyophis bannanicus. The sequence continues at coordinate 178,920,879 of CM066036.1, forward strand.
TCATAATGGCAACACATTCGCTTCAGTTCCTATTGCTCACTCTGTTATTCTCCAAGAAAAATACGAGAATTTGGCCCTGATTCTTCAGAAGATTCGTTATGATGAGCATAAGTGGATGATTTGTGGAGACTTTAAAATTCTATCCATGCTATTAGGGCAGCAATCCGGTTTCACCAAATATCCCTGCTTCCTTTGCTTGTGGGATAGCCGGGCCCGCGACCTACACTGGGGGAAAAAAGACTGGCCAATTCGGGAGTATTTGAGACCCGGTGAGAAAAATGTTCTTCATGAGAGCTTGGTACCTCGTGATAAAATTCTATTACCACCTCTCCACATTAAGTTGGGTCTCATTAAGCAATTCATCAAGTCCCTTCCAAAAGATGGTGAGTGCTTTCGGTACCTTTGCTCAAAGTTCCCCCGACTTTCTGAAGCAAAGCTAAAGGAAGGAGTGTTTGTTGGCCCTGATATAAGGAAACTCATTTCAGATGGAGCATTCGCTGAAACGATGTCTGAGAAGGAAAAAGAAGCCTGGGATTCCTTCAAGGATGTTGTTCTCAAATTCTTGGGGAACAGGCGGGATGAGAACTATAAGGATATTGTTGCCAGGATGCTCAATGCCTTCAAAGAACAAGGCTGTAACATGAGCCTGAAAGTCCATTTCTTGCACTCCCATGTGAACTACTTTCCCGAAAACTTGGGGGCGTACAGTGAAGAACAAGGTGAAAGGTTTCACCAGGACATCAAGGACGCAGAGAGAAGGTACCAAGGAAGATGGAACACCACTATGATGGCTGATTTCTGCTGGTTGCTGCTGCGGGAAGCCCCAGATGAAAAATACGCCAAGCAGCGCACCAAGAGAAGCATTCGGGGGAAGAAGAAACGGGCCCACCAGGAGATTGATTGACCCAAGAATGACTTTAAAATCTAAACTGTGTTGACAAATATCGTGTTTTTACTAAACTTTGAAATAAAAATTTGCTAGTTATTACCACAGTGTCGGATCTCATTTATTAGAATTTTATTTTCACACCATCGGGTGTTTGTCTTCATGTATTGCAATGGTGCGGTTTGCGTTTTCTATTCTTACATACATACCTGTACAACATTTTTTGCACATTTCTTTGCTTTGCTTTGTGTCTAACCTCGCTCTTATATGCTCAATGTTTGTGCACATGTATGTGGCTGTTTTAAGTGCAGACAATTTTGCTACCATCACAGTGTGTTTTGTTGACATTACTCTATTCTTATGTGCTGCCTTGTTACAATTTTCTTTATTCTTATTTGAATAACTACTAAACAATTAGTATAAAGAATTCATCCAAGAAACTTTTATCTCGATCGCACTCAATCTGAAACGTTCACCTCAAACTGCTAACCCAATGTAGCAAAAAATCTGTACGTGATGGAGCAAATTGGTTACCAGATTTGGATTCAGCGCACCAAAAAACATAAAAATCAATCGAAACATTAGAGGCAGTTTAAAAAAATTTTTTTTTAGTGTACCTGTGTTATCATTAAAGGGGACCTGGGAAATCCACTGCTTACCCCAGGATGAGCACTGTGGAATCTATGTACCTTTTTGGGAACCTGTCAGGTACTTGTAACTTGGATTGGCCACTGTTGGAAACAGGATACTGGGCTTGATGGACCTTGGTCTGACCCAGTATGGCATTTCTTATATTTGTTCAGAGGGCTTTCTATTATCTATTGGAACTCCATCCACCTCCAAAACCTGCTCTCATGCATGTTTATGGGACTCATCCTCTTACTGGGCCCTCCTGAAGCTCCCTGAGTCTTCACCTAGCCCCCGCTCTGGAAAGAGGACAATTGTATTTAGTTCACTACCGCTGAGCTCTTAGCTATGCCCAGGGATTTCTTCCCTAGGCTCTCCCTCCCTGGATCCCTCCCCCATAGACTCTCCCTCCCTGGATCCTTCCCGCATAGCTGACCCCAGATTCTGTTGGTAGTATAGTTTTTTCTGGTGATGCTAATTCCGGGACTCTCGAGATATAGATCCGGGTCTTCCATTATGAAAATCTCTTTGGAAATCTTCCTAGTCTGACTTAGATGAAGCTATCAGTTAGATGGACCCATATCGCTCCAAAGTTTGGCTAGTCTAGGCCGATCGCCACTGAATATGGGAGCCAGGGCAGCACCGCAACCTCAAACGTGGCTTACCCTACTATAGTCGTAAGTGAAACCTGTATAGTTGTATACTGCCTCTGGTCTCCATGTACACAGGCCAGTATTACCATATTTGCATAGTCAATTTGAAATTGATCATTGTTTCCCAGTGAATGAGGGTCCGTACACTCCCAGAATCTATCAAGATCTGGAGGCGAGTTCCCTCGAACTCCACTGGAATCACAAAGTTCTGTGCCCCTGGGTGAGGAGAGTCCATAAAAGCACAGATTTGAGGGGTGATTAGCCTGACATCCATGGGTTCTTCTGTACTCAGGGGACATATCCCGAGCAAAGTGTCCCTGGGCTCCACAACTAAAATAGGTGAAGGGATCTTGGTTGAGGCCACACCCTCACATAGGAGATGACTTTGGGGGTAGGAACATGGGAGCCATCATCCATTCCGGATTCCCCTTCTATCCTCCTGGGCTGATGGGTGACTTCTTTCCCTTCTGCTTTAATTACTGGTTGGGCTTCATAATACCCCTCTGCTATTTCCAGTGCACTCTCCAGTGTAAGCATCGGGTGCTGACATACCACTGTTTCATGTCATCGAGGCGGTCAAGCCCTCCATAAACTGCTTCAATAGCACAATCTTGGCTATTTTGGGCCTGGTCTTTCCTTTTGGTTGCAACCACATCCATGTGAGATCCTTCAACTGAAAGAAGAACCTCCGAAGGCTCTCTTTTATCTGAAATCCCTCTTTCTGAATTGCTAGTGGTAGGCCTCTGGGGTACAGTTGGCCCATTCCAGTATGGCAGCCTTGAAAGCTGCATAGCTTGCTCATCTGGAATGCATCCTGACTGCTGCCCATCAGCAGATTCCCTAAATAGATAGTCCATATCACCTCCGGCCACTCAGCAATGTAGGTGGTTCGTTCAAAGTTCATCAAAAAATGGTCCAGTTCATCTTCTGCCATCATTTTAAGAAGCGCTTGTGTTGGAGTGTGGAGTAGTGGTCTCTGCAGGGCCTGGGTCAACTGAGCTAGGGAATTTTCTGTATCTCCCCCTGTGCTTGAATAAGATCCTATGTCTGCTGCTGCTATTGTTGCTGTCCTTCCAGTCGGGCGTGTTGAAACTGCTGCTGACATTGTTGCTGTTGCTGCTGATAATATTGCTGCCGACCTTCTGCCAGAATCTGTGAGAGCCGATCCATCCTATCTTGTCACTATTCTCTTGCAACACCACCACAGCTTCCTCTTCAGCAGCTGAGTTATCCCTGCAGTATTCCACCTCCAACAAACTTTTAGGGGCCAAAACAAAGCCTGCCTGTCCGGCACTGATTATAGCTTCTTCAAGGTCCCTAACTAGGATGACACTGACCCTCATAGCCCATACAAACAAACAAAAAACTCCTGACCTGCTGTAGAGGCCCAACACTGGAGGGACATGGATTTTCCCTCTATCATATGATTAGAGAAAATCCCCAAGCTGCCACCATATGTGTTCTTGTGGTGGGAAGGGGTTTTCTGTAAAACACAGGCCAGATAGCAGTTCAAGGTAAACAAAAGCAGTTTTTATTCTGTCCCCGCATGTTAAACCTCCACAAAGCAAAACCCAGAACAGACAGCAGTTCAGGGAAAACAGAATCAGTTGTACTTCTCTCCCAGTGTTTTAAACCCTCCACAAGCTGGTTCTCACAGCTCTTCCTCCAGCCCCAGTTAAAGTTCCTACCTCAGAATTCCTTTGCACGGCTTGCTTTGGAAGGACTTCTGGCTCCACGGGCCTCTCTCCCTCCTGCAGCCTGCTGGGTTCTTAACCTCTCATTGTGAGTCACACTCTTCCAGCCCTGAACTCTGGACTACAGACTCTCTTAAAGAGGACTGCTGATACTTCCTTTGGAGAGGGCAGATACAATTCTAAAGACCACCATCACAGGCTTATGCAATAAAATATTGCATGCATAGTGAGGGCCTATTTTGTGTAACTGTGCACTAAAGATACTACTGGGAGTGTGTTAAAATTAGCATCTTGGCACTTCTACATGAAGGAATATGACATACAAATGAGGCTTTCATGTACATATATTTAACAGCTTGGTGTACTGCTCCACACATTATTTAGTGAGCATTCAGTAAGGTCTAAAATTTTAACCAGGAGAACACTAAGGCCAAAAATTGCCTAACTAGTCAGGGATGAAACTTTCAATGAAAGGGCTAGTCAGGGGTGAACCTTTCAATAATAGTTTGGACTACAGCCTCAAGGGGGCTACCTCAGGTGTAACTGTCTTGCCACTGGAAGTCTGATCCAGTATCTGTGTCATTTAGGAACTGACATGCCAACATGAGGCAACATCCCCACCTGTAATTTAAGAGGGGAGTGGCCGGCTGCTTGGCTGCCTAAGGGCAATCAGGTGGTTAAACCTATCAATTGGGCTAGTTAGCACAGAGGATTGCCTCTTCCTCCATATCACATTCCTTCCCCCTCTCCAAGTCCTTTGAACTGTACCAGATACCTCTTCTGAGTAGCATCATACAACTTCCCAGAGAGCTTGTAGTTTAAATTTCATAAGAAGTTAGAGCCTAGCAGCAGCTAAGAGCTATAATTTAAATCAAATCAGAATTTAGCTTACCTCAGCAGCACAAGACAGGGTACTGTGTAGCAGCCCTCTTTTAATAAGTGTTATTTCCCTCCCTCCCCTGGGATAATCGTAGCTTTATAGGTACTTACACATCTTAAAAGACAGGAGGTGCTCTCAGGTGAAGCTCATTACCCAAATCAGTCATACACTAAGGACCTGAGATTAGTTAAGCTTCAGGTGAACAAGGTATATTACAAGTATTAGGTACAGTTTTATTAGTATAAATATAGATAGCAACCCTTAGTAAGTAAAGAACTTAGATCTAAACACAAACTTAAAACTAAGATGCAGACAGCAGTCCAGCAGCGGGATGGGGGCTTTCCAGTCTTTTGTATTGAGTGTCACATGTATGATTTTCTCCCAGTTGGTGAGAGGTCTTACGTGTGCACTAGGTGCAAGGAGCTCTTTGCTCTCAGGGAACGAGTCCGTTCTCTAGAGGCTAAAGTAGCAGACTTGGAAAGCATAAGACAGACAGAGAGGTACATAGACGAGACCTACAGGGATATAGTCCTGAAGTCCCACCTCCAGTCTGGCAGCATCGCTGTTGCCATGGAGGAGAGAGGTCACGTGACAGGAGAGCATCACCCTGGTGTGGCAGGAAGTGATCCTGTAACTAGGACCTGTCCTCCAGGTGATGTAAAACCCTCTCGCACAGAGGAAGTTTCTCCAGGGCCATGTGCCCATGAGGGAAGGGTTAGGACAGCCGTTATATTTGGTGATTCGATCATTAGGCATGTAGATAGCTGGGTGGCTGGTGGACGTGAGGATCGCCTGGTAACATGCCTGCCTGGTGTGAAGGTAGCGGACCTCACGCGCCACCTAGATAAGGTCTTAGATAGTGCTGGGGAGGAGTCTGCTGTCTTGGTACATGTCGGTACCAATGACATAGTAAAATGTGGTAGGGAGGTTCTGGAGGCTAAATTTAGGCTTTTAGGTAGGAAGTTGAAATCCAGAACTTCCAGGATAGCATTCTCCGAAATGCTTCCTGTTCCACGCGCAGGACCCAAACGGCAGGCAGAGCTCCGGAGTCTCAATGCGTGGATGAGACAATGGTGCAGAGATGAGGGTTTTGGATTTGTTAGGAACTGGGGAACATTCTGAGGAAAGGAGGGGCTCTTTCGAAGGGATGGGCTTCACCTTAACCAGGATGGAACCAGGCTGCTGGCATTAGCCTTTAAAAAGGAGATAGAGCAGCTTTTAAACTAGATATTAGGGGAAAGCCGACAGTCGCCCAAGAGCGGATGGTCCGGAAGAATGTATCTTTGAAGGATACTACCAAAAGCAGAGAGGTTCCACAAAAGAGTAAAGTAGCCCAAATGCCCTCAAGTATGGAGCAGACTGAGCTTAAAGATCCCAAATTACCCATGTCTAACAATAGCCAAATTAATATGAGTGAAATACATTCTCTAAAATGCTTGTATGCAAATGCTAGAAGTCTAAAAAATAAGATGGGAGAGTTAGAATATATAGCACTAGATGAAAGGTTAGATATGATTGGAATATCAGAGACATGGTGGAAGGAGGACAACCAGTGGGACACTGTGATACCTGGGTACAAACTATATCGTAATGATAGAGTTGATCAAATTGGTGGAGGGGTTGCTCTCTATGTTAGAGAAGACATTGAGTGAGAAAGGATTAAAGTTTTGCAGGAAACAAAATCTGCTGTAGAATCTATATGGATTGAAATTCCATATAAAAGGGGGAAGGCAATGGCAGTGGGGGTGTACTATCGAGCGCCTTGCCAGAATGGCCAAATGGATGATGAAATGCTCAAAGAAATCAAGGAAGCTAACAAAAGTTATAGTGCAGTAATAATAATGGGTGATTTCAACTACCCCGGTATCGACTTGGTCAGTGTCACGTCAGGACATGCTAGGGAGATAAAGTTCCTAGATGAAATAAATGACTGCTTCTTGGAGCAGCTGGTTCATGAACCAACCAGAGGGGAAGCCCTATTAGACCTAGTCCTTAGTGGAACACCAGATCTAGTGCAAGAGATAAGGTTGTTGGGGTCACTTGGCAACAGTGATCATAGCATGATCGCCTTTGATTTAATTAGTGGAGGAGGGATAGTAAGGAAATCCACAGTACTACCTTTTAACTTTTGAAAGGGAAACTATGATAAAATGAGGAAAACAGTAAAGAAAAAACTAAAAGGAGCAGTTGCAAAGGTTAAAGACGTACATCAGGCTTGGCTGTTGTTGAAAAATACTATCTTGGAAGCCCAGACCAGCTGTATTCCACGCTTTAAGAAAAGTGGAAGGAAGTCCAAAAAACTGCCAGCATGGTTTAAAGGTGAGGTCAGAGAGGCTGTTGTTGCCAAAAAAGCATCTTTCAGGAAATGGAAAAAAGAGCCAAACGACGAAACCTGGAAACAGCACAAGCACTGGCAAGTCAAATGCAAGGCATTGATAAGGCAGGCAAAGGGAGAATTTGAGAAGAAGCTTGCTGCGGAAGCAAAAACGCGAAGTAAAGACCTTTTCCAGTACATTCGTAGCAAAAAACCTGTGAGAGAGTCAGTTGGTCCATTAGATGATAAAGGGGTTACAGGAGCACTAAGAGGTGACAAGGCGATAGCGGAGAGATTGAATGAATTCTTTGCTTCAGTCTTTACTGAGGAAGATGTAGGGATGTTACCCATGACTGAAGTGGTATTTAAAGGTGCGGAAGAATTGAAGGAAATATCGATACATCGGGAAGATGTATTACAACTATTAGATAAGCTGAAGAGTAGCAAATCACCTGGGCCGGATGGTATACATCCAAGGGTGTTGAAAGAACTGAAATACGAGATTGCAGACCTGCTATTAGTAATCTGTGAACTATCATTAAAATCATCTCTAATACCTGAAGATTGGAGGATCGCAAATGTAACACCAATTTTTAAAAAGGGTTCCAGGGGTGATCCGGGAAACTACAGACCGTTGAGCCTGACATCAGTACCGGGAAAAATGGTAGAAACCATCATAAAGAATAAAATTACTCAGCATGTAGATAGTCATGACCTAATGGGAGACAGCCAACATGGCTTTAGACAAGGAAGATCTTGTCTTACTAATCTGTTATGTTTTTTTGAAGGAGTGAATAATCAGGTGGACAATGGTGAGTCGGTTGATATTGTGTATCTGGACTTTCAGAAAGCCTTTGACAAGGTCCCTCATGAGAGACCTTTGGCAAAACTAAAGAGTCATGGGATAGGAGGCAGTGTACTATTGTGGATCAGGAACTGGTTAAAAGATAGAAAGCAGAGGGTAGGGCTAAATGGCCAATTTTCCCAATGGAGAAAGGTGAATAGTGGTGTACCCCAGGGATCTGTGCTGGGTCCGCTGCTTTTTGACATATTATAAATGACCTGGAAAGTGGAATAACGAGTGAGGTTATCAAATTTGCAGATGACACAAAACTATTTAAAGTTGTTAATACCCAAGAGGATTGTGGAAAATTGCAAGAGGATCTTGATAAATTGGAAGACTGGGCATCAAAATGGCAGATGAAATTTAATGTGGACAAGTGCAAGGTTATGCACCTAGGGAAGAACAACCCAAACTATGGTTACACGATGCAAGGTTCCACATTAGGAACCACCACCCAGGAAAAAGATTTAGGCGTCATTGTGGATAACATGTTAAAACCCTCGGCCCAGTGTGCAGCGGCGGCCAAGAGAGCAAATAGAATGCTAGGTATCATAAGGAAAGGAATGGAAAATAAAACAAAAGATATTATAGACCGCACCTTGAATATTGTGTGCAATTCTGCTAGCCGTATCTTAAAAAGGATATAGCGATTTTAGAAAAGGTTCAGAGAAGAGCCACCAAAATGGTAAAGGGGATGGAAGGATACTCCTATGAAGAAAGGCTAAAAAGGTTGGGGCTCTTTAACCTGGAAAGGAGACGGCTGTGGGGAGATATGATAGGTCTATAAATTAATGAACGGAGTGGAACGGGTAAACGTAGATCGATTGTTTACCTTATCAGAATATAGAAAGACTAGGGGACATGCAATGAAGCTACAGGGTAAACTATTTAAGACTAATAAAAGAAAATATTTTTTCACTCAACGTGTAATCAAACTCTGGAATTTGTTACCGGAGGATGTAATAAAGGCTGTTAGTGTAGCTGGGTTTAAAAAAGGTTTGGACAAGTTCCTGGAGGAAAGGTCCATAAACCATTATTAAGAAGGGACCCAGGATATCAATGCTTGAACCAATACAAGCATTGTGGAACCTGTGTCCCTTGGGGAAACTGCTAGGTACGTATGACCTAGATTGGCCACTGTTGGAAACAGAATACTGGGCTTGATGGACCTTGGTCTGACCCAGTATGGCATATCTTATGTTCTTATGTTCTTATGTTATACCAACAGCATCAGAAAACCCTTCCAAATACCATCAGGCACATCTTTCCCCCTGAGTGTCAAACACTGCTCTGAATAGCATCACACTTGTCCTCGCCACCTACAGCATCAGATATCTCATTTCCCAAGTAGTATCAGATAAGCCTCATCAAATCCTCACTCCTGAGTGTCTGCAAGATCCATTGATGAGCCTCTTCCCACCCCTCTGGAATGAGGATCTGGTTCAGGAGCAGGAGAAACATCAGAGTTCTGCCTGCTTGCACCATGATAACTCACTAAATGATTCAGCGAGGTGGCTCATTACCATGATATTGTAGGTGAAGCATTACCTAGCAGTGCCATTCAGCAGGCTGCAGAAGTTTTTGCAGAAGTGTTCTATGTCTCTTCTGCCTGTGAAGAACCAGAACCTTCAGAATAGCAGTTGTACTAATTCTGGAGTAGTACAGAAGGACATTTGGGTTTTAAGTGGAAAAGTGGGTCTTCATATTGTGGGACTCAAAGGTGGCTCTTTCTCATGGGCTTCGGGGTGTGTTAAGTTGTGTGATGCTACAGAAGGGGGTACCCACTAGTTGGGAAGGGGTGTTTGATGTTGCTCAGGTTAGGAAATGGTTGTGTGATGCGACTTGGAAAAGAGTCCCTGAGGGTGGAGTGATGCCTGATGCTGCTGGGTGGAGGAGGAGTGTTTGATGGTGTTCTAGGGGGTTGGGGAGGTAGACAGCCTATGACTCATGAGTTCAGAATAGGAAATCCTCTATGCTAAAGGGCTGTATTATTTGGACTGGTAGCACAGGAGATTGCAGGATGTGCTGGTTCTTACAGTTAAACTTTTTGTTAAAGTCCAGGTTAATATAGTCATATTATTGAAACAGAAACAGAGAAAAATGATGACAGATACAAGACCATACAGCCTTTCCAGTCTGCCCATCCATATCAGCTACTAAGCTCTACAATCCCCCCTTTTCTCTTAGAAATCCTCTGTTTGTCTCATGCTTCCTTGAATTAAGGTACAGCCCTTGTCCTCCACTGGGAGGCTATTCCACATGTCCACCATGTGGACCAGCCCAATCATTAGACAGCACTATGCAGTTGCCTAGGGCCACAGTTTCTGGAGAGGGAGGCATGGCAATGAGCAGCAGCATTCAAAGCAAAACAGTAGATTCTGACAGCCTTACAAACACAAAGAGCCATCGGCACATTCTTTTACCTGCAACAAGAGCAGGCACACACATACATACAAAGCAAAGTTTAATTTTTAAAAGTATGATGTCTGATTAATATGGGCAAGTGCAAAGTGATGCACATAGGGAAGAATAACCCAAATAATAGATACCCAAGAAAAGGATCTGTGTGAGATCATAGACAATATATTAAAATCATCTGTTCCGTTTGTAGTGTCGGACAAAAAAGCAAGCAGAATGTTAGTAATTATTAGGAAAGGAGTAGCGAATAAAACAAAAGATATAATAATGCCTCTTTATGGCTCCATGGTGCATCTACACTTTGAGTATGCATGCAATTCTGATCTCTGCAGCTCAAAAAAGATATAGCCACATTAGAAAAGATACAGAGAAGGGCAACCAAAATGATAAAGGGGATGGAATGACTCTCCTATGAGGAAAGGCTAAAGAGGTTAGGGTTGTTCAGGTTGGAGAAGACACCGCTGAGGAGACATACGATAGAGGTCTATAAAATGCTGAATGGAATGGGTAAACATGAATCAATTGTTTACTCTTTCTAAAAATGTAAGGACTAAGAGATATGCCCATGGAAGATCAGATTCCCATAGGCAGAACAGGAGGGGAAGCTTGCCCAAAGCAGCAGAGAGCTGTGATTGCGATTTATTTATTTATTTGTCACACTTTTCTATACCGCCCCTTCCAAAGATCAGGGGTGGTTTACAAATAACCAACAAGTTACATAAAACAAGTTGAGAACTTTTTACATAGTAATTTTAAACAGTAGGAAACTTAGCTTAATAGTAACTATGTACAAGCAGGTTATGTACAGGTGTTGCTTCAGGTGGAATATGTGGGTTCATATCTGAGTGAGGTTAGGTATCTATGGGTCACCACTGTGCTCGTATATGGCTAATTTGTCTGTGAGTTTGGGGTGGTGTTTTGTGCTCCGTAGCGATGGGAGTTTCAAAAAGAAAAAAAAAAACAATGAGGAGAGAGGCAGAACGTATTTTAAAAAAGTAAGGAGGATGGAGGAATGGAGAGCAGGGGGTTAGAGTGCTGGGGGGGAGGGAGAAGGAGAGAAAATCTGGAAGAGGGACAGTGGGGAGGGATTAAAGTGGGGAGGGAAGAGTGCAAGATGGAGGTTAAATGGATGGATGAATAAATGGAAATAAAAATGACAATCTGTATGCCAAATGGTACACCCCCTCCCAGAACATACACACAAGCACCTCACCCCCCACACTACACACACACCCCACCCCATACTATACACACACACATGCACTGCAGCCCTGCATTCACCACCATATCCTACACACCCACAGAGACATTTGCTTTCTGAAGCAAAACTATTGTCATCTACAGATGAAGCATGGTATAGAAACTCTGGCGCTGGTCTCACGAGAACATGAGACCAGTGTGAGAGAACCGGAGGGTACAGTTGTAGTCAACATTAAGAACATAAGAACATTATTGGCACCTTTGCAGTTCAAACCCTTAATGTCCAATCTCTCCTGAAAAAAAGTGGCAAAATGGCTTTGGACCATATACTGTATGCATATGTATTTGACACGTAAAAGAATCAAATAAAACAAGACCAATAAAAAAAGGAAACTATAAAAACTGGAACATTGCCAAGACATGATTATTTCTATTCAAATAATTATTTTTGTGGATTGTTTGCCTTGAAAGAATAATCTTTCCCGTGGCAAAACCCTCCATTTTCTCTTTTCTTAAAAGGCTGCAAGCCTCAGATAAGTACATTGGGACAATAAAGTTTGGAAATATAAATATGGGTTAGTAGTGAAGCAGAGTACTAGTTTGCTTGAGGAAGAGCCGAGAGGATTCAGAGGCTTGAAACACAGTGTTGTGTAGCTCGTTTTTTTCTCTCCCGTACAACAAGAAATTGGCACACGAGGAGAATACTCTATCGTTTTAAAGGGGTTTCTCCAAATGTATTTTCAAGGACCTGCATAATAGTGCCCTGGAATGGATGACAACATTGGAAGGTCTGTTTAAGTGGCTCCAGAGTGGGCTTGGAGTCTTGGACCGGACATTATTCTATGGTTTTGATAGTCAATACCCTGCAAACAAATTCAGCAGTACGTTTATTCAGTTAAGTATATTTTGGGGTCTCTTTGGGCCCTGTTTACTAAAGGTCTTTTCCCATTTTGTGTCTATGGGAAAATGCTTAATAAACAGGCCCCTTTGTGTACTTATATGAGGCTTGCAGCATTTTAAAAACAGAGAAAATGGAGGGGTTTGCCACCGGGAAAGATGATTCTTTCAAGGCAAACAATCCAACAAAAAAATGATTGGAATAGAACTAGGTCACTTTGTAGTATAGTTAATTAGGGACCTTTTAATTGTTTTATATAGGTGAGGCAGTTTTCCAGTCTTCTCAGTTAAGACATGATTATTGGCACCCTTATAAACAATTCAAATCAGTTTGAACAGAAGGACCCCATTCCCATTGCAGAAAAGTTAGACGCACCTGTGATCAATTGTCAGTACTCAAATGACTTGAATCAACCAATGAATGATAGCTCTAATGTTTAAAATGGCCACATTCACTCCCTGTTCCATTTTAACAATGGTGAAGACAAGAGAGCTGTCTGAGACTGTCAGAAAAGCCATTATCATCAAACTTCAAAGGGGTAAAAGGCCATCTCCAAAGACCTTGGGATTTCTGTGTCTACAGTTTGCAATGCTGTTAAGAAGTTTTCTGCTCGTGGAACTGTCAAGAATCTCCCAAGATGTGGTGGGGAGAGGAAAATTAATCCAAGAAGTCTTTGAAGGATAGTACAAACACTACATACAACATCCAAAGAGCTTAAGGCTGACCTGAAGCAATCTGGAGTGGTGGTTTCAACTCGCACCCTATGTCCATGCACTAAAGAAAGAAGGACTTCATAGGCAAAGGCCAATGAGGACCCTACTGATCAAAGACTGACATAAAAAAGCATGCCTGATCTTTGCCCAAACCCACCGTGAGAAACCACCATTCTTCTGGTGAAATGTTCTGTGGACAGATGAAACCAAACTTGAGCTCTTTGGCAATGCGGACTAGCGGTACATTTACAGGTGAAGAAATGAAGTTTATAAGGGAAAAAAAACTCCCAGTTAAATATGATGGAGGTTCCATCATGTTGTGGGGCTGTTTTGCTGCCTCAGTAACTTGTGTCCTGGAACATATTAAAGGAATTATGAAATCAGAGGACTACCAAAGTATTTTGGAGTAAAATGTACTATCTAGTATCAGAAAGCTAGGTCTGGTTTGAAGGTCATGGGTCCTCCAGCAGGACAGTGACCCAAAACATATATCCAAAAGTACAAAGGATGATTAAAAAGAGAAAAATGGATTATTTTAAACTGGCCACCAATGAGTCCTGATCTCAGTCCATTCGGGAACCTTTGGAAAGAGCTTAAATCTGCCATTGGTAAAAGGAATCCTGGAAACATTCATGAGCTGGAACAAATCACAGTTGAAGAGTGGGAGAAACTACCAGCAGACAGATGTACAAAACTTATAGATAGCTACAAGAAATGTTTGAAGGCTGTCATCACTGTCAAGGGCTATGAAACCAAATTTTAGCGAAGGGTGCCATTAATCCTGTCCAGGTCATATTTTGTTTCTCTCTCAAAAATTACTATGTCTAAGTTGCACAGACATCTTTTTTTTGTATACCTTTGAACATACTATTAAAATATTATAATGACATACAGTTGGAATATTTCCAATTATTTCTCAAGATATTGTACACAACATACCTATGTTTATTAAGAATTTGATATATCTCCATTCGGTAACAGCAAAGCAATGTACAATAAAAATATTATCTAAAAGAAGAAAGGAAAGCCATAAAACTGATAGAAAAGCATTAGAAAAGAGGGAGTTGGAAGAAATAAAAAGAAAGAGAAGCCAAAAGAGATTAAGTAGCAGTAAGAATATTAAAGGCAGTGGAAAATAATTGGATCTTCAAAGAAGTCTTACATTTTGCGAATAAGGGTTCTAACTAAAAATTGGAGGGCAAAGAATTCCATAAAGCTGGGCCAAAAATGAAAATAACGGATTACCGTGTCCTTTCTAATCGAGTCTGTCAGGAGAAGGTAGATGTAACCTATTCTCATGTGCAGAACTAAGGACTCGAAGAGGAGCATATGGTATCAAAAAGGTTAAGAGGTATAAAAGGATGCCAGAGTGGAGAGCTTTATGAATGATCATAAGCAGCTTGCATTGAGAATGGTAGGAAAGAGGAAGCCGATGTGATAGTATGAAGAGTGGGATAATATGACTGAATCTGTATGCATGATGAAGTTGCCATATGGCCATATTCTGAACAGACTGGAGACATTTAATTTGATAATGAGGAACAGCAAGATACATGATGTTGCAGTAATCAAGCTTGGCTATGACTAGAGTAAGCAGAAGTGTTGTGACAGATGACGGAGAGAGAAAAGATCAAATAGCACGAATATGTCATAGAGTATAGAGATATTGTTTCACTACTGAGCTAATATGGAACTGGAAGGTGAGAGCTGAATCTAGGACAACACCAAGGTACCAAAGTTGTGTGACAATTGGGATGTGAAGCCCATTAAGGGAAGGACCAAAAGAGGGTGGAAAGAATGGACTGGAGAACCACAATGCAGAGGTTTTGGTAGGGTTCAAATTCAAGTTATTAGCATTGAGCCAAGATGCAACAGATGCTAAGCAGGTATTGACTGAGGAGAGCTCAGGGGAGACAGTGTTCATAGGAAACAGCAGCAAGATATCATCTGCATAAAAATATGTTGAATAACCCTGTTGCTGAATCAGGGTAGCAAGAGGTGAAAGAAAAACATTGAAGAGGAGAGGGGCAAGGACAGCTCCTTGAGGTACACCACAATGAAGGGTATGATAGGAAGAATCAGAAGCCTGATAGGAAACACGAAAAGTCTTGGAAGAGAGAATAAAACAAAATCAGTGAAGTACAGTATCTTTCAAGCCTGCCGAGGAGAGACTAGCAAGAAGAAGAGAGTGCTCTATAAGATCAAACATGGAGGACAGATCTAAGGAGACAGCCAATGTGACTTTACCCTCATCTAGTGCAGTATGAACCTCATTCAAAACAGAGAAGAACAGTGTCAATGTTGTGACCAACTCTAAAGCCAGATAGGTGGGAAAGTCTAGTTACTCACCTGTAACAGATGATCTCCGGGAACAGCAGGAATTTAGTCTTCACATATGGGTATTGTCAGTACCGATGGAGCCTGCCCTGGAATGCTCCCCAACATCCAATAGGAACGCTTTTGGGAGCATCCCTCAGCACATGCGCGCTGCCTTCCCACCTTTCCAACTGTCCCTCTTCAGTTAAGTTTGTAGCTGAGTGAAAGGATAGAGGGAGAGAGGAAAGAGACAAAGAGATAGAGAGACAACTCCTAGGGGAGGTGGGTGGGTTGTGAAGATTAAATTCCTGCTGTTCCCAGAGATCACCTGTTACAGGTGAGTAACTATGCTATCTCCAGGAACAAGCAGGAATATAGTCTTCACATATGGGGACTCCCTAGCTGAAGATGCCAGAGAGATAGCCCCAGGAAGGTGCCACCCTAGAAAGGTGGGAATCCTTCCTCCCATGGATCTCTGGCATTCCACCAGGGTTGGTGGGTAGGAGTTGAATTAGGTCTGAAAGAGATTTTTGAAGAACAGCTTGGCCAAAGAAGGCATCCCGATGGGAGGCTTTATCCAGGCAGTAGTGGGCTGTGAAGGTGTGCACCGAAGACCAGGTGGCTGCTCGACAAATGTCATTGATAGACACAGAGTGGAGATTAGCCATGGAAGTTGCCATGGCTCTCACGTTATGAGCTGTGACATGGCCTTGAAGAGGAAGACCCTTACTCTCATAATCAAAGGATATGCATTGGGCAATCCATTTAGATAAAGTTCTTTTGGAGACTGGAAGTCCCAAATGACTAGGGTCAAAAGCTATAAAAAGTTGCGAGGACTTTCTATGTTGCTGTGTTCTCTGTAGGTAAAAGGCTAAGGCTCTTTTATAATCCAAAGTATGAAGGTTTCTTTCTGCATTAGAGGTGTGAGGCCTCGTAAAAAATACAGGAAGATAAATTGATTGATTTAAATGAAAAGGCGAAACCACCTTTGGCATAAAGTGTGGATGGGTTCTAAGAACAACCTTATCATGATGAAATCTAGTATAAGGAGGATCAGCCACTAAAGCTTGCAATTCACTAATGCGACGTGCAGAGGTGATTGCAATTAGGAAGATGATCTTCCAGGTCAAAAACCTAAGGGTTGTAGTGGCTAAAGGCTCAAAAGGTGGCTTCATGAGCTGCCCGAGAACTAGATTTAGATCCCATGCCACCGGTGGTGGCTTAATGGGAGGTTTGGTTAATAGAAGACCTCTCATAAATCTGGATATGAGTGGATGAGAGGAAATTGGTTGTCTATTCAGAGGTTTATAAGAAGCTGCAATTGCACTAAGATGGACTCTTACCGAATTGGTCTTTAGACCAGAATTCAATAAGTGAAGGAGATACTCTAGTATCAATTCTAAAGGTATGACAAGGGGGTTTAATCCCTTCTTGGAGCACCATATAGTAAAACGTTTCCACTTGAAGGCATAAGATCTTCTTGTGGAAAGTTTCCTAGAAGCCTGAAGGATATCCTTAACCTGTTGGGACAGGTTAAAATCCTGGAGGTCTAAGCCTTCAGCAACAAGGCCGTGAGATGAAGGGACTGGGGATTCGGATGCCATAGCGTCCCGTCCTCTTGGGAAAGGAGATCTGGAGCATTCCCTAACTCCAGAGGTGCCGCTTGAGAGAGATGTAGAAGCAGGGGATACCACGCTTGGCATGGCCATCGTGGCGCTATGAGAATCATGTGACCCCTGTCTCTCTGAAGCTTGAAGAATGTTTTGGGGATGAGGGGAATGAGTGGGAAGGCATAAAGGAAGTCCTGACCCCAGTGAAGGAGGAAGGCATCCCTTGCCTGACAATTGTGAGCTGGAATCCTGGAACAGAACCGGGAAAGTTTGGCATTCAGTGGACTTGCAAAGAGGTCTATGTCTGGAGTGCCCCAGAGATGAAATATCTTTGCCACCTGGTCTAGGTGGAGGGACCACTCGTGAGGCAGCAGTACTCGACTGAGTTTGTCTGCCCAAAGGTTTTGAATGCCTGGAAGATATACCACTAGAAGGTGAATTTGATATTCTCTGGCGAGGGCCCACAGTCGTAAAGCTTTGTTGCATAACAACAGAGAGGCTGTCCTACCCTGCTTGTTCACATAGAACATGGCTACTTGATTGTCTGTCTGGACTAGGACTATCTTGTAGCTGAGCTAGGCGTGGAATACTCGAAGAGCTAAATAGATTGCTCTTAATTCCAGGAGGTTTATGTGTAGACCAGCCTCCTGTGGAGTCCAGGTGCCCTGGGTAGAGAGATGATTCAGGTGTGCTCCCCAACCCACCTGTGATGCATCTCTTGTTAGGGTGGCCTGAGAGAGGGGTTGATGAAAAGGAGACCCCACCGTCAGATTTTCTAACGATTGCCACCATTGGAGAGACAAAATTAGTTGTTGAGAGTTTAATATTTTGTCTGATAAATGACCTGTGGCCTGTGTCCACTGTGTGGATAGGGTCCACTGAGCTGCTCGCATGTGGAGGCGAGCATATGGGACTACATGAACTGTGGATGACATATGTCCCAGCAACTGTAGTAGCTCTCGAGCAGTTAGGGAGGATTTCCCCGCTGCTTGAGAAGCTAGTTGCATTATGCGAAGACACCGGGCCTGTGGAAGGAAAGCCTTTGCCTGTCTTGTATCTAGACAGGCCCCTATGAATTCCAGGCATTGGGAAGGAACAAGTTGGGATTTTTGGAAGTTTATTACCAACCCCAAGTATTGGAAGATTTGCATTGTGCGAGACAGTGCAGTGCCGGCCTCTGCAACTGTAGGGGCTTGAATGAGCCAGTCGTCTAAGTAAGGGAAGACGAATATCCCCAGGGCTCGCAGAAATGCAGCTACTACTGCCATGCATTTCGTGAATACCCTTGGTGATGAAGCCAGACCAAAGGAAGAACCCTGTATCGGAAATGTTTTCCCCTGAAAAGGAATCGTAAGAATTTCCTGTGATCTGGATGGATCAGAATGTGAGTGTATGCATCGTTTAAGTCTAGAGAGCACAGCCTATCCTGGCTTTGAAGGTATGGCAGAAGAGTTCCTAGAGAAATCATTTTGAACTTCTCTCAAAACAGGTATTTGTTCAATTATCTGAGGTCTAAAGTGGGTCTGTGTCCTCCTGTTTTCTTTAGAATAAGAAAATAGGGGGAGTAGAACCCTGCACCCCATTGAAGAATGGGTACCTCCTCTATTGCCCCTTGGGCAAGAAGTGTTGAGACCTTGTGATCTAGCAGATCGTCTGCGGAGGTTTGAGAATTGAATTGCTTTATGCCATTCTGGGTCAGACCAAGGTCCATCAAGCCCAGTTTCCTGTTTCCAACAGTGGCCAATCTAGGTCATATGTACCTAGCAGTTTCCCCAAAAGACACAGGTTCCACAATGCTTGTACTGGGTCAAGCATTGATATCCTGGGTCCCTTCTTAATAATGGTTTATGGACCTTTCCTCCAGGAACTTGTCCAAACCTTTTTTAAACCCAGCTACACTAACAGCCTTTACTACATCCTCCGGTAACAAATTCCAGAGTTTGATTACACGTTGAGTGAAAAAATATTTTCTTTTATTAGTCTTAAATAGTTTACCTTGTAGCTTCATTGCATGTCCCCTAGTCTTTCTATATTCTAATAACGTAAACAATCAATCTACGTTTACCCGTTCCACTCCGTTCATTAATTTATAGGCTTCTATCATATCTCCCCTCAGCCATCTCTTTTCCAGGTTAAAGAGCCCTAACCTCTTTAGCCTTTCTTCATAGGAGTATCCTTCCATCCCCTTTACCATTTATTTATTTATTTATTTAGTATACATTTGTATACCGCTACTTCCAGCGATCAGCAGCGGTTTTTGATTACAGATTGGAAATTGTCAAATCATGACAGGAAATTTTTGAGGTATAAACACATTGATTAGACAGGAAAGCACAGCACACAGAGAACTATTTTACAGGGTGGCTCTTCTCTGAACCTTTTCTAATATCGCTATATCCTTTTTAAGATACGGCGACCAGAATTGCACACAATATTCAAGGTGCGGTCTCACCATGGAACGATATAGAGGCATTATAATATCTTTTGTTTTATTTTCCATTCCTGTCCTTATGATACCTAGCATTCTATTTGCTCTCTTGGCCGCCGCTGCATACTGGGCCGAGGGTTTTAACATGTTATCCACAATGATGCCTAAATCTTTTTCCTGGGTGGTGGTTCCTAATGTGGAACCTTGCATCGTGTAACCATAGTTTGGGTTGCTCTTCCCTAGGTGCAAAACTTTGCATTTATCCACATTAAATTTCATCTGCCATTTGGATGCCCAGTCTTCCAATTTATCAAGATCCTCTTGCAATTTTCCACAGTCCTCTTGGGTTTTAACAACTTTAAATAGTTTTGTATCATCTGCAAATTTGATAACCTCACTCATTATTCCACTTTCCAGGTCATTTATAAATATGTTGAAAAGCAGCAGATCCAGCACAGATCCCTGGGGTACACCACTATTCACCTTTCTCCATTGGGAAAATTGGCCATTTAGCCCTACCCTCTGCTTTCTATCTTTTAACCAGTTCCTGATCCACAGTAGTACACTGCCTCCTATCCCATGACTCTTTAGTTTTGCCAAAAGTCTCTAATGAGAAACCTTGTCAAAGGCTTTCTGAAAGTCCAAATACACTATATCAACCGACTCACCTTTGTCCACCTGTTTATTCACACCTTCAAAAAAACATAACAGTTTAGTAAGACAAGATCTTCCTTGTCTAAAGCCATGTTGGCTGTCTCCCATTAGGCCATGACTATCTACATGCTGGGTAATTTTATTCTTCATGATGGTTTCTACCATTTTCCCGGTACTGACGTCAGGCTCACCGGTCTGTAGTTTCCCGGATCACCCCTGGAACCCTTTTTAAAAATTGGTGTTACACTGGCGAAATTGTAGAATTGTAGGAGGGGGCATGCTGTGAAAATGAAGCTTGTACCCCTCTCCTACAATGGACAAGGTCCAATCTTCTGCTGTTATCTGATGCCATCTGTTGGCAAAGTGGCATAACTTGCCTGGGATATTGGGGGGTTGGGGACCCTCAGAGGCAGGAAGGCTAAGCTCTCTAGAAAGGAGTCAAAGCCCTTGAGGGAGCTGAACCTGCGGAGCTGGTTGGGCTCTCGGGGCTTCTGTCTTCCTTTGCTGTCTAGTTTGCCCGTTTTGGGCAAGCTGACCCTGAGTCTGACTCTGCTGGGTATAGGAAGGTTAAAATTTCCTCTTTTTGCTGAAAGAGGGTTTTTTATAAGGCTTCTTTTTGGCTGGAGTGGCTGTAGATTTCAACAATCTATCTAAAGTAGTATTGTCAGCATCCAACTCGTTAGCCTTTTCCTGCCAGTTCTTGCCAAAGAGATTCTCTCCCGTGCAAGGAATGTTGCCTAACTTGTCCTGTACCCAAGTCTCCAAGTCTGATGCCTGAAGCCAGGCAATCCGTCGTGCGCCAATGGCAATAGCAGAGGTTCTGCTGATACATTCAAAGCAGTCAAAGGCTGCACAATTGACAAACTTGGAAACATCTTGAGCATGCTTAACTAGAGCAAGAAAGCCTTGTCTCTTGTCATCTGGGAGAAATGGTCTTATAAGCTCCAAGTCTCCTGTAACTTCCTTAAGGAACATTCCCATATATATATGAACTGATCCTAGCTGAAAGCATGAAAGCCTGAAAGGTTTGGCGCCCAAAAGCGTCCAGAGCCCTGCATTCATGACCTGGGGGATTGGATGCATGCCTTTTTGCACTTTTCATCCTACGCATAGCTGACTCAACCACCATTGAATGGTGTGGCAGCTGAGTCTTTTGAAATCCAGGACATGGCGGAACTGGATACATAGTATGAAGTCTCCTAGAATGAGGAGATGTAGTCAGAGGTGTCTCCCACATTCTGAGCATCAAGTTATGCAGAATTTCATGGATGGGCAGAGTGGCTGCCTCCTTTGGAGCTTTAGGATATTGGAGAATTTCCAATTCCTTTGCTCTGGGTTCCTCTTCAGGAGCCACCATGATTGAAAGGCCTTTGGCCATGTCACGAATAAAATCCTGAAAAGACATGTCCTCTGGAGGTGACATTCTGCGTTGGGGAGAAGAGGGATCTTCTGGGAGAAACCCTCTAGTACCAGCAGAATTGTCAGAGTCTTCGATTCGGAGGATTCGAAGTATTCCTGACCATGATGCTCATGCAAAGCACGGTCCCGGTATCGATCGAAATCGGTACCGAGTTGATCCGGTACTGACCTGTCGATTCCAGCCAAAGATGGCATGGGAAGAATTCCCACCGGGGCCGGTACCATCAGTACTGGTATCGTCGGTACTGGTACTGGTGTCTGTACCGTGTAGGTACCGGCACCGGTATCGATGTCGGTACCAGTGCCTATTGAACCATAGGTGTCAACGGTACCGCAGCTGAAAGAAGAGCTGAAATGCTGCATTCGATAGCGAGGAACCTCTGGTCTATCGACACTGCCGATGCTTGGGTGTAAGTACCGGTGAAAATGGCCGGGACCCCTGAGCATGGCACAGGTAGTTCTTGCAAGGTCGAGGCCTCGAGAACATCCTGGAGCCCCATCGATGCTTTGGAAGCCGAAGCCTCCCACCGGGACTGCTTTGCCGGTGTGGTTCCCTCAAGGGCAATGCCAATGGCCTCTCGATGCTTAGCAGGAGAGCTACCCTTTGAGGACCGGCTTTTATGTTTAGTTACCTGAGATCCATGGGAGGAAGATGTCGATGCAATGGATCTGGCATCCGAAGAAAAGAGGTTACAGAGCTTTGCAGCCCAGTTCTGTCTTCCTCTTTTAGTCATCCCCATACAGGAGAGACATTCAGATGGAGAATGTTCAGGCCCTAAACATTTAAGACACCAATCATGGGTGTCAGTGACGGAAATGGTACCGCCACACTTAATACATTTTTTAAAACCACTAGTTGGTTTTTCCATGTTTTAGGAATATGGGGCCTAGTGCCCAAAATGGTGCCTAGCACCAAAAAGAAAAGTTTCTGAGAGAAACAGTTCAAAGTATAAGGAGGATTTTTTTTTGAAAAGGAAAAGAAAAGAACCGGCGGTACTGGTAAGCATCATGCAGAGGCAAATGCGACCACAAGAAAACAATTTTAAAGACGGAATTTTCTGCGGTGACAGGGTATGGATCCTGTCGACTCTGCGGTAAACGAAGAACTGAAGAGGGACAGTTGGAAAGGCAGGAAGGCAGTGCTCATGTGCTGAGGGATGCTCCCAAAAGCGTTTCTATTGGACGCTGGGGAGCGTTCCCGCGCAGGCTCCGTCGGTACCGACGATACCCATATGTGAAGACTACATTTCTGCTTGTACCTGGAGATTGTAAGAAATTAGTCTGGGAGAGATATGTTGAGAGTTGTTCAAAACAAGTTGTTCAAGACATTTTGAAAGAAAGGGTAAATTGGAGATGGGGTGAAAGTTTGAAGGAAGGGAAGAGTCAAAGGAAGGATTCTTTAAAAGAGGATGGATAATGGCATGTTTCCAGCTTTGTGGAAAGGTTCCTGTATAACGACTATTGTTAAAAATGAGGAGTATGAGAGCCAGAGAAGGTTCAGAAATCCAGGCAGAAGGAAGCCTTGTGTGATGCAGTCAATAATTATGTCGTGTACTCTGAACCTGTACCTGAAAGTGATATGTATCTCTCAACTTGTATGTACAAACTTATAACGATTAACTATTATTATTACTAATGGCGGCTATACGGGTCTCAGACTCTGGGCACCCAAAACATTAAAATATGACTCTGGGATTAAAGCCCTTATCGCATCAAAGACCCATGGATCTTATAGCCACCTTTTTGTGACAATTGTTTAAATGATATTTAGTGCTTAGCTTATCAGTGCTTTGTTTAGGCATTGTCCCCAATGCTATCAGCCGCGCTTCTTCTGAGTTTCACCTGCGACGGTTTCATCAGGGGGTAGCCTCGATAATACTGAAATGAAAAGCAAGTTCAAGTTCATTTGGTACATACTTTCAAAAGTGTATATCTGAGTTCATATAACTTCAACCAGCTTAGAAAACTGCCTTGAGACTGCAACAGTTTCTTACCCTGATGTTAACGGTCGTTTCTCCAACCGTATTCAAACGTTATCTGGGGGCACTGTTTCAAGTCTGTCAGTAGTTAGGACGCCGCGCATGCGGAAAAGCTTTTTATACTGCATTCAGGTTATCCCTAGCGGTGTGTGTTGGTAATACTATGGGCTGGTTATATACATTGTTCCCATTCAACTCTTATTCAAGCCTCTAGGGAATACTGAATCTAATTTATGTATCCATCATTGTTCATTCTTTACTAGCGTTTGCGCTTGTGATCTGCCTTGTTGACCCTGCGGGGTATGATCTATACAAAAACAGCAGAGTTCTTCAAATGTAATGCTGTAGTGCCAAGCAATGGTCAACCATCAGCGCTTCTCGGTTTTTGCATTTGATTCTACTCTTGTGCTCGTTTAATCGTGTCTGAAGAGTTCTAACCGTCTTGCCTACGTATAGTAGGCCACATGGGCACAAAATCCCATAGACCACGTATGTGGACTTGCAAGTGGTCAAATGTCGTAAATGATAAGTCTTATCATGATAAGTGAACTCAGTCAATTCTTTAGTGATATGACAAATATTGCATTGTCCGCATTTCATATGTCCTACTGTGATGCCAACTTCCGTTGTTCGAATTAATGGTAATGCTGCGGGACTCAATATTTCTTTTAAGTTTCTATGTCTTTGCCAGACACAACGAACAGTCTTGTCCTCCAGGCCAGGAATGCTGTTTAATACATTTGCATGATGTTTTATGATTTTCTTCAGTTGTGACGCTAAAGGTGAATATTTAGTGACCAAATTGATATTGGTGTCAGAGGCCAATGTCGAATCTGATTTCGGAGGTGGATACAATAACAGTTGTCGATTACAGTATAGCGCTCTCTTGTAAGCTTTATCTATGACTCCAGACGGATATCCCCATTCAGCAAAATTGTGTTTTAACACTTTTGACTGGTGCTTGAAATCTGATGTAGGAGTACAGTTTCGCCAATATCGCATGAACTGCGATACGGGTAGACTGTCTCGTAACTGTGGAGGGTGGGCACTGCTGAAATGAAGGAACGTGTTCCGGTCTGTTCCTTTTCTGAACACGGTAGTGTGCCAATTATTGACGCCTTTCATTACAGTAACATCCAAAAACGTGATACTGTGTTCATGGTAGTTGGTTGTAAATTTTATATGGGTATTTCTGGTGGCGATCCAGTCAAAAAACTCAAATAGACTTGCTACTGATCCCTGCCACAACAGAAAGATATCGTCAATGTACCTCTTCCACAATCGGAGGTGTTTTTTGTATGGCGATGAATCCAGGTATTGTTGTTCAAAATGGTGCATATACAAATTAGCTATAGAGGGGGCACAGGTGGCCCCCATAGCTACTCCTCAAAGCTGATGATAAATTTTGCGTTCAAAACTGAAATAATTTTCAAACACTGTAAGTTGTGTCAACTCAGATAAAAACTTAAGCTGACTGTCTGATAGGTCACCTCGCTTATTTAAAGCTTGCATTACGCTAGCATGTGCTTCATTCTGTGGGATCACCGTATATAATGAGGTAACATCCAACGTAGCTAGCATAACATCAGATAATGTTGCTAACTGGGAATAGTTATCTAAAATTTTCAGGAAGTGTGTTGTATCTTTTATGTACGTTGGAATGGACATCATCAGAGGACTCCAGAAAGAGTCTATAAACATTGACAATGGTTCCAATAGTGAGCCTCTGGTAGACACTATTGGCCTCCTCGGAGGATTGGCCAGATTTTTATGGATTTTGGGGACTATATAAAACTTAGCTGTCATCGGATCTATTGGATTTAAGAAGCCCCATTCTTTCTTCGAAATTAACTTGGCTTCTAAGCCAAGGTAGTAATTTCTTTTACTTTATTTTGAAGATCCTTGGTGGGGTTTTCCTGCAAAACGTCGTAAGTATATATATCTTGCAATTGTCTATGAACCTCATTCAAATATTGGTTCCGATTCAAAACAACTATTCCTCCCCCCTTGTCTGCACGCCTGATTACTAGTTCGGATCTCTGTTTTAAAGCATCAAGTGCCGTGCGTTCCAATCTGGTTAGCGTACTTCGCTTTTTTCGTGTTGTGTGCTCCAAGGTGTGTATATCCTTTAAGATCAATTCAAGATACAAAAATAACGAGGGATGCAAGGGACCTGGAGGGGACCATGTGGACTTCAATGGTAATAACTTACGATTATGATGTGATATCGAAACGGTTGATTGATCACTAAAGTATAATTTTAAATTAAGCTTCCGTATCAATTGTTCTAAATCTAATCGAAACTGGAATGGATCAAAGTAAATGTTGGGTACATAGGACAAGCCTTTGCTTAGAATTGATTTCTGCTCAACCGGTAAAGGGTGCCCAGAGATGTTGAATACTAGAGATCCTAAGTCTTTCGCCTGGGGTGTTCCCCCCGTTGAGGCTTCACTCGATTGTCTTCTTTTTTCTTCTTTTGCTTTCCAGGGTCGTCTGTAAAATCCCCCTTTTTTTGACGCTTCCCCGAATCAGTAGAATCGGTGTCATCAGACGTAGTTTCAAAGCTGACTTGTTTTCTCTTCTGTTTCTCCTTCCGTTTCGAGTTCATCCACGGGTAAACATAACCCGTGGTGTAATCATCATAGTCGCGTCTCAATTTTTTAGCTTTCACTTTTTTCACTTCCTCCCGAAAGTTGTTAACCTGTTTTTGAAGACCTTCCATTTGATTAGTGAAATTTTCAGGAGATTCTTTTTCTTTGAACGCGGAGGTCACGTTTTCAATCTCTTCCGTTAGTGTAAGTAAACTTGTTTTAGTTGTTTCAGTTATTAGCACCATGAGATCCAGGGAGCATTTGTTAAGAATCTGGTTCCATTTATCAATGAAGGTCATGTCAGTGGTATACATTCGTGGCTCTTTGTACATTCGTAGGCCCCTCGGGATGTGGTGTCTTTGGACATATTCAATTAGCGATAGCCTGTGGAGCTCCATGCGGACTTTCTTTTTTTGCATTTTAAGCAGATCTTCCCAGTCAACATCTGCTGACCTCTCTTGGGCATCCTCGTCCACCGAAAATGGTGTGCTTTCTTTGCATAAATCAGAAATGAACTCAGCCGTGAAACTAAACGTTTCTGTTACAGAATGACATTCCATTGTTGTGCTGCACAAATCCAGCAGTGCCCACCCTCCACAGTTACGAGACAGTCTACCCGTATCGCAGTTCATGCGATATCGGCGAAACTGTACTCATACATCAGATTTCAAGCACCAGTCAAAAGTGTTAAAACACAATTTTGCTGAATGGGGATATCCGTCTGGAGTCATACATAAAGCTTACAAGAGAGCGCTATACTGTAATCGACAACTGTTATTGTATCCACCTCCGAAATCAGATTCGACATTGGCCTCTGACACCAATATCAATTTAGTCACTAAATATTCACCTTTAGCGTCACAACTGAAGAAAATCATAAAACGTCATGCAAATGTATTAAACAGCATTCCTGGCCTGGAGGACAAGACTGTTCGTTGTGTCTGGCAAAGACATAGAAACTTAAAAGAAATATTGAGTCCTGCAGCATTACCATTAATTCGAACAACGGAAGTTGGCATCACAGTAGGACATATGAAATGCAGACAATGCAATATTTGTCATATCACTAAAGAATTGACTGAGTTCACTTATCACGATAAGACTTATCATTTACGACATTTGACCACTTGCAAGTCCACATACGTGGTCTATGGGATTTTGTGCCCATGTGGCCTACTATACGTAGGAAGACGGTTAGAACTCTTCAGACACGATTAAACGAGCACAAGAGTAGAATAAAATGCAAAAACCGAGAAGCACCGATGGTTGACCATTGCTTGGCACTGCAGCATTCATTTGAAGAACTCCGCTGTTTTTGTATAGATCATACCCCGCAGGGTCAACAAGGCAGATCACAAGCGCAAACGCTAGTAAAGAATGAACAATGATGGATACATAAATTAGATTCAGTATTCCTTATAGGCTTGAATAACAGAGTTGAATGGGAACAATGTATATAACCAGCCCATAGTATTACCAACACACACCGCTAGGGGTAACCTGCATGCAGTATATAAAGCTTTTCCGCATGCGCGGCGTCCTAACTACCGACAGACTTGAAACAGTGCCCCCAGATAACGTTTGAATGAGGTTGGAGAAATGACCATTAACATCAGGGTAAGAAACTGTAGCAGTCTCAAGGCAGTTTTCTAAGCTGGTTGGAGTTATATGAACTCAGATATACACTTTTGAAAGTATGTACCAAATGAACTTGAACTTGCTTTTCATTTCAGTATTATCGAGGCTACCTCCTGATGAAACCGTCGCAGGTGAAACGCAGAAGAAGCGCGGCTGATAGCGTTGGGGACAATGCCTAAACAAAGCTCTGATAAGCTAAGCACTGTCTAAATATCATTTAAACAATTGTCACAAAAGGGTGGCTATAAGATCCATGGGTCATTGATGCGATAAGGGCTTTAATCCCAGAGTCATATTTTAATGTTTTGGGTGCCCAGAGTCTGAGACCCGTATAGCCGCCATTAGTAATAATAATAGTTAATCGTTATAAGTTTGTACATACAAGTTGAGAGATACATATCACTTTCAGGTACAGGTTCAGAGTACACAACATAATTATTGACATATACGACTCTGAAGAAGACGACCATTACTGGTTGTGTGATGCAGTAATAGCTTTAGAAAGAGTAGAAAAAATAATGGGAGTAAAATGTGACCATACATTGGAGAGATTTGACTTCATGGTGCTATGACAGAGGAAAGGGTAGAGGACTTGCCAGAGAAGCATTTTGGAGGTTCTGATAGAGGTAAGCAGAACTGAGCCTGAAGGGGGACGGAGCTAGACACAGTGCAGAATGGACGTGTGATTTAATGCTCCCGAGGCTACTGAAGAATCCTGAGCTAATCCGAGGCGAAATTTGAGATCTTTAAGCCCGTTTTGCGGCATCAGTACAGGAGAATTATTTAGGATGTCAACTTTGAAACCAGCGCGGCTGGAATTTCAACAGGCGACGGGGTCGGCAGCGAAGCACTCCAAGTCCGAGGCCGGGTCCCCACACAAAATGGCCGCGGCGGAGAAAGAGAGTTCAGCGGAGGGCCTACGAGAAATGCTACTGGAATTAAGGAACGTAAAGGACATGATTGCCACTAATGCAGCATCGTTGTCGGCGATTCAAGAAGATATGAGCGAAGTGAAAGAAAAAATGACGGAAATGAGCTCGCGCATTAACGTGGTGGACGGGAAAGTGCAGAGGCATGAGGCTGTGCTCAGTCAAGTGGGCCCACTGATCAAACACATCAAGCGCATGGAAGATTTAATGGAGGATCAAAATAATAGAGCCCGTCGCAATAACATCAGGATGGTGGGTGTTCCTGAAGGGGCGGAGGGCTCCGATCTGGTTGCCTACTTAGAGAAAGTCATACCGGAGGTGTTACAGCTTGCCTTTGTGAGACCATTTGAACTGGAGCGGGCTCATCGCGTTCCTACACATAAGGCTGAGAATGTCAGGTACCCCAGACCTATAGTGCTGAAAGTGCTGCGACATGCACAGGTTATGCAGATACAGCAAGCAGCTAGAAAGAATTCACCGCTGTTGTGAGTGACGCTGCATAACACGACGAGAAATTTTGTGGATGCTGATAAGCTGCGTGCCTTCCTGCAAGAACACAGCGGTATGGAGTCCTAAAAATATACGCCCTTATGGCATCGGTTTCTGATAGTAACGGGAACATGATGGAGGGGCAATGGACTGGGGTTCTCTGGACACATTTAGCTTCTTACTTTGGGTGGCATTGTTTCCCTGTATATTTTGGCTACTGCTTTGTAATGTGCTTGATACTGTAAATTCATTATGTTTCACTTACTAGTGATCTGATCGAGGGGGATGTAAAGGAGTTGAAAACCACTTAAATAGCATTTTTGGGGGACAAATTATGGTAATTATGGTAATTTTATATACTGTTTCGCACGGAATTTAACTGATATTATGAAGGGTAGCGAGGGGGAGGATGTAGGAGCTACGTTCTGGCACAGGAGGTAGTTTTCACCTTGAAATGTCTATGTATAAAGTTTGAATGTTTGTTGTGGCCAGTCCAACCCAGTAAGGCGCTCATGCTCCTAGGAATAATGGATAGGGGAAAAATCAATAGACCCCCTATACGTATTACCATGCCCATTATCCGAGATGGCCCTTGACTTGAATGTGCTCACTTTAAATGTGAAAGGGATTACTGACCCCATATAACGAAAGAAAATACTGTCATACTGCCAACAGAAGAAAGCAGATATAGTATATTTGCAGGAGACACACCTATCAGAGAAAGAATCATGGAAAGTAACATCTCATGTATATCAAGTAGCAGTGGCTGCTCCAGCAGCGGGATGGAAAGGCGGGGTGTTAATATTGCTATGAAGAACGCTAAATTCCTCTCTGAAAGATACGAAAGCAGATCCTTCGGGTAGATGGGCTAGAGCTACATTACAAATAGACCGGACTCTGGTCACGTTCATGAATATTTACCCTCCAACCGTTGAAGACCCCGGTTTTTTTAGAGGTGTTCTTATGGAATTAACTGAAATGGCTAACACAAGTATAATCCTGGATGGAGATTTTAATCTAATAGTAGATCCACTGTTGGATAGGACCCCATACAAAGCAATTGCCAAGCCTAAATCACATGCTGTACTTCAGGGAATGATAGATGAGTTGCACTTAGTGGATCCGTGGCGACTTCTACACCCCACAGCTAGGGAATACACATTCTATTCTATGCCGCACGACACCCAAACTAGAACTGATTACTTTTTGATCTCTGCTGGTCTGCTCAAGCAAGTGGTAGTGACTACAATTCATGCTGGGACGGTGTCAGATCACGCGGCAGTTTCCCTGGTCTTGGAACCGGGACAGCTACAGAAGGTACCCTACAGATGGACCTTCGATAAATCGCTGTTGATGGATGAGGCCTTTGATGTCTACATAAATACAGTCATAGACACGTATCTCCAACATAATGACCCTTCTGATACCTCTATATGGGGGTGGTGGGAAGGCTTTAAAGCGACGCTCCGTGCACATATCACACCGTATACCATACGAAGGAATAAGAACAAGAAGACAGAACGGAAGGAATTGGAGGTACAGATAAAAGCTGGGGAACGGTTATTGGCAAAGAAAGCTGATCCGCTGATCTTGATCAAATTATAACGATTGAGGTACCGATATAATACTATAGTGTATAAGGAAGCTCAGGTAGCGGTTCGCACCCAACAAAGTACCTATTACCATGAGAACAATCGGTCGGGCTCACTGCTATCCAACTTTCTCAAAGCTCGGAGGAACATGACGCGTATTGCGGCGCTGCAAGACTCAAAAGGGGACCTCCTCGTGCGAGATGAACATATATTAAAGTGCTGTAAAGACTTCTATGAGACATTATACCACTCGGAAGTAGACTGCAGTAAAGAAGCCTTTGCCGGCTTTGTATCCAACATAACCGGACCCAAACTCCTCGCAAGCCAGGTTCAGGAATTGGAAGGAAACATATCAACGGCGGAGATACGGAGTGCGCTTGGACAGATGTCTCGGGGCAAGGCATCAGGACCTGATGGTATCCCCTTGGAGTTATACTATAAATACCAACAATTGATGATACCGATGCTGCAGATTTACTATAATGGGCTACAGGAGACAGAGCCGGAGGTTGGTGCACTGGCAGAAGCCACTGTAGTTATCCATCCGAAGCCGGGGAGAGACCCGCAGAAAATAGAGAACTATAGACCCATATCACTACTAGTTTGCTTTTCTCTGATCAGAGAAAGGCTGAACTTTTACAGAGCTCTGCTAGTGAGTGGATTTTTGCCTCCTGGGACATCTTACTGTGAGTTCTAGCTGTTTATTTAATTATTTACTGTTTGTCTAACTGTTGTTTGTTTAATTATTTAGTGTTTGTCTTAGTGGTGTGCAAGTTTCAGCCTTCTCA
The DNA here is from genome assembly GCA_033557465.1 of Ichthyophis bannanicus. Classification (NCBI taxonomy): domain Eukaryota; kingdom Metazoa; phylum Chordata; class Amphibia; order Gymnophiona; family Ichthyophiidae; genus Ichthyophis; species Ichthyophis bannanicus. The sequence goes on from CM066036.1 coordinate 178,952,439, forward strand.
GCTGTACTTACCTTGCCTCTCTCAATTAACTGGGCCTTGTGTGGTAGCCATTTTGAATTAATCTCTCTCCCCAGAGCCTGCTGTTTGTTAAGCTTTTCCTGTCCTTGCCTGCCTGAGTGACTCCTCCCCCTGTGTGTGTGGTAGCCATTTTGAATTAATCTCTCTCCCCAGAGCCTGCTGTTTGTTAAGCTTTTTCCTGTCCTTGCCTGCCTGAGTGACTCCTCCCCCTGACCCCCTCCCCCTGAGGTATCCTGTAACCTTGTTCCTGTTTTCTCCACGTGTGCATAGGCTGTTTTAGTTTGCTTTTCTCTGATCAGAGAAAGGCTGAACTTTTACAGAGCTCTGCTAGTGAGTGGATTTTTGCCTCCTGGGACATCTTACTGTGAGTTCTAGCTGTTTATTTAATTATTTACTGTTTGTCTAACTGTTGTTTGTTTAATTATTTAGTGTTTGTCTTAGTGGTGTGCAAGTTCAGCCTTCTCAGCTGTACTTACCTTGCCTCTCTCAACTAACTGGGCTTTGTGTGGTACCCCCATCCCCCTGCTGAGGGTTCAGGACAGGGTACCTTGTAACTGCCCTCTTTAATAGGAATTATCTCCCCCCCTCCCTCCCCAGCACCCACCCACCCCTGGGGAAATTGTAGTTTTATAGGTACTTGGACATCTTAGAGGAAAGGGGCTGCTCTCAGGTGCAGCTCTTAATCCAAATCAGTCATACACAGAGGACCTGTGATTAATTAGCTTCAGGTACACAGGGTGTATTAGGGGTATTAGATACACTTTTATTAGTATAAGCATCTACACCAATCCTTATTATATACCGATTTAAAAGACCTAAACACAAGCTTTAAACTAAGATGCAGTCAGAGGTCCAGCAACGAGATGGGGGTTCTCCAGTCTTTTGCATCGAGTGTCACATGTATGATTATCTCCCAGTTGGTGAGAGGTCCTACATATGCACTAAGTGCAGGGAGCTCTTTGCTCTCAGGGAACGAGTCCGTTCTCTAGAGGCTAGAGTAGCAGACCTGGAAGACATAAGAAAGACAGAGAAGTACATGGACAAGACCTACAGGGATATAGTCCTGAAGTCCCACCTCCAGTCTGGCAGCATCCCTGTTGCCATGGAGGAGAGAGGTCACGTGACAGGAGAGCATCACCCTGGTGTGGCAGGAAGTGATCCTGTAACTAGGACCTGTCCTCCAGGTGATGTAAAACCCTCTCGCACCGAGGACGTTTCTCCAGGGCCATGTCCCCATGAGGGGAGGGTCAGGACAGCTGTTATAGTTGGTGATTCAATCATTAGGAATGTAGATAGCTGGGTGGCTGGTGGACGTGAGGATCGCCTGGTAACATGCCTGCCTGGTGCGAAGGTAGCAGATCTCACGCACCGCCTAGATAGGATCATAGATAGTGCTGGGGGGGAGTCTGCTGTCTTGGTACATGTTGGTACCAATGACATAGGAAAATGTGGTAGGGAAGTTCTGGAGGCTAAATTTAAGCTTTTAGGTAGGAAGTTGAAATCCAGAACTTCCAGGATAGCGTTCTCCGAAATGCTTCCTGTTCCACGTGCAGGACCCAAAAGACAGGCAGAGCTCCGGAGTCTCAATGCGTGGATGAGACAATGGTGCAAGGATGAGGGTTTTGGATTTGTTAGGAACTGGGGAACATTCTGGGGAAAGGGGGGGCTCTTCCGAAGGGATGGGCTTCACCTTAATCAGGATGGGACCAGACTGCTGGCATTAACCTTTAAAAAAGAGATAGAGAAGCTTTTAAACTAGAAAATAGGGGAAAGTCGACAGTCACCCAGGAGCGCACGGTTCGGACAAAGGTATCCTTGAAGGATACTACCAAAAGCAGTGAGGTTCCAAAAGGGAGATAGTAGCCCAAATGCCCTTGAGTAAGGAGCAGACAGAGCATAAAGATTCCCAATTACCCATGCCTACCAATAGCCAGATTAATATTAATAAAATACAGTCTCTAAAATGCTTGTATGCCAATGCTAGAAGTCTAAACAATAAGATGGGAGAATTAGAATATATAGCATTAAATGAGAGGTTAGATATGATTGCACTCTCAGAGACATGGTGGAAGGAGGATAACCAGTGGGACACTGTGATACCTGGATACAAACTATATCGTAATGATAGAGCTGAACAAATTGGTGGAGGGGTTGCGCTCTATGTTAGAGAGGGCATTGAGTCAGAAAGGATTAAAGTTTTGCAGGGAACAAAATATGCTGTAGAATCTCTATGGATTGAAATTCCATTTATGAAGGGGAAGGTGATGGCAGTGGGAGTATATTATCGACCACCTGGCCAAAATGAACAAATGGATGATGAAATGCTCAAAGAAATCAAGGAAGCTAACAAAAGCCACAACAGAGTAGTAATAATGGGTGATTTCAATTACCCCGGTATCGACTGGGACAGTGTCACAGCAGGACAAGCTAAAGAGATAAAGTTTCTAGATGAAATAAATGACTGCTTCTTGGAGCAGCTGGTTCATGAACCGACCAGAGGGGAAGCCATACTGGACCTAGTCCTTAGTGGAACGCCAGATCTGGTGCAAGAAATAAGGGTGTTGGGACCACTTGGCAATAGTGATCATAGTATGATCATGTTTGATTTAATCAGTGGAGGACAGATAGTAAAGGAATCCACAGTACTACCTTTTAACTTTCAAAAGGGTGACTATGATAGAATGAGGAATATAGTTCGGAAAAAACTAAAAGGAGCGGTTCCAAAGGTTAAAGACTTACAGCAAGCTTGGGTGTTATTTAAAAATACTATCCTCGAAGCCCAGACCAGCTGTATTCCACGCATTAAGAAAAGTGGAAGAAAGTCCAAAAAACTGCCAGCATGGTTTAAAGGTGAGGTCAGAGAGGCTGTTGCTGCCAAAAGAGCAACCTTCAGAAAATGGAAAAAAGAGCCAAATGATGAAAACTGGAAACAGCACAAGCACTGGCAAGTTAAATGCAAAGCATTGATAAGGCAGGCAAAGCGGGAATTTGAGAAGAAACTTGCTACGGAAGCAAAAACACGAAATAAAGACTTTTTCAAGTACATTCGTAGCAAAAGGCCTGTGAGAGAGTCAATTGGACCATTAGATGATAGAGGGGTAAAAGGGGCAGTAAGAGGAGACAAGGCTATAGCAGAGAGACTGAATGAATTCTTTGCTTCGGTCTTTACTGAGGAAGATGTAGGGGTGTTACCCAAGACTGAAGTGGTATTTAAAGGTGATACTGCAGAGGAATTGAGAGAAATATCGCTACACCGGGAAGATATATTACAACTATTTGATAAACTGAATAGTAGCAAATCACCTGGACCGGATGGTATACATCCCAGAGTGTTGAAAGAACTGAAATATGAGATTGCAGACCTGTTATTGGTAATCTGTGAACTTTCATTAAAATCATCTGTAATACCTGAAGATTGGAGGGTCGCCAACGTAACACCAATTTTTAAAAAGGGTTCCAGGGGTGACCCGGGAAATTACAGACCGGTGAGCCTGACGTCAGTACCAGGGAAAATGGTAGAAGCCATCATAAAGAACAAAATTACACAGCATGTAGATAGTCATGGCCTAATGGGAGACAGCCAACATGGCTTTAGACAAGGAAGATCTTGTCTTACCAATCTGATCTGTTTTTTTGAAGGTGTGCATAAACAGGTAGACAAAGGTGAGTCGGTTGATATAGTGTATCTGGACTTTCAGAAAGCTTTTGACAAGGTCCCCCATCAGAGACTTTTGGCGAAGCTAAAAAGTCATGGGATAGGAGGCAGTGTACTATTGTGGATCGGGAACTGGTTAAAAGATAGAAAGCAGAGGGTAGGGCTAAATGGCCAATATTCCCAATGGAAAAAGGTGAATAGTGGAGTACCCCAGGGATCTGTACTGGGTCCGCTACTTTTTGACATATTCATAAATCACCTGGAAAAGGGAATAACTAGTGAGGTAATCAAATTTGCAGATGACACAAAACTGTTTAAAGTTGTTAAAACCCAAGAGGATTGTGGAAAACTGCAGGAGGATCTGGATAAATTGGAAGACTGGGCATCCAAATGGCAGATGAAATTTAATGTGGACAAGTGCAAAGTTATGCACCTAGGAAAGAACAACCCACACTATAGTTACAAGATGCAAGGCTCCACATTAGAAACCACCACCCAGGAAAAAGATTTAGGAGTCATCGTGGATAACATGTTAAAACCCTCCGCCCAGTGTGCAGCGGCGGCCAAGAAAGCAAATAGAATGCTAGGTATCATAAGGAAAGGGATGGAGAATAAAACAAAGGATATTATAATGCCTCTGTATCGCTCCATGGTACGACCGCACCTTGAATATTGTGTGCAATTCTGGTCACCGTATCTTAAAAAGGACATAGAGTTATTAGAAAAAGTACAGAGAAGAGCCACCAAATTGGTGAAGGGGATGGAAGGCTACTCCTATGAAGAGAGGCTAAAAAGGTTAGGGCTCTTTAACCTAGAAAAGAGGCGGCTGAGGGGAGATATGATAGAGGTGTATAAATTAATGAATGGAGTGGAACGGATAAACGTGGATAAATTGTTTACGCTATCAGAATATAGAAGGACTAGGGGGCATGTAATGAAGCTACAGGGTAAACTATTTAAGACAAATAGGAGAAAATATTTCTTCTCTCAACGTGTAATCAAACTCTGGAATCTGTTACCGGAGGATGTAGTAAGGGCTGTTAGTATAGCTGGGTTTAAAAAAGGTTTGGACAAGTTCCTGGAGGAAAGGTCCATAAACCACTATTAAAAAGGGACCCAGGATATCAATGCTTGGCCTAGTACAAGCACTGCAGAACCTGTGTCTTTTGGGGAAACTGCTAGGTACGTATGACCTAGATTGGCCACTGTTGGAAACAGGATACTGGGCTTGATGGACCTCGGTCTGACCCAGTATGGCATTTCTTATGTTCTTATGTTCTTATGTTCTTAAATGCTGATTACAAAATTTATGCTAAGGTTCTTGCCAACCGGTTGAATCCGATCCTTCCCGATCTGATACATGCAGATCAATGTGGTTTTGTGCAAGGTAGATCTACCACGGATAATGGACGACTATTGGCCCATGTCTTAATTGCGGCTCAGAAGATGTCAGATCCTCTTATAGGATTGCCGCTAGATGCTGAAAAGGCATTTGACAGACTGGAATGGTCCTTTTTGTTTCAAGCTTTGTGATGGTATGGGTTTGGCGAGAAGTGTCTTAGAAGAATAGCGCTACTATATGCTAAACCAACGGCACGCATCGCAACAAATTCTGCTGTATCGGATCCCTTTGAACTCCAGAGAGGAACCAGACAAGGCTGCCCTCTATCTCCACTCCTTTTTAACCTGGCACTGGAACTGCTGGCAATCGCGATTCGGCAGCATGAGAATGTCGTGGGAGTAGAACTTGCAGATGGGCCATGTAAACTGTCAGCATATGCGGATGATCTTCTGCTCTTTCTTCGGCCTGAGGCCTTACCAGCGGTCTTACAAGTTATAGACTGTTATTCGGCCATATCGGGATATAAAGTAAATCTCTCAAAGACAATAATAGTCCCGTTGAACACGCATGTAACCGTGGATATGTTGCATACCTATCCTTTTCAGTTTGCACCATCGTCCTTCAAATACCTGGGAGTGGTCTACGGTTCTACCCTTCAGGAGACATTACATCTCAACATGCCCGCTTGTAAAAAAGTGGTCAGTGATTGTATTAATAAATGGACCCCGCTCCACTTAACCTGGTGGGGACGGCTGGAAACCATAAAAATGGTGCTCGTCCCCAAGATCAGCTACATCCTGAGTATGATCCCCGTCCTTTTTTCTCAGCGTTTCTATAAACAGATCAACAGTATGCTGGTATCCTTTCTATGGAGCAATAGAGTCCCGCGGATTGCAGCATGGAAATTAAAGTTACCAAAGGCCAAGGGAGGGGTTCATTTTCCAGATGTTGAGTGGTTGCACCTGGCCTCACTACTGCGACAGGGTTCACAATGGGCCGCAGTGGAAAATGAAGAAATTGGACCTAGGTGACTGAAGGTTGAACAAGCTTTGAATGCCCCCTTGCGGACTTGGATGATGATAGGGATGGCACAGATACCGGGTATATCACAGAATGCGGTTGTGGGAGCAACCCAGCAAGCATGTAGGTGCTTAGAAAAGTGTATCGAGGACGGAGATGTCTTCTCATTGGAAATGCCTATATGGATGAATCCAAAGCTTTGTATAGATGGAAGACCAGTGAGATGGAAGAAGTGGATAGAGCATGGCATTCGGACACTCGAACAATTGCTGAGGGGGAAAGAATTCAAGACCTTTGGAAAGCTGAGGACGGAATTTGGTCTGCCTCCCGCATGCTTTTTTCAATGGTGCCAGCTTCGGCATTGTTTGAGCAGAGTGGGCGTATCCCCTGTTTTGATGAAGCCGGGATGGCCATTGATGCAAAAACTGCGTGAGATACAAGAAGGCACACGGGCGGTATCAAAGTGTCTGATGCTACTTCGGTTGCGAGGAGAGAAAGAATGTACGAAGGTGCAATCGGAATGGCTTGCTGATACAGGGGATTATCTGCCTATGGGGCATTGGAGCACTTTTTGGGACTCTCAAATACGAATCACTAGAGCCGCATCTCTAACGCAATCTCTGTACTTCCTGGCACATCGTGCCTACCTCACGCCACAACGAAAGATGAAATGGGCAAAGCAGGAGGGGAACCGCTGTTGGTCCTGTAGTGCGGCCATTGGAACATTAGCCCATATGCTTTTCTACTGTGATCAGTTACAGTTATTCTGGAGGGGAGTCTGGCAACGTGTGTCAAGCATACTGGGCCTACAGGTCCCGATCACATATGAAATTGTTATATTCAAATCTGAGATGATTAAGCCCAAGCTATCTAAGCCTGACAGCCAGCTACTGGATCTTATGATAAGCTTGGCTTTGAAGGTCATCTTGATGCATTGGAAGAACTTTGAGAAGGTGCATTTTGAACTCTGGTGGAACCTGCTGTGTCTGCATAAGAGTTATGAAGAAATTTATATAACTAAATGCCCCTGGGCAGGTACATTGGGCAGGAAATGGGACACTTTAAATAGCTATGTCGGAGCACGGCATTAGAGCGTTTTTATTTGTCTTTCTGCATAGACAGCGGGACTGGGCGCAGGGTTTGGACTGGTCATGACTTGTTTTCCTTTTCTATTTGCTTGTGATTTTGTATTGATTGTTTACTTGTTGGTTTTTTTTGCATGCAATGGATGAATATGGAAGATTGTGAAGAGATATATTATGTAATTCCCATTCATTGTATGTGTGTTATGAAAATTTTGAATAAAGAAATGTTACAAAAAAAAAAAAAAGAACTGAGCCTGAAGATCAGATACCTTGTCTGAGAAATAAGAAATTAGATCATCAGCTATAGGTCTAGAAGATGAAGGGATAGACACAAGGCAGTGAACTAAACGTGATACCACATGAAAAAGTTGCTTGAATGAATTACTAGCATGATTTATAAGAGTATCATAGTGCTTATTTTTGGCAGTAAGAATATCCTGCCTATAAGTATTGTGAGCTTGTTTGAATGAAATGGAAGAGGACCGAATACACTGGTGATGCCAGATATGTTCTGCCCTATGCATTTGATGTCGGAGAACAAAGAGACCAGAATGAAACAAAGACTGTCTATGGGGTTTATGGGGAGGTTGAGTAGAGTGTAGAGGTGCTAGTGAGTCAAGTCCCATTCTGAGAGTAGTGTTCCAAGTGGACCCCTGCTCATCAACTGATAAGGCATCAAAAGTGGGGGAAAAAACTATTTGAAAGAGGGAAAAGCCTGTAACGTATGCAGAGATATACAGCCTAGAATAGAGAACAGACCCAGTATTTGGAGTATCAGAAAGAGGAGAGAGAGCAAGATAATTGAAAGAAGACAGCATAGTGATCAGTCCAGGAAACAGCTGTGCTCGATAAGCTGGACAGAGGCAGGTGGGAAGCAGTGGATGTCATGATGAGATCTAATGTGTGACAGTGAGTGGGAAACTGGACATGTTGCAGCAGAAACAAATTGGCAATCATAGCAAGAAATTCTCTGTCCTTAGTATGAGTAGGAGAAAGCCATTTAACCCTCCATTGCCCATGGTTCCCTGTAAAAATAATTATCTCCAAGTTATAATGCCCTGTTTAATGTAATTTCAATTGTGGTGAAGAGAGACTCCCATGAAGTGAAGGATGTTGCAGGAGGAATATAAATGATTAGAATGTGAAATGGGTGTGGTGAATAGAATTTCAAGAACAGGCTTTCTGAATAATGTAAAACCAGAGAAGAGGGGATTTCTGTGATATGAAGAGAGTCCTTATAAATAAGGGCCACTCTGCCACCTGACTTTAATGTGCGAGAGGTGTAGAGCACTGTATATCCTGGAGGCAGGAAGTGATAAAGCACTGCCTCCTAACCATCATGCATCCAGGTCTCAGTAAGAAATAGTAACTCAGATGAATGTTGTGAGACAAAGTCACATCACTGTCGACAGGAGGGAGCGACAATTTAGAAGAGTACAGACAAGAGCCAAAGGGGGGATTGTAGGAGCAATTGTGTGAGTTGTGGACCTAAAATGTGAGGGTGCCAATAATGTTGACCACAACTGTATCTGAGCAAGGCTCCATGTTCTCTTAGCATGGAGTTTCTAAGTAGGGATATGTAGTAATCAATTTCAATTTGTGAGTAGGGGGATGCTGATGCTGTGGCTGGTGCTGACAGAAACGGCCAGAATTGAAAAATTGTGTTTTTCATATCGGCCTGCTAGACCAGTCCAGACAAGTGGGTTATGTTCCCCTATCAGCAGATTGGTGGAGACAAAGAACCAATGAAAAGCACAGGTTTCAATGACATCACTCCCATGCCTCTATTTGCCTCAGCCACCAGAGATCCCTTCAATATTTCTTTGTCACCAGCAGATGTTGGATGGATTTTCTCCTTTCTGAAGAAAATCTGCAGAATTGAGAAGAAAAGATTGATAAAAAGCACTCGTGACAGGCCAGTTTGACGGTGACTCTCATTTGAGTACAACATGGGAGGCTCCATTAGACTGTGATCTTTTCAGTAGCCTTAGGAGGAGGGAAAATTGGTTCAGCTCCACACTCTTTCCCTGGATAAGAGCCTGTTGAGCAGCCAGAAAATTGGAAGTTTGAAAGAATTAATCAGCCTCACACAACTTCAACACTCCCTCCCTCCTCCTCTTTTTCCCCCCCTGTTCACTCTTGAAGATTTCAGAAGGCTCTCAGGAGAATCTTCCTGCCTGCCTGCCACCTTAAACAGAATGCTGCCAAGCCAGAGAAACAGTTTCAGGGGCGTCGAGCTGAACCTGGCATGGATCCTCTGCCTGGGGCTCTCAGGGAGTGAGTACCAAGGCTTGACTTCGTCATTGTCCTTGTTAGGAGCTCCCGATTATGTCTGTGTGGGATGCAATTCGGGGTGGACTGCTGGTGACCACTGGCACTGTATGGGGGTTTCCCACCGCTTTCTGCATGCACTAGTAGTCTTTTAAATACTGTGCGCCTGGCAGTCGTGTGGTCTTTGTCCATGTTCCACCAGAGCAGCTTCAACGTGCATTCCTACTCTAGTGCCTGTAGCGCGCATTCCAATAAAAGCACAGTTAAAGCGCTCCTTTTGGACCGCTATGGCCTTAGCACCCACTACTGAAATGCAGGGGGCATGGGGAAAAGGAGAAGCAATCTGGATTGTGTTGTAAAGAGGAGATGGCACTGTCATCCATACTGCTGTAGTCTACAGACCTCCGACTCAAATAGAAGAAATAGATAATGAATTGATTATAGATATTCCCAAGATAGCCACAAAGGGGGAAGTGATTATATTAGGTGACTTTAATCTACCCGATGTGGATTGGAGTACTCCTTCTGCGAATCTGGCAAGAAGCAAAACTGACCTACTCCAGTTCAGGAAGGCACTCAAATACCACCTCTTCCTTCAATACTACCCTACCAGCAATTGAACCAGAGGAAGTGACCCACTCATGAACACACCATGCCGTTCTTTATATTATTAAGACTCTATTCTGTTCTATGTAATTATCTCATGTATATAGTTTACCCCGGTTCTCCAAGTTTGTACTCCTGTTCGATGTAAACCAAACAGCTTGTTGTTATGGTCTTTATGTTATAATGTAAACCGCGCTGATGCCGAATAGTGCGGTATATAAGAACTTGTAATAATTGTGGATGCTTTCCAAGATGCATCACTTAAACAAATGGTGATGGAACCAACCAGGGAAAGCTCAATGCTGGATTTAGTGCTCACCAACGGTGAGAGCATGTCGAATGTCTGGGTGGGTGCCCCTGTGAGCAGCAGTGATCATCACACGGTGTGGTTTGAGATAAACGCCAAGGTGCAGTCCAATCATAGCAAGCTCAAAGTCCTAAACTTCAAAAACACTGACTTCAGTAGAATGGCCAAGTACCTGAAGGAGGAGTTGGCAGGGTGGGAGGGGATAAGGGAAGTGGAATTGCAATGGGCTAAACTAAAGGTGGCAATAAAAGGGGCAACAGATAAATATGTAAGGAAAGTAAATAAAAACAAGAGGAGAAGGAAACCTATTTGGTTCTCCAAAGAAGTGGCTGCTAAGATAAAGGCAAAAAAACACAGCTTTCTCAAAATTCAAAAGCTTGCAAACAGAGGAACACAGTAAGGAATATAGGAGCAAACTAAAAGAGACAAAAAGAGAAATAAGGAAAGCAAAATCAAAGGCAGAGGAAAAGATGGCTAAAGATGTGAAGTGTGGCAACAAAACTTTCTTCAGGTATATTCGGGAGAGGAGGAAAATCAGAGATGGAATTGCAGGACTCAGAAGTGCTGGGAACCGGATTTGTGGAAAGTGACATTGAAAAAGCAAAATTGCTAAACAAATACTTCTGCTCTGTTTTTACTAAAGAAAATCCTGGAGAAGGACCATCTGTGACTCCCAAATATAAAAATGGGAATGAAGAAGATACCACACTATTCACTGAAGATGATGTGTTAGAACAACTTGCAAAACTGAAAGTGAACAAGGCCATGGGATCGGATGGGCCCTGAAAGAGCTCAGAGAGGTTCTTGCAGGGCCGTTAAAGGATGTTTTCAACAGATCCTTAGAAACAGGAGTAGTTCCTTAGGAATGGAGAAGGGCAGATATGGTACCTCTTCACAAAAGCGGTGACAGGGAAGAAGTGACAAACTACAGGCCCATGAGCCTTACCTCGGTGGCAGGAAAAGTAATGGAGGTGCTTCTGAAAGAGCGAATAGTGGACTTTTTCAAAACCAACAGGTTGCATGATCCGAGGCAACATGGTTTTACCAAAGGATGATCTTGCCAAACAAATCTGATTGAGTTCTTTGACTGGGTGACCAGAGAACTAGATCAGCGGCATGCGATGGATGTCATCTACCTGGATTTCAGCATAGCCTTTGATACTGTTCCTCATAGGAGGCTTATCAATAAACTCAGTAGTTTGGGGATGGGATAGTAGGTGGTGAACTGGATCAGAAATTGGTTGACTGACAGACGACAGAAGGTGATGGTAAATGGAACTCACTCAGATAAAAGGAGGGTGATTAGCGGGGTGCCCCAGGGTTCGGTCTTGGGCCCAGCACTGTTCAATGTATTTGTGAGTGATATTGCTGAAGGACTGCATGGAAAAGTCTGTCTTTTTGCAGATGGCATGAAAATTTGCAACAGAGTGGGCTCCCCTGAGGGAGTGGATAACATGAGGAAATATCTACAAAAGCTGGAAGAATGGTCTAATGCTTGGCAGTTAAGATTTAATGCGAAGAAGTGCAGTGTCATGCACTTGGGAAGCAGAAATCCAGGTGAAATGTATGCGATAGGGGAGAGAGATTGGTGTGCATGGACCAGGAGAAAGACCTTGGTGTGATTATTTCTGCGGATCTCAAGGTGGCAAAACAGTGCGACAAGGCGGTGGCAAAAGCCAGGAGGATGTTGGGTTGCATACAAAGAGGAATTACCAGCATAAAGGAAGAGGTATTACTGCCACTGTATAAGTCACTGGTGAGGCCTCACTTGGAATACTGTGTTCAGTTTTGGAGACTATATCTTGCAAAGGATATAAAAAGACTGGAAACTGTTCAGAGGAAGGCGACCAAAATGATTTGGAACCTGCCTCAGAAGCCTTATGAGAAGAGACTTGAAGACCTACTGTAAATATGTACACTCTGGAGAAGAGGAGGGACAGGGGAGATATGATTCAGACCTTTAAATACTTAAAGAGAAATAATGAACAAACAAACCTCTTCCAAAGACGGGGAAGCTGTAAAACTAGACGGCATAACATGAAGCTGCAAGGGGGTAAATTAAAAGGCAATGTCAGGAAATACTTTTTCAATGAAAGGCTGGTGGATGCTTGGAATGCCCTCCCGATGGAAGTGGTGGGGGCAAATACAGTGACAGAATTCAAAATGGCATGGGACAGACACAGTGAATCACTTTACAGCAACAAGATTAAATCTAAATAAACTGAACCATCTAATTTCTCAACAAATAGGGGGTGTCCAACATGGAGCAATGGGGGGAGGAGCGGTGGGTTCGCCCCTAAACAAACAAAGAAACAAAGATATGGGAAGGAGTGCACCTGCTCCTGGTGGGTGCACCACTAAGCAAAGACATGGATAGGGGTGCACCTACTCTCTAAAAGAGATGGGAAAGGGTGCACCTACTCCTGCCATATTGCTGGGCAGACTAGATGGACCACGCTGCAGCAGGATAAAATCAAAATAAACTTAACTAACTAATTTCTCAACATACAGGGGTGTCCTACACAGAGCGGTGGGTTCACCCCTAAAACAAAGTCATGGGGAGGGGTGCCTGCACGGAGCGGCAGGTGCACCTACTCTTGCCATCTTACTGGGCAGTCTAGATGGACCATACTGGTCATTATCTGCCATCATTTACTATGTTATTATGTCTCTGGAGGGCCTGTTCTCCCCTTTTCAGTTGGGGATGCTGTTAGTCTGACCTTGCCTGTCTCAGGGCAGGAGGTGGCAGATAGCACTACAGGTAGGGATGTTCAGCTGGCTGGAGGCTCCAGCGACCATGCTGTGAGCCTCTCCCTGTCTTCTAGGGGATCGATGGTGGCTATGCCCCCTAATGTGGGAGGTCATTTCCAAGAGGAGAGCTTCTGGAGTCAGGATTGTCCTCCCTGGGATTCTTTTCCTTTTACAGCAGGCCTGGTAATTCTGGTATGGAAATTAAGATCCTCTGGCCTCTGGTTTCCCCCAAATGCAATCTCATGAAGGGCAGGCTGAGAGTGGAAGCCTTGTTCGATTGATGGCTAGGCATCCCCAGCAAGGGTGCCCCCTGGAGAGATAATCTGGACTGAAAGGTGGATTTCTGTTGAAAAAACAGTTTGCTATGATGGCTGCTATTCTTCAGTTGGCGGTATGTGCAGACCTGGTGTTTTGGGTCCTGCCTCAGTAGATTTAATCTCTTCCACTGGATGATTGTATCCCTCTTTTGGAGTTGACTATAGCCTTCTTTTCTGATGCCATCTATGACCTGGTACATCTAGGGACTGTGCTCTGTCGACAGTGACATGGCATTGGCATGGCTTTGACATAGGGTAGTGGATTCCTCTTCCAAAGCCTGGTTGGTCATCTGGCCTTAGAGGTGCGCTTCTGTTTGGTCCTATTGGGAGAAATAGCTAAAGGGCCTGGGCAAGACAAAATCTTCCGCCTTCTGGAGGACAGGTCTAAGGGGCCTGTGTAATAAGCAGGAACTCCTTTTCTGTCAGCCTCCTCATGGGAGCACTGGTCAGACTCCCAGGGGTCGTGGCAAATTCCATAGTTACCAGCCTGGAGAGCCCTTCTTCCCCTTATGGACTTTGGGCTCGTTCTTAGTCCTTTTGTGGAGCACGTGGGCCCAGGGTCTCTTCCCCTCCAAAGGAGGTCCCTCCTGAAGGTTTGGGGACCCATTTCCTGGTTCCTCCGGTTGCAAGCAGGCTTCATCTTTTCTTTCAGGAATGTGTCTGCTATTAGCTTGACTCTTCTGCATTTCCAGCCCCTGGTTGAGGGCCAGGCATCCAAGTGTTTTCAGAGAATGTCATGGCAGTGACTTATATCAGTGGCCAGGTGGCATGAGGAGTGTTGGGGTATCTCTGGAGATGGCTCTCCTGTTTGTTTGCGTGGAGAAGAACCTCCTAGCTTTGTCTGCTCAGCATTTTGCCAAGTGGACAATGTGGAAACAGACTTCCTCAGCTATCACTCTCTGGATCCTGAAGAGTGGGACTTGAGTCAGAAGGGTTTTCAGTTGATTTTGCACCACTGGGGTCACCCCAAAAATAATCTGATGGTGACCCACTCCAATGCCAAAGTTTGCCGCTTCTTTAGGCGCCACACAGAGGTGAGGTCCATGGGCATTGACGCCTTGACCCAGCCTTGGCCAAGTCCAGCACCTGCTATATGTGTTTCCTCCGTGGCCCCTGATGGGGTGTGTGATTCACATATAGAACGCCACCCGGGCAGGATTATTCTGGTGGCACCTGATTAGCTGAGAGAGTGAGTTTTGGAGACCTGATGTGGCTCCTGCAGGCATTACCTCTTCGGTTGCCTCCATCTCAAGGACCTATTGTGGCAGGGACTTATCATCCTGGAGGACCCAGTTCCCTTCTCGCTTATGGCTTGGCTCTTGGAAGGAGACGCCTAGCATGTAAGGGCTACTTTCCGGCGGTGGTCTTTATTCTGCTCAGAGCCCAGAGGAGATCTACCAAGCTAGCCTACATGCGGATTTGGTGCCTTTTTGAATGATGATGTGGTGTGGTGCTAAGGTGCCATCTCTGTTGGCCTTTCTACAGGATGAACTGGAGAAGGGCCTTCCCTTAGCACCTTGAAGGTTCAGGTGGCAGCTTTGACTTGTTTCCGAGGTCTAGTGGCTGGTAAGTCTCTAGCCTTGCACCCGGGTGTTTTGAGCTTTCTCCATGGGATTCATCATCTGCGTCCTCCTCTCTGGTCTGTGATCCCTTCCTGGGATCTGTGTTTAGTGATCAGGGTCCTGATGGCCGTGCCCTTTGAGCCGTTGAAGCATGCGTATTTATTTATTTAACTGGTTTTATATACCTCCTTATCTCAAGTTAAAGGCAGTTTACAGGTAACAATTTAAAATAATGCTATAACATTATGGTTTACATGGAACAAAGTATTATAACATATAATATAATAAAGCATTATATGACAGAAACATGGAAGTTTTATGTCTTGGCTTAACTTAAAGTAGCCAGGGTAGCAATGGCTTTAGTTAAAGCAGTCGAAGTGTAGTAACTGGGGAAAAGGAGGGAGGAGTGGGAGGGGACAACAGGGCAGATTAAGATAGGTGGGGTGTTAGTCTAGAGGAAGTGACCTCAGTTTGTCGTGAGCCAAAGGGAGGGGTGTAGTAAGGTGAAGATGTCGGTAAGTCTTGTTGAGGCGATTTGCTTAGGTACCCAAGTATTCAGTGGTGGGTTTTTAGTTTCTTTCGGGATTCGTTGATGTCCTGTATAGCACAGATGTGTGTTCCATAGGTTAGGGGTGTAGAGAGAGAATGCTGTATTTGATATGAATTGGGTACTTGTCCTGAGCATGGGAGGAATGGTAATGGTAAATTGCATATTGTGCCATCTTGGTCGATAGCTTGGAATCTTGCATATTAGAAATTGAAGATAACTTGATGAGAGGTTATAGTACACTTTAAAAATACTAAGTATTACCCTGTATTTGGTGCGAGCTTCAATTGGCAGCCAGTGTAAGCTTTTAGGAACTGGGTTTATTGTGTTGGTATTTGGGAGCTCCATATAGTATTCGGGCTGCAGTATTCTTAGCCATCTGCAAGGGGTGAGTTGCACAGTCAAGAAGGCCATGGAAGAGGATATTGCAGTAGTCCTGGTGAGGGAGTACTAAGGCTTGGAAGACTGCGGAAATTGTGGAAATATAGGAAGGGACACAGGCCTTGTGTCATTTTTATTTTCTGGTATGTGAATTTGATGGTATTGTTGATATGTGTCTGTAATGTTAGACATTTGTCCAGGGTAATTCCCAGATGTCTTACTTCAGATGTGACTTGTAGTTGTGTGCCTGGTACTTTGATGTGCATTGGGGGACAGACGTTGGTGTCTCTTGTGATGAAGAGGACATTGATCTTGTTGGGATTAATGATTAGGTTGTGTTCTGCAAGCCATTGATTGATAGCTAAGACATATATGTGGGCTGTAAGGTAGAGATGGATTCATAGAGCATTATATCATGTATGTAGATGTGGTACAGTACCTTATGTGCCTGTATGATCAAGAAGATAGACTGCAGAAAGATGTTAAAGAAGGATTACAGTGCAAAGCCTTGGGGGAATGTCTTGCATGAGTTTGAATGGAGTTGTAGTGGCTCCAGCTGATCTTACTTGTTGTAGGCATCCAGTTGGTTAGGAGGTGAACCATCTAAGGGGTATGTTTACTAAACCGTCCTAATGTTACCAGCGCTAGTTGCAGCGTTAATGTGAGGAATGCCATATAAGGTAGTGGGTGTTCCAGAGGGAATGTAGCAAGGAATCTGTATCACCCAATAGAGGGCGCCTTGGCTCGTTAATGCACGCTAACCTTAAGTTCATACCAGCGCTGTATTAGATGCTATAAAGATGTAGCCCACTGGTTACTGCAATGACTGTGGAGGCAGAGGCCATGGGTTTGACCCCACAGTGGTGTTATATAATAAGGCTGTCTGAGGCATTTCCTTTTAATTTAAATCTGTGCTGCCAGCAAAAACGCCCTCACAGTGCCGTAACCTAAGGTGCCTCATAAGGCGCCCTATAAGGCACTCCACAGGGCACATCATAAAGTGCCCTGTCCGCCAAGGCACCTCATAATGTGCCCTATAGGGCGCTTTATAGGGCGCCTTATGAGGCACCTTAGGTTACAGCACTGTGAGGATGCGGGGTCTGGGGCAGGGAGCATACATGAGCATCCTCACATCCCCCCCCATCACCGCCTACCAATAGTATGTCCCTTCCGCTTGGGGGAGGGTTGGCTGGGGGGATGTTAGGTCAGTGCCCTGGCAACTGTTAGCTCGGGTGGACCAGGTAGATGTAGGTGGATTGTGTTTGGCCTTTCTCAGATGCTGTCATGCTGATTTCCGGTTTCTATGTTCCTATGTGCCACCTCGGCGCCTGCCTAGTCCACCCTGTGCCCCATCTGCCTTCGCTACATGTCCCGCCTCCAGCCCCCTATGCCTCACTTGCGCCATCGCCATAGTGGCCTTTCATACTTGGGCACTATGCTCTTCCTGGAAATGGAGCACTACTGTTACGTTTCTTGGGGTCCCTGTGTATGCTGTACATTGCTGACACTGAAATGGTATTTCTCTCCTGCAAATGTGCATCTAACGGCAGGTTTTCATTCGTGGTAGGATTCGGCCCTTCAGTTCAGCGCGTTAGTGTGCAGGGAGCCTCTCCCCGCCCACTCCACGCCCATTGACCCCTTCTCTCCACCCTCTCTCCACCCTCTGCGGTGTTTACCGTGGCCAGGAATGTTAACGATCGTTAACGTTACCTAATGCGCGGTCTGTAACGTTACCGCAGTTTAGTAAACATCCCCCTATATCTCTTTTAAGATACAGACCAGAATTGCACACAATATTCAAGGTGCGGTCGCACCATGGAACGATACAGAGGCATTATAATATCCTTTGTTTTATTTTCCATTCCTTTCCTTATGATACCTAGCATTTTATTTGCTTTCTTTGCCACCGCTGCACACTGGGTGGAGGGTTTCAACATGTTATCCACGATGACGCCTAAATCTTTTTCTTGCGTAGTGGTTCCCAATGTGGAACCTTGCATCGTGTAACCATAGATTGGGTTGTTCTTTCCTAGGTGCATAACTTTGCACTTGTCCACATTAAATTTCATCTGCCATTTGGATACCCCCGTCTTCCAATTTCTCAAAATCCTCTTGCAATTTTCCACAATCCTCTTGGGTTTTAACAACTTGAAATAGTTTTGTGTCATCTGCAAATTTTCTAACCTCCCTCGTTATTCCCTTTTCCAGGTCATTTATGAATATCTCAAAAAGCAGAGGACCCAGCACAGATCCCTGTGGTACTCCAATATTCACCTTTTTCCATTGGGAAATTGGCCATTTAGCCCTATCCTCTGCTTTGAATCTTTTAACCAGTTCCTGATCCACAATAGTACACTACATCCTATCCCATGACTTTTTAGTTTTGCCAAAAGTCTCTGAAAGTCCAGATACACTATATCAACCAACTCACCTTTCTCCAACTGTTTATTCACACCTTCAAAAAAAACATAACAGATTAGTAAGACACGATCTTTCTTGTCTAAAGCTATGTTGGCTGTCTCCCATTAAGCCATGACTATCTACATAATGAGTAATTTTGTTCTTTATAATGGTTTCTACCATTTTTCCTGGTACTGACGTCAGACTCACCGGTCTGTAGTTTCCTGGATCACCCCTGTAACCCTTTTTAAAAATTGGCATTACATGGGCCATTCTCCAATCTTCAGGTATTACAGATGATTTTAATGATATTTCACAGATTACTAACAGCAGGTCTGCAATCTCATATTTCAATTATTTCAACACCCTTGGATGTATACCATCCAGTCCAGGTGATTTGCTACTCTTCAGTTTATCAAATAGTTGTAATACATCTTCCCGGTGTATCGATATTTCTTTAAATTCCTCTGCAGTATCACCTTTAAATACCACTTCAGTCTTGGGTAACATCCCTACATCTTCTTCAGTAAAGACCGAAGCAAAGAATTCATTCAATCTCTCCGCTATAGCCTTGTCCCCTCTTACTGCCCCTTTTACCCCTCTATCATCTAATGGTTCAGCTGACTCTGTCACAGGTTTTATGCTTTGAATGTACTTGAAAAAGTCCTTATTACGCGTTTTTGCTTCCGCAGCAAGTTTCTTCTCAAATTCTTTCTTTGCCTGCCTTATCAGTGCCTTGGATTTAACTTGCCAGTGCTTGTGCTGTTTCCAGTTTTCGTCATTTGGCTCTTTTTTCCATTTCTTGAAAGATGCTTTTTTGGCAACAACAGCCTCTGACCTCACCTTTAAACCATGCTGGCAGTTTTTTGGGACTTCCTTCCACTGTTCTTAAAGCATGGAATACAGCTGGTCTGGGTTTCCAAGATAGTATTTTTAAAAACACCCAAGTTTGATGTAAGTCTTTGACCTTTGCAACTGCTCCTTTTAGCTTTTTCTTAACTATTTGCCTCATTTTATCATAGTCTCCCTTTTGAAAGTTAAAAGATAGTACTGTGGATTTCCTTACTAACCCTCCATTACTTAAATCAAACACGATCATGCTATGATCACTATTGCCAAGTGGCCCCAACAGCTGGAATTTGGCAGCTGGGATTTAATGTTAAAAAATGTAAGGTCGTGCATTTGAGCTGCAGCTATCCAAGGGAGCAATATAGTATAGGGGGTGAAGTACTTTTGTCCACTAAAGAAGAACGGGACTTAGGCATGGTTGTGTCTGACAATCTTAAAGTAGCTAATCAGGTAGAAAAGGCAACAGCAAAAGCTAGAAGGATGCTTGGGTGCATACGGAGAGGAATGGCTAGCAGAAAAAAGGAGGTGATAGTGCCTCTGTATAAGTCTTTGGTGCGACCTCATTTGGAGTATAGTGTGCAATTCTGGAGACCCGCACCTTCAAAAGGATATAAACAGGATGGAGTCAGTACAGAGGTGGCTACTAAAATGGTTAGTGGTCTATAAAGCATATGAGAACAGACTTAAGGATCTTAATAAGTACATCTTAGAGGAAAGGCAAGATAGAGGTGATATGATTGAGATGTTTAAATACCTCCGTAGCATAAATGTACAGGGGGAGAGCCTCTTTCAACTGAAAGCAAGTTCTGCTACGAGGGGACATGGGATGAGGGTGAAGGAGGATAGATTCAGGAGTGATATGAGGAAATATTTCTTTACGGAAAGAGTGGTGGATCCGTGGAATAGTCTCCCAGTGGAGGTGGTAGAGATGAGAACAGTATCTCAATACAAAAAAAGCATGGGACAAACACAGAGGATCTCTAAAGAAAAAAGGGGACTGTTGTAGTTGTTGATATGGAAGGACAGACTATATAGGCCATGGTCTTTTTCTGTCATCATATTTCTATGTTTCTATCTCTTGCACCAGATCTGGTGTTCCACTAAGGACTAAGTCCAAAATGGCTTCCTCTCTGGTCAGTTCATGAACCAGCTGTTCCAAGAAGCAGCCATTTATTTCATCTTGAAACATCATCTCCCTAGAATGTCCTGCTGTGACACTGACCGAGTCAATACCGGGGTAACTGAAATCACCCATTATTATTACCGTTCTGTAACTTTTGTTAGCTTCCCTGATTTCTTTGAGCATTTCATCATCCATTTGTTCATTCTGGCCAGGCGGTCGATAGTACAACCCCACTGCCATTGTCTTCCCCTTTTTACATGGAATTTCAATCCATAGAGATTCTGCAGAAAATTTTGTTTCCTGAAAAACGTTAATCCTTTGTGACTCAATGCCCTCTCTGACATAGAGCGCAACCCCTCCACCAATCTGATCAGCTGTATCATCACGATATAGTTTGTACCCAGGTATCACAGTGTCCCACTGGTTGTCCTCCTTCCACCAAGTCTCTGAGATACCAATCATATCTAACTTCTCATTTAGTGCTATATATTCTTATTCTCCCATCTTATTTTTTAGACTTCTAGCATTAGCATACAAGTATTTTAGAGACTGTCTTTTATTCATATTAATCTGGTTATCGGTAGGCATGGGCAATTTGGAATCTTTAAGCTCTGTCTGCTCCGTACTGAAGGGCATTTGGGCTTCCTTTGTCTTTATTGGAACCTCTCTGCTGATGTGCCCTAACTTAATTTTTTTGGTAGCATCCTTCAAGGATACATTGTTCCGAACTATGCGCTCTTGGGCGACTGTTGGCTTTCCCCTATTATCTAGTTTAAAAGCTGCTCTATCACCTTTTTAAAGGTTAATGCCAGAAGCCTGGTTCTGTCCCAGTGAAGATGGAGCCCATCCCTTCGGAAGAGCCCCTCCTTTCCCCAGAATGTTCCCCAGTTCCTAACAAATCCAAAACCCTCATTCTTGCACCATTGTCTCATCCACGCATTGAGACTCCAGAGCTATGTCTGCCTTTTGGGTCCTGTGCGTGGAATGGGAAGCATTTCGAAGAACGCTACCCTGGAAGTTCTAGATTTCAACTTCCTACCTAAAAGCGTAAATTTAGCCTCCGGAACTTCCCTACCACATTTTCCTTTGTCATTGGTACCGACATGTACCAAGACAGCAGACTCCTCCCCAGCATTATCTAAGACCTTGTCTAGGTGGCGCGTGAGGTCCGCTACCTTCGCACCAGGCAGGCATGTTACCAGGTGATCCTCACGTCCACCAGCCACCCAGCTATCTACATGTCTAATGATCGAATCACCAACTATAATGGCTGTCCTAATCCTTCCCTCATGGGCACATGGCCCTGGAGAAATGTCCTCAGTGCAAGAGGGTTTTACATCACCTGGAGGACAGGTCCTAGCTACAGGATCACTTCCTGCCACACCAGGGTGATGCTCTCCTCTCACCTGACCTCTCTCCTCCGTGGCAACAGAGATGCTGCCAGACTGGAGGTGGGACTTCAGGACTATAATCCCTGTAGGTCTCGTCTATGTACCTCTCTGTCTTCCTTATGTCTTCCAAGTCTGCTACTCTTACCTCCAGAGATCAGACTTGTTCCCTGAGAGCAAAGAGCTCCTTGCACCTTGTGCACATGTAAGACCCCTCACAAACTAGGAGAAAATCATACATGTGACACTCAGTGCAAAAGACTGGAAAGCCCCATCTCGCTGCTGGACTGCTGTCTGCATCTTTGCTTTAAGGTTGTGTTTAGATATTTAAGTTCTTTACTTACTAAGGGTTGCTAGGGATACTTATACTAATAAAACTATACCTAATACGTTTAATGTACTTTATTCACCTGAAATTTAATTAATCTCAGGTCCTTAATGTATGCTAATGAAAATAAACAGCTGCACTTCAGATTGAATATGGCACCTCCTTTCCTTTAAGAGGTTTAAGCATCTATAAAGCTACGATTATCCCAGGGGTGGGTGGGTGTCGAGAAGGGAGGGAGGGAAAGAAGACTTATTAAAAACTGGCTGCTACACAGTACCCTGTCCTATGCTTCTAAGGTAATTTGTTACCAATCTCCAAGGGGAGTCCCAAAGCCCTTGCTTTGATAGAGGGAGTCTTGTGTTCTAAATTTAACCAGAAAGCTCTCTGCTGTGTTTTGAATTTAAACTTCAAACTCTTGCTGCTACTAGGCCCTGACTGATTGAACAATTTCACTGGGTTCACAGATTAATCAGCTTTATTCTAAAGAATTATTTTTTCCCCAAGATTTAGAAAAATTCCCAGAAGTAAATACTTACAATTGCAGATCTCTCTCCAGAAGTAGCAGTCCCCTTTTGTAGTCCTTTGTAGTCCTTTTTCTGTCTATAATGGCAAACCAGATCTTTGTAACACACATTACATCGAGGTCTAGATCTTGGAGGTAGTTGGATAATATTTTGTTGCGAGTGGAAGGGGCATTGAGTAGGGTGCATCTTAGTTGTGGAGGGCTTGTTGGGGTAACATAGGTAGGGGTTTCTGCATATTGATGAGTCTTAATCTTGATGAGTGTGCACAGACCTCTGTTCTTTGTTCTAGGTGTCATCAGGGCAGTGATGAGCTGAGATTGGTAGTGTATTATTGGAATAAGGCTCCCATGAGAAGTGAAGAAGCAGTAGTGAGAAATAAGCAAGGCTGAGCAGGAGAGGCAGTAAGGCCATGGTGGCCTTGTTTTTGATGGACAGTAATATTCTGTTGTCGTAGATTGTACTGTTTGTTTGGAAAGGTGTTGAGTGTAGTCATATTCTGGGTGGTAAAAGACAGATTCGGGTGTAAATCAGTTCACTGTTTAGATATTTGTTACCTCATGAATTGGCGTGCACTAAGAAGGAGAGGTGTTGAATGTGCCGCTGTTCTTGTCTGTGTCTGCTGTCAGGGTGTGGCAAAGTATATATGGTTATTGAGGGGTGAGGGGCAAGAGCGTGTTTGTGGTATTCCTGATTCAGGGCCATATTTAAGGGCCATGCCTAAAGGCCCTTTGGCGTGACCCCTAGGCGCAAGCTCACCAGAAGCACTGAAGATTTAAGGAGGTTTGATTCCGAAGTTGCTGGGGGGGCAGGGTTAGCAGCCATGTGTTCTCGGCCTATCTCTGATGCCCAAATTTGATGCTTGAGATGATCTTCTTGGTCGTGATTTGTTCCTTAAGGCGGATTTCCAAGTTTAGGCTCTGTCTTCCCGAGAACTTGTCTGTCTTTTTCAAAGGAGACATTTTCCATTCGGCCTGTGCCTTCCTTTTTGCCTAACGTGCTTTCTCCCTTTCATGTAAACCAGGTGGTCTGCCTGTCATCCTTCTCTAAGGAGCAGTGTTGGGGGAAGGATAAGGATCTTTGCCTTGGATTTCCAGAGGGTGCTTCTCCAGAACTTGGAGTTTATGAAATCCTTTCATAAATTTGACCATCATTTTGTATGGTTTACTGGCCCATGTAAGGGTGATGTGGTGGCTAAGTCGACTTTGGGGCACTGGATTAAGGAGGCCTTTTCCTCATTGTATTTGTTAGGAACCAGCTGGTTCCAAAGGGTTAGCACGCCCATTCTACCCGAGTACAGGCGACCTCATAGGCGGAGCGGAGCTTGGTAGCCCCTGCAGACATTTGTTAGGCAGCAATGTGAGCATCACTTTCCACTTTTGTCAAACATTACTGCTTGGATGTCCATGCTAGGGCAGACCCAGCCTTGGCTCAAGGTTTTGCAAGCTGCTATGTCTTCTTCCTGACCAGTGAATATGTAATTTTGGAACATCCTACTTGTCTGGACTGGCCAAGCAGGATGATATGGAAGGAGGCATTTTACTTACCAGTTAATGTCTTTTTCTTAAGTCCTGCTAAACCAGTCTAGGGCCCATCCATGGAACTGTATTGCTCTGTTCTTCTGCTGCGGTACCCTTAGGTCCGTTATGATTTTTATACTTCGCTCTGCAAGTTCACCGTCTACTGACATCCTTATTTTTATGCTGTTCTTTACATATTTCTCTACTATTGATCACTCATTGTTGCCCACGGTTGAGGTTGTGAGAGACTTGCCATATTTCTCCCATATGTTTTGGGATGAATACTGAAGGGGCCTTTCGTGACTGAGGTGAATAGAGGCATGGGAGTGATGTCATTGAAACTTGGGCTTTTCGTTGGTTCTTTGTCTCCACCAATCTGCTGGTAGGGGAACACAACCAACTTGCCTGGACTGATCTAGTAAGACTGAAGGAAAGGACATGTTACCTTATGTCATTAAATAGAATCCACCTAAAAAACTGCAAAAAAAAAATTTCATGCTGTGAATCCACCTATAAAATCCTATTTTTTCAATCCTGGGAAAGCACCTAATTGCTTCAAAAATCAACCCCTAAAATCCCAAATGATAAACACCTAGAACTGGAAGCCCTACATATAATTAAGCATTGGAACTCATTGCTGGAGGATATGGTAGCTGGTGTTTTAGAAAATTTTGGACATATTCCTGGAGAAAAAAATCTATAAACTATTATTAAGGTAGACTGAGAGAAAACCACTGCTAATTTCTGGGGATAAAAACATAGAACTGGCTGACTATATCAGGTACATATGCCCTGGATTGACCTCTATTGGAGACAGGGCACTAGGCCTAATGGACCTTTGATCTGAGCCAGAATGTATTTTTGTAGGATTTTTGTAGTAAGGGTGGAGATCTGATGATCACAATTTTTGAGTTTATCAAAATCTCAGAAGGGGGACTTAAGGCAGAAAGTTTGCCTAGGGTGTCTAATACCTTGCACAAGTCTGGGTCAGCCCTGTCTACGTATACTATTGATCTAGCACTCTTTCCATAAAGAAATATTTCCTCAGATTCCTCCTGAGTCTATCCCCTTTCATCTTTATCCTATGCCCCCTCATTCCAGAACTTTTTTTCAATTGAAAGAGGCTCTTCTGTGCTTTCATGCCATGGAGCTATTGAAATGTTTCTATCATATCTCCCCTCTCCCACCTTCTTCACTTTAATTCTATCCTATATGCTTTATGACAAAGACCACTGACCATTTTAGCAGCTGCCCTCTGTATGGATTCCATCCTGTCTGTATCTTTTTGAAGGCGCATTCTCCAAAATTGCACACAATACTCCAAATGAAGTCTCACCAGAGACTTATACAAAAACATTATCACCTCCTTCTTCCTGCTGGCCATTACTCTCCATATGTGCCCACAGGGCCGTACCAAGCATGAATTGCGCCCTGTGCGACTTGCACATTGGGTGCGTGTCCCCCTCCCCCGCCCCCGTGGTGTGAGAGAAGAGGCGCGCCCAATATGCAGTCGCCGGCGCGCGAAGCAGATATATCCCTTCCTGCTCTGATGCCGCGTCAGAGGAGGGAGGGACCAGACCTGCTTAGAGTGCCGTGAGAAGGCATTTCAGCTGTCTGCCATTGCCTGCCACTGCTGAGAGAAGAAAAAGTGGAGGCGGAAGGCAACGGCAGACAGCTGAAATGCGCTCCTTAAGGCTTTGCACCCTGTGCAGCTGCAACGCTCGCACTGGGCTAGGTGCGGTCCTGTGTGCCTTCTGGTTTTCGCTGTTGCCTTTTCTACCTGTTTGACCTACCTAAGATAATCACCCCTCCTCCCCCGGGTCCCATTCTTCATTTGTGGAGAGATGTACTCTTACCCTATACTGTATCACTCCCTTAGATTTTTGCAGCCCAGATGTAAGATGCTACATTTTTAACATTAAGGGGTATGTTTACTAAACTCCGGTAATGTTACCCGTGTTAAGTTCCCCAGTAGCGTTACAGATGCCCATATAAAGGCGTGGGCGTTGCATCGTTACGGCAAGTCGTGTCAGATAACGCGCATTACAAGGCGCCTTAGACTAACGCGCGTTACAAGGCACCTTACTTATAAGGCACCTTACAAGGCACATTACAAGGTACTCCACTATTCACCTTTTTCCATTGGGAAATTGGCCATTTAGCCCTATCCTCTGCTTTGAATCTTTTAACCAGTTCCTGATCCACAATAGTACACTATCTCCTATTCCATGACTTTTTAGTTTTGCCAAAAGTCTCTGAAAGTCCAGATACACTATATCAACCAACTCACCTTTCTCCAACTGTTTATTCACACCTTCAAAAAAAACATAACAGATTAGTAAAACACGATCTTTCTTGTCTAAAGCCATGTTGGCTGTCTCCCATTAAGCCATGACTATCTATATGATGAGTAATTTTGTTCTTTATAATGGTTTCTACCATTTTTCTTGGTACTGACGTCAGACTCACTGGCCTGTAGTTTCCTGGATCACCCCTGTAACCCTTTTTAAAAATTGGCATTACATTGGCCATTCTCCAATCTTCAGGTATTACAGATGATTTTAATGATATTTCACAGATTACTAACAGCAAGTCTGAAATCTCATATTTCAATTATTTCAACACCCTTGGATGTATACCATCCAGTCCAGGTGATTTGCTACCCTTCAGTTTATCAAATAGTTGTAATACATCTTCCCACTGTATCAATATTTATTTCAATTCCTCTGCAGTATCACCTTTAAATACCACTTCAGTCTTGGGTAACATCCCTACATCTTCTTCAATAAAGACCGAAGCAAAGAATTCATTCAATCTCTCCGCTATAGCCTTGTCCCCTCTTACTGCCCCTTTTACCCCTCTATCATCTAATGGTTCAGCTGACTCTGTCACAGGTTTTATGCTTGGAATGTACTTGAAAAAGTCCTTATTACGCGTTTGCATTCTATTTGCTCTCTTGGCCACTGCTGCACACTGGACAGAGGGTTTTAACATGTTATCCATGATGACACCTAAATCTTTTTCCTGGGTGGTAGTTCCCAGTGTGTAACCTTGCATTGTGTAACCATGGTTTGGGTTATTCTTTCCTAGGTGAATAACTTTGCACTTGTCTACATGAAATTTCATCTGCCATTTGGATGCCCAGTCTTCCAATTTATCAAGATCCTCTTGCAATTTTCCACAGTCCACTTGGGTTTTAACAACTTTAAAAAGTTTTCTGTCATCTGCAAATTTGATAACATCACTCGTTATTCCCTTGTCCGGGTAATTTATAAATATGTCAAAAAGGAGCGGACCCAGCACAGATCCCTGGGGTACTTCACTATTCACCTTTTTCCATTGGGAAAAATGACTATTTAGCCCTACCCTCTGCTTTCTTTTAACCAGTTCCTGATCCACAATAGTACATGACCTCCTAACCCATGACTTTTTAGTTTTGCCAAAAGTCTCTTATGAGGGACTTTGTCAAAGGCTTTCTGAAAGTCCAGATACACTACATCAACTGACTCACCTTTGTCTACCTGTTTATTCACAACTTCAAAAAAAAAAACCAGATTAGTAAGAAAAGGGGGCATGTTTACTAAAAACCGCTATTTTGCGCGCCGCAAAATAGCGCACTAAAAGCGGTACTTAAGAGCGCTTAAACACCCCGCAATCGTGCATGTCACCCCCGCACAGGTGCGCGGCACAATAATGGGCCCCGCACAAGTACGGGCCCGCAAATGTCCGATAGAGGCGTGGAACAGCTAATGGAGGGCGGAGGAAGGTTCCTGAGGGGCGGAGAGACGGGCCTAATGGGCGGGGAATGGGAAGGGAGAGGCTCCCCGCACATTATCGGGGCCGAATCCCAAAGCAAAACTACCGCGAGTGAAACACTCGCGGTAGAGGGCATTTAAAGGGAAGAGAAACCATTTCCGTCAGCAATGTACAGCAAAACCGGGGAAACCTGAAAAACGTGAGCAGTGTGATACATGTGCACAGCACAAAAGTGAAAATAAAAATAGAAGGTGAACACAATAAAAATATCACAAATAGTAATTCAGCAGGGGAACAGTTATAGTAATGGGCAAATATAGAAAACACACCCAGGAAAGCTCCAGAAAGAACAAATGAATATTGGAAGGGTCAACAGAGCGGAGACTCATCCAAAACAAATTTGCATTTTGGAGCTTTCCTGGGAGTGTTTGCTATGGTTGACCATTAATATCACTGTTGCCCAGCGTGATGATATATTGTCCCCCATTTTCTGTGGTCATTTCCGAGGTTTATGTGCACGTTTGTCACCAGGGGCTGCATTGTCTCTGTGGCCATAGTGTGGTGCAGCGGACACAGCCAGTACCTCCAGGACCAGAGGGTCAGAGGTTCACTTGCCAGCCCAGTCCCTATATTTTACCCACCACTAAACAAAGATAGCGCAGACACCCCTGTATTGCAGGGAACATAAGCATGGGGAAAACACCCATATTTTACACAACACTGCAAACAAACCACAACAATGGGCAGTACCTACAGCCAATTCCCCCAAATGCAGTCCCGTACTGCCACATTGCAATCAGGTCATCTGCTTTTTATGTGAGAAGCTCATGCCATCATGTTGGCGGACGAGTACATGTGGTGCAGGGGGCAGTGGCTGCAAGCCACAGAAGACAGAGGCCTAGCCATGTGCAGGCTGGCACAGTCCACTGCAACAGACAGGCCCTGCCGGATCCACAGTCATGGACATTCCAGGGAATCCAGGCAATCTGTGGCTACACGGTGGTGCAGTGCACAGAGAAAGTGCATGCAAGACCATAAGGTCTCCAGTTCAAAGCCCAGCTGGGGCTACCACCAATCCTGCCCACATAATTTCCCCACAACTAAACAGTGATAGTAAGAACACACCTTTTGTGGCGAGGACATATGCAATGGTAATACGTCTATATTTTACCCCACTGAGCACAGACACCATGAACAGGGGCAGTGCCTAGAGCAGAGTCCCCCAAATGCAGTCCTGGTGGCCCACACACCAGTCAGGTTTCATGCTGCCACTCATACAAATGCCTGTGCTGTATATCTATGCACCACCCCCATGGCATGTAGATGTAGCTCATGCATATTCATGAGGGACAGCAGGAAAACCCGAACAGTGTGATGCAAATCTGGACTGGAGTTGGGAATCTCTGCCGTCAAGCAGCAGCCAACAGGGGCAGACACACCCACACCCACACCCACAGGCCCCATTGGACAATGCCTACCTGAGAGGCAGGACATTGGGCCCTGCCTGTATCTCCCAATATGAGCAGTTGCATATCTTAGCGATGCTACCCTACACCTGGGTATATGGTACACAGCTATCAAACGTCTCCTCTGAAAACTGGCAGATACCGATTTTTACGCAAAACACATGTTGATGATTGAGCTCCACCATAGCAATCATTCTGATGTCTGTGTTGTGTGCTGCAGGTCTGGCGTCTGACAGTGTTTACCACCCTAGGGAGTGCTCCTCATCAGCCTTGCTTACCATATCCATGCCTGTACTGTTCTCAGGACTGGTGTGTTGGGTAGGGCAGCTAAACCCCCTTGATTGTAGCCCAAAAGATGACCAAGCTGGGTAATGGTGACAGCAATGGGGAAACTTAACCAGACACCCCCAATAAAGGCCAGAAGAAAGTATATGAATCTCTGAAGGGTCCCCGCTCCTGCAGCATACAAGGTGAATGTTCACACCTTGAGATAGGATAGTGCAGGGTTTGCCACTCCAATGGACAGTTCCCCTATGGCATGCCCATGTTCCACAACAGTATGTATGATTTGGGGGGACGCGTGGTTGATTATGCAGGCACCCAAACCCCAGAACGCACAGCATAGGCAGACGCCTATATGCACACTGGATGGCCCAAAACTTTGCTCCACCAGCACCAGCAGCAGAAGGACATGCAGCATGTTTGTGGAGGGGTCCTGATTTCCTAGGGGGGCAGTGGAAGTTGCCCAGAGAAGACGGAGGCAGACACCCCTTCACGTGGGTGCAGGGCACCCCAACAGAAGGGCACCTCCTGACAAACACACATGGTACCACCAGGGAGTACATTGTCTCTGTGGCTGCAGTGTGGTGCAGTGAACACAGCCCCTGTGTTCAGGTGCCAAAGATTACCAGTTCACCTCCCAGCTGGGGCCCCCGGAAACACAGTCCACATATTTTACTCACCAATAAACCCTGATAGTAAAGACAAACCCTAATTGCAGAGAACAAAAGCATGTTCCCCAAACCTTGCTTTTACCCTAAGGAGCACATACACCTGAATAATGTGCAACACCTACAGCAGAGAACACAAAAAGCTGTCCAGTAGGGCCACATTTCAGTCAGTTGTGATATGGTAACCAATATAAGCCCATGTCAGCATGGTGGCATACGCGTCCTGGTGAGAGAGGGGGCAGTGGCTGCTGCCCACAGAAGATGCTGGCCTAGCCCCCATCACGTGGGTGCAGTGCACTCCAACAGACAGCACCTGTGTGACAAACACCCATGGACTCTGCAGGGAATGCACCATTGCTGTGCTCAGATTGTGGTGCAGTTGATATAGCCAGTGTCTCTAAGACCAGAACGCCACAGGTTCCAATCCCAGCTGTGGAGCTTTCCATCCCAAAACCCACATTTTACCCATGAGGGAAACATGGTAGTAAAGAATGAACCTGTCCTGCAGAGGACATAAGCGTCGGGCAAAAGCCCATACCTGTCCTTAAACAGCACACAGCACATAAACATATGCATCACCTACAGCAGAATCCCCCAAATGCAGTCATGGAGTGTCACAAATTACTCTGGTTGGATGATGTTTCCCAAAAAGATGCGTGTGCCTCAATGTAAGTTAACGGCCCCATGGTATACAGATGTATCATAGGCATATTCATTACAGAGATCATGAAAACCAGACCAGTGTTTGTGACACCTGGACTGGAGATGGTAACCTCTGCCCAATAGCACTGGGTAACAGGGGCAGAAACACCTGCACCTGCAGACTCCATTATCCAAAGACCAATGCAGCGGCAGGATGTTGGGCCCTGTGTGCCTCTCCCAATACTAGCAGGTGCATACATTACCAATGCAACAGTAGACATGGGGATACGGTACAGAGATATCAAAAGCCGGTTATGATCACTGTCAGATAGAGATGGCTATGTTAAGCACAAGCAGCTCATTGAGCTGTACCATAGCAACGTCTCTGATGTATGTGCAATGTTTGTCAGGTCATGTGTCCTCCAGTGTCCACCACCGTGGAGAATGACTCCAACAGTACACCATAACATTGCCAGACCTGCAATGTGCCCATTACTGGTGCATTGGCCAGGGCTGCCACATAACACAACATCTGCTCAATGTTGCCCTAGGTGTAGGGAGTGTGTGTCCGTCTATCCAGTGAGTGGTGTCTGCCCACACCCTCTGCAGCACACACTGATGGCACCTTTGCCAATATTGGCCTGCAAATGTGCATAATGAGGAGCAAAGTACTGTGGGTATAGAACAGATAGGGTGGCATGAGCAGGATGCATATGCACAGGGCACACATGACTGCCTGGGACGATGTAGTGCCTGGCGGTCACCTCCACAGACATGGTGTCCATTGAATGCCCTGCTTGGAGGTCATTCTCACCCTGACCGATCAGTGAACACGGACTGGCTAGGTTCCACCAGAGTGCCATCTAGTAGGTCTCTCATGTGATATATATGGGTTCTGTATATATGGGGCCCAATCACTGAGTTAAGTGTGTGGTGGGTGTGTTCACATCCCAGTTATGGGTGGACACATTTCCCCTGGTAACATGCACTATGGACTGCCTAGTGGCCTGACTGCAGTGAGCCTGTGTCTGGCTGGTACACTGTGCAGGGTTCAGTAGAAGGGGACACACTGTGCCTGCTGCTGGGAAATGAAAGATGGTGCTGTGGGGATCAGGTCCTACTGTCTGGTGGCTCAGGAAATATGGATGTGTACAGAACTGCAGAGAGCTCACTGTAGGTTGTCAGTACCACAGCTTGACTTTGTGTGATGGTGCTACCAGCCGCTACAAGTGTAGATGGGACATTGAATGTGGATATGTTGTTGGGAGAACCTTGGTTCCACAGGGCTAGTTTGGTGGTCAGACACACATCGCCTATGTGTACAAACAGTTTTTTCCTCACACACCCACCGCACATATTTCATTTGGGCAGGGCAGGGCAGGGCAGCCACACATGACATGCACCCCTCTGTGAGCATTGTAGCCCACAAAGCCCAGACATGACTGATAGATCCAGATGGTCAAACATCTGTCTGATATGCCAAACTATCTGATATCGGCAGACAGGTTGACATGATGTATAGGCCATTCCCACCAGGATAGGTGCTGTGTGTCCCACCTCACCCTCAGGGTGAGCACAGGCCACACACACTCTGATGGTCTGTAGCCACTCTGTAACAGCACCACGGAAGGTCAGTACCCACTACTAGTCCCAGGTGCTGTTGTGTCTCACACCCTATGGTCTGACCATCTGTATAGCGTTGCTTTGCATGTGCAGTGCATCATGGGTGTGAGTGGGCACATCCTACCCTGTTAAATGTAGCACACAGTCTGCAGAGGTTATATTGCAGCCAGCCAGATGTCTCAACACAGCTATGGAGCTGTAGTCCACTGGTGACAGCAATGCCTCTGTAAGCGACAGGTTGCTGGTTCAAATCCCTGTTGTGGGTGTCCACACAAAGTATTTTGAATATTTACATTGTCACATATACTGCGTCAGTCAGCATCAGTGCTGGTTACATTGCACAAATCGGACATGTGTTGCACAGGGCATTGTAACATGGAGATAAACATTCCTCAAGGGCCTTGTGGGCTGTCTGTCCCAGAATGTGTGTAATGTCCTGTAGTACTGCCAACTCAGAAACCATCATAGTGCATTAACCCTAGGATGCCATATAAGGTGTCCTATGGAGCACCTGATGCTTACAGCACTGTGAGGATCTCATAGCTGCCACCACTATTTTACATTTTGAAACCGGTCATTGGCTGTACACACCAATGACCTCATTGTGGATGGAAATACACAACCTCTGCCTCCACAGTCAGCGAGGTAATCTGTGGGCCACAGCTCAATAGCTGCCAACAGATGCCTGCCGTTGTAAAGAGGCAATCATGCCGACTGTGTGCTGTGGTTATCAGGGGGGTGGTGATCCATCAGTGAGATTTCTGTACAGCACATGACGTATATAGCACTGTAAGGGTATTGACACTGGCAGCACTGCTGTATTGTAGAAAGAGGTCTGGCCAGGTAACACTCCTGCAACGTATGAAGATATATGTCTTGTGAAGCACAGATGTACATCAAAGGCAGCATGCGTAATCTTGTACTGCAGTACAATAATGTGTGCTGCGTGAGACAGGTATACAAGAGCCCAACTGGAACCTGTAACCCAATGACAACAGGTTATGCAGTCCACTTACAAACATTGTGCAACACTTCTGCCACCAGGACTGTATGCCATCACACATAACAAAGGATAACATGCAGTAAGTTGGTATGCCAATGCACATGTCCTGGTAATGGGCACCATGAAACCTACTGTGCATGTCCAATGCTCAGATATGAACATCCCCCCACCCCCCAAGGCAACCACCACATCATTGCTGGACATACATGGAGATGCACCACAGAACATACTCCAGTGGCACACACAACCCCATATCACCAGGGGGACTGACACCTGACGTTGATGGTCTGTAAGCACCCATTGTTATCAGTGGCAAACCCAAACCTGCTAGCTGACACAAATAGCACACCTCATCTGTCAATGCACCAGGAATCATTGGATATGTGTCCAGAGGTTCAAAACCACACTGTATAAACAAGATTAATCTATAATAATCATGGTATGTTTTGGGACATGTGAGACACATCGTTGATATATCTGTCTACAGAGACCAGAAAAAATAATGTTAGCGACCCCATAACCAGTGTATCTGAATGATGCGTGTATTTACAATGTGACTATATTTTGACGTGCAGCCATGCGGAACGTAGCAGCGTGATTAGCTTAGTCGCGCAGCCATGCGCCGTGCCCGTACGCGCGCCGCGATGCGCAAATCCGGAAGTTGCGTCGCGCATGTCAGGACGCGCATACAGGAACATAGCATCCAGGACAAGGAAGCCGGCGTTTAGCCTCCGTGAGCTGCGCTACCTGGCAGCCCTCATTGCCCCGAAGCAGGAAAGGCTGTTCCCTGGCCCCTCCAGGCGAAGGAACATGGGGAGAGTGAGGAGGGCCTGGGAGAGGCTAACCAGGCGCTTCAACCGCATGGCTGACCACCAAAGGGAGGTAAGTGAATGGACACAGGTCATCATAACCATATACACAGACAGGGTTGATGGCAGCTGTCCATGATGCTTTGTGTAGGTACTCTAGATCAGGAAAGTGCAACAGTTAAAGGCACACGCCATATTGTTAATGTATCACCTCTGAGTGGATTGCCATGTACCTAGGTGGTGACAGATGTGGTCACAGAGGGCATGATGCCATCATGGAGACCTGACTGTTGCTGCTGTTGTTGTACGACAGCACACTATAATACAGCTAGGGCACACATCTGCCTATGGAGTGTCCTGAAACATCATGTGCTGATGGTGGTATCTGTATCTGCAGGGAACACATAGGGGCCACCCTCTGGGGTCTGGAAACGTGCAGCACATGGTCCCCAGCCACCCAGGTGCCATGGGGTTGTTTGCCAATGTTGTGTAATACATCACCCCCTATCCCCAGGACTCCACACAGCATATCAGAGTGGGCCCACGGTCACTGTGGAGATATGGTTGTTTGTGTCAATGTAGTTGGAAGCATCCCCCCTACCTCCAGGGGTCCAGTAAGCCCATCCAAATGGGTTCACTGTCACCCTGGAGATATGGCTGTGTGTGCTAATGTAGTCGGAAACATCCCCCCTACCTCCAGGAGTCCAGAGAGAACATCCAAATGGGTTCACTGTCACCCTGGAGATATGGCTGTGTGTGCTAATGTAGTAGGAAACATCCCCCCTACCTCCAGGAGTCCAGTAAGCCCATCCAAATGGGTTCACTGTCACCCTGGAGATATGGCTGTGTGTGCTAATGTAGTTGGAAACATCCCCCCTACCTCCAGGAGTCCAGAGAGAACATCCAAATGGGTTCACTGTCACCCTGGAGATATGGCTGTGTGTGCTAATGTAGTAGGAAACATCCCCCCTACCTCCAGGAGTCCAGAGAGAACATTCAAATGGGTTCACTGTCACCCTGGAGATATGGCTGTGTGTGCTAATGTAGTAGGAAACATCCCCCCTACCTCCAGGAGTCCAGTAAGCCCATCCAAATGGGTTCACTGTCACCCTGGAGATATGGCTGTGTGTGCTAATGTAGTTGGAAACATCCCCCCTACCTCCAGGAGTCCAATAAGCCCATCCAAATGGGTTCACTGTCACCCTGGAGATATGACTGTGTGTGCTAATGTAGTTGGAAACATCCCCCCTACCTCCAGGAGTCCAGTAAGCCCATCCAAATGGGTTCACTGTCACCCTGGAGATATGGCTGTGTGTGCTAATGTAGTTGGAAACATCCCCCCTACCTCCAGGAGTCCAGTAAGCCCATCCAAATGGGTTCACTGTCACCCTGGAGATATGGCTGTGTGTGCTAATGTAGTTGGAAACATCCCCCCTACCTCCAGGAGTCCAGAGAGAACATCCAAATGGGTTCACTGTCACCCTGGAGATATGGCTGTGTGTGCTAATGTAGTAGGAAACATCCCCCCCTACCTCCAGGAGTCCAGAGAGAACATCCAAATGGGTTCACTGTCACCCTGGAGATATGGCTGTGTGTGCTAATGTAGTAGGAAACATCCCCCCTACCTCCAGGAGTCCAGAGATCACATGGGTTCACTGTCACCCTGGAGATATGGCTGTGTGTGCTAATGTAGTAGGAAACATCCCCCCTACCTCCAGGAGTCCAGTAAGCCCATCCAAATGGGTTCACTGTCACCCTGGAGATATGGCTGTGTGTGCTAATGTAGTAGGAAACATCCCCCCTACCTCCAGGAGTCCAGTAAGCCCATCCAAATGGGTTCACTGTCACCCTGGAGATATGGCTGTGTGTGCTAATGTAGTAGGAAACATCCCCCCTACCTCCAGGAGTCCAGAGAGAACATCCAAATGGGTTCACTGTCACCATGGAGATATGGCTGTGTGTGCTAATGTAGTAGGAAACATCCCCCCTACCTCCAGGAGTCCAGTAAGCCCATCCAAATGGGTTCACTGTCACCCTGGAGATATGGCTGTGTGTGCTAATGTAGTTGGAAACATCCCCCCTACCTCCAGGAGTCCAGAGAGAACATCCAAATGGGTTCACTGTCACCCTGGAGATATGGCTGTGTGTGCTAATGTATTTGGAAACATCCCCCCTACCTCCAGGAGTCCAGAGAGAACATCCAAATGGGTTCACTGTCACCCTGGAGATATGGCTGTGTGTGCTAATGTAGTTGGAAACATCCCCCCTACCTCCATGAGTCCAGTAAGCCCATCCAAATGGGTTCACTGTCACCCTGGAGATATGGCTGTGTGTGCTAATGTATTTGGAAACATCCCCCCTACCTCCAGGAGTCCAGAGAGAACATCCAAATGGGTTCACTGTCACCCTGGAGATATGGCTGTGTGTGCTAATGTAGTAGGAAACATCCCCCCTACCTCCAGGGGTCCAGTAAGCCCATCCAAATGGGTTCACTGTCACCCTGGAGATATGGCTGTGTGTGTCAAGGTTGATTGAGACCCCCCCCCCCCTATCCCCAGGTGGCCACACACACCAGTAGAGTGTGCCCCACCCACCCTGGGTATATGGTACAGTGTCACAATGCTGTTGATTCCATTCTCCATATCATCTGGAGTCATGATACAAGGGTATGGTGTTCAGGGAGTCACCATGGTGGCCTGCTGTATGTTGGTGAGGATGTGCCCTTGGACACCGAAGACCCAGGGGGAGGGGTAGCAGATTGTTACAGAGGTTATGTCAGTCAGATATGTTCCATAGGGTATGGAGGTTGGGTTGCACATCACACACAGTCCATTGGGTCCACAGCCCAGCACACACACTGTAGATGTACCCAGAACATACGTTGCATGCAGATGTGGATGTGCGTAAGCCACACATCACACATATGAGCATGGAGATCCAGGTCTAAAGGTCTGTAACAGAGATATGTCTGCAGCTATGCATGTTGAGTCTGGTCGCACATGTGCGCAGCCCCCAAGGCCTCACACACCTGTTTGCAGATGTCGAGCACAGATGCTGGTGAGGGGGTCCATGAACCCAACCAGGTTGCACAACACAGCCTATCAATCGCACATGAACAGAGGTCGCAATAGCCCATACCAGTGTAATGGGCTGTGGCCCATAGTGTCTGCGTGCTAAAAGCGCAGCACAATACAGGGTAAAGGTCTGATGGAAATAACACCATCAGATAGGCCAGATCGGGAGAGATGTGTGTCCACCATGACCAGTATGCTGCGTCCAAGAGACGCCAAGCGAGGTCTGACGTAACTATCAACGACCTCAGGCCACACAGGTCACACAAACCCTGTAGTGTGTCACACAGTGATAGCCATGGGCCTGTATGAACCCACATGTAATGGACAGGGCCCCCTGGGAGGATTCATGGGGCAACCCACCCAATGTCACCCTTATGGTGACATCACCCATGTGTGCTGGTATGTTATATTTCCCGTGGTTGTGGACTGCATGACATGTGCAGATGCTGTCACCAGGAATGTCTGACACATCACACATAGAGGGTTTGGGGAGTCAGCACGGACATCCGCATTGACAACCATGATGTGGTATGCCAGTGCCATGTCTGTGTAGGGGCCCACATGGAAAAGAACCTGTGCGTTCAGGGTGACACTCACAATGCACAGAGGTGTCACAGCACACATGCCCACACTCACAGCTAGGCATGTAGGTGGCACAGGGCACAGTCAATCACCATGAGCAAGCTTGTATAAGGTGTCACATGATGGAACTGTCTGCCCTGCTGCCGTCTGCATGTGGCCGCTCCCCAGCAG
Source organism: Ichthyophis bannanicus (assembly GCA_033557465.1). Lineage (NCBI taxonomy): Eukaryota > Metazoa > Chordata > Amphibia > Gymnophiona > Ichthyophiidae > Ichthyophis > Ichthyophis bannanicus. The sequence continues at coordinate 178,990,506 of CM066036.1, forward strand.
CCAATAGGGAGGGATCCCAGGGTAGGCCACCGCTCCTGTGTGCTGCAATGACGCCTCCCCCAAATGCTGCCCCCCAGTTCATCAGGTCCTGGCAAACCAGCAGGTCTGTGTCACTGTAGGTGCAACACACCTCAATGGTATTGGCACCCCTGTGTCAGCGCCTGCTGACGTATCGCCGTAAAGGTAGCACAGGTGTATGGCCAATCCCATCAATGGGGCATGTGTTGTCCTCTACCAAACACAATCCCAGGGGAACAGTGAGGACGTTCCCTGCACGTGACCCCACCATCCCTGGACAGGCCAAAATGTCACCCACATCATGGGACGTTGCGCCGTGTGTTGGCAGATATGGGCAACATGTGTCACCAGCTCCATGGTCCGTGTCACCCATGCCTGGTGTGCAGCATGGCCATGGCACACCCATGCCCTGTCTCTATGTTTGGCCTGTGGGATTGCATCCAGGAGTGGTAGGTCGGACTGAGGAGCCAAACCCAAAATCCAACACACCACCAAGGTGGCTGGGGTGGCAGCCATGTCCCCAGGGGTGTCCCGTTCCACCTGTGGATCCCATGTAACCCAAAAGACGCCTGGGTGGCTCCAAAGGGTTCCCCCCCCCCAACATTGGGAGGGCAGGGCTTTGGCACTGAGGAGCAAACGCAGTCCAAACAGGCCTGGTGGAATCACCAGGCCCCACAGGCGACTGTGTGGCAACAACAAGCTCCGGACTCCGCAAACGCATATGAGCCCCCTTGGCCCATGCTGTGGGGCAGGGGCTGTGACCTGTACCACTACACAGGCCTCACCAGTGTCACCAGCCCAGAGGATGCTGGGCACCAAACGCTGTCTCTGTGGCTATCCTTGGGCCATCAAGGTCCCTGTTAGCAATCCAGACCACACACATTGTGTCCATGTCAGCTGCTGTGAGCTGGTGCACAGCATAGGAAAAGGGACCATCGTTGCAGATGGGTGCCATCAGTGACACCCCGGGACCATAACCCCCATGGTTGTCTGCACCTTGGTAACAGAACTGCAACAAGCCGCAGCACACAGGGCCAACATACGTCAAAATGTGTGAGGGGCCTGGTCACGGTGACAGCTCAGAGGGAGAGAAAGTGACCCACTAGGGGGGGCCTGCATGCCTCAGAAGACGATGTGCGTGGCCTGTGCATATGTCCCACCCGGAGGTATTAAGATGGGCAGTCAGGGCCACTCTGTACCAGTCAGAACATAGGTAGAGCTCACGACACAAACAATCACCAATATCCCCAGTTGGAAAGGGTGGCAGCCACCCTTCAACGACATCAGCATGTAAAGGTCACTCCTCTGAAAGGGATGGAACCCCTCCTGCATCACCCCCCCCCCCATGACCACCAGCTGGCTAGTGACTATCCTGTGTTGTATGCCTCCATCGTTCCAAACAACATAGCCCCCACAGTACCCCAGGGTGTTGGGGCAGCTATGTTGACAACATAATGTCACCAATGACATGCCGTCAGCCCATCTGGTGGGGGCGTATGACCGTAGATGCTGTGGGTTGCCGTGCCTGCCAGGCATCTGTGATGTCAGCCAGAATAGTGTCAATTAGCCTGCACATGGGAAGGGTTCTGATGGGGTTTGCAGACCATCGGTTAAACCACGTTTCGCCACACCCGCATGACAAGGGGCAGGTATATGTAGCAACTGTAAAGGCATGTCCAGACTAAGGCAACGTATGCCTGCAGGGTGCCATTGGACTGTTCTGGGGGCAGAGACAGGGTCACCCCCCTTGCCATTGTGCCATGGACACGTGTCTGCCTAGTGGTTGCAAACTGGGAAACTGTGCACACGCAAAACTCGGCCACACCCCCTGTACGCCTTGCTATCTGTTAGGGACAGGGGGGCAGCAATGGTCCATGTAATTGGGAGCTTGCACGCCCACCCCAACCAGGCGGTACACGATCTGCCATGCTGCAGAGGGAGGGCCATCACCGACCCTTCCCTGCCTAGAACGAATGGTTGCTGGTAGTCATATGGCCATCATGGACCACACGGAGCTCACGCTGATAGAACCTGACCACCTCCCTCACATTAAACACATCTGAGAGATACCCAGCCGTAGCTTATCCTGCAGCGGCAGCATCAACAGGGCCTCACAGTCCATGACGAGGTACATGCTTCACCCCCCCCCCCCAGCCATCCACATAACCACATGTCAACATTCCCATGAGGTCCATGTCAATGCATGCATGTGTGGTGGCCCATACCATTGGAACACGGGCCTATGTACATCATAGGAGAGGTCACAGATCACGGTCAGGTAGTTGGGTTTCCCCCCCCCTTCCCCCCCGGGCAACCACACTCTGGTGAGCATCCCGTGTCTAATGAGCCGATGGGGTCCCCACCAGAGGTGGGTAGTGCTGTTTTCCTCAGGGGACCGCAGCCATACCCACCTGTACCAGCTGCTCTCATGGAGCAGAAGGAATTGCCCCACCCAAACAAACCATTACCCCTCGGGGATGTGTCACCCCCTCACCCTTTCTCAGTGTCTCTGTCACGCTCCCCCTTTCCCCCTCTCACGTCCCCCCATCCATCAGTCTCTGTACCACCCCTCATATTACCTGTGTGTTGTGGGGTAGTCGAGATAGGGGGGGGAGCAGCATGCAGGCAATGTCAGTTGATGCTGGCTGCTGCCCCCCTGGGCTGTTCCTGTCTATACCAACCAGGGTCAGTAATACCGTTGTGACACACATCTGCAAACGTATTCCAACATTTCCCAGGGACAAACTGTTATAGGTGGGTCACTATGCTGTCTGTGCCAAACACAGAAGGGGTGAGGGAGCAGTGCGACGCTGGCCACACAGGGGTATGTCTAGGCTGTGCAACCACCTGTGACAGATGCTAGGTGATGACCCCAGGCAATGTTTGCATATCCACAGGTGGAAGACCTGAGGAAGAAGGGGCGGGAACTCCGCTAACACCACCCAGCATTCCTGGAGCAGTGCAGCAGGGAGGCGGAGGATGAGGCCGGTGGTGAGTATGGGGCCGGCAGCCTGTGTGTTGCCTGTGTCTGTACATGTTGTGTGTGCCACACATGGATGTGCCCTAATGTCTGTCCTCCTCCACAGAGGGAGATGGCAGCAGTGATGGGCCCAGCACCTCCACCTATGTGCCCCGCTGACCCACCACCCACCGTCAAAGGGAGAGGGGGGAGGTTGTGGAGGAGAGCCCAGAGCAAGAACCCCAGGACACAGAGGAGGAGGAGATGGTGGCACAGGATGTCATTGTGCTGGATGACGAGCCGGAACCTGGGGCTTGCCATGATGTGGAACCGGCGCCTGTACCCCCACAGCCTCACAACCAGGGGGGATCAGATGTGACCATGGGGGGTGCCGGGGAGAGGGGGCAAGGGGGGTGGGGAAGGTGGGCCGGGGGGGAGGTTGATGATGTGGATGCTGGGAGGGTGGGGGATGTGTGTGCGGGGAGGGGAGCAGGACGGGTGGGGGGTGTCGTGGGACACAGCCCAGCACAGGGCACAGGGGGCACCCGCCAGACACTGCAGGCGGCAGCACGGCACGGGCATCAGCGGGATCCGGCGTCATCCATCGCCACAGACAGGTCACATGCAGATGCCAGCACACAGACAGCACTCACTTCGTGTCTGTGTGCTGGCAGATGCATGCACGATGTGCTTGTGGCAATGGATGACGTGCGGCGTGACGTCCATGTCGTGTACCATGCCCTGCAGTGTCTGACGGGGGCTGTTCGGCAGGTGTCCAATGATGTTGCGCGCCTGGCATCCCGGGGGACACCTGCTGAAGGGCATCACAGGTGCCAGTGATTTATTTATTTATTTATTTAACAGTATTTCTAAACCGCCTTATCATGATAATCAAGGTGGTATCACAGCAAACAATCTGGTAGTGTGAGTGTGTTATACATGCAGTGAGGGTGGAAATTTAGTTGGGTGTGTGTTGCGTTGTGAGCTAGATTGGTTTGAGCTATGTACAATGTGGGCTATATACAGTGGTGCTAAAAACATTTTATATATACATATAGTGTTAGTCGGTAACGTGTGCTGCTATACAGTTACTTAGTTTATGTGATGTGGCCATAGTGTTCTCTGAACAGCATGGTTTTCAGCTGTTTTCTGAAGTCCTTGAGGTCTGTAGTTGCTCTCAAATCGTCCGGTAGTTTGTTCCATATTGTTGGAGCAGCCATGGAGAGTGCTCTGTCTGTTGTGTCCTTGCGTGTGTGTTTGTATTCACTTGGGGTGCTGACTCGGTTGTGTGTTTGTTTTCTTCTAGGCCGTGTGCTGGTGTCTGGTTGTATGAGGGCGTGCAGGCTGTTGGCTGATGTTTGCTGTTTTATCTTAAATAGGTTTATGATAGTTTTGTATCTGATGCGTGCATCGATTGGAAGCCAGTGTAAGTCCTTTAAGGTGGGTGTGATGTGTTCTTGTCTTGCAGTTCCGGATATGATTCGTGCTGCGGTGTTTTGTGCCAGTTGGAGTGGTTTGATAGCTTGTTTCGGTAGTCCAAGGTATATCGGATTGCAAAAGTCCAGTAGAGGGGTTATCAGTGCTTGACAGACGGTACGGAAGTGTTCTGGGGCGAGGAGTGGTTTCAGTCTCCTGATGATTCGCATCTTGTAGTAGGCTTTTTGTATTGTTTTGTTTATGTGTGTCTTGAGATTGAGTTTATTGTCCAGCGTAACCCCGAGGTATCTCACTTCGGACTTTATTGGTATAGTAATGTTTTGTATCTTTATATTTGGTGGGTGTATGAAGCTTTGGTTCCGAGTGATGATTAAAGCTTCAGTCTTGTTGTAGTTTATGGCGAGGTTGTTGTTTTGACACCAACTGGTCATTTGTGTAAGGCAGTCTGTTATCCTAGAGAAGTCCGGGTTGTCGATTGATATCGGGGTGTATATCATGATGTCGTCCACATAGATTGTGTATTGAATGTTGTTCTTTTTCATGATGTTGCATATTGGTTGGATGTAGATGTTAAATAGGAGTGCTGAGAGCGCAGAACCTTGAGGTACTCCTTGACGGACTTTGATGGGTCGGGATGTGATGTGTCCCACCTTGACCTGTAGCTGTCTTTCTGTTAGGTATGAGTGGAACCATTTCAGTGTGATACCGTGTATACCAGTGTTCTGTAGTCTTTCCAGGAGCGTGTTGTGGTCCACTGTGTCGAAGGCTGAGGAGATGTCGATGAATATCATTATGATTCCGTTCCTGGTGTTGTCAATTGTTCTAAGGATGCTGTCGAAGAGGTAGATCAGTAGCGTCTCGACACCGTGGTTGGGACAAAATCCGTGTTGGTTGTCGTCGAGTGTTTCGTGTTTGTCGATGTGATCCTGAAGTTGTAGTTGAACCGTCTTTTCGATGATTTTTGCGAGGAAAGGTATGCTGGAGATTGGTCGGTATGCTGCTGGGTCTTCTTTGTCGAGAGTTGTTTTCTTTGTGATTGGTCTCACTGAGGCAAGTTTTAGTTGCTTTGGCATGAGTCCTTGAGTGAGTGAGTTGTGTACCATTTTATGTATGGTGGGGATGAGACTTGATTTGGTGGCTTTGACCCATGACACTGGGCATGGGTCTGTAGGAGCGGTGCTTGTGTTGATTGTAGAAATGATGTGGGATATCTGTTCTGTGGAGGGTGAGGCGAATGTGCCCCAGGTTTTGGAGTGTGCATCCGTCCTTGTGGTTCTGCTCGGCGTTGTTTGTTCTGTGGAGTGAAATTTGTCTTTGAAGTGGTCGGCGAATTTCTGAGGATCTATTTGTGCTTCCCCTTTTGTTGTTTGCTCTTTTGTGAGGATTTTCACTATTTCGAAAAGCTCTCTGGGTTTGTTGATGGAGGTATTTATCATGTTTGTGTGGAATTCCTTCTTTGATTGGTTGATGTGTTCATTGTATTGTTTTTGCTTCGTTAGATAAAGATGCTGGTCGGCAGTTGTTTTGTTTTTTCTCCATCTCCGTTCGATCTTCCTGAGTTCCCTCTTCTCCTGTCTTATTTTTGCTGAGTACCATGGTTTGCTTTGTCTCTTGTTGTGGTGGTGTTTCGCGGTCCCGTCATCGGGTGGTTTGGCGGCGTTGGCTAAAATGCTGTTCCAGCTGGAAACTTGTTCCTCCAGGTCGTCCGTAGTAATGTTCAGGTGTTGTATTGTGTCCTGTAGGAATTCATCCCTGTCGAAACACTTGAATCGTCTTTGTGTGTGTGAGGTGTTTGCTCTTTCGTTTGTCTGGTCCTCTTGTAACCGCAGCCTTATCTCTATTAAGTAGTGGTCAGACCATGGCACTGGGGTAATGGTTGGTGGAGAAATCAGGTCTCTTGATGTTAGGTAATTGGATGCGAATATGAGGTCTGGTGATGATCCATGTCTGTGTGTTGGAGCATTGATGATTTGTGTGAACTGTAGTGAGGACATTGCTTGCAGGAAGGCCTCTGCGTCTTTGACATTGGTGGACTTTAGGTTGAAGTCTCCTATCATCAGCGCTGGTTTGTTGTTTGTTGTTATGGCACAGGCTTCTTCGAGTGTGAAGGTTAGTTTGTCGGGTGGAGCTCTGGGTGCTCTGTATGTCAGGCAGATTGCAATGTTCTTGTTCTTGATGCTAATTGTGTTACATTGCTGTGTTTCAGTGAGGCTCTGTGTCTTGAACTTCAGTTTTGTTTTTGCTATTATCAGGACTCCTCCTCCACGCCTGTGGGTGCGTGGGCAGTTGTGTGCTGAATAGCTGTTTGGTACTAGTTGGTTGAGTAGAACATTGTCAGTCGGGTTGAGCCATGTCTCTGTGATGCAAATTATGTCGGGCTGTCGCTCTTCAATGTGGTCTACAAGCATGTGTATCTTGTTGCAGACGGATCTGGCATTTATGAGTTCGATCGTTGTTGTCTTTGTTGATGAGGTTGCTGTTACATGTGCTTCCTTTGTGCAGGTGTGGGAGTTTGATTTGTGTCTGTTTGTTCGCTTTGCCTTGGGGGTTCCGAGTGTCTCTTTGTTTGGGTTCTGTGGTTCTAAATATGGTAAAACAGTTGGAGGGTGCCATGTTGTGTTTGCTTGTGGGTGGTGGAGGTGTGTGGTTGGTGGGAGGAGTTGTGTAACGAGTAAGTAGAGTGGGAGGAGGTATGTGGGGTGCATGTTGGTTTTTTGTGATGTTCTGTTAAGGTGGTGCTTGTTTTCTTAAGTCTTCGTCTTGTTGGCTGTTTGGAGAGAGCTGTAGATTGTGTGATAGCCTGTCTCGTGGAGGGAGAGCCTGGTCTGTTTAGGTTGTCTTGTTGCGGGAGCCTGTCCCGTGGAGGGAGCCTGTCCCGTGGCGGGTGGGTCGGATCTGCGTAGGGTGTCCTGGTGCGGGAGCCTGTCCCGTGGAGGGAGCCTGTCCCGTGGCGGGTGGGTCGGATCTGCGTAGGGTGTCTTGGTGCGGGAGCCTGTCCCGTGGAGGGAGCCTGTCCCGTGGTGGGTGGGTCGGATCTGCGTAGGGTGTCTTGGTGCGGGAGCCTGTCCCGTGGAGGGAGCCTGTCCCGTGGTGGGTGGGTCGGGTCTGCGTAGGGTGTCTTGGTGCGGGAGCCTGTCCCGTGGAGGGAGCCTGTCCCGTGGCGGGTGGGTCGGATCTGCGTAGGGTGTCCTGGTGCGGGAGCCTGTCCCGTGGAGGGAGCCTGTCCCGTGGAGGAGGCCGGATCTGTTGGGGTGTGTGTAGTGTAAGTGCGAGCTTGGTGATGTGGACTGTGTGATGTACTGTGAGAGTTCTACTTGCGGTTCTGACGTCCTTCGCCTCGGTCTGCTCTTTGCTGTGTTCTCCTGTGATGCCGTCGGCGCTGTTGTTTCTTTTAGTTGTTTCCTGCTGCTTGGCTTCGGGCCTCGCCTGGGGTTCCGGAGTGGTGGGGTTTTTTCCTTGCAGAGTCGTTGTGGTCGTTGATCTTCATTCGGTGGTGGAGGGGTCTGTTGTACAGAGCGTGTCTTTTGGGGAGGAGTGGAAGTTAGTTGGGTTTTTTTGTGCGCCTCTGTGCCGCGCCTAAGGGCCACGCCAAAGGGCCCTCTGGCGAGGTCCTCAGGCGCGGGCCCGCCAGGCGCGGGCGCGCCCGCGAGGGACGCCGCTTTTATTCCAGCGGGCCGCCTTCTCCCTGCTCTCCCACTGCCCGGATTGGGCAGGAGCACAGCGGGGGGAGTTGTTCTTCTTGGCGGCAGCAGCGGCTCCCTCCGGGGGTGAGGGACGCCGCTTTTATTCCGGCGGGCCGCCTTCTCCCTGCTCTCCCACTGCCCGGATTGGGCAGGAGCACAGCGGGGGGAGTTGTTCTTCTTGGCGGCAGCAGCGGCTCCCTCCGGGGTGAGGGACGCCGCTTTTATTCCGGCGGGCCGCCTTCTCCCTGCTCTCCCACTGCCCGGATTGGGCAGGAGCACAGCGGGGGGAGTTGTTCTTCTTGGCGGCAGCAGCGGCTCCCTCCGGGGGTGAGGGACGCCGCTTTTATTTCCGGCGGGCCGCCTTCTCCCTGCTCTCCCACTGCCCGGATTGGGCAGGAGCACAGCGGGGGGAGTTGTTCTTCTTGGCGGCAGCAGCGGCTCCCTCCGGGGGTGAGGGACGCCGCTTTTATTCCGGCGGGCCGCCTTCTCCCTGCTCTCCCACTGCCCGGATTGGGCAGGAGCACAGCGGGGGGAGTTGTTCTTCTTGGCGGCAGCAGCGGCTCCCTCCGGGGTGAGGGACGCCGCTTTTATTCCGGCGGGCCGCCTTCTCCCTGCTCTCCCACTGCCCGGATTGGGCAGGAGCACAGCGGGGGGAGTTGTTCTTCTTGGCGGCAGCAGCGGCTCCCTCCGGGGGTGAGGGACGCCGCTTTTATTCCGGCGGGCCGCCTTCTCCCTGCTCTCCCACTGCCCGGATTGGGCAGGAGCACAGCGGGGGAGTTGTTCTTCTTGGCGGCAGCAGCGGCTCCCTCCGGGGGTGAGGGACGCCGCTTTTATTCCGGCGGGCCGCCTTCTCCCTGCTCTCCCACTGCCCGGATTGGGCAGGAGCACAGCGGGGGGAGTTGTTCTTCTTGGCGGCAGCAGCGGCAGTGATGGCACCTGTGACGTCCCCATGTGCCCTGTGCTGTGCTGTGTTGCACCAACACACATGGGCCTGGGTTTGGGGGGCATGTTGCCCAATGTTTTATATGTTTTGTAAATAAAGTTTTATATTTTGTTTTGTAAACAATGGTCACGTGTCTACTTACCTACCCACCCACCATGGCTGCAAGCATGGGATATGGAGGTGCATATGGAGGGGCAGTGCAGGTAGACATGGGTGTCATATGTGCTCTGGCAACACATGCAGTCAGGGTGTCTCAAAGGTGCGTAGGGCCATGGGACAGGTATATGCCCATGGGCTGTTGCAATGTAAGGGGGACGGAGAGCTAATGTGACACATGGATGGGCGTCAGCTAAACACATGTGTGTCCAGGATGCATGTGCTGCCAGCCGCATGACACACATGCCTGCCTATGTCAGATACATTCCTGGGGGGTGGGCACTGGCATGCCTCCTGTGTCGCAGGCATGGACATGTCTCATACATATGCAGCCAGTCACATGGGTCAGATGGGGGCGACATGGTGCAGACACGTGACAATGGACCTGCCGTCTCTGCACATTCACCCTTTCCGACCAATGTTTGTGTGCAGGCAATGGCCTGAATGTAGACTGGGTCAGTATACACACACTGTGCGGGTCACACATGGCTTGTGCTGTCAGTGGTGCAGACATGCATGGCCGTCCAAGAAACACATCGACACCTTGCCCTGGCAATGGTCACAGGGGTCTGAACAAACCATACATGTGTACACTACAGAGGGGTGCACAGGTGGACACATTGGAAACACACATTGCATGAGGTATACATAACACATTTATTTCATGCGTCCTTCACTGCGGCGTGTTCGCCCACGCCTGCCCCGTCGCAGCCCTCCCCCCCCCCCCCCGCGGTGGCACCCCCTCGCCCGTTTGCTGCCAGTGGTGCCTGTGCTGCTGGTGGCGGTGGTGTTGATGGCTGCTGTGATGCAGCTGCAATACGTTCCAGGGCCTCGCAGATCCTACTGTATGGCATAGCCTCCACTGCATCAGTGAGGCATTGAAGCCCAGCACACATCTCGCCCAGCTGTTGGTTGGTCCTATCCAGTGATGCCTGGATCCTCTCCAGTGCCTGACGCTGGCCTGTGGGTGAGACACAGGGATGTGTGTGAGATAGCACTCTGTGAGACCACAGACACACACAGAAACGTCACACATAGTCAACATCAACAGTACTGCGACAGGGAATACTCTGGTACACACATGGCTAGGGTGACGAGCCCTCACCGTCACAGTAGTGTAGGCCACAGCCACACACAGGACACAGTACAGTAGTGTCATATGTGTGCCAGACACATTACTCCACAGGCTGTGCCAACACACACATGTACTGCAGAGGTTGCAGCAGGCGTGGGGACAGGTAGCAAGCACATGTCTGACAGGCCATGGATGGGGAGGCATGAAACAGGGACAGGAACAACAGAGGCACCCCATCAGTGACAGATAGATAACGTTCGTGGCTAGGCAGCCCAGGGGCGTGCACAGGTGGGTGGTTATACACAGTTTGGTGAGGGCACAGATGGAGTGTGCGCAAATCAAGCAGATGGGGTGGCAGCATCAGAGCGCCCACTGTCACGTGTGCATGTGCACTAACGCATGAGCTGTCTGCCGACAGAGTGCTTCACATACGCCTTGTGTGTAGCGGGGAGGGGTCTGATAGCGGGGCATGTTCACCCTTGTGGACAGGTGGAGTGCTTGGACAGGGGAGGGGGCAACAGTTGGAACAGCAGCGGGGGACAAACACCAGTGACACATGACCAGTGACATGCAGGGGGTTCCACAGCACGTCGCAGACCATTGGGGAAGGGCGTGGGTCTCCAGGGATAGGGGGGGGGAGTGTCCCCCTGACTCAGGTTTGCAGCTGTGTATGCAGGTCGGGGGTGTTGTGTCACACATCACACCACAGAGGTCATTGCCTGCCCTGTGTGGCGATGTAGGTGAGTCCCACAGCTCTACTATCAGGGGACTCAGTGTCTGGTCCACAGCACGGGGACACATTCATGTCCTGTTCTGTATGTCAGGCAGTCCACCTCATTGCGTGGCGTACACGCAGACATTATGTACCTGCATCTCTACCAGGCTATCTCAGGAAGATTTGTGGACCTGTCATTTTGTGGTGTGCTGGTGTATGGGTGTCACCACACCGTATGTTTAATGTGAAACTATCCTATGTTTGTTGTAGACCTGCAGCTGCTGTCAGCGGTGACTGGGGGATGAAGGACATGACATTACCCATGCCGCTTAGGTTGGTGGGGGGGCCCGATTGCCCGATGACGATGTGACACGTTGCATCCTGTTGTCTGCAGGTCCTGTGACCTCTACAGAGGGCCAGACTGTTGCAAGGGCAATGCCTGGATCATGTTTTCTGCAGTGACCTTGTTGGTGGTGAGACCTCAGTGATGTTCTGTCTGTATCTGGCTGAGTACACCAGCCCTGAACTGGTCTGTGTTGTGTCACATGAACAACCTCCACACTACACCATACGCCTGTGTGTTCCCCACTGACTGCCATCTACCTAACCATTACAGTTATGGGCTGGGGGGGTACACTGCCACATCCACCACACACACAAAACTAACACAGACTACTCTTCCAGGCGTTGTGTGTGTGCCGCCTTGTTGCCACCCACCCTTGGCATGATGTGCCCCTGATGCAGCACGGTCCCGGAGATCTGCCCTCAGCACATCAAGTCTCTCGATGTACAGGTCCTGGCCTGGTTGTGGGTGCGGCTCGATCATTGGCCCCACACCAGGCTGTGTGCTGCTGGCTTCAGGCCCTGTTGGTGTGGCGCTGGTGCAGTGGGTTTCGGGGATATCTCCTGATGGACATGTGTCACCCCCTGTTACGGCCTCCTCTGTCTCCTCAAACATTGTTGGCGCGTCATCCTGTGGCTCCACATCTGCCTCCTCATCCCCTGCATCCTGCGCCCCCATGCTGCTGTAGTCACCTGTAATGATAACAATCTGTAGCAGCACAAATATGTCTCTAGTCACCACATCTATTCACGTGTGTGCTGCAGCTACCACATACATGAGGGGGTGGGGGCCTGCATGTGTGCTGCCTACATACCCCCCTACACCCTCCCATACCAATAGTTTGCACGCAGACATGGACACCAGGGGTACATGTCTGTGCATTGCCCCTGCCCACCCTGTCCGGTTGACACTCAGTTATTCATGTTCCCAATGCGCATCTTGGCCCCATCCAATGACTCCTGGCATCTGCCAAACCTCTGGCCCCATTACCCTGTTAGTACCCGTTGCGCACACTTGTCACTACCTCTCACTTTCTGACTGTGGGGGACAGTTATCAGGTCATGTTATGTAACGGCCTACCCTTGTATGTGTGTTTACTGTGCGAGTCTGTGACACACTATGCTGTGCGCTTATATTGTCTGTCATCTCTGGGCCACTGCTGCACACATGCTGAGCAGGGCAGTGTGTATGTGACATCTACATGCCCTGGGCCACAGCCCTCACATTCATACAGGAGATGTCCAAACCTGTTGTGGGGGTGGGATGTGGCTTGTGTGCGCAGACAGTTGTGGGCCAGGTGGGGAGCGGGAATGAGATGCGGAACACATGTTGTGTATGGTGTTGAACTTGGCAAGGCAGCAGGGTCTGTGGGAGTGCAGCACACACAGGTGTGAATGGGAGGGCAACATGGTGGGGCATGTGAGACAGATGTGGGGGGGTGCTATCAGGGGACTGCTTTCTAAGCAGTGCTGATCAGAGCCAGGTCCAGGGAGCTCCTTGATGTCACTTGTGGGGATGATGACAATGTCAGGCATAGTAAGGCTGTGTTTCAAAGAGAGTCAGATCATTACCCGCCACCTGTGCCATGCAGGCAATCGTTTACATCATATGTGGGAGATGGCAGCCACCTGGTTGAGGGGGCTGTGAGCAGACCTCACCCTGGCTCAGTTACAGCACATGATTCACATGGGTTACAGCGTTGGCTATTGTTTTGGTCGCACCTCCCACAACATAGGTTCCCCAGTATTTGGAAACAAAGGGGGTCTGATGGGACTGTGGCACAATGGGCAAAGGGCAGGCAGACACACGTAGAACAGGGAGCACAGAAACACCACAGATTGTCATATGGCAAGGTGTAACCAGTGTCCATACATACATGTTTGATGGAACATGCACTTGGACCACAGCAGGGGGCTCATAGGCCGGACACGAGGGGTGGGCTGAACAGGTTGGACCCTTGCTCTGGACATCATTCTGACATAGGGTATCCCACCAGATACTGCCCCCTGACATTGCAGGGCCTTATGAGTGGGAGGCCAGGTACAGAGAGCATTGGAGAGTCTTGCTCACACTGTAAAGGGGGGTGCAGAGGGCACAGAGTTGGGGATGTGGACCACACAGAGGACGCAGCAGACGCCTGTGCATAGTTACCAGCAGAGTCCAGTTAGAGTGTTGTCTGGTGAGACAGAACCCTTGGCATGCATCTGGAATGGCCGTGTGGGGAACAATAACCCCCTGGGATCATGTGATGCGATGATTGCACCAGGTAAAGGCACATTGTGCTGGTAGCACACCAGGGATGTTGTGGGATGGGATGTTACATATGGGAAGCAATTCCTCGGGATCATACCCTGTCTCTGATTCTCTCATAGAGTGCTGCACAGACCATGTTTCATGGGGTGGGGAGCAGAGGTGAGGTCTGGAAGGTGTGCGAGGGGGGATGTGGCAATTTGTGCTTGTTATGTGTGTATCCTTGGGACAGGGTTTGCAGGTGTGCTTTAAAAACACTGTGTATTGCATAGAGTCCTGGTCAGTACTAGGGAGCTTTCATACATGCACTTTGCTGTCTATGTGGCACCTCGCTGATGTCACTGTGTGGCGTTGACTGTATAACAGTTCATGAGTTTGACAGATCTGCCCTATGTTCTGGCTGTTATGCCTACACTATGCCGCTTACCTATTCACCCCTACCTGCACTGAGGTTACAGCTGAACATGCTCTGATAAAGGACAGTTTTACCAATATCAGTCATGCACAGTGCTACATGTATGCTGTTGCCTAGACTTTGTTGCAATACTACGTATCATACATACCTGCCGACGGATGGGCACTGTCCAGGAACTCCGGGAGACCACAGGTGTATATTTGTCTGAGACGGCCAGCAAGCTCCCTCTCCAGGGGTGAGAGTGGGAGGATGAGGGGGCCACCACCACCTGTCCCCTGCGCGTGCTGTCGCTCAGCATTCATTGTCTGCCTCACTCCCCGCTTGATGTCTGAGAACCTCTTTTTTAAGCTCTCAATGTCTCTTTGGGGACCCCCAGCCCCAGCCACAGACACCCTTATCTCCTCCCACACGGCATTACGTGTTGCCACTGAGGTCCTGCTACTCATCCTGCCATAAAGCTCCTCGTAGTGCTCCAGCACCATCGAGAGGAGGTTGTGGTTCTCCTGATCTGTGAATCTGAGGGCCCTCCTCCTCTGCGGCCCCAGCACTGGTATGCGCTTTCTTTTGCCTGTGTGGCTGTACATTGCTGCCTGGGGACCTGCAGATGGGCCTGGCGCAGGCTCATGCTCCTGTGCTCCCTCACCACCAGCTGCCCCAGCAACAGGTGTATGTTGCTCCCCAGCCCCCTCAGCATCACCCTCCCTCTCCACTTCCCTCTCCCCCTCCCCCTCATCCTCCCCCTCCCTCTCCATCTCCCTCCCCCCTCACCGCTCCACACCCAACACGGGGTACCCCACCACACCCTACACACACACCAGCCCCCCCTACCCCACACCACCCAGCCCACCCTACCCTGACAAACACACAACACAATGATGATCAAAAAGCAGACACACACTCAGGACAACACCACAGACCACACTACACAGACCACTGACCACAAACACACAGCCTACTCAGCTCCTGCCCTTACTACCACGGACTACACTGCTCTGCTGCACACACCTCAGCTCTCCTCTCACAACCCTCGAGGTGTAACAGGTGTACAGGGTGCTTTAAAGGTTCTGGTTGAATTTTTGACTTTGCGCATGCGCTGTTATACGCGGCCTGTGGTTTGGCGCGGCGTAGATGCACTCCCGCGCATGCGCTAGTGTCTGTGCGCCGCGCAGGTGCGGCTATGCTGTGCATGGGCGTGTGTATGTGGGCGGTGCACAGAGTCGGACATGCGCGCAGCACACATACACGGCCCTGCGTACCGCACACTGATGCACAGCCATGGCTATACGCATCTTGCGTGGCGCACACAGACGCATGAGCATGGGTGTACGCCGTCCTGCGTGCCGCGCCCAGACGCACGCGCATGCACAGAACTGCGCTGCGCGGCAAAAGCATAGGTAAAAACATCTATATATTGTCATGCAGAGATGAGTCACGTTGAGGGTTGTTTTGTAGGCGAGGTGCGTGTTTGTGGAGGGTGACAGAGTGGGCAAGGCAGGAGTTGTTGTTGATTGTGTTCTGTGTGCTGTTTCTATCCCTTTGTTCTGTGTGTCTGTTGGGTTTGTGGCCTGGTCTGTGTCATAGGAGGTTTGTGTGTGTGTTTGCGTGTGTTTGTGTAGACAGGAGGGAGGAGGTGATGGAGGAGATGTATGTTGCTGCATGTGCCCTGACATGTGGGCAGATTCTGCGGTTGCAGGACAGGGGAGATGGTGTCCATGGGGCTGGGGCGCAGGGCATGGGTGTAGTCCCACAGCAACTCACACCTGCAGCTGTGGGGGCGGTCCAGGCAGGAGCTGTTCATGAACGGCGCAGGAGGTGTGCCGAGGTGCAGGCTCGGCAGCCACGCCTCTACAGGCCCAGGGCCCAGCTCCAGGGCATGCGTGAGGACCAGGTCATCTCCCTTTACCGACTGAGCACAAGGGCTATTAGGGAGCTCTATGAGGATCTAAGACCTGACCTTGAGCCCCTGATCGGTCCAATGCCATACCAGGTTTAGTCAAGCTCCTTGCTGCCTTACATTTCTTTGCCTCTGGCTGTTTCCAGTCATCTGTGGCCACAGTGGGTGGCATGAGCCGCCCCTCCTTCTCAAGATGTCTCCACCAAGTACTGCGTGCCATGGTCAGCCGGATGGGGAATTACATAGCCCTTCCTCACAGTAGGCAACAGTGGGGGACCCTGAACCAGGCCTTTGAGGCGTTAGCCGGGATACCACACGTGATGGGAGCTATTGATTGCACACATGTTGCCCTGGTCCCGCCTAGAGACAGGGAGGTGGTGTTTCGCAACCGCAAACACTACCATTCCCTGAATGTTCAGGCTGTATGTGATGCTAATCTGCATATTCTGAATGTGGTCCCGAGGTTTGCAGGGTCCACCCATGACTCCTATATCCTGCATCACTCAGCACTATTCAGCCAATTCGAGGAGGGTCATTTTGGTGACTGTATATTGCTGGGTGAGTATTTCCATATATCTTCTTTAGGTATGCATGTATGTATCTGTTTCAGTGGCATCTCTTGTATAGGATGCAGTGTCCGCTCTGTGCGTTTTGAAACGTTAGTCACATAGACATGACAGACGACTGTTCTGATTTTCTTTGCTTACAGGAGTGACAATGTATTGTAACAGGGTACCTGATTAGGAATGTGACATCTGGATTTTAACAAGGACAGATCATACCCTGCTCATGGTGCTCATTAAACTACACACATGTGCAGATGTGTGTCCTGGTAGCAGTTTTCCACTAGTGTGTATGTGTGCCATCTGCCCACATGGGGGGGGTGCCATTTACACCCACCTGTGTTGCCAGGTCGGCCTCTGGTCATTTTGGTATGTCATGTGACATTTATGTCCTTTAAACCCCTATACACCCAACCCCTGTCATGTGTGTGTGAGGTTCACACACTCAATCAGTTCTGGGGTTGTCACACAGGGGGCAGTAGATAACATGGGGAGTGGTGTGGCGTGAAACAGTGAATGCTCCTGGCCTTTGCAACTTGGAGTACATGTCTGCATACGTATGGCCATGCATTTGGCCGGTGTCATGGCAAGGGAGGAACACAGTCTAGGGGTTTGCAGGACCCTGGGCCACTGTAGATGTGCATGACATAGGCGTCGTTGTATGTGCTGATGTTGTTGTTGTTCAGCACTGTTGAAAGGTGGCAGCATGGGCAGGGGGCCTACGTGGTTGCATACAGAGAGGTGTGGGTTCCGCATCCCCAGGTGGATACTCTGCCTCTGTATATGTGATTGTTGCAACCTCATGTGGGTTGTAGTGTGCTATTTTGTGGAACACAGCATAAACAGGCTCTGAACATGATGGAGACAGTGCAGAGGGTGGCCACTGAGATGATTGGTGGTCAGCAGTAAATAGCACATGGTTTCAGAACGCAAGATGTTCATATGTAGACCTTGGCAGACAGGGGGAATGGAGTTGTTATGGGTTTGACCTTCTCAGACCTGACTGCCATACCTGTTGGGGCCGTGAGCCTCCATTGCAGCACCGCACATGTTTGTGCTGTGTAACATGCTGACATGTACTTTGAACCTGTGATCATTGTATTGGTGGTCTGGTCTAAGGTTGAGGGTGTCAGAGATGGGGACAACAAATGCACTACAACACTTATGTGCCACACATAGTGGGTCCCTAGAGGTCAAACTGTGACTGTTGTGTTATTGGGCTTGTATGTACAGGCTGCCTAGGCCAGGTGTGCTATTTCCCTTAACATATGTATGTTTTTCTCAAATGCATAGTTGTGCTGTCCAATAGTTATGTCAGGAGGCGTTCTGCATTTGTTGCTCACGTCTATACCTGTGTCACTTAGGGGGTACAAGCGCTCATGCATTCACATGCAACATTTCTTTCTACAGGTGATGCAGGATATGGGTGTAGGCCCTGGCTGCTGACCCCTGTGCATCAGCCACGGTCACGTGCAGAGCGGAGGTACAATGAGGCCCACGCCTCCAGCCGCTCTGTCATAGAGCGCACCTTTGGCATGTTGAAAAGTCGCTTCAGGTGTCTGGATAGGACAGGCAGGGCCTTACAATATCGGCCAGTGACTGTGGCAGAGATAATCATAGCCTGTTGCATCCTGCACAACATTGCTCTCAGGCACGATATTCCTGCAGAGATTAATGAGGATCTGGAGGAGGATCCACTGTGCCCCCCTGTGCGTGCCAGTGGTGACACACAGGTGGGCACAGCGGTCAGGCAGAGATTGATTGCAGACATCTTCTCTGGTACGTATTGCGTATATTACCACATAGATGTGCTGTTATGTGTGTGTGATGTTTAAAGAGGTTGATGTTGCAGGACATACAGCATTCAAATGGATAATAGCATTGTGATTCCACTTAACATCACATGGATACATATAGCCATGAGGGTGTCACCAACAATGTGCACAGGGCACAGCAGCATCTGTTGGTGGATTATGTGGGTGGGTGTTGATACGCCTTTCACAGCTTTTGGTGGTCACATTCCCAGGTAATGCCTGGTTGTGATAGCAGCTACTGTGCAAACACAGTTAGTGGTTTGGATGATCTTTGTGGGGCATGGTGTAAGGCATATGGTGCAGTATTCCCAGTGGGAGCGGGGTGCATGTTTGTGGACTCTTCTCCTGCAGTGTAATTATCAATAATGTATACTTTGTAGCTGCCTGTGTGTTTGTTATGCTCATGTCAGCTGGCTATGTGTGTATGTTTCCTGTGTGTGGTGACACATGTCATACATTGCACAGTACCCATGCCCATGACTACCTTCCAAAGATGGTGTTAATTATTTGTGACGGGTGTTACTGCCACCCCACAGTGTGCCCTAATGTATACATCATCACCTAGGCATGACATGGCTGTAGTGAGGGATGGGGACCTGTGCAGTGTGCAGCCAGGGGGCCATATCATTGCTACTGTTGGTTTTTGGAATGTAGCCATTGCGTGCATTGATACATATGTACACACATACAGAGGTGATGCACGTCTGATCAGCAAAGGGTGGGTTACCATGGCCATATGCTATGCTGCATGTGTAGGTGTGTTTAGTGTTTAGTGGATTTTCATGTGAACCTGGCATATGTAGCTGCTGATATCTCAACATATGACACATGGCTCAACGTGTCACCAGACTCTGGAACATGTTACCAGAGGATGTTGTATGGGTTGTTAGGTTACCTGTGCTTAGGAACCAGTTTGGACCTGTTCCCTGCAGAAACGTCTATATAGGACTATTACAAAGGGACAATGGATAATTGTTTCTTGATCCAGTTCAGCCATTGTGGGACTTGAGTATTTTGTGGATACTACTAGGTATATATGACATAGTGTGACCACTGTTGGGGGCAGGGTACTGATCATGATGGACCTTTGTGTGACACAGTATGGCGTATGGCATAACCTACATGCTGTGAATGTGTGTGAGGCAGGGGATCACACTACACATCACCAACTACCTTGCGGACCATGGCAAGGGATGTGATGTCCACATACACACAGAGAGCTAGATGAGCAATAGTTGTTTAAGGCGCACATGTAGGCTATCCATGGTTTCACATTATCACTGTCACACAGGGGGATGACATGCTGCCATCATGGTCAGGTCACAAACAGACATATGGGTCTTTTTATGAGGACGTGGCCCTGACATAGCCATCTATTTCCACACATCATCATCACAAAGGTGTCAATATTATTTGGGGTATGAGATGTACACTGCCGGATATGTTCATGGCCCGTGGATACAGGGGCTGTTCATGCATATTTCCATGTGTTTCAGCATTTTACAGTGGGGTGACAGACAACATTGGGAGGGCACTACACACGGGGAGGGGGTATTGGTGGCAACATGGGGGACACAGACTGATATTGTGACCATGGGATGGGCCATAAACATGGTGGGGGCAGACACCTCTATAGACCATTGTGTACAACAACAGAGAGGTAAGGGAGGCGACAGAGGATTTACGGAGACCTTTATTTCGCATCAGATACCTCCGTCCAGACTCTCCCATGAGAGAGATCAGTACAGTGTGATAGTGAACAGTCAGTGTATAGGTCATGTTGTGGGGTCTGACAGCTGTGTACAGGGAGGTGCAGTGTGTGTTTCAGACCTGGGTCCTTACATATGTTTGTTTATCTTGTGTTTTCCACTGCACAGGACATACTTCATGAGGATGTGTTTGCTGTGGTGCATTGCCACTTGACTGTACATCAGCCATGATGCTGTGATCCGGGGTTGGTGGATCTACAGCTACATTGTCTATGCATGCACTCAGGGGTGAGAACATGTCGTCTGTGATGTGTCATATTTTGCAGATGTTGTTGTTAACCTTTTGTCTTTGAGCCTCCCTTACCCATATCTTCCTGTTGTCACACATATCCCCATGTGTTTGTGTGCATTATGTACGCTGCAACAATGTTTCTGTCAATTTTACAGCATGGATACATGTGTGTGTGGTTTTGTTTGGGTTTGTGGGAACCCACACTTGCTGCCTCTCCAAACACTGTTCTCTCAGCCTCGGCAGGGTATCACTGCATGTCACTTGGCCTTTCTGTCCACAAATTGACACTTGTGCACATAATGGCCATGTCTCACAGCTGTCCCGCTGACCTGCGCACATTGGGTGGGTGCATGTTTGTGGGTTGACTGTGTGGCGATGTGGTGTCCAGTCATAGTACATAATCATGTGCTGTGCGGTGTATAAGCACCTGGGGGGCAGTGGTGACTGTGCTACCTCTGCCATATTGCTGTTTACCTTGTCAACATTCTAATCATGTGTTGCGAGCTGTAAGCAGAACTGTGTCTGTTTATTTGGGGAACCACTGTTGAGAAACATTTCTTTATCTCAGGTATCAGCATCATGTGGACATGCATCAACACTGACTTGACATGGTGATTCTACATGTTCGGCTGACATTGTCTCCCTTCACGGTGACCAGATGTGGCTGTGGATTTCCTCAAGGAATCGGGGACATACACATGATGCACACACAGGGTATGTTGCACCTTTGTCATTTGCGGATTACATCTGGCTGTACCACTTGCTGTTTTACTTTTTGTCTGATATAAATGTAATGTTGCCTCTCTGTTCACACGTACATATGCATATAGTGAGTAGCAGTGAGGTGCCTGTGTGACATGGAACAGGACATGACCATAACCATGTGACACCCATGTCTGCATTGACATTTCATGATGTTAACAATATGCATATTTTTTGATGTTCATATCATGTAACGTTTGCCCTTGCATCCCTTTCTTGTGTATTTGGTAAGGTGTGACTCTCTGCTATTTGTGTTGTATTTGCAATGTGTCTGACGTGACCCTACTTATCCTCTCCTCACACAGGGCAGATGACATACCGAACACATTTCGTACAGTGCATCTGGCCTCCCCATCAAACACGTGTTGGGGTAAAGACAACCATGGGATTCTGCCCGGATAATTGTGCCATTGGATGTTAGACTTATGAGAGTGGGACACATGCCTGTGATGGTCAGTATTGCTTTTGGACTGCTGCTTTCCCCATGACAGATCTGTACAACACACTGTTTATGCCATGCTGTGGCTGGGGGTCCCGCGCATTGCAGGGGACACAGATGAACTGTCAAGGGCTGTGGCATATTGGGATGTGACACATGACTGTGGATGCCCAGGATTGCATGGGGAGTTGTGACCTGAACTTTTTGATTGCAGATATACTTTGCTCTTTGGACGCTCTGTGTAGCAGAGACGAACATTATCACTGTATGTTGTACATACCTCCCCATTTGTAGAGTCGTTGTGTTTTGGCCATGTGTGTGACATGGCACACAGGATACAGTCACCTTTTTGATTGAACACGAGCATACAGACATATTTGTGCCATTGGGGCAACGATCGAGCAGTCGTATTGGCTATGTCCACCTGCCCTCCACCTGAACATGAGAGAGTTTCTGCCCCAACAACGCTTTCATGCCCACCACCATCCTTGATTAATGTGTTGCATTAGCCAAAGGGTTTGTTCATGCATGTGTGCCATCACTGTATCATGTTGGTCTGCGGATGGTGGTTGTGCTTATGACTGACTATGTTGGTGAGTCACAGCATGTGGACCTCTGTCTTCTGTGTGGTTCCCTGTAAGATGTTTCCCCATCATTTCCATATTAACATGCTGGTTATTGTGTTGGTTTAAATTACAGACGTGACACTCTGCATGTATGTACATACCTTGTATTGCACGTCAGTATGTTCCTGTTTATCCCCTGCGGTAAAAAGCCTCTCATTGGCCAAATATATTTGCTGTGTGCCAGTGTGGGTGTCCATTGTTCTCCCTCAATTTTTCAGACCATGTACCGTGCTATATGTGTCCACACAATGTCTACCCAACAAACACTGCAGGGGCCCTCCAGCATGGTGTCATCTCAGCAGCTTTCTGCAGGTTGTTTTGTTTGTATTCTCTCTGTATTCATGTACCCATGCTACCTGTTAGCAGATGCTCATTGTGCTTGGCAGGATTATTTGGGTCTACATTGTAGCATTTCTGATTTGTCGATCAGGCATTAGAGGTGAGATTGGACATTACTTCGATAATGTTTCTTCCAGATTACAACGTTTTGATTTGTGTGCCTCCTGTGTTGGCGGATAGCTATGTTTGGGTAGACAAGTGATGTTTTGTCAATCCTCATGATGACACGCCTACGGCCTACAAGACCTCATATGTGCATTATACATTAGAGGCATGGAGTGGCTGGTGGGGGGTGTGGGGCTGCTGCCCAGTGCATAGTATGCAACTGGTGCACATAATATCTCGTGTCCCTCATTTGTGGTCACTGCAGTGACCTTTCTGTGGGATGTGATTTGGTGCCCTGCTAAATGGTTATTTTGCCTTGACCAGGGATGCACTCACCTTGTTATAATGAAAGCACTGTCTACAGTATCTGTGAGGATTAACCCAACTAAAGATATGTATGTAACAGACATTTGTCTCCTTTGCTGCTTGATCATGTTCACAAACATGCAATGCAATGTGTGCCTTTGGATCAGTCCTGACTCCGGGTGACCCTGTTGACCCATGGTTTTCTGCTCAATGTCAGTGTATATAGATTGTTGGCTCTGTCTTCTGAGGTCATGGGGGGTGACATGCCTTGCCTAAAGCCACATGGCGTGCTAGTGTGATTTGAGCCCTAGTTGGTTGGTGTCGGAGACGGTTTTGGCAGCACTAGGCTACTCCTCCGCTCTTTGCCAACATTTACACCAGTATCAACTGATTTGCTAGTCATGTCCATGTCCCACCTGTGCTCACATCCTTGTACAGTGTCAGCTGTGTGTATGTCAGCCATTTGCCACATCAATGGGTATTACAGGTTCCACTTGAGAACCTCCGTTGGGATTATTTGTTCTGGATTGTGCTCAGTGTGCTGTTTGTGAGAGTAGTTAGCGGCATGTTTTTTAACTCACTAGTTTTCAGGTTTGATCACCACATGTGGTTCCCCGATTTCTGCTCGGTTGTGCTACTTGGACCATTCGGTACCAGCGATTTCATCACCTCTACACACACCCTTCCCTCTCTTCACTCTACAGCAAGGTGTGCACTCTGTGCTGCCTAGCCCTCAGATATTATCTGCCACATAGGTGGCTTTCTTTCTGTGGTTTACATGACAGTGCACCTGCGTGTTTGGTAGTGCTGTGTTTCAGCTGTTGTGTGGTACACCTGCTTTCATGTTGAGTTAGCTCCTGTCCTGTCCCTGATTGCTGGCCAGCTCCCCCGAGCATCCTCTGGCGCCCTTGGGGTTAAGTTTCTTTCCTCGATTGCATGCTGTATCCACTGCATAACATGTGATTGTGTGTGCATGTGTGCATGTGTCCCTGGTCCAACATACAGACTTTAATCTGATCTGCACACAGCAGATATGCATGTGCTGTTGGTCCTGATTACTGTTGGGGGTTTGCCTTTTCTGCCATCCAGCAGGCATCTTGTATGATGGCCTTCACAATTTTTGTATGCAGCCTTTGCAGATGAGCTCACAGTGGTGGTGTGGCCTACCGGTTGGTGCATTGGCCTTTGTGGTTGTGGTTGTAGGTGTGCGGCCTCTCTGCTCTATTTGATGCCTATGCTTGTCCTGCAGAGGTGTTTCCCATTTGTATGACGGCCATATGTGTGACACTGAGTGCTGGGAGCACCTGGTACCCTCATCTGAGTTGGGTACCATACTTCTGTCCATCTTCTGTCTGCCAGCTGTTGTGCCATCCTACCCTGATGTGCATGCTGGTACACCATGTCCTGCACTCCTACACATTACTGCATTTCATCTCTCCCTGGTTGCCTCTCGTGTGTGTGCTCTGCGTAGCACTGCTACTCTGCTGTCATCCTGATATTTACACCTAGCCTGTAAGTTCTGCCTCGTCTGCTACCCACATCTTCCCATCCTCTGTCTCACACTGTCATTCTGTCATGGTACATTACCATCACTCAGTGCTTAGCTACTGATGGACTCAGTAACAGAACAGAACAGTCCCAGCACAAATGTAACCACAGCTTTCTCCTCTTTACTATCATTCAGTGAGCTTGGTGTCAATAGTTTGCGTATGTTGTCAAGTTAAACTGATCAGATATTCCGTGTAAAGAGTTCAGCCATGTCTTTCCCTGTTTATGCTCCTGTTATATGTAACACCAAACAGCATGTTGTAATTGTCTTTATTGTGTTCTCTGTAACCCGCACTTACAACACATATTGCGGTATATGTGACATGGAAATAAATACAAGCACAGACATACATGCATATATATGTTTGTCCATTTCTCTGGATGACACATGGCCTGGGTCTGAGTTGTGTACTCCAGCAGCTGTGATCTACGTGCTTCTGTGAATTAATCAGGGTCTTTCCTTTTAGCTCTGTGCAGTGTTTGGGTTACATGTGTGTTTTGCACATACCTCTGTTGTCCTTCACATTGGGGGATCTTCCTGCTCTTGGCAAACTTATTTGAGTTCACCTATACATCCCTGGGTCAGAATATGTCACACCTTCGATTCAGGCAGCTTAGGGGGTACCAACTATGGTGCCCTGGAAGTTGTCCAACTTTCAACATGTCCGCTGGGGAAACTATTACCTCGCCTTTACTGCCATGTTTGTTTACGAGGTGCGTTCTGGTGCACCCTACATGGTACATAAATTTATGGCACTGGGTAGTCCTTTTTTTAGATAGCAGCACAGATTGCTGCACACTTGCATGCAGACAACAGACATAGCTATGCCAGCCTTATTCACTGCTTATTTATATCCATGACCCCTGCACCGTCAGTCCATGTCCTCAACATTTGGCTACACTGGTGTCCCTTCTTGCATGTCGGCACACCTACGTGATATTTGCATGCATTACAATGCATAGTGCTGACAGCACAAACAGTGCTAGGACCTTGCCATGGCTCATACCGCACCCTGGGATGGGCTCTATAAGCAAAATTGTGGGGTGCCATGGCGGACAATGGAAATCAAAATGTGCCCTCTAGGGTACCTTGTGGGGTGACTTCTGCATCACCTTCTATTACAGTGCTTTGAGAGTGAATTTGCTTGCAGTAGTAATTACAGGACACCAGTAACATGCCTCCTCGAGCAATATTCATGATAATAGGTGGTGACTCAGCCAGTCTTGTTTTTTGCGCACAGCAGGGGATTGCACCCATCATCACAACACCATTGGTCAGTGTGTTAAACATTGTTCTGTGGCTCTATTTCGGTGCTTGCATATCAGCATAACACCTCATACATCCCACAACTTACAGCGCACCATCTTATGCCGACCAAAATAGGACTTCCTCTGAGGGCAATATTACCCATATCAGACAATGCATATGGCTCATCCAGACTTTTCCATTGCACACAACAGGGACTTGAGACCCTGATCCCTGCACCATTGGTTGGCGTCTTAACCATTGTGCTGTGGCTCTGCTACTGTGCTTCCACCTCAGCGCGCCGCCTTATGCCGCACACTCTTCAGATGCCTCATAACATATTAGCGTGCCGCCTCTGCTGCCCAATATTTCTGTGCCTCCTAAAATGGTGCCTCAGCCAGCTGTCTTCATTGGGCACTGTGGGGATTGAACCCCTGATCCCTGCACCATTGGTTGGCGTCTTAACCATTGTGCTGTGGCTCTGCTCCTGTGCTTCTACCTCAGTGCGCCGCCTTATGCCGCACACTCTTGAGATGCCTCGTAACATATTAGCTCGCCGCCTCTGCTGCCCAATATTTCTGTGCCTCCTAAAATGGTGCCTCAGCCAACCATCTTCATTGGGCACTGTGGGGATTGAACCCCTGATCCCTGCACCATTGGTTGGCGTCTTAACCATTGTGCTGTGGCTCTGCTCTGGTGCTTCCACCTCAGCGTGCTGCCTTATGCCGCACACTCTTCAGATGCCTCGTAACATATTAGCGCACCGCCTCTGCTGCCCAATATTTCTGTGCCTCCTAAAATGGTGCCTCAGCCAGCCGTCTTCATTGGGCACTGCGGGGATTGAACCCCTGATCCATGCACCATTGGTCGGCGT
Source organism: Ichthyophis bannanicus (assembly GCA_033557465.1). Classification (NCBI taxonomy): domain Eukaryota; kingdom Metazoa; phylum Chordata; class Amphibia; order Gymnophiona; family Ichthyophiidae; genus Ichthyophis; species Ichthyophis bannanicus. Next base: position 179,017,017 of record CM066036.1, read on the forward strand.
CTTAATCATTGTGTTGTGGCTCTACTTTTCTGCTTCCACATCATCGCGCCGCTTATGCCTCCCGCGCAGCTTTCCCACGCGCTGACGTGCGGGGCTCACATGTGCGCCGCGCACCTTAGCGCATATGTAAATCACGGATTTTTCTTTTTCTGGCCGGAACGCCCACTCCTTATATGGCACACACACACTACCGCGGCCCCGCACGTTAGGAATGTTTAGTAAACATGCCCCAAGATCTTTCTTGTCTAAAGCCATGTTGGCTGTCTCCCATTAAGCTATGACTATCTACATATTGAGTAATTTTATTCTTTATGATGGTTTCTACCATTTTTCCAGGCACTGACATCAGGCTCACGGATCTGTAGTTTCCCGGAACACCGCTGGAACCCTTTTTAAAAATTGGCATTACATTGGCCTCCTCCAATCTTCAGGTATTACAAATGATTTTAATTATAGTTCACAGATTACTAATAGCAAGTCTGCAATCTCATATTTCAGTTCTTTCAACACCCTTGGATATATACATCCAGTCCACATGATTTGCTAATCTTCAGTTTATCAAATAGTTATAATACATCTTCCCATTGTCGTGATATTTCTTTCACTTCTTCCTCAGTATCGCCTTTAAATAACACTTCAGTCATGGGCAACATCCCTACATCTTCCTCAGTAAAGACCGAAGCAAAGAATTAATTCAGTCTCTCTGCTATAACCTTGTCCCCTCTTACTGTCTCTTTTACCCCTCTATCATCTAATGGTCCAACTGACTCTTTCACAGGTTTTTCGCTATGAATGTACTTGAAAAAGTCTTTATCATGCGTTTTTGCTTCCACAGCAAGTTTCTTCTCAAATTCTCTCTTTGCCTGCCTTATCAATGCCTTGCATTTAACTTGCCAGTGCTTGTGCTGTTTCCAGTTTTTGTCATTTGGCTCTTTTTTCCATTTCCTGAAAGATGCTTTTTTAGCAACAACAGTCTCTCTGACCTCACCTTTAAACCAAGCTGGTAGTTTTTTGAACTTCCTTCTGCTTTTCTTAAGGCATGTAATGCAGATGGTCTGGGCTTCCAAGATAGTATTTTTAAACAACACCCAAGCTTGATGTAAGTCTTTAACCTTTGCGACTGCTCCTTTTAGCTTTTTCTTAACTATTTTCCTCATTTTATCATAGTCTCCCTTTCGAAAGTTAAAAGGTAGTACTGTGGATTTCCTTGCCATCCCTCCTCCATTAATTAAATCAAATGCAATCATGCTATTTATTTATTATTTATTTAACATTTCTTCTATACCGCGCTATTATAATCAGTGCGGTGTACATCGAACAGAAACATACTACAATGCATACAGGCAACATTGAGTTTACAGTGAAACAGGATATTAAACATGGAATAAACCGGGAAAACTATGTACAAGCTAACTTTATACTATGTACACTTCTCTAACTCATCTAGTTGTTACATGTGCATTTGTGGGTGGATAGTACATGTGTGATGGTTAGCGGTGGGGCTTATGTGTAGGTTAACCATTTTCTGTTTGTGTTAGGGTGTTAGGGCGGCTGGGGCATGCAGGTAGGTTGCCAGTTGAGTGTTTACCTCGGATGGTTGCCGGGTAGAATTTTGTGAACAGGTGGTGTTTCAAGGCTTTTCTGAATGGGGCTAGACTTTTGATGCCTCGGATTTCATGGGGAAGGGCATTCCAGTTTAAGGGAGCGAATATGGAGAAGGCCTTGTTGGAGGTTGTCTTTGTGCATTTTGTCGTCATCTTGGGGACTACTAAGGTGTTCATTGTTGTAGGTCTCCTGTTTCTATTTTGCGGGGTACTGTGGATTAGCTTGCTGATTGGCGTAGGGGGGTGGTTATTTAGGGCTTTGAATGTAAGGACTATTGATTGTATTGGAGTCTGGCATGTAATGGTAGCCAATGCAGTTCTTTCATGATTGGCGTTATGTGGTCAGATCTTGACGATCCAAAAAGGACTCTTGCAGCTGTGTTCATAGCTAGGCGGAGCGGATTTAAGGTTGATTGTGAGAGTCTGTGGAGGATGATGTTAGCGAAATCCAGATGTGGGAGGACTAATGCCTGGAAGGTTGTCCGGTAGTCGGTGAAATCCAGTAGGGGACGAAGGTGACGCAGCGTTCTGATCTTATGGTATATTGCCTTTGTGACGTTTTTCACATGTGTTGTCATATCCAGGTGCTGATCGAGCGTAATGCCTAGATAACGGATTGTGGATTTGGATTTCAACTCTACATTGTTGGCATGTAGTGATGGGGGAGGTATGAACTTCCGGTTCCTCGTGATGAATAGAACATTAGTTTTGTCATGGTTGATCCGTAGATTTTGTGTCAACAGCCAGTCAGCTACAGCTTCGAAGCATCTTATTATTGGGGAGAGCACTGGTTGGTCAATTGTGAAATGATCACTATTGCCAAATGGCCCTAACACCCTTATCTCTTGCACCAGATCTGGTGTTCCACTAAGTCCAAAATGGCTTCCCCTCTGGTTTATTAACCAGCTGCTCCAAGAAACAGTCATTTATTTCATCTAGAAACTTTGGGGTATGTTTACTAAACTGCGTTAGTGCAAATCGCGTTAGGAGCCGCGTTAGTGAAAGGAAAGCCAAAAAAGGACATGGGCGGGACATTGTAACGACTAACGCGCGTTCCAAAAACTAACGAGCGTTACAGGGCACCGTGGCGCGTTAAGCATATGAAGGCGTACAGACACAAATCATTGAAACAGAGCTGCAGCACAATGGTTAGTGTACTCACCGCTGTTACAGGCAGCATGGGTTTGAGTCCCCAGTGTGCCTAACACAGAATGCTGTCCCAGGCAGCACCCTGTACATTACATAGGGAATGAGGAGGCATGTTTTTCTTTACGTTCAGTAGTTGTTAGTGAAACACACTCTCGCAGTGCGCATAGCCATGTACGTTGGTACGTGCGTGGCTGCATGCGTTGTTACAGGCGTAGCCCCATGCGTTGGTACGTGCATACAATCGTGCATGGGTACGTGTGTTTTTACCAGCGTGGGCACCTTATAGTACAGACACTTTAGGGTGTCTTGCACTTATGCACTATGCTAACAGATGTACGTGTGATGGCCTATGGTTTATCAGAGCCTGAGAGCAGGCGCTGGATCTTCCCAGGGTTGGATCGTGCCAGTCACACCCATGATGCACTGCACATGCAAATCAGCTGTCCACAGATACACACCATGGGGAATGCACCCCCACAGCACCTCGGCCTGGTAGGGGGAAGTGACCATGTGCACCCCCACAGCACCTCGGTCTGGTACGGGGTACTGACCGTGTGTTGTACTGGCACAGAGTAGCTACACACCGTCACATTGTGCTGGTACTGTGCTCACCCTGAGGGTGCAGTGAGGCGCCCAGCACCAGGTCCACAGTACCATCCATGGCTGAAAGAGGCCATGGCGCAGGTCCAAAGCAGTGTTAATGTGCGAGATAGGAAGTTTCTGCACAAACACCTTGCAGTCAGGTGTAGCCCCCATGGACCCCTAGGTGGCCCATGTACCCCCCCCCCCCAAGTGCCAAGGGTGGCAAACAGGGTCTCCTAACAATAGACCCACCTTCTACCTCCCTGCAAAGGTGGCAGTAGAGAGGAACATCAACCCCAGTTCTGGTGGGGAACAGACACCCCACAGGGCAGGCACCGCAGCTCTGTACGCAGACAGACATCAGGCCTAGGATATGGTAAGCTGCACCCCACCACTATCTGACATACTCCTGCAGCAAACCATCAGCCACTGCACCCTGCAAACCACTCCATCAAGACACATACCAGCTGCAAACAATCTGCTAGTTAGTCCATAATGCATGTGCCCAGTGGATATGCATGCACCCAGAACTGGGATGTCAGCATACACAGCAAGCAGATAAATCAATGACTGGGCCCCAAAAGGAAACCCATATCTATCACATGAGAGAAATACTATATAGCACTATGGGGGTGCCTAGCCATGCTGTGGTCACTGCACAGTCAGGGTGAGAGTGATCTCTCAGCAGGACATACTGAGGTCACCCTGTCTGTGTAGGTGGTGGCCGGGCACTAAAATGTGCCTGTCACTGCCCTATGCCTTGTGCAGATGCACCCTGGCCAGGCCACCCTGTCCGGCCTATACCCATGGTACCTTGCTCCTTATTATGCACATTGGCAGCTCAATACTGGCAACATTGCTGGCAGTGTGGGCTGTGGAAGGTGTTTGCAGCCACCACACACTGGATAGACAGACAGACACCCCCACACCTATGCCAGCATTGTGCAACTATAGAGGTGTTCAGCAGCCATACCCACCACACCAGTCCTGGGCACAGTTCAGGCATGGATATTGTACGCAAGACTGTTGGGGGTCACTCCCCATGGTGGTACGCACTGTCAGAGACCAGACCTGCAGCACACACCACAGACAGCAGAAATAATTGTTATGGAGGAGCTCACTGAGCAAACTGTGCTTAATGTAGGAATTGATATCTGCCGGTTATCACAGGAAACGTTTGATAGCTGTGTACCATATACCCAGGTGTAGGGTGGCATTGCTAAGGTATGCAACTGCTAGTATTGGGAGATACAGGCAGGGCCCAATGTCCTGCTTCTCCAGGAGGCATTGGCCAATGGGGCCTGTGGGTGTGTCTGGCCCTGTTGGCTGCTGCTTTACGGCAGAGTTCCCCAACTCCAGTCCTGGTGTTCCAAACCTGTTTGGGTTTTCATGCTGTCCCTCATAAATATGCATGAGCTACATCTGCATACCATGGGGGTGGTGCATAGTTATGCAGCACAGGCATCTTTATTAGAGGCAGCATGGAACCTGAATGGTGTGGGACCCTCCAGGACTGCAATTGCGAGACTCTTCTCTGGGTAATGTGCCTGTTTCTGATGTCTGTGTTTGGTGTGGTATAATATAGGCGTATTAACCATGCGTATGTTCTCTGCAATAAAGGGTTGTCTTTCCTATCACTGTTTAGTGGTGGGTAAAAGTATGGGGACTGGGTTGGCAGGAGCCCCAGCTGAGATTTGAACCTGTGACCCTCTGGCTGTGTCTGTTGCACCACACTGTGGCCACAGTGATGGGGTAGTCCCTGGAGTTAGTTAAAGCGGCCTGACGAGTCAGAAACCCTGCTCTGCACAGGTTTACTGTGGGCTCATTTACCTTGTATGGAGACAAAGGTGCACATAAACCTCAAAACAGACCTCAAAAAAAGGGGCAAACACCCATAACCAAGCTGGGCAACGATGATTTCATTGGGTAACATTACACACCACTCCCAGGAAAGCTCCATCACAATGAAATGATCTTTGAAAGGGTCTACAGAGCGTAGACCCTTCCAAACATCATTTCTTTCTTTGGTGCTTTCCAGGGAGTGTTGTTCATTGTGGCCCATTGCTATCACTGTTTCCCAGCTGAATTGTGCTTTTTACAATGTTTCTTGTGGTCATTCTTAAGGTTTTATGTGAACTTTTGGTCTTTGCACATGTATCACACTGCTCACGTTTTGTAGGTTTCCCCGGTTTTGCTGTACATTGCTGACGGAAATGGTTTCTCTTCCCTTTAATATGCCTTTAACGACAGGTTTTCATTCGCGTTGGAATTGAGCTCAGAAATTCAGCGCGTTAGTATGAGGGGAGCCTCTCCCCACCCACTCTCCGCCCATTGACCCCTTCTCTCCGCCCACTCTCCACCTTCTGCGCTGTTTTAACGCGCTGCGGAGGTTTACGATCGTTAACTGCGGTTAACGCGCGTAAAGTACGTTTAACGATCGTTAGCACGTCAGAACGCGCGTTCAGACGTACTAACGATCGTTAAACGTACTTTACGCGCGTTAATCACGATTACCGCACTTTAGTAAACATCCCCCTTTATCTCCCTAGAATGTCCTGCCGTGACACTGACCCAGTCAATACCAGGGTAATTGAAATCACCCATTATTATTACTGTTATGTAACTTTTGTTAGCTTCCCTCATTTCTTTGAGCATTTCATCATCCATTTGTTCATTCTGGCCAGGCAGTCAATAGTACAACCCCACTGCCATTGCCTTCCCCTTTTTACATGGAATTTCAATCCATACAGATTCTACAGCAAATTTTGTTTCCTGCAAAACTTTAATCCTTTGTGACTCAATGCCTTCTCTAACATAGAGCACAACCCATCCACCAATTTGATCAGCAAAGGATGTTAACACAAGGGATCTGGACATAGCTAGGCAATTTTTGGCCTTAATGTTCTCCTGGTGCAAGGCAGGTGTTAAAATTTTAGACCTTACTGAGTGCTCACTAAATAATGTGTGGAGCAGTACACCAAACAGTTAACTATGTGTACATGAAAGCCTCATTTGTATGTCATGTTCCTTCATTTACAAGTGAAAAGATGCAAATTTTAACACACTCCCAGAAGTATCTTTAGTGCACAGAATAGGCCCTCACCATGCATGCGATGGTTTATGCCATAATGGCATAAGTCTGTGATGGAGTCTTTAGAATCTTACCGGCTCTCTCCAAAGGAAGTATCAGCAATCCTCTTTAAGAGAGTCTGCAGCCCAGAGCTCAGGGCTGGAAGAGTGTGGCTCACAGGGAGAGGTTAAGAACCCATCAAGCTGCAGGTAGGAGAGAGGCCCGTGAAGCAAGAAGTCCTTCCAAGGCAAGCTGTGCAAAAGAGTTCTGAGGTAGGAACTTTAACTGGGGCTGGAGGTGGAACCAGCTTGTGGAGGATTTAACAAGCTGGAAGAGAAGTACATCTGATTTTGTTTTCCCTGAATTGCTGACTGATCTGGGTTTTGCTTTGTGGAGGTCTAACAAACTGGGACAGAATAAAAACTGCTTTTGTTTTCTTTGAATTAATGTCTGGCCTGAGTTTAAAGGAAACCCGTTCCCACCACATAGCCACATATGGTGGCAGCTTGGGGATTTCCTCTAACCACGTGACTGAGGGCAAATCCACATCCCTCCAGTATTGGGTCTTTACAGCAGGTCAGGATATTTTTGTTTGTTTATATGGGAAAAGAGGGTCAGCCTCGCCCTGGTTAGGGGTCTAGAAGAAGGTATAGTCAGTGCTGGATAGGCAAGCTTTGTTTTGGTCACTAGAAGCCTCTAAAAGTTTGTCTGAGCTGGAATACTGCAGGGTTAACTTAACTGCAGAAGATGAAACTATGGTAGTGTTGTAAGAAAACAGTGACAAGCGAGGATGAAACCGCTCCTCCAGATTCTGGCAGAAGGTCAGCAGCAACAGCAACAGTATCAGCAGCAACAGCAACAATGTCAGCAGCAGTTTCAACACGCCCTGCTGGAATAGGGTTGCCAACTGGCCGGTTTTCAGCCGGCCTGGCCGGTTTCTCCATGGCCAGGCCGGCTGCCGGCGCAGAGGTAAAACCGGCCCTTGAAAAGCCGTTTTTTTGCTCTGGCCGCAAGATCGGGAGCGGCCAGAGCAAAAAACTGGCTTTTCTCCCAACCCGAAGTGAAAAAAAACCTTCCCCGGGGCGGCCCACACACCGGAGGGCTTCAGAGGGAGCCGGGGAAGCCCGCGCGAGGCCCCGGCTCCCTCTGTACAGCCGCCAGCATGAAGAGCCTTTTCTTTCACGCTGGCGGCTGTATCTGTAAAGCCGCGAATGCTGGGAAAGGTTAAAGGCAAAACCCTTTATCCTTTCCCAGCAGTCGCGGCTTCACAGAAACAGCCGCCCGCGTGAAGGAAAAGGCTCTTCACGCTGGCGGCTGTACAAAGGGAACCGGGGCCTCACGCGGGCTTCCCCGGCTCCCTCTAAAGCCTCAGACAGCTGCGGTTTTGGGGGGGGGGGAGGCCAAGGACTGCATGGGCTGTGATGGGGGGAGGGGACCTGGACTGGAAAAGGGCGGGGGGGGGGAACTTGGACTGGACATGGGTTGTGATGGGAGGGGGGGACCTGGACCAGAAAAGGGCTATGGGGGGGGGACTTGGGCTGTGATGGGGGGGGACCTGGACTGTAAAAGGGCTATGGGGGGGGGACATGGATTGGAAATGGGTTGTGATGGGGAGGGGACCTGGACTGGAAAAGGGCTATGGGGGGGACATGGACTGGAAATGGGTTGTGATGGGGAGGGGGGGGGACCTGGACTGGAAAAGGGCTATGGGGGGGGGAACTTGGACTGGAAATGGGCTATGGTGGAGGGAGGGGGAACTTGGACTGGAAATAGGCTGTGATTAGGGGGACTTGGACTGGAAATAGGTTGTGAAGGGGGGGGGAGCTGGACTGGAAAAGGGCTATGGGGGGGCATTGGACTGGAAAGAAATGGGCTGTGATGGGGAGGGGGACATGGACTGTAAAAGGGCTATGTGGGGGGGGGGGGACATGGAATGGAAAAGGGTTTTGATGGGGAGGGGGACATGGAATGAAAAAGGGCTAGATTAGGGGGACATGGACTGGAAATGGGTTGTGATGGGGAGGGGGACCTGGACTGGAAAAGGGCTATGGGGGGGGGGGAACTTGGACTGGAAATGGGCTATGGTGGAGGGAGGGGGAACCTGGACTGGAAATAGGCTGTGATTAGGGAGGCTAGGACGGCAAATGGACTGTGATGGTGGGGGTGGGGGGGGGGCTAGGACTGCAAATGTGCTGTGATGGTGCGGGGGGACTCGGACTGCAAATGTGATGTGATGGTGGGGGGGGGCCTAGGACTGGAAATAGGCTGTGATGGGGGACTTGGACTGGAAATGGGCTGTGATGTGAGGGCTAGCACTGGAAATGGGCTGATGAAGAGCTGGAATAGGACTGGAAATGGGCTGATGTGGGGCATGGGAGAATGGGACTAGAAGGGAGTGGATGCTGGGTGGGTCTAGAACTATAAGGGAACTGATTTTGGGGGAGGACTAGAATAGATGGGGAATGAGAATGGAGAGGGGAAAAAATATTTTGTGTGGAAGAAAAAGTCTATGATGGGCTGGGTATTGGGAGAGTAAGAGGGGCTTGAGAATGGAAGGGTGAAATTTAAATGGATGATAAAGGAATAAGGAAAGAATTGGGGGAAAGAGCAAAAGGGAAAACAATCAGTATGTTAAAGCAGAAATAGAGAGAGAATGGAAAAGAGAAGGAAGGACAAATGGATAGCTCGCAGAAGACACAAAGAAACCAGAAGAAAGTGACTGGAGCAATTGCAACTGAAAAATAAAATGCTCAAACAGAAGGTAGAAAAATACTTTTTATTTTGAATTTATTAACTGGAATATGTCTGGTCTGGGAAGTGTGTATTGCTAACATCTTTGCGTTTTTCTTTAGTGCAAGAGGAAATGACTTTATAGTTTTATTTCTCCAGTGTTGTACATTTCATGTTTGGATTTTGGGGTTCCCAGTTTAATTATTATCTGACCAAGGAAGTTAGCCTACACGTATCCTTGGTAATTTTTGTGGGTGGGGCTGGGAGCGGGGCAGGGGTGGGACTAGGGGTGGAGAATGGGTAGAGCATGGCGAGCCACAGGTGTTGGGTTTTTCTCGGTGAAAAAGTTGGTAACCCAATGCTGGAAGGACAGCAACAACTGCAGCAGCAGACACAGGATCTTATTCAAGCACAGGAGGAGCTACAGAAAATTCCCTAGCTCAGTTGAGCCAGGGCCTGCAGAGACCACAACTCCATCCTTCAGTGCAAGCATTCCTAAAATGACAGTAGAAGATAAACCAGACTATTTTTTTGGTGAACTTTAAACAAACCGCCTGCATGGCCGAGTGGCCAGATGTGACATGGACTACCTATTTGGGGAATCTGCTGACGAGCAGTAGTCAGGCTGCATTCTAGGATATCAACACAGATTGACAAGCTACGTATACAGCTTTCAAGGCCACCATACTGAAATGGGCCAGCTGTACCCCAGAGGCCTACTGCCAGTGATTCAGAAAAGGGGGGACTCTAGATAATAGAGAGCCCTCAGAGGTTTCTGTTTCAGTTGAAGGATCTTGCATGGAAGTAGCTGCAACCAGACGGAAAGATCAAGGCCCAGGACAGCCAAGATTGTGCTATCAAAGCAGTTTTTTGAGGGCTTCACCGCCCAGATGACACAGTGGGTACGTCAGCACTCAAGCTTACACTGGAGAGTGCACTGGAAATAGCCGATGGGTATTATAGTGGCAGGCTAGGGCCTACAATAGCCTGTAAACGTATGGGAGGCCTGTAAGCTAGGCCTGAGTCCCCACCCCCCACCTGAGACTAGTAGTGCTGAGAAAGACCAAAGTCAGTGAAGGTCTGAGAATTTGCCTTAAACTGCTTTAAACTGCTTTTGATAAGTTTGTATGAATCCTTTATTAAATTCTTCCATTGCTGATGATAGATATGTTCCAGTGTTCTGCATTCTCACATTCTCTGAGCTAGAAATGACCTTGCAGTAGAAATGTATCTATGTCTAGAAACTGTGCCTGTTAGAATAGCCTGAGAAGGGGGAACAGGGTGCTAGGCCTAGAGAGGGTCCCCGATTGAACAGGTGCAGGAGGCGTTGGGACCAATAGAAAGTTTGCCTGTATCAAACTGTAAAAATTGTATATAAGGAATTTGCTCCTGTACTCCATTGCTCATTCTCTTTTAGACACGATTCTGTCTGAGCCTGTGCACAATAAATTGGCTTGGATCCTGCAACTGACTCCTGGTTTTATTCATTGCATACACTTTGCTGCTACATATTCTTGGTGTGTTGGCCGGGAATGTGCAAGTAGTGGATGGTATTCAAGTGAATATTCCACGTAATTTCGCCTCAAGGTTTGGTCCGGTTGGAACCGTGTCTGTCCAACCGCAGGGGAAACCTCAGGCGCCACTGGTCCTCTTATTTATTTATTTATTTATTTAACAGTTATTTATATACCGCTCTTTCCCTTGTTTCAAGTGCGGTTTACATGTAACAGTAGGTTAATTGGTATGAGATATACCAGGACATTTTACATAGAACAGATAATTATAAATTACAAGGAAAATTGTAACATTACAAGTATAACATATTAGAACATGGAGAGGGTTCTGCCTTGCCTTGGCGGACGACTGGGTCCGGCTGGCCAACACCTCCGAACCCGAGGGGAGTCCAGGATCCAACCCATGTACTGGTTTGGTATCGGGAACCGGATGCGGTGAGTAGAAGTTTCTTTTTACTCAGATAGTCAGTTTTGGGAATATGGTATGGTAAAAAGAGAGCCTGATCACCTCTCCAGGGCGGTCCTAGTAAGCCTCGCATAGGTGTAAGCAAAGCAGAAGCCACCGACCCTATGGTATGGTTAGTCAGTAAGGCCTTGGGAATTTGGGAGAAACGTTGCTAGCATGTTTGTCTGTGTGTGTGAATGAGAGGTCTTGCAATACAGACCAAGCAAGTGCGGACTCCTGAGTAGCGCACTTCCTGGCCGGGCGACCGCGCCCAGGTTGCAAAAAGGAGGAAGTGTTTGGTGTCTGTCTCCTTTATTGTTCCTTGGGCTGCACGGACCCCTTACCTGCAGCCATACTACCCGCCCTTATTGTCTGTTGTCATGTACGTCATTGAAATCATGGGAGGGACGGAGTCCACGCAAACTCCGTTGAAATGTATGATCAAGAATTTCAGTAAGGGATTTACCGGAGACTATGGAATTAAAATGTCTCCGTCCCGGTTAGGAATGCTCTGTGAAAGGGAGTGGCCTGTGCTAGTCACTTCATGGCCCCGTGAGGGCACCTTTGATATTAGCATAGTTTCCTGTGTCCATCAGATTGTACGAAAAATGTTCTCTGATCAGTTCCCGTATATAGATTCCTGGTTAAGTATTTGTGAGAAACAGCCCCCTTGGATAAGGCGTTGCTATGAGGAACAATGTAGAATATTAGTTGCAACCACAAGGGAGATTTGGACGCTTGAGGAAGGGAAGCTACCTGTGTATTCCACCTCAGAGTCCGCAGATATCCTGACCCGTTTACCTCAGTATCCATATAGGCTAGTTCCTACAGCTCCGGCACTCCCGGCAGAGCCTGATGCAGAAGCTCAGCGGTTACCACCGCAATGGCAAAGAGAGTCCCCTCCCCCGATTGGTGGCCCCGAGTCTGGCCCGAGTGCTTCAGGAGGGCCAGCGCCCCTTGAGGATACCAAGAGCGGAGACTCTCTCGCCAGATCAGGGTCGCCTGTTGAGGATGCCTATACCCGGCAATCATATGATTTAAGAAGTGCCACTGTAAAGAAGAAGAAAGGAGAGGGACGCCTAATGCCATTACGTCAGGTACCTGTCCTGAATGAGCAGGGCCAGATGGCGCCAGGACCAGCCAGTCTAATCTATGTACCCTTCTCCACCACTGATTTATTGAACTGGAAAACGCATTATGCATCATATACTGAAAAGCCCCAGGATTTAACTGACCTAATGTCTAGTATAATGCAAACTCATCAGCCTACTTGGTCTGATTGCCGCCAGCTCCTGTCCTCTCTCTTTACTACTGAGGAGCGAGTGCGAATCGGGCAAGCGGCTATCCGCTGGCTAGAAGAGAACCCTGTAGAAGGAGCAGATATGAATCTTCCGCAAGCAGCTGCCGCAGCTTTCCCAAATGAGGATCCCAGATGGGATCCGAATGATGAAAGGGGGGCGGCGGCCCTAACTCGATTTCGCCAGACCTTGTTGCAAGGCCTCAAGAGGGGAGGCCAGAAAGCTATGAATATCGGGAAGGTGTCAGAGGTCATCCAGGGTCCGGACGAGAGCCCAGCGGCTTTTTATGAGCGGTTGTCTGAAGCCTATAGATTATATACTCCATACGATCCAGCAGTCCAGGAGAATTTGCGTATGGTGAACGCAGCCTTTGTCAGTCAGTCCCAGGGAGATATAAAGCAAAAATTACAGAAAATGGATGGATTTGCGGGCATAAATACAGCACAGTTAATGGAAGTTGCTCAGAAAGTGTTTGTGAATCGTGAAAATGAGCGTTACAGAGAAAGTGAACGGAAAATGAAGAAGAAAGCAGATCTTCCTGCTGCCGCTTTAGTTGAACGACGTGGAGAAGGTTTTGCTAACCAAAGGATCAGAGGACGTGGAAGAGGCCATGGAAATAGCTGGCCTCCATTGGGTGTGAATCAGTGCGCCCAATGTAGAGAAGAAGGACATTGGAAAAATGAATGCCCGCATCTTGGCTCCACCCCCCAGAGGGAGCACCTGGAGAGCAGGAGGTCAATTTCAGTGTCGGGGAGGAATAAACCGAGCACAGTTCCGGCAGGAGAGAGAAGAAGCTATTGAGGGATTGGCAGTTGCCGGGGACTGTGATATGGATGAAGACTAGGCCAGACCGGGTTCCAAGTTCATCCTGGGTCCCCAGGAGCCTATGGTCAGTTTGAAAATAGGGGACCAATATATGGACTTTATGGTGGATACAGGAGCAGAACATTCAGTGATGGCAAAGCCAGTGGCCCCTTTGTCTTCTCGATCTGTCACCATTGTTGGGGCCACTGGGGCTAGGGCCACCAAGCCTTTTCTGCAGAACCGCATGTGTGAATTAGGGGGACAAAAGATAACGCACCAGTTCCTGTATATGCCTGAATGCCCTATTCCACTTTTGGGCCGAGATATGCTTGCCAAGCTCCAGGCGCAGATATCCTTTGCTGAAGGGGGAGAAATGCAAATGACTGTAAACTCAAAGCCTGCTGGATTGATGGTGCTGACTGTCCCCCGAGAAGAAGAGTGGCGGTTCTATAGTGTATCTCTAACCAAGATAGTTGGTTCCTGTATACCCACCAACCTTTCAGCTTCGCCTGAAGTATGGGCGGAGGATAATCCACCTGGCCTAGCGAAGAACATAGCCCCCATCATTGTCACCCTCAAGCCAGGAGCGGAACTAGTGCATGTGAAGCAGTATCCTCTTCCTCAACCAGCTATTGAAGGTATCCACTGCCATCTGATGAAACTGCTGAAGTATGGACTTCTTAAAGAGTGCCAGTCACCTTGGAACACTCCCCTTCTCCCAGTTAAGAAACCAGGGAGGGGGGATTACCGCCCAGTACAAGATCTGAGGCGAGTGAATGATGCAGTTGTAACTATGCATCCAGTGGTACCAAATCCTTATACTCTCTTGGGACTGATCCCTGCTGAGGCTACTCACTTCCCCGTTTTAGATTTAAAGGATGCTTTCTTTTGCATACGCCTAGCCCCCACCAGTCAGCTTTTGTTCGCTTTTGAATGGCAAGATCCTACAACAGGAAGGCGGGGCCAACTGACCTGGACTCGATTACCCCAAGGATTTAAGAATTCACCTACCCCCCTCAGTGCTGCTCTAAATCAAGATCTCTCAAGCTACCCTGTGAACCCAGGGAAAAGGGTTCTTCTCCAGTATGTGGATGACCTGCTAATAGCCACCAATTCGGAAAGTGAATGTTTACAAGCCACCAATGATCTCTTGCATCTTCTGAATGAAGCCGGATACAAGGTCTCAAGGGCCAAGGCTCAGCTGTGCCAAACTGAAGTTAAATATCTAGGATTTCAATTGTCTAGCGGAATCCAACGCCTGGGATCAGAACGCAAAGAGGCTGTATGCAGTATTCCTACTCCAACCACCAGGAGGCAAGTGAGAGCGTTCTTAGGGGCTGCAGGTTATTGCCGAATATGGATACCCAACTTCGCGCTGTTGGCAAAGCCATTGTATCAAGTCACCAAAGGAATGGAGAAGTCTCCATTGGAATGGGGACCTGAACAGGATGCAGCATTTCGATCTTTGAAAGCCGCCTTGATGTCATCACCAGCTCTGGGTCTGCCAGATGTCCAGAAACCTTTTCGCCTCTATGTTCATGAGTCACAAGGAAATGCTTTGGGAGTGTTGACTCAATCTCTTGGATCTTGGCAGCGACCAGTGGCGTATTTATCAAAACAATTGGATACGGTTGCAAAAGGTTGGCCCCCTTGTTTAAGAGCTGTTGCAGCCACGGCCCTCTTAGTGAGCAAAGCTGATAAGCTCACTTTGGGACAGAATCTTCGGGTCATCGTACCACACTCTGCCTTGACCCTTATGGAGCACAAAGGAAACTTCTGGCTCACAAATTCGCGAATGTTGAAGTATCAAAGTATGCTGTGTGAGAATCCTCAATTACAATTGATGGTCAGTCAGGCTTTGAATCCTGCTACGCTGTTACCAGTTGGTCCTGGCCCCCCTGATCATGACTGTCTGGAAATTATGGACACTGTCTTCTCAAGTCGCCCGGATCTGGCTGATGTCCCTTTGGAGAACCCTGAACGGACGTTTTTTGTGGATGGAAGTAATCTCGTCATCAATGGACGTCGTTGTGCCGGGTATGCAGTGGTGACACTTGATTTGGTGGTTGAGTCCTCTGCTTTGTCCCCGGGGACTTCACCACAGAAAGCTGAACTGATAGCCCTCACTAGGGCGCTGATACTAGGAAAAGGGCTCCATTTAAATGTGTACACAGATTCCAAGTATGCCTTTACAACTTTGCACGCGCTGTACAAAGAACGAGGGTTGATAACTTCAGGAGGCAAGTCCATTAAATATGGCCCCGAGATATTGACATTGTTAGACGCAGTGTGGGCCCCTAAGCAAGTTGCAGTCATGCACTGCTGAGATCACCAGGCAGGAGAAGGAAAAATTACACAAGGGAATAGGTTTGCCGATGCCACTGCTCGAAAAATGGACAGGTTTTGACCCAAGATGCCTCAGTTCAGGCAGCCATATTCCCTGTGCCCCTTAGCTCATGGGCCCCCCGATACACCACGAGAGAGTTAGACTATTTCTGCGAGAAGGAAGGGGGTGTCCTAACAGAAAAGGGCTGGATAGTGTTGCCACCTCCAGAGGGTGGCTCACCTCCAGGGCCCACAGTAATTCCTGAAGCATTAGGTCCAGCTTTTGTTCATGCTTTTCATCAGGCTACACATTATGGGAAGACTGCGATGGAAAATCTCTCAAACCTCATTTCTATATTCCATTATTAGGACCCCTGTCTGCCTCAGTGGCTCAACAATGTTTAATATGTGCTAAGAATAATGCTAAGCAAGGTCCTGGTCCACCCCCAAGAGTTCAGTCAGTAGGAGTTACCCCCATGAGTAATATCCAGGTGGATTTTACTGAAATGCCACGAGCAAATGGATATCATTACCTGTTGGTCTTAGTCTGTACCTTTTCTGGGTGGGTAGAAGCTTTCCCCACCAGAACTGAGAAAGCCAGAGAAGTCACTAAAATTCTGCTTCATGAGATTATTCCCTGATTTGGGATTCCATTGACTATAGGGTCAAGATAATGGGCCCTCATTTATATCTCAGGTGACTCAGCAGTTAGCAAAAGCTTTACAGATGCAGTGGAAATTGCATACTGCTTACAGACCTCAGAGTTCAGGAAAAGTAGAGAGTATGAATAGAACCCTGAAATCTCAGTTATCTAAACTTTGTCAAGAAGTTCACCTGAAGTGGCCCCAGGTTCTTCCTATAGCCCTTCTTAGGATACACTCAGCCCCTACTAAGTCATTAGGAGTTTCCCCTTTTGAGATTCTGTATGGGTGACCCCCGCCTATTGTACAAGGAATAAAAGGAGATATGCAACAGATTGGATCTGAAATTACTAGACAAGAACTATTGGCTATAAGTTCTGTTTTGCAGAATCTTCATATGTGGGTACAAGATCAACTGCCCATCAATCTAACAGAACCACTGCATTCTTTCAAGCCTGGAGTCTCGGTGTGGATCAAAGAGTGGAGAAAGACACCGTTGGCACCGCATTGGAAGGGACCTTATGTTGTTATCTTATCAACCCCAACAGCAGTCAAAGTTGCCGAACTCGAACCCTGGATCCATCACAGTCAAGTAAAGATAGCAGCCGCTTCTGAGCCTGGTCATTGGACTTCAGTAAATGACCCTGCAACTCCATTGTGGCTCACGCTGCGACGGCAGCCACCACTGTGAAAACCTTTAGAATCTGCAGCCCTACTCCTGCCACCCACTGGAAGCTGGCAGGTCAACGTACGGCAGAAGCTTGAGGATCTACAACCCTACTCCTGTCACACGGCGCAGAAGCTGACAGGTCTACGTACGGTGAAAGCTGGGAAAAGAAGCCTTCAAGTTCAGAGTCCTCAACATTTCAATCCATCTATCAGAGACTGTGATTATGATGATTTCCTATTATTGTTTCATTTTTGCAGTAGCCCTGGGGTACCTCGGGACAGCTTTTGCCCTACCCCCCTGTGCAGCCTGTATAACTACTACCCGAACTGGGATAAAGGTTACTCAAACTTTATTTTATCATTCTTACTACACTTGTAGTGGTATAGTTAGCCGGTGCGTGTATAATGGTACAGAGTTAAATATCTGTACAAAAGGAAAGAGCAAAACTTGTTTTAGTCCTCGTCAGAACCCTTCTTATTATGTTTTAGAGTTGCGATGGAATGATGAGGATGGGGCACTCATAAATGTCACATGTCAACTTTCTGATCCCTCAAGACCTGTATTCCTACACTTTGATGCTTGTGATGTTATAAATAGAAATGACTATTACAAATGTGGGTCTTGGGAACAAGCCTACTATTATGATGATAAATACATGTGTCCTGAAGGAGCGTATGGATGGGAAAAATGTACTGGGAAGTATTCCCCATCCACCTACAGTAAGCCATCCAAAGATGCATACTTCTGTCCAAAGTGGGAATGTGTGTACTATGCTACTTGGTCGGGTGGCCCTACTGGGCAAGATGGGGATAATCGTAAAGCCAATTTAGAAAGACTGCCCTTGCTTGAGCCTCAGAAGTGTAAGACAGGTGCTTGTAATCCCTTACGGCTCCTCATACTTGACCCTAGCCAGTGGAAGCAGGGGTTCAGATTTGGTTTACGTATAGCAGGGGGAGGAACCGACCCTGGAACCTTTTTATATATATGCTCAACACTAAGACCCATATTTCTTCACCTTATCGAATACATCACACCTTTTATGAGGCTATGAAGGGAGAGTTTGCAATTCCCCACACCTCCCAGAACTTGTTCATTGAGCTAGCTGGAGCTGTAGCGTCCAGTCTTCACATTTCTGATTGTTTCTTCTGTGGTGGAACTAAGATGGGAGACCAATGGCCTTGGGAGGCACAAGAATTGAACTATTCTATCCCATATAATCAAACTGCTCTGCATAGAACTACCAGTGAATGGGTATTAGCTAACCCTATTGTTGGTAACTTATGTTTTGCTCGCACGGGACCACAGTTTACTATGCTAGTTGGACAGCTGGTCTGTCTAAACCAGAGGTTTTACAATGCCACCACTAAGAAAACGTCCTGGTGGTCGGGTGTAAACACTCCAGAACCTTCCAACCCTCTAGTCATCTTTCCTAATCTTGCTAAGCTATGGACTAATTTGGTTTCTTACAATACCTGGAAAGCCCCACCTGGCCTATATTGGATTTGTGGAACCTGAGCATATGCCAAGCTCCCTAACAACTGGGGAGGTGCATGTGTATTGGGGACTATACAGCCTTCCTTCTTTCTTTTGCCTATCTCCCACGGGGAACAATTAGGTTTTCCAGTATAAAAAAGTCGACAAAAGCGAGAGGCTTTAAAAATAGGCCAATGGGATAAATGGGATGATGAGAAATGGCCACCTGAGAGAATCATTTCATACTATGGACCCGCCACTTGGACACAAGATGGGACCTGGGGATACCGCATACCTGTGTACATGATAAATTGTATTATACGCTTACAAGCTGTTGTTGAAATAATAACGAATGAAACTAGTAAAGCTCTAACCCTTTTAGTTAAACAGAGTACACATATGAGTACAGCTATTTATCAGAATCGCTGAGCACTGGATTATTTACTAGCAGCTAAAGGTGGAGTGTGTGGAAAATTGAATTTAACTAACTGTTGTTTGCAAATTGATAATGAAGGTCAAGTTGTAGAAGATATAGCTAATCAGATGCGGAAACAAGCCTATGTACCAGTCCAGACCTGGCATGGCTTGAAACTTGATGGATGGTTTGGTTCCATGTTTTCAGGGTTGGGCGGCCTGAAAACACTCATATTCATTGTATTATTAATATTGGCTACATGCCTGTTTCTCCCATGTCTCCTACCCCTTTGTTTACGCATGATAACCTCAATTATTGATAGCACTGTAGAACGGAAGACAGCTACAAAAATATTAGCTATGTGGCAATATTACCCTATACCCCAAAATAATGCTTTTACACCAGTATAATGTGTGATTTAATTCTCATCCTTTCTCACTTGCGGGTGAGAATAATCAAAGGGGGGAATGTGGCAGGCTATGGCCTACAATAGCGTGTAAATGTATGGGAGGCCTGTAAGCTAGGCCTGAGTCCCCACCCCCCACCTGAGACTAGTAGTGCTGAGAAAGACCAAAGTCAGTGAAGGTCTGAGAATTTGCCTTAAACTGCTTTAAACTGCTTTTGATAAGTTTGTATGAATCCTTTATTAAATTCTTCCATGCTGATGATAGATATGTTCCAGTGTTCTGCATTCTCACATTCTCTGTGCTAGAAATAATCTTGCAGTATAAATGTATCTATGTCTAGAAACTGTGCCTTTGTTAGAATAGCCTGAGAAGGGGGAACAGGGTGCTAGGCCCAGAGAGGGTCCCCGATTGAACAGGTGCAGGGGGCGTTGGGACCAATAGAAAGTTTGCCTGTATCAAACTGTAAAAATTGTATATAAGGAATTTGTTTCTGTTCGCCATTGCTCAGTCACTTTTGGATGCACTCCTTGTCTGAGCCTGTGCACAATAAATTGGCTTAGAACCTGCAACTGACTCCTGGTTTTATTCATTGCGTGCACTTCGCTGCTACATTATGAAGCCCAACCATTCACTGAAACAGAAGGGGAAGAAGTCATCCATCCGGAGGATGGAAGTCATCCATCGGAGGATGGAAGTCATCCATCAGGAGGATGGAAGGGAAAGCCGAAACGGATGAGGACTCCTATGTTCTGACCCCCAAAGCTACCTCTTAGGTGAGGGTGTGGCATCAGCTCAGACACCTTTGCCTGATTTAAGTGTGGAGCCCAGGGACACTTTGCTCAGGATGTGTCCCCTGAGTATGGAAGAACCCATGGATGTCAGCCTAATCACCACTCACACCTGCGCTTTTGTGAACTCCCCCCACCCAGGGGCACAGAACTTTGTGATTCCAGTCCAGCTCGAGGGAACCCGCCTCCAGACCTTGATAGACTCCAGGAGTGTGCAGACCTCATTCACCGGGAAAACCGTAATCCAATTTCAAATTGACTCTGCAAAGATGGTAATATTGGCCTTGTACATGGAGACCAAAGGCAGTATCCCACTGCACAGGTTTCACTTAAGACTTCAGCAGGGCAAGCCACATTCAAGGTTGTGGTGCTGCCCTGCCTCCCATATCCAGTGGCAATCGGCTGAGACTAGTCAAACGTCGGAGCAATATGGATCCAGCTAACTGTAGGCTCCAGCTAAGTCAGATTAGGAAGATTTCCAAGAGATTTTCCCAATGGAAGACCCTGATCTATATGTCAAGAATCCCAAGACTCCTAAGTCCCACAATTGACATCACCGGGAAAAGCTATACTACCAACAAAATCTGAGGGCGGCTATGGGGGAGGGATCCAGGGAGGGAAAGCCTAGGGGAGAAACCCCTGGGGATAGCTCAGGGCTCAGCAGTAGTGACCCAAATACAACTGTCCCCTATCCAGAGTGGGGAATGGGGGAAAACCAAGGGAGCTTAAGAAGAGCCCAGCAAGAGGATGAGTCCCTTAAACATGCACAAGAGCGGGTTTTGGAGGTGAATGGGATCCCAGTAGGTAACAGAAAGTCCCCTGCAAGACAATAAGAAATGCCATACCAGGTCAGACCAAGGTCCATCAAGCCCAGTATCCTGTTTCCAACAGTGGCAAATCCAGGTCACAAGTACCAGGCAGGTTCCCAAAAAGGTACACAAATTCCATAATGCTCGTCCTGGAGCAAGCAGTGTATTTCTCAGGTCCTATGGACCTTTCCTCCAGGATCTTACCCAAATCTTTTTTAAACCCAGCTATACTAACAGCTTTTACTACATCCTCCGGTAACAAATTCCAGAGTTTGATTACATAAGTCTTTCTACTTTTTGATGATGTAAACAATTGATCTATGTTTACCCGTTCCACTCCATTCATTAGTGTATAGACCTCTATGATATCTCTCCTGAGCCATCTTTTTTCCAAGTTGAAGAGCCATAACCTTTTAAGTCTTTCCTCATAGGGGTATCCTTCCATCCCCTTTACCATTTTGGTTACTCTTCTCTGTACCTTTTCTAATTCTACTATATCCTTTTTAAGATATGGCAACCAGACTTGCATAGAATATTCTTGGTGTGGTTGCACGATAGAATGATACAGAGGCATTATAATATCCTTGACTTTATTCTCTGTTCTTTTCCTTATGATTCCTAGCATTCTATTTGCTTTCTTTGCCGCCACTGCACACTGGGCAGAAGGTTTCAGCATATTATCCATGATGACATCTAAATCTTTTTCCTGGGTGGTGGTTCCTAATGTGGAACCTTGTATTGTGTAACCAAAGTTTGGGTTGTTCTTTCCTAGGTGCATAACTTTTTACTTGTCCACATTAAATTTCATCTGCCATTTGGATGTCCAGTCTTCCAATTTATCAAGGTCCTTCTGCAATGTTTCACAAACCTTTTTGTGTTTTAACAACTTTGAATAATTTTGTCTCATCTGCAAATTTGATCACTTCATTCATTAAGCGTAGTTACTCACCTCTAACATGTATTCTCCAGGGACAGCACGAATCAGTCCTTACATGTGGGTGACATCGGCGCTGATGGAACCCGCGTGGAGCATTTCCCCAGCTTTCAAAGAAAGCCTTTGGGAATGCTACCATGCATGCATGGTCCCCTTCCCGCCCAAGGGTGCCATCTTGTTCAGTCAGAAGACATAGCTAAAAGACAGCAAAAATTAAAACAATGTAGGGAGGCAACTCCAAGGGGAGGAGAGAGGGTTGTGGAGACTGATTCTAGCTGTCCCTGGAGAACACCTGTTACAAGTGAGTAACTACGCTTTCTTCAGGAACAAGCAGGAAGTCAGTCCTCACATATAGGTCTCCCTAACTCCGGGCTGCCAGGGCCGAACCGCAACAGCACCAGCGGCAACAAGTTGAGTAACTGTGAGTTGCAGAAGATGAGTCCCCACTGAGAAACTCTGCAGGACTATAGCATTCAGCGACACAATCACTCCAGTATCATGAACACAGAAGGATCAGAGGGCAGACGTTGTCTATACCCCAAAAATATTATGGAGTACTTCTTGGCCAAAGGCACTGTCCCTGTGGGACTTGTTCTCTAGGCAGTAGTGAGCTGCGAACGTATGAATTGAAGACCGGCACTGAGCGGAGATTGATTACCAACATGGCCATCGCTCTCACATAATGTGCAGTGATCCGGTGCTCCAGGGAGAGGCCAGCTCGCTCATAGGCAAGGGCAATGCAGTCCGCCACGCAAGTGGACAGAGTTTGCTTTGTTACTGGGAGCCCCAGTCTACTGGGGTTGTATGACACAAAGAGCTGAGGAGCTTTGCGATGGGCCTGAGTCCGCTGTAGGTAGAAGGACAGGCCCACTTACAGTCTAGCGTATGCAGTATGAGTTCCTCCCTACTGACGTGAGGCTGCGGGAAAAAGGTGGGAAGGACCACATCCTGGTTGAGGTGGAAGGGGGATTTATTTATTTATTTATTTATTTACAGTTTCTTTTATACCGCGCTATTTGACATCAGTGCGGTTTACAATGAACATAAAAACCACACGTCACAAATAATTGATCTGGGATACCACCTTGGGGAGGAATTTGGGGTGTGTGCAGAGCACCACCCTATTCTTATAGAACCTTGTATATGGTGGATCTGCCACCAGGGCCTGGAGTTCGCTCACTCTCTGAGCAGATGTGAGGGCCACCAGAAAAGCCACTTTCCAAGACAGGTACTGCAAATGTTAAGTGGCCAGGAGCTCGAACTGACGTCTGGTGAGTTGAGAGAGCACCACATTAAGGTGGTGAGTTGAGAGAGAACCACCATTCTGCCGCAAGGGGGAAGAGAGGGGGCTTGGATAACAAGAGACCCCAGAGGAATCTTGAGACCAGGGGTTGGCTTGAGAGGGGTTTTCCCTCGATAGGGTGATAATGAGCAGCTATGGCACTCAGATGCACCCTCACCAAATTAGACTTTAGTCTGGCATGCGACAGGTGAAGTAAGTACTGCAGTACTAGATGCACGCAGCAGGAGAAAGGATTCTCCTCTCTTTCTGCACACCAGACAGAAAACCTTCTTCACTTAAAGGCATATGTCCTTCTGGTGGAAAGTTTTTGGGAGGCTAACAGGATCTCCTCAACCTCTCCTGGGAGATTGATAGGGGCTAACGCTACCCTTTCAGCAGCCATGCTGTCAGCGTTCGCAACCCCAGGTTGGGGTGCAGGAAGGAGCCTTCCTCCTGGGACAGGAGGCCCGGATCCTGACCCAATGGAACTGGAACTGCCACCAACAAGGAGAGCAGCAGAGGGAACCAGGGTTGCCTGGGCCACCTGGAGGTGATCAGTATCACTGATGCCTGCTCGCCCTGGACCTTGAAGAGGGTCTTGGCCACTAGTGTGGTCAGTGGGAAGGCATAAAGTAGGCCTCAGACCATGGAATCAGGAAGGCATCCACCGCCACTCTCCCTGGGTGCAGCTGATGTGAACAGAAGTGGGTCTTCTGCATGTTGTCCGGGGAGGTGAACAGGTCCATCACAGGCCTGCCTCAGAGTTGGAAGAGTCTTTGTGCCACCTGGGGTTCAAGCGCCATTCGTGTGGGTGCAGGACTCTGCTGAGTTTGTCTGCTAAGCAGCTGTTTTGACCTGGAAGGTATACTGCCCACAGGAGCATTCTGTTGCATACTGTGAAGGAGAGGAGAGCCACCACCACCTGGCAGAGGGAGTACAAGCCTGTGTCACCCTGCTTGTTTGCATAAACATGGTGACCTGGCTGTCCGTCAGGATCAACACAGGGCAGTTGCGCAGGTGGTGGCGGAATGCTCGTAGGGCTGGGAATATGCAAGAGTAACTCCTCTTGAGACCAGCTGCCTTGAGTGCGGTGGTCTTCAAAGTACGCTCCCAACCCAGGAGGGAGGCATCTGTGGTCAGGACCCTCTGTGGTGCACGTGTCTGGAATGGTATTCCTGCTTGGAGGTGGCATAGAGACTTCCACCAATTGAGGGAGTCTGCCAGTTGGTGGGTGACTCTGACTCTGTCCCACAGCATGCCCATGGCAAGGGTCCACTGGGAGCAGAGGCACCACTGGGCTGTCTGCATGTGCAAACAAGCTAAGGGTGTGACATGGATTGTTGGAGGCCATACAGCACAGCAGGCAAACAGGCAGAGGAGGCGGTGAGCCAGACACACCTGGCGACTCTGCACCTCTCTTGACAGTTGCATGAGGTAATGTGCCCTCTTCTATGGGAGGATGACCTTGATCTGTAATGTACCCAACTGGGCACCTATGAACTCCAGGCTTTGGGCTGGAGAGAGGTGGGATTTGGGGTAGTTAATGAACCCCAGGTGCTGCAGGAGGCAGATTGTTTGTCCTGTGACCTTGGCTGGCCTCGGGGGCCATGCTGCCTCTGATGAGCCAGTCATCCAGATAGGGGAAGATAAAGGCCCATTGTAGGCACAGATAGGCGGGCACAACCTCCAGGTACTTTGTAAAGACCCTTGGCGAGGAGGCCAGGCCAAATGGAAATACCTTATACTTGTAGTGCTCTCCTCCCACCACGAACCTTAAGTGCTGTCTGTGGAGGGATGGATCAGGATGTGGGTATATGCATCCTTCAGGTCTAAGAAGCACAGCCAATCTCCCTGGTGGAGGTAGGGCAGCAGTGTTCCAAGGGAAAGCATCTTGAGCTTCTCCCTCACCAGAAACTTGTTCAGGTTTTGCAGGTCTAATAAGGGCCTGAGGCCCCCAGTTCTTTTGGGGACAAGGAAATACCTAGAGTAGAATCCCTTTCCCCATATATGTTTAGGTATAGTTTCTACTGCCCTGTCCTTGAGCAGGCCTGCAAGCTCTGAGAGGAGCAAGGTCTGATGAAGGAGAGGCCATACTGGCTCTCCTGGGAAGAACCCCAGGGGTGTTTATTGGAACCAGAGGAGATAGCCCTCCCTTACCACTTGTAGGACCCAATGGTCCATGGTGACCCCGACCCACTTGTGGGCAAAGAGTGCCAGGAGGCCCCCTTTGGGCTGGGGAGGGTCTCCCAGGAGGGGAGGAGGCCCTGCCTGGGGAGTCAAAAGCTCCCCACAGGCTGTGTAACAGCAGGGTCTGGAGGCTTTTGAGCTTTTGGCTTCCTCAGCCCGTGGCCCTGATTCTTGGGCTGAGGGCCGTGTTGCTGTCCCTGGAAGGGTTGGTAGTGGCCCTGATGAAAGGACCCCATATTTCTCAGGAAAAGAGATCTTTTACCAGATGGTATCTTCCGGGGAATTGTCGAGGTCTTCTTCGAGAGTCTCTGCCTGGTCACGACCTCGGTCTCCATTTCGACCACCTTGTCGGCCATGGGCTTGCCAAACAAGTTTTCCCCAGTGTAGGGAATGTGAAGAAATTTCTCTTATACCCATTGCTTGAAGTCAGAGGTCTGCAACCAGGCCTGGCGCTGGGCACCGATGCAAGCTGCTTATTCAAAGCCATCGTAGGTGGCGCGGGACAGGAATTTTGAATAGTCCCTAATACCGGTTGTCAGGGTTTGGTACCTCTGGAGAAGTTCCCAGGCAAGGCCTGTGGAAAAGCCTGCCAGTTCCTGGATG
The DNA here is from genome assembly GCA_033557465.1 of Ichthyophis bannanicus. Lineage (NCBI taxonomy): Eukaryota > Metazoa > Chordata > Amphibia > Gymnophiona > Ichthyophiidae > Ichthyophis > Ichthyophis bannanicus. The sequence goes on from CM066036.1 coordinate 179,042,747, forward strand.
AGGCCGTTGAGATACATGCCTTTGTGTAATTTCTGGGCCTGTTTCCAGAAGCTCAGCATGGAGCCCTGGAAGAACTTGCGCCCAGAGAGTGTCAAGGGCTCGGGCCTCTCTGCCTGGCGAAACCGAAGAATAATTCTTCTGGCTCTTAAGTTTTTATATAAATGACTCCACAACCATGGAGTAATGCAGGAGTTAGGACTTTGGGAAGCCAGGGCCCTTCTTGATGCAGTAGATGGCGTTGAGGCATCGGCTGACCACTAGCACCGAGGCCAGGATCTCCCACATCCGCAGGAGCAGCCGATTGAGGATGGGCTGAACCAGCACCGTAAGACTCCTTTGGCGGGGACTCAACTGGAGGATCTCCAGTTCTATGGTGCGCGGGTCCTCCTCTGATTCGGTCGGGATCGACAGGGCCAGGGCCATGTTCCGGACGAAGTTGTGGAAGGCCACATTTTATGGGGGGGGGGGGAGAGGGATGGTGCAGTGGGTTCCATGGGAGATGGCTCCGAAGGGATGTCTCAGTGTTGAGAGGTCTCCAGGGAGGCCTCGACGTCAGTCTCCCAGTCAGACCCAGAGGGCATCGAGGATTCTGAGGCTTAGGACTCTCATGCCTCAAGGTTGGCCCTGAGAAACCAAGGTCCCCCGGTGGGTCTTGGGTCATAAGACCATAAGATATGCCATACTGGGTCAGACCAAGGTCCATCAAGCCCAGTATCCTGTTTCCAACAGTGGCCAATCTAGGTCATATGTATCTAGCAGTTTCCCCAAAAGACACAGGTTCCACAATACTTGTATTAGGTCAAGCATTGATATTCTGGGTCCCTTTTTAATAATGATTTATGGACCTTTCCTCCAGGAACTTCTCCAAACCTTTTTTAAACCCAGCTACACTAACAGCCTTTACTACATCCTCCAGTAACAAATTCCAGAGTTTGATTACACGTAGAGTGAAAAAATATTTTCTCTTATTAGTCTTAGCTTCATTGCATGTCCCCTAGTCTTTCTATATTCTGATAACGTAAACAATCGATCTACGTTTACCCATTCCACTCCATTCATTAATTTATAGACTTCTATCATATCTCCCCTCAGCCGTCTCTTTTCCAGGTTAAAGAGCCCTAAACGTTTTAGCCTTTCTTCAAAGGGATATCCTTCTATCCACACAATATTCAAGGTGCGGTTGCACCATGGAACGATATAAAGGCATTATAATATCCTTTGTTTTATTTTCCATTCCTTTCCTTATGATACCTAGCATTCTATTTGCTCTCTTGGCTGCCGCTGCACACAGGGTGGAGGGTTTTAACATGTTATCCACAATGACGCCTAAATCTCTTTCCTGGGTGGTGGTTCCTAATGTGGAACCTTGAATCGTGCAACCATAGTTTGAGTTGTTCTTCCCTAGGTGCATAACTTTGCACTTGTTCACATTAAATTTAACCTGCCATTTGGATGCCCAGTCTTCCAATTTATCAAGATCCTCTTGCAATTTTCCACAATCCTCATGGGTTTTAACAACTTTAAATAGTTTCGTGTCATCTGCAAATTTGATAGTAACATAGTAAATGACAGCAGATAAACACCAGTATGGTCCATCTATTCTGCCCAGTACGATGCCAAGAGTAGGTACACCTGCCGCTCCATGCAGGCCCCCCTCCCCATGTCTTTGTCCAGGGGTGATCCCGCCACTCCATGTAGGATACCCCTATTTGTTAAGGAATTAGATGGTTCAGATTATTTTGATATTTTCTTGTTGCTGTAAAGGGATCCACTGTGTCTGTTCCATGCCCTTTTGAACTCTGTCACCGTATTTGCTCCCACCACTTCCATCGGGAGGGCATTCCAAGCATCCACCACCCTTTCAGTGAAAAAGTATTTCCTGACTTTGCCTTTCAATTTACTACCTTGTAGCTTCATGTTATGCCCTCTAGTTTTGCAGCTTCTCCGTCTTTGGAAGAGGTTTGTTTGTTCATTATTTCTCTTTAAGTATTTAAAGGTCTGAATCATATCTCCCCTGTCCCTCCTCTCCTCCAAAGTATACATATTTAGGTCTTCAAGTCTCTTCTCATAAGGCTTCTGATGCAGGCTCCAAATCATTTTGGTTGCCTTCCTCTGAACCGTTTCCAGTCTTTTTACATCCTTTGCAAAATATGGTCTCCAAAACTGAACACAGTATTCCAAGTGAGGCCTCACCAGTGACTTGTACAGTGGCATAAGTACCTCTTCCTTTCTGCTGGTAATACCTCTTCGTATGCAGCCCAACATCCTCCAGGCTTTTGCCACCGCCTTGTCACACTGTTTTGTCACCTTGAGATCTTCAGAAATAATCACTCCATGGTCTTTCTCCTGATCCGTACACACCAATCTCTCGCCCCCTATCGCGTACGTTTCCCTTGGATTTCTGCTTCCCAAGTGCATGACTCTGCACTTCTTCACATTAAATCTTAATTGCCAAGCATTAGACCATTCTTCCAGCTTTTGTAGATCATTCCCCATGTTAACCACTCCCTCGGGGGAGGTCACTCTGCTGCAAATTTTTGTGTCAGCCGCAAAAAGACAGACTTTTCCATGCAGTCCTTCAGCAATATCACTTACAAATACATTGAACAGTGCCAGGCCCAGGACCGACCCCTGGGGCACCCCGCTAATCACCTTCCTTCCATCCGAGTGAGCTCCTTGTACCATCCTTGTCATCTGTCAGTCAACCAATTTCTGATCCAATTTACCATCTTGGGATCTATCCCTAAGCTACTGAGTTTATTGATAAGCCTTGTCATGACCTTGCCCCTTACTTCCAGTATGGAGGGGCATGGTTGTCATAGAAAGTTTCACCTTTTTGCCTTTAGCTGACTGGTTCCTTTGCCATGCCCCACTTGGGAAAGTTAGTTCAGTCACAATCCACTTGGCTTCAGGTAGAAAAACACTTGTAGTTGGCTCGAATGATAAGGCAATGACAGAATTTATTGACTCAAACGCAAAGTTCACAAATACTACCCTTGGATACTTTCTCCAGGTTTCTTCAAAATACACATCAGGACATAAAAAAAAAACTCAAAGCAAAACTTTCAGCTTATAGTGCTCTTCAGCTCAAAGATAAAGCCTTTTAACAGTCAATGCTACCAGCTTGGCTAGCATTGCTGTTTAAAGCAAACAAAAACAGCATTTCTCAATGGCAGTTTTCTGTTCTCATAGTCCCAAACACTTCCAGGCTGGTTTGTCTCCTTACAAACAAAGTAAACTTTTAACAGGACAAAAACTTCTCATAAGCAAAATAATGCTCTATTCAAGGCTTTAGGAATATTCAAAAACAAAGCCAAAAAACTTTACTTCCTTTCACCATTAGCTCAGCTTCTTGCCGGTGCACTGCTCTGGATATCAGGTGTTTATCAAGCACAATCAGAGAGCTTCAGCTTGCTCTTGCTTTCTCAGCAAACGTATTTCTTCTTTAACACAGGACATGCACAAAACCATCTACAGGCTTTCAAGGTTACCTGACTCTGAAGGTTTTCTCTTAAGGGTGGTTTTCTTTCAATCCCTCTGCAGTAAAGGATTGGCACAAGGAGCAATCCATGTATGAGTCCTCGTCATTCACAGTTAGGTCTGGTTCACCTAGTTGCATAGGCTTTACCTCTCCTTCCAGTTCACAGGGTTCAGCTGACTGCCTTCCGTTAGAGCTGAGAGTATTCTTTGCAACTCTGCACTGCTCTGTATTAGACAAGCTTTCAAGGCTCATACCTGGGCCTGGGCTTGTAGCAGCTTATCCTCCCTCATGCTCTGGCCACCATTCTCCTGTGCTTCCTCGTCCTGTCTTCCAGCTGTGTTTCTGCTTGGGTCTCTTCCTGAGACTCTCTCTGGGACTCTCCTCCTCCTCTCTCCTCCTTCTTTCTCTATCCTAGACTTAAATCCCCAAGGCTTCAGCCCCACCTCTTCTCCTCTCAGGTGATGGAGATCAGCTTGCCTCCTGGCAGCTGGGTAATTAGTGAACTCAGTGATGTAAGGGTCCTTTACCCTGGATCTGTATTCCCTCTCCTTTTCTCCACTAGGGGAACTCTGAAACCTATCCCATCTGGGAATTTCCTGCTTTCTAGGTGTGATTGGGGTTTGTTTCTCTGACCTTGCAAAATAGGTCCTTTTATAAGGATGAATTCCTTTCCTTTATCCCTTTCTCCTCTGTCATGATAAGCTTCCTTATCACATACCCCCTTACCCACGATATTACGGACTGGTGGAGTTGGTGAGTGTCCCTCTGAACAGTCCGTAATTCCTGAGAGGGCATCCTTGTCTGGATTGGGTTTTTCTGCGCTATGTTCTGCACTGGGTAAACTATCTGCTGTAGATCTTTCTCACCAAGACCTAAGCACATTTATGTGATAAATCTGTCTGCGTCCCCTATTACTTTCCACTTCGTATGACACTGGGCCCACTTGTTTGACCACCCTCCATGGCCCTTTCCACTGAACCTAAAACTTGGGAGTGGCACCTGCTACCTGCACCAGGACTTTTTCTCCTAGGGTTAACTAGCGAGGCTTGGCCCTTTGGTCGTACCACTCCTTCTGGTGGACTTGACTGCCATGTAAATTCTTCTCGGCAATCTGTGCGGTCCTATTCAATCATGCTCTTAGATCACGTAAGAAGTGGGGGACTCCCTTGGCCTCCTTCTCCGGCTCTAACCACTGCTCCCTTAATATGTCTAAAAGACCACGAGGGGCTCGACCGTACATCAACTCATAGGGAGATACGCCCAGGGAAACTTGAATCCGTTCCCGGCAAGCGTACAAAACAAAAGGTAGTAGCATGTCCCAATCCTGCAAGTTTCCGGCTAAACCTCTTCTCAACATTTGTTTCAATGTTTGATTTAGCCTCTCCACCAAACCATTCGACTGGGGATGGTAAACGGCTGTTTTTACATGATGAATTCCAAAAGCATCCCAAACCTGGGCCAGATACTTTGATACAAAGTTGGTCCCACGGTCTGTTAATACTTCTCTGGGGAAGCCAATTTCGCAAAACAGCTTTATTAGCTCTGAGGCTATTGTCTTGGCCGAGATATTTCGTAAGGGAACTGCCCAGGGAAACCTTGTAGCCTGATCCACCATGACTAGAATGTACTGGAAACCTCGAGGTGTTTAACCAGGGGTCCCACTATATCCATAGCGATACGCCCTACGGGCTCCGATATGATGGGCGTTGGAATGAGAGGCACGACTGGGGGTCGTGCAGCTGTGACCCGCTGGCATACCGGGCATGCGGCACAGAACCGGGTGGTTTCTTTAAAAACGCCAGGCCAGTAAAAGCATATCAGAATCTGATCTAATGTTCCCTGTACCCCTTTATGGCCACCTACTGGATGATCATGGGCAAGTCTTAAAACCAACCCCTTAAAAGTCGTGGGTACCACCAACTGTTTTCTGATCGTACCTGTTCGGGGATCCTGACTTTCCCTATACAGTATCTCGTTGTCTAGAAGGAATCTGGAAAGGACCTCGCGTACAACTCGGGCATATTCAAATGCTTGAGTGAGAGCCGGATCTGCTTGCTGTTCTTGGGGAAAAGTTGGAAACTTCTCAACTAATTCAGCCGGGACCCAGGGTAACCCTTGGCTAACCTCCATCTTAGCCCTTCCCTGTGCCCTACACCGCCTCTCATGATGCTTTTGCGCTTTCCCCTTCTTAATTTTAGCAGATGGGGAAGCCACTAAATCATTGTGTGAAGGTAAAACTCCTAGTGAATCTTCCAGGGTCTCATCCCTTTGGCTATTGGCCGTGAACTGGGATCGGGTGGATATAAGGCCACTCTTCTGCCCTAAGCCCCTAAGCCTTCCTCTAATCCCCGCTTAAATTGGGGCCAGTCCCTTCCCAATACTAAGTCATATGGGAGTTTGGGAACTACTGCCACTTGGATCTCTCTCTGCACCCCTAACCCTTTGATCATTAGTTTGTATGTGGGGTAAAAAGAAGCAGCACCGTGAATGCATCTAATTTGAATGCTACCTTCTGGCTTCCTCTGCTCAGACTTATTCTGGGCCTCTATTGCTCGCCAAAGCCTTTGTGACAACATGCTTTGGTCCACACCAGAGTCCAAGAGAGCATTAGTAGTAATCCCTTGTATGCTAACAGTTAAGAGAAAACCTTCCCCAAGTTATTTCGTAGTTGTTCCCATTAGATTAGTGCAGGCTTTGCAACCTTTTTGCAAGTGTCCCCATTTCCCACATCGTAAACATTTTTTTTCAGCCCACCTCCCATCTTGAGTAGGCAGACAAACTTTTCCACACTCAACAGTATTCTCCTTCCTCTTTTCTGATGCAGCAAAACTGACCTCAGCACCTATCTTTGGAGCGCTTCCCTTTTGCTGACGAGCTAACTCAGCCTCCATAAAACATTCAGACAAAAGGGCTGTCTCTCCCATGCTTTGGCAATTCTGCTGGATAAGAAAGGACTGTATGTCTTTTGGCACTGCTGCCATAAATTGTTCTAACATTATCATGTCAATGACCATTTCTAAAGTTTTTCCCTCTGGCACCAGCCATTTCAGTGCTAAACCACGAATCCTCTGGCTTAAAGCCTTTGGCGTCTCGCCAGCTCTCAGGACTGTGGCTCTAAACATGCGGCGATATCCTGTGGCTGTTAACCCTAAGCAATCCATAATGGCACTCTTTACGGCCTTATAATCCATAGCTTGGGCTGCCGGCATGGCTCTATAAGCGGCCAGTGCCTCTCCAGTTAAGGATGTAGCTAGATGTACTGCCCACTGGGTCTCTGGCCAACTTTTAGCCTGAGCCACTCTTTCAAAGGACTCAAGAAAGTCGTCTATATTGTCCTCTGGGGTAAGCTTCACAAAACGAAATGCTCCAGTATTATGAAAGTCTACCGGACTGTCCACACGAGGTGTAGCTGGTCCTACTGGTGTTGGTACTCCTCCGCCTCCATGGCTCCGGAGCGTGATCAAAGCTTCCACCAGATCTAGGACAGGTTTTTGCTGTTCCCTCATTGCAGCAATTGCATTGTCCAGCGCCAGCTGTGCTAACTCCTGCTGACGTGTGAACTGGGTCGCCATCCAATTCACCAGCTCTTTAGGATCCATATCTTCGGTGACCTGCAAGAAAAAAAAGAGAGAGAAAACACCAAGGGCGGCACCCCACAACAGCTTTTTTTTTTTTTTTGTATGTGCCCCCTTTAATGCACAAGCATTCTCTTTTCCCTCAATCCAGTACAAGCCACGCCTAGGTATCTTTTACCTTGTTCAGGCGTTGACTCTCGCTTATACAGGTGTCTTTTTCTTGGCACTGCAACCGGACCAGTCACTCTGCTCACCACAACCGTCAGGAAAAATCCTGCTGCCACGTTCTTCAGCTTGGAAATCCTTGCAGCTGTATCCCGAAGTGACCTCCTGGTATATCCTTGAGTGTAAAAATCCTAAAAACTACGCCACTGTCATGCCCTTGCCCCTTACTTCCAGTATGGAGGGGCATGGTTATCATAGAAAGTTTCACCTTTTTGCCTTTAGCTGACTGGTTCTTTTGCCATGACCCTTGGGAAAGGTAGTTCAGTCACAATCCACTTGGCTTCAGGTAGAAAAACACTTGTAGTTGGCTTGAATGATAAGGCAATGACAGAATTTATTGACTCAAACGCAAAGTTCACAAATACTACCCTTGGATACTTTCTCCAGGTTTCTTCACAATACACATCAGGACATAAAAAAAACTCAAAGCAAAACTTTCAGCTTATAGTGCTCTTCAGCTCAAAGATAAAGCCTTTTAACAGTCAATGCTACCAGCTTGGCTAGCATTGCTGTTTAAAGCAAACAAAAACAGCATTTCTCAATGGCAGTTTTCTGTTCTCATAGCCCCAAACACTTCCAGACTGGTTTGTCTCCTTACAAACAAAGTAAAACTTTTAACAGAACAAAAACTTCTCATAAGCAAAATAATGCTCTATTCAAGGCTTTAGGAATATTCAAAAACAAAGCCAAAAACTTTACTTCCTTTCACCATTAGCTCAGCTTCTTGCCGGTGCACTGCTCTGGATATCAGGTGTTTATCAAGCACAATCAGAGAGCTTCAGCTTGCTCTTGCTTTCTCAGCAAATGTATTTCTTCTTTAACACAGGACATGCACAAAACCATCTACAGGCTTTCAAGGTTACCTGACTCTGAAGGTTTTCTCTTAAGGGTGGTTTTCTTTCAATCCCTCTGCAGTAAAGGATTGGCACAAGGAGCAATCCATGTATGAGTCTTCGTCATTCACAGCTAGGTCTGGTTCACCTAGTTGCATAGACTCTACCTCTCCTTCCAGTTCACAGGGTTCAGCTGACTGCCTTCCATTAGAGCTGAGAGTATCCTTTGCAACTCTGCACTGCTCTGTATTAGACAAGCTTTCAAGGCTCATACCTGGGCCTGGGCTTGTAACAGCTTCTCCTCCCTCATGCTCTGGCCACCATTCTCCTGTGCTTCCTCGTCCTGTCCTCCAGCTTGTGTTTCTGCTTGGGTCTCTCCCTGAGACTCTCTCTGGGACTCTCTTCCTCCTCTCTCCTCCTTCTTTCTCTATCCTAGACTTAAATCCCCAAGGCTCCAGCCCCACCTCTTTTCCTCTGAGGTGACGGAGATCAGCTTGCCTCCTGGCAGCTGGGTAATTAGGGAACTCAGTGATGTAAGGGTCCTTTACCGTGGGTCTGTATTCCCTCTCCTTTTCTCCACTAGGGGACCTCTGAAACCTATCCCATCTGGGAATTTCCTGCTTTCTAGGTGTGATTGGGGTTTTGTTTCTCTGACCTTGCAAAATAGGTCCTTTTATAAGGGTGAATTCCTTTCCTTTATCCCTTTCTCCTCTGTCATGATAAGCTTCCTTATCACAGCCTCCTATGAGGAACAGTATCAAAGGCTTTGCTGAAATCCAGGTAGATGACATCCATCACATGCCCCTGATCTAGTTCCCTGGTCACCCAGTCAAAGAACTCAATCAGATTTGTTTGGCAAGATCGTCCTTCGGTAAAACCATGTTGCCTCGGATCTTGCAACCTGATGGCTTTGAGAAAGTTCACAATTCGCTCTTTCAGGAGCACCTCCATTACTTTTCCTGCCACTGAAGTAAGGCTCACAGGCCTTTAGTTTGACACTTCTTCCCTGTCACCACTTTTGTGTAGAGGTACGACATCAGCCATTCTCCAGTCCTGAGGAACCTCTCCTGTTTCCAAGGATCTATTGAAAACATCCTTTAACGGCCCTGCAAGAACCTCTCTGAGCTCTTTCAGTATCCTGCGATGTATCTCATCCGGTCCCATGGCCTTGTCCACTTTCAGTTTTGCAAGTTGTTCTAACACATCATCTTCTGTGAATGGTGTGGTATCTACTTCATTCCAAGTTTTATATTTGGGAGTCACAGGTGGTCCTTCTCCAGGACTTTCTTTAGTAAAAACAGAACAGAAGTATTCATTTAGCAATTTCGCTTTTTCAATGTCACTTTCCACGAGTGCGTTCCCAGCACTTCTGAGTCCTGCAATTCCACCTCTGATCTTCTTCCTTTCCCCAATATACCTGAAGAAAGTTTTGTCACCACACTTCACATATTTAGCCATCTTTTCCTCTGCCTTTGATTTTGCTATCCTTATTTCTCTCTTTGTCTCTTTGAGTTTGATCCTGTATTCATTTCTGTGTCCTCTGTTTTCAAGCTTTTGAATTTTGTGAAAGCTGTGTTTTTTGCCTTTATTTGAGCAGCCACTTCTTTGGAAAGCCGTATATGTTTTCTTCTCCTCTTGTTTTTGTTTACTTTTCTTACATATTTATCTGTTGCCCCTTTTATTGCCACCTTAAGTTTAGCCCATTGCAATTCCACTTCCCTTATCTCCTTCCATCCTGTCAGCTCCTCCTTTAGGTACTCGGCCATTTTATTGAAGTCTGTGTTTTTGACGTTTAGGACCTTGAGCTTGCTATGATTGACCTGTACCATGGCTTTTATCTCAAACCACACTGTGTGATGATCGCTGCTACTCACAGGGGCACCCATGCAGACATTCGACACGGTATCACCGTTGGTGAGCATTAAATCCAGCGTTGAGCTTTCCCTAGTTGGTTCCATCACCACTTGTCTAAGTAATGTGTCTTGGAGAGCATCCACAATTTTTTTGCTTCTTTCCAGATTTTCAGAAGGAGTAATCCAATCTACATCGGGTAGATTAAAGTCACCGAATATGATCGCTTCTCCCTTTGTGGCTATCTTGGAAATATCTATAATCAATTCATTATCTATCTCTTCCATTTGTATTGGAGGTCTGTATACTACAGCAGTATGGGTGACAGTGCCATCTCCTCTTTCCAACATAATCCAGAGCGCTTCTTCTTTTCCCCATGCCCCCTGCATTTCAGTAGCTTTAATATTGCCCTTGACATACAAGGCTACTCCTCCTCCTCTTCCATTTCCTCTGTCTCTTCTGAATAGATTATAGCCAACTATGGCTATATCCCAATCATGCGATTCATTTAGCCAGGTTTCTGTAATGGCCACAATGTCCAAATCCATTTCCACCATTAGGGCTTCCAGGTCCAGAACTTTGTTGGCTAAGCTTCGAGCATTAGTGTTCATTGCTTTCCAGGATTTAACTGGCTTGTGTGTATTTTGCACTGTTTTTGTTCTGCCCACATCTTCCCACTTGTTTTTGATGTGTGGTTTAAAAGTGTGGCTGTTTCTGATGTTATTCTGCTTTTGCAGGGGGTGACATCCAGAACTTGACCTTCCACATCTGTGTTCACTTTCTGCTCTAAGTACTTCAACAACTTGGTTTGTATTCCTGCTGGCTGAAGAGTCTGGGAGGCACTTGACTATCTTTTCTCCAATGAACTGTGTTCCCAAGTTGGTGCCTCTGATGATGGAATCCCCAAGTATTAGTAGTTTGCTGTTTGGTGAGGTTTTCTTCATATTTGGTCCTCTAGCAGGAGATTGGGCATTTTATGTCTCATTTAAGGGCCCTTCAGTTTCTTTGGATTGGGCATCCTCATTAGCCAAGGCAGAGAAGGCATTGTGCAGGGATGTTTCCTGATGCATAGGATGTCTTTGTGTCACAGGTCGCAATCTACCAGAACCCACTGTGATCCATTTATTCCTGGGGTGTTTGATTCTTTGTTGGAGTGGTGGTGGACGTTGTTCAGTTTGTATCTTAGAAGAGGTGTGTTTCATTGCAGCCAATTCCTCCCTCAGTTCCACATCCTTATTAGGCAAGGCAGAGGAGGCATTAAGCAGGGATATCTCTTGATGCAAAGGATGTCTGTGTGTTACAGGTCGCAATCTACCAGAACCCACTGTGATCCATTTATTCCTGGGGCATTTGATTCTTTGTGGGAGCGGTGGTGGACGTACAGTTTGTATCCTAGAAGAGGTGCGCTTCATTGCAGCCAGTTCCTCCCTCAGTAGGGTCACTTCTTTATGCTTGGCAGCTAGGTCTTCCCATAGTAGAGTCAGTTCTTTATGCATGGCAGCTGACCTGAAACACAGAGGACAAGCTCTCAGGTTCCAAATGATTTGTCTTGGAATAAATGTACCGCAGTTATTGCACTGAATACACAACATGCTGAATAAGCAGTCCTAGAAGAAGAAGAAAGGAAGACAAAGGGGCGGGCCTTAACCCAAGTTGAAAGGATAGATGGCAACGAATGTGACCACTATATAGGCAATGTAGCCCCTGGGGTGGATGGGATGAGGGGTAGGGTGGGCAGGAACCTAAGTGTCTCTGGCCAGTAGGCTGTTCCTGAACTGGGGCACCTGCAGATATCTGCTCCAAGGCTACACAGGAAAGCAGTCAGTCTGAATATCCCCAAACTTAATGTATAGCCACAGTTAACCTTATATTGGCGATATACCCAAAAAACAAACACTTAAACTCTATATTGGTAGCTTGAAACCAGCAGAGATAATAAAGAAAATTATAGTCTTAGCTTGTGGCTTTCTGAGCACTCCAGAGTTCAGGCCCCAGTAGTCTGAATATCCCCAAACTTAATATTTAGCCACAGTTAAACCTTATATTTGCGATATCCCCAAAAAACAAAACACTTAAACTCTATATTGGTAGCTAGAAACCAGCAGAGATAATAAATAAACTTATAGTCTTAGCTTTTGGTTTTCTGAGAACTCCAGAGCACATACAGTCTTCCTTAGACCGGTATTGTGTGTCCAGGTGTGAGATGGGCTACAATCAGCACCTCCCTGGGAGCAAGCTATTCTCCAAGCAGTGCAACAGATTTAACCCTTTATTATATGGATACTTAGGCCCCAGTAGTCTGAATATCCACAAACATAATGTATAGCCACAGTTAACCTTATATTGGCGATATCCCCAAAAACAAACACTTAAACTCTACATTGGTAACTAGAAACCAGCAGAGATAATAAAGAAAGTTATAGTCTTAGCTAGTGGCTTTCTGAGCACTCCAAAGTTCAGGCCCCAGTAGTATGAATATCCCCAAACTTAATGTTTAGCTACAGTTAAACCTTATATTTGTGATATCCCCCAAAAACAAACACTTAAACTATATATTGGTAGCTAGAAACCAGCAGAGATAATAAAGAAATTTATAGTCTTAGCTTTTGGCTTTCTGAGCACTCCAGAGCACACGCGTTATTCCCTTTTCCAGGTCATTTATGAATATGTCAAAAAGCAGCGGACCCAGCACAGATCCCTGGAGTACACCACTATTCACCTTTCTCCATTGGGAAAATTGGCCATTTAGCCCTACCCTCTGCTTTCTATCTTTTAACCAGTTCCTGATCCACAATAGTACACTGCCTCCTATCCCATGACTCTTTAGTTTTGCCAAAAGTATCTGATGAGGGGCCTTGTCAAAGGCTTTCTGAAAGTCCAAATATACTATATCAACCGACTCACCTTTGTCTACCTGTTTATTCACACCTTCAAAAAAACATAACAGCTTAGTAAGACAAGATCTTCCTTGTCTAAAACCATGTTGGCTGTCTCCCATTAAGCCATGACTATCTACATGTTGAGTCATTTTGTTCTTTATGATGGTTTCTACCATTTTTCCCGGTACTTACATCAGGCTCAAAGGTCTGTAGTTTCCGGATCACCCCTGGAAGCCTTTTTAAAAATTGGCGTTACGTTGGCCATCCTCCAATCTTCAGGTATTAGAGATGATTTTAATGATAGTTCACAGATTACTAATAGCAGGTCTGCAATCTCATATTTCAGTTCTTTCAACACCCTTGAATGTATATCATCCAGTCCAGGTGATTTGCTACTCTTCAGTTTATCAAATAGTTGTAATACATCTTCCCGATGTATCAATATTTCCTTCAATTCTTCCGCACCTTTAAATACCACTTCAGTCATGGGTAACATCCCTACATCTTCCTCAGTAAAGACCAAAGCAAAGAATTCATTCAGTCTCTCTGCTATTGTAGCAGCTGATAAGCATGCAATAAATAAAACCAGGAGTCAATTCAAAGATCCAAGCCAATTTATTGTGCACATGGCTCAGTTAGTCAAATCTTCAAAAAAGGACTGAGCAAAGTTCTTACAGAAACATATTCATTTATACCTTTTTTTTCTGCTTGATATATGAAAACTTTCTATTGGTTCCAATGCCCCCTGCACCTGTCCAATCAGAGATCCCTCCTGTGCCTAGCACCCAGCTCCCTCCTCTTGGACTGTTCTAACAATGGTGCAGTTTCTAGGTTTGGATACTTCTCTACTGCAAGGTCGTCTCTAGCTCCAGGAATGCATGTATTGAAACATTTCTATCTTCTGCACACAAGAGAATAATGAAAGACTTATGAATTCATGTAAAACTTCTTATTAAGCAGTTTAAACAGTTTTTCTCAAACTTTTACAGACTTTGGTTCTGTACTGAGGTGGGGGTTGAAATCAGGGCCTAACTTACAGGCCTTTCACATTTGCAGACTATTATAGGCCATAGCCTGCCACATTCCCCCCTTTGATTATTCTCACCCGCTAGTGAGAAAGGGTGAGAATTAAATCACATATTATACTTGCCTAAAAGCATCATTTTGGGGTATAGGGTAATATTGCCACATAGCTAAAACATTTCATAGCTGCCTTCCTTTCTACAATGCTATCAATGGCTGCTGACTTTACTCGACTGTGATGAATCCAGGGTTCGAGTTCTGCAACTTTAACTGCTGTTGGGGTTAATAAGATGACAACATAAGGTCCCTTCCAATGCGGTGCCAACGGTGTCTTTCTCCACTCTTTGATTTACACCATTTCTCCAGGCTTGAGAGGATGCAGGGGTTCTGTTAGATGGATGGGCAGCTGATCTTGTACCCACGTATGAAGACTCTGCAAAATAGAACTTAAAACCAATAGTTCTTGTCTAGTAATTTCAGATCTAATCTGTTCCATATCTCCCTTCATTCCCTATACAATAGGCAGGGGTTGCCCATACAGAATCTCAAAAGGGAAACTCCTAAAGACTTAGTAGGGGCTAAATATATCCTAAGAAGGGCTATAAGAAGAACCTGAGGCCACTTCAGGTGAACGTCTTGGCAAAGTTTGGACAACTGAGATTTCAGGGTTCTATTCATACATTCTACTTTTCCTAAATTCTGAGATCTGTAGGCAGTATGCATCTGATAATGTCAATATCTCGGGGCCATACTTATCTCGGGGCCATACTTATCAACCCTCATTCTTTGTACAGGGCCCCATGTGCATGCAAGGTTGTAAGGGCATACTTGGAATCTGTGGATACATTTAGACAGAGCCCTTTTCCTATTGTCAGTGCTCTAGTAAGAGCTATCAGTTCAGCTTTCTTTGCTGAAGTTCTTGGGGCCAGAGCTGTGGACTCAACCACCAGATCAAGGGTCACCACTGCATACCCGGCACAACAATGTCCATTAATGATGACAAGACCACTTCCATCCATAAAGAAAGTCTGTTCAGGATCCTTCAAAGGAACATCAGTTAAATCTGGGCGACTTGAAAATACAGTGTCCATAGTTTCTATACAGTCATGATCAGGGGGTCCAGGACCAATTGGAAACAATGTTGCAGGATTCAGAGCTTGACTAACTTTTAACTGTATCTGGGGATTTTCACACAACATGCTCTGATATTTCAACATTCGTGAATTCGTTAGCCAGAAACTTCCTTTGTGTTCCATAAGGGTGAGAACAGAGTGTGGTGCAGTAACTTGAAGATTCTGTCTCAAAGTGAGCTTGTCTGCTTTGCTCACTAGGAGGGCTGTAGCTGCAACAGCTCTCAAAGAAGGGGACCAGCCTTTTGCTACCACATCCAAATGTTTTGACAGATAGGCTACAGGCCGTTGCCAAGATCCAAGAGATTGAGTCAACACTCCTAGAACATTTCCTTGTGACTCATGGACATAGAGACTGAAAGGTTTTCTGGACATCTGGTAGACCCAGAGCTGGTGATAACATCAGAGCGGTTTTCAAAGATCGAAAGGCTGCATCCTGTTCAAGTCCCCATTCCAATGGAGACTTTTCCATTCCTTTGGTAGCTTGATACAATGGTTTTGCTAGCAGCGCAAAATTGGGGATCCATATACGACAGTACCCTGCGGCACCCAAGAAGGCTCTCACTTGCCTCCTGGTGGTTGGAGTAGGAATACTGCAAACAGCTTCTTTGCGTTCTGGTCCCAGGCGTCAAATTCCGCTGGACAACTGGAATCCCAGATATTTAACTTTGACATAATCGCGCCTTGGCTCTTGAGACTTTGTATCCAGCCTCATTCAAAAGGTACAGAAGTTCACTAGTGGCTTGTAGACATTAACTTTCTGAATTTGTGGCTATGAGCAAGTCGTCCACTTACTGGAGAAGAACCCTTTCTCCTGGGTTCACATAGTAGCTTGAAAGATCCTGATTTAAAACAGCACTGAAGAGAGTAGGTGAATTCTTAAATCCTTGTGGTAATCGGGTCCAGGTGAGTTGGCCCCGCCTTCCTGTTGTGGGGTCTTGCCATTCAAAAGCAAACAAAAGTTGACTGGCGGGGGCTAGGCGTATACAGAAAAAGGCCTCTTTCAGGTCCAGGACGGTGAAATGAGTAGCCTCAGCGGGGATCAGTCCCAAGTGAATATAAGGATTTGGTACCACTGGGTGTATAGTTTCAGCTGCATCATTCACTCGCCTCAGATCTTGTACTGGGCGGTAATCCCCTGTCCCAGGTTCCTTGACTGGTAGAAGAGAGGGTGTTCCAAGGTGACTGGCATTCCTTGAGTAGTCCATACTTCAGCAGTTTCATCAGATGGCAGTGGATTCCTTCAATGGCTGGTCGGGGAAGAGGATACTGCTTCACATGCACTGGTTCCACTCCTGGCTTGAGGGTAACAATGACAGGGGCTATGTTCTTCGCTAGGCCAGGTGGATTATCTTCTGCCCATACTTCAGGTGGGGCTAAAAGGTTAGGAGATATACAGGAACTAGCTAACTTGGTTAGAGATGTACTATAGAACCGCTACTCTTCTTCTCGGGGAACAGTCAGCACCATCAATCCAGCAGGCTTTGGGTTCACAGTCATTTGCATTTCTCCCCCTTCAGCAAAGAATATCTGTGCCTGGAGCTTTGCAAGCAGATCTCGGCCCAAAAGTGGAATAGGGCATTCAGGCATATACAGGAACTGGTGCGTTATTTTCTGTCCCCCTAGTTCACACATGCGGTTCTGCAGGAAAGGCTTTGTGGCCTTAGCCCCAGTAGCTCTGACAATGGTGATGCATCGAGAAAACAAAGGGGCTACTGGCGTTAGTATTCTGCTCCTGTATCCCCCATAAAGTCCATATATTGGTCCCCTATTTTCAGACTGACCATAGGCTCCTGGGGACCCAGGGAAACTTGGAGTCTGGTCTGGCCTAGTCTTCATCCATGTCATAGCCTGTTGCAACTGCCACTCCCTCAATAGCTTCTTCCCTCTCTTGCTGGAACACTGTGCTCGGTTTATTCTTCCATGACCCTGAAATCAACCTCCTGTTCTCCAAGTGCTCCCTTCTCCCTTCCTGGGGGTGGAGTCAAGATGCGGGCATTCACTTCTCTAATGTCCTTCTTCTCTACAATGGGCGCACTGATTCGCACCCAGTGGGGGCCGATCATTTTCACGACCCCTTCCACTTCCTCTGCTCCTTCGATTAGGAAAACCTCCTCCACGTCATTCAACTAAAGTATCAGCAAGAAGATCTGCTTTCTTTTTCATCTTACATTCACTTTCTCTGTCACATTCATTTTCACAATTCACAAACACTTTCTGAGCAACTTCCATTAACTTTGCTGTATTCATACCCGCAAATCCATTCATTTTCTGTAATTTTCGTCTTATATCTCTCTGGGAATGACTGACAAAAACTGCATTTACCATGCGGAAATTCTCCTGGGCTGCTGGATCGCATGGGGTATATAGTGAGGGCTGCCTGCACTATTTGGATCCCACTTGGGGTTATCAAGGCTGATGGGTCTGCATAATACTGTTCATTAGTTCAATCAAATCCTAAGGCTTCTCAGTGTAGGAGGCATAATGCATCTTTCAGTTCAGTAAATCAGTGGTGGAAAAAGGCACATAAACAAGGCTGGTCAGCTGGCTTTTGGTATTAAGGGTGGGTAGGCCCTGGACCTGGCGCAATGGTATAACGTGACCATCCCTTTTACTGGTAGCTGTACTTCTGAAGGTATACGGCAATCGGGACTGTCTGGGTTCCACTTCATGTTCTTGGGCGCTGGCTGTGAGTGACCCTGAACTGGCAAATGAATCCCTGCTTGTAGTGTCATCGGTGTACTGTGGCCCACTCGGAGTACTTTAAACTGAGCTGGGGCTTCCGGTCAAGAGGGGGTGCATGTCCTCCTGCTGCGGAGGTGGCTGGTGAACTACTTGGGGTACATCTGCAAGGAGGTGTCCCCCCCTTCCCTAGGCTCTGCCTGGGGTGGTGGCAGAGCTGAGGGAACTGGCCTATAAAGATACTGGGACGGACAGAGTGGAATGTCTAGAGATTCTGGGGCAGAATAAACGGGCAGCTTTTTTTCCCAGACTTCTGCCCCCCCCCCCCCCCCCTGTGTTTGCTACTAATCTCCTACATTGTTTCTCATAGCAACGCTTTATCCAGGAGGGCTTTTTTCCTCGCAAACATTTAACCAGGAGTCTATGTAGGGGAACTGATCAGGGAACATTTTTTGCACAATCTGATGAACATGGGAAACTACGGGGCCATGAAGTAGCTGACACTGGCCACTCCCTTTCACAGAGCATTTCTAATAGGGACGGAGACATTTTAAGTCCGTAGTCTCCAGCAAATCCCTTGCTAAAATTCCTAGTCATACATTTCAACAAAATCTGCGTGGACTCTGACCCCCCCCCCCCCCCATGATGACGTACTTGACAATAGACAGAGGGGGCGGGCAGGCAGGCTGCATTTTCCTGTGGACTAAACATAATGGATGTGTGTGCTCATTTTAAATAGGAACAATTTAGATAAAGTCCTTAAAATATAAAACTATTATTTTGCAACATGTTATAACAACAATCCCAATAGAAAGAACTATGGCTCCTAACATGACGGCCACATATCTATTACATATGACTGGAATGAAATTACTTAGCATGGAAACTAACTGCTAGCCGTAATCAGCATTTAAGCTGAACAATGTCTCTGCAAAAGAAATTACTTTAAATCTTACAGTTTAGGAAGCAGATATTCAAAAGACATTCCGGATACTTTTTCATAAAGTGGGTGGATATCTGGAATACATATACACCCCTTTTTCTTCCTTTTTTATTTTTATTTACAATAAGCATGTCCTGTATGAGGTGCTTGCCGCAGTATATCAAGAATTAGAATTCAAGCATGATTAACTCCTCATTCACTCAGGATTTAAATCACTTTCAAATCGCGATCTGGTAACTACTGGCTCGGGATGCTTCATAGTTCTGCCAGGGTTCTTAACCTCTACTTCAAAGGTCAAAGGAAAAACAAAAGCAGTTTCCTTAATTTCTCTATCATTTCTATTTGAACCATTACAGTGCTTGCTGAAGATTTGAACATAAAAAGACACAAGACAAGGCTAAGCCCACAAATGCATTATACCTATAACTCTACAGAAATCCTCCATACAAGAACAGAACTCGAACGGGGTTAATAAGAACTTAACCCTTTCCAGGCTGAGCCCAAAACTGTCGGAATCCAAAATCTTGACTAAACATTCTTATTAAATGATATATAATACATGACCAAAGCAGAAGGAACATCACTATTAAAACATATTGAATAAAACAGGTACAATTTTCCTTAAATAAGCACAAATTAACCCAGCTACAGAACGTTGAAAATAAGCCTTCACAGGGTTAAAAGATACTGAACATTCCTTTGTATGGACACGCCCCTTCTCTCTCTGCTTGCCAGTCTCAGGCTGTGCTGAAGAAAAAATAAAATCACAGAGACAGCTTGTCTTCGCTGTGCTGAAGAAAAACCTGGAATGAGTGAGACAGCTTCTTCACTTAAAGGTGACTCCTAAGTTGGTTTTTCCTTCTTTCTTCTTCTCTTAATACTATCCCGTAATTGGTAAACTGTTTCACAAATTACCCAACAGAATAATCTTACATTATACCAGAAGGGAAACTTGCGGTTTCAACAGATAACAAAAATCAGATACAAACAACACACAGCAAGGGGACAGACAAACACCAAACGCTTCCTCCTTTTCGCGACCTGGGCGCAGTCGCCTGGCCAGGAACTGCACTACTCAGGAGTCCGCTCTCGCTCGGTCTGTGTTTCAAGACCTCTCAATCACACAAGCAATCATATCATCACAAAAAATCATTTTTCAAGTGCCCAAGGTTTTCTGACTAACTGACTATTCCCAACCAAAGGGTCAGTGGCTTCCCCCCGCGCATACTCATGCGGGGTCTACTAGGACCACCCGGAGAGGTGATCAAGCTCTCTTGTCTCGCGTACCCCATGTAAGACGTCTCGCGCACTCATGCGAGATTTTTCCAGTTAGTCTATACCAAATCAGTCTCGCGCACACATGCAAGACTTTTTTTTTTTTTCAGGCTTCACTGACTATCCCAGTTTCACATACTCATGCAAGACGTTCCCCAGGCTCCACTGACTTTTAAACAAGAAAATGTCTACTCACTGGATCCGGATACCACACCAGTTCTTGGGTTGGATCCTGGGCTCCCCTCGGGTTCGGAGGTGTTGGCCAGCTGGACACAGTGGCCCGCCGAGGCAAGGTGGAACCCTCTCCGATACAAAGAGATTGGCGGCGCCTGAGAATTCCCCTGCGGTCGGACAGACATGGTTCCAACCGACCAAACCTTTGAGGCGAGAAGTCGTGGTATATTCACTTGCATACCATCCCCCGCTCGCACATTCCCGGCCAACGCACCAAGAATATGTAGCAGCTGATAAGCATGCAATAAATAAAACCAGGAGTCAGTTGAAAGATCCAAGCCAATTTATTGTGCACATGGCTCAGTTAGTCAAATCTTCAAAAAAGGACTGAGCAAAGTTCTTGCAGAAACATATTCATTTATACCTTTTTCTTCTGCTTGATATATGAAAACTTTCTATTGGTTCCAACGCCCCCTGCACCTGTCCAATCAGAGATCCCTCCTGGGCCTAGCACCCAGCTCCCTCCTCTTGGACTGTTCTAACAATGGTGCAGTTTCTAGGTTTGGATACTTCTCTACTGCAAGGTCGTCTCTAGCTCCAGGAATGCATGTATTGAAACATTTCTATCTTCTGCACACAAGAGAATAATGAAAGACTTATGAATTCATGTAAAACTTCTTATTAAGCAGTTTAAACAGTTTTTCTCAAACTTTTACAGATTTTGGTTCTGTACTGAGGTGGGGGTTGAAATCAGGGCCTAACTTACAGGCCTTTCACATTTGCAGACTATTATAGGCCATAGCCTGCCACACTATAGCCTTGTCCCCTCTTAGTGCCTCTTTAACCTCTCTATCATCTAATAGACCAACTGACTCACAGGTTTTTTGCTACGAATGTACTTGAAAAAGTCTTTATTACACTTTTTTGCTTCCGCAGCAAGTTTCTTCTCAAATTCTCCCTTTGCCTGCTTTATCAATGCCTTGCATTTAACTTGCCAGTGCTGGTGCTGTTTGCAGTTTTCGTTGTTTGGGTCGGACTCCCGGAAACTGGCCAGGGAGTACCAGACACCCGAGGATTGGGACTGGGGCCTTGATTGGTGTCTGGTGGCACTCGGGGCCTGGCTCGATGCCTGGGGACTCCCCTGCAGTCGGGGGCCCAGTTGTCAGGACAAATGATGTGGATGAGCCAGACATCATTGCCTGCTGCAGGGCCAGGATGGCAGAGATATTCTGCTCCAGAACCGCCATTCTGGTTTTGAGGCCAGAAGGCTTCACAGCTTTCGGCGTGGGCACCAATGGTTTCAGGCCCGAACACCGGCAATCTCACGAGTGCATCCTCGATGAGGACCATGGCCTCGAGGAGCCTTGCATGCCTCTGTCAGATGAGGATGCCTTCTTAGTGATCTTAAGGGGGCACTGCTCGGAATCGCCCAAGTAGTGTTACGGGACCTTACTGAATTTCTCCGGTGGAACCTCAACTGGCTTTGAGGATTTTTTCTTTTTCTTTCTGGGGTCTGGGGTCTTTATGGAGGAGCCGCCACCGCGGGACTCCAAGGATGCCTGAACCTCGTGGGAGGTGCTCAGCTTTGGGCTCAGCTTCGGGGAAGCCGGGACTGAGTCAGACCATGGGAACATCCTCTCCTGCAACTCTGACCACTTCTTGTTGGTCAAGGGCAGCTCAAAGCAATCTGCTGCCTGAGGCGAAGGGTGAGGTGTCACCCCTCCTCCCTGTAGAGGGGGGCAGGGCATTTTTAAAACTCCAATCAGGGACTGAACCAAACCAAAAAGCCAAAATGCAAGATATTTGCACACCAAGGAACTAAAAGAGAGCGAGAACCACAGCAGAGTTTATAAAACTAAATTGTAACTCATTTTTAATTTGTTAATATAAACTGCATTATGATTCTTGCTTTTTCTTTTTCAATATATATTTTGCATCCACAAATCCCCCTTCAACAGTGGGTGCAGAGTAAAACCAGAACATTCACCCACAGAATGCAATATCTTAAAAAAAAAGAAAAAAAATCTGATTCTGATCATTTCACTAACAAACATTCTCCAGTACCAGGCATATTGTGAACTAATACAAAACCCTACAACAAAGTCACTGAGTATCTATAGAGCAAATCTACCATACCATACCATACCATATTAGCACCAACTTCCAAAACTCACATAAGGAGCCCATCCAAAAAAAGCGCCACTGTAAATACTTCAGTGGGCCCTGGAACATCCATACACCTATTTGAAAAGCTGAACAAGTCAAATTACTATAGTACAGTATAGATCTTTAAGTACAAACTCCATATTAACAGAACACCTGGCCTCAATCACATACTCAGAACACAGACCCTCATCAAGTACAGAATAAGTGACTTACAATCTAAAGTAAAAATAAAAATATGTAGATAAAATTTAAACTGAAACCCCAAGAAGCCAGACTCTGCATGCAGTGCAACATCAGATAAATAAGAGATGCAGTTCCCCCATACTGTGTAAAATATAAAGATAGCACAAAGTCCAATCACTAAAATGAAATAAAATTATTTTTTCTACCTTTGTTGTCTGACCATTTTATTCTCTGATCATGCTGGTCCCGATCTGAGGCTTCTGCTTTCCTGTCTTCTCTTAGCTCTCTTTCTGTGGTCTATGGTCCATTTGCCATTTCTTATCTCTTCTTTTGTTTTCTTCACTTCTTTCTATCAGCCTATTTCCAGCCCCAGTAATCCTCCCCAGTATCAGCCCTCTTTCCAGTCCTCCCCCCTCCTAGTACTATACAATGTCAACCGCCTTGCATTCCCAGGACTGCCTCTGGTATCCATTCCCTTCTAATACCCATCCTTCCCTACCGTCCAGCCCCTTCAAGTCCAAATACCATCGTAGGTATCAGCTTACTTCCATTCTCAGTGCCACCCCCCAGTCAGCTCCCTTCCAGTCACCCTACCCTCTGTCCATCCCCCTTCCAGTGCCATTCGCACATGTCAGCTCCCTTCCAGCCTCCTCTCCATTACCCACTCCCATCTCCTTTCCAGTCCCCCTTCAATACATCCCAGGTGTCAGCTCCATTCCAGCTCCCTCCTTCCCCCCATTTCAGCTCCTTTCCAGGCCCCTCATTCCCCCATGTCAGCTCCCTTCCTGCCCCCTCCGCTCCTGTGTCAGTTCCCTTCCTGCCCCCTGCTTCGCTGATCGTAAACTGGCATTTCCTATCTCGCGCAAGACAGGAAATGCCTGCTCACCATCAGTGCCGGCGGACTCAACTTTAACAGAGCTGTGGGAAAGAAGGGAAATGCTCTCCCTTCACGGCTCTGCAAAGCTGGCTGGTGCCGGGAAAACAATGGCAGGGCTCTTCCAGGGCAGTGTGGCCACGGAACCCTTGATTCTGCCGCTGCAGCAGTGGAAGCAGCTTCTCCAGCCATTTTATTTTTTTGTTTAAATTTTGAAGGCCGAGTGAGGCCGAGTGCTGCCCCCAAAAAGTTGCCGCCTGAGGTCACTGCCTCACACAGCCTCATTATAAAGCCACCCCTGTTGTTGGTTTTCAGAGTCATGGCTTGGCACAGGTCATGGGTGGTACTGTCGTGATCCAGGCCCAGACAGCATAAGCAGCAGTCATGGGTGTCTGTAACAGACATAGTTTGATTGCAGCGGTCACACTTTTTGAACCCACTGGGAGAAATGATGGGAGACACCCAGCCGGGGTCAATAACCCCTGGGTAAAAAAGGGCACAAATGCCAGTTAAGGGAAGCCTCATTAAAAAAGAATGAGAACGGCGATGGCTCGAGGCAGAAAGAAGAACCAGTACACAAACTGGGAAAAAACAACTTTGTAGGATAGTTTTAGAGGAATTTTTCTGGGGAAACAGAACAAGCATCTGTTGGGCTCCGAGGGAAAAAGGAGACTGAGCAAGATTGCACCCTTGGGTGGGAAGGTGACCACGCATGTGTAGTAGCACTCCCAAAGGCTATCTTTGAAAGCTGAGGAAATGATCTGCATGGGCTCCGTCAGTGCAGACTTCACCCATCGTGATTCTGATCCCATGGGGTACATCTAGCGATTCAGTTCTGGCCTGCACATAAAGGCACTGCCTGGCTAACTCAGCCAGGGCTTTTAAATGGAGCTGTGGTGCCATGGTGTCATGTTGCCATGGCATCACAGCTCCATTTAAAAGCCGCGATGCCAGTCGCCTGCCCAAAATGTTAATTCCCCTCAGCCCAACCCCCAATCCAGCCTCCTAAGGCCAGGGTCGGGCTGTGGGGAATTAACACTACCCCCCACCCCCAGCCCCATCCACCCCCCAGAGCAGCAAAATTAAAACATCCAGGGAAGTTATTCCACTCCAGGAGTGGAATAGGTTCCCAGCCATTTTGCTGGCCCTGGACATACAGGGCCGACATTAGAATCAGCCTTGTACTTCCAGGGTCGGTGACCACCCACTGCCCGCCCAAACTTCGCTCCCGTGCTGCCCCTTTCCTGCCCCCGTATATCTTCCCCGCACAACTGGCGGGGAGGTTATACAGGGGCAGGAGCCGGCACGAATAGCAGGGATGGATGTTCGGTTGGGATGTCCATCCCCGCTATTTGTGCCTCAGAATGACCCCCTATATCAACCGACTTACCTTTGTCTACCTGTTTATTCACACCTTCAAAAAAATATAATGGTTTTCTCCTATTAAACCATGACTATCTACATGTTCAGTAATTTTATTCCTTATAATGGTTTCTACTGACGTTAGGCTCACCAGTCTGTAGTTTCCCGGATCACCCTGGAACCCTTTTTAAAAATTGCCTTTACATTGGCCATTCTTCAATCTTTAGGTACTATAGATCAGTGGTCCCCAACTCAGTCCTATGGGGCCCACCAGCCAGTCAGGTTTTCGGGATATCCCTAATGACTATGCATGAGATATATATGCATTAGAGATATCCTGCCAACCTGACTGGTTTGTGGCCCTCCAGGGCTCGATTTGGAGACCCCTGCCTTACACCTCCGTCATTTAAGATTGTGAGTGGGCAAGGTGCAGATGTCCAAGACATCAAAAAGGTTAGATAGAATTTGTCACAGTCCTCCTCACTTCTCACCACCACCAAAAAATTGTCTATTAGACAACTTTTTGGTGGTGGTGAGAATCGAGGAGGAATGTGACACATTCTATATACCCTTTCGATGTCTAGGACATTTGTACCTTGCCCACTCACAATCTTAAATGACAGAGGTGTAAGGCAGGGGTCTCCAAATCCAGCCCTGGAGGGCCACAAACCAGTCAGGTTAGCAGGATATCTCTAATGCATATATATCTCATGCATAGTCATTAGGGATATCCCGAAAACCTGACTGGCCAGTGGGCCCCATAGGACTGGGTTGGGGACCACTGCTCTAGATGATTTTAATGATAGTTCACAGATTACTAATAGTAGGTCTGCAATATCATATTTCAGTTCTTTCAACACCCTTGGATATATACCATCCAGTCTAGATGATCTGCTACTCTTTAGTTTATCAAATAATTGTAATACATCTTCTCAGTTTATCGATATTTTTTTCAATTACGATATTTATTTATTTATTTAACCATTTTCCTATACCGCTCTGTCCTTCACTCAGAGTGGTTTACATTGCAACTCAACATTATACATAGAACAATTGAACAGTATTCATGAACAGGGGAGGGGGAAAAAAGTAGGCAACAGGATTAACTATGTACAGAGTCATGAGTGCATGACATAACTATATACAGTTTGGTATGTAATGTTTATTTAAATACCATTTCAGGCATGCAGAACTTCCCTACATCTTCTTCAGTAAAGACCGAAGCAAAGAATTCATGTGGAGCCCGATCAAAGTAGGAGCATGTCTGGGCCTTCTAGATGGCCCCGAGCAGGATGGGCCCATTTGGACCTGATTCTGCACCGTGGGAATCAGACATTCCTGCAGGTGCAGGATCACATCGCTTGACCCCAGGCTGGGCAGCTGGGGCCTGGATCCGGCAGTGGGGACCTACCGGCCTCCAATTCCAGCTCCGTGTGTGGTTCCTGGGCCTGATCGCTTTCATCTTCACTGCTTCTTCCACCTCCACGGTGGAATAAGCGGCATGTCCAGTCTGTACCTGCAGGACGTACAGGGCCATGACCTAAATTGGCCCTGTATGTCTTGCCATCTCGGCCCACCCCCAGTCTACCCCCTCCCACCAGCTCTCCCCATACTGCTGCTCTGGCCATGCAGGGAGAGTCTGTGGTGGAATATGGGCAGAATGGTTTGTGGGGACGTGCAGCCTTGAAGTTGCCTTGCTGAATTGGGCCCTCAGTCTCTCCTCTGTGGCCTTGATTACCCTTAGTGCCTCTTTTTCCCCTCTATCATCCAATGATGCAACCAACTCTCTCTCAGTTTTTTGCTTTAAATGTACTTGAAAAAGTTTCTACTATTTGTTTTTATTTTCACGGCAAGTTTTTTTTTCAAATTCTCTCTGCCTGCCTTATCAATGCCTTGAATCTAAACGTGCCAGTTGTTTTTCATGTTTTTGTCATTTGGCTTCTTTTTCCATTTCCTGAAAGATGCTTTTTAGGCTACAACAGCCTCTCTGACCTGACCTTTAAACCATGTTGGCGGTGTTTTGGCCTTCCTTCCACTTTTCTTAAAGCATGGAATACATTATAGCATTTTTAAACAACACCCATACTTGATGTAAATCTTAAACCTTTGCAGCTGCTCCTTTTAGTTTTTTCTTAATTATTTTCCTCATTTTATCAGTCTCCCTTTTCAAAGTTAAAAGGTAGTACTGTCTATTTCCTTGCCGTTGTTCTTCCATTTATTAAATCAAATGTGATCATGCTATCATCACTATTGTCAAGTGGCCCCAACACTCTTATTTCTTGTACCAGAAAGCATAGTTACTCACCTGTAACAGGTGTTCTCCATGGACAGTAGGAATCAGTCCCCACATATGGGTGATGTCGGCGATGACAGAGCCCTCGCGGAAGCATCTCAAAGAAATGTGTTGTCCCCTTCCCGCTCAAGGTTGCCATCTTGCTCAGTTGGGCACATCACTAGATCCCAACCAAGAAGATGGGCAAAAACTAGACAGCAACTCCAAGGGGAGGAGTTAGGGTTATGAGGACTGATTCCTGCTGTCCCTTAAGAACACCTGTTACAGGTAACTACGCTTTCTCCAGAAACAAGCAGGAAGTCAGTCTTCAGATATGGGACTCTCTCGCTCCAAGCTACCGAGGATCGGTAGAAAAAGCATGGCCCAGCTATGAGCAGCCTCAGTGTCCAGGGAGAACTATGGCTCCGGTAGTCTGAACAAGAAGGATCAGAGGGCAGGAGTTGCCTAAACCCTGAAGAGGTTAAGAAATATGGCCTGGCTGAAGGTGCTGTCCCATCGGGATCGCTCTCTAGGCAGTAGTGGGCTGCGAACATATGGACCGAAGACCAGGTGGAGGCTTTGCAAATGTCTGCCATAGACACCAACCACAGATTCGCAACCGAGGTCGCCATTGCCCTGATGTTGTGCACCGTGACTCGGCGCTCCAGGTGAACCCCAGCCCGACTATGAGTGAAAGTGATGCAGTCTGCCTCCCAGACTGATATGGTCCATTTAATGACAGCCTGCCACAGATGACGGGTTTGTGATAAGGAAGCTTATCAAAGATCAGGGAGTAATGACAAAAGAGGAGAATTTACTCTGATCAAGGGACCTTTGCTAGCAGGTTATAGAACTAAGACAGCTTGTTTTCCTAAAAGACTACATGATCCAGAATGCACTTGTATGCAGAAAGCCCCTAAGGGAGCTAGAGTGGAAAAGCATGTGCCTAATCAGAGAAAGCATTATGTCATCCCTAATCAAACAGCCCCTAGACGAATGCTTAATCCACAACACCTGAAGAATGCAAGGGTGGAGTTGCAATCTAAGCCCTTTAAAGCTAAAGGGGAATCTTCAGGAAGATAGAAGGAGACGGAGACAAAGTCAGAGAACAGAAGGAAGAACAACCGGAACCCAAAGGAACAAGGACAAGGAAGCAGACGGTCCAAGAGAGGAGCTCAGAAAAGTACCTATGCCTGGAGAGATACCTGGGGAAAAGGATCAGAGGACTGGAGAAAGCCAGAGGTCTGTAGATCCACAGCCAGGAACCCTCAAGCAACACCTAGGAAGAGGTCCGTTGCATCTAAGGAGGAAAGGAGTCCAAATACCTCTTGGAGGACGTCTGGAGAAAGGATCCTGAGGTCCAGAGATACCAACTGGAGGACAGGACACAAAAGCTCTATTGCATACTGGCCAGGATACCAGAAGAAGCAGCCTGACACTTGCCTGGATTCAGGTAGGAACTGTCAACGTTTCTCTAGCTTTGAGCAGTACAAACAACAGGGAAACAGTTTCTCTCCATGCAGAGGTCAGTTCCTAAAGCCCTCTAAATCAGACGGAGAAACAGAATCTATGCAATTTCAAGAGCAAGGTTTAATATATGATACAGAGGATAATTATATGGACGTTTTTTGAGTAGGTTGTTATTTTAGGAAAATCCTAAATATCAGAACAAACATCAAAAGGAAACATTCTAAATATTAGCTTCCCATAAAGTTGTGTTGAATGAAAAAGCTTTTGGGAAGGTTTTGTACATGTGCTGAAACCAAGCTACGGATTGCAGTTAATTGACACCTGCTGGTGGAGGAGAGCCCAGCACAAGCCGTGCACACATAGGATTAAAAAGTTATTTTCTGTATGGAGAAAGTGAGCATTGCTTTTGTACAAAGAAGTTTCCCTC
Organism: Ichthyophis bannanicus; assembly: GCA_033557465.1. Lineage (NCBI taxonomy): Eukaryota > Metazoa > Chordata > Amphibia > Gymnophiona > Ichthyophiidae > Ichthyophis > Ichthyophis bannanicus. The sequence goes on from CM066036.1 coordinate 179,071,572, forward strand.
TTTGATTTATTTTTCCCCAGCACTGCTAAGGAGTTTATTAGCAGTGGCTGAAAGAAGCCTTTCTGTTCTATAAAGGACTTTGATTCTTATTTGCATAAGATATTTCAGTTGCCTTATTTTGTGTTGAAGAAAACCCTGGAGAGGTTATCTGGAAGGTGTTACCAAGCATATCTGTGTGTGGGATAATCACCCCATAAATAAACTCTAATTTTGTCTACACTCGACCAACTACAAGAGTTTTCATTATTTTAAAAAGGCAAGCTTTGTGTGAATGGACTTCAATAACCACAATCTTTTGCAAGACAGTTTATTTGCATACTTGCCAAGATGGTGGTACCTTCATAACAAGCACCCCCTTTTACAGTGGCGTAGTTTTTCGGATTGCTTTTACACTAAGGATACCAGGAATTATAAGGATTTACAGCTGAAAAAGTGAAAGATAAAGTTTCAAGCCAGAAGGTGGAAAGTGGGTTTTTTTTTCCTTGACTACGCCTTGGAGAATACAGAAGCTGATCCAGGAGCAGTTCCAAGAGGGAAAAGATCCTGTGAGAGCCTGATTCATCACTGGTATAAGGTAAAATGTACCTGGGCATGACCAGTGGTGGATAAAAAGTCTAGATACGGGGGCAGTTTAAAAAAAAAAGAAAAAAAGAAACCACCTGTTTGTAGGGTGTCGCCCTTTGTGTTTTTTTCTTTTGTTTTCTTACAGGGTCATACAGAATGGATCCCAAGGAACTGGTCAGCTGTATGGCAGCTCAGTTTGCCCGGCAACAGGAGCTCGCACAGCAGGCTCAGAACGCCACAATCACAGCCCTGAGGGAGCAGCAGAAGCCAGTGCTTGACCTTGTTGAAGCATTAATTGCACTACGCACCCAAGGAGGAGCTGATTCAACACTGTCAGTGACACCGGGTACTCCCCAGGTGGACAATGTGGGACTGTGTCAGGGTATTGGGGCATTTAGTCTGGGAAAACTTTTACCTGAGGACAATGTTAATGATTTCCTGGAAACCTTTGAAAGGGTAGCTCAGGCACTAGCGTGGCCAGAGAACCAGTGGTCAGTAAGGCTGGCAACCTCATTAACTGAGGAGGCGCTTGCCGCCTATAGAGCCGTGCCAGCAGCTCAAGCTTTAAATTATAGGGATGTTAAAGCTGCTATAAGGGTTCGCCTAGGATTGACTGTTTCTGAATAGAGGCAGATGTTTAGGGCTACTATGTTGTGAGTGGGTGAAACACCCAGAGCTCTGAGTCAAAGGATCAGAGGACTAGTTCTAAAATGGTTAAATCCTGAAGGGAAGAATGTGGAAATGGTTTTGGACACTATAATGCTTGAACAATTCATGTTAGCTGTGCCAAAAGACTTGCAAACTTTCCTAATACAGCAAAATTGCCAGAACCTAGGAGAGGCAACCATGTTATCAGAATGGTTCATGGAAGCCACGCAGGCTTGCCATAGAATGGGTGGCCCTCTGAAGGTTGGTGCTGAGGCAAGCTGTGCTGTATCAGAAAAGAAAATGATAAAGAATGCTGTTTCTAACAGTGATATTGTACCTAACCAATGTGGAAAATGGGGACATTTGGAAAAGGCATGTCAGTTTCACACTAGTTTAATAGGTACTGGTTTAAGACACCCTGAAGAAGGTTTCCTTTTGGTGGTTGATGTGCAGGGAATTACCACGAATGCTCTGTTAGACTCTGGGGCAGACCAGAGTATGCTGTATAAAAGGCTTTGGAAGAGGATAGAGGCCCAAGAAAAATTTGAGCCTAGAACCCTGAAAGCAATGTTTATATTAGATGCATTCATGGAGCTGTTTCATCATTCCCCACCTACAAGCTAACGGTTAAGGGCTTGGGAGTACAATAGGAAATTCCTTTAGCACTGGTCCCAGGCTTCCATTTGATTTAGTCCTAGGAAGAGACTGGCCACAATTTAAACAAGGGTTAGTGAAAGGACTAGAGCAGAAGAGGGGCCTTGTATCCACCCGATCACAGGCTAAAGTAGGAAGCTGGGAGGAGGGGGAACAGGCAGAGTTATTAGGAGACTTACCCTCTCATGATGATTTAATAACCCCACCATCTGGGAAAGTAAGAAAAATGAAAGCACAGAAACGCCGTGAGAGACTTTGCAGAGCACAGGGTAGGGCTGAGTTGGAGGCTGGCTAAGACTTACCCTGGGTGCCAGCTGAGCTAGTGGCAAAGTTTCCCAACTTTCCACAGGAACAGCGAGCTGATCAAGCTCTCACCCAAGCTTTTGAATATGCTCAAGAGGTCCAAGAGGATCTGCCCAGATTTATATTGGATAATGAAATACTATATAGAGAGAGTCAGGACCCCAGGAATGGGATCATACGTAAACAGTTAGTGGTACCCACAACTTTTAAGGGACTAGTGCTTAGACTTGCCCATGATCATCCAGTGGGAGGCCATAAAGGGATGCAAGGAACGCTGGATCAAATACTAATACGTTTTTACTGGCCAGGTATTTTTAAGGAAACTGCCCAATTTTGTGCTGCTTGTCCAGCGTGCCAGCGTGTTACAGCATCTCACCCACCGGTGGTGCCTTTAATTCCCACACCAATTATAACAGACCCAGTAGGACGCATTGCTGTGGACATAGTAGGGCCATTAGTTAAAACACCCCCAGGTTTCCAATACATCCTAGTTATGGTTGATCAGGCAACAAGGTTTCCCTGGGCCATACCATTAAGGAATATTTCTGCCAAAATGATAGCTTTAGAGCTAATCAAATTATTTTGTGAAATAGGGTTCCCCAGAGAGGTGTTAACTGACCGAGGATCTAATTTTGTATCCAAGTATTTAGCCCAAGTCTGGGATGCCTTTGGCATTCAGCATGTAAAAACCTCAGCCTACCATCCTCAATCAAATGGTTTGGTGGAGGGATTCAACCAAACTCTCAAACAGATGTTGAGAAGAGGACTAGCAGGGGATTTAAAGGAATGAGATATGTTATTTCCCTTTGCCTTATATGCCTGCAGGGAATGAATTCAAGTTTCCCTAGGTGTATCCCCATATGAATTGATGTATGGTAGGGCCCCACGTGGATTGTTAGATATCTTGAGGGAGCAATGGCTAGATCCTGAACCAGAGAATCAGGAAGTTCCACAGTTCTTGCATGATTTGAGGGCACGTTTAAAGAGGACTTCCCAGGTTGCAGAGAGAAACCTGCTGGACAGTCAAGTGCGCCAGAAAGGGTGGTATGACAGGAAGGCCAAAAGCCGCCAGTTAACCCTGGGTGAAAAGGTGTTGGTACAGGTAGCAGGTACAGCGCCCAAGTTTGAAGTACAGTGGAAAGGGCCATGGAAGGAAGTTAAACGGGTGAGCCCAGTGTCTTATGTGGTGGAAAATACTAGGGGGCGTAGGCAAACCTACCACATAAATGTACTAAAATCTTGGAAAGAGAGGCCTGCAACTGATGATGTCCCTAGCACTAGCCAAGGAATAGGTAAGCGACCAGAAGATAATAATAATGCTCTCACAGGTATTACGGACTGTGAAGAAGAGGTTTCACAACCAAAACCAGTCCGTAATAACTTAAGCAGGGGGGTATGTGATAAGGAAGCTTATCAAAGCTCAGGGAGTAATGACAAAAGAGGAGAATTTACTCTGATCAAGGGACCTGCGCTGGCAGGTTATAGAACTAAGACAGCTTGTTTCCCTAAAAGACTACATGATCCAGAATGCACTTGTATGCAGAAAGTCCCTAGGGGAGCTAGAGTGGAAAAGCATGTGTCTAATCAGAGAAAGCATTATGTCATCCCTAATCAAACAACCCCTAGACGAATGCTTAATCCACAACACCTGAAGAATGCAAGGGTGGAGTTGCAATCTAAGCCCTTTAAAGCTAGAGGGGAATCTTCAGGAAGACAGAAGGAGACGGAGACGAAGTCAGAGAACAGAAGGAAGAACAACTGGAACCCAAAGGAACAAGGACAAGGATGCAGACGGTCCAAGAGAGGAGCTTAGAAAAGTACCTATGCCTGGAGAGATACCTGGGGAAAAGGATCAGAGGACTGGAGAAAGCCAGAGGTCTGTAGATCCACAGCCAGGGACCCTCAAGCAACACCTAGGAAGAGGTCTATTGCATCTAAGGAGGAAAGGAGTCCAAATACCTCTTGGAGGACGTCTGTAGAAAGGATCCTGAGGTCCAGAGATACCAACTGGAGGACAGGACACAAAAGCTCTATTGCATACTGGCCAGGATACCAGAAGAAGCAGCCTGACGCTTGCCTGGATCCAGGTAGGAACTGTGAACGTTTCTCTAGCTTTGAGCAGTGCAAACAACAGTGAAACAGTTTCTCTCCGTGCAGAGGTCAGTTCCTAAAGCCCTCTAAGTCAGACGGAGAAACAGAATCTATGCAATTTCAAGAGCAAGGCTTAATATATGATACAGAGGATAATTATATGGACTGTTCTTTGAGTAGGTTGTTATTTTAGGAAAATCCTAAATATCAGAACAAACATCAAAAGGAAACATTCTAAATATTAGCTTCCCATAAAGTTTTGTTGAATGAAAAAGCTTTTGGGAAGGTTTTGTACGTGTGCTGAAACCAAGCTACTGATTGCAGTTAATTGACACCTGGGAGGAGAGCCCAGCACAAGCCGTGCACACGTAGGATTAAAAAGTTCTTTTCTGTATGGAGAAAGTGAGCATTGCTTTTGTACAAAGAAGTTTCCCTCTTTGATTTGTTTTTCCCCAGCACTGCTAAGGAGTTTATTAGCAGTGGCTGAAAGAAGCCTTTCTGTTCTATAAAGGACTTTGATTCTTATTTGCATAAGATATTTCAGTTGCCTTATTTTGTGTTGAATAAAACCCTGGAGAAGTTATCTGGAAGGTGTTACCAAGCATATCTGTGTGTGGGATAATCACCCCATAAATAAACTCTAATTTTGTCTACACTCGACCAACTACAAGAGTTTTCATTATTTTAAAAAGGCAAGCTTTGTGTGAATGGACTTCAATAACCACAATCCTTTGCATACTTGCCAAGATGTTTAATTTGCATACTTGCCAAGATGGTGGTACCTTCATAACAAGCACCCCCTTTTACAGGTTGAAGAAGACAAAAAGCTGCGATGCTTTCTGGTGGCCCTGGGTCCGCTGTAGGTAGAAGGACAGGGCTCGTTTGCAATCCAAGGTGTGGTGGACAGACAATTCCGTATCAGCATGAGGCCTCGGGAAGAAGGTAGGGAGAACTACCTATTGATTGAGGTGGAAATCGGAGACCACCTTTGGAAGAAACTTGGGGTGAATGTGGATTACCACCCTTTTCTTGGAGAACCTCATGTAGGGAGGCTCAGTCACCAATGCCTGGAGCTCGCTGACTCTGTGAGCAGAGGTGAGACCTACTGGGAAGGCTACCTTCCAGGATAGGTGGCATAGGGAGCAGGTAGTCATGGGCTCCAATGGCAACTTGGAGAGCTGTGCCAAGATTATATTAAGGTTCCATTCCACCAGTGGTGGTCGAATGGGTGGTTTGGACAGTAAGAGGCCCCACATAAACCTGGTTATGAGGGGCTGTATGGAGAGGGGCTTGCCCTCGATGGGGTGATGGTTAGCAGAGAGAGTGCTAAGGCACACCCTGACAGAGCTGGACTTAAGTCCAGACCAAGAAAAGTGGAGGAGGTACTGCAGGTACTGCAGGACCAAGTGTACTGGGCAAGAGAACAGGTCCATTTGATACTCTGGGCACCACACAGTGAACCGATGCCACTTAAAGACAAAAGCTTGTCTGGTGGAATCCTTGTGATAGGCGAGGATGATTTCCTCTATCTCCTTGGAAAGGTTCAGTGGGGCTAGAGAGACCTGCTCAGCTGCTACACCATGAGGGAGAGAAATGCCAGATGGGCATAGAGAATCGAACCATCCTCCAGAGTCAGGAGTCCTGAGGATCTCCCAAGGGGAATCGGGAATCCCACCAAGAAGCGGAACAGCAGGAGGAACCAGGGGCTACAAGAATCACCAATGCCTTGTCGTACTGGATCTTGAACAGGATCCGAGCAATCAGTGGTGTGGGGAAAAAGCATACAGAAGGCCCTTTGACCACCAGAGAAGGAAGTCATTGGCTGCCACCTGGGAAGGGTGCAGCTGAGGGCCGCAGAATTGGGCCAACTGAGCGCTGGCCAGCTGGTGAAGAGGTCCAGACTGGGGGTTCCCCATAGCCAAAAGAGCTGAAGCGTCACCTCTGGGTCCAGCTGCCATTCGTGTGGCTAAAGGACCCTGCTCATCCCATCTGCCAATGCATTGTCCTGGTCCGGGAGATTGACCATTCTGAGGAGCATCCCCTGATTGGTTGCGAAGGAGCAGAGGGCCATGGCCTCTTCACAGAGGAGGTAGGAGCCTGTGCCGTCCTACTTGTTCACATAGAACATCGTGACCTGATTGTCCATCTGGATGAGCACTGACTGGTGCTGTAGATGGTGTCTGAAGACCTTAAGGGTGAGGAAGACAGCTCTGAGCTCAAGCAGGTTGATCTGCTGCTAGCTCTCCGCAAGTGAGAAAGATCCCTGGGTTGCAGTGCCTCACAATGGGCACCCAACCCATTAGGGAAGCATCCATCATAAACATGAAATAACACAAGATGTCACTAGAATTCTTTTACAGAGCAAGAGCTGATGACTATGTATTGGATAAAATTTACTTGTTTATGGCAAAATTATTTATTACTGCAGAATTACAGAAATTACGCTGTGCCAGCAGTGACCTATAGTTGACTGTACAATGAACTATGGTTGTACAGTTCATAGTCTATGTTTACTCTTTATGCTTGAGCTAACAATATTCTTAAGCTATTTTAGAACAGTTACACAGCTCTCATGATCATGATATCTTATTCTATTTAAAAGAAGTAGGTGAAAAGATAAACTTGTGACTTTAATAAAATGGCAGAGTACTTAAAGGAGGAGATGACGGGGTGGAAGGAGATAAAGGAAGTGGAATTGCAATGGGCTAAACTAAAGAAGGCAATAAAAGGGGCAACAGATAAATATGTAAGAAAAGTAAATAAAAACAAGAGGAGAAGGAAACCTATTTGGTTTTCCAAAGAGGCGGCTGCTCAAATAAAGGCAAAAAACACAGCTTTCGCAAAATTCAAAAGCTTGCAAACAGAAGAACACAGAAATGAATACAGGATCCAACTCAAAGAGTCTAAAAGAGTAATAAGGATAGCAAAGTCAAAGGCAGAGGAAAGGATGGCTAAAGATGTTAAGGGTGGCAACAAAACTTTCTTCAGGTATATTCGGGAAAGGAAGAAGATCAGAGTTGGAATTGCAGGACTCAAAAGTGCTGGGAAAGGACTCGTGGAAAGTGACACCGAAAAAGCAAAATTGCTAAGCAAATACTTCTGCTCTGTTTTTACTAAAGAAGATCCTGGAGATGGACCAACTGTGACTCCCAAATATAAAAATGAGAATGAAGTAGATACCACACCATTCACAGAAGATGAGGTGTTAGAACAACTTGCTAAACTGAAAGTGGACAAAGCCATGGGACCGGATGGGATACATCCCAGGATACTGAAAGAGCTCAGAGAGGTTCTTGCAGGACCGTTAAAGGATGCCTTCAACAGATCCTTGGAAACAGGAGAGGTTCCTCAGGACTGGAGAATGGCTGATGTCGTACCTCTACACAAAAGTGGTGACAGGGAAGAAGTGTCAAACTACAGGCCCGTGAGCCTTACCTCGGTGACGAGAAAAGTAATGGAGGCGCTCCTGAAAGAGAAAATAGTGAACTTTCTCAAAACCAACAGGATGCAAGATCCGAGGCAACATGGTTTTACTGAAGGACGGTCTTGCCAAACAAATCTGATTGAGTTCTTTGACTGGGTGACCAAGGAACTAGATCGGGGCATGCGATGGATGTCATCTACCTGGATTTCAGCAAAGCCTTTGATACTGTTCCTCATAGGAGGCTTGTCAACAAACTCAGTAGCTTGGGGATGGGTCCCAAGATGGTAAACTGGATTAGAAATTGGTTGACTGACAGACGACAGAAGGTGATTGTACATGGAGCTCACTCAGATGAGAGGAAGGTGATTAGCAGGGTTCCCCAGGATTCGGTCCTGGGCCCGGCACTGTTCAATGTATTTGTGAGTGATATTGCTGAAGGACTGAATGGAAAAGTCTGTCTTTTTGCAGACGACACAAAAATTTGCAACAGAGTGGACTCCCCCGAGGGAGTGGTTAACATGAGGAAAGATCTACAAAAGCTGGAAGACTGGTCTAATGCTTGGCAACTACGATTTAATGCGAAAAAGTGCAGTGTCATGCACTTGGGTAGCAGAAATCCAAGGGAAATGTACGCGATAGGGGGCGAGAGGTTGGTATGCACGGTTCAGGAGAAAGACCTTGGTGTGATTATCTCTGATGATCTCACGGTGGCAAAACAGTGCGACAAGGCAGTGGCAAAAGTCAGGAGGATGTTGGGCTGCATACAAAGAGGGATTACCAGCAGAAAGGAAGAGGTACTTATACCACTGTATAAGTCACTGGTGAGGCCTCACTTGGAATACTGTGTTCAGTTTTGGAGACCGTATCTTGCAAAAGATGTAAAAAGACTGGAAACTGTTCAGAGGAAAGCAACCAAAATGATTTGGAGCCTGCGTCACAAGCCTTATGAGAAGAGACTTGAAGACCTAAATATGTACACTTTGGAGGAGAGGAGGGACAGGGGAGATATGATTCAGACCTTTAAATACTTAAAGAGAAATGATGAACAAACAAACCTCTTCCAAAGACGGGGAAGCTGTAAAACTAGAGGGCATAACATGAAGCTGCAAGGTGGTAAATTGAAAGGCAATTTCAGGAAATATTTTTTCACTGAAAGGGTTGTGGATGCTTGGAATGCCCTCCCGATGGAAGTGGTGGGGGCAAACACGGTGACGGAATTCAAAAAGGCATGGGACAAACACAGTGGATTCCTTTACAGCAATAGGATAAAAACAAGATAAACGGTACCATCTAACTTCTGAACCATATAACGTCTCAGAAATAGGGGTGTCCTACATAGAATGGTGGGTTTACCCCTAAACAAAGACATGGGGAGGGGTGGCCTGCACAGAGCGACAGGTGCACCTACTCTTGCCATCTTGCTGGGCAGACTAGATGGACCATGCTGGTCTTTATTTATTTATTTATTTATTTATTTAACATCTCTTATATACCGCGCTATTAAAATCAGTGCGGTGTACAATGAACAAAATATACTGCAATGTGTACAGGTAACATCGAGTTTACAGAGAACAAGGGAATATATAACATGGAATAACAGGGATAACTATGTACAATCAACATTATACTATGAATATGCTTTTATTATATATAACTATGTACAATCAACATTATACTATGAATGTGCTTTTATTTTATCTGCCGTCCTTTACTATGTTACTATGTTACTATGAGTGATGATCATTGTTAGCACATTTTAGAGATCTGTATCAAGAAATTCATCTATCTTCAATTACATATGGGGGATTCTGGTATCCCTCTATCTGTCCATTCCTATAGTCCTCCCTATCATTCTATAAAAAATCATTACAAAAGAGTTGTAGCTCAAACATGTGCAAGCCCAGAATAAATCTTCTACAGTGGGGTTCATTTTTGAAGATGTTCCTTCAGAGTCTTAGGCACATCTGGTTCATAGGTGAGCTTCATCCTGCTAGTTGGAAGAAGTCTTTATACATAACATACACTTAGAAATAGATTACAATTATTCAGTAAATTAACCCAAAACCATGTGACATTGTTTGCCTTTGCTTAGCCTCAAATGTGTACAGAAAGCAAGGCTTTACCAATTATTCTTGTAAGCACTACCTCTTCTAGCAGTGGCCAACTGCTTCTCATGGATCTTTCAATAGCTCAGAGATTAGTCACCCACATCATGACATCAGTTCACACCCGATTCTTCAGCACCATCCTTTCTCACCATGAGCTGTGCCATGCACATCTTTATCTTTCTTTATCTTTAATTACATTTAATATACCGCCCTTGTCGAAACGTAAGGGCGGTTTACAATAAAATAATATAAATAAAAGCATTAAAACAGAAAGGAAATCCATTAAAATAGAGAAAAGATGGACCAAAGAGGTCACAAAACACAACAGACAAAAGACAAACCAAACAAACAAATGGGACATAATCAGACAAGGACAAAAGAACAAAACTATTGGGAGGGAAGGTCATAAGCCTGTTGAAACAGGTAGGTTTTGAGCTGATTCTTGAATTGTTGGTAAGAAGATTCCAAACGGAGTGAAGAAGGTAGAGAATTCCATAGTGAAGGACCCAAGAAGAAGAAGGCAGCATGCCGTGTTTGTTCGAGGTGAGCGCGAGATGGGGGGGGGGGGGGGAAGAAACAGGCGGTTGGCATGCAAAGAGCGGAGCTGACGATAAGGGGTGTGAAGGGAAACAATATTTGCTAAATACTGAGGATTGGAAGTGTGGATGACTTTATGTAATATAATAAGGACCTTATATTTAAACCGGAAGCGTAATGGAAGCCAATGGAGACGAAACAAAAGAGGAGTGATATGGTCTGATTTACGAGCAAAAGTAATAATACGGGCGGCTGTGTTCTGTAGAAGCTGAAGACGTTTGAGCTGGTAGGCAGGAAGGTTGGCATAGATTATATTACAATAGTCCAGCCTGGACATGACTAGAGCTAACACCAGAGTGGTAAGGGAATCCTGTGACAAGACTGAACGAACTGAACGTATTTGCCGTAAAGTAAAGAAGGAGCGACGGGACAAGGTAGATACATGGTCATGGAAGGACAGGGATGAATCTAAAATCACCCCTAAGTACCGGAGAGAGGAAGTGAGAGGAATGGGTGTAGAATCGATTTGGGGTGCAATGACCGGACAAGAAGAACTCAAGGACACCCACATGGCGAAGGATTTAGTGGGATTTAGATGTAAATAATTAGATGAGAGCCAGGTGGCAACATGGGAAAGACAATCATTGAGGGGGGTGATATCAATAGCGACTGGAGAAGTGTGAAAGAGAAAGACAATATCATCAGCATAAATGTAGGTGGAAACTGGAAATTGTTGGGCCAAAAGGGGAAGAGGGGCAAGAAAAATATTAAAAAGCAGAGGGGAGAGAACTGATCCTTGGGGGACTCCACAGACCAATGGAATGGTCGGTGAGGTCTGGTGAGCAGCATGGACAACATAGGAACGGGAAGTGAGAAAGGAACGGAACCAACGTAACACCACACCCCGAACACCAATATTAGAAAGACGGGACAAGAGGGTCTGATGATCAATTAAGTCAAATGCGGCAGATAGATCCAATGAAACCAAAAGTGTGATGTCACCCCGTTCATGTGCAACGTGAAGTTCGTTTACCAAAGCAAGAAGGATAGTTTCAGTGCTGTGTCCTGGTCTGAAGCCGGCCTGACGGGGGTGGAGAACATTAGTAGCCTCAACATGAGAGGAAAGTTGCAGAAAAACTAGGCGCTCCAACATTTTGGCAAGAAAGGGGAGGTTAGAGACTGGGCGCCAATGGGACAACACAGAGGGATCAAGGGAGGGCTGCTTCAGCAGGGGATGTACTACGGCAGATCTCCATGCCAAAGGGAAATGACCTGAAGATAAACTGGAGTTAAACAGAGTAGTGATGAGAGGTATAAGCTGAAGAGAAGGGTCCACCAGCCAAGCAGAAGGGACTGGATCCAGAGCGCAGGTGGTCTTCCTAGACTGGGATAAGGTGAGTAATACCTCCGCTGAGGTAAGGGAGTGGAAAGAAGACCAAGTATGAGATAAAGTCCTGTTAGTAGAGCTAGTCACACCAGGAATAGCAATACCAGAGGCTTCAATAGTAACAGGCTCCTCCAAGGAAAGGGGCAAGGGAGAAGCTGAGGAGAAAATGGATGGTGACAAAGGAAGCGGGGGAGCAGCAGGAAAGGAAGAACGTAAGTTCTGGACTTTATCAGAGAAAAAAGATGCTAAGGATGCGGGGGATGGCATGGCAACTTGAGAGGCAAAAGGGGAAACAGTAGAAGAAAGTTGCCGTAGAATTGTGTGCAATTGTCTTGAGGAATTAGCAGCTTGTGAAATACCTAGAGTGTAATATGAGCGTTTGGCAGATTGAACTGCGGAACGATATTCTGAAAATAACAGTTTAAAACGAGCCATGGCAGATGTAGATGGGTGAGAACGCCAATGCCGCTGGGCTTGGCGCAATTGAGTGCGTTGCAAACGTAGGCCCTGATGAAACCAAGGTGAACGAGTCTGAGACGGGGCACTGGAGGGCCGGAGAGGGGCCACTTCATCTAAGGCATGTGAAAGAACCGAATTCCAGAGGGCGACTTGGGCCTCCGGATCACACGTTGAAAAATCATCTGGAAATAATGAGTGGGGCTGGGGGGAAAGCAGCCAAAGAAGAAGGAGTGAGATGGCGCCTGAGACGGCCAGCATCTTAGACAGAGCTTTTTCAGTGACTGTCAACCCAGGCTTCACTGCTGCACATGCATGAGTAGTCCCGCTGGAATTGTTGATCTTTACGAGGAGTCTCCACACTCAGTAGCACTGCAGACTTCTCTTCATTCACAGTAGTTTTCTTCTTCAGCCCATAGGATTCAGTGCATGCAATATATAATTTGTAAAAACCCAACTCTCCACTACAGCATCTTTCTTGATTTCATACAATTGCAAACAAGCACAGTTATTCGTTGCTAATGGCAATATAGAATTGTTGAATAGAATTATCTTATCTACTGTTAATTACAATACATCTACTGCTAGCATTAAATTATTACAAATTTCTTAAATATAGGCCAAGCTAGCTTGTAACATCGTTCTATTTTTGCATCTATATTCCTAAACTTATTGTGTTTAGTTACCAAATCAAATGTTAGGAACACAATTGTACATATTCATATCACTAATTATATTACTGATTTACTCTTCAGTTGTAACAATATACAAGGTATGGTCAATCTGGTTACTCAAGGAGGTAACAAACATTAAACATAACTAGCAGTTTATGACAAATAAATTGAACTCATTTCAATGTAGACTCATTTAAATTGTTCATCAAAAGTTATCAGGAAGACTATCTTATCTTAGGTGATGGTTCAACTCACATTACTTTAAACATTATCAGTAATATACTTTTTTAAAAATGTATCTAACAGGTTGTTATTTTAATAACATTTTATCATTTCAGTCACAACAGTTCATATTGCACTAAACTTGGTACCGCACATGAAATAGGAACATTGATATGGATTTTTTTTTGTAAGGCAATGAGGGGTTAAGTGACTTGTCCAAGGTCACAAGAAGTGCTAGTGCTCTAACCATTAAGCTACTTCTACACTCTGATCTAATTAGCATAGTCATCTCAGCTCACAAAGGAAGGAACATTTACATTGGAACATTTACATAAGGGTATATATATTCATAACTACATTTTTTTTAAAACACTAAATTTAAACCAATTAGAAACTCAATTACCACTGCTTAGCAGCTTAACATTTCTATCTTTGTTACATTTTTTTCAGAACAAAACAGCATAGTAATAAAGGATCATCACGTAGAGCTCCCCATGCAAGCCATGCTTTTTCAGAAAAGCCTGCAGCAGCATAATGCTCACATAGAAGGTCCAATGAGAAAGCAGGGGATGATTGTCCAGAAGAGTGAGACAGTTAGTAACTGATGAGCAGGAACCATGGGAACAGAGGCTGCACAACGGGCACCTTGATCTATGAACTGATTGCCTTTTGACACAGTTGAAAGTGACCTCTCATGTCCTTTATATTTCAAAACAGCAACTTGAACAGGTTTCAGTACAGATTTGAGTAATCGTTCAGTGTAATGTGCATTTTTTTAATGGGTTTATGTGTGGCAGTGAGAAACCCACACTGAGCCCAAATATTCCCAAAATCCCATAATATTCCCAAAGCATAAGCACTATCAGTATAAATATTGACAATCAAATTAGCAAATAACTCAAGAGCTCTAGTAAGAGCAAACACTTTGGCTAGCTGAGTATTAGCAAATAGCAAAGCAGCTGACTCTATTACAGAATCAATACATACCCAACATTCTATCTTCCTTTTTCATTGTGGAAAGCAGAACCATTAGTAAATAAAACCCAGTCAGGATCAGATAAGGGCACAGGGGATAGATCAGGTATGGCCTTAGAATAATCAGTTACAGAAATGAGACAGTCATGAGACCCATCAGGTTCAGATAATTCTGACAAAGGCTCCAAAGAAGCCAGAATTTGTGCAGGCAGTAAAACAAAACCTCATACAAAATGATATGTGGTTGAGAAATACTGAGGTCAAACAGTAACAGTCTAGAGCTGGAAGGAGGCTGGGTTTTTTCCAAGTGCAGAAGACCTGTGATTGAATGAGATGTAAAGACATGCAAGGGATGTTGTAGTACAAGAAAATCAGTAATTTGGATTGCAGACTACCGCTGCCAGAGACTGACAGCATGGAGGCATTCCTGCTACAACAGGGTCAAAAGTCTGAAAAATAACCCAGTGGCTTAAGTCCAGTGAGAAATTTCTGAGCAAGAACACAAACAGCAGCAATAGAAGAGGTAGCTTATTGAATCTACCTCAGTTACTGATACTAATTTAGACCTATTCCACTAGCAACAAGGCATTTGCTTCACACTTACAATTAATATCATCAGTTCTGCAGAGGTCTTAACATAGTAACTAAAACATACACGACATGAGAATTTAAGATTACTCCTCCAATCGACTCTTGCAGGCTAGTTTAAACCAGACTGGGAGAAATGTCAGCATTTTCTCTGCAGACATTGTTACTCTTACACTTTCATAGATATGATTTTCAACTAGTCTACTACCACAAAGAAAAAAATAAACATTATACACATAGGGCCTGATTCTGAGAAAGACATGCCGGGTGGATGTAAATGTACAACACGTGTATGTCTCCAATGAAGACGGGATTCCGTGCCTGAACGCCTAGACGTGCAGCCGTGCATGGAATACAGGGGTGTATGTCTGTGCCGTTAAATGTGTAACAAGTGTGCAAGGGGGAGATTTGTGCATGTGCAAAAGGCACATGTACGTCCGTTGTTATGATGTGGGAGTGTAATCCCAAAAATGTGTCCACCCGCACTGTTGCCGATGTGTGACAGGAAGCAGGATATAGTAAGTACCCCCCCCATCCGCCGCCAGACCATAAGGCCAATCAGGCCCAACGCTCCAAACTTTAAATCTTCAGCGCCCCTTGGCGTGCCTGCAGAGGGAGCCGGACACCGGCACCAGGGCCCGTTCTGTATCAGGGAGTCGAGCAGGGGATTGCTCCTCCCCGATCAGCCCCCCCAAGGCCAATCAGGCCCAACGCTCCAAAATTTAAATCTTCAGCACCCCTTGGCACACCTGCAGAGGGAGCCGGACACCAGCACCGGGGCCCGATCAGCGTCGGGGAGTCGAGCGAGGTATCGCTCCTCCCCGATTGGCCCCCGAAGACCAATCAGGCCCAACGCTCCAAAATTTAAATCTTCAGCGCCCCTCGGCCTGCCCACGCCTGACGGCCTCACCAGAAGGCCCTTTGGCATGGCCCTTAGGCGTGGGCCAGAGGCCAGTAAGGAAGCAGCTGTGGATCTGAACCCCTCAGGAAGCAATACCCAATCTGGACGGCGACCAAACCAAAAAGAGAATACTGCTAACAAGTTGGCATCAGCAAAGAGGCTGACACACCGTCCTCCATACCTGCAGCCGGATCAGCATCAGGGAATTGAGCAGGAAGGATCAATCCTCCCAATCAGCTCAGCAAAGGTAATCAAGCCACTGCAACAGTTCTAGAAGTTTGCCAGCTCAGAGGCGTGCCAGTGCAGGGAAAAGAGGCACCCACCAGGAATCCAAACAACCCACCAAACCACACTCATGATGAGGTAAGCCACCCGCAAATTTACTCAATGTAAGCCTGCACCAAATATCTAACGATCAATCTAAACCATAGCAGAGCACACTTCTCCACAGCACACTAGCCATCCTCTTGACATACGACCACCATGGCCGGACACCACGCACTATTACTCCTCCTCCTCTGGATAGCACAGCTCATAACACGGGCACAATCATTACAACTCCAAGGCCTGATCCTCACAGTGAGAACCCTGGGGCATAGAAGTTCCGATAATCGCCCTCACAATAGCAGACCACCCTTTGCAGCAAATAATCACCGATTGATTCACATAAATTGCCTGCTCCCAGAAAAACTTAAGAGACGCAACACTCCATCCCAGGTAAACCTCAGCAGCATGCTAATTAATGCTCCTTCCATCCATACCAAATGGCCTTCTCTCATCAGTTATATTAATCACCGGAATCTAGACCTACTCCTCGTCACTAAAACGTGGTTAACAGACACAGATACAGTAATCACCAACCAGCTAAAACCTCCTGGGTAAGACCTCTTCAGCTGCCCCAGAATGAACCGGCATGGAGGCAGGGTCCTAATAATAGCCAGAAGCAACCTCCATTTCCATTGTACCTTAACACAAAGCTCTACAAACCTAGACATCATCCAAATCTCCAACAAGACCTTAACAATCTGTCTCCTATACCGCCCACCCTCTTCAAGTACCGACGAATTGGCCACAATCCTTGATCAAGCATGCAACAACAATATCCAACAGAAACAACTCTGGATCCTTGGTGACTTTAATCTTCCCTCTCTCCCTGTCAAACCCTCCACAGCATTCCTGGATGCAATGACCACAATGGGCTACCACCAAATCGTTCACACTTCTACCCACACTGGAGGCACGACACTAATGACCTGGATCCTCTACTAGACAACTGGAACAACCACCTTTCTGGAGCTGCTCTCCTCCCACCATCCACAAAGCCTGCCCACAAAAACCACACAGCAGTATGGTTCACCGCTGACCTGCATGAATCACTAGTGCAACTCAGGAAGCTTGAATGCCACTTGCGACGCTCCAAACTGGCTAGTGTGATGTAGAAGGTCCCTCTGATCCCATAGAGATAAGTGAAACAGAAGAATTGGCTTCAGTAGCTGACAGGCAGCTAAAGCACATGGCTCATGGTTTCCAGGGAAACCACAAGCAGAATGAGTCACGAGAGAGGAAAACATGCCCCTGCTGCAGTTTATCCCCACAGTCAGGAGTTGAGGCAAAACACCTGGTCGGGGGAAGGGCTAAGTTAAACCCTAGAAAGCAGGGATATAAGAAATGCTCATTGGAGAGAAAGTCAGAGCCACAGCGGGAGAGAGAGCGAGAGAGAGAGCCGGAGTTGGAGTCGGAGTCAGAGCCAGAATCAGAGCCAGAGCCGGAGCAAGGGCCAGAGCCAGATTCAGAACAGAAACGAGAATTTGAAGCAGAGAAGGAGCTGCATTGGAGTGAGAACTCAGAGGAGCTGAAGTTGGGAGAGGACTCTCTGAGGTATAAGTCTGAGAGGGAAACCAGCAAGAGAAACAATTGGAGAACCAGTGCCAAGAAGCCAGGTAGAAACAGCCCAAGTTTGGTGCCGTGTCTGAAAGGCAGCCAAAGGGAAAGAATACCGGGAAGGCTAATTTGGGAGCACTCACAAACTCCAAGGTTTGGATCCTTAGCTGACCCTGCAATACTGAGAAGTTCTCCTGTACGAAAGCCAAAAGGTAGGCTGAGTAATTGGCTCAGAGATAAAACTGCTTTTAAGAATTTGTCTTATGCTAACCCAGAAGGGTGGGACTCTCTTCCTGCTAAATCTAGTATATATGGTAATTCTCAACCATATCTTTTAGAGTGCTGTAAGGAGAAGTCTCGAGAAGAGAAACTGGGTGTGTGCTTAGAAACGCTGTGTAACAAGTTTCAAACTTGCCCAGCTGATAGCCAGTATGAAGCAATGGAGACAGAACTGGTTGTAGAAAATATAGTAGAAGAACAAATGGATTGTACACTGTCTATTACCGATTATATAATTTCATTGTGCTAAAGCCAGGCTGTTCAGAGAGCTGTATGAATCAGCAGAGAGAAAGCACAAACGTTTTTGGTCTGAGAAGTGTTTGTTTAACTTTGAGTGCTGTGAAGCAACTGCACATGCTGAAGTAAGAAGATATTTTTGTTAGTTCATGTATTATTTTTCCTGCCAGAGATGTATGGCTATTTGTCCTGAATTTCCTTTGTTTTGAATCCGCCCGGAGGGGAAATAAAATCCTGTCATTTTTGCCTGAAACCATTCGTTCACAACTGCTCCTTATTTGGATAGTAAAAGTGGTACTACAACTCCCATGAGGCAGTGCATGCTCAAAGCCCTGCCGTGCTGTCTGAATAAGGGATCCCAGGCAGCTTAACCCTATATGCCTAGGCTGTGGGATGGCTACTGGTGACACTAGTGACAAAGATGCCTACCTGAACAAACTACAACATCATCGAACAATGATCAACAACAAGAGAAAGGAATACCACACCAACACCCTCATGCGCTCTCTTAACAAACCTCGTGAACTCAACCTAGTCAAATCACTCACAAAGGATCCATCCACAAAACAACCAATAAACACTCTGAGCTCAGATGACTTTGCCACATACTTTCAAAGCAAAACTACTTCACCTACAACCAACCCAACTAATCATGAACTACCCAAGCACCCCTACAACTCCGCCGGCACTCCCCCACCAACTCTAGAATTCTTCTATTCATACCCTCCTGATCAAATAGAAAGAATCATCAGTGGGATCAACACCACAACCTCCCCAATGGACCCCTGTCCACCATTCTGGATCAAATAAACACAAACCTACCTCAGCCCAATCATAGCTAAAATCGCCAACATATCCCTATCTGAAGGCATCCTTCCTCCACCTTTGAAACTGCCTCTATCAGACCTCTGATCAAGAATAACAAACTTGACCCATCGGATATCAAATTCTACAGACCTATCTCTAGCCTCCCTTTCCTAACAAAAATCATAGAAAAGATGGTCTACCAGGACCACATCGACTCCTATGCACCTCTAGACCAGCAACAGCATGGATTTCATCAACAGCATGGTGTTGAAACCCTTCTCATGACTCTCCTTGACAGACTCCATACAGGCCTTGATAAGAAAAAGCAAGGCTTCATCCTCTTATTTATGGACATCGCCTCAGCTTTCGATACTGTCAACCACAACCTCTTGCTCACCCAACTGTATCAAAAAGGCATAAGAAGCCTAGCCTTAGAATGGTTCAAATCCTACCTATCCGACCGATAACAACAAGTCTGCATAGTTAACCGTGCATCCAAGCCTTTACAACAAACACAAGGGGTCCCCCAAGGATCTTCCCTCTCATCCCTACTCTTTAATATCTACATGCAGCCAATCTGCTCCATCATTCAATCATTCAACATACTCTACCACATCTACGCCAATGATGTGTTACTATACACTCCATTCCTCATTAACAAGCCAGACTACTCAACCATAGTTGAATGCTTCAACACAGTCTCAGATTGGCTCATGACACACAACCTGATGGTCAACACCAACAAGACTGAGGTCTTATTCATGTCCAAAGACCCCACATTTACCCCATCGCCCTCCATCAAAGTGAAAGACTTTGACCTTATAACCAAACAAGAAGTCCGCTATCTGAGAATAACAATCGACCAATGCCTGTGCTGGGAGACCCACATTCAAAATATCTCCGAAACAGTCTACCATAAACTGAGAACCCTCCGGCGCCTACATCCTCTCCTCGAGTCCTCAGACTTCCTCTCGGTTGCTCAAGCTCTCATCCTCCCTCATCTGGACTATTCCAACATCATCTTTCATGGTATGACAAAGCATACTCTCCAGCCACTACAACTCTCCATGAATACAGCTGCCTGCACAATCCTATCTGCATCCAGATAACGACCACATCACTCCTCTTCTGATTCAGCTTCATTGGCTCCCCATAGCAAGTCACCTGACCTACAAAGCACTGCTACTCACTTTTAAAGCCCTGCATAGAATGTCTGCAACCTCGCTCTCAGACCTTATACAACGAACGCCGGAGACTAGGACCAGGAGAACATGCATGATAAACTCTCTCATGACCCCTTCAACAGTAAGAACCTGTATGCAATCAACTAAGAACCGCGCTGTTTCTCTATTTGCGCCAACCCAATGGAATGTCCTACCTCCTATGATACGTGCCATCCCAGTTCTTACATCTTTCAGGAAGGCATTGAAGACTTACCTCTTTCAACTAGCCTATAACCATTGTCATGATGCGGGTACTGATAAAGTTGGTTTTAAGAAAAGAAATCCTGTTTTAGAAGAACTAGATGTGCAGTTACCTCCAGGCACAGCTAGAGGGAGCAGGAACAGACCTACTGGTCTTAATGAACCTAACCTCACTGATCACCGGCAGCTGAAAGGGAACCAGGAAGTCAGCAGTAACGGTTCACTTTATAAGCCAGAGCAGAATGCTTCTGGACAGCAAAGGGAGCAGTGGCATAAGCAGAGGAAGCAGAGGACGCAGTGGAATGAGCATATGAAGCAGCAGGAGCTGAGGAAGGAGGAGAAAGAGGAAGAAGGAACTGGAGCTGGACTAGAAGGAGAAACAGCAGAGGAACCTGGAGGCTATCAAGGACATAAGCCTGATTGCTGTGAAAGAAGCCAAGCTGGAAGCTGGAGGAGAAACAGATCTCACAAGGTGGGAAGCCAGAAAGCCCGAACTGGACCTGTTGTGCAAGGGGAGTTTGGTGGAAGTTGCTCCAAGGTGAGAGGGTCTGCCACGCCTAGTTCCTATACTCTGCCTGTTTGTAACATAGAGAGAAGAAAGCTAAGAACCAGAGAGGGAGGTTCTGACAGAAGCTTATCTCTAGAGGATCATTGCCCAGTTTCACCTATTCAGAGGGAAAAGCAGTTTTATAAGCAATGGAAGTTTTTACTCAGTGAGCCAAGGTATGAGGCATTGAAGATTACTTGTAATGATTGTACTGCTAAAAGTTATGCTAAAAGAAGGATTCCTCCTAAGGGAAACAAGAGTCCAGACTGGTTCACTAAACTACCGCCAGCCTTAAGAGTCCCTGGTTATGTGAAGCCAAACTCCCAAGTTGTAGATTACCATGCTGAAATAGACAGGGACAGTGAAAGCCCTTTGAATCAGTATAGGGGAGAGGATTTGATGGAAGTGGATTCTCCCAGCACTATTCCCTCACCTTTGCCTGAGGAAATGGAATGTGATTGGTGCACTGCCTATGCTCCAAAGTGTGTATGCTCCACAGAAGAATAAATGAAATATAATTTGATGTTTATTATACTGAATATTACTATGAAGAAAACCTGCTATAAACTGTGAAGTAACAGTTAACTAGCCAGTGAATATTGGTACCTTTTAAAACAAAGGACTGTTTCTGTTATCTAAAATATCTCTTAGTTGAACCTTGCTTTAAACGGGGAATAAAAGCCTTTATTACCCTACACTTGGACTCTTTGTTCTTTAACAGCGCTACCTAGTGGCGTATAATCTTTGTGTCACCAGGAACCGAGTGACATAAATGGCGTAGTTGTTTGGATTTGCATACAATCCTAAGAGATACAGCAAAGAAATATAGAAATAAAATTGCCAGTGTTCATCTTGAAGAAAAAAAAAAAATCAAAAAACCCGGACCGGAGTCAAAGAAAACCGGACAGGAGTCAAAGAAAACCCGGACCGGAGTATCAAAAAAACGGACCGGAGTCAAAGAAAACCTGGACCGGAGTGCCAGAAAGGAAAACCCGGACTGGACTTTTGAAAAGAACCGGATCGGACTTGGAAAACAAAACGTGGACCGGACAGCAGCAAAATTCCGGAACGGAAGGCGAGTTCCTGGAAGGTGCTACGACACGGAGCCGCACCACCGTTGCTGAGAGCCTGAGTCTACACTTCTACCAGGTAATGGGTAGAAAGGCCTAACTTGTGGGGATACAAGTGTTTGTCAGTTTAAAAAGAGAATTTGAAAAAAAAAAAAAACAAGGAAGTGTAGGCCTGATTTTTGTGTGCAGCCACACTTGGTTTTTTTCTTTGTTTGTTTCTTTTCAGGGATCATCGTGATGGAGCAACGCGACCTATTTGACTGGATGGCCTCACAATTCAGCAAACAGGCTGAACTGCCTACGTAGACACAGCAGCGTGCTATCCTGGCGATGCAGGAGCAGCAAAAGCCAGTCCTGCAGATGCTGGAGACCTGGATGAGCCATCAACAGAAGACACAGGAAGCAGCCGCTGGACTCATAAAACAGAGCTCAGGACTGAGCCATGGTCTGGTAGGACTGGGATCCTGTGACACTCTGACTTTTGGGAAGTTGGGGGAAAAGGACGATCCAGATGAATTTCTGGAGGCATTTGAAAGAATTGCCCTTTCAGTGGGTTGGCCAGAGGACCAATGGTCCATCCAACTGGCAGTGTCCCTTACGGGAGAGGCACTGTCAGCCTACAGGGCAATGCCTGCTGCGTTAGCTGCAGATTATAGCGAAGTGACAAAAGCCATCAGGGAACGCCTGGGCTTGACCCCACTTACCTATAACCGCAGGCTACGTGCAGCACGGCTAGAAGTAGGCGAAACACCTAAGTCATTGGGTCACCGACTGAGGCGCTTGGCTGAAAAGTGGCTAAGGCCCAGTGAAAGATCCGTAGATTCATTGATCGACATGATTGTTCTCGAGCAATTCATGACTGCAATACCTGGTAAAATAAAGAGCTTCCTTATTCTCCAGAATTGTCGCTCAACTATGGAGGCGGTTGCCTTGACCGAGAGGTATTTGGAGGCCGAATTAATTACTCAGCCTATGGAGGGGGTAGCTAAGACAGCCATAGCGACATTCAACCCAGTCTCAGGAAGTCTCTACCAGGCTAAAACACCTAATGTAAAGGGTGATAAAAAGGCAGAGAAAAGTCTTGTTAAGAGATGTTTTAACTGTGGAAAGTTAGGACATGTCATGAATGAATGTAGGGTACGTACTGCTCTCATGGGGGAGCATAATCATTTATTGTCAGAAGGTTTTGTACTAGATGTCACGGTGCAAGGGGTAGCTGCAAAAGCCTTGCTGGACTCTGGTGCGGACCAGACAATGATTTCGCGCAAGCTCTGGTGTACCATTCAAGAGCAAGCTGCGTCCGCCCCAGACCGTCCAGAAGGGCATGTGAAGATTAAGTGTGTACATGGCGCTGCTACCTTGTATCCCGTGTACAAGTTGCTGGTCAAAGGTCTGGGAATAGAAAAAATTATGCTCATAGCAGTAGTCCCTAGATTGCCCAAAGAGCTGGTCCTTGGTAGAGACTGGCCACAATTTGAGAAGGGCCTAGAAAAAGGTTTGAACCCACGAGAAGTTCTCGTGTCCCAAAATACTCCTTTTAAGGGTAGGGTGGTCCCCAGTCCCCTTTTAGGGAAAGTTAAGAGCCAAAACCGGAAGATACCAGAGGAAGCAGAAAAAAAATTTGTTTTAAAATTTTGCAAAACCTCACCGGAAGCTCGAAGCCCCTGTCGAGCCACTCCACAGGCTGCAGGGTATGACTTATACAGTGCGGAAAATCACCTAGTCCCTAAGGGAGGCAAGGCGCTAGTTAGCACCGACATCCAAGTAGAAATTCCACCGGGATGTTACGGTAGGATTGCGCCCCGCTCAGGATTGGCCCTCAAATATTTTATTGTTGTTGGCGCTGGGGTAGTAGACCCTGACTACAGGGGGATAATAAAGGTCCTGTTATTCAATTTTTCGAAGGAAGATTTTGAAGTAAAAGCTGGAGAGAGAATAGCTCAGCTCATATGTGAGCGAGTGGGCTTCCCGCCTCTAGAGGAAGTGTCCATGATAAGCCCCACCAGCCGAGGGAGCGGAGGATTTGGCTCCACGGGGAAGACCGAGATGAGAAGCTTGGTAGCTGTAGGGGAAAAGCCAATAGAGGAAGATTTGGGCCCATTGTTGTCCGACTGTAAAGCCAGTCCGGAGTTACGAGTGGGTGAAGAACTCTCGATAGTGCAGAAGCAACAACTGTTCAGCCTGTTGGCGAAGTTTAATGATGTGTTGACATCCGTGCCTGGCGAGATGAACTTGGTTGTGCACGAAATCCTCACTCCTCCTGGAAAAATTGTCCGGCAAAGACCATATCGTTTGCCCGAAGCCAAACGACAAGAGGTCATCGCGCAAGTACACGATATGGTGGAGATGGGAGTGATAGAAGAGTCCCGAAGCCCTTGGTCCAGCCCTATTGTCCTCGTCCCTAAGCCAGACGGAACAATGCGTTTTTGCATTGACTTCCGACAGGTCAATGACATTTCCACCTTCGATGCGTATCCGATGCCACGCATAGAAGAGCTTCTAGACCGGCTGGGTCAAGCTAAATATCTCACCACACTAGATATGATGAAAGGCTACTGGCAGGTTCCCCTGACCAGAGAGGCACGTCCAAAAACAGCCTTTACAACACCAGTTGGCCTGTTTCAGTTTTGACGCATGCCTTTCGGGCTACATGGACCGCGGCGACCTGTCAGAGACTTATGGATATAGTCTTACGACCTCATCAAGAGTATGCAACAGCTTACATGGATGACATAGTTATCCATAGCACTACGTGGAACCAGCATTTAGTCCAAATAAAAGCAGTCTTAAATGCAATGCGGCAAGCTGGTTTAACTTTGAATCCAGGAAAATGCATGTTTGCAGCGGGCGAAGTTAAATATTTAGGACATGTAGTAGGCAGAGGTACTGTCCGTCCTTTATTAGACAAAATTGAAAGCGTGCGCAGTTTCCCCGCACCCCAGAACAAAAAGCAGCTAAGGAGCTTTTTAGGGCTCATAGGGTACTATAGGCGCTTCATCCCACATTTCGCTGAAGAAAGCGCCATCTTCACAGAGATGTTGCGGAAAAATGCCCCAAACACGCTAGCCTGGACAACTGAGGCAGAGACTGCCTTCAAAACATTGAAAGAGAAACTATGTAGAGCTCCCATTCTAAGAGGGGTGGATTTTCATCAGCCATTTTTGCTTCAAACAGACGCATCAGAAATCGGCCTAGGAGCCATACTTTCCCAAATGCAGGAGGGAGCTGAACACCCTGTCATGTTTTTAAGCAGAAAACTGTCACCAGCCGAGAAGAAGTACTCGACGATTGAGCGTGAGTGCATAGCTATCAGGTGGGCGGTTGAAGCTTTGAAGTTCTACCTCATGGGAAGGAGGTTTACCCTCATCACCGACCATGCCCCGCTCAAGTGGTTGAGCCAGATGCGCAACAATAATAGCAGACTAACGAGATGGTACATGGCATTACAACCGTATGAATTTCAAGTGCAACACAGAGCAGGGAAGCTGCATGAGAATGCTGACGCCATGTCTAGGATTACGTGCTGTAATGAGGGTCATTCAGCCCGTAATATTTTAAGAGGGGGGATGTGTCATGATGCGGGCACTAATAAAGTTGGTTTTAAGAAAAGAAATCCTGTTTTAGAAGAACTAGATGTGCAGTTACCTCCAGGCACAGCTAGAGGGAGCAGGAACAGACCTACTGGTCTTAATGAACCTAACCTCACTGATCACCAGCAGCTGAAAGGGAACCAGGAAGTCAGCAGTAACAGTTCACTTTATAAGCCAGAGCAGAATGCTTCTGGACAGCAAAGGGAACAGTGGCATAAGAAGAGGAAGCAGAGGACGCAGTGGAATGAGCATATGAAGCAGCAGGAGCTGAGGAAGGAGGAGAAAGAGGAAGAAGGAACTGGAGCTGGACTAGAAGGAGAAACAGCAGAGGAGCCTGGAGGCTATCAAGGACATAAGCCTGATTGCTGTGAAAGAAGCCAAGCTGGAAGCTGGAGGAGAAACAGATCTCACAAGGTGGGAAGCCAGAAAGCCCAAACTGGACCTGTTGTGCAAGGGGAGTTTGGTGGAAGTTGCTCCAAGGTGAGAATGTCTGCCACGCCTAGTTCCTATACTCTGCCTGTTTGTAACATAGAGAGAAGAAAGCTAAGAACCAGAGAGGGAGGTTCTGACAGAAGCTTATCTCTAGAGGATCATTGCCCAGTTTCACCTATTCAGAGGGAAAAGCAGTTTTATAAGCAACGGAAGTTTTTACTCAGTGAGCCAAGGTATGAGGCATTGAAGATTACTTGTAATGATTGTACTGCTAAATGTTATGCTAAAAGAAGGATTCCTCCTAAGGGAAACAAGAGTCCAGACTGGTTCACTAAACTACCGCCAGCCTTAAGAGTCCCTGGTTATGTGAAGCCAAACTCCCAAGTTGTAGATTACCATGCTGAAATAGACAGGGACAGTGAAAGCCCTTTGAATCAGTATAGGGGAGAGGATTTGATGGAAGTGGATTCTCCCAGCACTATTCCCTCACCTTTGCCTGAGGAAATGGAATGTGGTTGGTGCACTGCCTATGCTCCAAAGTGTGTATGCTCCACAGAAGAATAAATGAAATATAATTTGATGTTTATTATACTGAATATTACTATGAAGAAAACCTGCTTTAAACTGTGAAGTAACAGTTAACTAGCCAGTGAATATTGGTACCTTTTAAAACAAAGGACTGTTTCTGTTATCTAAAATATCT
The DNA here is from genome assembly GCA_033557465.1 of Ichthyophis bannanicus. Classification (NCBI taxonomy): domain Eukaryota; kingdom Metazoa; phylum Chordata; class Amphibia; order Gymnophiona; family Ichthyophiidae; genus Ichthyophis; species Ichthyophis bannanicus. The sequence goes on from CM066036.1 coordinate 179,098,074, forward strand.
CTTAGTTGAACCTTGCTTTAAACGGGGAATAAAAGCCTTTATTACCCTACACTTGGACTCTTTGTTCTTTAACAGCGCTACCTAGTGGTGTATAATCTTTGTGTCACCAGGAACCGAGTGACACCATCCACCCTAGATCAGCCGCCCACTGTGTGCCAACCTCATACAAATAAACTCCTATCATGCCAACTTAATCCTATGTTAATATAAATATGCCCCAGCAATGTAAATATGTTTCTAGTTATAATTCCTGTAATGTAAATATGTTCATAGTTATACCAACTTGTTGCAAATTGTCATATGTAACCTGTTCAATATCATCTACATAAGAACATAAGACATAAGATATGCCATACTGGGTCAGACCAAGGTCCATCAAGCCCAGTATTCTGTTTCCAACAGTGGCCAATCTAGGTCATACGTCCCTAGCAGTTTCCCCAAGAGACACAAGTTCCACAATGCTTGTACTGGGTCAAGCATTGATATCTTCGGTCACTTCTTAATAATGGTTTATGGACCTTTCCTCCAGGAACTTGTCCAAACCTTTTTTAAACCCAGCTACACTAACAGCCTTTACTACATCCTCCGGTAACAAATTCCAGAGTTTGATTACACGTTGAGTGAAAAAATATTTTCTTTTATTAGTCTTAAATAGTTTACCCTGTAGCTTCATTGCATATCCCCTAGTCTTTCTATATTCTGATAAGGTAAACAATCGATCTACGTTTACCCGTTCCACTCCGTTCATTAATTTATAGACTTCTATCATATCTCCCCCTCAGCCGTCTCTTTTCCAGGTTAAAGAGCCCTAACCTTTTTAGACTTTCTTCATAGGAGTATCCTTCCATCCCCTTTACCATTTTGGTGGCTCTTCTCTGTACCTTTTCTAAAATCGCTATATCCTTTTTAAGATACGGCGACCAGAATTGCACACAATATTCAAGGTGTGGTCTCACCATGGAACGATATAGAGGCATTATAATATCTTTTGTTTTATTTTCCATTCCTTTCCTTATCATACCTAGCATTCTATTTGCTCTCTTGGCCGCCGCTGCACACTGGGACGAGGGTTTTAACAACATGGTATCCACAATGACGCCTAAATCTTTTTCCTGGGTGGTGGTTCCTAATGTGGAACCTTGCATCGTGTAACCATAGTTTGGGTTGTTCTTCCCTAGGTGCATAACCTTGCACTTGTCCACATTAAGGGGTATGTTTACTAAAACCCCGGTAGAGTGCGGGCCGCGGTAGAGTGCGGATGCCATATAAGGAGTGGGCGTTCCGTCCTGAAAAAGAAAAGCTGGAATTTAAATATGCGCTAAGGTGCGCGGCGCCCTTGTGCGCCCCGCACCTTAGCGCAGCAGATGGCTGCGCGGGAGGCATATGTGGTACGCTGATGAACAAGCAGAAGAGCAGAGCCACAGCACAATGGTTAAGGCACCTACCAATGGTGCATGGATCAAGGGTTCAATTCCCACAGAGCCCAATAAAGACGGCTGGCTGAGGCGTTAATTTAGGAGGCATTGAAATAATGGGCAGCATGCTAATGTTTGTGGAGGCATATTAATAATGGGCGACATAAGGCAGCACACTAATGTTTTTGGGGGCAATTTAATATTGTGAGGCATATGGCGGCTCGCTGATGTGCAAGCACAGAAACCAAAACACAACCCAATGGTTAAGACACTGCCCAATGGTGCAGGGATCAGGAGTTCAATCCCCACTGTGCACAACAAAAAAGCCTGGCTGAGGTAGTGATGTTTTTCTAAAAGTGCTATAGGAGGCATATTCATTTTGTGAGGCCTAAGGCGGCGCACTGTTAATCTTTTGCATCATAAGGTTGTGCGCTGTTAAGTTTTGGCATCATAAGGCGGTGCGCTGTACATTTTGGGCATAAGGCGGTGCGTTGAAGTTTCGGCGGTTTGGGTGGCATAAGGCGGTGCGCTGTCAGGTGTGGACGGCATAAGGCGGTGCGCTGTTAATGTTCTGAGGCATAAGGCGGCTCGCTGATGTGCAAGCACAGGAACAGAACCACAGCACAATGGTTAAGATGCTGCCCAATAGTGCAGGGATCATGGGTTCAATCCCCCACAGTGCCCAATGAACAAGGCTGGCTGCTGAGGTGTTATTTTTTAGGAGGCATATAAATAATGGGCAGTATAAGGCGGTGAGCTGATGGGCATAAGGCGGCGCGCTAATGTTTTTGGGGGCATTTTAATATTGTGAGGCATATGGCGGCTCGCTGATGTGCAAGCACAGGAACGGAACCACAGCACAATGGTTAAAGCACTGCCCAATGCTGCTGGTTTCAAGGGTTCAATCCCTTGCTGTGCCCAATGAATAAGGCTGGCTGAGCCATTACCTGTTTTGAGCAAAATTGCTCTAGGAGGCATTTTACTCTTTTATTGTAATTACTACTGCTAGCAAATGCACTCTCAAAGCACTGTAATATAAGGTGCTGCATAAGGCGCCCTATAAGGTACCCTAGAGGTTACCTTTTAAAGTGCACTGTCCACCAAGGCACCCTACAATGTTGCTTATAGGGCGCTTTATAGGGTGCCGTATGAGGCAGGGCAAGGTCCGAACACTGTTTCTGCTGGCAGCAATGTGCATAGTAATGCATGGAAATCTTAAGTAGGTGTGCAGACATGCAAGAAGGAACAGCAGTGTAGCACAATAGTTAAGACGTAGACTGACGGTGCAGGGGTCATGGGTTTAAACCAGCAGTGAATAAGGCTGGCATAGGTATGTCTGCTTTCTGCATGCAACTGTACACCAATCTGTGCTGCCATCTAAAAATAACCCCACCCTAGTGCCCTAAAATAATGCACCTTTTAGGGTGCACCAGAACGCACATCATAAACAACCACATCAGAAAAGGCGAGTTATAATGTTCCCCAGCGGCCATGTTGAAAGGTTGGCAACTCCCAGGGCACCATAGTAGGTACCCCATAAGCTGCCTGAATCAAAGGTGTGACATAAGATGCCCCAAGGATGTCTAGGTGAACTCAAAAACGTTTGCCAAGAGCAGTAAGATCCCACAATCTGAAGGGCAACAGAGGTATGTGCCAAACACACATGTAACCCAAACACTGCACAGAGCTGAAAGGAAAGACAATGCATAAGTAGAAGAAGGACGTATATTACAGCTGCTGGACTACACAAATCAGTCCCAGGCCATGTGGCAGCTACAGAAATGGACAAACATATTGGGGCTAGCTGTAGCTATGCACAGAGTGATGGTAATGTACCATGCTATAATGACAGTGTGTGACAGAGGATGGGAAGATGTGTGCAGCAGAGGAGGCTGAAATGGCAGGATAGGTGAAATATCAGGATGACAGTGGAGTAGCAGTGCTATGCAGAGCACACACACGAGAGGCAACCAGGGAGAGATGAAATGCAGGAATGTGTAGGAGTGCAGGACGTGGTGTAGCAGCATGCACATCAGGGTAGGATGGCACAACAGCTGGCAGACAGAAGATGGACAGAAGTGTGGTTCACAACTCAGATGAGGGTACAATGTGCTCACAGCACAAATCTGCCCACATATGACCGTCATACAAATGGAAACCACCTCTGCAGGACAAGCATACACATCCAAGAGAACAGAGAGGAATCACACCTACGACAACTACCACAAATGCCAATGCACCAACCGGTAGGCCACACCACCAACGTGAGCTCATTAACAAAGGCTGCATCCAAAAATAGTGCAGGCCATCACACAAGACGCATGCTGGTTGTAAGGACAGGCAAACCCACAACAGTAATCATGAACAAATGCACATGCAGATCTGCTGTGTACAGATCAGATCCCAGACTGTATTTGGGACCAGGGACACATGCACACACACACAATGAAATGTTATGCAGTGGATACAGCATGCAAAAGAGGAAAGAAACTAAACCCCAAGGGCAGCAGAGGATGCTCGGTGGAGATGGGTAGCAATCTGGGACAGGACAGGAGAGAACTCAACATGAAAACAGGTGTACCACACACCAGCTGAACCGCAGCACTACCAAACCCCCAGGTGCACTGCCCTGTAAACACCATAAAGAAAGAGACCTATGTAACAGATAATATCTGATGGCTAGGCAGCACAGAGTGCACACCTTGCTGTACACTGAAGAGAGGCAAGGGTGTGTGTAGAGGTGATGAATCTGCTGGTAACTAATGGTCGAGTTACCACAACAGAAAAAAATAAAAAAACCCACATGTGGGGATCAAACCTGCAAACTACTGAGTTAAAACACATGCCTCTAACCACTCCCACAAACAGCACACTAAGCACAAGGCAGAACTAATAGTCCAAAGGGAGGGTCTGTATGGGAACCTGTAATACCCAGTGATGTGCCAAATGGCTGACACAGTTGCCATCGTACAAGGATGTGAGCACAGGTGGGCCATGGACATGACCAGAAAATCATTAGACACAAGTATAAATTTGCTCAAAGAGTGGAGGAGTAGCCTAGTGGTCAGAAAACTGTCTTGGACACCAAGCAACCCGGGCTCAATTCACACTAGCACTCAATGTGGCCTTGGGCAAGTCACTCCAGTGACATTGACAAGAAAACCATGGAGTGTCAGGGTTACAAGGAGTCAGGACTGATTCAAAGGCACACATTGCATTGCATGTTTGTCACCATGATTAAGCAGCAAAAGAGACAAATGTCTGTCAAAGACATATATTTATTTTGGTTACCCCTCACAGATACTGTAGACAGTGCAATCATAATATCAAGGTGAGTGCATCCCTCGTGAAAGATGGAAACACATTTAGCAGGGCACCAACCCACATGCTACAGAAAGGTCACTGCCTTGACCACAAATGAAGGGCACGAGATATAATGTGCATCAGGTGCATGTTATGCACTGGGCAGCAGGCCCCCACCCCCCACCTGCTGCTGCATGGCTCAAATGTGTGACACACATATGAGTGCATGTAGACCGTAGGCGTTGCATGATGAGGACCCAAAACACATCACCTGTCCCCCCAAACATAGCCATCAGGCAACACACGAGGCACACAAATGAAAAAAACATATGTTGTCACAATGTTGTAATGTGAAAAACACATTCTGAAAGTAATGTTACACCTCCCACATAATGCCTGATCTACGAATCAGAAATGCTACAATGTAGACCCAAAAAATCATCAAAAGCACAAGGAGCATATGCTAACAGGTAGCAGAGGCACATGAACACAGAGAGAATACAAACCAAACAACCTGCAGAAAGCTGCAGAGATAACACCATGCAGGAGGTCCCCTTGCAGTGTTTGTTGGGTAGACAGTGTTTGGACACATATAGCACGGTATATGGAATGCAGAACTGAAGGAGGACAATGGACACCCACAGTGCCACACACCAAATATAATGGGGCAATGAGAGTGTCGTTAACGCAGGGGATAAACAGGACCGTGCAGACGTGCAATGCAAGGTGTATACATACATGCATAGTGTCACGTCTGTACAGTAAACAAACACAATAACCAGCATGTAAATATGGAAATGATGGGCAAACATCTTACAGTGAACCACACAGAAGCCATAGGTCCACATGCTGTGGGTCACAAACATAGTCAGTCATAAGCACAAACACCACCCGCATACCAACATGATACAGTGATGCCACACATGCATGTAAACACCCTTGCCCATTGCAAACATCAATCAAGGATGGTGGTGGGCATGAAAGCGTTGTTGTGCCAAAACCTGTATCATGTCCAGGTGGAGGGCAGGTGGACATAGATAATAGGACTGCTCCATCTTTGCCCCTATGCCACAAACATGGCTGTATGCTCGTGTGGAAACAAACAGATGAGCGTATCCTGTGTGCCATGTCACACACATGGCCAAAACACAACAACTACACAACTGGGGAGGAATGTACAACATACAGTGACAATGTCAGTCCCTGCTGCACACAGCGTCCAAAGAGCAAAGTGTATCTGCAATCCAACAGGTCAGGTCAAAACTCTCCATGCAACCCTGGGCATGCATAGTCAAGTGTCACATTCCAATATGCCTTAGTCCTTGAAAGTTCATCTGTGTCCCTGCAATGAGCAGGACTCCCAGCCACAGCATGGCAGAAACAGTGTGTTGTACAGGTCTGTCATGGGCAAAGCAGCAGTCCAAGAGCAATACTGTCCACCACAGGCATGTGTTACACTCTCATAAGTCAAACATCCAATGGCACAATTCTCCAGAAACAATTCCATGGTGTTCTGTCCCCCAACAGGTGTTTGATGGCGAGGCCAGATGCACTGTAAGAAATGGGTCCGGTATGTCTTCTGCCCTGTGTCAGGAGAGGATAAGTATGGTCTTGTTAGACACCTTGCAAAAACAGCACAAATTGCAGAGAGTCACACCTTAGAAAATACTGAAGAAAGGGATGCAAAGGCAAACATTACATGATCTGAACATTAAATAAAACCCAGATTGTAGATATCAGTAAATGTCTATGCAGACACGGGTGTCACATGGATACGGTCATGTCCATTTTCATGTCACACAGGCATCTCACTGCTACACACTATATGCATCTGTTTATGTGAACAGAGTGGCAACATGACATGTACATGAGTCAAACAGTAACTCATCAACAGGTACAGCCAGATGTGATCCCCAAATAACAAAGGTCCAACATACCCTGTGTGTGCATCATGTGTACGTCATCGATTCCTTGAGCTACTCAACAGCCACATCAGGTCACAGTGAAGGGAGACAATGTCAGCCAAACATGTAGAATCACCATGTAAATTCACTGATGATGCATGTCCACATGATGCCGATATCTGAGAGAAAGAACAGTTGCTCAACAGTGGTCCCTCAAAACACAAGACACAGTTCTGCTCACAGCTCACAACACATGTTGTGAATGTTGACAAGGTAAATAGCACTACGGTAGAGGTAGCACAGTCACCATTGCCCCCCAGGTACTCACACCCCTCACAGCACATGATAATGCACCTTACCTGGACACTGCATCACCACACAGTCAACCCATAAACACGCACCCACACAGTATGCGTAGGTCAGCGGGACAGCTGTAATACATGGCCTGTATGTGCACAAGTGCCAATTTGTGGACATAAAGGCCCAATGACATGCAGTGATACCCTGTTGATGGCTGATAGAACAATGTTGGGGGAGGCAGCAAGTGTAGGTTCCCCAAAACAAGAAAAAACCACACACACATGTAGCTATTTATTTATTTATTTATTTAAAGTCTCTTTTATACCGCGCTATTCAGCATCAGCGCGGTTTACAATAAACAATGAACATACACATTTCCAATAGTACTTTGTGTTTACATATGAACAGGATATTCAACTTGGCTAACAGGGTAACTATGTACAACAACAATATATACAATATATACAATTTATAGACTGGTCATGTGTTCGTATGGTTTTAGACATTGGAGATTTGGGTGGTTTCGGCAAATGGTGCTGAGTTTCTATTGGTTTCCGGGTAGTGTAGGAGGAAGAGGTAGTGTTTCACGGCCTTCCTGAATTGGCATAGGTCCGGGATTGATCGGATGTTGTGAGGGAGGTTATTCCAGATCATTGGTGCATAAAGTTTGAAGGTCCTGCTGGATGTTGATTTGGAGCATTGAGTTATTGATCTTGGGACTATCAAGGTGTTTTGAGCTACTGACCTTCTGTCCCTATTGTGGGGTGTCATCTGGATTAGCTCTGTTAGTGATGTTGACGAGAGACCTTTGGTGGCTTTGAAGGTGAGCAGCAAGGTCTTGAATGTAATTCTACCTTGAATCGGGAGCCAGTGGAGTTGTTTCATTATGGGTGTGACATGGTCTTTCCTGGATGCTCCGTGTAGTACTCTTGCTGCGGTGTTCATTGCCATTTGCAGTGGGTTTAGGGTGGTTTGGGGGAGTCCTTGCAGTATTGCATTTGCATAATCGAAATGTGGGATAATTAGTGCCTGATAGATAGTCCTGAAATCATCTGGCTCCAGCAGAGATCGCAGGTACCTAAGGGATCTAATTTTATGATATACTGCCCTTACAGTGTTACTTATATGAGCCTGCATATTTAGGTTCTGGTCTAGTGTGACGCCGAGGTATCTGATCGCGGATTTGGTCTGGAGGTCTGCGTCCTTCACTTTTAGTACTGCCGGCGCAGTGAAGTTACGGTTCCTTGTAATGAACATCACCACCGTCTTCTTGTGTTGAATCCGGAGGTTTTGGGATTGTAGCCAATTGGATATTTCATTTATGCAGCATGTTATTGGTGAAAGGTCTGGGTTTTCTGTTGCAAAAGGCGTGTATAATAGCACATCATCTGCGTATATCATGCAGTTAACGCTGAAAGACCAGATCAGGTTGCAGAGAGGTTGCATGTATATATTGAACAGCTGTAAATATGCCAGAAACAGTGTTGTAGAGGACAGACTGGACACAAACACATGGGGATATGTGTGACAACAGCAAGATATGGGTAAGGGGGGCTTAAGGAAAACAAGTGAACCACAACATCTACCCAATATGACACATCACAGACGACATGTTGTACCCCTGACTGCAGGCACAGACAATGTAGCTGTAGATCCACCTACCCCTGACCACAGCATCTTGGCTGATGTACACTCACGTGCCAATGCTCCACAGCAACAGCATCCTCACGAAGTATGTCCTGTGCAGTGGAAAACACAAGAGAAACAAACATATGTCATGTTCGAGCTGTGAAACACACACTGCACCTCCCTGTCCCCAGCTGTCAGACCCCACAACATGACCTACGGACTGACTGTTCACTATCACACTGTACTGATCTCTCACATGGGAGAGGCAGCACGGAGGTGTCAGATGCTAAAGAAAGGTCTCACTAATCCCTCTGTCGCCTCCCTTACCTCTCTGTTGTTGTACACACTGGTCAATAGAGGTGTCTGCTCACACCATGTTTTTGCTCCATCCCAAGGTCACACTATTAGTCTGTGTCCCCCATGTTGCCACCAATACCCCCTCTCCGTGTGTAGTGCTCTCCCAATGTTGTCTGTTGCCCCACTGTAAATTGCTGTAACACATGGAAATATGCATTTAACACCTCCTGTATCCCCTGGCCAAGTACATATTCTGCAGTGTACATCTCATACCCCAAATAATATTGACAGCTGTGTGCTGATGATGTGCTGAAATACATGGCAATGTCAGCGCCACGTCTGCAAAACCACACCCCCATGTCTGTTTGTGACCTGACCATGATGGCTGCATGTCATCCCACTGTGTGACAGTGAGAATGTCAAACCATGGATAGCCTATATGTGCACCTGAACCTAATAACTCTCATCTAAGTCTCTGTGTGTATGTGGACATAACATCCCTCGCTAGGGTCCGCAAGGTATTTGTTGATGTTGACTGTGCTCTCCTGCCCTACACACATACACCGTAAAAGAAAATTTGCTGCCCCAATATTATCTTATTGCTTATAGAGGAAATGCAAATCAGAATCAGTATAAGGCCTCAGACCTGTGGGCTTTCTTAATGGAAAACGCTGTAAAACTTAGTGTTTACCAATGCCCAATTGCATCAACGGCCCAATGTCCAATCAATTTTTTGTTATAATTTTTTATGTTGCACACCTCCCTTTTTCCATTGTGATATCTTAAAAATTGAATGTATTCTTATGGACTTTCTAGTCCAATGAGATAAAAAATGGTGTACTTAACTTCTTGTACTAATAAGAGCGTCCAGAGCGTCCAAATTCGTTGTTGAAGCTGTTTTTCAAATTGCATTTGTATCGGGACCTCTCTTATGGCTCATACACAGCATGTACCAGAGCCATGTGGCATATGTTGAGATAGCATCACCTACATATGCCATGTTCCTCATGAAAAGCCGCAAAACACAAAATCCACCCACACATGCAGCGTTACACTTGGCTACTGTAACCCACCCTTTGCTGATCAAACTCGCATCACCTCTGTATGTGTGTACATATGCAATACTGCACTGAATGGCTATTATCCAAAAAAAACTGTAGCAATGATATGGCCCCCTGGCTGCACACTGCACAGGTCCCCATCCTTCACCATATCCATGTCAGGGCTACGTGATGAAGTATACATTAGGGCACACTGTGGGGTTGCATTTACACCCGTCACAAATAATCAATACCATCATGGGAAAGTAGTCATGCGCATGTGTACTGTGCTATGTATGACATGTGGCACCACACCTAAGAAACATACTGACATAGCCAGCTGACACGAGCATAACACCCACACAAGCACCTACAAATTGTACTATATAAACAAACACCCCGCAGGAGAGCTGTCCACAAACATGGACCTCCCTCCCACTGTGAATACCGCACCATATGCCTGCCACCGTGCTCCACACAGACCATCAAACCAACTAACTGTGTTTGCACAGCAGCTGCTATCACAACCAGCCACTAACTGGGAATGTGACCCACAAAACCTCCCAAGGGCGTATGAACACCCACCCACATAATCCACCAACAGCTGCTGTTCTGCCCTGTCCACATGGTTGGTCACACACTCATGGCTATATGTGACCTTGGGATTTTCAGTTTAATGACAATGCAGTGTTGCATCTGAATGCTATATGATCTGAAACATAAACCTTTATAACCATCACACACACAGAACAGCACATATATGTGGGAATATATGCAATATGTACCAGAGAAGATCTCTGCAATCAACCTCCGCCTGACCGCTGTGCCCTCTTGTGTGTCACCACTGACACGTACAGGGGGGCACGGTGGATCGTCCTCCAGATCCTCATTAATCTCTGCAGGAATATCGTGCCTGAGAGCAATGTTGTGCAGGATGCAACAGGCTATGATTATCTCTGCCACAGTCATTGGCTTATATTGTAAGGCCCCGCCTGTCCTATCCAGACACCTGAAGCGACTTTTCAACACGCCAAAGGTGCGCTCTATGACAGAGCGGCTGGAGGCGTGGGCCTCATTGTACCTCCGCTCTGCACGTGTCCGTGGCTGACGCACAGGGGTCAGCAGCCAGGGGCGACACCCATACCCTGCATAACCTGCAGAAAGAAATGTTGCATGTGAATGCATGAGCACGTTACCCCAAATTGACACAGGTATAGACGTGATAAACAAATCAAGAACACATCCTGACAGAAATATATGACAGCACAACTAGGCATTTGAAAAAAATAGACATATGGTGATAGAAATGGAACACATGGCCCATGGAGTCTGAACATACATGCCAAAGAACAGAACAGTCCCATTTGTACCTCTAGAGATCCTCTATGTGTGGCACATGCGTATTGTACTGCAGTTAGTGTCATGATCTCTACCACCTCCAACGTTAGACTATAACACCAATACACTGATCACATTTGCAAAATATAAGTCAGCAAAGTACACAACACAAAAATGTGATGTGATGCGATGTAGGCTCACACCCAGAACATGTATGCCATGGAGGTATGACAAGGTCAAAACAATATCACCTATATTCCCCCTGTACTCCAAGGTCTACATATCAACATTTAGCAGGCTAACTCCATATGCTGGTTACTGCTGACCACCAATCATTCTAGTAGCCACCCTCTGCACTGTCTCCATCATGTTCCCAGCGTTTTGAAGCTGCGGTCCACAGAACTGCACACTGTAGCCCACATGAGCTTGCAACAATCACATATACAGAGGCAGAGTACTTTCCTGTGTATGTGCTACCAATACCTCTCTGTATGCACCCAAATAGCCCCCTTGCCCTTGCTGTCACCTTTCCACAATGCTCTGCAACATTAGGATCAGCACCTACAATGACGCCTATGTCCCTCACATCTACAGTGGTCAAAGGTACTGCAACCCATAGACTTTGTTTCTCCTCTGCTATGAAACAGGCCAAATGCATGATCATACATATGCAAACATGTACTCCCAGTTGCAAAGGTCAGGAACATCCATCCTACATAGCTACACACACCCTCATGTTATCTACTGCTTCCTGGGTGACAACCCCAGTACTGAGTGAGTGTGTGAACCTCACACACATATGACAAGGGTTAGGTGTATGGGTTGTCAATAACATAAATGTTACATGACATAACACAACTACCTGAAAATTAACCGGCATCACAGGTGGGTGTGAAGGGCACCAACCCCCCCCCCACCCCCCCATGTGTGCAGATGGCACACACACTATTAGCAATCCACCACCAGGACACACATTTGCACACGTGCGTAGTTATTTGAACACCATCAGCAGAGTCTGATCAGATATTGTTACAATGCTGATGTCACATTTCTAATCATGTCCCCTGTTACTCGATGTTTACACTCCGGTAACAATGTAAACTCTAAACAGTCGTCAGTCTTTTTAACGTGAGGTAAGTTTCCAAACGCACAGAGAGCAAACAGCGCACTATATAAGAGATGTTACTGAAACACATAAATAGATGCATTACTAAATAAGTAATATGGAAATACTACTCACCCAGCAATATACAGTCCCCATACTGTCCCTCCTCAAATTGTCTGAATAGTGCTGAGTGATGCAGGATATAGGGGTCATGGGTGGACCCTGCAAACCTAGGGACCACATTCAGAATATGCAGATTAGCATCACATACAACCTGAACATTCAGGGAATGGTAGTGTTTGCGGTTGCGGAACACTACCTCCCTGTCTCTAGGCGGGACCAGGGCAACATGTGTGCAATCAATAGCTCCCATCACGTGTGGTATCCCAGCTAACGCCTCAAAGGCCTGGTTCAGGGTCCCCCACTGTTGCCTATTGTGAGGAAGGCCTATGTAATTCCCCACCCGGCTGACCATGGCACGCAGTACTTGGTAGAGACAGCGTGAGAAGGTGGGGCGGCTCATGCCACCCACTGCGGCCACAGATGACTGGAAACAGCCAGAGGCAAAGAAATGTAAGGCAGCAAGGAGCTTGACTAAACCTGGTATGGCATGGGACCAATCAGTCAGGGGCTCGAGGTCAGGTCTCAGATCCTCATAGAGCTCCCTAATAGCCCTTGTGCTCAGTCGGTACAGGGAGATGACCTGGTCTTCACGCATGCCCTGGAGCTGGGCCCTGGGCCTGTAGAGGCGAGGTTGCCGAGCCTGCACCTCAGCACACCTTCTGCGCCGTCCAAGCACAGCACCTGGCCGGACCGCCCCCACAGCTGCAGGTCTGATTTGCTGCGGGTCTACATCCATGCCCTGTGCCTCAGCCCCATGGACACCATCTCCCCTGTCCTGCAACCGCAGCATCCGCCCACGTCTCAGGGCACATGCAGCAACATAAATCCCTGCCATAAACCCCTCTAGTGTGGCTACACAAACACACACACACACACCTCCCTAGACAGTGTACACCTTACAAACCACACAAGACAATAGACACACAATACAATACAACACACTGCAACCAACACACTCAATCTGATCCACAACACCTGCCTTGCTCTCTCCGTATCTCACAACCAACACACACCTCGCCTACGAAACAACCCTCAATGTGGACCAATTCTGCAGGCAGTTTTATACAGGTTTCTGGATTTGCGGACATTGCGCATGCGCAGTGCGCGGGTGCTGCCTGTGGGCGGCGCGCATGTGCAACAGTTTGCGCATGTGCGTCTGTGTGTGTGCGGCGCGCATGTGCAACGTGTTACGCATGGGCGTCTGTCTGTGTGCGTCGCGCATGTGCAACTGTCTGCGCATGTGCAACTGTTTTGGCATGTGCGTCTGTGTGTGTGCATCTGCATCTCGTTACGCATGGGCGTATGCGTCGCATGTGCATGTAGATGCACACACTCAAACGCACATGCGCAAACAGTTGCACATGTGCACCGCGCACAGACAGATGCACCTCGCCAAACGCACGCCCGCCCATGCGCAATTGCACATACGCGCTGCGCCCAAGCAGCGCCATCACACAAACAGCGCATACGCAACGTAACTAACGCCAAAAATATCTATAAATCACCCTGCACACCTGGTCCACGTTGAGGGTTGTTTGAGGAGTGCTAGGTAGGTGAGAGTAGTGTGTGAGCAGGGAGTAGTGTAGCTGGCGTGGAGTTTCTGGAGGTAGTGTGCAGGTGTCATTGTATTGTATTGTATTGTATTGTAGTCTATTGGGTCTGTATTGTGCTGTGTAGTGTGCCGTGTATTGTGTTGTGTTGTTTGTAGTGTGTTCATAGTTGTTTCATCTGTGTTGTGTTGTGTGTAGGTGAAGGAGAAAGGGTTAGGTGAGGTGGGGTGTGGGGAGAGGAGAGGAGAGGGTGATGGAGAGGGAGAGTGAGAGGGAGAGGGAGAGGGAGAGAGAGAGGAAGAGAGAGAGGGGGAGGGCGAGGGGGTGGGGGAGGTGGGGGAGGTGGGGGAGGTGGGCCCACCTGTTCCTCTGGAGGCAGGGCCTGCTGGCCCTATGGAGGCTGAGCCAGTAGCAGGGCCATCAGGAAAGGGCCAGGCTGCACAGAGCAGACACACAGCTAAAAGAAAAAGGATCCCTGTGCCGGAAACACAGAGGAGGAGGGCCACATGGTTCACAGATGCTGAGAACCACAACCTCCTTGCAATGGTGTTGGAACATTATGAGGTCCTGTTTGGGAGGCTCAGCAGCCGCACAACTGTGGCTGGATGTAATGCAGTGTGGGAGGAGGTCTGCGTCGCAGTTGCTGAGGTAGGGGGCCCACCGCGAGACATAGAAAGCTTGAAAAAACGCTTTTCAGATATTAAAAGAGGGGTGCGCCACCACATGGCTGCTGAACAACACCATGCTAGGGGCACAGGTGGCGGGGGCCCCTCCTCCCCATGCTCACGCCCCTGGAACAGCAGCTCGCTGAAAGACTGGGGCCGATCTACACATCTGGGCTGCCTGCGGCCCTGGACACAGCCCATCCGCATGCAGGTAAGTATGCTACGTATACCTTTAACCTCTCAAGACCTTCCTGAAATCCCCATTGTGTAGACAGCAGACATCTGCAAATGCACTTCCATACCTCTCTCCCAAGCCCCATCATTTACCTTTGCTGGTGTCACAGGTGTGTGCTGTACCCTTGCACACCCTGTTCTGTTCAACACAAAAGCACGAGCCCACAACAAAGGTTAAATCAAGCCAATACCAAGACGTGGAGAACTCAGAAGGACAACTAATGTTTGTTGTTAAAGACATATGCCACTGACCCAACACAGGCTGAGTTTTGCTGCTGGCCTCAGGGGCAAGAAGTGGACCTAAAAGCTGCTCTTCCTCCTTGAACATACATGTAATACTACACCTTGGCAACTCAATTTCCAAAGCGTGTGAAAGGGAGGGTTCCCATACACTATGCAGCAATTGGAGACTGCAGAAATGCCAGGCGTAGATGTAATGCACATCCCAAAACACGTTTCATCTTTAACTGTGCTATCTCCTTCCTTCACTTCAAAGTAAAATCTGAACAACCGTCAATTAAATGTGTTCAGATCCGACTTTGTAGTGAAGGAAGGAGATAGCACAGTGAAAGATGGAAAGAGTATTTTGATTTGCATTGCAGCTACGCCTGGCATTTCAGCAGTCTCCAATTGCTGCATAGTGTATGGGAACCTCCCCTATCACACACGTTTGACAATGAATTGGCAAGGTGTAGTATTACATGTATGCTCAAGGAAGAAGAGCAGATGTGTGGTCCACGTGTTGCACCTGAAGAAGGCAGTGAAACATGGCCTGTGTCGGGACAGTGACATATGTATTTTCCAAAAATATGTTTTGGTCCCTCTGAGCTCTCCACGTCTTGGTATTGGCTTGTTTCACCCTGTTCTTTTGCCATGATCCCGGGACACATTCAACATGTGTCCCTCATCCCATCATTCCCCCCACCTGTCACAAACATGTCCACGTGTACCAGCCCCTAACCTACCCCCACAAAAGTGCTTGCCATCCCCTGTATTATTGCATTGGCCTGTGATAAGGGCATGTTTATGTGACATACTATGCGCACAGTGCTGCATGTGCTTGTCAATGCGCCCAAGGTGATTAACATTTGCAGCTCGCTGCATAGTAGGTCACTGCCAAGCACATGTAGCACTGTGATGATAGTATGTCACAAGGACATATGCCCTGCTCAATGGCATGCACACTCAATCAGGGGATAGCAAAAACAGGTGTAAGGGTAGTGAATGAGCAGCCGTGAGTGGACATATTTTGTCCAGATGTGGTGAGAGATGGAATGGCGGCTACATGCGCAATTGGAGCAGAAACAGAAGCATGGCAAACAAACAAGGTGTGCAGGGCTAAAAAACATACCTGTTGCCCTGGTACAGGTACATGGTGGTGACAGACAGGTATGGGAGGGTGTAGGGGATCCTGGATGCAGCACACATGCAGGGTCCCCCCACCATCATGTATGTGTTGTCTGCAGCACACACGTATACATAGCTGGAGTGCGTAAACATATGTGCTGTCTGTGATTGCCCACAATGCAGGTGACTACAGTACCATGATGACCCATGAGGAGGAGGAAGAGGAGGAGGAGGAGGAGGGGGATGAGATGTCAGGCCCTCACATCATGGAGGAGGCTGAGGCTGCTGTGTCGGGGGCAGCACATCTTCCGGCGAGGGGCCCCTGGAGCCACACATGATCAGCCAACCAACAATGGGGTCTGGACCAACAGGGGGCAGCCTACCACCGAGGCAGGAGGAAGTGGGCGAGGATGTTCTGATGGCGGAGCTAAGAGCCCATGCTACATCTGCACGTCATGATGCAGAAGGTGGGTGATAACCAATGTTACCTCCAATGTTCTGTATGCTGTGTGCACATAAGATATCAGCTATGCATTTTATGGCAGGAATGTTAATTTGGTCCACTCCACAGAACGGCACTCGAGCTTATATAACTTAACAGTAGATTACACGTCAGGATACAGTATGTGCACCACAGTGATTGCAGTGAAACTTATCTTAGAACCTGTGGAAAGCAGAAATACACAATAACCTGTACATTTGAACACGTATGTGTTGATGATCAGAATCAGATACCTAATTTTTGTGCGCTCTGTCATAAAGTATTTTTGGTTGCTCGACAAGGTGTGTGCACACACACATGTGCACAGCTGAGAGGGAACAGTGGTGACAACAGACCGTCACAACCACAACGCACAAACCACTAGTCTCTGTTTGGGGTGTGTGTGGTGGATGTGACAACATACCTTCCACAGCTGTGACATGTCTGTCTCCCATAGACAGTATACATTTGAGAAAACAAAAGGGTATCACATATGTTAGCTTATGTTACTGTGACACACACCAGAACAGCCTAGGGTCAGTTTACACCTACGGATGCAGACATAAGAGGAATGCAGTTTAAGGTGCAGCATGTTGTGAGCCAAAACCTCAATACTAGCATTGCACTTGCAACAGTCAGCCTCATCGCAGAAGCCCAGCCGTGTGGCAGAAAAAATAATGACTACTGTCCCCTAGTCCATGGACAATCAGAGCTGACATACACAAACCTAAGGATTGTATGTCATGCAATGTCACACAGCCCCCATCCCCTACAGTCTGCATTTCCAGATATAAAACAATCATAAAATATGAAATTAGCAGTCAAAATCTGTTCAGACACCCATATTGCATGATGTACGGAAAGGACAGGGTCAAAGATCATGTAGCTATGGTTTGGGAGGGTTACAGGTCCCTGGAGACTGCCTGTATGTCCACAACTAAGGTAGGCTGCTTGACATACAGACAGGGCTATCAACATGTCCCGTTCCTGTATATATGACAATGAGTTTCCCAATTGCATGGGTTGGGACTCACCCACCTGATCACACAGGTCAGCTTCTGCCCCCTGTTGTCTTTGGAAAGACTCAACACCTCACAGGTGACACCCCTGCTGCCAACCAGAATCAGGGATCCCCCTCCCCCTAGCTCTGTGACTCACCACACATCCCTAGGGGTTACCACCTGCTGTTGATTGCTCAGCATAACCCTGTCTGTGCAATCTTGCGGTCTGTCCCCCTCTGCTGCACCATCTGGTGCTACCCATGCTCTGTCTAAAACCTCCACATGTGTATCAAGGTGTACACGCACTGTTATCAGACCCCTTCTCTGTTGCCACTAGGTGTATGTGAACCCCTGTGCCGTCAGACACATGAAGCAGCAGTGGACTTGCCCACGTAAGGGTTGTAATCCTGGTGCTCCCACCCCATCCCTCAGAGTCAATAGCGCTGCATCTGTAACCTGTCCATGCTGCGTGTATTCCGCCAACTGTGGTCCCACTTGGGCTGGCTGTTGTCAACCTACCTCTCTTCATCAATGCGGCTCCCCAGATGTGGTTGCTGTCCAGCGCACACACTCCACCCCCCTACACAATGGCCATGTGTTTGCTATCTGTCCCCAAGCCTATTGCTACGTCTGCAGTACGTGGGTGTGTATGCGCAGCCTGTGTATCCTTGTGTTTGCCTCCCACATCACTTAACTGAACCATGTCCTGTGTGTAGCTGTGGCATATACTTCTCTGACAATGAGGTTTTGTAAACATATCCATGTGTCTACTAGAGTCTGTCCAATCACAATGAGAATCTTGTGTTATATGTGTGACATTGTTGTGTGTGATCGTTGCTTACTGGAGACGGATCTCACAGGCCACCCTTTGTTCCACCCACAGGCAGTCGTCAGGCATTGGAAGCTATACACCATTCTGTGGACCTGGTATGGCAGGAGATAAGCCACTTACGGGAAGAGGTGAGGGCCCTGCCCTTCCAAAGGATCACTGTGGCCCTGGAGGGCATGCTTGCCGTTATGCAAAGATTTGCACCGCCACCACCACCACCACCATCACCGCCTCCACCACTGCCACCAGCACAGCAGGAGGGTGGAGCACCGGGGGGGGGGGGGTGTTTGCGAAGTGGCAGACGTGGGCGGCCACGCCGTCGACCCTAACTGGGGGAATAAAAAGATATGATAACATATATGCAACGTGTGCGTCCAATGTGTGTCCCTGTGGTCCCCTATGTACTGTGTACATGCATGTTTCATTCCTGACCATATGACCTGCACCCAGGCCCATTGCTGTTGTGTTGTTTGCACTGGCAGGTATTACTACACAGATGCCAGCACATGCCATGTGTGACCTGCACAGTGTGTGTTCATTGCTCCTTGGCTGCAGCAGGCTGGTTTACACAGACCCCCATGTTGCGGCAGGGTGACTGGTCCAAGTTTGCACGGTGACTATTCAGATCCATCATTATTTGCACCCCCTTATACACCAAACATTGGTTGCATATGTGTGACCATTGCCCCTGCCTGGAACACTGATGACATGCCTGCGCAACCACCCCCATGGCATGCATGTGGCACTGACAGACATGAGTGGCATGTGTATGTGTGATGCAAAGTTCCACTAACACATCTGTGGAAACCATGCCCACCCCTGTGACATGGATGTTCCAGGGGACCCCTTACAATGCAACATCTCATGCGCCTACCCTGGTCTCACACTCCCGCACACATGTTTAGCCCCCATAACTGCATGTGGAGCCAGTCCACGTATGAAACCCATGTCTACCTTCACTGCCTATCCTGGTCCACACACATATCCCATGCTTGCATCCATAGTGAGTGTGTAAGGGAAACTCGTGACCATTGTGTCAAACAGCAAATACAAACGTTTATTTTGAATGCAAAAACCATTGGCAACATGCCACAGATATCCTGCCCCCTGTCTGTTGGTGGAACACAGCACAGCACAGGGCACATGTGGACGTCACAGGTGCCATCAATGACGCCTGTGACGCCCTTCAGCAGATGAATGCCGACATGGCAGCTGCGCCACATCGGCGTTCACCTGCTGAACAGCCCCTGTCAGACACTGTAGTGCGTGGAACACGAGACGGACGTCGCGCCTCACGTCATCCACTGCCACCAACACATCATGCATGCACCTGCCAGCACACAGACACACAGTGGCCGTGGTCTGTGTGCTGGCATGTGCATGTGATATGTCGGTGGCCATGGATGGCGCGGTGACACGCCGACGCCTGTCCCCTGCTTCCACCTGCAGTGTCTGATGGGGGCCCACAGAGACCTGCGCTGTGCTGTGTTCCCCCGCACCCTCCACCCTACCTGCTCCCCTCCCCAACCCCCCTCCCACGACCCTCTCGGCCCACGCAATTACCCCCACCCTCACATGTTCCACATGTCCCCCCCCCCGACAACCCCTCCCCCGCATCCCCCCTCCACCCAGCATCATCCCCCTCGGGGAGGAACTGGAGGGGCTCATCCTCCTCTTCTGTCTCTTCCTCCTCCACCTCTGTCTCTTACTCCGCCACCTCCTCGTCCTCCTCCTCCTCCTCCTCCGCCTCCTCTGTCTCCTGCTCCTCCACCTCCTCCATCTCCTGCTCCTCCTCCTCCGCCTCCTCCATCTCTTGCTCCTCCACCTCCTCTTCCCCCTCCTCCTCCATCTCCGCTCCGACTCCATCTCCCCCTCCACCACCCTCCCTTGCAAGGCAGGTGGTGGGCCACCGAAGTGTGTAGGCGGAGGTTCCTTGGTCCGCGCTGCTGTCCTCTCCCTCTGTGAAAGATGACATACATTATGACACGTCCATGTGTGTCACATAACACATGTACATATGCAGGCAACACACAGGCTGGTGGGCCAATGTGACATTTGAAACTGGGAGTCATCCCTGGCAATACTCACCATCATGGTGTGGCTCCGCCCCCCTGCTGAAGCGGGCAAGGAACTCAGGGTGGAAATGGCGGAGTTCCCGCCCCTTCTTCCTCAGGTCCTCCACCTGTGGATATGCAAACATAGGTTGGGGTCATCACTTTCCGGTTTCCACAGGTGCTTGGACAACATAGACAAACCCCTGTGTGGGCAGCACCTTCCTGCTCCCTCTCCCCTGCTGTCTGTTTTGCATATACAGCATAGTTACACACCTGTAACAGTTGGTCACTGGGAAATGTGTGAATAGGGCTGCACATGTGTGTTGCAGCGGAAACAACGGGGCCTGTCTGGGGTCGACAAGCAGCGTCATATAGGACACCAGCTAGCAGCATTGCACAGCGCCTACATGCTGCCCCCCCCCCCCCCCATATCACCACCTCCAGACAACACATTGGTGGAATGGTGGGAGAGATAGAGACAGACAGAGGAGGAGAGAGAGGGGGAGTGAGCGAGAGTGGGAGAGACAGGGAGGGTGAGAGAGGGTGACACATCCCCTAGAGGCACTGTTGTGTTTGTGCGGATCAACCCCTTAGTTTCCGTGACATCATCTGGTACAGGTGTGTAGGTATGCAGTTCCCGGAACAGAGAGGGACATAGTTCCCACTGGTGGGGGCCCCTAGTCGTAGATGCCAGGGAAGTGTCCCCGGAGTGGTGGGGCCCTGTGGAGGGGTTCCACTACCTATCATGGATCTCCGTAATCCCCTATGGGGGGCGCTTCAGAGTCGGGTATGTATGGGATAGGTGTTGTACTGCGACCTGATCAAACATAGCATCCCTGTATGGGCCTCCACCAGAGCACTAATGGCCCGTGAAGGTGTGAGATGCGCACCATGTAACTGCTCGTCAGCTGTCGTTCACACAGGCAGGATGGCGTGGAGCCCTGGAGGCTGCCATGGCTCTCACATTGTGAGTGGTGACATGGACATGCACAGCGGATGGTGTGCCATGATAGAGGTATGTGAGACACTTTACAAAACAATAGGAGACATCTCTCTGTGAAACTGCTATACTCACATGGGATGGATCCGAGTGTGGGGATAGCTGAGGGGACCCTATGTGTTGCTGGGTCCCCTGCAAATAGAGAGCCACGGCTCTCCCACATTTCACAGTATAATGTTCCTTCCCTGCATCTGGGGCATGGGGCTATGGGACGGATAAAGTTAGATGATTCTGCTTGACCAAATGAATGTACACATCCACCATAGGCATGACATGTGTCTGTGTCCGTAGGGGGACCATATCATGTTGGATCCCTGTGTAAGGTGGACCTGCCACTACAGCTTGCACCTCACTGATATGCCCTGATGACGTGATTGCACTAATGTGTAGCACCATCAAGGACAGAAACATTATGGACGTAGTATCCAGGGCCTCTGACAGACCCTGCATAGCTTTGCCCACAACAAGATTGCGGCCCCATGCCACTGGGGGTGGTTCCAGGGGAGAGGTCAGTAGGGGCAGGCACTCCACAACGTACAGTTTGAGCGGATGCGAGGCACCTGTTTGTCCATCAATGGGTGGTGATGGTGCAGCAATGGCATTGCAATGTTCTCTGACTGACCTCATTTGTATACCAGTGTGTGAGAGGTGACGTTGTTAACCCCGCACTGCATCGTGTGGGATGGCACGGTGTTTTACGCCCATGTGTGGACACCAGATGGATATTCCCTCCCACCTGAATGCATGGGCGCACCTTGTGGCCGGTTTCATGGGCGCAAAACGGCCATGTCACACATCCAGGGTGAGGGGGGGCATAAAGCATTCAGCCATCCCTAATCAGGTTCAGGGAATTACAGACTGTGGGTTTGGATGCCATACTGTCCCCTCACCCTGCGAGAGTGGGTCTGTGACAGAGAAAATGTCCCTGCAGGGGACCTGTGACAGACGTAGGTGCAGAGGGTACCACACCTAGTGTTTGCAGCATGGGGCTATGTGGAACATGTTGTCTCTGTACCCCTGGGACTTGCATAGTGTCCTGGCAATCCACAGAATGTCAGAGGGGACATATAGCGGGTCATGCCCCCAGCTGCGGAGAGGGCACCCCTCGCATGTCATCCATGAGCCGGAATGAGGGAACCTAATTGTGTTCCTGTGGCATATGACACACCTGTAGAGTGGTCTATATCTGCAGTTCCGTAGAGTTACGATGATCTGCTGAGGTGGTACATGTGTCGGGTCCATGTGTGCCGGAGCACAGCACTACTGATTCTGTCTGAACGAGATTTGACATTGCCATGGAGATAGACCGCCAGGAGATGGGTATGTTGCTCTGTGCCAACCGCCCACAGTTTACGGGCCTTGCTGCAATATGACAGAGAGCCTGTGACACTTCATTTCGCCACCTGGGACATGGCTACCTGATTGTCTGTGTGAACTACTTGTGTGTTGCCCTATCAGGGCGGGTTGAATGTCTGGGGGAACCGGCTCATTGCTCCGAGCCCCCAAATGTCTATGCTGGGATGACTCCCCTGGACCTCCAGGTGACTGTGGGTGAGGTGTTCAGTAGATGAGCACCCCACCCCACCTTGACAGCATCTGTTGTGAGGGTGGGCAGAGGTGGCATTTGCGGGACAGGTGACACCCCCCAACTTTCTTCTGCTTAACGCCCCCAGTCCAGGGGCTGGTGGGGTGGTCTGCAATCACTCTCCAATCAGAGTGACAGCCTGTTGCATGTGTCCACTGGGAGGGGCGGGAGCGTTGGCCTGCTCCTAGTGCAGACGTGCATAGGGGGACACATGCAACGTAGCTGCCATGTGCCACAGCTGCTGGAGCATCTCTCGGTCCGAGAGGCGGGTTGCTTGTAGTGCCCAGGATCACAGTTGCACAATGCAAGGAGAGTGAGGCTGCAGCAGATGGGTGGTTGTCAGTCTTCTACCTTCCTGTGCTCATCTGACCTCCAGCGATTGGTTGCGAGTCTGGAGGGATGCCCTGCGATCTCTGAGATGGCATACATCTTGCCATACACGTGGTG
This sequence comes from Ichthyophis bannanicus, assembly GCA_033557465.1. Taxonomy (NCBI): domain Eukaryota; kingdom Metazoa; phylum Chordata; class Amphibia; order Gymnophiona; family Ichthyophiidae; genus Ichthyophis; species Ichthyophis bannanicus. The sequence goes on from CM066036.1 coordinate 179,121,721, forward strand.
TGTGAGAGGGAGAGTGGACCGGTCCTCAGTCTTTGACTCTGTCCAGATGGGCCACTCGTCCAGGTGTGGTTATACACATATCTCCCTTGTACGGGGAAGGGCAGCTCCCCCAGCCATGCACCTTGTGCATACTCTGGGTGCTGCGGCCGGGCCCAGGGGGTGGGTTTTGTAGTGATAGTGCCCTCCCTGAAAGCGGAAACCCAGTAAACTTACGGGGTATTTGGTGGCTGTGCACATGGGTGTAGGCATCCTTGTGAACTGTGGATGGGGGCCAGTCAGGGCTGTGGGGGTATGGGGATACGTTTCCTATTTCATGGCATGTGTACATCTCTATGACGCATAACCTGCCCAGTTCTGTGGGATCTCAGATGTGTCTGTGCCCTCCTGTTGTCTCAGTTATGTGGAGATAGGGGCTGTGAAACACAGAACCCTGTTGTGGAGGTGTTCCCACTTGTACCCCTCCTGAACTAGGTAACGCTTTACCTCTGGGACCATTTGGGGTGCGGTTGTGGGAACTGACCTTCCGTTCTGTTGTGGGGAGGGGAGGCTTCGGGAAAGTGGCCTGTGGCACCTCCTATGATGGACAGAGTCTAGGGTTCCGATTGTCTGTCCCACCAACCGTGCATGCGGTGACATAGACCTCATGGGATTGTTGACATATGTTTTACATGGATGTTTATGTTTTATGTTTTATTACATTTGATAAAAACCGCCTTTCATATACAGTCAAGGTGGTGCACAATTAAAATAATCAGTAAAAGGAGGCCAATGGCCAATTAAAAAGAAAGGAAATGTACAATTCTTCAAAAGGACAGAGATAGTAAAAGTAAGACGAGACATAAGGGAGAAGATAATAGGGGGAGGGGAGAGGAAGAAGGAGGTTACACGAAGGGGGAAGGAACATCAAACGCTAGGGAAAACAAGTGGGTCTTCAGGTTCTTTTTGAATATGTTGAAGTGTGGTTCCAAACGGAGGGGAGGGGGGAGGGCATTCCAAGCAGCGGGTCCGGCAAAAAAGAAAGCGGAGGAGCGTGTGGATTGCAGGTGAGCACGGGAAGGGGAAGGCAAGGTAAGGCGGTTAAGATGAAAGGATCGAGGGGTGTGCCTGGGGGAGTGAAAGTAAATGAGATCCGTGAGATACTGTGGAGTGCTAGTGTGAAATGCTTTATGTACCAGGATGAGAAGTTTAAAGATGGCACGAAAGGGGACAGGCATCCAATGGAGACGAAAAAGAAGGGGAGTGATATGGTCCCGGGGTGATGAGTGGGTGAGGAGGCGTGCCGCAGTGTTTTGAATACGTTGAAGACGAGAGAGTTGGTATTTAGGAAGACCGATGAATAGGGAGTTAGAAAAATCCACACGAGACATAACCAGAGATAGAACCAGAGTAGTGAGGGCAGAGGGGGAGAGGAAGGGACGAATAGAGCGAATTTGACGAAGGGAGAAAAAAGAGGTTTTAGTGATGTGAGAAATATGCGAGCGAAAGGATAGATCAGAGTCGAAATATACACCCAGATAGCGGAATGTGGAGACGAGAGGGACGGGAGGGAGCACCAGAAAAGGAAGGAGCCAGTGTGGGAGGAGGACTGTTGTGGGAGAACCAAATAGCGAGAGTCTTAGTAAGATTTAGGTGGAGACAGTTAAGAGTTAACCATTGTGACACAGCTGAGAGACAAGAGTCGAGAATTGTGAGATCGGGACAAGTGGGCGAGGTGTGATGTAACAGGAGGATATCGTCGGCGTAAAGAAAAGCAGACAGGCCAAACTGTTGGATCAGGGAGGCGAGAGGGGCAAGGAAAAGGTTGAAAAGAAGTGGGGCAAGGACAGATCCCTGGGGGACCCCACAAAAAAGGTGATGTGGTTCAGAGGGGGGGATGGAAGTTGAAGATGAGAGGACTGCACAAGATCTAGAAGAGAGGAAAGAGTGGAACCAGTGGTGAACAGTGCTGCAAAGGCCCGCATCCCGCAAACGTTGAAGAAGGAGAGAGTGGTCAACCAGATCAAAAGCTGCAGAAAGATCAAGAGCAACCGCCACCGATATATCACCACGGTCGTGTGCAGTGTGTAGAGCATTTGTGAAAGCCAAAAGAACAGTTTCGACGCTGTGACCTTGACGAAAACCAGACTGACGGGGTGAAGGAAGTTAATAGAATCAAGGTGATGGGAGAGTTGAGCAAAAAACGAAGTTCTCAAGCAGTTTAGATAGGAAAGGAAGATTAGAGACAGGACGGAAGTGGGCAGGGACCAAGGGATCAAGTGATGGATTTTTTAGAATAGGACGTATAAGAGCGTGCTTCCAAGATTTAGGGAAAATCCCAGTGGACAGGCTAGAATTAAATATTGCTAGAATATAAGGAAGGAGACCCAGGGAGGGTGTGAGAAGCCAAGACGAGGGGATGGGGTCTAGAGCACAGAAAGTTTTTTTTGAAGAAGAGATGAGATGATGGAACTCAGGAGCAGAAATAGGTTCAAAGGAAGCGCAAGAATGAGAAAGTTGTGAGATGGGTGGGGGGGAGGGAACAGGAGGAGGGGAGGTGAGGGGGTCAGGACAAGACGGTAGAGATGCTCTCAGAGATATGACCTTATTAGTAAAAAAAGAGGCTAGTTGCGAGGGGGGGGGGCTGGGGAAGATGAAGGGATTGACGTGGAAGTGTGTAGGGATATGAGAGATTGAAAAGTAGAATATAAGTGCCGAGTCTGGTTTGGAGCAGTGGTGATAGCATTGGAGAAAAAGGAACGCTTAGCAGAATGGACCTGTGACCGATAGTAAGAGTGGTGAGAGTTGAAGACCGCTAGAGAAGTGGGAGAGGGGGCCTTACGCCACAGCCGCTCCGCTCTTCGGAGTTGGGAACGGAGCAGCCGTAGACCACTATGGTACCAAGGATGTGATGGACGGCGACGGGTGGGACGGGGACGCAGAGGGGCAATCTGATCAAGGGTGGAAGAAAGAGTGGAAGACCAAAGGGCAGCCTGGGAGTTGGGTGACAAGAGGGGGAAGTCTGAAGGAAAAATCTCAGCTGCTGGAGGAAATTGTGTAAGGGTGAGGGAGGTAAGGGGCCGAGTGTGATGGATGGAGGGAGAAGAGGATTGCGGAGGGGAGGATGCAACAGGAAGAACTCCGGACCAAGAGCAGGAAGAGGTGAGGCAAACATGGTCTGACCACGGAAGACAAGTGGAGCTGATACTAGAAAGTGTGAGGGAGGAAGAGGATGATGTTAGAAGAAGGTCGAGAGTATGACCTGCCTGGTGGGTGGGAATGGAGACATGTTGAACAAGGGATAGGTCGTGAAGAAGGGAAAGAAAAGAGTGTTCACGGGGGGAGGAAGGAGAGTCTACATGAATATTAAAATCCCCTGCTATGAGAATGTGGGGGAAAGCTAGAGAGATGTCAGTAAGGGTTAGAAGTAGAGCGTCCCAAAGCTCAGAGCGAAGGGCAGGTGGGGAATACATAAGAAGTACATGGACAGGCGGTGAGGTATGGAGAAGGAGGAGAAGAGACTCGGGGTAATGCAACAGAGGGGAGGAGATTTGTGTGAAAGATATGGTGGGGTGAAGTAAGGCAGCTACACCCCCACCCGATCGTCCACTACGGGGAAGAGACACTGCAGAGTATCCAGGAGGAAGACATCGAGCGAGTAGAGCATCCTCTCCGTCCCTGAGCCAAGTCTCAGTGAGGAGGGTAAGTTTAAGAGAAGAGCAGGTGACGAGATCCTGGACAAGGAGGGACTTGTTACGCAGGGAGCGACAGTTGAGAATGGCCAGGGGGGGGCATGTACCTTATCAAGGACCCCGAGGTCCTGTGGAGGCTGACGCTGCTGTGTCTGCTACAGCTGGGTGGCTCGCAAATTTGGTGGCTCCGTAGATTAGTGACCCTTTTCATCAGATTGGGCAGAGGGTGGTCCATGCTGGGCATATGACTGCTGGCATCCGTTGGTTCTGGACATGGAGGTGTCTTTGTCAGCTTTCCCCTTTGCAGGATTGCAGATCTTGGACAGCCTGTTCAGGGTGGGCCTGTCAGCATCCACTTCTTTGGATGTTTGCTGCCACCATGTCCCTGACAGGTTGCAATGAGTACAGGGGGTGTAGCACAGTTTATCCTGTATACCATGGGTCTCAAACACGCGGCCCGCGGGCCGCATGAGCATTTTGTGCGGCCCGCGACGCTATTGGTTTCACTTTTCTCACCTGATTGCCTGGCGCGGCCGCGTGGGGTTAAAAAATACTCTCAGTCTTCTCCCGAGTCACGAGCCTGCCCTCAACCAATGAGAGACAGGAAGGAGGGGGGGCAGCCAGCCGAACGCCACGAGGCACCACGCGCCCTCGAGGATCCATTTTGTGCAGGTATGGAGGCAGTCCCCGGAATTCCCCGATGTTAGCCAGCCCTGCCTCCCTCAGTCCCTCTCCTCTTCGGCTTTCAGAGCCGCGAAGGGAGAGCTTCTCCCTCGCGACTCTGTTAAGCTCGCCGGGGCAGATGGGAAATTTCCCATAAGCCTCAGCGGGCTTAGCAGAGTCGCGAGGGAGGAACTCTCCCTTTGCGGTTCTAAGCTGAAGCAGAGAAGGACTGAGGGAGGGAAGCAAGCAGGCAGGGAGGGAGGGCTGGCTCTGCCGGGCAGAGGGGGGGGGGGGTTAGGACTGGTAATGACACGGGGGGGGGGGCTTAGGACTGGTAATGTGCTGTGGGTTGATGGGGGGTGGGTTAGGACTGGTAATGCCACTGGGGGGGGTAGGACTGGTAATGTGCTGTGGGTTGATGGGGGGGGTTAGGACTGGTAATGCCACTGTGTGGGGTTATGACAGCTAATGTGCTCTGGTTTCATGGGGGTTTGGATAGTACTGGTAATGTCACTGGTGGGGGGGGTTAGGACTGGTAATGTGCTGTGGGTTGATGGGGGGTGGGTTAGGATTGGTAATGCCACTGGGGGGGGTTAGGACTGGTAATGTGCTGTGGGCTGATGGGGGGGTGGGGGTTAGGACTAGTAATGCCACTGGGGGGGTTTAGGACTGGTAATGTGCTGTGGGCTGATGGGGGGGGTTAGGACTAGTAATGCCACTGGGGGGGTTTAGGACTGGTAATGTGCTGTGGGCTGATGGGGGGGGGGGTTAGGACTAGTAATGCCACTGGGGGGTTTTAGGATTGGTAATGTTCTGTGGGCTGATGGGGGGGGGCGTTTAGGACTAGTAATGCCACTGGGGGGATTTAGGATTGGTAATGTGCTGTGGACTGATGGGGGGGGGGGAGAAGAAAGGACAAATGGACAGCAGACGATGGAGAGTTAGCAGAAGACACAAAGAAACCATAAGAAAGTGGCTGGAACAATTGCAACTGAAAAAAAATGCACAAAAGGTAGGAAAATATCTCTTTATTTTGAATTTATTAACTGGAATATGTCAGCTCTGGGAAATGTACATCACTAATGTCTGTGCTTTGTTTAGTACAAGAAATTAATTTATAGTTTTATTTCTACAGTGTTGTTGTACATTCCAAGTTTGGCTTTTGGGGTTCCCAATTTAATTATTGTCTTCCTGTTTCTAAATTGTGATTCCTTGTTTGGTGATGGTGTATGTTCTGCATGTGTAACTGAGCTGAGGTATTCTGTTTATGTAATTCCTATTTGACATTGCTACTTGTTCTCTTTTCCCAGTAGGTCATGTATTGTTGTTCTCTGAAATGTATTGATTTAATATTTGCAGTGTTGCCTTTTGATAGGTAGGGTCTGGTGCTTTGTGAGTCCTGGTAGTGCTGTTATGATACGGGGGGTTTGCTATGGATTCTAAATGGGCAGTGTTTGTAGTAGTTCCTAATGTGCCTGGCGGTTGGCACTGGATTATAGTAATATAGAAATTGTTTAGTCTTTCTTTATCCATATACTCATTATGCAACATTACGCAAATATTTATGCAAATGAGGCCCCTTATGCAAATGAGGCCCCGTGTCTTATGCGGCCCCCGGGTTACTTTACAAGTCCTCATTTGGCCCTCAAAGCAATTTGAGTTTGAGACCCCTGCTGTATACAGTGTTCCAGTTCGGCGGCTGCCAGCCAGGCACGTGTCCATGACACAATGGCAATGGCGAAGACTCAGCCTGTGCCCTCACACCAGTCCAGTGGTACCCTGTTGGCAACAGTTGGCTTTGTCTGGGCATGCCTGACAGGTGCTACATATACCATTCCTCTGTCATACGGGAGGGGCGGACGTAGGGGATATAGATGTAGTGCGAACTCCATCAGAACCGTACCCATGTACATGATTTTGGACAATATCCTGGCTGACAGCAGGGATGCATGGCAGGCACGGCAACCCAAGGCATCTACGTTCCTGTGCCCCTGCCAGAAGGGTTGACGGCATGTCATCTGTGACAGTATATTCTCATCATAGCATACCCCACCACAATAGAGTGCTGAGGGGGCTATTTTGTTTGGGAGGCTGGTGACGCAGGTCTCAGGGTAGATATTATCCTGCTAGTGGCCATATGGGGAGGTTTTGAGAGGTGTATCCCATCCTTTTCAGTAGAGTATCCATTACGTTCTGATGTCCTGGCAGGGTTGACGTCACCCTTGGCGTCCGGGGATATTGGTGATTGTCTGGATCCTGTGGCCTGTGCTTTGATTCAGTTGCCACTGGACCGGTGTGGACCCTGACTACATGTCTGTGCAGATCCTGGTGGGACATATCCTCAGGCGATGGCAATCGACTCATGGGACATGCAGGCCCCTCCTGGAGACTTACATTAGTACCCTCGGAGCTGTCACAGTCACCAGGCCCCTCAGAGGATTGGACATATATTGTCACTGGGCGCTCAGGCTTAGTGCGGTTCTGGTACTGAGAAGTGTGGGTACATGGGTGACCTGGTACCAGTGTGTCACAGACTGCACCCATCAGCACTGATGGTCCGTTTGCCCATGCTGTGACCCAAATCTGTGTGGGTTCCGGTGACACAATGTGTGTGGTCTGGGGTGGTAACGAGGACCTTGATGCCCCAGGATAGCCGCAGGACAGCGTTTGGTGGCCAGCATCCTCTGGTACAGTGACACTGGCTATGCCTGTGTAGTGGTACCGGCCCCAGCCAGTACCCAGGAGCGTGGCCCAAGGGGGTTCAGACGAGGTTACGGCCTCCAGACCTTGCTGTGGCCACAAAATGGCCTGTGGAGACTGGGGATCCCTCCAGGGCTTTTTGGCCATAGTGCGTTCCTCAGGAGCAACGCCGGGGCATCCTGATGTTTGGAGGGGGTAGGACCCTCTCAGAACCGGCCAGCTGTTGGTTTGGCTCCATGGGATGCACAGGGGGGAGGTCACTTCCCTGGTGACATGGCTGCCACCACAGCCACGTCAGTGTGGTCGTGGGTATTGAGCTTGGCTGCTCAGTTTGGCCAACCACTCTTGTATGCCATCCCACATGTCAAACAATCAGACATGGAGTGAGTGGGCCCTAGGTATTCGGGACAGCAAACATAGTTGTCAGTGACAGAGAAGATACCGGCACATTTTGCACATGTCTTCAGACACATGGATTGATTTTCCATGATGACAGTGGAATTACGGCCTATGCACAAATCGAGGGGAGACGTGCAAAGGACGTTTTCACTCCTCCTGGTATTTTGTTTGGGTGAGGTCAACACAGCTCCTAGGGATGGGAGTTAACATACACCATTGTTACCGGTAGGTAAGATGTCGGCAGGCGCAGACACAGGTGTGGCAATACCATTGAGGTGTTTTGCGCTCACAGGAACAATGACCTGCTGGTTTGGCATAACATGATGAACTGGGGAGCAGCATTTGGGAGAGGCATCAGGGCAGCACACAGGCGCTGTGTGATGCTCCCATATGTTTCCCCATTGGCCGCTGTGGAGTGGTCACACACAGGCTGCAACAGGGCAGACAATACCGACATGTGACAACTAATCCCTGCTTGTCTCTGGTGATTAGCTGTCCCCAGTGCCACCTGCATGCATAGCTGTGGGTCTGGGCATGTGTGCAGTGACACCTATGTGCTTTGGGCGTGGCACCCTGAACGCACCAGTCCATTCCCCTATGGCCCCCTTGACTGACATGGCGTAGCCCTGCCACGTTATGGTTGTCAAACATGATGTCCATCCTTCTCCCCCCCTAACCCTGTATGTGGTATGTTTTACACATTTGGGGTGACATTATCTAGACATGTCATCCAACATACACCCATTGGCAGAATGTTATCCCAGCACACATGGGTGATGTGACCATACATGGGACGTTGGGTGGGTGGCCCTATACACCTTACCAGGGGCCACGTCCATGACATGTGGCTTTCTACAAGTCCATGGATAGCAATGTTTGACACACTACAGGCGCTGTGTGACCTGTCTGTCGTGGGGATAATGGTAGGTACGTCTGACCTTTTTGGCCACTGTTGCACGCAGCATACTGCTCATGGTGGACGTGCATCTTTCACATTTAGGCCTATCGGATGTTGTTATGTTCCTCTGACCTGGGCCCTCGTTGGTTATGGGAGGTGTGACTGCAAACACTACGGGGCAGGGGCCTTTGCATCGGCTATGACCTATTGCCACCTCTGCTCATGTGTGGGTTTCAGTCTGTGGTGTGCAACATGAACAGGTACATGTGTCCTTCCAACAACATCTGTGATATTCATCTGCAAACAGGTGTGTGCTGCCTGGGGGCTGGGCAGATGTGTGACCTGACTCACCATGCATTGCTGGGGACATGTCTCTGTTACAGACCTTCGGAATTGGATCTCTTAGTTAATGTGGGTGAGGTTTTGTTTATGCACATCCACATCTGCATCTACCTGATCATCTGGGTACATCTACGGTGTGTGTGCCGAGCTGAGGACCCCATGGACTGTGTGAGATGTGCAACCTACCCACCATAGCCTAGGAACATATCTGACTGACATACCCTCCGTTACAGTCAGCTCTCGGGCCCCCTGGGTCTTGGGTGTCCTACAGCACCTCAGCAGCGAAATACAACATAGCAGCAGGGTGTTTCCATGGAAAGCATACGCAGGTATCAGGCCTCCTGGAGATGGGGAGAATGGATTCAACAGCATAGGCACACTGCACCATATCACCAGGGTGAGTGAGGGCCCACTCTGATGGGCTCCCTGTACTCCTGGGGATATGGGGGATGTATTAAACAACATTGGCAAACAACCCCATATCTCCAGGGTGACTGAGGGCCTACTTTGATGGGCTCTCAGGGCTCCTGGGGATAGGGGGGTTGCCTTGAACAACATTTGCACACAACCCCATATCACCAGGGTGACTGAGGGCCCACTCTGATGGGCTCTCTGTTCTCCTGGGGATAGGGGGGAAGTATTAAACAACATTGGCAAACAACCCCATATCTCCAGGGTGACTGAGGGCCCACTCTGATGGGCTCTCTGTACTCCTGGGGTTAGGGGGGATGTATTAAACAACATTAGCAAACAACCCCATATCACCAGGGTGACTGAGGGCCCACTCGGATGGGCTCTCTGTTCTCCTGGGGATAGGGGGGATGTATTAAACAACATTGGCAAACAACCCCATATCTCCAGGGTGACTGAGGGCCTACTTTGATGGGCTCTCAGGGCTCCTGGGGATAGGGGGGTTGCCTTGAGCAACATTTGCACACAACCCCATATCACCAGGGTGACTGAGGGCCCACTCTGATGGGCTCTCTGTTCTCCTTGGGATGGGGGGATGTATTAAACAACATTGGCAAACAACCCCATATCTCCAGGGTAACTGATGGGCTCTCAGGGCTCCTGGGGATAGGGGGGTTGCCTTGAACAACATTTGCACACAACCCCATATCACCAGGGTGACTGAGGGCCCACTCTGATGGGCTCTCTGTTCTCCTGGGGATAGGGGGGATGTATTAAACAACATTGGCAAACAACCCCATATCTCCAGGGTGACTGAGGGCCCACTCTGATGGGCTCTCTGTACTCCTGGGGATAGGGGGGATGTATTAAACAACATTAGCAAACAACCCCATATCACCACGGTGACTGAGGGCCCACTCTGATGGGCTCTCTGTACTCCTGGGGATAGGGGGGGGGGGTTGCCTTGAACAACATTGGCAAACAACCCCATATCTCCAGGGTGACTGAGGGCCTACTTTGATGGGCTCTCAGGGTTCCTGGGGATAAGGGGGTTGCCTTGAACAACATTTGTACACAACCCCATATCACCAGGGTGACTGAGAGCCCACTCTGATGGGCTCTCTGTTCTCCTGGGGATAGGGGGGATGTATTAAACAACATTGGCAAACAACCCCATATCTCCAGGGTGACTGAGGGCCTACTTTGATGGGCTCTCAGGGCTCCTGGGGATAGGGGGGTTGCCTTGAACAACATTTGCACACAACCCCATATCACCAGGGTGACTGAGGGCCCACTCTGATGGGCTCTCTGTTCTCCTGGGGATAGGGGGGATGTATTAAACAACATTGGCAAACAACCCCATATCTCCAGGGTGACTGAGGGCCTACTTTGATGGGCTCTCAGGGCTCCTGGGGATAAGGGGGGTTGCCTTGAACAACATTTGCACACAACCCCATATCACCAGGGTGACTGAGGGCCCACTCTGATGGGCTCTCTGTTCTCCTGGGGATAGGGGGGATGTATTAAACAACATTGGCAAACAACCCCATATCTCCAGGGTGACTGAGGGCCCACTCTGATGGGCTCTCTGTACTCCTGGGGATAGGGGGGATGTATTAAACAACATTAGCAAAGAACCCCATATCACCAGGGTGACTGAGGGCCCACTCTGATGGGCTTACTGTACTCCTGGGGATAGAGGGGATGTATGAAACAACATTGGCAAATGACCCCATAGCACCAGGGTGATTGAGGGCCCACTCTGATTGGCTCTCTGTACTCCTGGGGATAGGGGGGATGTATTAAACAACATTGGCAAACGACCCCATAGCACCAGCGTGATTCAGGGCCCACTCTGATGGGCTTCCTGTACTCCTGGGGATAGAGGGGATGTATGAAACAACATTGGCAAATGACCCCTAGCACCAGGGTGATTGAGGGCCCACTCTGATGGGCTCTCTGTACTCCTGGGGATAGTGGGGATGTATTAAACAACATTGGCAAACGACCCCATATCACCAGGGTGACTGAGGGCCCACTCTGATGGGCTCTCTGGACTCCTGGGGATAGGGGGGATGTATTAAACAGCATTGGCACACAACCCCATAGCACCAGGGTGACTGAGGGCCCACTCTGATGGGCTCTCTGGGCTCCTGGGGATAGGGGGGATGTATTAAACAGCATTGGCACACAACCCCATAGCACCAGGGTGACTGAGGGCCCACTCTGATGGGCTCTCTGGACTCCTGGGGATAGGGGGGATGTATTAAACAGCATTGGCACACAACCCCATAGCACCAGGGTGACTGAGGGCCCACTCTGATGGGCTCTCTGGACTCCTGTGGATAGGGGGGATGTATTAAACAGCATTGGCACACAACCCCATAGCACCAGGGTGACTGAGGGCCCACTCTGATGGGCTCTCTGGACTCCTGGAGATAGGGGGGATGTATTAAACAGCATTGGCACACAACCCCATAGACCCAGGGTGACTGAGGGCCCACTCTGATGGGCTCTCAGGGCTCCTGGGGATAGGGGGGATGCCTTGAACAACATTGGCACACAACCCCATAGCTCCAGGGTGTCAGACAGACCATGTGATGCACGTTTCACGACCCCTGATGGTGGCCCATATGTGTTACCCTGCATATGCAGATCCCACCATCAGCACATAATGATCCCACCATCAGCACATAATGCAGATCCCACCATCAGCACATAATGACGTCCCATGTTTTATCCAAGTTCTCTGACCTTGTTCTCTGTAAAACCTAACAGTTTGTTGTTATGGTATGTTGTTATATTGTGAACCGCGCTGATTCTGAATAGAGCGGTATATAAGAGCCTGTAATAAATAAATAAATAAATAAATAATGTTTCCGGGCGCTCCTTAGGCAGATCTATGGGCTAGCTGTGTTACAGTGTGTTGTAGCACATCAACAGCAGCAGATGCCATGACTCTAGGATGGCATCATGCCCTCTGTGACCACGTCCGTCACCACCTGGGTACATGGCAAACCACTCAGATGTGCTACATAACGAATTTGGCATGTGGTTTCACCTGCTGCACTTTACTGATATAGACTACCTACACACAGCAGCATTGACAGCTGCAATCAATCCTGTCTGTGTATATGGTCATTATGACCTGTGGCCATACACTTACCTCCCGTTGGTGTTCTGCCACACGATTGAACCGCCTGGTGATTCTCTCCCAGGCCCTCCGGACCTTCCCTGTGTCCCTTCCCCTGGAGGCCCCAGGGAACAGCCTGTGCTGCTTTGGCCCAATCAGTGCTGCCAGGTGGCGCAGCTCGCGGCAGGTAAATGCAGGCTTTCGCGTTCGGGATGCCATTTTCCTGTATGCAGGTCTGCACGTGACGACGCATGCGACGCAACTTCCGCATTTGCGCATAGCGGCTCTTGCACATGCGCACCGCATGGCTGCGCATCAGAGATATTCGCGCTATTGCGTTCCGCATGGCTGCGTGGCAGGAAATTGCAAATGCACGCATCTTTCTGCCGCACTGGTTAGGGTGTCGCCAACAGTATGGGGTATGTTTACTAAAACCCCAGTAAAGTGTGGGCCCCGGTAGTGTGCGGGTGCCATATAAGGCGTTCCGTCCTGAAACTGCGTGGGAGGCATAAGTGGCGCGCTGAAGTGCAAAAAAAAGAGCAGAGCCACAGCACAATGGTTAAGACACTGACCAATGGTGCAGGGATCAGGGGTTCAATCCCCCAAAGTTCCCAATGAACAAGGCTGACTGAGGTATAACATATTAAGGGGAAGATTGCTTTAGGAGGCATTTTATTCATATTTTAATTATCACTACTAGCAAACGCACTCCCAAAGCGTGTTAACATAAGGTGCCCTATAAGGCACAATTTAAAGTGCACTGTCAGCCAAGGCACCCTAGAATGTTGCTTATAGGGCGCTTTAGAGGGTGCCGTATGAGGTACCGCAAGGTCAGTGTACTGGTTTTTATGGCAGCACTGTGCAGTTTAAGGAATGAAAAGCATAAGTAGGTGCGCTGACAGAAAAGGAGGAGCAGCAGTGGAGCACAATGGTTAAGGCACTGACTGCTGATAGAGGGGTCATGAATTTGCTCCCCAGTGTGCCTAATACATAAGGCTAGCTGTGGCATCAGCTTTGCATTGTACATATTTTGTCCTGCAGCACTTTAATTTTATGTTATTAATTGCTGCCAGCAAACACGCCCTCACGTGCCGTAATTGAAGGTGCCGTATAAGGCACCTTATAAGACACTCCATAGGGCACATTAGAAATTGCACTGTCCGCCACAGCACCCTAAAATGTACCCTATAGGGCACCCTATAGGTTGCGTCACAGGATATTGTATAGTGCACCTTATGTGGACGGGAACCATAAGGTGCCCTATAGGGCGCCCTATAAAGCACCCTCAGAAGCACCTTATGGGTACAGTACGCTGAGGGTGTTTTTGCTGGCATCAAAATATGTACATTAAAAAAGATATGTTGGACAACCCCATCAAATAACCCCACTGTGGGTTTGAACCCATGATCTCTGGCTTCAGAAGCAGTGAAGTAACCATTGGGCTACAGCTCTATAGCTGCTAACAAACCCCTGGCTGGCTGCAGAGAGCATGCACGTCACCACACAGACAGTCTACAGTGGTCACCAGGATAGGGTTAGCCCACCCATACCCATGATGCACTGCACATGCAAATCAGCTGTCCACAGATTAACACAAGATGGGCAATGCACCCCCACAGCACCTCGGCCCGTTAGAGGGAAGTGACCATGTGCACCCACACACCACCTCGGCCTGGTAGGGGGTACTGACCGTGTGTGTTACTGGCACAGAGTAGCTACACACCGTCACATTGTGCGGGTACTGTGCTCACCCTGAGGGTGCAATGAGGCACCCAAGACCAGGTCCACAACACCTTCCATGGCTGAAGGAGGCCATGCCAGAGGTCCAAAGCAGTGTTAATGCATGAGATAGGTAGTTCCTGCACTCAACACCTTGGATATCTCTGTCTGACTCAGTCATGTGTAGCCCCCATGGATCCCTAGGTGGGCCATGCACTCAGGGCTTCCCATCAATAGATCCACATCCTACCTCCCTGCAAAGGTGGCAGTAGAGGGGTCCATCAACCCCAGTCCTGCTGAGGAGCAGACACCCCACAGGGCAGTCAATGCAGCTCTATACACATCCATAACACAATAGCAGACAGATATTAGGCCTGGATATGGTGTGCTGCACCCCACCACCATCTGATATTCTCCTGAAGCAAGTCATTAGCCACTGCACCCTGCAAGCTGCTCCATCACAACACATACCAGCTGCAAACAGTGTGCTAGTTAGTCCACAGTGCATGTTCCCAGTGGAGATGCATATACCCAGAACTGGGATGTCATCATACACAGCAAGCAGATAAATCAGTGACTGGGCCCTATAAGGAAACCTATATCTATCACATGAGAAAAATACTATATAGCACTATGGGGGTGCCTAGCCATGCTGCACAGTCAGGGTGAGTGTGATCTCTCAGCAGGACATACTGAAGTCACCCTGTCTGTGTAGGTGGTGGCCGGGCACTACAATGTCCCAGTCAGTGCCCTATGCCCTGTGCAGATGCACCCTGGCCAGGCCACCCTGTCCGGCCTATACCCATGGTACCTTACTCCTCATTATGCACATTGGCAGCCCAATACTAGCAACATTGCTGGCAGTGTGGGCTGTGGAAGGTATTTGCAGCCACCACACACCTATGCCAGCATTGTGCTACTATAGAGGAGTCCAGCAGCCATACCCACCACACCAGTCCTGGGCACAGTACAGGCATGGATATGGTACGCACTACTGTTGGGGGTCACTCCCCAGGGTGGTAAACACTGTCAGAGACCAGACCTGCAGTGCACACCGCAGACATCACAATGATTGATATGGTGGAGATCAATGAGCAAAACGTGCTTAACGTAGGAATTTATATCTGCCAGTTATCATGGGCAACGTTTGATAGCTGTGTACCATATACCCAGGTGTAGGGTGGCAGTGCTAAGGTATGCAACTGCTAGTATTGGGAGATACAGGCAGGGCCCAATGTCCTGCCTCTCCATGAGGCATTGGCCAATGGGGCCTGTGTGTGTGTGTGTGTGTGTGTGTCTGGCCCTGTTGGCTGCTGCTTTACGGCAGAGTGTCCCAACTCCAGTCCTGGTGTTCGAACCACTGTTCGGGTTTTCATGCTGTCCCTCATAGATATGCATGAGCTACATCAGCATACCATGGGGGTGGTGCATAGATATGCAGCACAGGCATCTTTATTAGAGGCAGCATGGATCCTGAATGGTGTGGGGGCCCTCCAGGACTGCATTTGGGAGACTCTGCTCTAGGTAATGCGGCTGTTTATGGTATCTGTGTTTGGTGTGGTAAAATATCGGCGTATGAACCATGCGTATGTTCTCAGCAATAAAGGTTTGTCCGTACTATCACGGTTTAGTTGTAGGAAAAATATGTGGACTGGATTGGCAGTAGCCCCAGCTGGGCTTTGAACCTGTGACCCTCTGTTCCTGCACACACTGTCTGTGTGCACTGCACCACCATGTTGCCCCAGATTTGCTGTGTTCCCTGGGGAGTCCATGACTGTACATCCGACAGAGCCTGTCTGTTGCGGTGGACGGTGCCAGCCTGCACAGGCCTAGGCCACTGTCTGCTGTGGTTTGCAGCCACTGCCCCCTCCACCACCTGTACCCTTCCGCCAACATGCAGACATGTCCCTATCTGGAAAAAAGCATATGACCTGATTGAGTTGTGGCACTCCAGGACTGAATTTGGGGGACTCAGCTGTAGGTAACACCCACTGTTATGGTTTGTGTGCGGTGTAGGGTAAAATATAGGTGTTGGAACCATGCTTATGTTCTCTGCCATACAGGAGTATCTGTACTATCACTGTTTAGTGGTGGGTAAAACAATGGGGACTGGATTGGCAGGAGCCCCAGCTGGGCTTTGAACCTGTGACCTTCTGTTCCTGCACACACTGTCTGTGTGCACTGCACCACCGTGTTGCCACAGATATGCTGTGTTCCCTGGGGAGTCCATGACTGTACATCCGACAGAGCCTGTCTGTTGCGGTGGACGGTGCCAGCCTGCACAGGCCTAGGCCACTGTCTGCTGTGGTTTGCAGCCACTGCCCCCTCCACCACCTGTACCCTTCCGCCAACATGCAGACATGTCCCTATCTGGAAAGAAGCATATGACCTGATTGAGTTGTGGCACTCCAGGACTGAATTTGGGGGACTCGGCTATAGGTAATGCCCATTGTTATGGTTTGTGTGCGGTGTAGGGTAAAATATAGGTGTTGGAACCATGCTTATGTTCTCTGCCATACAGGAGTGTCTGTACTATCACTGTTTAGTGGTGGGTAAAACTATGGGGACTGGGTTGGCAGGAGCCCCAGCTGGGCTTTGAACCTGTGCTCTTCTGTTTTTGCACACACTGTCTGTGTGCACTGCACCACTGTGTTGCCACAGTTAGGCTGTGTTCCCTGGGGAGTCCATGACTGTACATCTGACAGAGCATGTCTGTTGTGGTGGACGTGCCAGCCTGCACAAGCCTAGGCCACTGTCTGCTGTGGTTTACAGCCACTGCCCCCTCCACCACCTGTACCCTTCCGCCAACATGCAGACATGTTCCTATCTGGAAAGAAGCATATGACCTGATTGAGTTGTGGCACTCCAGGACTGAATTTGGGGGACTCGGCTGTAAGTAATACCCATTGTTATGGTTTGTGTGCGGTGTAGGGTAAAATATAGTTGTTGGAACCATGCTTATGTTCTCTGCCATACAGGAATGTCTGTACTATCACTGTTTAGTGGTGGGTAAAACTATGGGGACTGGGTTGGCAGGAGTCCCAGCTGGGATTTGAACCTGTGACCCTTTGGTCTTACAGGCACTGGCTGTGTCTGCTGCACCACACTGTGGCCACAGAGACAGTGCAGTCTCTGGAGATAGGAAATCTGGCCGCACGAGTCAGACACCCTGCTCTGCACAATTTTACTGTGGGCTCGTTTACCTTGTATGGGGACAGGGGTGCAATTAAACCTCAAAAATGCCCTCCAAAAAAGGGGAAAAAAACCAAAACCAAGCTGGGCAACAGTGATATCAATGGGCAACATGAAAAACACTCCCAGGACAGCTCCATTATAATGCAGTGATTTTTGAACGAGTCTACGAAGCGTAGACCCTTCCAAAAATCATTTCTTTTTTTTTGGAGCTTTCCTGGGAGTGTTTTTTATGGTTGCCCATTAATATCACTGTTGCCCAGCTGGATTATGATTTATTTGGAATTTTTTGTGGTCATTTTCAATTTATATTTGCTATTTTGTTCTGTGCACTTGTATCACACTGCTCACGTTTTTCAGGTTTCCCCGGTTTTGCTGTACATTGCTGACGGAAATGGTTTCTCTTCCCTTTAAATCGGCTCTAACGCGAGGGTTTCACTCACGGTATTTTTAATGCCGAAATTCAGCCCCACTCCTGTGCGGGGAGCCTCTCCCCTCCCATTCTCCACCCATTTACCCCGCCCCTCCTCCCCTCGGGGGCCTTCCTCCGCCCTCCGTAAGCCTTTCCGCGCCTCTATCGCACATCAGCGCCCCACACACGTGCGCCGGCCCGTTAATGTGACGCGCATTCATGCGCGGCACTTAAGATCACTTAAGTGCATCACTTAAGTGCATCATTAGTTTATGCTAATATGCGCCGCGCACGTGTGCGCGGTTTAGTAAACATACCCCTAAATTTCATTTGACATTTTGATGCCCAGTCTTCCAATTTATCAAGATCTTCTTGCAATTTTTCACAATCCTCTTAGGTTTTAACAACTTTAAATAGTTTTGTGTCATCGCAAATTTGATAACCTCACTCGTTATTCCACTTTCCAGGTGATTTATGAATATATCAAAAAGCAGCGGACCCAGCACAGATCCCTGGGGTGCTCCACTATTCACCTTTCTCATTGGGAAAATTGGCCATTTAGCCCTACCCTCTGCTTTCTATCTAGTTATCATGTTATATGGAAACCATGCAATCTAGCTATTATGTTATAGGTAAACCTTGCTCAAATGTTATTTGTAAACACGTTCATATGTTTCATGTAAACTACACTGATCTGTAATAGCGCAGTATATAAAAACAAACAAATAAATAAATAAAATGGCAATG
Source organism: Ichthyophis bannanicus (assembly GCA_033557465.1). NCBI lineage: Eukaryota > Metazoa > Chordata > Amphibia > Gymnophiona > Ichthyophiidae > Ichthyophis > Ichthyophis bannanicus. The sequence goes on from CM066036.1 coordinate 179,140,005, forward strand.
CATCAGGTTAATTTCTCTGAGGCAGAGACTCACCTGCTCTGCAGGCTGGTTCTGGAGAACAGAAGTGCCCTGCTCCCAATTGGACACAGACGGCCAACCCTAGCTGCAGCACGCAGGGGCTGGGAACGTATCAGGACCACCCTAGTGCAGTAAGTAGGTCAAAGCAGGAAAGAGAGAAGGCAGGGGAAATGCATGTAGTGGAACAACAACAGTGCAAAGAGCCAGGAAATAGCTGCAAAGTAAAAAGGTCAAAAGGAGCAGGGGTTAGCTGGACCCACCACACCACACATAAAAGAGGGATCACACAGGAAACAAACAGAAACAGAATAGCTAAGAGGAAAGCATGGTGGCAATATATGCAGAATGGACAAAAGGGAAAGCACATATGGAAAGGAAACATGAAGACAGTGAAAAAAACCTACTGTGTATAACAGTGCAGCAGCATGGCCCAATACTGTCATCCAAAACACAGCACAGTATAAACATGAATACATTATGCCAGTAAAAAAAACACATGGGGAGCGCATTTTGCAAATGGGGAAGAAGCGTAAGGGGAGAGGTGGGTCATTGCCCTCCCAACCCCCCTGTACCTCTACGCCGGTTGCTACTCAGATTGTGGGTCCTTTGGATGCTTTTCTTCTTCGTGCAGCTCGAGGTCCGGAGGTGGCTGGGGGAATAAGCCGAGCTGCAGTTTCACCGGAGTCGGGGGACTCGACGGCTGCTTTGGCATCATCTCTCTCCCCAGCACTGAGCCCAGAGCTGAATGTGCTCTGTTGTCAGCCCCTGCCTAAAAGGTTCCTGGAGCTTGCATCTTCCTTGGTGCAGGGTGAATTCAGTGGCTCGAAAGGGTCAGAAAAGGAGGGGCTGGCAGAGCCAGAGAGTGCAATCTTAGGATGGCAATGCTCAATACAATCAATGGCATTGGAAAGCGAGGATCGAACAAGGAAGGAGGTCCCTGCAATATGAGGAGAGTCGCCAGCAAGAATGGAAGCCGTTTTGCCATTAGTTGAATCAGTAGTGGCTTTCTCTCTACAGCAACCTGTGAATTTTACCTTAGAGGCTATTTGGCATGCCATTGTCTCTTTGGGAGAAGTTTTATTGCCTCAGGTATCATCATTAGCTTTGAAAGTGAATACTTCCTTGGCTGCAGTTGAAGAGTTGGAAAGGAAAGTCTCTGGGATACAGGTGGAAGTGGAAGAAATGTGGAATAAGGTTACTTCTCTTGAGGAACATTCTGAAGCTTACAAAAATAACTTTTCGTCTGTTCAGGTTATGTTGGAACATTTGGACAATTTGTCTAGAGCAAATAATTTGAGAATAATTAATTTTCCAAGGCTGGTTACAGTCTCAGCTAGAGATATGTTTAAACAATATTTAGTAGATGTATTGGGGGTTTCTCCTGAATGGATCCCACCCCTTGTTAAGATTTATTATCTACCCAAAGCGAAATTAACTTTGGCTTTGGTTAAATTGGGGGGAGATCAAGAATAGGGGAATACTTTGAATGTGACGGATCTGTTGGAAAATTCAGGATATGAGTCTCAGGTTCCTTCCACATTATTAATAACATTTGCATTGCTGCCTGATAAAGAATGGCTGTTGAAACTTTTCTTTCAGAAAAGAAAGTTACTGTTTTGAGGCTTATTGATACGTATTTATCCTGATTTAGCAAGGGATACCCAGAAGCGATGCAGGGAATTTCTCCTGCTTCGTCCTGGAGTAGTGCAGTTGGGTGGGCTCTTTTTCTTAAAGCATCCATGTAAATGTTTAATGAAATATCACTCTGTTTCTTATATTTTCTATGAGCCCTCCCAGCTGATGGCTTTCATTAATGCTAGGCACCTGGAGTCCTCAATTGATTCCTCTTAAGTGCTCTCATGAATTATTTATCCGGATTTGGCTGCTTGCCTTACTTTTTCTTTACATATTTGGTTAACGTTTATAATGTGATATCTTCCCTCTTTTTTGTGGGCTAGGGTGGGCTGACACATTTTTATTTTCAATTGAAATTGTTTCATGGTTTTTGCTTTTTTTAGTATCCTGTAAAAAAGTACTTTCTCTGTGTCTGCTCTGTTTCTGCAAGAATGGTTTGTATAAACTTTCTTGATTTATTTGTTAAAATTTCATAAATATAAAATAATAAAAAAAAAAACATAGCTGAACGAGGCCACACCCCACTACCAATCACCACACCAGTCCCAAGAGAACTCTGTGTCTGCCCCATGTCCCATGAAGTCTGATACTGTCCACAATAGCACTACTTCCAATGCGAAACTAGCCCATGCAGCCACCACTGTGCAAAGAAACATCCCTGCATATAACACATGAGTATAACCCCTACCACCCCTATCCAATGACACTGTGCAGTACAGTATGCTGACAATCAAAGGAGGCACCCAACCTGTGCATACAAATGTTGCAATCACAGCACTGCCAACCTGCCAGCTTGCCAACGTATGCCTAAAAGATCCATAGCTCCATCTGCAGATGGCCAAGGTCCAGACAACCAACCATATTCGTAGCCACCCTCTGTAGCATCCCTGGCCTGTGATCATTTGTCTGAAGGGGCGGGCACCAGAATTGCATAGAAAATCACAATTGTGGATGCATGGAAGACCCACAGTAGCCTGCAAAACTATCCATCCTCTCTGTGTCAATCCTGGTCTGTAGCAGGATGTACAACCTGGAAAGAAGATGGGGGGGGGGGGTCATATGGATGTTAGGTAACGGAACTAATAGTATATTGAAAACTGGTGGTGTGAAAGGACAATACAATACCTTATATACAGAAATAAACACGTAAAACCTGAAAAGGTGTGAGCACATATGTCTCCAACACTCTGTCCATGAAACTCCTAACTAAGAGAAGGTCCAACCAAAGAAACACAGTCATCCCAAAATGAGGGCAGCAGGGTCCTCCTGTATGCAAGCAGTGGCACATGATCTGGCACATGATGCCTGTACAAAGATAACTGTAACAAAAGGCCCAGACCCTCAACACCACCAAGCAAGTAACAGGATGACCAAGGAGCACCCCAAACAGGTCAGACAAAGGTGAGGAGATATAGAGATCAGGCCAGCAGCACAAATCACTATACCAAAGATGGAGGAGGCCTGAAGCACCAGGAACTGCACTAAAACAAAATATAAAAACATGACACCACGACAAACCTGACATGAGAAGGCTGCCCACCAAAACTTGCAGACTAGGCAAAGAGGGCATAAAGCAGCTATACCATCAGGACACCAAGGAGAATACGGAAGGAGCTGCAAAGATCCACAGTGGAGATGGGAGTATCCATCCACAAGGTGGAATGTGACAAAATAGGACAGACACAGAGGGGATGAATACCTTTGCAATGCACTGTAGATAGAGGCACTCTCACCACCTGTCCACCGTTGTCCATACCTCACCCAATGCACCCAGGCATCCCAGTACTATCCACTGTTGCCCGACCCACCTGAACAGCCCTGGTAAGAGCAGCAGACATGATCATGGCCAGGTCCCACCCTGAGTTTTGTACAGAGGTACCACACGGCACACATGATAGCATCCATCTGGATAGTGTAGCCCAAATGCCTGCACTGCAACAATAAAACACCAGCATGCAAAGTCCACGATGTGCAGCAAATGCAGTAGGATCCCATAGAAATGTCGCAGGCAGCTCTGTCCCTGTGACCCCCTCAGCCCATGACTTGGCCAGTCAGCAATGCAGGCACACAGGACAGAGGAGGCCTGGGGGACCTGGGCAAGCCGCAGACCGGGGTAAGATAGCACTGGAGATGTGGCAGCATGATATAATAGGGTCCAGTTTATGCAGGTGGTGTTATGGCAGGCAGACAACTGAAGTGACAGACCTGGGGTGAGAAAGAAAGATGCATATGTAAGAAACCTCCTTCCTGCCTCCACAGATGGTTCCACGTCCTGCATGACACCAAGGCCTACTGTGTGCGGTTCCATTCTGCCCAAGCCCGTGGCTGTTGGCAAGACTCTGGCAGCAGCTGAAGCGGGAATGAAGTTTAGTGTGGGGGAAGGGCACAGGAATGGGGCCATGGCATCGCAAGGGCAACAGCAAACAGAGCATGGGGAGGCATCTGACAATTGGGACATCACAGATGGACACCCACACCCACTGAAGCTAACAGCCACCTCTATGCATCTCTTACACAGCCATCCCGGTCGAAGACTCAACCCCCACCCCTCTGCGGCAGAGGAGGATGATGATGACGATGAGGAGGAGGAGGAGGCAGAGGACATGGAGGCAGAGGAGGGGGAGAAGCAGCAGCCAGCAACAGCCAGCTCACACAGACCTGCCACCGCAGCACCGACAGCCCATCCACAGCCAGCCCCATAGTGCTATACAGCACCTCTCCATCAGGGGAGAGGAGGGAAGAGGTGTCACCCTCAGCCTCATGGAGGTGCCCCACTCCCCTGATGGGGAGGGACAGGATAGTACTATGGAGTCTGGGCAGGGTACCCCATGGTGGGAGTCCTGAGGCACAGCAGGGCTGAGGGAGGGGAGGCAGAGTATCCCTGGGTGAGTAGCCCTGAGGAGCAGGGGGAGGTAGAAGAGGAGTCCCTGGAGGAACGGGAACTCAGGGCCCCACCACCCAGGGACACCCAGTGAGTAGAGGGAGGAGCATGGAGGGAGGGAAAAGGGGGGAGCAGGGGCAAAGGGAGTGGATGAGGAGGAGATGGCAGAACAGACTCCTGCAGCAGTGGGGCCCCTGGAACAGATCGCCAAGCACCTCCGGGGCATCAGGGGTGATCTCCAGGCCCTCACCCAGGCCATGCAGTGGCTGACAGAGACACTCCTGTCCCCACCTGGGCCAATGGCGTGAGGCCCCAGAACCAGGTGCCCATTATTGGGCCATATGTGGTAATGCCTGCTGCTGTACTGGAAATAAAGCCTGTAAACTTAGAATACTGTGTCTGTTTATAAATCCACATAGGGGGTCATTCTGAAGCCTGAATAGCAGGGATGGGAGTCCCGTGTTCACAACTACCCCCGCCATTCGACCCCCTTTCTGATCCTGTCAAACCTCTCAGTATATATATAGTGGCTGTACCAGGAGGCTAGCCAGGGGTGGGAAAGGGGTGGGATGGTGGAGGAGAAAGGGGGGCAGTGGATGGTCTGTGGCCCTGGACATAGAGGGCTGATGCGTATGTTGGGCCAGGTCACCTGGGACCGGAGGACATGTAGTGGCAGATGTGGGGGGAGGGGGTGGGTGGGTGGTGACTGCCTCATTGGTCAGGATGGCTCACTTCATGGCAGACCATGATGTGTACACATGCAGGCTCAGTCCAGGCCACAAATAGCAGGGATGGATGTCCCATTGGGATGTCCATCCCCACTATTCGTACCCCCTCCTGATCCAGACTAACTTCCCTGCTCATTGTATGGGGATGTTAGACGGGGTGGGAAAGGGATGGATCAGGGGTGGTATTAAGGCAGGTGGTGGGCAGTCATCAGCCCCGGATATACATGGCTGATTCCAATGCTGGTCCTGTACGTCTGGGGCTGACAGCTTAGACAGGGAACGTATTCTACTTCTGAGGTGGAATAAGTTCCCCGATGTGGCAGCAGAAGACAGGCATGGGGCTGTAAAGCAGTGGATGGGGGCAGGGAGCCTCCCCCACAGCCCAACCTTGGGAGGCCAGATCGGGGGTCGGGCTGCAGGGAAAGCAATTCAGAAGCTGATGGCTGGGGATTGCAGCCTTACAATGGAGCAACGGTTCCATGGCAAAAAGACGCCATGGCGCTGCAATTCCATTGTACAGCACAGACTGAGTTAGCCGGAGAAGGCTTGTACATGCAGGCCGAGCTGAATCGTGGACCCAGCCTGCACATATAGGCCTGTTCATGATTCTGGTACTGCAGGGCTAGGCATGCCCCGTGGAGATCAGAATTGCAACTCCCTCTGTGCGCCCTGTTCTGACTGGGTGCACAGAGAGCCAGGACATCCAGGATGGAATTGGGCTGATGGGACTTGCCCACTGATGCCCAGCCCTGCCATCCACCCCCCCCTCCCCCCCAGTTCCACTGGCACAGGCAGCTTACCTCAAACAAAGTGTGTCTCCTTGAGGGTCCTCCTTGTCGCCACAGCATATCGGTAGGTAGGACCATCTGACGACTAGGGTGCCACCATTCATCCACCTCGCCCTCGGGCTTTCTGACTGTGGCATCAGGTGTGGGCTGCCTCCGGCGCAGTGCGTAGTTCTGCAGCATGCAGCATGCCAGGAATATCTTGCACACCTTGGCTGGAGCATACAGCAGCTCACCACCAGACCGGTCAAGGCCATGTAAGCAGTTCTTCAGCAGGCCAAATGTCTGCTCGATGAGGGAGCAAGTCAGCTGGTGTGACTGGTTGTATCTGTGCTCCTTAAGTGTGCATGGGTTGACAATGGGGGTCAAGAGCCAGTCACTCAATGGGTATCCTCTGTCACCTGAGGAGAGGAACAGTGGCAGTAATGTCAACATATTGCACCATGGCCAGCTAAGCGGATGTCAGCATACCCATGCACCACATGCCACCCCACTAGGACCAAGATGCCAGCCCTGACCCCTGTGCATCTATAGCTGTGGTGAAGTCCCAGCCCCCTATACATCCATGCATTAGCTGCCCCCCCCCCGACAATGCAATGGAAGGGGTGCCAGTGACCCCCCTGCCACATATGGGCAACCCACAGCAATGGGTCCTCTCCTGTACCATCCTAAGACACCCGGCTGCTGCCCCTGGAACCTGTGGGGGGGATGCAACAGGTCGATGGTCAGTCTGGGTCCTGTGGGAGTGCCACCAACTGTCTCCCCCCCCCCCATACCCCTTGACAGTGGCAGGGGGGGCAGGTGATGCGCTAAACCACTGGTCACACACCCTCCCACCATGCACATGCTACCAGGGCACCAAGTGGGTGGCCCCTCCACCACGCACTGCTGCATGGTTGCATATCTACCTGTGGACATGCCCATTAGGAGTGGGTACACCCCTATGTATGCCCTGCTAGAGTGTTTTTCGCTTCACACATGAATCAAGATGTTCAGGCACTGGTGACAACCTTGTACAGTGACCACAATATGGGCATAGGGTTGGGGATGTGGGGATGGGGCAGGACCTGCCACAATGCAAGCCAGTCACTCCCTGCCCCAGACAGCAACATGCCCACACATGCTTGCCCTATGGTGGGTGCCTGCACAAGGCACCTGTCCTCTGCACCCAGATCCATGCATGCCTCTGCCTCCCACAGGGCCACAGGCACTGCAAATATGCATCAGGAGCACAGGTCCCAGCACATATACCATCCCAGTCACATCATTGACCTTTTGTACCTACCGTGCGAGTGTCAGTGTTGCTGTAGAGACTGATATACTGCACTAAATCAGCTTCCACAATGTCTTAGATATGTTGCACATGGGAAAAGAAAAACGTGCGGAGCCGCACCCGTATTTATATGTAAGATGCAAAACATGGACGTGTATGTGGGTCCAGACGCACAGATGTGTTCCATATTCCACACCTCTGAACGTATACATCACTGCACATCTAACTGCTATAAGACGTGTAACGCTAGTGGCTAGTGCTTGCCAACCATGGGGTCCTCATGGGCATCGAGGAGGCCCATTTAGTGTCTATAAGAGGCAGCACAGGTGGCTCGCCATCTGCCACAAACTTAATGCGATCTATCACAACAACCGTGACATCAAGGATGTCAAGCGCAAGTGGCAGCAGGTGAGATTCGAAACCTGTAGGAAGACATGTGCTATGTGCCTGGATGGACAGGGGGTGTGCCTCACCGAGCTGGAGCAGTGTGTCCTTGCCACAGTGGATGCTGCCACATTGGAAGGTGTTGGACGTGGACACCTCTTGGCACCCACAGGTCCAACGTGCGTGTCTGTGCTGATATTTGCATGCTGCATGTCCCCCACCCCAGGCCTGCATCCATGGTGTGGGGACCCATTGACCCACCAACTGCCCCTCTCACACATGTCCCCTCTGGTTTGGGGTGGGTCATGCATGCCTTTGTTGCACTATTGCATCTTCCATCGCTGGCTCACCAGGTGACTCTGTGGAGGTGGGACCTCCCTGGTCTGTTTGCACTCCCCCCAGCTTTCCTGTGGTGTACATGTGGTCGTAGTGCACTGGTGCAGCCCATGTGGGGGCAGGGATGGGTTGCTGCATGCTGGGGACCGCATTAAGCTGGTCCACCTTGCTTCTCTCAGCAGGTGCTGCCACAGATGCTGGACCCAGTGCTGCGCCCATACATGCCTCACCACCAGCAATTCTACCACTGCCACCTTCAGTGGACAGGGCTATGGTGCCACCACAGGTTGTTACATCACAGCCTGCAGCCCCTGTGGACAGGGGTTCAGAGATGGCCACTGCTGTGAAGCCTGAGGGCACCAGCTCTTCAGACACTGAGGACCAGCTTGCACCATCACCTGAGCCCCAACCCCAGCCTGGTTGCAGCGGTCACAATGGGCAGCACTACTGATACACCTATGGGCAGTTGGTTGGGTGTGTTGAGTGTCTCATCACACAGCAGGAGAGCCATGAGGTGCAGGCACAGGAGAAACTGCGACTCCTCAGGTGTAACATGCAACTGTGGGAACAGCAGCTGACCCTCCAAGAGCAGTCGTTGGCAGTCCAGGAGGAGCAGCTGGCAGCGACCAATTGCCTCAATGCTTCCGTGTGCCACCTTGGGGCCCGCATCAACCTACTGGTTGCCCAGTTGGCGGGCCTCAGGGCACGCCTCAAACACTGGCTGGTGTTACTGTGCCTCCTGCCACAGCTGGTATGCCGCATCCCTCTACTCCACCATCCACCATCAGAGTGTCCACATGGGCCACTGCACGAACCACATCTGTGTTAGGGTTCAGCAGAATGGGGCCATCCTACATCCTGGGCCCTGTGCCCTGGGGTGTGGTTTCCCTGATCATCTTGCCACCCTTCCATGAGGCACATGGGGAGCCAAGTGGGGAGAGCAGCAGCAGCAGCCCGGTCTCAGGGGGTGTGCCATCACCCACACCACCTGATGGCCAACCATTGAGGCCCAGTGGTGGTGCCTCTGTATGGAGGTGGGGGTGGGGGTGGGGTCGGGGGCAGGTCAGGGTATATGGGAGATGCTGGTAGGCCTAGGTAAGGTTGCCTGTCACTGGGGTGGGGGTGGGGGTTTGGATTGGTGAGGTGGGGTGGGGTCAGGGAGTTGGGGGGTGGGGGATGTAATGGGGAGTGGGGGAAGCGGGTTGAGGTGAGGGGCTGGGATGGTGGAGTGGGGGGTGGGGTTGGGGGGTGGGGCCAGGAGCGTATGTTTCTTTCTGTTGGGGGGCACCTGGGTGTGTGGGGTGTGTTTGCTTGGGCACTGGTGTTGGTTGTGTAAGTATTATATTTTTTGTCATGCATGCAATACACGTTATTTCATGCTCCCACTGGGCTCTGTGTTTCCCTCTGCCTCAGTCACTGTGGGCATATGTTGCTTTTGCCCCTGTTGCACTGGCAGTGCCTATTCTTTATCATGTGCCTTGTACATGTCCCTCCTTTGTGCATAACAGGATGTGCATCTGCATCCTGTGCACCCTGCTACCGTAGGTACACAGGTAGTGTCACCATCATACCTCTCGTTGAGATGCAGTGGGGCACAGAGCAGTATGTTTCTTTCCCTTCTTTTGGTCCCTCCATTTCTGTTATTCCTCGTTTTACCAGGTATAACGTAGACATCCATGGATAAACACTTAGACGTACAGGTCCAGACGGAATACAGTTTGGATGTTTTCGTCACCTGGCACACCTATGCTCCTCCCCTCCATGCCCTTGTTCCACCCCTTCCTGCCTACATCCAGAGATACATGTACAACTCTTTAAAGGCTAAACATGAACCTGCCCAAAATCTAGATTATACTCCCTACTACAATCAATACGTACAAACATAAATGAATAATCATCCCATTCCTATGCATTGATACCCCACTTGTATATAGTTACAACTGTTTTAGGGACAGTACTTCTGTTTAAATTGTAACACAAACTGTGTTAGTTGATTTATTGAATTATTCTGCTTAGTCTTTTAAACCCTTTGTTGTACAAGTTAAGATGTTCTATGTAAAAAGTTATAATTGTTCTATGTAAAACAAGCTCTGCATTGTTAATTGTTGTTAGTTGTACACCGCAACTGATCGCTGGAGGATGCGGTATATAAATAAGTGTTAAATAAATAAATGTAGGCTTGCATTCTGAATGCCGTCTAGACATCTCCTCAGGGTGCATGTCCCCAGCGTACATGCAAATGCTTATTCGTGGTTCAGAATGACCCTATTTACCACTTTGCTGCAATTACTTAATTCACTTGCTTGAATGAAGTTGAATCATTCACTATTCTTGATTCACCCTCTTTTTTTTCCTTTAATCAAACAAACTTGCTTTGACTTAGACAAGACTGCATACTTTCCACCTATCTCTTTAATTTATATGCAGAAAAAATCAAAAGAGAAGCAGGACTGTATGAAGACAACCAAGGTGTGAAGATTGGTGGAAAACTCATCAACAGCCTTCATTGTGCTGATGATACCATATTACTGGCTGAAAGTGAAGACAATTTGAAACATTTGCTTCTCAAGCTCAAGGAATGTAATTTTAAATTGGGTCTGTACCTTAAAGTTAAGAAGACAAAGATCCTAACAACTGGCAAAATCAATAAGTTCATCATTGATGGAGAAGAAATTGAAATAGTTGACAGCTTTAACTTACTTGGATCAACAATCAATAAAGAAAGGACTCGCAATCAAGAAATCTGACAACATATTGCTCTTGGTAGAATGGCTATGAAGGACCTAGACAAGATCCTCAAGAGCAGAGATGTCTCTCTCCATACAAGATTCGACTTGTCCAGGCTATGGTCTTTTCAATAACATCATATGGATGCGAAAGTTGGACAATGAAAAAGATAGACAGGAAGAAAATTATAGTGCTGGCGATGAATACTGTGTATACCATGGATTGCCCGAAGAACAGACTAGTCAGTACTACAGGAGATCAAACTAAGCTTTCCTTAGAAGCTCAGATGACAAGACTTCAACTTTCATATTTTGGACATATCATGCGACGAGAGAGATCATTGGAGAAAGACATAATGCTTGGCAAGGTAGAAGGTCACCATAAACGAGGAAGGCTGGCAATGAGATGGATCAATATAATAACAGCAGCTATGGCTACCACTCTATCAAAAATGAGCCGCTTGGCTGAGGACCAAACAAAGTTTAGGTCAACTATCCAGAGGGTCGCCAAACTCAAAATCTTTAATTTCTGCCTTCAGCCTTAGCTGATATTGTGCACGGGTCTCTATTTGCTTCATCTAAGTCTCCAGCCTTTCAATTTGGACATGACAGTGACCATTCATTCTCCTTCAGAGGCACTTCTCTCTGGTGAAGTGACTCCAAGCTTTACTTTGGAATCATCTTGCTTTAGTTCTTCTGTCTGGGAGTACTTCCCTTGTTGGGGAATAGCTCCTTTTCTATCTGACCACAGTGCTATGGCCAATGCATGGATATCAACTTCATATATAAAAGGGACCGTAGGGAGATTACAGGGTTCCCCTGGTCCCTGTCCTGGGACTCATCTTATGCTTTAACATGTTCTTTGTGCACAGACATTTGTTCCTCTATTCTAAAAACCTGATTATGTAATTCTTTCGAAGCAGAAACCTTTATCTGCTGTCTTTTTTCTGCAACTTTAGCTTGCCACCAGCTAAATACAAGATTGTCATTACTGGCACAAGACCGCTCAAGATCTCATACTGTAACCACCTCAGTTTATCCTCCTGGAAAGTTCCATCAAGCGGGAACTTCAAACTAGGGTTACTGGCAGTCATGAAGTGCTATTTTCATATAACTCTTTTAAAACACTATCACCATATCTACAACACATTTCATAGTTAGGGCTACCTTTCCTCTACACAATTTCTGCAGCTCTTTCACTCATCTATCACATGAACTTGCTGCCTCTTACAAACAAGATTACCCATAATAATCTACTCACACGTAACCTGGATTCTACTGTTTCCAACTGCTGAAGGATGCTGTGATCTGAGTCACGGCACAACTGAAAGAATACCTGTGATCTGGTCACAAAACCTCGGCTCTTTTGGACTCCTCTGGTCCCTCAAACAGCGAGAAATAAGCAGACAGAAACACAGGACACAAATACCCAAACACAAAGTTCCTTTTTGTCTGAGCCCAAAGGGAAACGTGGACACAGCACAGTTCCACGTCTGTTAGATTTAAGGTTCTTCCTTATAGACTCTTTTTATTATAGTAAAATGAGGAAGTAACTACATCATTAATCATAAAGATGAAATAACACAAGGTGTCACTAGAATTCTTTTAAAAAGTAAAAGCTGATTACAATGTATTGGATAAAATGTACTTGTTTATAACAAAATTATTTATTACTGCAGAACTGCAGAAATTACACTGGGCCAGCAGTGACCTATAGTTGACTATACAGTGAACTATGGTTGTACAGCTCATAGCCTATGTTTATTCTTTATGCTTGAGATAACAATATTCTGAAGCTATTTTAGAATAGTTACACAGCTCTCATGATCATGATATCTTATTCTATTTAAAAGAAGTAGGTGAAAAGATAAACTTGTGAGTGATGGTCATTGTTAACCAAATTCATCTATCAGCGCATTTTAGAGATTTGTATCAAGAAATTCATCTATCTTCATTTACATATTGGGATTTTTTGTATCCCTTTATCTGTCCATACCTACAGAAGGTTAGAAGTTTTCTTCGAGAGTTGGGTATGCATAACGTACTCTATCTCTATCTCAGCTGCTTTGTCCTCCATTGGTTTGCTAAAGAGTTGTTCTCCGAGGCAGGGGACATTGAGAAGTTTCTCTTGCACCCACTGCTTGAGATCTGATGATTGAAACCAGGCTTGGTGCCAAGCACTGATGCCCGCGGCTGCCACCCTCTCACAAGACTCTAAGCCATCATAGGTGGCTCGGGACGAGTTTTGGTGCAGTCCGAGACAGACTTCAAGAGATCTGAAAATGGCGGAAGTGGTTGCCATCAAGGCCAGCTGCAAAGCCTCTGAGGTCCTTGATCAAATCCCTGAGGAACATGCCGATGTAAAGTTGGCATATTTGGATCCAGCATGCTAACATCGAGCCCTGGTAGCACTTCTGCCTGAGGGCATCGAGGGCGCGGGACTCTCTGCCTGGGGGCATCAAAGAATGTGACTTCAGGCTCTTTTGCTGGTGCATGACTGACTTGATCACCATAGAGGTGTGTGAGAGTTTTGCGTTACCGAAACCCGGCCATGCTGGACCCGGTACATCGTGCCCAGTCTATGGCTGACGATGGGTACCGACACAGGAGTCTCCCACATCTGAAGGAGGAGTCAGTTGAGGATAGATGGAATGGGGACCGTCAAGGTCTCCTTCAGTGGTGCCTCGTATTGGAGGATTTCAAGTTCCTCCGCATGAAGATCCTCTTCAGACTCTGTCATGAGAGTGCCCTGGCCATGTCCCTCACAAATGTGAGGAAGGAGGTGCACTCAGGTGGGGCTTGGTGCTTGGCGGCCTGAGGGGGCGGATCTGAGGGAAGGTCTCGGTGCGCTTAAGACTCCGGGAATGTTCGATGTTGGACTCCCAGTTGGAGTAGTCCAAAGAGGACTCAAGACCCGTTTACTGCAGGGGGGCTGGCAGCTCCGGTTTGGGGTGTCTTGAGGCAGGGGCATGCCCGGAGCCAGAGGCACTCGCCTGCAAATATCATGCTCCTGAGGAATGGGAGCAAGAACAAGATCCTTCTGAGGATCTGACCAAGGCATCTGGCTCTCGGTGATCAATTTGACAGCCCGGGGAATCCTCAAGGCCTAGGTCCCTGCAGTCTCCACAGGGCCAGTCAGTACTCACTGTGAGGCAATGAACGCAGAAACGCTGCATTCCAAGGCCAGCATACGAGCTTCCCACTCAGGGGTAGCACCACCGGTATGACCGGGTTAGGTGTCAAAGAGGAGAGGTGGTCCTTGACGGGACAGCTCTCGGGTGATTGAGGTCCATCTCTGGAAACCACACATCCATCCTGGGTACCTTTCAGGGCACTCCCACTCCAACTCCTCAGGTTCTCACCGGGGGCTGAGGGATCTTTCATGGGATTTTCTGTGTTTGTCCGCCTCTCTGGAAGAGGTCCTCGAGGTCATCTTCTTCTTATGCTTTCACTCTGGGGAACCTTGTTCAAAGTACCTGCAAGCCCACTGAGAGGCTGCGGGAGCCTTGCGCGATTCCAAAGAGCAATGCGGGGCCTTCGAGCGTGAGGCTACTAGAGATACTGGGGTTGAGTCTGCCTTGTGAAAGATGTTGTCCTGCTTTAGATGATGGCTCTGAATGATTTTGCAGACATTTTCTTGCACAAGGGCATTCCTCTGGGTTATGGTCGGTGCCCAGACACCAGAGGCAACAATCGTGAGCATTGGTGAGAGACATGTTTTTAGAGCACCGATCACATTTTTTGAAACCGGTCGCCATTGGGGTGAAGGGGACCTCAGCGAGGTCGAAGACCCTCGACGCGGCCAGTGGTTGAAAAAGGCGCGAAGTGCTGAAAAATAAAAACTAAGTAAAATTAAAACAAAAGAGAAAAATCAGAGGCCTGGTGCTGTAGCAGTGGGTCTCAAGGTGGGAAGAGAGCTGGCACAAGCCATAAAGTACAAAAAAGTAAGGTTATAAAACTTTTTTTCCGGGGGAGATGAGATGTACGTCTGTAGGGCTCCACGGAAAAAGGGAGACTGAGCAAGATGGTACCCATGGGCGGGAAGGGGACCACGTATGTGTGGTGGCATCTCCCAAAGGCTTTTTTTGAAAGCTGGGGAGGTGTTTCCGTGAGGGCTCCATTGACGCCTTCACCCAAATGTGAGGACTGACGTCCTGCTTGTTCCTGGAGAACCTATGTTCCACTAAGCACTAAGTCCAAAACAGTTTCCCCTTGTTGGTTCATGAACCAGCTGCTTGCTCTAAGAAGCCTTTCTCTATTTTGTGCTAAAGAGAGATCTATTATCCAAGTGTCCAAGGGTGCCCTGGAGAGGGAAGAGATAGAACAACTGATAGTTCCCTGGCCCTATCATCAGCAGGTGTTATCATTGGCCCATAGCCATTTAATAGGGGGACACCTAAGGGTGCAGAAAACACTAGAGCGTATTTTGGCCCTATTTTTCTGGCCTGGGGTCCATAAACAGGTGCAGTTATATTGCCAGTCATGCCTTACCTGCTAACTTCATAAGCCCACCAGAGTCCAATCTGACCCTCTAGTGCCTAAGCTTATCATTGAAACTTCATTTGAAAGAGTGGCCATGGATCTGGTAGGCCCTTGAAGCAAACCACTAGAGGCAACACATATATTTTAGTCATACCGAGCCATGCTATCCGATACTCGGATGCCATTTCTTGAAGGAATATGAAGACTTCTACGATTGCAAATGCCCTCTGGGAAGTATTCTCACGGGTGGGATTACCCAATGAGATCCTCATGGACCAAGGAACACCCTTTGTATCCAAGGTGATAAAGCAAGTGTGTGCCTTGGTGAAGGTCAAGATGCTGTAAATATCAGTATATCACCCACAGATGGATGGCCTCATTGAGAAATTCAATAAAACTCTGAAACAGATTTTTAAAAAGTTCATGCAGGAGGACGAGAAGAATTGGAACATTCTCCTACATTATTTGATCTTTGCTGTCCATGAGGTACCTCAAAGTTCCACGGAGCTTTCGCCTTTTGAGTTGCTCTTCGGAAGATGGCCAAGAGGCATATTAGATGTAGAAAGGGAAACCTGGGAAGAATAACTGTATACCAGGTATAATTTGGAGCAGTATATTATACAAATGCAAGACTGGCTGAGGAAAGCTGGAGGGGTGGCCAAATCAATCTGGAAAAAACCCAAGCCGAGCAGGCCAGGGGTTACAATCAGGTAGTCATACACCACACCTTCTAACCAGGAGGCAGAGTTTTAGACATGCATAATTGTAAAAATGTATTATAGTTCAATGTTATAATGTTTATCTGTTAGCTCACTAACTATAACTATCTTATAATATAATTATTAGAAGGTTCTATATAAAGCCCTATTGGCCATTTTTATTCTCATGTAAACCGCTTAGACTTGGAGATATAGCGGTAAAGAAAAACTGCTAAATAAATACATAAATAAATAAATAGTCTTGCTGCCCTCAATTGAGAACAAGTTACTCTGTAAATGGCAGGGGCCCTATGAAGTGGAAGAGAAAGTGGGGCCTGTTAAATACAAGTTTACTCAGCCAGATAAATGAAAGAAAGCCAAAATTTACCATATTAAGCTATTGAAAAAGTGGCTTCCAATGATGGATTTGTGGAGGTAGAGGGAGATGGTTTTGGGATTGAAATTTCAGTTCCATCGGATTCAGAACAGTTCTCTGCTGCCCAGAGATTTAGAAGGTTTGATCCACTGGAACCTAAAGGTGTTCTCCGCCTGCCCGGGACTAACCCACCTCACTTGTCATGATATCATTACTGACCATGGAGTGGTAATCTTGCAATGACCCTACCAGATTCTGGAGGCCAGGCAATAGGCCGTTACCAAGGAGCTGGAAGAGATGCTTAACTTGGATGTTATAGAAGAGTCTATGAGTGACTGGTTGTCCCCCATCATCTTGGTTCCTAAACCCAGCAGAAGCATCATATTCTGCACTGACTTCCAGAGGGTCAATGCAACTTCTAAACTGGAAGCGTATCCCATACCCAGAGTAGATGAGTAATCAAGCAACTCAGTGGAGCATGCTTTATATCAATCTTGGATCTGACAAAGGGATATTGGCAGTACCCTTGACTCCGGCTGCCAAGGAGAAGACTGCTTTTCGACACCACAAGATCTGTTCCAGTTTACAGTACTGCTCTTTGGATTTCACGGGCTCCCGCCATGTTTCAATGCCTAGTTGACTGCCTACTGAGAGCACACAAGGAATATGCAGCTGCAAACTTTGAGAACATCATCTACGGCAGAGACTGGACCACCCATCTAACCCAAGTACAAGCTGTGTTGACCAGCCTGCAGAAGGCCAGGCTGGCCCCAAGAAATGTTTTCTGGGAGGTTGGGAAGTTCAATATCTGGGATATTTAATAGGAAATAGGCAGATATGACCTCATCTACGGAAGGTGGATGCCACTATCCAGGTCCCCACCCCGAAATTGAAGAAATTGATTTGTACCTCCCTTGGATAGATCAGCTATTAGCGACGATTCATCCCTAATTTTGCAGAGGTGGCAGAGAAGTTAACCAATCTTCTCGTGAAGAGTGGTCCCAAACAGATTCCATGTTCACTGGACCTAGACCTGGCCTGGCCTTCCAGCACCTCAAGAAGGTTGTGTGCTGTAAACCCATCTGATTAGCCCTGATTTCTCTCTACTATTTATTGTGCAAACTAATGCCTCAGAGGTAGGCCTAGGAGCCGTTCTGGCCCATGATTTCAGAAATAAAGAACATCCTGTGGCATTTATCAGCAGGAAGCTGCTTCCTCAGGAACAGCATTATGCGCTGATGAAGAAGGAAACCCTGGCTGTCAAGTGGACGCTTGAGACCTTCAAATACTACCTGCTCGGCCATCCGTTTATGCTGGTAATGGATGACCAATCTAAGTGGCTGGCTCAACTTGTGGAGTTCAATGACTGTATTGTGCGGTGGTTTGTGAGTCTCCAACCCTACCAGTTTTGAGCCCACCTCAGGGCTAGTCGGACTCACCTGAATGCAGACTTCCTTTCCCAGGTGAGGGTCCCAGGTGAGGAAGGCACTCAATGGACATGATTGAGCTGAGGGGGAGGGTGTGCAATGGGGTCTATAGCTGCCACTTAAAGACATTAGGTACCTTACCCAAATATCTTCAAATGCATTTTCAAAAAGCATAAATACTCACCTGTAACAGATATTCTCTGGGGACAGCAGGAATCAGTCCTCACATATGGGTGACGTTGGTGCCAACAGAGCCATCATGGAAGCATCTCCCTAGCTTTCAGCCTTTGGGAGGTGCCACCTCGCATGTGTGTTTCCCTTCCCACCCAAGGGTGCCATCTTGCTCAGTCAGATGATAAAGCTAAAGATGGTAAAAGCAAAGGGTAGTAAGGAGCAACTCCAAAGGGAGGAGGGAGGGTTGTGAGGACTAATTCCTGCTGTCTCCAGAGAACACCTGTTACAGATGAGTAACTACGCATTCTCTGGGAACAAGCAGGAAGTCAGTCCTCACATATGGGACTCCCTAGTTACAGGCCACCAAAAGCCCATAGAAAAGACCATGGTCGCCCTCAGGGGGAGCCATGAGCAGCAGCAATTGAGTCCACAAATACAGACTACAGTAGTACCTGTGTGTCCAATGGGAACCAACGCTCCGGTAATCTGAATACAGAAGGGTTGGAGATAGGAGTTGCCTAGACCCCAAAAAGATTATGGAACATGGCCTGGCTGAAGGCGCTGTCCCGTTGGGACTCCCTTTCCAGGCAGTAATGAGCTGCAAAGGTATGGACTGAAGATCAGGTGGCAGCCCAGCAGATGTCCAGCAATGGGGCAGAGCCCAGGTTTTCCACAGAAACCGCCAAGGCCCTGACATTGAGCCCTGACATTGAGCCGTGACCTGGCCATCCAGCATGAGCCCAGCCTGTTCATAGGTTAGAGCGATGCAGTCTGCCACCCAGGTAGACAGTGTCCGTTTGGTGACCACTTCTACAGCCGATGGGTGTCATAAGAAACAAAAAGCCAAGAAGCTTTCTGGTGGCCCTGGGTCTGCTGAATGTAGAAAGGGCCCTCCTACAATAAAAGGTGTGAAAGACAGTCTCTGACCTGCTGGAATGAGACCTTGGCAAGAAGGTAGATAACCTGGTTGAAGTGGAAAGGAGATACCACCTTTGGAAGAACTTGGGGTGTGTACGTAGCACAATCCTGTTCTTATAGAATCTGGTGTACAGTACCTCTGCCACCAGGGCTTGGAACTCGCTGATCCTGTGAGTGGAGTAAGTGCTACCAGGAACACAAACTTCCATGAGAAGTACCACAAGTAATAGGTAGATAGATGCTCAAATGGTGGGTGAGTGTGCTGTGCCAATACTCCATTGAGATCCCATTCCAGAGGGCAGGCGGGTGTTTGGACAACAGGAGTCCTCTCAAGAAGCGGGTCACCAGTGGCTGGACCGAAAGGGGCTTGGTGATGCACCACTAGGGCACTGAGGTGCACTCTCATAGAGTTTGACTTGAGCCCAGATTGCAAGAGATGAAGATGGTACCGGGCATGAAACGAGTTCACCCGCTGCTCCGTGCACCAGACCAAGAACCTGCGCCATTGAAAGGCATAAGCTCTCCTGGTAGAGGTCTTACAGGAGGCCAGGGGGACCTCTTCCACTTCTCCCGAGAGGCTGAAAGGGGCTAAGGTCACCCTTTCAGCAGCCACGCCATCAATGATATGGGCCCCAGGGTGGATGCATGAGAGAGCCCTCCTCCTGAGACAGGAACCCTGGGGAGTTCCCCAGAAGGATCGTAGTCTCCACTGACAACTGAGGAGTAGCAGGAACCATGGTGGCCACCATGGAGCCACCAGAATCAGCGACACCTTGTCACGAAGAGCCTTGAAGAGTGTTTTGATAATAAGTAGAGTGGATGGGAAGACATACATGAGGCTGTCTGACCACGAGATGAGGAATGCATCTGCCGCTACCTGGGATGGGTGGGGCTGCCAGGAATGGAAGCAAGACAACTGGTAGTTCTCCAGACTGGCAAAGAGGTCCAGCCATGGGCCCCCCCCCCTCCATGAGCCGAAAGAGCCAATTGGCTACTCTGGGGTCCAGCTGCCAATTGTGTGGCTGGAGGACCCTGCTCAGTCTGTCGGCCAGAGCATTGTCCTGGCCTGGTAGGTATACTACCTGCAGGAGTATTCCCTGTTGAACTGCACTGGAGCAGAGTGTCATCACTTCGCAGCAGAGGGCGTGAGACCCCGTGCCCCCCTGCTTGTTCTCATAGAACTTTGCCACCTGATTGTATGTTTGGATCACCACCAGTGGTGTCTCAGGCTGTGACAAAATGCTCAGAGGGCCAGATATATTGGTTGAAGCTCCAGGAGGTTGAGCTGCTGGTTGCCCTCAGCTTGAGACCAGCTGCCCTGGGTGCGGAGTTCTTCGCAGTGGGCTCCCCATCCCAGCAGGGAGGCGTCCGAAGTGAGGACCCTTAGAGGGCTTGGGGTTTAGAAGGGCATCCCCGCCTGCAGGTGTTGTGGATTTTACCACCAAGTCAGAGATTCCGCCAGCTAGTGGGTCACTGAAACTCTGTCTTGGAGATGGCCTGTGGTCTGTGTCCACTGGTCCCAAATGCATCACTGAGTGGCCCTCGTGCAGACAAGTCTCCGGGGTGACAAGGACTTTTGAGGCCATGTGTCCAATTAAGCACAATAGAAGCCAAGCTGACACCAAGGGACAGTGTTGCACATCCCCAGCCAATACCTTGAGATGGTCTGCCCGGTCCAGGGGAAGGAAGGCATTTGCCTGAAGAGTTTCCAGCCTTGCTCCTATGAACTCCAGACATTGCTTCAGGAGGAGGTGGGATTTGGGGTAGTTTATCACGAATCTCAGATGTTGCAGGACCTCTGTGGTCATGCCTCCTTTTATGAGCCAGTCAATGAGGTACAGGAAGACAAATACCCCCTAGAAATGGAGGAAGGTGGCTACTACTGCCAGGCATTTGGTGACGACCCTGGGGTGGAAGCCAGGCCAAAGGGTAGTACCCTATACTGGTAGTGACCACCCCCTGCCATGAAGCAAAAGTACTGCCTGTGGCTGGGGTGAATAAGGATGTGGGTATAGACATCCTTCAGATCAAAGGAGCATAGTCAATCTCCTTGCTGGAGGTAAGGCAGCAATGTTCCAAGGGGAAGCATCTTGAACTTCTCCCTCACCAGGAACTTGTTCAGGTTGTGCAGGTCCAGGATGGGCCTTAGGCCCCTTGTTCTTTTTGGCACAAGGAAATACCTGGAGTAGAACCCCCTTGCCCCTGAGATGATGGGGTACTGTTTCTACCACTTTGTCCTCGAGAAGGCCTGCGAGTTCCTTCAATAAGAGGTCCCAGTGAAAGGGAAACCTGGGGGGGGGGGCTCTCCCGGGAAGAAAGGAGGAGGTGTCTGAGATAGGTGGAGGAGTTAGCCCTCACTGACCACCTGGAGTGCCCAGGAATCGGTGGTGATGGTTGGCCACCTCTTGACATACAGGATTAGACGTCCTTCTCTGGGCTTCTGTACTCCTTGGGGTAGAGAGGTTATGCTCAAGGAGTCAAAAGCTCCCCCCTGGCTGGGCCAGAACAGGGGCCCGGGGCTTGGGAGCCTTCTGCTTACAAGGGCCTTGCCCATGTCCCTTAGCCTACTGACCGTGCTGGGTAGCTGGGGAACTGGGGAGGCCTGAAAATGTGGGTAGTTTTTGAAAGTAGCCCCTTTCCTCTGGTAAAAGGGCTTTTTACCCGAGCCCTTCCTTCGGGGAGGGGCAGTGGTCTTCTTCGAGAGCCTGGTCCTCATCATGAACCTGGACTCCAACTCGGTGGACTTTACATTCATGGGCTTGCCAAAGAGGTTCTCCCCTTTGCATGGGGACATAGACCAATTTGTCCTGAACCCTTTGCTCGAGGAATTCACAGACGGCCTTGGACAGGTTTCTGAACCACTGCAGGGGTTCCTCAGAGAGCCCAGCTAAGAACCCGGTGAGTTCCTTTGCCAGTTCTCTCAGGTACATGCCCATGTACAACTGGTAGGCCTAGATCCAGGCAATGAGCATCGAATTCTGGTAGCACTTTCTGCCAAAGGCATCCAAGGTGCAGACCTCCCTACCAGGGGGCACCAAGGAGTTGATTACCCAGGAAGTAGGTCACTGCTTACATCATCAGCACAAGCATAAATAGCTCAACCAGAGCTCTGTGACCCTGTCTTGACGGACTGGAAAGGGGGGCTGTTACTTCTGGAGAGAAATCTGAAATTGTGAGTATATACTTCTGGGAATTTTTCTGAAAGGAATTGTTTTTCTTTTAAAGCTAATTAATCTGTGAACCCACTATTTTTTTTGTTAAATCAGTCAGGGCCTAGTAGCAACAGTTTAAGATTCAATTTAAAAACACAGAAGAGAACTTTCTGGTTACCTTTCATACCCAGTAGACAGCTGTAGTTTAAATTTCATAGTCACTCAGGGCCTAGCATCAGCAAAGTACTTTTAGTTTCAAATTAAAACACAGAAGAGAGCTTTCTGGTTAAATTTAGAATCCAGCAGAGAGCTTGTAGTTTAAATTTCATAATAGGTTAGAGCCTAGTAGCAGCAAAGAGCTATAATTTAAATCAAATCAGAATATAGTTTTCCTCAGCAGCACAGGACAAGGTACTGTGTAGCAGCCCTTTTTTAATAAGTGTTATATCCCTCCCCACACCCACCCTCCCCTGGGAATTTCACAGCTTTATAGGTACTTGCACAACTTAAAAGACAGGAGGTGCTCTCAGGTGAAGCTCATTACCCAAATCAGTCATACACCAAGGACCTGAGATTAATTAAGCTTCAGGTGAACAAGGTAT
This sequence comes from Ichthyophis bannanicus, assembly GCA_033557465.1. Lineage (NCBI taxonomy): Eukaryota > Metazoa > Chordata > Amphibia > Gymnophiona > Ichthyophiidae > Ichthyophis > Ichthyophis bannanicus. The sequence goes on from CM066036.1 coordinate 179,162,600, forward strand.
ATTAAACTTCTTAGGTACAGTTTTAGTGGTATAAATATCCATTGCACCCTTTAGTACATATAGAACTTAAAGATCTAAACACAAACTTAAAACTAAGATGCAGACAGCAGTCCAGCAGCGGGATGTGGGCTTTCCAGTCTTTTGCATTGAGTGTCACATGTATGATTTTCTCCCAGCTGGTGAGAGGTCTTACGTGTGCACTAGGTGCAAGGAGCTCTCTGCTCTCAGGGAACAAGTCCGTTCTCTAGAGGCTAGAGTAGCAGACTTGGAAAACATAAAACAGACAGAGAGGTACATAGACGAGACCTACAGGGATATAGTCCTGAAGTCCCACCTCCAGTCTGGCAGCATCCCTGTTGCCATGGAGGAGAGAGGTCACGTGACAGGAGAGCATCACCCTGGTGTGGCAGGAAGTGATCCTGTAACTAGGACCTGTCCTCCAGGTGATGTAAACCCCTCTCGCACCGAGGAGGTTTCTCCAGGGCCAAGTGCCCATGCGGGAAGGGTTAGGACAGCAGTTATAGTTGGTGATTCGATCATTAGGCATGTAGATAGCTGGGTGGCTGGTGGACGTGAGGATCGCCTGGTAACATGCCTGCCTGGTGCGAAGGTAGCGGACCTCACACGCCACCTAGATAAGGTCTTAGATAGTGCTGGGGAGGAGTCTGCTGTCTTGGTACATGTTGGTACCAATGACATAGGAAAATGTGGTAGGGAGGTTCTGGAAGCTAAATTTAGGCTTTTAGGTAGGAAGTTGAAATCCAGAACTTCCAGGGTAGCGTTCTCCGAAATGCTTCCCGTTCCACGCGCAGGACCCAATAGGCAGGCAGAGCTCCGGAGTCTCAATGCGTGGATGAGACAATGGTGCAGAGATGAGGGGTTCAGATTTGTTAGGAACTGGGGAACATTCTGGGGAAAGGAGGGGCTCTTCCGAAGGGATGGGCTTCACCTTAACCGGGATGGAACCAGGCTGCTGGCATTAACCTTTAAAAAGGAGATAGAGCAGCTTTTAAACTAGATAATAGGGGAAAGCCGACAGTCGCCCAAGAGCGCATGGTTCGGAAGAATGTATCCTTGAAGGATACTACAAAAAGCAGAGAGGTTCCAAAAAAGAGTAAAGTAGCCCAAATGCCCTCGAGTATGGAGCAGACAGAACTTAAAGATCCCAAATTACCCATGTCTACCAATAGCCAAATTAATATGAATAAAATACAGTCTCTAAAATGCTTGTATGCAAATGCTAGAAGTCTACAAAACAAGATGGGAGAGTTAGAATATATAGCACTAAACGAGAGGTTAGATATGATTGGAATATCAGAGACATGGTGGAAGGAGGACAACCAGTGGGACACTGTGATACCTGGGTACAAACTATATCGAAATGATAGAGCTGATCAAATTGGTGGAGGGGTTGCGCTCTATGTTAGAGAGGGCATTGAGTCAGAAAGGATTAAAGTTTTGCAAGAAACAAAATTTGCTGTAGAATCTCTATGGATTGAAATTCCATGTAAAAAGGGGAAGGCGATGGCAGTGGGGGTGTACTATCGTCCGCCTGGCCAGAATGAACAAATGGATGATGAAATGCTCAAAGAAATCAAGGAAGCTAGCAAAAGTTACAGTGCAGTAATAATAATGGGTGATTTCAATTACCCCGGCATCGACTGGGTCAGTGTCACAACAGGACATGCTAGGGAGATAAAGTTCCTAGATGAAATAAAAGATTGCTTCTTGGAGCGGCTGGTTCATGAACCGACCAGAGGGGAAGCAATATTAGACCTAGTCCTTAGTGGAACACCAGATGTAGTGCAAGAGATAAGGGTGTTGGGGCCACTTGGCAATAGTGATCATAGCATGATCGCCTTTGATTTAATTAGTGGAGGAGGGATAGTAAGGAAATCCACAGTACTACCCTTTAACTTTCGAAAGGGAGACTATGATAGAATGAGGAAAACAGTTAAGAAAAAACTAAAAGGAGCAGTTGCAAAGGTTAAAGACGTACATCAAGCTTGGGTGTTGTTGAAAAATACTATCTTGGAAGCCCAGACCAGCTGTATTCCACGCTTTAAGAAAAGTGGAAGGAAGTCCAAAAAATTGCCAGCATGGTTTAAAGCTGAGGTCAGAGAGGCTGTTGTTGCCAAAAAAGCATCTTTCAAGAAATGGAAAAAAGAGCCAAATGATGAAACCTGGAAACAGCACAAGCACTGGCAAGTCAAATGCAAGGCATTGATAAGGCAGGCAAAGAGAGAATTTGAGAAGAAGCTTGCTGCGGAAGCAAAAACGCGAAATAAAGACCTTTTCAAGTACATTCGTAGCAAAAAACCCGTGAGAGAGTCAGTTGGTCCATTAGATGATAAAGGGGTTAAAGGAGCACTAAGAGGCGACAAGGCGATAGCGGAGAGACTGAATGAATTCTTTGCTTCGGTCTTTACTGAGGAAGATGTAGGGATGTTACCCACGACTGAAGTGGTATTTAAAGGTGTGGAAGAATTGAAGGAAATATCGATACATCGGGAAGATGTCCTACAACTATTAGATAAACTGAAGAGTAGCAAATCACCTGGGCCGGATGGTATACATCCAAGGGTGTTGAAAGAACTGAAATTTGAGATTGCAGACCTGCTATCAGTAATCTGTGAACTATCATTAAAATCATCTCTAATACCTGAGGATTGGAGGATCGCCAATGTAACACCAATTTTTAAAAAGGGTTCGAGGGGTGATCCGGGAAACTACAGACCGGTGAGCCTGACATCAGTACCGGGAAAAATGGTAGAAACCATCATAAAGAATAAAATTACTCAGCATATAGATAGTCATGACCTAATGGGAGACAGCCAACATGGCTTTAGACAAGGAAGATCTTGTCTTACTAATCTGTTATGTTTTTTTGAAGGAGTGAATAAACAGGTGGACAAAGGTGAGTCGGTTGATATTGTGTATCTGGACTTTCAGAAAGCCTTTGACAAGGTCCCTCATGAGAGACTTTTGGCAAAACTAAAGAGTCATGGGATAGGAGGCAGTGTACTACTGTGGATCAGGAACTGGTTAAAAGATAGAAAGCAGAGGGTAGGGCTAAATGGCCAATTTTCCCAATGGAGAAAGGTGAATAGTGGTGTACCCCAGGGATCTGTGCTGGGTCCGCTGCTTTTTGACATATTCATAAATGACCTGGAAAGTGGAATAACGAGTGAGGTTATCAAATTTGCTGATGACACAAAACTATTTAAAGTTGTTAAAACCCAGGAGGATTGTGGAAAATTGCAAGAGGATCTTGATAAATTGGAAGACTGGGCATCAAAATGGCAGATGAAATTTAATGTGGAGAAGTGCAAGGTTATGCACCTAGGGAAGAACAACCCAAACTATGGTTACACGATGCAAGGTTCCACATTAGGAACCACCACCCAAGAAAAAGATTTAGGCGTCCTTGTGGATACCATGTTAAAACCCTCGGCCCAGTGTGCAGCGGCGGCCAAGAGAGCAAATAGAATGCTAGGTATGATAAGGAAAGGAATGGAAAATAAAACAAAAGATATTATAATGCCTCTGTATCGTTCCATGGTGAGACCGCACCTTGAATATTGTGTGCAATTCTGGTCACCATATCTTAAAAAGGATATAGCAATTTTAGAAAAGGTTCAGAGAAGAGCCACCAAAATGGTAAAGGGGATGGAAGGCTACTCCTATGAAGAAAGGCTAAAAAGGTTGGGGCTCTTTAACCTGGAAAAGAGACGGCTGAGGGGAGATATGATAGAAGTCTATAAATTAATGAACGGAGTGGAACGGGTAAACGTAGATCGATTGTTTACCTTATCAGAATATAGAAAGACTAGGGGACATGCAATGAAGCTACAGGGTAAACTATTTAAGACTAATAAAAGAAAATATTTTTTCACTCAACGTGTAATCAAACTCTGGAATTTGTTACCGGAGGATGTAGTAAAGGCTGTTAGTGTAGCTGGGTTTAAAAAAGGTTTGGACAAGTTCCTGGAGGAAAGGTCCATAAACCATTATTAAGAAGGGACCCAGGATATCAATGCATGAACCAATACAAGCATTGTGGAACCTGTGTCCCTTGGGGAAACTGCTAGGTACGTATGACCTAGATTGGCCACTGTTGGAAACAGAATACTGGGCTTGATGGACCTTGGTCTGACCCAGTATGGCATATCTTATGTTCTTATGTTCTTATGAGTGCATCTTCTGATTCTTTAGCTGACACATGGCCGACTCCACCACCATATAGTTGTGCAGCAGCTGTGACTTCTGGAAGCCTGGGCTCCTACGGACCCAATACATTGAGTCGAGTTGCTTGCTCATCCCTGGCACTGATGCCGGTGTCTCCCACATATGGAGCATTAGCCATTCCAGGATGGGTGGAATGGGTACTGTGAATGATTCCCTCGGTGGGGCCTCATACTGGAGGATTTTTAATTCCTCCGTCCGAGGGTCCGCCTCCGATTCCATCGGGAAAGCAAGAGCTTTTGACATATCCAGGATGAAGTCGAGGAATGACATATTCTCAGGTGGGGAGAGACACCAGGGCTCTGAGGCTGGCGAGTACCAGGGAATATTGTGGTGGCATCAGATGTCTGGGGACTCCTCGTCCTCGGTCTCCCACTCCGAGTTGTCTGAGAAAGACTCAAGAGAAAGGCAGCTCATGGACTAAGGGCTGGTACCATGAACGCTAGCCGGGGAACACCTCAGTCCCGTCAAGCGTGACCTGGAGCGAGACCTAGGCCGAGGATTGACTCGGGGCCATATGGTCTCGAGAATCGGCTTGGCCTCCAGGGAAGTCCTCAATGTCAAGGGCCTGGTGATCTGGGCAGAGGAACCAGTAGTACCAGACAGCAACGCCCACTGCTGGTCCATGATGGCAGTCAGACCCTGCTCCAGGACTGCCATCCTGGATTCGAGTCCAGAAGGCTCTACAGCCGCCGGTGCGGGCACCAAGAAACTCGGGCCTGACGCCAGTTCTCCCGAAGGGGAGTCCTCAACAAGGATAGACTCTGGCAACTGAGACCGATCTGCAGTCGACTCCTTTCGGGCGATCTTGGTAGGCTGCTCCCGCTCCGATTCCTCCAACAGCTGTCGTGGACTGCGAGACCTGGCCCGGGGCGTACCCGGCCCGTCGGAGCAATCCAGAGATGCTGCCTTCAAGGATTTCTCCTTTCTGAAAAGCCACGTCACCCATATGTGAGGACTGACTTCCTTCTTGCTCCCAGAGAAACACCTTCAATAAAATCTCCACTTAATTCACAAGATAATTACCAGTACTGAGCTTAACTCAAAACTTCAAGGAAAAAAGAGAAAAGGGAACCTCAGTGGCCACACGTGATACTGATATTGCTATTTACTAAGCAAGTCACATTTTGTCACTTAACATCCATCACTGAGTCCACAAAATATATTTTCTATTCTTATTTCTTAATTTTTCTTTAATCTTCTTTTCTTTAAAAGAAGGACTACAAAAAGGGATTGCTACTTCTGGAGAGAGATCTGCAATTGTAAGTATTTACTTCTGGGACTTTTTCTAAACTTTGGTGAAAAAGGACTTCTTTAGATTAAAGTTGATTAATCTGTGAATCCAGTGTTTTTGTTAAATCAGTCAGGGACTAGTATCAGTAAAGAGCTTTTAGTTAAATTAAAAACTCAGCAGTAGCTTTCAGTTTAAGTTTAAAACCCAGCAGAGAGCTTCTAGTTTAAATTTAATACACAGTCAGAACCTAGAAGCAGCAAAGAGCTTTCAGTTTAAATTTAAAACACAGCAGAGAGCTTTCTGGTTAAATTTAGAACCCAAGACTCCCTCAATCCAAGCAAGGGCTGTGTGAATCACCCAGGAAATTGGTCACAGATTATCTTAGAAGCACAGGACAGGGTAATATATAGCAGCCAGTTTTTAATATGTCTTCTTTCCCTCCCTCCCTCCCTCCCTGACGCTCACCCACCACTGTGATAATCATAGCTTTATAGGTGTTTAAATCTCTTAAAGGAAAGGAAGTGCCATATTCAATCAGGTGCAGCTGTTTATCCTCATCAGGCATACATTAATGACCTGAGATTAATAAAGCTTCAGGTGAACAAAGTACATTAAACATATTAGGTATAGTTTTATTAGTATAAGTATCCCCTGCAACCCTTAGTAAGTAAAGAACTTAAATATCTAAATGCAACCTAAACTAAAATGCAGGCAGCAGTCCAGCAGTGAGATGGAGGGGGGGGGGGGGGGGTTTCCAGTCTTTTGCATTGTCACATGTATGTTTCCTGTAAAATAGTTATCTCCAAGCTATAATGCCCTGTTCAATGTAATTTCAGTTTGTTCAATGTAAACCGCACTGATGCAGAACAGCGCGGTATATAAGAGAATGTAAATAAATAAATAAAATGTATGATTTTCTCCCAATTGGTGAGGGGTCTTGTGTGTGCACTAGGTGCAAGGATCTCTTTGCTCTCAGGGAACGAGCCCAATCTCTGGAGGCTAGAGTAGCAGACTTGGAGGACATAAGGAAGACAGAGAGGTACATAGACAAGACCTACAGGGATATAGTCCTGAAGTCCTATCTCTAGTCTGGCAGCATCCCTGTTTCCATTGAGGAGAGAGGTGACATGACAGGAGAGCATCAATCTGGTGCAGCAGAAAGTTATCCTGTAGCTAGGACCTGTCCTCCAGGTGATGTAAAACCTTCTTACACTGAGAAGGTTTCTCCAGGGCCATATGCCCATGAGGGAGGGGTTAGGACAGCTGTTATAGTTGATGATTCGATCATTAGACATGTAGCTAGCTGGGTGGCATGAGGATCACCTGGTAACATGCCTGCCACCTAGATAAGGTCTTAGATAGTGCTGGGGAGGAGTCTGCTGTCTTGGTACATGTCGGTACCAATGACATAGGAAAGTGTGGTAGGGAGGTTCTGGAAGCTAAATTTAGGCATTTAGGTAGGAAGTTGAAATCCAGAACTTCCAGGGTAGCATTCTCCGGAGTCTCAATGTGTTGATGAGACAATGGTGCAAGGATGAGGGTTTTGGAATTGTTAGGAAATGAGGAACATTCTGGGGGAAGGAGGGGCACTTCCGAAGGGATGGACTCCACCTTCACCAGGACGGAACCAGGCTTCTGGCATTAACTTTTAAAAAGGTGATAGAGCAGCTTTTAAACTAGATAATAAGGGAAAGCCGACAGTCACCCAAGAGTGCATGGTTCACAACAGTGTATACTTGAAGGATACTAGCAAAAGATTGAAGTTGGGGCATATCAGCAGAGAGGTTCCATTAAAGACAAAGTAGCCCAAATGCCCTTGAGCCCAGAGTAGACAGAGCTTAAAGATTCCAAATTGCCCCAACCTACCGATAGCCAGATTAATATGAATAAAATACAGCCTCTAAAAAGCTTTTAACCAAATGCTAGAAGTCTAAAAAATAAGATAGGAGAGTTAGAATACATAGCACCAAATGAGAGGTTAGATATGATTGGTATCTCGGAGGCATGGTGGAAGGAGGACAACCAGTGGGACACTGTGATACCTGGGTACAAACAATATCGTAATGATAGAGCAAATCAAATTGGTGGAGGGTTCCACTCTATGTTAGAGAGGGCATTGAGTCACAAAGGATTAAAGTCTTTCAGGAAACAAAATACACTGTAGAATCTCTATGGACTGGAATTCCATGTAAAAAGGGGAAGGGGAAGGCAAAGGCAATGGCAGTGGGGGTGTACTAACGACCGCCTGGCTAGAATGAACAAATGGATGATGAAATGCTCAAGGGATTCAGAGAAGCTAACAAAAGTTACAACTCAGTAATAATAATGAGTGATTTCAATTACCTGGGTATCGACTGGGTCAGTGTCACAGCAGGACATGCTAGGGAGATAAAGGGGTATGTTTACTAAGCAGTCTTAAAGTGCGCCCAGCGTTAGTGTGCAGGATGCCATAAAAGGAGTGGGCGTTCCAGTCTAAACGTCGCAAGCGCGCGTTAGCGCGCGATAATGTGCACTGCGCACACTATCGCACGCTAAGGTGCGTAACGCATGTCAACGCGCGGTTAGCACAAGTAGGCGCACTGACCTGCAAACAGAGCAAAAAAGGTGTAGTAAAATGGTTAATACACCGACTGATAGTAAAGGGGTCATGAGTTTGACTCTCGAGTGGGCCTGCAGAAGAAGGCTGTCTGAGGCAGTACCCATTGCATTTACCCACTGCTAGCTGAGGCAGTTCCCCTTTTAATTGAAATCTGTGCTGCCGGCATACACACCCTCAAAGTGCCGTAAAAGAAGGTGCTGCGGAAGGCGCCTCCCAAGGCGCCCCAGAGGGCACCTTTTAAAGTGCACTGTATGCCAAGGTACCCTAAAATGTTGCCCACAGGGCACCCTAGAGGGTGCTGTATAGGGTGCCCTATGAGCCGCTGCAAGGGTACAGCACTGCTTTGGATGGCAGCACTGCACATGTTAACCCCTGGTCATCCTAAGTAGGTGAGCTGACATGCAAGCAGCAACAGCAGCGTAGCACAATGGTTAATGCAATGACTGATGGTACAGGGGTCATGAGTTCAACTCCTGAGTGGGCCTGCATTAGAATGCTGTCTGAGGCAGAACCCATTGCATTTACCCACTGCTAGCTGTGGCAGTTCCCCTTTTATTTGAAACTGTGCTGCCAGCAAACACACCCTCAAAGTGCCGGAAAAGAAGGTGCTGCAGAAGGCGCCTCCCAAGGCGCCCCAGAGGGCACATTTTAAAGTGCACTGTATGCCAAGGCACCCTATAATGTTGCGTATAGTGTGCCCTATGAGCCGCTGCAAGGGTACAGCACCGCTTTAGATGGCAGCACTGCACATGGTAACCCCTGGTCATCCTAAGTAGGTGAGCTGACATACAAGCAGCAACAGCAGCGTAGCACAATGGTTAATACAATGACTGATGGTACAGGGGTCATGAGTTTGACTCCCAAGTGGGCCTGCAGAAGAAGGCTGTCTGAGGCAGTACCCATTGCATTTACCCACTGCTAGCTGAGGCAGTTCCCCTTTTATTTGAAATCTGTGCTGCCAGCAAACACACCCTCAAGGTGCCGTCATATAAGGTGCCCAATAAGGCACACCAGAGGGTACAGTATAAAGTGCACTGTCCACCAAGGCACCCTATAGGGTCTCCTATAAGGCCCCCATAGGGCGCATTATAGGGTGTCCAATGAGGCACAGTAAGGGTACAGCACTGTTTCTGATGGCAGCACTGTGCATGTAAAAGTGTGGTAAGCCTAAGAAGGCCCCCCCACCTGCAAATACAACAACAGTGCTGTAGCACAATGGTCAATACATTGAGTGATGGCACAGGGGGTATGAGTGCAAGTCCCCAGTGTGCCAAATGAGTAAGGCTGATAGAGGAAATTACCTCTTCTGTTATAAATCTGTGCTGCCATCAGAAACATAACCAAACCCGAGTGCCATAAAACCATGCACCTTTTCAGGGTGCACCAGAGGGCACATCCTAAACAACCATGTCAGCGAAGACAGGTCATGATGTGCCCCAGAGGCCATGTTGAAAGGTTGCAAACCCCCAAGGCACCATAGTAGGCACCCCAGAAGCTGTTGAACCGACGGTGTGATGCAAGATGCCCCAAGGATGTATAGGTGAACCCAAAAACATTGCCCAAGTGCAGTAAGGTCCCCCAATTTGAAGGGCAAGAGAGGTATGTGGCAAACAGACATGTAACCCTAACACCACACAGAGCAACAAGGAAAGACAATGCATAAATAAAGGAAGGACGTAGAGCAGATCTGATGGACCAGACGAATCAGCATCCAGCCCATGTGGCTGCTTGAAAGCTGCACAAACATCTCGGGGGCAGCTGCAGCGATGCACAGAGGGAAGGTAATGTACCATGCAATAATGACAGTGTGTTGCAGAGGATGGGAAGACGTGTGCAGCAGAAGAGGTAGAAGTGGCAGGATAGGAGGAATGTCATGATGACAGTGGAGCAGCTGTGCCATGCAGAGGACACACAGGAGATGCAACCAGAGAAAACCGCAATGCAGGAATGTATAGGAGTGTAGGATGTGGGGGTAGCAGCATGCACATCAGGGAAGGATGGCACACAGCTGGCAGACACACATAGATGGACAGAAAGATGGCTCACAACTGTGATGAGGGTACAATGTGCTCACAGCACAGATCTGCACAGATATGACTGTTACAGGGATGAAAGGTGGTTGTGCAGGACAGGCAGACAGATGAAAGAGAACAGAGAGGAGCCAAGCCCATGACCAGTAGCACAAATGGCAATGCACAAACCTGTAGGCCACACCACCAGCGTCAACCCAGTAGCAAAGGCTGCATACAAATGTACTGGAGGGCATCACAAGACACCTGCTGGCCCTCAGGATAGGCACAGCCCCAACAGTAACAATGATGAAATGCATATGCAGATCTGCTGTGTAAAGAGCAGATCACAGTCAGTAACTGGGAGCACACACACATAGGGCCACTTGTACACACACAATGAAAGGTCATGCAGTGGATACAGCATGCAAAAGAGGAAAGAAAAGAATTCCCAAGGGCAGCAGAGGATGCTCTGTGGAGTAGGTGCATAATCTGTACCTGGAGAGGAGAGAAGTGAACCTGCAAACAGGTGCTCTACACACCAGCTGAAACACAGCAATATGAAACCCCCAACCGGACTGCCATGTACACACCTTAAATAACGAGACATATGTAACAGCTAATATGTGATGGGTAGGCAACTCAGAGGGCACACCTTGGTGTTCTGTGAAAGGATGGAGGTGTGTGTGTAGAGGTGATGAACCTGCTGGTAATTAGTGGTCATATTAGCACAAAAGCAAAAACAAAACACCATGAGGGGATCAAACCTGCAACCAATGGTGTTAGACCATATGCCGTAAACAACTAATCCAAACAAACACAATGAGAGCACAGAGCACAATGGCGAAATAGCCCCACAAGGGAAGGGTGTGTATGGGGACCTGTAATACCCAGTGATGTTGCAAATGGCTAGCAGACAGACAGCTGACACCATACAAGGATGTGAACACAGGTAGGCCATGTACATGACCAGAGAAATACTACATACAAGTGCTGGTGGGATGAAAGATTGTTGGAGTAGCCCAGTGGTGAGAACACTGTCAGGGTCACCAAGCAAACAGGGTTAAAATCCAACTAGCACCCCTTGTGGCCCTGGGCAAATCACGTCACCTGCCAGCACCTTGGAAGAAGTGCCTGGCAAACCACCTCCAATGACACTGCCAAGAAAACCCTGGGGTCCCTGGGTAACAATGAATCAGGACTGACACAAAGGCACACATGGGGCAATGCATGTTTGTAACCATGACCAAGCAGTAGCAGAGACAAATGTATGTAAAACACATATGTTCATTTGGAGAAGCATGACAGATAGTGTAGATAATGCCATCATACTATCAATGTGACGGGATCCCTGGTGAAAGACGGGAACACATTTAGCAGGGTAGCTACCCACATCCCACAGAAAGGCCACTGGCCCACCCACAAATGAGGGGCAGGAGACACAATGTGCATCAGGTGCTTGGTGTGCAATATGCATTAGGCCCTGCCTCCCCTACTGTTATACCTCTCCAATGTGCCACCCACGTATGAGGGCATGTAGACAGTAGGACGTGCATGGTGAGGGCCAAACACACATCAATCATGATTTGTGTCCACAAACATATCTATCTTGCAACACAGGAGGCACACAAATAGAAACAGCATGTGTTGAAACGTTGTAATTTAAAAAAAAAGATGAAACCTCATGTTACAGCACCCACATAATCCCTGACATAGGAATCCAAGATGCTACAATGTAACCGTAAACAATCAGCTAATGCACATTGAGGATATGCGAACAGGTAGCAGAGGCACATGAACACAGACAGCATCCAAAAGAAAATACCTGCAGAAACATGCATAGGTAACACTGTGCAGGAGGTCCCCCTGCACTGGTTGGTGTATAGACAGTGTCTGTACACATATATCATGGTACATGGAATGCACAAGTGAAGGAAGACAGACACTCACAGTGTCACACTCCAAATATAATGTGCCAATGTGAGTGTAGTTACCTCAGGGCATACATAGGAATGTCCGGACATGCAATTCAAGGTTTGTAAATCAATGTGTATCGTCATGTCGGTACAGTAAAAATACACAACAACTAGTATATAGAGATGGAAAGTAAGGGCAAACATGTTTCAGGGAAACACACAGAAACCATATTGCCTCGTGCCGTGTTTCTCCAACATAGTCAGCCATATGCACATGCCCCATCCATATCCCAACATGATACAGTGATACCACACATGCAGGGAAACACCCTTGGTGATTGAGAACATCAATTCAGGATGATGGTGTGTATGAAAGCAGTGTCGTGGCAAAACCTGCATCATGTCCAGGTGGAGAGTGTGTGGACATAGACAACATGACCTCTCCATTGCTCCCTCTATGCCACATGCATGGCTGTATGTTTGTGTTGAAACAAACAGATGCGTGTATCCTGTGTCCCATGTCACACACATGGCTGAAACACATAAACAACACAATTGTGAAGGAATGTACAACATATGTTGACAATGGCAGCCCTTGTTGCACACGTGGGGACCAGTATACAGTATCCAAAGTGCAAAGCGTATCTGCTATCCCACACGTAACCTAAATACTGTCCTCGCAACACTGGGCATGCATAGTCTAGTGCCACATCCCAATATGCTGCAGTCCGTGAAAGTTCATGTGTGTATCCTGCAATGATCACGACTCCCAGCCAGAGCACGGCAGCAGCCTTGTGTTGGACAGGTTTGTCATGTCCAAAGTTGCAAGTCAACAAGAATAATGTCCATCCGAGGCATGTGTCCCACTCGCAGAGGTCGAACATCCTATGGCACCAAATTCCAGGAAAGGCTCCATGGTGTTGTGTACCCCAATAGGTGGCTGATGGAGACGCCAGATGCATTGTAATAGATGTGTCCTGTATGTCCTCCGCCCTGTGTCAGAGGAAGAAACATATTGTATTGGTATGCTGCTGTTAAAAGCAGCACAAATTGCAGAGTCGGACATTGAGAAAGACATAGGAAAGGGACGCACCGGCAAACATGACATTATCACAACACGAAAAACACCGCATGTGGGTGACATCCCGAACTGGAACAGCAGACACAGGTGTCACATGGATATGGACATGTCCATGCCTGTGTCACACAGGTGTCACACTGCTCCACCCTATGTGCATCAGTGCCCGTGAACAGAGATCACGCCAAATATGTATATGACAAATAGTAAAGCACCAACATGTAAAGGCTAATGTCAGCACCAAGCAAACTATGGTGCAAACTACCTTGTGCTTGCATCAGGTGTATGTCCTGGATCCCCAGAGCTGCTCAAAGGCTGTAACAGGTCCAAGTGATGGGAGGCATTGCTGCAAAAATGTGTAGAATCGCCAAGTCACCATGTTATGCCACTGTTGATGTATGTCCACGTTATGAAGCTATCTGTGATACAAAACATCTGGTCAACAGTGGTCAGTCAGAACACAGGACATAGGTCTGCCCCAACATGCAACACATGCCCACAATGTTCAGATGGTAAACATCAGTACAGTATAGATAGCACACTCACCCCCGCCACCCAGGTGTCTAGCCACTCACAACACATGCGAATGTGAAATGCCTGCACACTGTATCATCACACAGCCAACCACAGAAAAAAGATTCACAAAGAATGTTAAGGGCAGCGTGCCAGCAGTAGGAGACAGCCTCGACGTGCATAAGTGGATAGTGGTTGACATACACGCCATGTGAAATACAATGATACACTGGTGTTAGCTGATGGTACAATGTTGGCAAAGGGTGCAGGTGAAGCCCACCACCAAATCCCCTGGACCCACACACACATGCAGCTCTGTTGGTCATATCCCAGAGACAGTGTTGCTGAAGACCTACTGTGCAGGAACACATGGGGAATTGTGTGCGCACAGAATGATCTGGGGTATGGAGGTGCAGGGAAAAGAGGTCAATTATAAAAACAGGGCGATATGACATATCACGGAGGACATGTGTACCCCCTGTTTGCTGACACAGACAGGGCAGCCGTAGATCCACCTACCCCTGACCACTGCCTGTTGGTCGACGCACAGTCACCAGCCAAAGCTCCACAGCACCCAGAGTTCCACCATGTCCTGTGCATTGGGAAACACAAGGGCAAAATACATCTGTTACGCCCCAGCTGTGCAACCCGCACCGCACATTCCCATAACCAGCGTGCAGACCCACCAAACCCTGAACAGACTGTTCACCATCACACTGCACAGATCACACCCATGTGACGGTCATCATTGATGTTTCCCTGGCAAACTACAGGGATCCGTATGCTGTCTGTCCCTTCCCTCACTTCCCAGCTGCTGTACAGAGTGGTGGACAAAGGTGTTTGCTCCCCACTGTGTTGTGTCATGCCAGGGTTGCTGTTATATCCTGGCCCTTCCAAGCTGCTCCCTATGCTCCATCACTGTGTGTATTGCTGTCTCAATGTCCTTTCCTACCCTGCTGTCATGCCCAGTAACACAAGGATATATGTAGGGTCAACCCCCGTATCCCCTGTGCATACCCATATTCGTGCTGTGGATAGCCCACACCATAGCTAACATTAACACCTGTGTGCTGATGCTATAATTTATTTATGTACATCTCCCATATCCCGCCCTATTAAAATTAATGTGGTTCACAATGAACAGAAAACGTCTACAATGCGACATAACAGTGCGTCTACAGAGAACAGAGGTTGAACTGGGGAGAACTGGGAAAAACAATCACAGGTCATATTGAAATAACAGTGTATGCTCAGTTGGATACAACAGGGTATTCACAGTTGGACAGAGGTTGGTGGTACAGGAGAGGTGTACCAGAAGGTGTACGCTGACTATCCACCTCTCCTGTACCCCCAACCCCTGCCCAACTGTAAATACCCTGTTGTATCCAAATGTTGCTCCTGTCTGGTTCGCCTCTGTCTGTGTGTAACTAGGCGACACTGCAAGTCCCGGCTATTCAAAACCCCATATATTGGGCAACAATCCCCCCCCCCCTGGCCGGACAATGCACGGGGCCCCTATCCGCCACAGCATCCAAGTCACGACTACGTGATACCCTACACAGTCAGGCACACTGTAGTGTCTCTGTAATCTCCTTTACGGACCACACAGAACTGTAATCCACATACCACAGAGCACGAAGGTACCACAACATAGCAAATGGAGCGCCATACAAACACAGCACACACATGGACCCTGCAACTTGGAGCATACCAACCTCACAAACAGCTTAGAGGACATACTGATAAGCACACACATCTAGACAACTGGCGCAGCCATGCTCTTCACCCCACTGTGACAGTCATACCATATGCTTGTCACCCCGCTGCAAACCATTTATCGAAACCAACAACGTGTGTATGCACAGCAGCCCCTATCACATGCACCCACAAACCAGGTATGTCAGTCAGACACCTCCCACAAGCCTAAAGCAACACACACACACACCACCTCCACCTGCTGCTGTACTCCGCCCACAGTTACAGTGCATCAGGCATGAGTATATATGATGCTGGCATGGCTAGCCACCGTAAGTTACATGTCCGTGCAGTGCTGCATATCACTGATACTGTGATACAAATGGACACTAGTAGTAGCTGTATACACATATTCAAACAAATGTAGGTGGTAACAAATTAAGTACGTACATGTGAAGAGATCCGTAATCAGCTGCCTCCTGACTGCTGTCCCCTCACGTGTGTCACCACAGGCACATGCTGGGGGGCACACAGGGTCATCCTCTAGATCCTCATTAATGTCGACAGGGATACGGTGCCTGAGAGCAATGTTGTGCAGGATGCAACAGGCTAAGATGATCTCTGCCACGGTCTGTGGACGGTATTGTAAGGCACCACCTGTCCTATCCAGACACCTGAAGCGACTCTTTAATACGCCAAAGGTGCGCTCTATGATGGAGCGGCTGGTGGCATGGGCCTCATTGTACCTCCACTCTGCACGTGTCCGTGGATGACGCACAGGGGTCAGCAACCAGGGGCGACATCCATATCCTGCATCACCTGCAAAAAGAGGAATGAGGAATATTAAAGGAGGAGCGCATGTTGCCGCAAAGTGACACAGGTACATATGTGCTAAACAAATGCATACCACAATTTGACATACACATATGACAACACATGATGGGACAGCACAGCTATGTATCAGGGTGCGAGGGCAGACACACAGGGCAAGGGCTAGGTGCACTGATTGGAATCAGTAACCACGGCACATATGCTATGCAGCCATTCAACTATTACGACAAAGCTCTAAAGCAAGGTTGACTGTGAGGCCACCCCTATTAAGTCACATACAGCTGACATACCCACACAACAAGTCAGACATCTGCACATACGGTTAGTAACATGAACAACATGTGCACGTAAGAAATGAGAAATGCACACCCAGCAATACACAGTCCCCATTCTGTCCAACCTCAAATTGAGTGAACAGTGCCGAGTTCTGCAGGATATAGGAGTCATGGGTGGACCCTGCAAACCTGGGAACCACATTCAGAATATGCTGATGTGCATCACAGACAACCTGAACATTCAGGGAATGATAGTGTTTGCGGTTGTGGAACACTACCTCCCTGTCTCTGGGCGGGACCAGGGCAACATGTGTGCAATCAATAGCTCCCATCACATGTGGTATTCTGGCTAACGCCTCAAAGGCTTGGTTCAGGGTCCCCCATTGTTGCCTAGTGTGGGGAAGGGCTATGTAATCCCCCACCCAGCTGACCATGGCACGCAGTACCTGGTGGAGACAGCGTGAGAAGGTGGGGCGGCTCATGCCACCCACTGCAGCCACCAAAGACTGGAAACAGCCGGAGGCAAAGAAATGTAGGGCACCAAGGAGCTTGACCAAACCCGGTATGGCATGTGACCGACCAGTCAGGGGCTCGAGGTCAGGTCTGAGATCCTCGTACAGTTCCAGAATAGCTCCCGTGCTCAGGCGGTAGAGGGAGATGACCTGGTCCTCACGCATGCCGTGAAGCTGGGCCCTGGGCCTGTAGAGGCGAGGCCGGCGAGCCTGCACCCCTGCACATCTCCTGCCCCATGCGAGTACAGCCCCTGCCCGGCCCGCCCCCACAGCTGCAGGCCTGAGTTGAAGAGGGTCAACACCCATGTCCTGTGCCGCAGCCCCATCGACACCATCTCCCCCATCAGGCAACCGCAGCCCCTCCTCAACAGCAACCGCAGCAAACGCAAAGGATGCGATACACACAACCTGTCCAAACGCACAATGACACACAGACAATGACACCCACCTCACTGACCAGGACACACAGACACACACACAGGCCAAACAACATTCACAAACACAGCCACTACACACAAAAAAACGTCCTCCAACACTCGTCAACCTCCACAAACACGTCACCAACTCTGTCTCTCTCCAACACAATCCCATCAATGTGTCCCAGATGTGCAGCTGAATTTAAAGGGTAGAGGTATGTTGCGCGCGTTGCGCATGTGCTGATACATGGGCGCAGCCGTTACGCGCATTATGCATGCACTGAGACATGGGCGCGGCCGTTGCGCGCACACGCAACGCGCGTTACGTGGACTCTCCCTATAAATACCTCTGCATACCTAGGCCACTTCAAGGGTTCTGTGTAGGAGAAAGAGACAGAGAGAGAGAGAAGGAGTGTGGTATTGGTTAGTGTTTGGCGGAGTAGTGTTGGTGGAGAGAGTCAGCGGCAGTTGGAGAGGAGTTGCAGGGGGCAGAGGCAGGTGCAAAGGGTAGTGAGACAGCAGAGGAGAGATAGAGGAGGGGTGGTGAGCAGCAGGTGTGAGAGACAGCAGAGGGGAGAGGGGGCCAACAGGGGGAGGGGGTGGTGGATAGGTGTGGGGGGAAGCCCTGTGGGTGGGGGAAGGGATGTCGGAGGGGGAGGGGGCCCCGTAGGGTGCTAGAGCACCAGCACATGGCTGGTCGGGAGGTGGGGCGGCCACCTGCTCATGCGAGAAGGAGCGGTGGGCAGGGAGGAGGGGAGGCGGGCACATCAGGTGGGTCACAGCCCACACAGGGGCCCCCCACTGCCAAGAGAAGGAGGATCCCTATGCCTGTTGCTGTGCGGAGGAGGGCAGTGCGTTTCAGCCCCCAAGAGAACCACACCCTGCTGGCCTGTGTCTTCGAGCACTATAATGTTCTGTATGGGTGGCTCAGCAACAGCACCATGATTGCCACACGGACAGAGGTGTGGGAGGAGGTACGGGTGGCCGTGGCTGAGTTAGGGGGGCCACCAAGGGACCTGGACAGCCTCCATAAGAGATTTAACGACATCAAGCATGGGGTGCGAGCACACATGACTGCAGAGAGGCAACATGCCATGGGTACTGGTGGGGATAGCCCCTTTACCCCAACCCTCACCCCCTTGGAGCAGGAGCTGGCAGACAGACTCAGGCCAATCTACCCTCATGGCCTTCCAGAGGCCCTGGACACCGCCCATCCCCGGGCCTGTGCACCCTCTCCCTCACCCCCCACCATACCTGCCACTGCTGCACCCCCCCACCCCCCACTCCCCTGGTATGTCTCTGCCCCCACCTATCACATGGTGTGGCCAAAGTGTAATGTGGCTAACATGAGCTACGTCACCCTCATTACTGGCCCTCAAACCCAAACTCTCATTCTGTGGGGGCAACCACCCACCCCTAACATACCTCTCATGTTGGAACTGGGCCTACCACAATTCCTTAAACCCCATCCACATACCCCACCCCACCCCGCATGCCCGCCCTCCCCCCCCCCCCGGCCCCTGGAATATGCACACAGGTACAGATGAAGTCGCCTTTGTACATGACCGTTTGAATCACACTCCCCTCACCTCTCAACTCAGCTATGACCTGGCCCCTGCCTGTGGGAAATGTTTCAACAGCCACACCGTTCAAGGGGGGCCTCCAGGTCCCCCGCACTCACCGGTCCTCTGGCCATGGCAGGGGCAGTGGGCCCCCTCTGTCTCCTACGGGTCAAATACAGTCTCCCCTCCCACCCCTAACTCTCCCCTCACACTCTGTCAGATTCCATCTGAGCCGCTGCTCCACACAAACACCACCCCGAGTAGCTGGTGTCCACTGTCCCAACAACACCTCCAGACCCACCATCCTCTCAGATAGTGAGTAATGTCTCTCAACCCTCCACGCCCATCTCACCCGCAGTCATGGTGACATGAAAAGTCATGTCGCAGACACCTCCACCCCCAATGTTCGCAACCCCCCCTGCTACCCCCGTATAGCCCCCTGCTCTCACCCATTGCACCAATACACCAGCAGGGCCATAGCCCTGTGCTGCCTGTCACCTCTAACTGTTCACCCCCCAACCGCTCTGACCCTGTGCCCCCTATACCCGACAACCACCTGTTAGGCCTCATCACTCCCCATCCCCAATATCAGCCGCGCACGGGATCCACTACTCTAATGAGTGACCCCCCTGCCACTGACCCTCCAGCTCTCACCCCCACTGTCCACACCACCTCATCCACTATGTCCACCAATTCCACTGCTGAGTCTGTGGCCCCCTTAACTGCTGTACCCACCGCTGCTGTGGCGCCTCCTGCTCTCCACATCCTGTGCCCTGTTAGGCGTTGCCCACATAGCCATGCCTCTCTCAAGTTACCCGTTATTTGCATTCATGTGCCTGCCCCGCTGAGCAGGCCTGGCACACAACCTGCTCCAATGCTGACCATCCACACAGTAGATGCATGCCCCTGTCCTGACCATCAGCCATTGCCACCTCCAAGCAACAGGTCCTGGCCAGCTGGCAACCTCTCCTGTCTCTCCTCCCCATCGTCTGTTCTGTACATGCGACCCCCCCTATGTGTTACCGCATTCCGGGCACCTACCTCCTGTTGAGCGCAAACTGTGGCATGGCACCAACATGACCAAATCCAGGACAGCACCCTCCCTGTTCCCACCCCCTCCCCACCCCCACCCTTCGTTCCCCCTGCCCTATCCTACCCCTCGTGTCCCCCACCCCCTGCCCTCCTGTCACAGATGAGGGTACAACACCCCTCCAACGTCCACTGGGCTGACCACCTGGCACTCCGATCCCAGGGCCACTCACCTCCCTAGCCACATGTGTAACACACCTGTCACTCCCCCATTACTCTGAGTTGCGTCCCGTTGCTCACCACTGCCAACGTACCATCTGACTAGCAGCATGCCATTGTCACGGCCCTGCCCATGAACCCCACACACAATCCCTCCCATCCCCTGACACCCATACTGAAAGAACTGCACTGGCTCCCAATCATCGCACGCAGCAAATACAAAGCTATCATGAACATCTGCACTATCATACCACAGTCCTCCGCCATACGCCTACACACACCCATACAACCCGACACAAGCACACGGGCAAGAGGAA
Source organism: Ichthyophis bannanicus (assembly GCA_033557465.1). Lineage (NCBI taxonomy): Eukaryota > Metazoa > Chordata > Amphibia > Gymnophiona > Ichthyophiidae > Ichthyophis > Ichthyophis bannanicus. Next base: position 179,183,050 of record CM066036.1, read on the forward strand.
GAGGCACCTCCAATCGCGTAAACACCCCAAACGGCATCACCAGGACACGCAAAGACACCGCACAAAGAGCAATCTCCCTGGCTGCTACATCCACATGGAATGCTATCCCAGATGGTCTGAGACTAACCACAGATAGCAAGGACCTTTGAAAAAGGCTAGTGACAAACCCTGTTCAGAGGTTACTATGAACACACCCCCAGAACCAGCAGACAAGCCAGTTCATCCACCCACCCCCTCACCCCCCCATAACTGTACATATGACCGTATAATAGCTCATAATGTATAATAGCACACTATTTAACTACACCAAATCTAATCACATCCCCACCACCACACTGTCATGTGCAAACTACAGACCCATTCCATCTCCCTTGGCGTTGATCTGTCATCCCACCGTGTGTGACCCACTCCCTGCATCCCATGCTGTCCCCCTCCCCTCACGGTCTGCCACTGGACATTTGTGACCTCCTTTCCTTCTTCTGGCCCTGCGCCCCCTTGTGTGATGGTGTGTATACTGTATACCACCACTTCCCGTCTAAGAGTGGTATAGCACATATACCAAACAGAGATATGCACAGTCAGCCACCATCAGGACTCTAACGCACGCAGATACGTCAGTCCATTTATCAAATCATATTAACAGCAATGCATGTGCTTGACAGCGCCCTTTATTTGCAGAATCGTATTGGTCTGTGGCGTGGTAGTGCTGGGGCGGGACATGTTCAGGGTACCCTCAGGTGTACATTGCCGGGGGGAGGGACGTTTTGCACACGTGTACATATTTTGGAACCCATGGTTGACCTGTCATCTGTATGCTCTCACCCAAACCCAGGTGACTACAGTATCATGGGGGCACCTGCTGAGGAGGAGGATGGGTCTCTGGATGTGGCCTGCCCTGAGGATGGAGTCTTGCGTGACATAGCTGCTGGGGAACAGACTCCAACCAGCCCAGAGGTGCCGGAGGTACAGGGTGGAACCAACTTTGCCGGCTCTGCAATGGGGGGTGTTGCAAGCCCCGAACAGGCTGGGCCAGCCAGTGACTGCAGGGACAGCCCCCACCCCATGCAGGACCATGGTGCAGCAGTTGCAGCTCCTACAATGTTGGAAAACATCCTCGCAGAACTGAGAGACTATAGTGCAGGTGGGTATCCCCAGACACACTGCTCCCCATGGTTGTGTGCCCAACATGCACAGGGGGTATGGCATCTGCTGACACCGCTGATGCTGACTGGGGTTGGGGAAGGGGTGTCATGTGCCAGGTGTGTCCCGCACCCCTGCCGGATGGTCTTTCCGGATGGCAGCATGTTCTGGGGTTTCAGGTCCACACCTACTGCGACTAGCCATATACCCCAGGTGCTCAGACAGCGGTACACACTATTGACGGCCCACCCAAACACAATGGCCAGCGGGCACCCATCCATGGGTACAGGACTGGGGCATGCTGTGTCCACATGATGTGCCCTATGCACATGCAGTTCCGGGGGCAGGGCGCCCTGATGTAGATATGTATGTGTGTGCACTGAGCCCTCACAGCACACGCCATACCTCTGACAGGCTGTGTGCACATGTGTCCTCATCAGCTCATACTGCCACACTGCCATGTGTGAGCCCTGTGATTCCCATGACCACGCATCATGACCACTATCAGGCATATGGGTGGACCATGGGACACACATGTCTACACCTGGACATGCACTGTTGGCTGAGCCATGCATGGCTCTCCCTAGACCTAGCACCACTTTGTTGCCTCTAGGGGCAAACTCTATTGCTTTGGAGATGTCGGTGAACTGTGCTCACCTCTCTACCACCTGTCCATATGACGTGTTTACATCGGTACTGTCTCCACGAATGTTATTTCTGCGGTTCCAGGTCTGGGTCTACAATGCACAGCCTAATCTCCGGGCTCTGTATACTGCCCATACACTACGCAGCTGTTTACATCACTGTCCTTCCTTTCATCGTTACCCAATAGTCAGTCATGTCTTATGCACTTACTGTATACATTCCCGAGATATGCCATCATCGGGGTATGTTTAGACTGGTACGTGACAGCTCTCCATTGGAGCCCCATATTGGTGTTCCCGCTGGCCGCCTAGGGATCCTCATCTGCATCCCTGAGTGGGCATCGCTAACACCAATAGTGAGCTACAATGGAGAGCTGTCACGCACAAGTCCCAGAAAGACCCTGATGATGGCATTTCTAGGGAATGTATGCCCAAAATGCATAAACGTGGCAACATACTGCATTCCTATTATAGGTGTGTCAGTGATGGTAACAACAGCATACTGTGCAGGCAGGCTACATAGCTTGACAGCAACGCTGTATATGTATGACTGAGACACGGATACACAGACATTAGCATTGCAGAACAATAAGGTATGCGTCGGACCTGCTTTTTTCAAGTGTTGAGAGAGTGAGCACAGCTTGCTCTCCTTCCTCCATGCATGGCTGTGTGGAGGACTGATCAGGTGACATGTGCTTGGCATGTGTATGGGTGACATATGGGTCGTGAGGGTATCTCACACATCACCTTGTGTACCACCCACAGGCACTCAGCGGGCTCACCAGCTGCTACACGAGGATCTGGGGGCTATCACTCGTGAGCTGCAACAGACGAGGGCCGCATGCACTATGATTGTCGATGAGCTTCAGCGGAGCAGGGCCACAAACGCCATGATTGTGGAGGAGCTGCAGCGGAACAGGGCCACAAATGATCTTATGGTGGGGGCGCTCCTCAGAATTGCACGTGCACTGGAGACCAGAACGGACCTGATGCAGCAGCCTGCGTCAACACCGCCACCGGAGGCTGCATCACTGGAACAATTACAGGGGGGGTGGGCCGCCATGTGGGTGGGCTGTGAAGGGCGGGAGGGGCAGGAGGGGCGGTCGGTATGGGTGGCGCGGCAGGCAATGGAGGATGTGATCTAAACAAAATAAACTATCATGTACCTGTACATACTGTGTCATGTTTTCCGATTTTTGGGGCAGGGGTGCCCGACGACAGCCACAATGCATGTTGTTTCCCCATCCACGTGGCCACCATCATGCCCCTCAGAGCAGGGGTGGCTGTACTGGCAGTTCCCAGTGCACAGTGGACCGACCAGACCCTGTGTGTCATGGACGGTGTCAGGTCCCAGCCACCGGGCCCCAGCATTGGGGGATAGCCATGCTCCCCAGATGCAAATGGCACATGTCCTGGTTCCACATGTCTGGTGCTTGGCCCTGTCACAGTCACGCCCCCCCAGCTTCCCCCAGCAGGGGCCACACAGGTGCATACCGTCTCCCTGGCCCCACACAGCCTACATGGCAGGCCTCCCATGTTAACCTGCTTGAAGCACTGACAGACGTGGCTTGCTTACATAGGTCAGTTGCGCATTCCTGCATGCACCTATGGTCACCCACTGCCCATCCCTGGGACATGCATGTCCCTTTGGCACCCGCATATGCCATCCCCCTGGGCAGCTCCTTGGTTCTGAGGCACACCTTCCCCACAGACCACAGCCATCGCTATCAATCGGTTCAGCTATTGACACACATGCATCGTGCATCTGATATGGCTCTCACACTTTCCACTCAGCAGACACGTAACCTAGTTCTGTGCGACATGATCCACATCGGCACACCACAGTGTCTACAATGCATATACATGCCTGCACACATGGTCATTCCCCCCAGCCACATGTGGGGACAGGACATGTCTGCTACACATGTCGCTCTTGCAGACACATACCTCCCGGAACACATGTCCCAGGATCATTTCCGTAGCCTGTCTGGGGGAATGACAAAGGACCAATGGTTTTGGTTCAAACATGTTTTATTTATAAACATTTAAACATGTAACCTTGACATAAATCTAACATAGTGCACTACACTTGTATAGCCTCTGTACAGGCATACCATGCCATGCGGTGTCAGACCAGCTGCCGTGCGGGGTCAGGGAACATGGGACACCACAGGGCACGTGTGTGGGCATCACAGGAGCCATCACATGCTCCTGGGATGCCCATCAGGGGATGGCCGCCGAACGGGCATCCGTCCCATCTCGGCGGCCATCCACTGAACAGCCGCTGTCAGCCACCGGTTGCTGTGCACAACTTGATGCAGGGTGTGCTGCATGCCAACCAGGGCCACATGCATGTCGTGCAGGCACATGCCACCACACACGCACATGGTGCCAGGTGTCTGCGTGGTGGCATGTGCATGCAGGTCGTGTGAGTCCATGGCTGGCGCGTCCTCCCCTACCCATACATCCTGTACAGGCACACGTGGTGGCTGGCAGGGGCCCACGCCGCCCTGTGGTGTCCTGTCTTCCCTGGCACCCTCCCAGGGCCCTGCTCCTCCCCCCCTGACACCTCACCCTCACTCTGCCTCCCCCATGCTCCCCCCCTCTGCCCCACCCTCCCACACATCAGACGCACTCAATCCCTCCCCTTCCGCCCCACCCCCCAGCTCCTCCATGCAGACATTGTCCCCCCCTGCAGCGTCCGCCATCTCCTCAGCCCGCCTCGTCCTCTGCCTCTGTGGCTTGCTCCTCCTCCTCATCCTCGGTGGTGTGGCAGGCAGTGGGGCGTGGTAGGGGCCGCTCAGGTGCCGACGGGCCCTCACCGGCGGCATTGCGCTCTGTGGAGGATGACAGTCATTAGATCATTGTCTTGTGAGTCACCTGGCACATGTACATATTGAGGCACCACAAAGGCTAGTGCGCCAGCATGACATCCCTTACGGATCTGCATCAACAGCCCAACTCACCTACTCCTTGGTCCATCGTCCTCCTTTGGAGGCGGGAGAGATACTCTGGATGGCGCAGCCGTAGCTCCCGGGCCTTTTTCCTGAGGTCCTCCACCTGTGCGTGGTGAGAAATAAGTGGGGGCATCAGTGACCATATATCTCTGGTGTGTGGCCGACACAATGCTAACCTCTCTGGGGGCGGTGTCTCCTGCCACACTGCTCCGTGTGTCAGGCCTTGGCTTTTGCCAGTGCCACCTCAATGTGTGGCTGTAGGTACGGGCATGTCTGCAGTGACACCTATGTGGCCTGTGCACTTTACCCTCGCCAGACTGTTCAGTGTTCTTATGCTCTCTCTGCATGACATGGCAGCACCTTGTCACGTGTGGTTTGCCGTGATGGTGTCCAGTGGACCCCCTGACCCCTTCCGTGGTCATAGGCCACATCTGCTCTCCCCCTGTCCTGACCACTGCATCCAAAGCATCCCCGATGGCAACACCATATCTCAGAACACATGGGTGATGTGTCCACACATGGAGCAGTGGGTGGGTGGCCCTGTGCACTTTGCCAGGGGTAACTACCCTGCCATTTGCCCCTCTATTATACCTATGGCCCATGACCAGGGACCTGTCTAGGTGGGTCAATGGTGGTTGGCAGCCACAGGGGCCAGGGCCTACACCACGGACTGGCCCATTGCCAGCTGTGCTCCTGTCTGGGTGTCGGGCAGTACAGTGCAGACCTGACAGGTGCATAGATCCTTCCAAAAGCATGTGTGATGTCCCTCTGCAACCAGGGGTGGCATTGCTGTCGAGTGGGTGGATGGGTGTCCTGACTCAGCATGCATTTCTGAGGACATGGCTCTGTTACAGGCCTCCGTAGTCAGATCCCATTGCTCGTGGGGGTGGGGTGCTGCTCAGCACATTCACATCTGCACCCACCACACCATTGGGGTACCTCACATACGTGTGTGGAGTTGCATTCCCCCCATACTAGGGGTTATATGCAAACTACCCCGGTATACGTTAAATCCGGCGCTGAGGAACATACCAAATGTTGCATTCAGGTCCCAGGCACCCTCCGAGTCTGTTATCCTAGCACACATCAGCATCACACACCGTATCAGCAGGGTGAGTGAGAGCCCACTCTGATGGGCCCTCAGCCCTCCTCGGGATATGGAAGATGTTTTAAACTGCAACAGCACACAAACCCATCTCACCAGGGTGACTGAGAGCCCACTCTGATGGGCTCTCAGCCCTCCTGGGGATAGGGAGGTTGCTTTAAACTGCAACAGCACACAAACCCATAGCACCATGGTGACTGAGAGCCCACTCTGATGGGCCCTCAGCCCTCCTGGGGATATGGAAGATGTTTTAAACTGCAACAGCACACAAACCCATATCACCATGGTGACTGAGAGCCCACTCTGATGGGCCCTCAGCCCTCCTGGGGATATGGAAGATGTTTTAAACTGCAACAGCACACAAACCCATCTCACCAGGGTGACTGAGAGTAGGGTTGCCAACTTTTTCACCGAGAAAAACCCGACACCTGTGGCTCGCCATGCTCCACCCATTCTCTGCCCCTAGTCCCACCCCTGCCCCGCCCCCAGCCCCACCCACAAAAATTACTGAGGATAAGTGTAGGTTAACTTCCTTGGTCAGATAATAATTAAACTGGGAACCCCAAAATCCAAACATGAAATGTAAAACACTGGAGAAATAAAACGATAAAGTAATTTCCTCTTGCACTAAACAAAAACGCAAAGATGTTAGCAATACACACTTCCCAGACCAGACATATTCCAGTTAATAAATTCAAAATAAAAAGTATTTTTCTACCTTCTGTTTGGGCGTTTTATTTTTCAGTTGCAATTGCTCCAGTCACTTTCTTCTTGTTTCTTTGTGTCTTCTGCGAGCTATCCATTTGTCCTTTCTTCTCTTTTAGATGTTTTTCCATTCTCTCTCTATTTCTGCTTTAACATACTGATTGTTTCCCTTTTGCTCTTTCCCCCAATTCTTTCCTTATTCCTTTATCATCCGTTTAAATTTCACCCTTCCATTCTCAAGCCCCTCTTACTCTCCCAATACCCGGCCCATCATAGACTTTTCTTCCACACAAAATATTTTTCCCCTCTCCATTCTCATTCCCCATCCATTCTAGTCCTCCCCCAAAATCAGTTCCCTTATAGTTCTAGACCCACCCAGCATCCACTCCCTTCTAGTCCCATTCTCCCATGCCCCACATCAGCCCATTTCCAGTCCTATTCCAGCTCATCAGCCCATTTCCAGTGCTAGCCCTCACATCACAGGCCATTTCCAGTCCTAGCCACTCCCCCAATCACAGCCCATTTCAAGTCCAAGTCCCCCATCACAGCCTATTTCCAGTCCTAGGCCCCCCCACCATCACAGCCTATTTGCAGTCCGAGTCCCCCCGCACCATCACAGCCCATTTGCAGTCCTAGCAGGGCCGGCCTGTCCATTGAGCGAGAATGTTTTTTGCACAGGGCCCCGCGTTTCAGGGGGCCCCGCGCAAAAAACATTCTGATCCTAAAGTAAAATTTAAAAAAAAAAAAAAAAAGCTGTCTTCTCCCGCTGCCGGGGCCGCCGCGGCAGAATTGAGTGTGCCGCGGGGCCCCCCCTGCCCAGCAGAGCCTGCCCTCCCCTGTATCCGCTCTCTCGTTGTAGCTGCAGTCACACGCGCCGGCTTTCAGAGCGCGAGGGGAGAGTTTCTCCCTCGCTGCTCTGTTAAGCCCGCGGGGGCTGATGGGAAGTTCCCATCAGCCCCCGCGGGCTTAACAGAGCCGCGAAAGGGAAACTAGTCCCTTCGCGCTCTGAAAGCCGGCGCGTGAGACTGCAGCTGCGAAGAGAGAGCGGATACAGGTGAGGGCAGGCTCTGCTGGGCAGGGGAGGCCCCGCGGCACACTCGATTCTGCCGCGGTGGCCCCAGCAGCGGGAGAAGACAGCTTTTTTTTAAAAAACATTTTCCCGGGGGGGCGGAGCCTGATGTCCAGCGGGTAAGACGCTTCGCGCTGAAGCTCCCGAGAGGCCTACTTAGAATCCTGACTTAATACCTATACAAACTTACTATTTCGCTCCGGGCTGACCGGGGTACCTCGGGGGGGATGGCGGCCCATAAACCAGCGCGCGTGGACTTCGGGTCTCCTTCTTCTTCTCACGGAAAACGCTCCAAAACAGAGGTGTCCTCCCCACAGAAGATGGCTCCATTTCGGGACAACCCCGAAATGCACCTGGAGATTTTAGAAGAAATACGCGGCGTGAAGGAAGGAATTGGTGCAGTCCAATGGAGAAGCGCTTAGAGCCATGCGAGAAGACTTTGGAGTACTCCAGGACCGACTTGAAAGTCTCTCATTACGGCAGGACAATATGGCGGGGGTCCTCGACTCGCACGCGGTGCGCTTGGGCACACTGGACAAGGCTGAGCGCCAGATACAGAATCTTCAAAAGGAGTTAGAAGATAGCAATAATCGAGCCCGTCGCAACAATGTGAGGCTCATTGGAATACCGGAGGGGGTGGAAGCGGGAGATATGAGAGAATTCCTGCTCAAAACTCTTCCCTCCTTGCTGAAGATCACCTTTCATAAAGAACTGGAAATCGATCGTGCACACCGTGTTCCTACCCACATGGCGCTCAACCGAACGACCCCCCGGCCTATTATCTTTCGCTTGCTACGATATCAACAAGTGGAACAAATTTTAAATGCTGCCCGGGCGAACCATCATTTGGAATTTGAAGGTCACAAAGTCTCCTTCTTCCCTGATTTGGCAAAGCCTACCGTTGACCGACGGAAGAAACTCCTTGCTTTTCGCCCTCGACTTCAACAGCTACAGGCTCGCTTTGGCCTGTTGTATCCCGCGAAGCTCCGAGTGACTCTCCACAACCAAACCAGGACATTCGAAGATCCTGATCTACTATCAACATTTTTAGACTCCAAAGAAGCAGAGCAGATGCGCTAATCCAACGACTTGGACTGTTATTTGCCGGCTCTGTCCGCCATTTTGAAGGGCCCGATGCGGCGGTCATAGTCAAGCACAGAGACTACCTGGACTTTCTTTCTTTCTTTCTATGACTTTTGTTTTTGGTCTCCTATCCCTCCATGATGTGTGCCTCGGTCGGATTCGGAGCACGCACAGTCCTACAGGTTATGTGTTTTTTCAATTTCGGCCTTCTCTGGGGCTTCTCCCCGCAGACACATGGTCGCCAGTAATTTTTGGGGTTCTGCTTCTTCTCTACCGCGCTGCGGTTTTTCTTTTTTAATGTGGGGCGCTTCATTGTATTCTCTAAGCTTATTTTCTTTTATGCCCTATGTACAGCCAGATACAGTCAATATGAGGGACATTGTGAAATTATGTGCGCTATCATGCTCAGAATTTTTAACTTGTCTGAATGGCCTTATGTAAAATCTTATCACTCAACGTAAAGGGCATTAATAGTCCAATCAAAACAAAGAAAATCCTTAGCTATCTTAGCCATGAGCATGCTGATTTAGCGTTTCTTCAGGAAACGCACTTAAACTCTGCTGAAACACTGAAACTCAATGTTAAGCCTTACATGGTGGCTGCCTATTCTCCCGCCGTTTCCAAACGGTGCGGGGTGGCCATTCTGGTTAAGAAATCTTTGCAAGCTACTGTAATTGATACTAGCGCTGACAAGGAGGGTAGATGGGCCCGAGTACATCTTAAGGTTGGAGATAGTGAATTTACATGTATTTGTATTTATGCCCCGAATGTGGACAACCCTGCTTACTATGCAAGTATTGCGCAGTTGGCACAGGCCTCTGCCAATACTCCATTAATACTTGGTGGTGATTTTAATCAAGTGTTAGACCCTCTGATAGATAGACAGCCGCCTAGAACGAGTAGTCCACCCAAGAGTCTTGCTACCCTTACAGCTCTGATGCAAGATCTTGCGCTGGTAGATATATGGAGGCTGCTTCACCCCTCCGACTTAGAGTTCACTTTCTTTTCTGCCCCCCATCACTCCCAATCTAGAATAGATTTCTTTCTCATTTCCAAAGCACTGATTTCTCAAGTAGACTCGACTAGGACTCATCCTCTCCATATTTCAGATCATGCTGCCATATCTTTATCACTACATGTCACTGCGCGGGACGATTCTCCCCGAGCTTGGTTTTTTGATAGATCCCTACTGGGTCAAAAAGATTTTCAGGTTGATATAAAGGCCGCTATCCAAGATTACTTTCATTTTAACTCACCCCATGACACAGCGAGCTGGGCTTGGTGGGAGGGTTTTAAAGCATCTATCCGCGCAACTATAACTAGCTATCAAATTCGGCAGGGGAAACAAAGAAAGCAGCATTTACTGATTCTAGAGCAGCAGATACAAGCTGGGGAGCGTCTCCTCACGTCCCGTACTGACCCATGTATTTTACTCCGTTTACAACGCTTGCGTTTTCAATACAATCAGCTTTTGTACACTGCTGCTGTTAAAAATATTGAATCACAACAAGGGCTATATTATCGGGAAAATAATCGTGCTGGCAAATTATTAGCAAATGCCCTAAAAGGTCAAAAAGAAGCCAAGCGTGTTACCGCCCTCCGTAATCCGTCGGGGGGGGGGTTTGGTCACTAAAGATACCGAAATCTTAGAACTCTTTCGTGATTTTTATACTCGGCTTTATCAATCTGAATGTGATTTTGAGCCAGATGTATTTGAACGCTTACTTTCAGGGGTACAAAGACCGACCCTATCTGACGAAGATAGAGTGGCCTTGGACACACCATTTACTGTCTCAGAAATTCATTCTGCTATCAAGAAATGTGCCTCAGGTCGAGCCGCAGGCCCAGACGGTCTCCCTGCTGAATTCTACAAAACCTTTCACGCTGACTTAGCTCCAGTTTTGAAACTTTATTTTTCTGCTCTGGCCGAGGAGGGTTCTCCTTCTGGGTCCTTTTCAATGGCAAATGTAGTAGTTTTTGAGAAAGAGGGGAGAGACCCGCAACTAACAGCTAATTATCGTCCAATTTCCCTCCTAAACGCGGACTATAAAATATTTGCCACCATTCTCTCTACCCGGCTCTCTGATAGGATGCCTACCTTAATACACCCAGATCAATGCGGTTTCATTCCTGGTAGATCAACGGCTGACAATGCTCGGACTCTATGCCATGTACTGACTACCGCAGTTAATCTTGATCGCCCATTTGTTGGCCTCTCACTTGATGCTGAGAAGGCCTTTGATCGCTTAGAGTGGCCCTTCCTATTTGCAGTCCTCCGCTGGTACGGATTCGGGGAAGGTTTTCTCCGTTGTCTTCGCACCATGTACGCACAGCCTACAGCCAGTATATGTGCCAATGCTTTAAAGTCTCAGCCTTTTCCTCTTCAACGCGGCACTCGCCAGGGATGCCCACTGTCTCCACTTCTCTTCGATCTTGCACTCGAACCCCTGGCTTTACTAATCCGGCAATCGGAGGAGATTCATGGAGTCCCCTTCACCCATAGGGAAATCAAAATTTCAGCGTATGCTGATGACCTTATGCTTTTTGTCTCTTTAGACTCAGTACCGGCTGTCCTAGAGCAAATTGGTAAATACTCACAACTGTCCGGTTATAAGATAAATTGGACCAAGTCGGTAGCCTTTCCATTAAATCCTTTGCTTCATCAGGCAGATATGCAATCCTTCCCCTTTTTATGGCAACCTCGCATGGTCAAATACCTTGGGGTTCACTATTGTTCTCCTTTGGAAGACACTATCTCCTTCAATGCCAAAGACTTAACCTCTAAAGTCCGGGCGCTTACTCATCGCTGGACTCCTTTAACACTTACCTGGTGGGGTCGATTAGAAACCATAAAAATGATGATTGTTCCGAAAGTGAATTATATCTTAGAAATGTTGCCCTGTCTTTTACCTCGACGTATATATAAAGATATAGAGGGCCTTCTGACTAGATACTTGTGGCAAAACAAGACACCTAGGATAGCGAAACATAAGCTGCAAGCAGATAAGGAAAATGGGGGTGTCAGATTCCCTGATTTCCTGAAGTATCATCAATCTTTTCTTCTCAAACAAGGCGCTCGTTGGCTAGAAGATCCAGTACCGAGTAGACCTGTGTGGCTAGACATAGAAGAGGACCTTTGCAAACCGATTCCTCTTACTTTTCTTCCTGGTATGACTCTCCCATCAGACTCCCACTTTCCACCAATGCTTTTAGACACCTTAGGTGCCTTTAATAATCTTATGCAATCTTTAGACTCCCGACTCTGTCCGTTAGACAAGCTCCCACTTTGGTACAATACTCGATTTCGAATACAAAATAAGCCGATGGCGTGGAGCCCCTGGTACACTAGGGGCATTTGGATTCCTAGTCAGTTGTTCCATGAAGGTCGCTGGAAAACTTTTAGTGAATTGCAAATTGAATTTGGTCTCCCAGCGAAACACTACTTTCAGTTGGTGCAACTTCAGCATTGCCTTCGGAGTGCTAAGGTGCTCCCGCCATCGGCCTCCCCTACACAAGGTTGGTTGGAGACTATCCGATCTATCGGTAGTTCACCGGGTGTAGCATCCAATTTTTACAAAACCTTATGTAATGCTATCACGAGAGATACCCCTATAGCGCAGAAAGCATGGGAGAGAGAATTGCATGTGACTTTGACCCCGGAGCAATGGAGCCTTGTCTGGAGTAGAGTGACACGGGTCTCCCGATCCGCCTCACTCACTCAGACACTCTTCTTTCTAGCCCACCGGTGTTTTTACACTCCTGACAGATTAGCCAAATGGAACACTACTCAGGGCAATAGTTGTTGGACATGTCATGCGGCCATTGGTTCACTACCTCATGTTATGTATGAATGTCCCGCACTACAGTATTACTGGTGTCGGGTCTGGGGTCGTATCCAGTCTATTTTGCACTTTCAAGAGCCCCTTTCTTGGAGGATAGTGGGACTTCGCTCAGCTGCGGGGATTCCCTCTCTTCCAAAAACGGCTTACTTCCTTTTGGACTTTATGCTAGGCATTGCTATTTCCCTAATTACGAAATACTGGAAAAATAGCTCCCATCTGAGCCCCAATGAATGGTGGAATCATGTCTGTCTCTACAGTAAATATGAACAAATACCTCGTATGTTTGCTTCCCCCATTCAGACTCCTCATCATCGGTCTAAATGGAAGATGCTCAATGACTATGTACATTCTGCTCAATGCTCTCATCTGACTGTCTAAATTTGTATATATCTTTGTCCCATGATTATTCTGTATCGCAGATACTCTTTTGATTGTTTTGATGTATAATCACTGTTGTTTGGAAGCGCTCACATGCTGACATAATCAGCTAGAGAAGAAGCGTGGGGGTGGGGGGTAATTGGGTTTACTTTTCTTTATTGTATACTTGTTTTGTCTCCTTTGGTGTGTTGTTTCTTTTGTTTGTTGCAAAATGAAAATAAAAGTTTAAAAAAAAAAAAAAAAAACATTTTCCCTAGGCTGGACTGGGCTGGGGGGGGGGTTAGGAAAGGTGATGGGCTGGGGGGGGTTAGGAGTGGTGATGAGCTATGGGGGGGCAGGGGGGTTAGGAGTGGTGATGGGCTGGGGGGGTTCGGAGTGGTGATGGGCTTGGGGGGGCTGGGGGGGGTTATGAGTGGTGATGGGCTATGGGGGAGCTAAGTCTGTATATGGGCTGATGGGATTAGGACTGGAAGTGGGTTGATGGGGGTTAGGACTTGTAATGGGCTATGGGGGGCTTAAACTAAAAATTGGGTGATGGGGATTAGGACTGGAAATGGGCTGATGGGATTAGGACTGGGAGTGGGCTGATGGGGAGGTTAGGACTGGTAATGGGGTATGGGGGGGGCTTAAACTGAAAATTGGGTGATGGGGATTAGGACTGGAAATGGGCTGATGGGGGGTTAACACTGGAGGTGGGCTGATGGGGTAAGGACTGGTAATGGGCTGTGGGCTGTTGGGGGGGTTAGAACGTAATGGGCTATGGGGGGGTTAAGACTGGTAATGGGCTGTTGGCTGATGGGGGCTGTCTGGTAATGGGCTATGGGGGGGTTAGGACTGATCATGGGCTATGGGGGGGCTAGGATAGGAAATGGGCTGATGGGGAGGGGTTAGGACTTGAGGTGGGCTGATGGGGTTAGGACTGGTAATGGGCTGTGGGATGATGGGGGTTTAGGACTGGCAATGGGCTATGGGGGGCTGACTGGAAATGGGTTGATGGGGTTAGGACTGGAAGTGGGCTGATGGGGGGTTAGGACTGGAAGTGGGTTGATGGGGGGGCTAGGACTGGTATTGGGTTGGGGGGGTTGCTAGGACTGGAAATGGGCTGATGGGGGGCTAGGACTGGAAATGGGCTGATGCAGGGACTAGAAGGGAATGGATGCTGGGTGAGGCTGGAACTAGAAGGGAGCTGATGTTGGGGGAGGATTAGAATTGGATGGGGCTGGGAGAGTAAAATGGAGAGGGGAAAAATATTTTGTGTGGGAGGGATAAAAAATCTACAATTGGCCGGGTATTGGGAGAGTAAGTGGGGATTGAGGATGGAGGGGTAAAATTTGAGTGGATGAAATAGGAATGAGGAAAGAGCAAAAGGAGAAAGATTAGTATGTTAAAGCAGATGTAGAGAGAGAGAATGGAAAAAAAAACTAGAAGAGAGAAGAAAGGACAAATGGACAGCAGATGGAGAGTTAGCAGAAAACATGAAGAAACCAGAAGAAAGTGGCTGGAGCAATTGCAACTGAAAAAAAATGCACAAAAGGTAGAAAGATATCTCTTTATTTTGAATTTATTAACTGGAATATGAAAGCTCTGGGAAATGTGCATCATTAACGTCTGCGCTTTGTTTGGTACAAGAGGAAATTAATTTATAGTTTTATTTGTACAGTGTTGTTGTACATTCCAAGTTTGGCTTTTGGGGTTCCCAGTTTAATTATTGCCTTCCTGTTTCTAAATTGTGATTCCTTGTTTGGTGATGGTCTATGTTCTGCATGTGTAACTGAGCTGAGGTATTCTATTTATGTAATTCCTATTTGACATTGCCACTTGTTCTCTTTCTCCAGTAGGTCATGTATTGTTGTTCTCTGAAATGTATTGGTTTAATATTTGCAGTGCTGCCTTTTGATAGGTAGGGTATGGTGCTTTGTGAGTCCTGGTAGTGCTGTTAGGATACGGCGGGTTTGCTATGGGTTCCAAATGGGCAGTGTTTGTAGTAGTTCCTAATGTGTCTGGCGGTTGGCACTGGATTATAGTAATGTAGAAATCTTTTAGTCTGTCTTTATCCATACACTCATTAAGAGACATGTTTACTAAAAGTTAGTGTATGTTAGCATTATGCAAATACTTATGCAAATATTTATGCAAATAAGGCCACTTATGCAAATGAGGCCCCGCACCGAGTCTCCGCACATGGCCCCGCACCCCCCTTGGGCCGCCCCTGAGTCCTAGCCCCCCTAATCACAGCCTATTTCCAGTCCAAGTTCCCCCTCCCTCCACCATAGCCCATTTCCAGTCCAAGTTCCCCCCCCCCCACATAGCCCTTTTCCAGTCCAGGTCCCCTCCACCCCCATCACAACCCATTTCCAGTCCAAGTCCCCCCCCCCAGCCCTTTTCCAGTCCAGGCCCCCCCCCCCAATCACAACCCATTTCCAGTCCAAGTCCCCCCTCCCCCATAGCCCTTTTCCAGTCCAGGTCCCCCCCCCCATCACAGCCCATTTCCAGTCCATGGACCCCATCACAGCCTATTTCCAGTCCTAGGCCCCTCCCCCCACCATCACAGCCCATTTGCAGTCCGAGTCCCCCCGCACCATCACAGCCTATTTGCAGTCCTAGCCCCCCCTTCCACCATCACAGCCCATTTGCAGTCCTAGCCCCCCTAATCACAGCCTATTTCCAGTCCACGTTCCCCCTCCCTCCACCATAGCCCATTTCCAGGCCAAGTCCCCCCCCCCATAGCCCTTTTCCAGTCCAGGTCCCCTCCACCATCACAGCCTATTTCCAGTCCATGTTCCCCCCCCCCATAACCCTTTTACAGTCCAGGTCCCCCCCCCATCACAGCCTTTTTCCAGTCCACGGCCCCCCCCCATAGCCCTTTTCCGGTCCAGGTCCCCCCCATCACAGCCTATTTCCAGTTCAAGTCCCCCCCCCCCCATAGCCCTTTTCCGGTCCAGGTCCCCCCCCCCCCATCACAACCCATTTCCAGTCCAAGTCCCCCCCCCCTAGCCCTTTTCCAGTACAGGTCCCCCCATCACAGCCCATTTGTAGTCCTTGCCCCCCCATCACAGCCCATACAGTCCTTGGCCTCCCCCCCCCCACCCCGACCAGCACCGCAGTTGTCTGAGGGGCTTTAGAGGGAGCCAGGGAAGCCCGCGTGAGGCCCCGGCTCCCTCTGTACAGCCGCCAGCGTGAAGAGCCTTTTCCTTCACGCTGGCGGCTGTTTCAGTGAAGCCGCAAATGCTGGGAAAGGTTAAAGGGCATTGCCTTTAACCTTTCCCTGCAATCGCGGCTTCACAGAAACAGCCGCCAGCGTGAAGGAAAAGGCTCTTCACGCTGGCGGCTGTACAGAGGGAGCTGGGGCCTCTCGCGGGCTTCCCCGGCTCCCTCTGAAGCACTCCGGTGTGTGGGCCGGCCCTGGATGGTTTTTTTTTAAACTTCGGGTTGAAAGAAAAGCCGGTCTTTTGTTCTGGCTGCTCCCGATCTTGTGGCCAGAGCAAAAAAATGGCTTTTCAAGGGCTGGTTTTGCATCTGCGCCGGCAGCCGGCCTGGCCATGGAAAAACCGGCCAGGCCGGCTGAAAACCGGCCAGTTGGCAACCCTAACTGAGAGCCCTCTCTGATGGGCCCTCAGCCCTCCTGGGGATATGGAAGATGTTTTAAATTACAAAGGCACACACACAACCGTATCAGCAGGGTGAGTGAGAGCCCACTCTGATGGGCCCTCAGCCCTCCTGGGGATATGGAAGATGTTTTAAATTACAAAGGCACACACACAACCGTATCAGCAGGGTGAGTGAGAGCCCACTCTGATGGGCCCTCAGCCCTCCTGGGGATATGGAAGATGTTTTAAATTACAAAGGCACACACACAACCGTATCAGCAGGGTGAGTGAGAGCCCACTCTGATGGGCCCTCAGCCCTCCTGGGGATAAGGAGGTTGCTTTAAACTGCAACAGCACAAAGACCCATCTCACCAGGGTGACTGAGAGCCCACTCTGATGGGCCCACATCCCTCCTGGGGATAGGGAGGTTGCTTTAAACTGCAACAACACACAAACCCATATCACCATGGTGACTGAGAGCCCACTCTGATGGGCCCTCAGCCCTCCTGGGGATAGGGAGGTTGCTTTAAACTGCAACAGCACACATACCCATGTCACCATGGTGACTGAGAGCCCACTCTGATGGGCCCTCAGCCCTCCTGGGGATATGGAAGATGTTTTAAACTGCAACAGCACACAAACCCATCTCACCAGGGTGACTGAGAGCCCACTCTGATGGGCCCTCAGCCCTCCTGGGGATATGGAAGATGTTTTAAATTACAAAGGCACACACACATCCGTATCAGCAGGGTGAGTGAGAGCCCACTCTGATGGGCCCTCAGCCCTCCTGGGGATAGGGAGGTTGCTTTAAACTGCAACAGCACACAAATCCATATCACCATGGTGACTGAGAGCCCACTCTGATGGGCCCTCAGCCCTCCTGGGGATAGGGAGGTTGCTTTAAACTGCAACAGCACACATACCCATGTCACCATGGTGACTGAGAGCCCACTCTGATGGGCCCTCAGCCCTCCTGGGGATATGGAAGATGTTTTAAACTGCAACAGCACACAAACCCATCTCAACAGGGTGACTGAGAGCCCACTCTGATGGGCCCTCGGCCCTCCTGGGGATATGGAAGATGTTTTAAATTACAAAGGCACACACACAACCGTATCAGCAGGGTGACTGAGAGCCCACTCTGATGGGCCCTCAGCCCTCCTGGGGATATGGAAGATGTTTTAAATTACAAAGGCACACACACAACCGTATCAGCAGGGTGAGTAAGAGCCCACTCTGATGGGCCCTCAGCCCTCCTGGGGATATGGAAGATGTTTTAAACTGCAACAGCACACAAACCCATTTCACCATGGTGACTGAGAGCCCTCTCTGATGGGCCCTCAGCCCTCCTGGGGATATGGAAGATGTTTTAAACTGCAACAGCACACAAACCCATCTCACCAGGGTGACTGAGAGCCCACTCTGATGGGCCCTCAGCCCTCCTGGGGACAGGGTGGGTTATATGATTTTGACAACTGCATACACCATATCACCAGAAAGACTGAGTACCCACTTTCATTGGACTCTCAGGGCAACTGGGGGTAGGGCTGATGTGTCACCCTGGAAATGCAGACCCACCATATGGCCATGCTGTTTGGAACACCTCCTTAGGCATACATATGGGCTACCTGTGTTACTGTTTTTGTTTGGACATCAATGGCAGCAGCTACCATGACACCAGGATGGCATCAGGGCCCCTGTAAACAGGGCTTTGGCCCCCTGGGTGACGGTCGGACCAACCAGATGTGCTACATAGACAATATGGCACATGGGTTTACCTGCTACACACAACTAATTGTGATAGACTACCTACACACACCAGCATGCACAGCTGCAGTCAACACTGGATATGTGTATGGGTCAACTGACCTGTCCCCATGCACTTACCTCCCGTGGGTATGCAGCTGCACGGTTGTAGCGCCGTGTGACTCTGTCCCGTGCCCTTTTGACCCTGACCAGGTCCTGTCGCCTTGAGGATCCTGGAAAAAGCTTCTCCTGCTTTAGGGCTATCAGCCCTGCCAGGTGCCACAGCTCCTGCCTAGTGAAGGGAAGTTTCCGTGATCTGGTTGCCATCTTCACCTTTGCCGTGTGTACGCATGCACGCTGCAACATACGCACATGCACGTCGCAACGTGCCGCAACGGCCATCTGTCCCCTGTACTATTCTCTGCTATGTGAGTTACACATGATTTGGTGTCGCCAACAATGTCTACATGGATCTCTGCTGCATACACACTTTTCCCTAATGTGTATGCCATCTAAAAACTACAACTTGCCATCTGTGCATTTATCTGGTTCCATACACACCGGGGTCTCGAACCCATCACCACTGGTTCCTGGGGTAATGTCTTATCCATTGTGCCATGCCTTTGCACATCGCTTACACAGAGACAATAAGGAGGACTTTTCACTGATCTGTCTTAATGTAAGCCCTGCAATAATGTGCAGAATGACGTTGGGGGGGAGGCTGTTATCTGGCATACATGTGGGAAGCACACATTAGGTGGCATGGTGCTCAGTATGGCACTATGGGGGTAGGCATGCCACGTTAATGCATGTCATTCATAGGTAGGTGTGCTGACATACAGACCTAGTGGTACAGGTGTGGCACATTGGTTTACAGACTGCCTTATGGTACAGGCGTCATGGGTTCAAGCCCCCAGTGGGGCTATTGTATCTGACTGCCTGATACATTGCCCTCTACTATCAGTGGTGATTTCTGAGGCAGTTTCCTTTTATTTTCATATGTGCTCCCAGCAAACACACCCTCACAGTGCCATACCCTGATGTGACGCATCAGGCGTCCTATGGGGCTATCCAGCAGACACATTATAAGGTGCACTGTCCGCCACAACACCTTATACTGTTCCCTTATAGGGCGCATCATAGGTCACCTTATGGGGTACCGTTTTGGCGCTTTCTGGTGCGCTTTTGAGGCAACCTTGGTCTATACTACTGAGGGTGTTGCTGCTGGCAGCACTACGTAGACGTAGGGAACATAAAAGCCTCTGCTAGCACTATCAGAGACCCCCGCTGTGGGTTCACACCCATGACCTCTCGCTCCTCAGGCAGTGAGGTCACCAATGAGCTACATCTCCATAGCTGCTAAGTAACTGCTGGCTGGCTACAGTGGGACCTCAGATCATCCCACGAACTGTCTGCTGTGGTTACCAGGATAGGGTTATACCACCCATACCCATGATGCACTGCACATGTCAATCGGCACTCTTCAGATACCCACGGGATGGGGTATGCACCCCCACAACACCACAGCCTGGTAGGGGGTACTGACCGTATGTGTTACTGGCACAGGGTAGCTACAGGCCATCACATTGTGCGGGTCCAGTGCTCACCCTGAGGGTGAGGTGGGTCTAATGGCACCATATCCAGAGCACCTGGCGTAGCTGAAATAGGCTATGCTACAGGACCACATCACTGGCAGTGTGTGATAGGTAGGTCTTGCAGATGCACATGGGTATACATCTGCGTCCATTGGTATTCCACAGTTACGTTTTGCCCTTGAGGACTATGATGCACCCAGATTAGCGCATATCCTGTGTGGGTGCCATGGCCACATGCGGGGGGGGGGTTGGACCCATTGGCAGATTATGTCCTTCCACCCAAACTGTCCCCTAGAGCTCAGTATCCCCCACCAACACATCCGCATCCCTGCGATGGTGGCGACCATCCACCTCAATGCATCTGGGGTTCCGACAGCTTACAGGGAGGTCCCTGCAGTTCTGTATGCATCCATTGGGCAATAGGGGACAGATAGCTGGACTGGAAATGTTCAGCTGGCCCCCTCCACTATCGTACTTTCTCAAACAGTGAGCACAGGGGGTCTCCAGCTGCTGCACCCTACAAGGTGTTCAAGCAATACACATAGACACTGCATGCAGCCTGCTAGCTAGTCCATAGTGCATAGTATTGGAGGTGAGGTGTTCACCCCAAACCTGGGATGTGAACACACTCACCGAGCAGATAGATCGGTGATTGGGCCCCCATAAGGAGAACCCATATATATCACCTCATGGCAAAACTATATAGCGCTATGGGGACACCTAGCCATGCCATGGTCACTGTCCAGTCATGGTGAGGGTGCCTCCCAGCGAGACATTGTGTGGCCACCCTGTCCCTGCAGGTGGTGGCTGGGCACTACACTGTCCCAGCCATTGCCCTATGCCGTGTGCTGCTGCATCCTGCCCAGGCCACCCTGTCCAGGCTATACCCACAATACCTTGCTCCTCATTATGCACATTGGCAGACTAACACTCTGATCACTGCAAGCAGTGTGGTCTGCATAAAGTGTTAGCAACCACCACACATTGGATGGTGTTAGCAACCACCACACATTGGATGGACAGAGACACACTCTCACACCGGTGGCAGCATTGTGCCACTATAGGGGCATTTTGCAGCCCTTCCCACCTCACCAGACCTGGTTACAGCACAGACATGGCTATGTTATGCAGCACTGTTGGGGTCACTCCACAGGGTGCAGGACACTTCTGGACAACAGAAATGCTACACGCTCCACAGACATCGTGGAGGTTGGTGTGCTACGGATCAAGGGGCAGTTTGTACCTAACTTAGCATTAGCTATCAGTCATTGTTCATAGCAACCTTTTGATATAGGTTTACCTCATCCCCGGTTTTAGGGTGGCATTGCTAAGGTATGCAGGCACTAGTATTGGGGGCGCCACGCAGGGCCCAACATTCTGCCTCTCCAGGACGCTTTGGGAAATGGCGCCTGTGGGTGCAGGTGTGTCCGGCCCTGTTGGCCGCTGCTCTCAGACAGAGCCTCCCAACACCAGTCCTGGTGGGCCAAACACTGTTTGGGTTTCCATGCTGTCCCTAATGACTATGCATGAGATACATCTGCATACCATTTGGGTGGTAGAGGGTCATGCAGCACAGACATCTTTATTCGGGACAGCATGGGTCACGATTGTTGTTTGGCCCTCCAGGGCTGCATTTGGGTACTCAGGTGTAGGTGATGCATATGCTTATGATGTCAACGCTCTGTAGGGCAAAATATGGGCCTTTACAGCATGTTTGTGTTCTCTGCACTGGAGGTCCGCTTTTTACTGCCACAGCTTAGTGGTGGGTAAAATATGGGGCCTGAAATGCCAGGCCCTCAGCTGGGATTTGAACCTGTGACCTTCTGCTCTTGAGTGCACTGCCTGTGTATACTGCACCACAATGTGGCCACAGAGATGTTTTCTTCCCTGGAGATGCCATGACTGTTGGCCAGGCAAAGTGCGTCTGTTGCACTGCACGGCACCCACCTGAACAGGGCTCGGGCACGGACCGCTGTGGGCAGAGGCCAATGGTCCCTCCTCCACCTGTACCCCTGTGACGCCATGTTGACATGTTCTTATCTTGAGGACAGCGTGTGCCCCGTGTGATTTGTGGCCCTCCAGGGCTGCATTTGGGGGACTCAGGTATAGGTGATGCACATGCTTATGATGTCAATGCTCTGTAAGGCAAAATATGGGCCTTTGCAGCATGTTTGTGTTCTCTGCACTGGAGGTCTGCTTTTTACTGCCACGGCTTAGTGGTGGGTATAATATGGGGCCTGGAATGTCAGACCCTCAACTGGGATTTGAACCTGTGACCTTCTGCTCTTGGGCGCACTGCCTGTGTGTACTGCACCACAATGTGGCCACAGAGATGCTTTCTTCCCTGGCGCTGCCATGACTGTTCGTCAGACAGGGCCTGTGTGCTGCAGTGCATGGCACCCACCTACATAGGGCTGGGCCATAGTCTGCTGTGCGCAGCTGCCACTGCCCCCTCCCCCACCCCCACCCTCCCCTGCCCCCTCCCCCACCATCGGCCACCCTGCCGACATGCCCTTCTGCTGGTGGTGCTGGTGGAGCACAGTGTCCAGCCGTCCAGTGTGCGGGTAAGCAGCTGCCTATGGTGCGTGTTCTGGGGTAAGGGTGGCTGCATAGATGTCCGCGCTTCCCCCCACCACCGCCTGCCAATGTTGGTACTATCCCCTGTAACACTGTGGGGGTTAAACTCGTGCCCATGCTGGACCCTCATCATTTGCTGTCTGGCTGCTCTACTGTTTCAGCATTCCTATGGCCCACCTAGGTATCACCCTGATCCGCACTGTGGCCCAGCTGCACCACAGCATGTGCCGCCTGCGGCCCTCTGTGTCCCCTTTCCCAGCATCTGTCCAGTTGCCCATTCCGACATGCCTGCCCTGCTGTTGTGGGACATGTGCACACCACAGGGAGCCTGTCCAATGGAGAGGGACACCCTGCACAGCACAATATCCCTGTGGGATCATTCATCCTGTATGGGGATGGTGCGAGGACCCTTCCGCAATTCATATATTTCTTTTTGGGTGCTTTCTTGGGGGTGTTTTGTGCTGTTTCCCATTACTATCACTATTACCCAGCTTGGTTATGTTTTTTTCTATATTTTGTTGGGGTCCTTTTCACTGTTTCTTTACCATTCTGTTCCGTGCACATGTATCACACTTATCACTGTTTTGTAGGTTTCCCTGGTTTTGCTGTACATTGCTGACAGAAATGGTTTCTCTTCCCTTTAAATCATTTCTAATGCCAGAGTTTTACTGGCGCTAGTTTTGTGACTCGGATTTCACAGCGTTAGTGTGCGGGGAGCCTCTCCCCTCCCACTCTCCGCCCGTTGACCCCTTCTCTCCGCCCCTGGGGAGCCTTCATCTGCCCTCCAGGGGCCTTTCCCCGCCTTCTGCGCTCGTTTGCGCCACAGCGCGCGTTTTCGCGCGATATGGTACCTGTGCGCCTTGAAACGCGCCATCATCACGCGATAAGGTACCTTATCGCGTGATAACGTCGCAGAGCGCACTTTAAGACGGTTTAGTAAACATACCCCAAAGTTTCTAGATGAAATAAATGACTGCTTATTGGAGCAGCAGGCTCATGAACTGACCAGAGGGGAAGCCATTTTGGACCTAGTCCT
Organism: Ichthyophis bannanicus; assembly: GCA_033557465.1. Classification (NCBI taxonomy): domain Eukaryota; kingdom Metazoa; phylum Chordata; class Amphibia; order Gymnophiona; family Ichthyophiidae; genus Ichthyophis; species Ichthyophis bannanicus. The sequence continues at coordinate 179,206,514 of CM066036.1, forward strand.
TAGTGGAACACCAGATCTGGTGCAAGAAATAAGGGTGTAGGGCCATTTGGCAATAGTGATCAAAGCACGATCATGTTTCATTTACTAAATAGAGGAGGGAAGGAAAGGAAATCCACAGTACTACCTTTTAACTTTCAAAAGGGAGACTATGATAAAATGAGGAAAATAGTTAAGAAAAAACTGACAGGAGCAGTTGCAAAGGTTAAAGACTTACATCAAGCTTAGATGTTTAAAAATACTATCTTGGAAATCCAGATCAATTGTATTCCACGCTTTAAGAAAAGTAGAAGGAAGTCCAAAAAACTGCCAGCATGGTTTAAAGGTGAGGTCAGAAAGGCTGTTGCCAAAAAAGCATATTTCAGCAAATGAAAAAAGGAGCTAAATTATGAAAACTGGAAACAACACAAGCACTGGCAAGTTAGATGCAAGGCAGACAAAGAGAGAGTTTGAGAAGAAGCCTGTTGTAGAAGCAAAAATGTATAATAAAGACTTTTTCAAGTACATTTGTAGCAAAAAACCTGTGAGAGAGTCAGTTGGGCCATTAGATGATAGAAGGGTAAAAGGGGCACAAAGAGAGGACAAGGCCATAGCGGACAGACTGAATGAATCTTTTCTTTGATCTTTATTGAGGAAGATGTAGGAATGCTACCCATGACTGAAATGGTATTTAAAGGAGATGCTGCGGAAGAATTGAAAGAAATATTGATACACTGGGAAGATGTATTACAACCTTTTGATAAACTGAAGAGTAGCAAATCACTTCGACTGGATGATATACATCCAAGGGTGTTGAAAGAACTGAAATATGAGACTGCAGACCTACTATTAGTAATCTGTGAACTATCATTAAAATCATCTGTAATACCTGAAGATTGGTGGATGACCAATGTAACGCCAATTTTTAAAAAAGTTTCCAGAGGTGATTCGGGAAACTACAGACCAGTGAGCCTGACACCAGGACCGGGAAAAATGGTAGAAACAATCATAAAGAACAAAATTACTGAACAGGTAGATAGTCACGGCTTAATGAGAGACTGCCAACATGACGTTGGCCATGGAAGGTCTTGTTTTACTAATCTGTTATGTTTTTTTGAAGATGTGAATAAACAGGTAGACAAAGGTGAGTCGGTTGATATTGTCTATCTGGACTTTCAGAAAGCCTTTGACAAGATCATGAGAGACTTTTGGCAAAATTAAAAAGTCATGGAATAGGAGGCAATGTACTATTGTGGATCAGAAACTGGTTAAAAGATAGAAAGCAGAGGGTAGGGCTCAATGGCCAATTTTCCCCATGGAAAGAGGTGAATAGTGGGATCTGTGCTGGGTCCGTTGCTTTTCAACATATTCATAAATGACCTGAAAATGGGAATAACGAGTGAGGTAATCAAATTTGCAGATAACAGAAAACTATTCAAAATTTTTGAAACCCATGAGGATTGTGGAAAATTGCAAGAGGATCTTGATAAATTGGAAGACTGGGCATCCAAATGGCAGATGAAATTTAATGTGGACAAGTGCAGAGTTATGCACCTAGGAAAGACAAACCCAAACTATGGTTACACAATGCAAGGTTCCTCATAAGGAACCACCACCCAGGAAAAAGATTTAGGCGTCATTGTGGATGCTAAAAACCTCCGCTAAGTGTGCAGCGGCAGCTAAGAGAACAAATAGAATACTAGGTATCATAAAGAAAGGAATGGAGAATAAAACAAAAGATATTATAGTGCCTCTGTTTTATTCCATGGTGCGATTGCACCTTGAATATTGTATGAAATTCTGGTCACCTTATCTTAAAAAGGATATAGCATTATTAGAAAAGGTATAGAGAAGAGTCACTAAAATGGTAAAGGGGATAGAAAAATACCCCTATGAAGAGACACTAAAAAGGTTAGGGCTTTTCAACCTGAAAATGAGACGGCTGAGGGCAGATATGATAGAGGTCTATAAATTAATGAATGGAGTAGAACGGGTAAATGTAGATTGATAGTTTATGCCATCAAAATATGGTAAGACTAGAGGGTATGCAATGAAGCTACAGGGTAACCTATTTAAGACTAATAAGAGAAAATATTTTTTCACTCAACGTGTAATCAAACTCTGGAATTTGTTGCCAGAGGATGTAATAAAAACTGTTAGTGTAGCTGGGTTTGAAAAAGGTTTCTGGAAGAAAGGTCTGTAAACCATTATTAAAGGGGACCCAGAATATCCACTGCTTGACTCAATATAAGCATTGTGGAACCTTTGTCTTTTGGGGAAACTGCTAGGTACCTGTGACCTAGATTGGCCACTGTTGGAAACAGGATACTGGGCTTGATGGACCTTGGTGTGACCCAGTATGGTCTATCTTATGTTCTTATCTATATACAATGCTCATGCACTTATACCCCCATTCTCTCGGGTCATTCAACAATACATGAAGTTTGATGTCCAACTACAAAACTGTGGGAACACTTTATCAAAACCTAACTTTCATGAACATTGTATCAAAAATACTTATCTCTATAGCACTGTAGCTCTCAGTATATCATATAAAACAATCCCAGCTGCGTCAAACGTTTATCATGTTTTGTGAATTAAATTGCAATTTTTTGGAGGTGTGAGTATTTTTCAAAAATGTAATAATTTTTTCACTGTTGTTCATTTTTCAGTTGAGAAAAGACTCATTTTAAACTTGGATGTTGTCACGCCCTCACCACCCGCCTCTAGCCTAGAGGGACGTGGTATCGGAGGAACTTCTCTCGATTGGCTTGGGCAAACTAACTTTCCCCAGATGTATCTTGGGATATGTAGTTTTCCTTCAAAAATGGCTTCAAGAAGAAGTTGTAGTCATGGTCCGGAGGTAAGGCAAAGTGACAGAATTTTATTTCTTACGCAAAAGTTCAAGTACCCTGTACACAGGACTCCTTCTTATGCAGGATTATTGGTAATACAGCACTAGAATAGCATAACTTCTTCACAAGCTTCAAACACACACAGCTGCTTCAAACGTTTCTCAGCCCTGAAAAACAGCACTTCTTTAGCAAGCGTAAAAATGCCTCTTTTTAGCCTTGCCTTGTAAAACAATTAATGGCAACAATAAAACTTAGTCCCACTGGAAGAAAGGCTTCTTCTTAAGTCCCTTCCCAGATTAAGTTTAAACCCAAAATATTGGAGACACAGGCAGCAAATATTCACCAAGCTTTTTAGCTTCCCTGCAAGTTTTCCTGGCTGCGTCAAACCTCCGGGTGCTAGCAAAAGAATCCCTGGCCTCCTGTCAGTTCTCTGTGTCTTGTTATTTCCAGCTTTAGGAGACCTTCTCAGAAAGTGGTAGCCCTCAGCATAACCGTTCAATGCACTTGGCTTGGCATAAAGTACAGTCCATAGGAATATCCATAGCCCTCAAGTCATCCTCAGCAGTATCGACTTGCATATCTTCAACTGTTGGAGCAGTGTCCCATTCTGAGTTCTCAAAGCAGTGCTCAGTAAACAGCTCCCCCTTGGGTCCTAGAGTCACTCCTGTTCCCAGCTCTACCTGAGACAGCCGGTCAGTACCTTCAGCCTTCGGCCCGTCTCCTCAGCTGTGTTCCCTATGGTTCAGCTCCTCCCAGGGCTCTCCTCTATGACTCCGCTGCATCTCCAGCTTCTCTTGACTCTCCTGAGCCTCTTGTTTCTCCAGCTTCCCTTGTTTCTCCAGCTCCCCTTGTTTCTCCAGCCTCCCCTCTCTTTGCCTTAGCAGGGGTTTATATTTCCACCTCCAGGGTTCCAGCCCCTCCTCCTCCCTTCCGGCCCTTCCCAGGTGATAATAATTTATTTATTTTATTTTATTTATTTATTTAGTTTAAACTTATATACCGCTACTTCCAGCGATCAGTAGCGGTTTGATTACAAATTTGGGAGATGTCAAATCAGGACAGAAAAAATTGTGACAATATATACATAGATTTAGGCTCTGTCACACCACGCAGGGTTAGGCACTTCAAGGTTATGTTTCCATATTTACATATTTACAGCTTTACCAATATTTACATTTATACAGATCAGCTACATGATTCCACTTTGGATTACATCTGGTTATAGTGATATTTGAAGAGGTGGGTTTTTAGTTTCTTTCTGAAAGCATTTATGTCTTTTATAGCTCGTAGTTTGTGTGGTAGTTGATTCCAGGTTCGTGGGGCTGAGAATGAGAAAGCTTTATTGCTGGTACTGGCTTTTACTGATCTGATGTTACTAGGAACTTGAAGTTTGTCAGAGTTGACAGTTCTCCTGTCTCGGTTGGTTGCTTGCTGACCAGGGTTGAGAGGAATGATGGCGCTAGGTCATGTATGAGCTTGAATGTGGTTACTAAAGTTTTATATTGTATCCTGGCCTCAACAGGTAGCCAATGTAGCTCGATCAATACAGGTGTGATGTGTTGAGCAATGCTGGTTCGTGTGATGACCCTTGCTGCCACATTTTGGGCCAATTGTAAAATATTTAGCGTTTTCTTTGGCAGACCCTGTAATATGGCGTTACAGTAGTCTAAGTGAGGCATAATGAGTGCTTGCGCCACCGTCCGAAAATCACAGGGTTCGATTAAGTTCCTCAGTGGTTGTAGGACTCTGAGCTTGTGGAAGATGGCTTTGTTGGTTTTTCGCAGGTGTTTTTCCATTTGTAGTTTGCTGTCGAGTGTGACACCCAGATATTTGATTTCACTTTTTGTGTTGTAAGTGTTGTTACAGAGGGTGACTGTCGGAGGAGGTTCAAAGTTCGGTTTACTTGATATATACATTACTTCGGTTTTCTTATGGTTAATTGCCATGTTGTTTTGTAGGAGCCATGCTAACATCTCGTACAGGCAGGATTCAATCTGGGTATACTTTGGGTCAATTGTGTCCAGTTGAGTGTATAGCATAATATCATCTGCATAGATATGGTAGTTGATATTATGTTTTTTGAAAATGCTACAGAGGGGCTGCATGTAGATGTTGAAGAGGAGTGCCGAGAGGGCCGATCCCTGGGGTATGCCTTGCGTTTGAGTGAACCCTTCTGCTTTTTCTCCATTGAATTGGACCTGAGGACTCCTGTTCATTATATAGGAGGAGAACCATTTAAGGGTGGTTCCCGAGATTCCTATTGATTCTAGTTTTTTTAGTAGGATACCATGATGGACAGTATCAAAAGTGGCGGAGATGTCAATGAAGATGAGTAAGAACGTTTTCTTCCTCAATCTCTTCTCATTCCTGCAGGGACCTCATAGGAGTCTGGGTGTGGCACCCTGGGCTTTCTTTCTCTCTTCCTTCTCTCCCTTTGTGGGGCCTGAGACCCAGGCCAGGCAGGGATTTCGTGGGTATCGATGTATGCAGGATTCAAGTTACCTTAAAATACAGAACTGGGCTCCCCCCTAAGTCCAATTCCATGTCCTTTTCTATTCTCATGGGACAGAGACGGGCGTCTCTGTCACAATGTCCATACCACATCAAAATTGTAAAGGGATGTGTGAGGGGAATGGCCTGGGAAGGACAAAAATCTAAACATGTATTCTCCATTTCATATAGGGAATGCACAAGTAAGTCAATTGTCCACATCCAGATTTACATCTGCTCCCTGACCCAAACAGGTAATTTAAAAGTAGTCTTTTTGACCATCCCTTTATAATAGAGATACAGAGGGATATCTCCCATAATGCCCCAATGTTTATTGCCCCCCCCCCCCCACCCATCATGGACATGAGTTAAAGACAGAGGTCTCTGTAGTTAATTAGCGGCTTCTATATGACTAGGATTGCAAAATGGCCAGATGCATATAAGCATTGACATATATACATATATGTTGTGAAATGGCTAAGTTGCCAGGCTTCCTTTGCTGATTTTTCCCACGTGTATATTTGTGAAAAAGAGCCTCTTGCTGCACATGGATATCAATCCTATGCATTCCTGCACTCCATGGCCCATTTTTAACAATCATGTCCATTTTGAGGGGCAGAGATATGTCGATTTTATATTGGCCTCACACATGCACATCCTCTCTTCTAAAATTGACATAGATTTGTAATTGTCACTTCCACATCCCTTCTAAGAAATGCACGGCCTATTTAAAATATGTTTCTTAACTAAATCTGAATAGACAAGTTATCCATTTAAGATGGGACAGCTATATATATGGTTCTATGTAAAGAGAAATCATTATATGGATGGCATTTATCAGTGCTATCTGCATAATGTCTGACCCCGCCACTCAAAATGTCTTCCGACTCTTTTCCTAAATGCAGAGAGCCTAATATTAAATAAAACTTATGCAGTCACTGCCAATGCTGATAATGTCTTTTTTTAAAATTCACCTCAGTTACAGGTGTAATTTTATGGATAGATTGCACCATTGCAGGCTCAATGCATAAAATGTATTGTCACCAGTAGTCCGCCCGTAGCTTCAGCATACGGGGTAGGTAGCCTGGAGACCTTTTATTGAAAGGTTAAGGGTGTAGTTGTGGACCTTTTCAATAAGTCGTAGTCGTGAATCGAGTGGTTCAGGCAAAGACAGGCTTTTAATTCCCCTCCCGGGGCGGATTCAAACACAAAGTAACATAGGAACAAAAAAGCCATACACTCTGGCATAAGGTAGGAAAAATAACTTATAACAGCTTCCAACTTAAATCACAAATGGTACGGTATTCATTGCATACAGTCCCTTGGTATTAGGAAATAAAGTCCTGTGCTTCTCAACTGGCCAGTTGACCAGCTTCTTCAGGTATCTGGCTCAGCACAGTGAAATCCTATCATTGGTAACTGTTAACGTACAATCCATTTGAGTATCAGACAACTGCTCATCTGGAGGATCAATTAGCATTGACTCAGGCTGGCTATCAGCTGAATACAACTTCTGCCTTGTATACAACGTTTCCAGATTATTCTCTGCTGTCTGTTCTAGAGGATTCCCTATTATTTCCTCTAGGAGATAAGGATCAACTTTACTATATCTCTTGGCATAGCTTAGAGGAGAGTCATATTCTTTATAGTTCTTATGAGAGAAATTCTTATAACCACTTTTGCAATGATTATACAGCCTACCTTCTGGCTTTGAGGCAGGAGAAAATCCGTGCACAGCTCTCTCAGGATGGGGTTTAAACCTCAGAGGTTTTTCTCTGTGTTCTGGCTGCTCACCCTCTTCTTCTGACATACAAATGTCTTGCACTGTATATCTTTCATTCCTTGGAGCTTGTAAGTGCTTCCCAGCTATCCTCACTGGTAACTTCTCCCTTTGGATGCCTTCACCATAGGATAAATACCTGGAGTTTTGGTCAAAGGGTTTTTGTGCCCTGCTCCTCCAGTTATTCCTGTCAGCTGCTTTCTGTCTCTCTCTCTCACATTCAGAATCCGAATCCACTGAATCACTTACATACGTTTTCTTTTCACACTGGGACAGACGCTGCTTCCAAGAGCCAGACCTCAGCTTGCACAAACTTTCCAGCTGGCTCTGTTCTCCTCCGTCTTCCCTGTTCTCTCTCTTGCTGTTGCCTTTCCTCTTGCTGTAGCTAAACTCTAATGAACGTTTCTTATACGTTTGCTTGGGAGCTAATCTAGCCCTTCCCCCTCCCAGGTGAAAGCTATCAGGCCCAGGAGATGGGGATTGTTTGTTAGCTGGGCGGGGTTCCTGCCCTCGTGGCTGGGATTGTTTGTGTTGCTCCTGGCAACTGGGTGTCCTGAGCTTATCCTTCCTACCAGAAACAGCCCTACTGCACTCAGGTTCCTCTGTTTCCATATCACAGGATGTCTCTTCCCCATTACATATCCCCCCCCCTTAAGATATTACAGGCTGCAGCTTCCTGAGTCTGCCAGCTTGTAATCCCGCTTAACGCATCAGCGTTGCCATGTAATCTTCCTGGCCTATGCTGTACCTCGAAGTTGAAGGCTTGCAGGGCTAAATGCCACCTTGTCAAACGAGCATTATTATTTTTCATCTGGCTGAGCCATTTTAATGGAGCGTGGTCCGTGACCAGGAGAAATCTACGGCCTGTGAGGTAGAACCTCAATGCCTCCACAGCCCATTTTATAGCTAAGCATTCTCGTTCCACTGTGGAATACTTCCTTTCTGCACCAGATAATTTCCGGCTAAGATAGGTGACCGGATGCTTTATCCCTTCAAACCTTTGGGACATGACCACCCCCAACCCAGTCTCCGAGGCATCAGTCTGCACTATAAAGGGTAATTTAAAATCAACCCCTTTCAGGACAGGAGCTCTACAAAGCTTCTCTTTAAGAGATACAAAAGCTTCTTCCACTTCCGGGGTCCATTTCACAGAGTTGGGCGCATTCTTTTTAAGCATGTCTGTGAATACAGCGCTTTCTTCCGCAAACTTGGGAATAAACCTACGGTAATAACTGATGAGGCCTAAAAAGCTACGTACATGTTTTTTGTCAGATGGTCTGGGGAAATTCCGGATGCTATCGATTTTACTCGCTAGAGGCCTTACCAGTCCGTTCCCCACCACATGTCCTAAATACTTGGCCTCTCTGCTGGCAAATAGACACTTTCCAGGGTTTAGGGTTAACCCGGCTTTCCGTATGGCCCCTAAAACCGCCTCTACCCTGGATAGGTGTTCTTTCCACGTGCTGCTATAGATGACAACTTCATCCATATAGGCTAACGCGTAGTCTTGGTGAGGTCTTAACACCTGGTCTACCAGTCGCTGGCACATAGCCGCTGCGCCGTGCAAACCAAACGGCATACGGCGGAACTGGTACAGCCCCACTGGCGTGCTAAGCGCTGTCTTGGGTTTTGAGTCCCTGGTCAATGGTATTTGCCAGTACCCTTTTGTTAAATCCAGCGTGGTTAAATATTGCGCCTGGCCCAAGCGATCCAGCAAGTCATCAATTCTGGGCATTGGGTACGCGTTGAATTGCGATATGTTATTGACTTGTCTGAAATCTATACAAAAACGGAGGGTACCGTCGGGTTTTGGGACTAACACAATGGGACTCAACCAGGGGCTTCTGGACTCCTCCACTATTCCCATCTCCACCATTTCCTTTACTTGGGCTATAACTTCGTTCTTCTTGGCCTCGGGTAACCTATACGGCCTCTGTCTCACTACTTTCCCTGGTGTTGTGATAATCTCATGTGCCACAATATGCGTCTCCCCTGGCACCGTCGTTAAGACGTCTGAGAACCTTGCCAACACCGTAGCTAACTCTTTTTTTTGTTGTAGGGACAGATCCACGCCAATTATTGGCTTCGGATGTTCCTTCCAATCGGCTGGTTGCGGGCCTAGGTCTTCTTCCCTTTTTTCATCAGCCAAAGCTGTCAGGCTTTTTACCTCCCCCATTCCGGTAGAGCCGAAACCACTCGCTCCCCGACTTGTGGAAGTCAGCGAGGGTACCTCCACTACCACTGGAAAGCCTACTCGCTCGCAAATTAGTTGGGCGATCCTATCGCCTGTTTTCACTTTATAGTCCTCTTTACTGAAGTTAAAAAGTAGGACTTTTACCGGGCCTCGATAGTCGGGATCTATTACCCTGGCTCCCACATCTAAAAAGTGCTTAACCGCTAACCCCGACTGCGGTGCTATTCTCCCATAACACCCTTCAGGTATTTGTATTTGCAAGCCTGTGTCAACTAACGTTCTCCCCCCCTTTGGGACTACAATATCCTCTATGCTACATAGGTCGTAGCCTGCGGAGGCTTCGGAAGCCCTCTGCGGACTTTGGGCCTGAGGAGATGTCTTGGTAAATTGCAAAATAAACTTCTTTTGCTGTACGGACTTATCACGTACCTGTGGGTGAGGTTGGACACTACCTTTACGAGGTCTCTCAAATAAGGGAGTTGAGATTTTCTTGGCCAGGGCTTCTGTCTTAGGGATCCCGGGCTGCACGCTACCCCCGTTCCTGGAGCTTCTACAAAGGCCGGGTCTGGTTTTTCCCTAAGGCCTTTCTCCATCTCCTTGTCAAATGGAGGCCAATCACGCCCTAGAACCACATCGTAAGGGAGTTTCGGGACTACTGCCACTTGCACGTCTTCGTTAGTGCCTAGTCCCTGTACTGACACTTCATACAGAGGGTAATATGAGGCTGCCCCATGTACGCATCTCACTTTTACTCTTCCATCTGCTGGGCTCCGGGCGGATTGGTCATGGTCAGTGATGGTCTTCCACAACTTCTGGGAGACCATACTCTGGTCTGCTCCTGAGTCCAGCAGTGCCAGAGCCTCTACCCCTTCCACTCGGACCTTCAGCAGAAATCCCTCCCCTAGGGGTTTCTCCTTTCCTGACATTAAGGCAGTGCGTATTGTACAATCTTTGCGTATGCGTCCTAGCTGATGACAATTATAACATTTTCTCCTAGAAAATTTGTTTACATTTTGGTCAAGCACATTCCTTTTAGAGGACTTTTCTAGGCTCCATAGCTTATCAATGTCAGCCACCTTTAACATATTTTCCTTAGAGGTCCCGGCTAACTCCGCCTCAAAGTATCTGTCAGTGAGGTCAGCCGCTTCCTCGGTGGAACTGCATTTCTGGAGCACTAGGAAAGCTTTTACCTCAGGTGGTACGGCTTCAAGAAACTGCTCCATAATTATGGTATCTACCAAAGATTCTACCGTCCTCCTTTCAGGAGTAAGCCATTTCAGCGCTAGACCCTTTAATCTCTGAAATAGTGCTTTTGGTGTTTCTGTAGGCCTAAGCCTAGCTTCCCTGAATAAACGCCTGTAGTGCATGGGAGTCAAACCCAGCCTGTCTCTTACAGCATTTTTTACATTCAGGTAATTGGACGCCTGATCAGCGGGCATTGTTTTTTACGCTGCTAGTGCCTCACCTGACAGAGACATAGCGAACCGGACAGCCCACTGGTCAGTTGGCCAGTTAGCTGACTCTGCTATTCTTTCAAATGCATCAGCAAAATCATCAAAATTATCATTGGCTTTAAATTGTCCCAGTGCTAGTGCACCACAATTAGCAAGTCCTACCCCCACTTGTACTGAGGGAATAGTCTCCTCTTTGTCCACAGTCTTTTCTTGGATCACTCTGGCCAGTTCACTCTGCGTCTTCCACTGAGCCTCCATCCAGCTCTTTACGTCCTGGGGATCCATCTCAGGTTTTCTGTATCTGCAGAAATAGAAGAAAATAACAGAGGCCCACCAAGTGCGGTACCAAAATAAAATTCTCTGCCTCCCACCTATAGCACAGAAATGGACACTTTCTCACCAATCCTATTACACCCGTGCCCCCTTACTTGTACCTGAGCACGGTGCAGGATCTTGCCTTGAGAAAGATATCCTGGGTGGCTCCAAGACAGGTCTGCATCCGAAGTCCGGTCCGTGCTTTCCTCTTTTCTTCAGGATAGCCGAACCTCTCCTGATTCACAGGTAATCCTTTTCTTTTTTTAACAAGCTGATATATTTTTTTCCTTGATACTGTCCTTGTACTGTGTTTTAAAAAATCCGTAAAACTACGCCATTTCCTGTCACCAGTAGTCCGCCCGTAGCTTCAGCATACGGGGTAGGTAGCCTGGAGACCTTTTATTGAAAGGTTAAGGGTGTAGTTGTGGACCTTTTCAATAAGTTGTAGTCGTCAATCGAGTGGTTCAAGCAATGACAGGCTTTTAATTCCCCTCCCGGGGCAGATTCAAACACAAAGTAACATAGGAACAAAAAAGCCATGCACTCTGGCATAAGGTAGGAAAAATAACTTATAACAGCTTCCAACTTAAATCACAAATGGTATGGTATTCATTGCATACAGTCCCTTGGTATTAGGAAATAAAGTCCTGTGCTTCTCAACTGCCAGTTGACCAGCTTCTTCAGGTATCTGGCTCAGCACAGTGAAATCCTATCATTGGTAACTGTTAACATACAATCCATTTGAGTATCAGACAACTGTTCATCTGGAGGATCAATTAGCATTGACTCAGGCTGGCTATCAGCTGAATACAACTTCTGCCTTGTATACAACGTTTCCAGATTATTCTCTGCTGTCTGTTCTAGAGGCTTCCCTATTATTTCCTCTAGGAGATAAGGATCAACTTTACTATATCTCTTGGCATAGCTTAGAGGAGAGTCATATTCTTTATAGTTCTTATGAGAGAAATTCTTATAACCACTTTTGCAATGATTATACAGCCTACCTTCTGGCTTTGAGGCAGGAGAAAGTTCGTGCACAGCTCTCTCAGGATGGGGTTTAAACCTCAGAGGTTTTTCTCTGTGTTCTGGATGCTCACCCTCTTCTTCTGACATACAAATGTCTTGCACTGTATATCCTTCATTCCTTGGAGCTTGTAAGTGCTTCCCAGCTATCCTCACTGGTAACTTCTTCCTTTGGATGCCTTCACCATAGGATAAATACCTGGAGTTTTGGTCAAAGGGTTTTTGTGCCCTGCTCCTCCAGTTATTCCTGTCAGCTGCTTTCTGTCTCTCTCTCTCACATTCAGAATCCGAATCCACTGAATCACTTACATACATTTTCCTTTCACACTGGGACAGACGCTGCTTCCAAGAGCCAGACCTCAGCTTGCACAAACTTTCCAGCTGGCTCTGTTCTCCTCCGTCTTCCCTGTTCTCTCTCTTGCTGTTGCCTTTCCTCTTGCTGTAGCTAAACTCTAATGAACGTTTCTTATACGTTTGCTTGGGAGCTAATCTAGCCCTTCCCCCTCCCAGGTGAAAGCTATCAGGTCCAGGAGATGGGGATTGTTTGTTAGCTGGGCAGGGTTCCTGCCCTCGTGGCTGGGATTGTTTGTGTTGCTCCTGGCAACTGGGTGTCCTGAGCTTATCCTTCCTACCAGAAACAGCCCTACTGCACTCAGGTTCCTATGTTTCCATATCACAGGATGTCTCTTCCCCATTACAGTATACATAAACTGTAAGGGGCCAGTATAGGTGCCAAACCACTTATCTCACCTTACACGAACACACTCCAGGATTCTATAATTATGCAATACAAATACTACTTTATTCATACAGGTTACCCGTCTTACATAGGCACAAGGTAATACTGTAAAACACAAAACAGAAAAGGTTAGTGGGGGCAGGTATACCTGCCAACTCCACCTACGTGAGGCAGCTAGGTATCCATTCTCCCCACTACCACTTGGACAGAGTGCACTTTTTATACTGTTTGATTCTATCTGCGTATGTGCTTACTGATACATAATTTGCAACATGTTTTGCTTAGAATTACATACTTAGCAACATGCTTTGTTTGTCCACTTGGGTGTTTGCATCTTTCTCAGACAGAGTTCTTCTATTCTAGTTCTCATTCTGCATCATGATATTCTGTAGTCAGATTTCAAAAATCCCCTGGCCAAAAATCCCCGGGGCATCCCCATTTGTCTGCTCTCATGCTCTCTCCCTGTCATCATGCACACCTGCAGCCTTAAGGATGACATGTCTCATTATCTCATGAATTCTGGTTCATTTGTCTGTGCTCTTTTTTTATTTCCTTCTTGTAGTTTGTGTGCTTTTGAAAACCTCTGCCTATCCCTCTGGTTCTTCTGTTGTCTGAGCATACTCTGCATTCCCTAGTGTCCAACAGAACCTATTTCCACAAGTTCCATAGTCCACTAGTATGTAAGCATTCTGTCTTTTCCCTACATCTCCCCCCCCCCTTTCAGGATTGAGATGTGGGTGGCAGACTCAACTCAGAATAGTGGGGGTCCTAGAGGGTCAGGGCAAGGCATGTGAGCACAGGAAGACATAGGTTCATACTCTTGACTCCGGAAGGATGGGAATATCATGAACGAACATGGCAGAAGCAGCAGACATTTTACACATGGAAAGGGTATATGACAGTAGACAGGACATTAAAACTAGGAAAAGGAGTAGAATGATCAGTATAAAAAACAGGTTCTGGGGGAGTTCCAAGATGGCGACGGTTTGCTCTGACCTGTGAGGTGGCGTTCCTGAGTTCGTGTGCCTGCGTGATTCAACACATCGTTGTGATGGGCCGTAGGAAGAGGAAGCAGGCTGTGGGTCCTCCCGGACAAAACCTGGCTGGAACATCGGCACAACGGACTCTCAGGGATTGTGGCTTTGTGGCTGGAGCTGGAGCTGTGTCCTCGGCGGCACCGGTAGGATAGATGTCGGCGTTGTCTGCATCGGGGGTCTGGTTATCGCCGGAGCTCCATTCCCCCCCACCGCGACCCGGAAGTGAAGCCAGGCCTGATGCTGGTTCCTTTGCCAGCTTGGCTGTGAGCACATTGTCGAAAGGGGCCTCGGGAGGAGCGCTGGCTGGTGATTTCTCCTCGGAGGAGATTGCAGAGCAGTGGAGGATAACTGGGAGCAGTATACCTTCGGAGGGAGAGTCGGTGGTTACACCGGCTCAGGAGGAGAACTTCTCGGCTAAGCTGTTGCTGGAAAGACCTGAGGTGATAACACTGGAAGCAGTGTGGGATGGTTTGGCCTCACTTAACTCTTCCCTTAAAAGTATCTTGGCTGTGGTATCTACTGAGCTTGGTGGGGTTAAGTCTTTGTGTGGAAATTTTTCTGGCGCTCAGGCTGAACACATGGAGAGACTTACCAAGTTGGAGCAAGAAGTTGGGCATTTACGTGAGTTAGTGAATGCCCAGGTTCAGGACAGTAATGTGTCTTCTAGGAAACTGGAATATTTAGAGAACCAGGTTAGGAGGTGTAACCTTCGTTTTCTGAATTTTCCACGTTCCCCTCTATTGTCACCTTTGGAGATGGTGAGAAAATATTTTGGGGAGGTCTTGAAGATTCCCCAGGATAATTTTCCCCCCTTGGTTCGGGCACAATACTTGTCCTTGGGAATGGGGGACAGGGTTTCTGATCCCCTTGATACTCCTACGGGGGAGGGTGACCTGACAGGGTTCTTAGAATCTTCCCTGGAGGTCATTACCGGAAAGTCTACTTTGTTGGTAACCCTAGCGCTAGAATCAGATAAATACTATATACTTCGAATGTATTTTAAGAATATCAATGTAGTTTTCTTAGGTTCCAAAGTGCGCATTTTTCCTGATATTTCACAAGTTATGCAGTTGACAAGGAGGGGATTTTTGGCCCTTCGCCCTAGGGTTTTAGCTCTAGGGGCTACTTTTCAACTAAAATTTCTTGTCAAATGTTGTGTGGTATTTAAACAAAAAGGTTATATTTTTTTTTAACCTAGGCAGCTTCATGAGTTCTTATTGGCTAGGGAGGAAGTGATAGTGGAGGTTGCTGGACATTCCCACCCGGCTGACGCTTAAGTCTCGACCCGTTGTATATATTATATGTATTGGATGGTATAGGGCTGTTTTAGTCCTGTACCTTTTGATTGATTTCCTAGTACTCCCCATTGTTTCCTAGGTATTGGGGTCTGAATGTATCGGTGATATGAGTTTTTGTTTGAGGGATTTTTCCTTATGTGTTTCTTTTTTTTTTGTATCGTGTATGCTCATTGTTTCTGTCATTCATGATTATGCTTGGATGTAAAAATTATAATTGATAAATAAAAAAATGAAAAAAAAAAGGTTCTGATCCCATCCACCCTACTTGGGGAACCAAGAAAACAAGGAATTAAACCAATTATTAGAGGAAGGATCAATGCCACTCTCTGCATACATTCTGGGGGAAAGGTTTTGTAAATGTTTAATGACTAGGGAAAGATTACCATGAATGCCAGAATTAGGAAGAATATAGGTACCAACAAGTTGTACCTATTAAGGTGCAAACATCTCCGGTGGAAGCCAAAATATAATCAACTGCAAGGCGATTTTGTTGTGTCATAAGCATATTGGCAGCAACTTCAGATGAAATAGCATTAAAACCAGCAGTTGTGGAGTTAACAAGCAGCCGTAAATCATATCATACTTTCTATAACCATTTAGCATTAGCAGATGTTTGCAGACCAGGGGTGAATGTAGAGGCAGACCATACTTCAGAATCAGAAAAAATATGAAATTCATAAGGTGCATCATTTTCTTTAAAAATAATTGGAGCGTTTGGTCCTTAAAGAGTGTTTCTTTGGGAAAGGGAGTTATGAGGGGAGTCAAAGTAGAAGAAGGTAAAATTCTTAAATGGAAATACAGCAATAGGGGAGACAAGTGGAACAAGAGACCATGAACCCATCCAATTAGCAAGTAGATTAAATGTTGGTGGGGAGGAAAGAAGGATCAATTGTATGTTAGAAAAGGAGAGGTAAGAACATCTGGATTGGAAATATGTTTTAAAAACAAAAAATGTTAGAGTTCTAATTAAAGAATCCAAACACCAAAGAGAAAGGAAAAAGAAGGATCCCATAAAGAGACCTAGGAAAAGGCATGACAGAGAAGGGGGAAGCATAATGAACAATAACGGGCTTACCTTAATGTGAAAGCCACCCACACATGATTATTATCATTGCAATGAAAGCAATGATAATAATCGGTAAACTCCAGACAATGAAGACATGTGGTAGAACAAAATCAACATGAATCCACATATTACAAGTCCCACTAAATAGTAGTCCCAGTGTCCAGGATTTCTTTATTTGTAAAGGCGCTGGACGTATGTAAATTGGATGATGCCATATGTCTGAGGAATCAAGCAGGACAGCCAATGGAGTAGATGCCATCATTTCATGAGGTCCAGTGTAGAGAGGGGTCAGCCGTTCATCAGTGGCAGAGAAAGAGGAAGTTTACAAAAAGGGGAAGGCAAATGCTGTGACAAATTGATGGAGGCATCAACGTTGAGAGGTGAGTGACGCAGAGAAAGCAGGGTTCTTACTTCAGGAGAGATGTATGATCTGAAGAGAAACAGCAGCTAAAACAGCAAAACATGTCATAACCTGCACAAGGCATGAAATAAGAGCTGACTATAGACAACGTGTCCGGGAATGGTGCTTGCCCCACACTGGCATCATCCAGTTTAGTCGTCAAAGACAAGAATGAAAGATTTATTTTTCCGAATGTCAACAAACTGCAAGTATAGTAATTATATTTTTTGCTCTTATACAAATTTGTGCAAATCATTTCTTTCTTCTTTCCTGTCTTACCATCCGTCAGAAAATGTATTAACTTTTGTATCACCTGAAACTTCTCATGCCCATAAGAACATAAGATATGCCATACTCGGTCAGACCAAGGTCCATCAAGCCCAGTATCCTGTTTCCAACAGTGGCCAATCTAGGTCACAAGTACCTAGCAGTTTCCCCAAAAAAGACACAGATTCCAAAATGCTTGTATTGGGGCAAGCAGTAGATTTCCCAGATCTCCTTTAATAATGGTTTATGGACCTTTCCTCCAGAAACTTGTCCAAACCTTTTTTAAACCCAGTTACACTAACAGTTTTTACTACATCCTCCGGTAACAAATTCCAGAGTTTGATTACACGTTGACTGAACAAATATTTTCTCTTAATAGTCTTAAATAGTTTACACTATAGCTTCATTGCATGCCCCCTAGTCTTTCTATATTTTGATGGCGTAAAAACAGCCGATCTACATTTACCCATTCCACTCCAATCATTAATTTATAGACCTCTATCATATCTGCCCTCAACTGTCTCTTTTCCAGGTTGAAGAGACTTAACCTTTTTAGCCTCTCTTCATAGGTGTATTTTTCCATCCCCTTTACCATAAAATTCTCTTTATACATGGTACACTGCCTTAGTGCAGGCATTTGCGAAGGATGTTATGCTTATGGTTAAAATGAGAGTAGGAGAAATGGGCTACACTTTTCAGTACAATGGCAATTTATATACACACTCACATATTCTTAAATAATAGAAAAAACAGGTGCATCCTGTTTCCATGGAATGCAGTTGCTAGAACAAAATTCCAGTTACCATTAAGAATTACATTTTATTATTACTGTTGATAGTAATGTTGGGGTGAGTTATAGTCCAAAGACCTAAAAACAGGTTTGTGTTTAAACATGCAAGACAAAATAGAAAGAAAGAAGGAACAAAGAATTTCTAACCACAATGGCTAGCTAGTTGTAACATTGTGCAGACTTCAGGCTGAAACGGGTGGTTGTGTGGTTAGCTGAGTGCAATCTCTCAGCATTTTCTAAGTCTGCAGACTATGTCCTGGAGACACATTTTATTGTTCCAGTGAACATTTAAAATTACTAGCAATAAAGTAGTTGTATGGTATGGATATAGCCCTTGACAGTTTCTTTGGAAATTCTATGCTCTTCTGAGGTACTTCACAGGAAACTATTTTAACCATTCATGACGCCACTTGGTAATGAAAGAGAGTCTCAACATACCAACAGCACTGTGGCATTTATAACACTGTCCAAGGTACA
This sequence comes from Ichthyophis bannanicus, assembly GCA_033557465.1. NCBI lineage: Eukaryota > Metazoa > Chordata > Amphibia > Gymnophiona > Ichthyophiidae > Ichthyophis > Ichthyophis bannanicus. The sequence goes on from CM066036.1 coordinate 179,224,675, forward strand.
CTAAATGGGGCATGAAGAAACCAGCCTGGGGGTTCACTACTGGCCCAATCTGTATTCTACACTTTTTTCTGACAAACATCTGCTAGCCTACAAAATAGTGATAAACATTACACCATTTAATGTGGTCAAGAATAAACCCACAGACTTTGTCATTGTTTCAAATGTACAGTTTTTGTAACATGTAGCCAACATGAGGTATATATTAACAGAAAAGCAGCAATGTTTATGTTGGAGTACAGCATAAGCAGCTCTAACATTACTAAATCTTACAGAATTTAATATAAATGAGTGAAAGGATTATTTTCTTTTTTTCCCCCCTTACCAAAACATTTAAGTGCAATACTTCAGGGATATGCACTAAAACATTTGATATGCTGAAGGCACTCTATCTCCTTCATCACTAGTGTGCACATCTAAATACCCCAATGCATATGCCCCTGCCTATTTTGAGAGGCTGATCTCATAGGACCACTCAATTTAAGGCAAAACCAAAAAGAACATTCAAAATGCGAGTATAATACTACCATTAATCATGTAGACTTTCAATATTGGTCAGTTTTGCAATGAGGTAAAAGGATGCCACAGTTTAGTGGACTAAATTTTTGGTTTTGGTATTTTCTAAAAGTTTTAGTCCTGTACCACTTCACACTGCATTCTCTAAAGAAACCTTTTGGCCAGCGGAAAGGTTCTAACCATCTCTCCTAAGGGACCCTCAGGACATTCTGTAACTTTCTTCTTTTTAGCCATACTCATAATAAAAATAGGAAAAAATACCTTGTCTGATGCATATCAGTCCAGGGTCTCTTGATTCAAGAGATGTATCTGTGCACTGAGGGGTAGTAGGGGGTCTGCAATCACTCCTGGCTGGCTCGCCAAATGTAAGGTCCTGTGTTGGTGCCAAACCACTTATTTCACTTTACATGGACACACTTCAGGATTCTATAATTATGCAACACAAATACTTCTTTATTCATACAGGGCACCTTTCTTACAGAGGCACAAGGTAATAATGTAAAACACAAAAAGAAAAGGTTAGTGGGAGCAGTTGTACCTGGCAACTCCACCTACATGAGGCATTATCCCCACTACCACTTGGACAGAGTGCATTTTTTAAACTGCTTGATTCTATCTGCATATGTGCTTACTGATACATAGGGGTATGTTTACTAAACAGCACTAACATCGCAGTGGCGACATAATCATGTGGGGTTAAGGCACACAGAGGGTGGAGTAAGTCTTTCCAGAGGGCGGAGAGAAGGGGTCAGTGGGTGGAGAGTGGATGGGGAGAGGCTCCAGGCACACTAACGCTGTGAAATGAAGGTCTGAAAATTAACGCCATTGAAAACCTCGTGTTAGAGGCATATTTGCAGGAGAGAGAAACCAGTTCAGTCAGCAATGTACAGCAAAGGCAGGGAGACCCAGAAAAGTGATAGTAGTGATACATGTGCAGCAACAGCATAGTGCCCAAGTACAAAAGGGCACTATGGTGAGTCTACAAATGGGGTACAGGGGGCTGCAGGTGGGATATGCAGTGGGGCATCTGGGGCACAGGGTGAGCTAGGCAGATGCCTAGGTGCCACATAGGAAGGCAAAAATGAAAAATCTGCATGACAGCAACTGACCAAGGGCAAACATGTCCACGAGTGTGTGTCTCACAGTGCCCCAATGGACATTACCCAGCAGGTACCCCAAAGGGCACATAACATTGGCAGGTGGTGCTGGGGGGAAGCGTGGATGTCTATGTAGGCACCCCTACCCCATATCCCACACCATAGGCAGCCGCCTACCTGCACACTGGATGGCCTGGGACTGTGCACCACCGGCATAAGGGCATGTCAGCATGGTGGCAGAGGAGTGCTGGTGGTGGAGGGGGCAGTGGCATCTGCCCACAGTAGACCAAGGGCAAGCCCTGTTCAGGTGGGTGGCATGCAGTGCAACAGACAAGATCTGTCTGATGAACAGTAATGGTATACCCAGGGAATGGCCTCCCTCTGTGGCAACAGTTTGGTCCAGTACACACAGCCAGTGTGTTCAGAGGCAGAAAGTCACAAGTTCAAGTCCCAGCTGTGGCTCCTGCAGACCATGTCCCCATATTTTACCCTATAGCGTACATACACCATAAACATCTGCAGTCACTAGAGCAGAGGTTCCCAACTGCAGTCCCGGAGGGCCAAACACCATTCAGGTTTTTATGCTGTCCCTAATAAGTTGAGGGAGGAGTTTTTTCCATGGGGGAAGCCCGTATGTCATAAATAGGGACGCGTTTAGAAGTGAGGTGATGTGCAGTGTGTGAGCATGCACAGCGTTTTTTCATCAGCTGTGTTGAAGAGAAGCTGGAAGGATTACTGCTTTGTGTTAGTTTTGCCAATTTAGGCTACGGGTGAGTAATGGGTTAGAGATGGGTCTGGTGTTTTATGCTCATGTCAGATGATTTTTAATGTTTTGTTGATTTGATGTTTGTTATCTGTTTTGATGATTAATTGGCGCTTCCCCTGATGAAGCGAGGGTAATCGCGAAACGCTTGTGAGCTCTGGACTGAAGCGTCGGGGAGCAGGGTGGACATCGATCAAGGGAATTTTTTCAAAGTTAAGTGATTTTGCTTTGGTGGCCATTCTGGGTCTACAAGGAAGGTCATTGATGTTATGGGGCCTGTGTATTATGATAGCGATCTTGTATCATGTTTGTCATAAGCCCGTGGTTACTGAGACCTTCCTCATAGTATTTTGTGTTATTTTGTTCAAGACTATTGTATAGAAATAAAAAAAACAAAAACTGTCAAAAATCAGAATGACATTTCTGATTTTTGACGGTATTCTTTCAAGTTCGAGTAACTTGTCTGTTTAAACATCAACAAAGCTAAGTACAATGTTTATATTCCTAAATTATGTAATAATTAAAAAGGAGAAGCCACAGTGGTGTGTAGATTAATTCTGTTCACTTGGCTGGCCAACTCCAACAGAAAAATAAGAGAGGAACCCTCTCCCCCTTTTTTTGTATTGGAATCTTTGTTGAAGCAAGACTATTGTATAACAGACATTGAAGTTCTTTGAGGAGCATACTAGTTTATTGTTTTCATGGAGTGAGTATCTGAGTATTTTGGACTTTTATACTCTAAAAAATGACCATATATTTTTGGGGTCCCTAATAAATATGCATGAGATGCATTTGTATGCAGTGCCCCCGTTATATGCAAATGTATCTCATGCATATTCATATTAGGGACAGCCTGAAAACCTGAATCGTGTTTGGCCCACCAGGACCGGAGTTGGGAACCTCTGCCCTAGAGAATCAGCCAACAGGGGCACAAACACCCACACTCACAGGCTCCACTATCCAAAGCCTCATGGAGAGTCAGGCTGCTGGGCCCTGCGCGGAGCAGCAGCTACCAATACTAGCACCTGCATACCTTAGCAATGCCGTCATAAACATGGAAACATGTTCCATATATATCAAAAGGTTGCTATGATTAATGTCAGATAACAAATCCTAAATAAAACACAATTTGTTAACAGGGATACATCATAGCAACCTCTCTGATATATGTGGAGTGTGTTTCACCTTTTGTTTCTGACAGCGTTTACCAACCCGGAGAGTGACCATAACAGTATTGAGTACCTTAGTAATGCCTGCATTGTGCTCAGGACTGGTGTGGCGGCCAGGGTTGCCAACCACCTCTATCTTTGCACAATGCTGAAATAGGTGTGGGAGTGTGTGTATGTCTATCCAGTTTTTTGTGGCTGCCTACACCTTACTGAGCCCCCAGTGCTTGCACTGTTTCCAGTGTTAACCTGCCAATGTGCATAATGAAGAGCAAGGTATTGTGGGTATGGCCCGGACACGGCGGTCTGGGCAGAATGCATCTTCACAGGGCATAGGGCAGTGGCTGGGACATTGTAGTGCCCGACCAACACCTGCATGGACAGGGTGGCCACAGCCTGTTGTGCTGGGAGGTCACTCTCACCCTGACTGAGCAGTGACCATGCCATGGCTGGGTTCCCACATAGTGCTATACAGTGTTTCTCTCAAGTGATATCTATGAGATCCCTTTTCTGGGGCCCAATCACTGACATATTTGCTTGGTGTGTGTGCTTACGTCCCACTTTTGGGTGCACACAGTTCCTCCAGGAACATGCACTATGTACTAGCTAGCAGACTGTCTGCAGTTAGCATGTGTATGGCTGGAACACCTTGCAGGATGCAGCGGGTGAAGACTGACTGTGTTCTCTGCTGGTGAATGTCAGATTGTGGTTGGGGGCAGCTGAGCTGCCTTGGCAGACAGGGCACTTTATAATGTCCCTATGGGGCGCCTTATGAGGCACCTTAGGTTACGGCACTGTGAGGCTCTTTTTGCTGGCAGCCCAGGTTTAAATTAAAAGGAAATGCCTCAGACAGCCTTATTAACTAACACCACTGTGGGAATGAACTCATGACCTCTGCCTCCGCAGTCATTGTAGTAACCAGTAGGCTACATCTCTGTAGCGTCTAACACAACACTGGCATGAACTTAAGGTTTACGCGCATTAACGAGCCAAGGCGCCCTCTATCGCGCGATACAGATTCATTGCTACCTTGCCTCTGGAATGCCCACTGCCTTATCTGGCATTTCTCACATTAACGCTGCACTTTTCGCCTGTAATATTAGGACAGTTTAGTAAACATACCCCATAATTTGCAACATGCTTTGCTTAGCATTATATACTTAGCAACATGCTTTGTTTGTCCACTTGGGTGTTTGCGTCTTTCTCAGACAGAGTTCTTCTATTCTTGTTATCATTCTGCATCATGATATTCTGTAGTCAGATTTTAAAAATCCCCTGGTCAAAAATCCTCTGGGTGTCCCCACTTGTCTGCTCTCATGCTCTGTCCCTGTCATCATGTACACCTGCAGCTTTAAGGCTGACATCTGCCATTATCTCATGTATTCTGGTGCGTCGGTCTATGCCAGGGGTTTTCAACCCAATCCTCAGGGAACTCCAGGCCAGTCAGGTTTTCAGGATTCCCAGAATGAATATTGTGACCAACTCCCCTTTGAAACCCCCAGTATCAGTAAGTAGGGTTTAAGCGAGTGGTTCTTCCCCACTGAACAGCTACTTTCACAAATCCTGAAGCAGAGCTTCTTGGGAGATGTAGTCCCTTCGCTGACCAATGAGGAGCAGTTGTGAATTCAAAAGTGGTTCAAGCAAATAAAGGATTTATTTCCCCTCCCGGGGTAGGATTTTTAACCAGGAAATAAGGTAACACAAAACCAGGTACTTTCTGGTATAAGGACAAATTAAAGGTTTTCAACATAAAGACTTACTTCAGCATAAACACATTAGTTTCCAGCATTTCAAGGTAACAGTTCTGTTTCTTCACAGCTGTACGCTTTTAACTCCAAACAATGCTGCCTTTTCCTTTGAAGCATAAACTCAGCGTAATGATATTATCCCATTAGAAAAAGTTATCGTACAGTCCATTACTTCATCCTTAGTATTTACATGCTCTGGCTCAATGTCCATTAACTCTTCCTCTGTAACAGGAAATATTTGCAACTGCAACCCTGGTGCCACGCCTTTCCTTACGGCTCCATGCTTCTTGTGATACTCCTGAATTAAATACTGGTTCAAGTAAGCATTCTCAGTACAGTCCTTCTCACTACAGCCCCAACCTTCTGGGTAAATGAAATCACTGTAATTATTAGCACCCCAGCCTTTAGGCTTACCTTTAAACCTAGCTGGTAGAAGTTTTCTCTGTGTCTTGGAACTGGCTATATGTTCCCAACCTGAGCTGTGCACAGAAGCTTTCAATTGCCTTCCTGGTCTTCTTTCTTTTCTGTACTCCACAGAATATGGCAGGTAATCCAGACTGCCTTTGCTGTATCCTTTCCTTGGGGTTTCTGTTCTCTTCCTGAAGGGATGCTCCGTTTGACCCTTCCACGGAGACTCTGTCCTTCTCCTTTCACTGCTCTCTTCACTGCAGCTCTCGTAGCCCACCTGGCTGCCTGCTTGGCTGCTCGTCTCACCTCCTTCGCCTCTGCCTTCTCCTAGGCCCTTGCTTAACTCCATAGGCTCAACTGTGACCTCTTTATTAGAGTGAATTCTAGGGTAGAGCTTGACTCCTCGCCCTGACAGGTGTGCTGAATCAACTTGTGACTCATTCTCTAAGTGGTAGCACGGGCGTATCCCTTACCCTTGTGCTTGGTTTCTGTGGTAACCAGAAGCCATGTGCTCTTGTTTACATCTCAACACTGCTCCTGTTTCCTGCTTTTTAGCTTCTTCTACCGGGCTGGAAGGACCCACTATGTCACAGATCCCCCCCCCTTAAAATATTACGGGCTGCCGGAGCCTGCGACGGACAGCACGTAATCCGGGAAAGAGCGTCTGCGTTACTGTGCAATTTACCTGTTCTGTGCTGTACGACAAAGTCATATGCTTGTAGAGCTAAATGCCACTTGGTAAGCCTGGCATTACTGTTCCTCATTTGGTGCAGCCATTTCAATGGTGCGTGATCTGTAACTAAGTAAAATTTACTGCCCATGAGGTAAAATCTCAGAGTCTCGATCGCCCACTTAATCGCGAGACACTCTCGCTCCACCGTGGAGTATTTTTGTTCAGCTTTGGATAATTTTCTACTGAGATATGTTACCGGGTGCTCAACCCCTTCAAATACCTGTGACATTATAGCCCCTAATCCGGTCTCGGATGCGTCTGTCTGCACCAGGAACGGTGATTCAAAGTTAATCCCCCTGAGCACTGGGGCCTTACATAACCTGTCTTTTAATGCTACGAACACCTTTTCAGCATCTGGCATCCATTTAATATTATTAGGGGCATTCTTCCTAAGCATCTCTGTGAGTGGAGCACTTTCCTCCGCAAATCGCGGGATGAATCTGCGGTAGTATCCTGCCAACTACGCCATTTGTGACCAACTCCCCTTTGAAACCCCCAGTATCAGTAAGTAGGGTTTAAGCGAGTGGTTCTTCCCCACTGAACAGCTACTTTCACAAATCCTGAAGCAGTGCTTCTTGGGAGATGTAGTCCCTTCGCTGACCAATGAGGAGCAGTTGTGAATTCAAAAGTGGTTCAAGCAAATAAAGGATTTATTTCCCCTCCCGGGGTAGGATTTTTAACCAGGAAATAAGGTAACACAAAACCAGGTACTTTCTGGTATAAGGACAAATTAAAGGTTTTCAACATAAAGGCTTACTTCAGCATCCTTAGTATTTACATGCTCTGGCTCAATGTCCATTAACTCTTCCTCTGTAACAGGAAATGTTTGCAACTGCAACCCTGGTGCCACGCCTTTCCTTACGGCTCCAGGTTTCTTGTGATACTCCTGAATTAAATACTGGTTCATAAGAACATAAGAACATAAGAAATGCCATACTGGGTCAGACCGAGGTCCATCAAGCCCAGTATCCTGTTTCCAACAGTGGCCAATCTAGGTCATACGTACCTAGCAGTTTCCCCAAAAGACACAGGTTCTGCAGTGCTTGTACTAGGTCAAGCATTGATATCCTGGGTCCCTTTTTAATAGTGGTTTATGGACATTTCCTCCAGGAACTTGTCCAAACCTTTTTTAAACCCAGCTATACTAACAGCCCTTACTACATCCTCCGGTAACAGATTCCAGAGTTTGATTACACGTTGAGTGAAGAAATATTTTCTCTTATTTGTCTTAAATAGTTTACCCTGTAGCTTCATTACATGTCCCCTAGTCCTTCTATATTCTGATAGCGTAAACAATTGATCCACGTTTATCCGTTCCACTCCATTCATTAATTTATAGACCTCTATCATATCTCCCCTCAGCCGTCTCTTTTCCAGGTTAAAGAGCCCTAACCTTTTTAGCCTCTCTTCATAGGAGTAGCCTTCCATCCCCTTCACCAATTTGGTGGCTCTTCTCTGTACTTTTTCTAATAACTCTATGTCCTTTTTAAGATACGGTGACCAGAATTGCACACAATATTCAAGGTGCGGTCGTACCATGGAGCGATACAGAGGCATTATAATATCCTTTGTTTTATTCTCCATCCCTTTCCTTATGATACCTAGCATTCTATTTGCTTTCTTGGCCGCCGCTGCACACTGGGCGGAGGGTTTTAACATGTTATCCACGATGACTCCTAAATCTTTTTCCTGGGTGGTGGTTTCTAATGTGGAGCCTTGCATCGTGTAACTATAGTGTGGGTTGTTCTTTCCTAGGTGCATAACTTTGCACTTGTCCACATTAAATTTCATCTGCCATTTGGATGCCCAGTCTTCCAATTTATCCAGATCCTCCTGCAGTTTTCCACAATCCTCTTGGGTTTTAACAACTTTAAACAGTTTGTGTCATCTGCAAATTTGATAACCTCACTAGTTATTCCTTTTTCCAGGTCATTTATGAATATGTCAAAAAGTAGGGGACCCAGTACAGATCCCTGGGGTACTCCACTATTCACCTTTTTCCATTGGGAATATTGGCCATTTAGCCCTACCCTCTGCTTTCTATCTTTTAACCAGTTCCCGATCCACAATAGTACACTGCCTCCTATCCCATGACTTTTTAGCTTTGCCAAAAGTCTCTGATGGGGGACCTTGTCAAAAGCTTTCTGAAAGTCCAGATACACTATATCAACCGACTCACCTTTGTCTACCTGTTTATGCACACCTTCAAAAAAACAGATCAGATTAGTAAGACAAGATCTTCCTTGTCTAAAGCCATGTTGGCTGTCTCCCATTAGGCCATGACTATCTACATGCTGTGTAATTTTGTTCTTTATGATGGTTTCTACCATTTTCCCTGGTACTGACGCAGGCTCACCGGTCTGTAATTTCCCGGGTCACCCCTGGAACCCTTTTTAAAAATTGGTGTTACGTTGGCGACCCTCCAATCTTCAGGTATTACAGATGATTTTAATGAAAGTTCACAGATTACCAATAGCAGGTCTGCAATCTCATATTTCAGTTCTTTCAACACTCTGGGATGTATACCATCCGGTCCAGGTGATTTGTTACTATTCAGTTTATCAAATAGTTGTAATATATCTTCCCGCTGTAGCGATATTTCTCTCAATTCCTCTGCAGTATCACCTTTAAATACCACTTCAGTCTTGGGTAACATCCCTACATCTTCCTCAGTAAAGACCGAAGCAAAGAATTCATTCAGTCTCTCTGCTATAGCCTTGTCCCCACTTACTGCCCCTTTTACCCCTCTATCATCTAATGGTCCAATTGACTCTCTCACAGGCCTTTTGCTACGAATGTACTTGAAAAAGTCTTTATTTCGTGTTTTTGCTTCCGTAGCAAGTTTCTTCTCAAATTCCCGCTTTGCCTGCCTTATCAATGCTTTGCATTTAACTTGCCAGTGCTTGTGTTGTTTCCAGTTTTCATCATTTGGCTCTTTTTTCCATGTCCTGAAGGTTGCTCTTTTGGCAGCAACAGCCTCTCTGACCTCACCTTTAAACCATGCTGGCAGTTTTTTGGACTTTCTTCCACTTTTCTTAATGCGTGGAATACAGCTGGTCTGGGCTTCGAGGATAGTATTTTTAAATAACACCCAAGCTTGCTGTAAGTCTTTAACCTTTGGAACCGCTCCTTTTAGTTTTTTCCGAACTATATTCCTCATTCTATCATAGTCTCCCTTTTGAAAGTTAAAAGGTAGTACTGTGGATTCCTTTACTATCTGTCCTCCACTGATTAAATCAAACATGATCATACTATGATCACTATTGCCAAGTAGTCCCAACACCCTTATTTCTTGCACCAGATCTGGCGTTCCACTAAGGACTAGGTCCAGTATGGCTTCCCCTCTGGTCAGTTCATGAATCAGCTGCTCCAAGAAGCAGTCATTTATTTCATCTAGAAACTTTATCTCTTTAGCTTGTCCTGCTGTGAGACTGTCCCAGTCGATACCGGGGTAATTGAAATCACCCATTATTACTACTCTGTTGTGGCTTTTGTTAGCTTCCTTGATTTCTTTGAGCATTTCATCATCCATTTGTTCATTCTGGCCAGGCGGTCGATAGTATACTCCCACTGCCATCACCTTCCCTTTCATAAATGGAATTTCAATCCATAGAGATTCTACAGCAAATTGTGTTCCCTGCAAAACTTTAATCCTTTCTGACTCAATGCCCTCTTTAACATAGAGCGCAACCCCTCCACCAATTTGTTCAGCTCTATCATTACGATATAGTTTGTATCCAGGTATCACAGTGTCCCACTGGTTATCCTCCTTCCACCATGTCTCTGAGAGTGCAATCATATCTAACCTCTCATTTAGTGCTATATATTCTAATTCTCCCATCTTATTGTTTAGACTTCTAGCATTGGCATACAAGCATTTTAGTGACTGTATTTTATTAATTTATTAATAATAATCTGGCTATTGGTAGGCATGGGTAATTGGGAATCTTTATGCTCTGTCTGCTCCTTACTCAAGGGCATTTGGGCTACTATACTCCCTTTTGGAACCTCACTGTTTTTGGTAGTATCCTTCAAGGATACCTTTGTCCGAACCATGCGCTCCTGGGTGACTGTCGGCTTTCCCCTATTTTCTAGTTTAAAAGCTTCTCTATCTCTTTTTTAAAGGTTAATGCCAGCAGTCTGGTCCCATCCTGATTAAGGTGAAGCCCATCCCTTCGGAAGAGCCCCCCCTTTCCCCAGAATGTTCCCCAGTTCCTAACAAATCCAAAACCCTCATCCTTGCACCATTGTCTCATCCACGCATTGAGACTCCGGAGCTCTGCCTGTCTTTTGGGTCCTGCACGTGGAACAGGAAGCATTTCGGAGAACGCTATCCTGGAAGTTCTGGATTTCAACTTCCTACCTAAAAGCTTAAATTTAGCCTCCAGAACTTCCCTACCACATTTTCCTATGTCATTGGTACCAACATGTACCAAGACAGCAGACTCCCCCCCAGCACTATCTATGATCCTATCTAGGCGGTGTGTGAGATCTGCTACCTTCGCACCAGGCAGGCATGTTACCAGGTGATCCTCACGTCCACCAGCCACCCAGCTATCTACATTCCTAATGATTGAATCACCAACTATAACAGCTGTCCTGACCCTCCCCTCATGGGGACATGGCCCTGGAGAAACGTCCTCGGTGCGAGAGGGTTTTACATCACCTGGAGGACAGGTCCTAGTTACAGGATCACTTCCTGCCACACCAGGGTGATGCTCTCCTGTCACGTGACCTCTCTCCTCCATGGCAACAGGGATGCTGCCAGACTGGAGGTGGGACTTCAGGACTATATCCCTGTAGGTCTCGTCCATGTACTTCTCTGTCTTTCTTATGTCTTCCAGGTCTGCTACTCTAGCCTCTAGAGAACGGACTCGTTCCCTGAGAGCAAAGAGCTCCCTGCACTTAGTGCATATGTAGGACCTCTCACCAACTGGGAGAAAATCATACATGTGACACTCAATGCAAAAGACTGGAGAACCCCCATCTCGTTGCTGGACCTCTGTCTGCATCTTAGTTTAAAGCTTGTGTTTAGGTCTTTTAAATTCGGTATATAATAAGGATTGGTGTAGATGCTTATACTAATAAAAGTGTATCTAATACCCCTAATACACCCTGTGTACCTGAAGCTTAATTAATCTCAGGTCCTCTGTGTATGACTGATTTGGATTAAGAGCTGCACCTGAGAGCAGCCCCTTTCCTCTAAGATGTGCAAGTACCTATAAAACTACAATTACCCCAGGGGTGGGTGGGTGCTGGGGAGGGAGGGAGGGAGATAAGTCCTATTAAAGAGGGCAGTTACAAGGTACCCTGTCAACCCTCAGCAGGGGGATGGGGGTACCACACAAAGCCCAGTTAGTTGAGAGAGGCAAGGTAAGTACAGCTGAGAAGGCTGAACTAGCACACCACTAAAAACAAACAATAAATAATTAAACAAACAGTTAGACAAACAGTAAATAATTAAATACACAGCTAGAACTCACAGTAAGATGTCCCAGGAGGCAAATATCCCCTCACTAGCAGAGCTCTGTAAAAGTACAGCCCTTCTCTGGTCAGAGAAAAGCAAACTAAAACAGACTATGCACACGTGGAGAAAACAGGAAGAAGGCTACACAATACCTCAGGGGGAGGGGGAGGAGTCACTCAGGCAGGCAAGGACAGGAAAAAAGTTTAACAAACAGCAGGTTCTGGGGAGAGAGATTTAATTCAAAATGGCTACCACACAAGCCCAGTTAGTTGAGAGAGGCAAGGTAAGTACAGCTGAGAAGGCTGAACTAGCACACCACTAAAACAAACAATAAATAATTAAACAAACAGTTAGACAAACAGTAAATAATTAAATAAACAGCTAGAACTCACAGTAAGATGTCCCAGGAGGCAAATATCCCCTCACTAGCAGAGCTCTGTAAAAGTACAGCCCTTCTCTGGTCAGAGAAAAGCAAACTAAAACAGACTATGCACACGTGGAGAAAACAGGAAGAAGGCTACACAATACCTCAGGGGGAGGGGGAGGAGTCACTCACTCAGGCAGGCAAGGACAGGAAAAAAGTTTAACAAACAGCAGGTTCTGGGGAGAGAGATTTAATTCAAAATGGCTACCACACAAGCCCAGTTAGTTGAGAGAGGCAAGGTAAGTACAGCTGAGAAGGCTGAACTAGCACACCACTAAAACAAACAATAAATAATTAAACAAACAGTTAGACAAACAGTAAATAATTAAATACACAGCTAGAACTCACAGTAAGATGTCCCAGGAGGCAAATATCCCCTCACTAGCAGAGCTCTGTAAGCATTCTCAGTACAGTCCATCTCACTACAGCCCCAACCTTCTGGGTAAATGAAGTCACTATGATTATTAGCACCCCAGCCTTTAGGCTTACCTTTAAACCTAGCTGGTAGAGGTTTTCTCTGTGGCTTGGAACTGGCTGTATGTTCCCAACCTGAGCTGTGCACAGAAGCTTTCAATTGCCTTCCTGGCTTTCTTTCTTTTCTGTACTCCCCAGAATATGGCAGGTAATCCAGACTGCCTTTTCTGTATCCTTTCCTTGGGGTTTCTGTTCTCTTCCTGAAGGGAAGCTCCGTTTGACCCTTCCACGGAGACTCTGTCCTTCTCCTTTCACTGCTCTCTTCACAGCAGCTCTCGTAGCCCACCTGGCTGCCTGCTTGGCTGCTCGTCTCACCTCCTTCACCTCTGCCTTCTCCTAGGCCCTCGCTTAACTCCATAGGCTCAACTGTGACCTCTTTATTAGAGTGAATTCTAGGGTAGAGCTTGACTCCTCCCCCTGACAGGTGTGCTGAATCAACTTGTGACTCATTCTCTAAGTGGTAGCATGAGCGTATCCCTTTCCCTTGTGCTTGGTTTCTGTGGTAACCAGAAGCCATGTGCTCTTGTTTACATCTCAGCACTGCTCCTGTTTCCTGCTTTTTAGCTTCTTCTACCGGGCTGGAAGGACCCACTATGTCACAATATGCATGAGAGAGATTTGTATGTTCTGCCTTCATTGTATGCAAATCTATCTTATGCATATTCATTGTGGGAATCCTGAAAACCTGACTGGCCTGGAGTTCCCCGAGGACTGGGTTGAAAACCTATGGTCTATGCTCTATTTTTATTTCCTTCTTGTAGTTTGTGTATTTTTGAAAACCTCTGCCTGTCCCTCTGGTTCTTCTGCTTGTCTGAGCATGCTCTACATTTCCTAGTGTCCAACACAACCTATTTCCACAGGTTCCATAGTCCACTAGTATATAGGTATTCCGTCTTTCTCTACAAAACTGGGGCTAGTTTTGGGGTGGGTGAAATCTATATGGAGAGCAATGAAGTTCAATTGCTCTACATATAACACTTATACAAACAAGTTAGGCCAATGAAAAAAGTAGGCTTATGTGTATGAGTGGTGACATGGAACCTTCAAGTGACAGGTACCATGGAATATAAACAAAAGGTTAAGCACCATTGCCAATACTTAACTTTATAACGTCTGCAGCAACTTTCACCATAAAGCCCATAACCTTTAGTTAAACATGAAGACATCCAGCCAAATGTTATGCAGAGGGTGACTGCACAGTCTTAGCCCAGACTATGTGGTTATCTACAAACTTAACCATATAAATCATTTTGAATATTTATTTATTATTTATTTATTATTTATTAACAATTCTTATATACCGCACTATTAGACATCAGCGCGGTTTACATTGAACAGAAAACATCCGACAGTTTACACGTGTCTGGTCGTTACATTTAACAGGAAGTATAACTTGGCGAAATAGGGGAAACTAAATACAATGCAGGGTTATCTGATAAAGGATATCCTGGTTAACTATATACAACAGTGGTACAATAGTATATGGAACAACTTGCTATTTACATTGTGAAGTTGGTCTGTTGCAGGGTCTATCTGTTTGACCACTTCTGCTATTCACCTGGGGGTTATGTTCGGAGCTGCCATTGAGATATTTAAGGAAGAGGAAATGCTTTAAAGCCTTTCTGAACTGACTTAGATTAGGTATTGCTCTGATTTGTGCTGGTAAGGTGTTCCATAGAGATGGGGCGCAGAATTGGAAGGCTCTGTTGGCTGTTGACCTCATTGTGTATATTGTGTATATTGACCTCATTGTGTATATTTCCTATTTTGTTTTACAGAATTTCATTTATATATCTTGTCAGATATGCTATAATTACTGAAATTCAAGTTCTTTAAAGGCAACTGTACATTATATAAAAGGCTATTAAAATTGTGTTTGTTCCATAAATTAATGCTGGGCCTTTTATATTAAAATCAAATCTATTACAACTAGATAGGGAATGGAGAAACACATTCAATTCTCTACTATATTCATAGGCACCAGTTGCATAAACCACCTCTATACATTAATTTGATGCTATATAACTAGTGGGTCATTGAATGAGATCAGATCCTGGACACTCTTTATCCTGTGAATGTTGCAACACATTCCAGTACTGTAACAACTCATAGGGCCTGACATGATGACAGGTCACAATTTTTCTAAAGCGACAGACAGAGAACTTCACTTTTTCTCCGAAAAAAATCGAATTGGTGTGAAGCTTATCTATTGTTATTCTCAGCTTCTCCAAGCACATCCCTATATAAACATCCTCGAGTTTAAAAAAAGGGACGCTGGGTGAAATGTTATAAATTGAATGGGCAACATCGATAGAAAAAACATAACCTGTGCCAGAGCAGAAAGGAGGATACGTCTTCCCCGGGTACTCAGTCTTGCTTGTGTACCACTTACTGAACATATTCCGTATGGGGTGTGCCTCAGAATGCATAACGCCAGTGAAAAAATTGGTGGTCCTGTTTTTCCTTATAAGCAGTTCTGTGAGATAAAATGTATTAACAAACATGTCCGTATCTGTCTTCATTACAAAGCTAGTCTGTGGGCAGAAGTGGTGAACCCAGTCTATTCCCATCAGGGTCTTCAATGTCAGGTTATAATAGGAGTCTGTGAAATTTTTCTGGATAATGTCCTTATACTTCCAACTTTCATTTGTGATGCTGACTTTGGTCTTCTTGTTCTGTCTTGCCAAGGTCCCCAAGAGAAAAAAGGACACCACTCGTTTGTTCCCTATTATTCTCTCTTTCCCCCAAGAATTGCGAATCACTGTCCGAGCTTCCAACTGCCAATATTCTGTAGTAACAAGAATAACCAAGAATGGAGGGTTCTGCTTGCAATCAATGGCTGGTAAGAGCAAAAAGGTGTCATTGCCGTTGTAGAAAGGTAGTGAAATGTTAACTATTTCTGTATTGTAGCAAAATAGGCAAAATTCAGGTAAGCTCGAGAGATAGATGCAAGCGAAGAGCAGTACTCCTGTGAAGATGCATACCATTCTAGCTTTACACCGAGCCATCTGAAACAGATAAAGACACGTTACAAATGCTTTGCTCTGCCAACAAATAGCTAATAGAGAACAACATCATCTTCCCAACCCTTTCAGAACTTGGCTTAAATTATCCCACCAGTGTTGAAAGGAACTGTGGAGAAATGGGAATGTTGGGGGTCTCTATATACAGCTTATCTGTAGTTTCCAGTTCATACTTTTACAGAATCTACCAAGTTACAAAACTCCCATACTTTCAACACACTCGCTCAGATATTTCACATGTATAGTGGAGTATGACGTTCAGGTCATACAAGAGGATGGCATTATCCATTGCTATCAGATTATCTTAGATATCCAAAGAACACATTCTAGTTTCACTGTGCAGTTACTGAGGGGTCAATATTCAAAAGATCTTAACCAACAAAGGAGCCCTTTTGCTTACTGCACGCTTAGCACAAAAACTAATGTGCATTAAAAGCAAAGCTTCCATGGTACTGTTGGGAGAGAGCCAGCATGCTCCCAGCAGTTAATGCACAGACAAGTACTCTAACACACAGCACTATTATCGTGGGTGCACTTAACTCCACCTACTGAGATAAATGCACCCATACCAACTGCAACATTGACAGCATACGATATGTCCTTCTGCACTAACTGCATTGTGCTCAACATGCCCACTCTCTGCCTCTAACCTTCCCATTTAGCACACTAATGTGTGACTGGCAGTTGACAAGAAAATCGGCGTACGTCCACTGTCATACCCTCGTGGTTACTGTTACCATAGACCTGAGCTTGCAGTTAAACTTGCACCAAACTGCATGATAACTGCATAGTGCACTTTAGTTAAAGAGCTCCTAATTCCCTCTAAGGTGGATATTCAGTAGCACTATACAGACAGTGACGCTGAATATTTCCTCTAACCATGTTGGCATTATCTGGATAGTGCTGGGGTGGACCGTGGGCAGAGCTGGCACTTACCCAAAAAGAAATGATTTTCAGAGCTGCTATCCACATAACAATCCATATTTCTCAGGACAGCAAAAAAACTGTTCTAAGTGCTATGTGGACTGCCTATCCAGATAGTGGATGAATATCACCACTATCCACATAATGCTGGCGCTAACCACTAAATCCAGATATTCAGCGCCAACCAGCATTTGGATATCAGCACTGAATATCCAGAATATAAGTAATTGCAGCGGTGGGTATTTAAATAAAAATGCTGTCATTAAATATCAATCAGCTAATCTGTAAAAAGGGATTTTCCTTTTCATCCTGCTAGACAAGTCCAGATGAGTGGATTATGCTCACCAGCCAGCAGGTGGGGGCAGACTAGTGCAACTTTCAGTGATGTCATCACTAGTATGTCCACTGATACAACACAGAGAAGCCAGTATTTTTCTGTCTTCTGAAGGTAGCAAGGTATGTGGACCAGTGCAGCTCTGCAGATAGGCTGGTCTCTCCTCTCACAGACTACAATCTTGTGGTCCGCATGACTGAGACATGCAAGCCCAATTTTTACTTGGAGCTCAGGTATGTCCTTGTCTCCTCGAGCTGACAGCTGCCCGTGTCTAGCACTGTTACCCACTCCCCCTGGCAGGTCGGAGGGCAAACAGGATGACCCCCACAGGTGGTAAGTTGGGGCCCATGACTCACTTCTCTCTTGCTATTCTCTATCTGCTTGCTAGTGATTTTTTTCCTTATTGCTAATTTTGCTCTCTTTTGTTGCTTGCAATTAAGAAACTTCAGAGTTTACAAAAGAACTCTACCCCAGCTATTTGAGGCAGTCAGGTCTCCAAGGTATGTGGGGGTAGCTTGCACAGCCTTTCTCAAATTTTACTAGCTGTCGTGACAGGTACATTCCCTTTTTTGTTCAGGGATTTTTTTTTTTCCTGCATTTTTTTTCTTTCCATCTAGCTTTTTACTTCACGTTTTTTTTCCTTTGGATCACATGGAGCTGTGCTGTGATACCGGGTGCAAGGTGCTATGCCTCCCACCAGATTAGGGTTGCCAACTGGCCGGTTTTCAGCCGGCCTGGCCGGTTTTTAGCCGGCCTGGCCGGTTTTTAGCCGGCCTGGCCGGTTTTTCCATGGCCAGGCCGGCTGCCGGCGCAGAGGCAAAACCGGCCCTTGAAAAGCCGGTTTTTTGCTCTGGCCGCAAGATCGGGAGCAGCCAGAGCAAAAAACCTGGCTTTTCTCCCAACCCGGAGGGCTTCAGAGGGAGCCGGGGAAGCCCGCGCGAAGCCCCGGCTCCCTCTGTACAGCCGCCAGCGTGAAGAGCCTTTTCCTTCACGCTGGCGGCTGTTCCTGTGAAGCCGCGATTGGTGGGGGAGGACTAGAATAGATGGGGAATGAGAATGGAGAGGGGAAAAAATATTTTGTGTGGAAGAAAAGTCTATGATGGGCTGGGTATTGGGAGAGTAAGAGGGGCTTGAGAATGGAAGGGTGAAATTTAAATGGATGATAAAGGAATAAGGAAAGAATTGGGGGAAAGAGCAAAAGGGAAACAATCAGTAAGTTAAAGCAGAAATAGAGAGAGAATGGCAAACATCTAAAAGAGAAGAAAGGACAAATGGATAGCTCGCAGAAGACACGAAGAAACCAGAAGAAAGTGACTGGAGCAATTGCAACTGAAAAATAAAACGCCCAAACAGAAGGTAGAAAAATACTTTTTATTTTGAATTTATTAGCTGGAATATGTCTGGTCTGGGAAGTGTGTATTGATAACATCTTTGCGTTTTTGTTTAGTGCAAGAGGAAATTACTTTATAGTTTTATTTCTCCAGTGTTGTACATTTCATGTTTGGATTTTGGGGTTCCCAGTTTAATTATCTGACCAAGGAAGTTAGCCTACACGTATCCTCGGTAATTTTTGTGGGTGGGGCTGGGGGCGGGGCAGGGATGGGACTAGGGGTGGAGAATGGGTGGAGCATGGCAAGCCACAGGTGTCGGGTTTTTCTCAGTGAAAAAGTAGGTAACCCTACTCCAGATGAGCTTCACAACACACTCCTTTTGCTCAGAGTACAATTGGAGCCTCTCAAGGTCTGTTTTTTTTACATGGTCAGGACCCGGCCACAGCGTGCTGAGGGCCGATGCCGATTTTGCTTCCTCTGCAACGTCTCCCAAAGTTTGCCTGCCAACAGGAAAAGCGACAATCTTGGATGGCCAGATGATGCCCAGGGAGGGAGTCACTAGAACAAAAAAGGGCAAACACACTACACAGGAGCAAATCAAAAACAAAGAGTGGCAGTCCATTAAGATAAAGGCAATTTTATCGAAAAATCACAACACGCAGACTGAAGAACATAAGATGACATTTTACTTACCAGTTAATGTCCTTTCCTTGAGTTCTGCTAGACCAGTCCAGACCAGTATTCCCCTACCAGCAGACAGGGGTGGCCCAAGGGGGGTGCGGGGCCATGTGCGGAGACTCGGTGTGGGGCCTCATTTGCATAAGAGGCCTCATTTGCATAAATATTTGCATAATGTTACCATATACTAACTTTAAGTTAACATGCCTCTTAATGAGTGTATGGATAAAGAAAGACTAAAAGATTTCTACATTACTATAATCCAGTGCCAACCGCCAGACACATTAGGAACTACTACAAACACTGCCCATTTAGAACCCATAGCAAACCCGCCGTATCCTAACAGCACTACCAGGACTCACAAAGCACCATACCCTACCTATCAAAAGGCAGCACTGCAAATATTAAACCAATACATTTCAGAGAATAACAATACATGACCTACTGGAGAAAGAGAACAAGTGGCAATGTCAAATAGGAATTACATAAACAGAATACCTCAGCTCAATTACACATGCAGAACATAGACCATCACCAAACAAGGAATCACAATTTAGAAATAGGAAGACAATAATTAAACTGGGAACCCCAAAAGCCAAACTTGGAATGTACAACAACACTGTAGAAATAAAACTATAAATTAATTTCCTTTTGTACTAAACAAAGCGCAGACGTTAATGATGTACATTTCCCAGAGCTGACATATTCCAATTAATAAATTCAAAATAAAGAGATATTTTTCTACCTTTTGTGCATTTTTTTTTCAGCTGCAATTGCTCCAGTCACTTTCTTCTGGTTTCTTCGTGTCTTCTGCTAACTGTCCATCGTCTGCTGTCCATTTGTCCTTTCTTCTCTCCTAGTTTTTTTTTCCATTCTCTCTCTACATCTGCTTTAACATACTAATCTTTCTCCTTTTGCTCTTTCCTCATTCCTATTTCATCCACTCAAATTTTACCCCTCCATCCTCAATCCCCACTTACTCTCCCAATACCCGGCCAATTGTAGATTTTTCATCCCTCCCACACAAAATATTTTTCCCCTCTCCATTTTACTCTCCAAGCCCCATCCCATTCTAATCCTCCCCCAACATCAGCTCCATTCTAGTCCCAGCCTCACCCAGCATCCATTCCCTTCTAGTCCCTGCATCAGCCCATTTCCAGTCCTAGCCCCCCATCAGCCCATTTCCAGTCCTAGCAACCCCCCAACCCAATACCAGTCCTAGCCCCCCCATCAACCCACTTCCAGTCCTAACCCCCCATCACCCCATTTTCAGTTTAAGCCCCCCTATAACCCATTACCAGCCCTAACCCCCCATCAGCCTACTTCCAGTCCTAACCCCATCAGCCCATTTCCAGTCAGTCCCCCATAGCCCATTGCCAGTCCTAAACCCCCCCCCCCATCAGCCCACAGCCCATTACCAGTCCTAACCCCATCAGCCCACCTCAAGTCCTAACCCCTCCCCATCAGCCCATTTCCTGTCCTAGCCCCCCCATAGCCCATTATCAGTCCTAACCCCCCATAGCCCATTACCAGACAGCCCCCATCAGCCCACAGCCCATTACCAGTTCTAACCCCCCAACAGCCCACAGCCCATTACCAGTCCTAACCCCATCAGCCCATTTCCTGTCCTAGCCCCCCCATAGCCCATTATCAGTCCTACCCCCCCCCCCACAGCCCACCAGTCCTAACCCCATCAGCCCACCTCAAGTCCTATCCATTCCCCATCAGCCCATTTCCTGTCCTAGCCCCCCCATAGCCCATTATCAGTCCTAACCCCCCCCCCATAGACCATTACCAGTCCTAACCCCCCATCAGCCCACAGCCCATTACCAGTCCTAACCCCATCAGCCCACCTCCAGTGTTAACCCCCCCCATCAGCCCATTTCCAGTCCTAGCCCCCATAGCCCATTGCCAGTCCTAACCCCCCCAACAGCCCACAGCCCATTGCCCAGGCCTAACCACATCAGCCCACCTCCAGTTTTAACCCCCCATCAGCCCATTTCCTGTCCTAGCCCCCCCCCATAGCCCATTATCAGTCCTAACCCCCCATAGCCCATTACCTGACAGCCCCCATCAGGACACAGCCCTTTAGCTGTCTTAACCCCCCTCATAGCCCATTTCCAGTTATAACCCCCCCAACAGCCCACAGCCCATTACCAGTCCTAACCCCATCAGCCCATTTCCTGTCCTAGCCCCCCCATAGCCCATTATCAGTCCTAACCCCCCCCCCACAGCCCATTACCAGTCCTAACCCCACCAGCCCACCTCAAGTACTAACCCTTCCCCATCAGCCCCTTTCCTGTCCTAGCACCCCCTTAGCCCATTACCCGTCCTAACCCCCCCATAGACCATTACCAGTCCTAACCCCCCCATCAGCCCACAGCCCATTACCAGTCTTAACCCCATCAGCCCACCTCCAGTGTTAACCCCCCCATCAGCCCATTTCCAGTCCTAGCCCCCACATAGCCCATTACCAGTCCTAACCCCCCAACAGCCCACCTCAAGTCCTAACCCCTCCCCATCAGCCCATTTCCTGTCCTAGCCCCCCATAGCCCATTACCAGTCCTAACCCCCCCCAACAGCCCACAGCACATTACAAGTCCTAACACCATCAGACCACCTCCTGTATTAACCCCCCAAGCCCATTTCCAGTCCTAGCCCCCCCATAGCCCATTACCTGTCCTAACCCCCCCATCAACCCACAGCCCACCTCAAGTCCTAACCCCCTCCATAGCCCATTACCAGTCCTAACCCCCCCCCCCCCATCGGCTCAAGGAAAATTAAAAAAAAAAAAAAAAGCTGGCTGCTACCGCTGCCGCTGCCGCCGTGGCAGCAGCAGAATGGGGTGTCCCGCGGGGCCCCCTCTGCCTGGCTGAGTCCCTCCCTCTGCGATGGCTGAGCCCCTCTGTGCCGGCTTTCAGATTCGCGAAGGGAGAGTGTCTCTCTCGCGTCTCTGTTAAGCCCGCTGGGGCTGATGGGAAATTTCCCATCTGCCCCTGCAGGCTTAACAGAGACGTGAGGGAGACACTCTCCCTTCGCGAATCTGAAAGCTGGCACAGAGGGGCTCAGCCATCGCAGAGGGAGGGAGGGAGGGACTCAGCCGGGCAGAGGGGGCCCCGCGGGGCACTCCATTTTGCTGCTGCCGCGGCGGCAGCAGCAGCGGTAGCAGCCAGTTTTTTTTTTTTAATTTAATTTTGAAAAAAAGCAGAATGTTCTTTGCGCGGGGCCCTGTGCAAAAAACATTCTTGCTCAATGGACAGGCCGGCCCTGCCAGCAGATTGGTGGAGACAAAGAAACGATGAAAAGACCAGGTTTCAATGCCATCACTCCCATACTACTATTCACATCAGCCACTAGAGGTCTCTTTAGTATTCATTCCAAAGCATATGGGAGAAACATGGCAAGCTTCACACAACCTCAGTCGCGGGCAACAAGGATCAAGCAACAATAGAGAACTATGTACAGGAAAGCATAAACAGAAAGTTGTCCAAAGAAGATGAACCTTCAGAGCTAAGTATAAAAATTATAGAGATCTCATGGAAAACACAGTGGAAAACAAAGCAAATACAGTTCTAGGGGAGGGCCCTGGACTGGTATAAAAGGAGTCAAGGAAAGGACATTAACTGGTAAGTAAAATATTACCTTCCATATCGTCCTGCTAGATCAGTCCAGAAATTCCTTGTATAAGGGGGAAGACAATGGCATTGGGGTGTACTATCGACTGCCTGGCCAGAATGAACAAATGGATGATGAAATGCTCAAAGAAATAAGGGAAGCTAACAAAAGTTACAAAACAATAATAATAATGATTTCAATTACCCTGGTATCTACTGGGTCACTGTCACGGCAGGACACTGGGAGATAAAGTTTCTAGATGAAATAAATGACTGCTTCTTAGAGCAGCTGGTTCATGAATCAACAAGAGGGGAAGACATTTTGGACCTAGTCCTTAGTGGAACACAAGATCTCTTACAATAGTTAAGGATGTTGGGGCCACTTGGCATGATCAGTTTTGATTTAATAGATGCAGGAAGGACAGCAAGGAAATCCACAGTGTTACCTTTTAATTTTCAAAAGGAAGACTATGATAAAATGAGGAAACTAGTTTATTTATTTTTATTTATTTAGAACACATTTATATACCGCTGCTTCCAGCGATCAGTAGCAGTTTGATTCTTCTTTTGGGGAGGTCGATCAGGACAGGGTGGGGGAGTATATATATAGAGGACTTGGGGGGTCACGGCACACATGGTTAAAGTTTTTTTTTGGGGGGGTAAACATATTTACATTTATATAATACATATTTACAGATTGAGGAAATCACATTATACTTGGCTATACATGGTTACAAGGCGGGTTTACAATGTACGTATTTATCAGTTTACTTTGTTACATTTTCCTGGAATTTGTGACTTATGGCTGGTTGTAATAGCATTTAAATAGGTGGGTTTTTAACTCTTTCCTGAAACTTTTCATGTCCTGGGTTAGCCGCAGGTCAACAGGGAGCTGATTCCATATAATGGGCGCAGCGAAAGAGAAGGCTCTGCGACTTGTACTTGTTTTCACAGTTCGTATTGCGTTAGGGACCTGCAGGGTGCCCAAATTGTTAGTTCTTCTATTCCTATTTGCTGGTTGTGTGTTGATAAGAGAGGACAGGAACGAGGGGGCTATGTCGTTGATCAGCTTGAACGTTGTTACTATCATCTTGTACTGTGCCCTGGCAGCAACTGGAAGCCAATGAAGGTCGATCAATATTGGGGTGATGTGGTCAGTTACTCTTGTTCCCATTATTATTCTAGCTGCGACATTCTGGGCCATTTGAAGGATACCCAGTGATTTTTTGGGTAGACCTTGGAGGATGGCATTACAGTAGTCGAGGTGCGGCATGACTAGTGCTTGAGCCACTGACCTGAAATCGCCTGGTGCTATTATTTTCCTTAGAGGTTGTATCACCCTAAGTTTATAGAAGATGGCCTTGTTTGTTTTACGCAGGTGTTTCTCCATTCTTAGGTTGCAGTCGAGTGTAACACCTAGATATTTGATTTCTTCTTTTGCTTTGTATGTGTTGTTGCACAGGGTGATTGAGTCAGGTGACTTGAAGTTGGGTTTGTTGGACATGTACATTACCTCCGTTGTTTTGTGGTTAGTGGTAGTTAAAAGAAAACTAAAAAAAGCAGCTTCAAAAGTTAAAGATTTACATCAAGGAAGCCCTCACCAACAATATTCCATGCTTTAAGAAAGGTGAAAGGAAGTCCAAAAAATTTGCCTGCATGGTTTAAAGGTGAGGTCAGAGAGGCTGTTGTAGCCAAAAAGCATCTTTCGGGAAATGGAAAAAGGAGTCAAATGACGAAAACTGGAAGCAACATAAGCACTGGCATGTTAGATGCAAGGCACTGATGAGGCAGGCAGAGAGAGAATTTGAAAAAAAGATTGCCAAGGAAGGAAAAATGTATAATAAACACTTCTTCAAGTACATTCATAGCAAAAAAAAATAATGTGAGAGAGTCAATTAGACCATTAGATGATAGAGGGGTACAAGGGGCACCAAGAGGGGACAAGGTCATAGTGGAGAGATTGAATGAATTCTTTGCTTTGATCTTTACTAAAGAAGATATAGGGAAATTACCCATGACTGAAATGGTATTTAAAGGAGATGCATCAGAAGAATTGGAAAAAATATCAATAAACCAGGACGATGAATTACAACTCTTTGATAAACTAAAGAGTAGAAAATCACCTGGACTGGATGGTATACAGTCGAGGGTGTTGAAAGAAATGAAATGTGAGATTACAGATCTACTATCAGTAATCTGTGAACCATCATTAAAATCATCTTTAATACCTGAAGATTGGTGAATAGCTAATGTAACACCAATTTTTAAAAAGGGTTCCAGGGGTGAACCGAGAAACTACAGACTGGTAAGCCTGACATCTGTACTGGGCAAAATGGTAGAAACTATTATAAAGAAGAAAATTACTGAACATGTAGATAGTCATGATTTAATGGGACAAAGCCAACATGGATTTAGCCATGGAAGGTCTTGACTTACTAATCTGCTATATTTTTTTGAAGGTGTGAAAAGACAAAAGGTGAGTCAGTTGATACAGTGTATCTGCAATTTTCAGAAAGCCTTAGATAAGGTCCTTCATGAGAGACTCTTGGCGAAATAATAAACACTTCTTCAAGTACATTCATAGCAAAAAAAAACCTGTGAGAGAGTCAATTGACCATTAGATGATTGAGGGGTAAAAGGGGCACCAAAAGGGGACAAGGCCATATTGGAGAGATTGAATGAATTCTTTGCTTTGATCTTTACTAAAGAAGATATAGGGAAATTACCCATGACTGAAATGGTATTTAAAGGAGATGCATCAGAAGAAAAGTCATTGGATAGGAGGCAGTGTATTATTGTAGATCAGGAACTGGTTTAAAGATAGAAAGCAGAGGGTAGGGCTAAATAGCCAATTTTCCCAATGAAGAAAGGTGAATAATGGGGTACCCCAGAGATCGGTGCTGGGGTTGCTGCTTTTTAACATATTCATAAATGGTCTGGAAATGGGAATAACAAGTGAGGTAATCAAATTTGCAGATAACACAAAATTATTCAAAGTTGTTAAAACCCAACAGGATTGTGAAAAATCGTAAGAGGGACATATGAAAGGATCCAATGTTTTTTGAGAACACCAGATGGAAAACCTGCACCATTTAAAAGCGTAAGAATGTCTGGTTGAATCCTTTCTTAAAGATAAAACGACATGCGTTCTCTTGGAGATTTAAGTAGGAGAGGACAAAGCATTCAGCCTCCATGCCATTAAGTGGAGCGGCTTAAGGCTGGGTTGCAGAAGGGTCCCCTGATCCTGGGAGAGTAGTGTCGCTGAATAACACAGCCTGAGGGGAGGTGCTTGAGCAAATTGAAGAAGCAGAGGAAACCAGGGTTGTCTGGGCTAGTAAGGCGCAATGAGAATCATTCGTCCCTGGTTGGCCTGGAGTTTGAATAATGTTTTTGCAATTAGTGGAGGTGGACAGAAAGCATAAAGGAGCTCCTGACCCCAATGGATGAGGAACGCATCCTACGATTCCCTGTGAGGAGAAGGAATCCTCGAGCAAAAATGAGATAGCTGGGCATTGAGAGGAGAAAAAAGAAGTTGATTAGTGGTGTCCCACAGAAGGTGGAACAAGTATTGGGTTACTTGAGGTTCCAGTATCCACTCGTATGGATGGAGGATTTGGCTTAGCCTGTCGGCTAAGTGATTCTCTGCTCCCAGAAGGTAGACTCCCTGAAGATGAACTCCTTGAGATATTTCCCATTTCCAAAGGTGAATGTTTTCTCTGCATAGGACTTGAGAGCTTGTCCCTCCTTGCTTGTTTATGTAAAAGATAGCCACCTGGTTGTCCATCTGTAAATTTTATTACCTCACTTGTTATTCCCATTCTCAGGGAAGAGACTGTCCCCTGAGTTAGCGAGAGAAGACTCTGATGGCATTGAAGACTGCTCTGAGCTCTAGAAGATTGATCTATAGGAGCGCTTCCTGAATGGACCAAAGGTCCTGAGTTGTTATGCCATTGAGATGGCTTCCACAGCCTAGTTTTGATGCATCAGTCAGTAATATAGACTGCAGTGCAGACTTCTGAAAAGGTGACCTTTCGACTAGATTCTGTGGTGTGCACCAGCAATGAAGATCTGCTCTCATTTCTGGAGTGATACTGATGAGGTTGCATAGGTGACATGTGGACTGCTTCCATTGCTGTGAGAGAGTCCACTGTCCAGTCCTCATGTGGAGACATGCGTGAGGCACTACATGGATTGTGGAAGACATGTGGCCTAAGAGGCGTTGAAATGTTCTTGCCGTAACTGATGCTTGTTGCTGAACTTGTGTGGCTAAGGTAATGAGAGACAGAAATGGCAGAAATGCTCTGCTTCTTACTGTGTTTGAATGAGCTCCTATGAACTTGTGGTCCTGAGTTGGCCTGAGATGTGATTTTGGATAATTTATTACAAAACCTAACTCCTGGAGGACATAAATGGTTTTGTTTAGGGCGGAGGTGACTGCTGAGGTGGAGTCTGCCCTTAAGAACATAAGAACACACAAAGCGAGAGACGTGTGTTGGTCACAGGTGCCTTTATTGATAAACCCAATGTTAAAAATATCATACAGATAAGAAATAAAAAGTTGGATAAAAATGACTAAACTATTATAAACAAAATAATATCGTATTAAAACTTATATGGAAATAAACACATTAAAACCATATATAAAACAAAATATAATAATATAGTAATTACTAAAAAACAGAACATAATAATATAGTAATTGCTAAAAAACTAAAATTCGTAGGGCAGAGGATGGATACTAACAATATGGAATGGACCATAAAAACCAGGTGGAACATGTAAATGCAAACAAACATACTAATATGTGTAAGTAAAACAAATGATGAACTTAAGAAATAGGAGAAACATGTAAAAGCAAATAACAAATAAAATATATACTTCCTAATTGCACCCTGTGGTAATCTTTTAGAGAAATATCACCTGCCTGGCTCTCTTTTCTAAAAACATTAAATGTAATAATGACAATGCATAAATAAATGACGAGAGGGGGGAGGGGAAAGAGGGGAAGGAGGAGGAACACTCTACCTGACAGCATGAGAGCCATGAGTGACATAAAAGATTTCAAGCATATGCTCAAGACCATACTATTTGTCCAATACTATGGACCCTCCCAGAGCATATAAATCAAGCTATGAACATGATTGCATACAATAAGGAATGTCTCAGTGTAAATTGTCATTGATATTTATTCCTCCCCTGTACCCATACCTTCCCCAGTATCTTTCCTCGCTCCTACCCCATAAATGTGCATAACGTATTTACATGTAAACCACTTTGATTGAAGGAAAAGGTGGTATATAAAACTGGTTAAATAAATAAATAAATTAGGAAATATCTGGAGTAGAATACCAGGCCCTGCTGGGCTGAGGGAACCTCCTCTGTGGCTCCTTGTCTCAGCAGTGAGTGGATTTCCTGCTGAAGCAGGGAGAAGTGAAAGGAGATCCAAGGAGCGTTGTCCCACAAAGTGGGTGGGAGGAAGAGTCTGGAATTTTAGCTGTAGGCCCTGACTGACAAGATGTAGGGTCCAGGGTTCAGAAGTGATGTTGATCCAGTGGTGTGCGAAATGCACTAGTCTTCCTGAAATCATGGGAGGACGAAATATTATGGGAGATTGGCCATACTCCATTTGAAGCAGTCAAAAACTCTGAGGAGGTTGAGTATCATTGTAGGCTGTGGTTTAGTAACCTTAGGCTTCCTGACCTGTTTCTGGCCTTGTTGTCTCTGTTGCTATTGTGGGGCAGAGTAGCCAGAATAGGTCTAATATGGGGAATAAAACCTCTTCTTAGAGAAGAACAGTTTCTTAGTAGTAGTCTTCTTTTTAAAAGAGTCTGTTGTCTTCCTTGATAGCCTCTTCATGCTGAGGTCATCAGTTTCTATCTCACCGGCCTTCTCCCTCCACCTCTGGCCAAAGAGGTTCTCATCATTACAGGGTATATTTATTAATTTGTCCTGGACCCACTGTTCCAGGTCAGTTGCTTGGAGCCATGCTGTTCTCCTAGCCCCTATGTGGGCTGCAGCAGATCTGCTATTGGCCTCAAATGCATCAAATGCTGTTCTTGTCAAGAACTTTGATGTATCTGGGCATGTGTCACTAAGACCTGATGAGCTGCCTGCTTCTCAGGGGGCAACAAGGTGGCAAACTCTGACAAATCCCTCGATACATCCTTGAGAAATATGCCCATATATAGCATATATGAGTCTATGCTAGAGGCTAGCATGGAAGCTTGGTAGCTTCTCTGCCAGGAGGCACCAAGGACTGATTTTTCTGACTTTTAATCCTCCTCATGGCGCACTCCACAACCATGGAGTACATAAGAACATAAGAACATAAGATATGCCATACTGGGTCAGACCAAGGTCCATCAAGCCCAGTATTCTGTTTCCAACAGTGGCCAATCTAGGTCATATGTACCTAGCAGCTTCCCCAAGGGACACAGGTTCCACAATGCTTGTATTGGTTCAAGCATTGATATCCTGGGTCCCTTCTTAATAATGGCTTATGGACCTTTCCTCCAGGAACTTGTCCAAACCTTTTTTAAACCCAGCTACACTAACAGCCTTTACTACATCCTCCGGTAACAAATTCCAGAGTTTGATTACACGTTGAGTGAAAAATATTTTCTTTTATTAGTCTTAAATAGCTTACCCTGTAGCTTCATTGCATGTCCCCTAGTCTTTCTATATTCTGATAAGGTAAACAATCGATCTACGTTTACCCGTTCCACTCCGCTCATTAATTTATAGACTTCTATCATATCTCCCCTCAGCCGTCTCTTTTCCAGGTTAAAGAGCCCTAACCTTTTTAGCCTTTCTTCATAGGAGTATCCTTCCATCCCCTTTACCATTTTGGTGGCTCTTCTCTGAACCTTTTCTAATAACTCTATATCCTTTTTAAGATACGGCGACCAGAATTGCACACAATATTCAAGGTGCGGTCTCACCATGGAACGATATAGAGGCATTATAATATCCTTTGTTTTATTTTCCATTCCTTTCCTTATCATACCTAGCATTCTATTTGCTCTCTTGGCCGCCGCTGCACACTGGGCTGAGGGTTTTAACATGGTATCCACAATGACGCCTAAATCTTTTTCCTGGGTGGTGGTTCCTAATGTGGAACCTTGCATCGTGTAACCATAGTTTGGGTTGTTCTTCCCTAGGTGCATAACCTTGCACTTTTCCACATTAAATTTCATCTGCCATTTTGATGCCCAGTCTTCCAATTTATCAAGATCCTCTTGCAATTTTCCACAATCCTCTTGGGTTTTAACAACTTTAAATAGTTTTGTGTCATCTGCAAATTTGATAACCTCACTCGTTATTCCACTTTCCAGGTCATTTATGAATATGTCAAAAAGCAGCGGACCCAGCACAGATCCCTGGGGTACACCACTATTCACCTTTCTCCATTGGGAAAATTGGCCATTTAGCCCTACCCTCTGCTTTCTATCTTTTAACCAGTTCCTGATCCACAATAGTACACTGCCTCCTATCCCATGACTCTTTAGTTTTGCCAAAAGTCTCTCATGAGGGACCTTGTCAAAGACTTTCTGAAAGTCCAGATACACAATATCAACCGACTCACCTTTGTCCACCTGATTATTCACTCCTTCAAAAAAACATAACAGATTAGTAAGACAAGATCTTCCTTGTCTAAAGCCATGTTGGCTGTCTCTCATTAGTTCATGACTATCTACATGCTGAGTAATTTTATTCTTTATGATGGTTTCTATCATTTTTCCCGGTATTGACGTCAGGCTCACCGGTCTGTAGTTTCCCGGATCACCCCTGGAACTCTTTTTAAAAATTGGTGTTACATTGGCGATCCTCCAATCTTCAGGTATTAGAGATGATTTTAATGATAGTTCACAGATTACTAATAGCAGGTCTGCAATCTCATATTTCAGTTCTTTCAATACCCTTAGATGTATACCATCCAGCCCAGGTGATTTGCTACTCTTCAGCTTATCTAATAGTTGTAATACATTTTCTCGATATATCGATATTTCCTTCAATTCTTCTGCACCTTTAAATACCACTTCAGTCATGGGTAACATCCCTACATCTTCCTCAGTAAAGACTGAAGCAAAGAATTCGTTCAGTCTCTCCGCTATCGCCTTGTCGCCTCTTAGTGCTGCTTTAACCCCTTTATCATCTAATGGACCAACTGACTCTCTCACAGGTTTTTTGCTACAAATGTACTTGAAAAGGTCTTTACTTTGCGTTTTTGCTTCTGCAGCAAGCTTCTTCTCAAATTCTCCCTTTGCCTGCCTTATCAATGCCTTGCATTTGACTTGCCAGTGCTTGTGCTGTTTCCAGGTTTTGTCGTTTGGCTCTTTTTTCCATTTCCTGAAAGATGCTTTTTTGGCAACAACAGTGTGGGGAAGTTGTGGTTTTTGGAAGCCTGGGGAGGGAGGAAACCTATAAAGGGTAATCGAGCCTCTTGCTCACTGCAAGGGTTGGCATGGGGGCCTCCCACATTCAAGCAATAAGGTTCTTAAGATATTGTGTACTAGGAAGGTAGCAACCTCTTTCGGTGCTGATGGGTATTGGAGTATATTGAACTCTTCTGCTCTTGGCTCCATTTTCTGTAGACACTAAAACATAGAGAGCTGCCAGCATGTCCTTAATAAAATCTTGAAAGGACATGTCTTTGGGCAGTGAACGTCGATGTTCATAAGGAGGCAATGGATCTGACGGTACCTCTTTGAGTGTATTGGAATCAATGGATTCACCTCAGAGGCCTCCTCAGAATCGGAGTCTGGAAGGAAGTCAAAATAATCTCTATGGGATGTACGATACCTTCGCTTCTCAGAGTCTCGCTGTTTGGATGTAGAGGGTATGGGACCCGATGGCTGCTTTGAGCTATGTGAAGCAGGGGATGCCTGCAAAAGAGTGTCAAGCTCTGTGACCACCGTCAGTATCAATGGAACCAGTGTCGGTGCAGGCTGCAGAGTACTCAATGCCACCGACATTACTGCTGCTAAGAGTTTAGCAATGCTACGCTTGATGGAGATGACACGATCATCCAATGATGGTACCAGGGGAGGTGTGGCTCCAAACACAGCTGTGTGGGCCACAACTCCCAATAACGGTATTGGGGGCTTTACTGAACAATGGACCCTGGGGGCATCCCCGAACCTCTGTGAGGATTTGGAGGTGACACATACTACCGGGTTTGCTTCGATGGACGTCAGCATCGGAATGTGATGAATGATGGTGCCGGTGCTGACGCCGATGCTCATGCCCGAAGCCAACGTCAACCTGGAAGTCAATGACCTCGATGCCGAGGCAGATGTCTTCTTTTTCTTAAGCACTGGTGACTCTGAGCATTGCTTTTCCTTTGGTAGTGATTACTTAGATGCATGGGAAGACTTTGATGGAGTCGATGCCCCCGAGGAGTGCACCGAAGGAACTGAGTCTGTAAGAAACAGCTTAGCCTTCTGTTTGTCCCAGTTCTTCTGACCTCTGGAAGTCATATGGAAAAGGAGAGACAAGAATCAATGTCGTGGTCTAGGCCTAAACATTTTAGGCACCAGGAATGCTTATTAGTGATGGAAATTGTAAGATAACATATGCTGCATAGCCTGCTGTAGATAACATATACTGTAGATAACATATGCTGCATAGCCTGCTGTAAATATAACATATGCTGCATAGCCTGCATATTCCACTACTACCTCTTTGCTACCTCACTAATACCTCATTGCTGTAAAGATAACATATGCTGCATAGCCTATTGACTCCATTACTCCCTCATTGCTTGTAAAATAACATACTGCATAGCGTGTAGACTCAATTACTAGCTTAGAGCTACATGAGAGGAGGAGAGACCGAACAAATAGAGCAGGCAAATTTAGAGCTATAAGAGAAGAGTCAAACACCCACCACCACTGAGCCACAATTCAAGCCAATACCAGATCAGTAAATTGCAAAAATGCACTCCACTCCCCACTACCTCATTGCCTACCTTACACTCCTTCACACTTTCACACCCTGCACACAGGGCATCAGACTCAAAGCAAATCCCCTTGTTCCACCTATATATCACCCAACCTGTATGGGCACCAGGCTCATCCCTTTCTAAAGAACACCAGCATACTAAGCCTGCAGTTCACAAACCGCACAATGCTACACATACTACGCCCACTCATCTCACAAATAGTGTACACACCAACCCAATCATAATGGCCAACATTAGGTGTACTTTAATAAACGCCAGATCAATCAGGAACAAACCGAATACTATCCTCGACCTCATCCTCAACAAAAAACTGTATATAATCTGCATCACTAAGACCTGGCTAGATGACTCAGGCCAGGTCATATTAAATCAAGTAACCCCAACAGGCTACTCAGCATTCAATTGCATCAGGGCACAAAAGAGAGGAGAAGGTGTGCTAATACTGGCCAGAAAGGAATACAGATTTTAAAAAATCTCTGCCACTAATACGATTGAATCCAATACAATCACCATAGCTAACAAGTACCTAAGCACTTCCCTCACCTACAGACCTCCTGGAGCCACAACTGAACATCTCTCCACGGTACTTGAAGCAATATGTGCACACAGCAGAATACACAAACCCCTCATTATACTAGGAAACTATAACCTAACCTCCGCACCCACCAAGGAAACCGCAGCATTCCTAAAAGCCATGGAGTCACTAAAATATTGCCAGACAATCAATGCACCAGCATGGTACAACTCCGGATATGGTCTTTATTCCAATACACATGGTGGAACAGGGCAAGGCCACAACACCAACAATCACACCGGTCCCTTGGTCAGATCATCATGTGATTGACTTCACCTTGACCCTGAATAACCCCACCCAACACATGGAAGATGAGAGCATAGCCAGGCATTTTAGAGCCTTCAACAAAGACTCATTCATAAACAAAATCATTCCACAACTCCAGTGAGAATACAGCACCCTTGACCTAAGCATAGAGAAATGGAACTCCATAATATCTAATGCAGCATCAGCCCCTACGAGTACAGAACCACAAGCACGCAGAAGGTCCAGTGACCCCTGGTACTCAAGTGATATCAGAGATGCAAAACGCACTCTCCGAAGACTGGAGAGAAAATGGAGGCGGAACAAGTCGCATAACTCCCTGACTCAATATAGAGCAAAGTGACTGGAATATAACAAAATGATAAATGAGCGTAAACAGCAGCACCATACCAACCTTATCATGAAATCTGCCAACAGACCGAGAGAACTCTTTAGCATTGTCCAAAAGCTTACTAAGGACACCACACAGCACTGTACCCACCATCTTGACCCACAGTAATTTGCGGACTACATGAAATCAAAAAACACTATCCAGACATGCTCCATCACACCACAGACAGATGACCATGAAATGAAAGTGCAGCATCAAACCTGGGAGGACTTCAGCATATCATCAACACATCAAGTAGGGGACATAATAAATGGACTCAACACAATAACCTCACCGTCAGACCCATGCCCAGTGTCTTGGCTCAAAGCAACAAGATGCCAGCTCTCCCATCACATTCACAAAATCGTCAAAGATTCACTCCAACAAAGATACATGCGACAATCCCTGTAGCATGCCATGATACGACCGATACTTAAATGCAACAACCTAAACCCCTCTGAACCAAAATCATACCATCCCATCTCCAGCCTACCATTCCTTGCGAAAATCGTTGAAAAGACAGTGCAAAGGCAACTTCAGGACCATATTGACATGAATGCCCCACTGGACATCATATCAGTATGGCTTTAAACCCCAGCATGGTGTGGAAACACTACTCACTTCCCTCGTTGACAATCTCCTAAGAGGCATGGATAACATAAAGAACGGATTCCTGCTAGTGTTCATGGACATCTCGGCAGCCTTTGACACTGTGTCCCACGCCAAGTTACTGCAACGCCTGCAGCAGATAGGAATATGCAAGAATACTCTGAAGTGGTTTACCTCCTACTTGGAAGATCGAACGCAACAAGTCAAATGTGCCCAAAAGAAATCACTGCAGTTCCCCATCACGCAGGGAATACCACAAGGTTCAGCCCTGTCATCAATGCTCTTTAATATTTACATACAACCCATATGCAACATCATCAAATGCCACAAACTCCACTATCACATCTATGCTGATGACATCATGGTGTATGCTCCAATCAACCTACTAGCACTCAACACCACAACAATAACCAGATGCCTTGAAGACATGAATGCCTGGTTCACATCCAATAACCTGACAGTAAACTATGATAAAACTGCGGCAATGTTCGTCACCAGGAACCCCACCTTCATTCCACCACAAACTATGACCATTCTAGACAAACTCATAGTAGTCAAAGATGAAGTTAAGTACATGGGCATTACAATTGACAGAGCTCTGAACCTGAAATCCCACATCACCAAAACCGCATACAAAGCCTATCAACGTTTGAGGACCATCAGAAAGATAAAGCCAATACTCTGCCATGACCACTTCCGCACAGTGTGCCAAGCACTCATCACACCTCTGCTTGATTACAGAAACTCGTTATATCAAGGCCTCCCTCAGCAGACTTTACACCCACTCCAAATGGTACAAAATACTGCAGCACACATCATTACAGACGCTCCAAGAACTGAGCACATCACCACCATGTTCCAGCAACTGCACTGGCTCCCATTGATGGCCAGAGCAAAGTTTAAGACAATCGTGATCATCTTTAAAATCATTCACCATCTCTCGGCAGATGCACTACAAGATATCATAGCAAGGGATATCAGCAATAGACCAAGAAGGACCAATAATGACAACATGATCATCACACCTGCAGGATAGCACAAGACTAAACAAACAACTTCAAGTAGAGCTCCTTCATTACTGGCGTCCACACTCTGGAACTCCCTCCCAACGAGCCTGAGGGCATTAAATGACATCATAGACTTCCGCAAGGCCCTTAAAACCCTGCTCTTTACAGAAACCTATCAGCAGACAGACAACAGTCTCCACCCGAAAGCTAATGCAACTACCTCCGCTAACTCGATACCCACTCATCCCAACTAGACAAACAAGTTCACTGTATAATGTTGTTAAGTACCCTCATGTTAAATGTAACCCTCCAATTGTGCTGTCTAAATGTTGTTAAGTACCCTCATGTTAAATGTAACCCTCCAATTGTGATGTGACCACTTTAATTGTAGGATAAGGTGGTATACAAATCTGTCTAAATAAATAAATAAATTGTGCTGGAACACTTGGAACATTTTTTTAACCCACTTCGGAGTTTCTCCATATTTGTGAATAATATGGAGGCAAAATTGAATTGGGCAATGGTGCCTGAGGAGGCCGTGGGCTTCAAACAAAGGTTTGTGAAAAAAGTAAAAAAAGAAACAAAATTTATGAAAAATTAAAAGGGGAACCGGAATCGATGGGAGTCAAGTCGGTCGATGGGAAGGCAACCTAAGTACTTTTGATGAAGAAAACATTTGAAGTCTCTAGACACATCTGACAGGGACAAGGTCCCAATGGCTCCAAGGAAAAATATGACTGAGGAGACCAGGAGAGAAGGTGGGAAGGCAGCCACGCCTGCATGGAGGAATGCGCCCAAAAGCATTCCTACTGGATGCTGGGGAGTGTTCCTATGCCAGGCTCCTTCTGTGCAGACGTCACCCCATATGTGAAGACTGACTTCCTGCTTGTTCCTGGAGATATGACAAAAACACTAACAGCCTGCTCTACTGTTAGAGGTTGCCACCTTAAACGCAACCTTTAACAGCACACTGAGCATCAAAGAAAAGATTCTATATAGTAATGCACAAACAGCAGATTAAAACAACAGAGTAAGATTGGATTTAAAAACATTCTAACCCTCAAATACAAAGGAATTATACTGAGAAGGGCAAAATAACTTATTACAAAAAGTTAGCTATCCACGGTGCAAGAGCATGATGCCCTTCTGAAACCAGGCACGCTTCCAAAACCAACTCCAAAGGCTGCTAAAGTCAATGCTATTTAGAAAAACCATAAATGAGTCCATATTCAGGCTGGATGCAAAGGGCATAAAGACAGATAAGCTCATAAATCGTCATTATTTAAAGGGGGTTTCTACAAAGAGGTATATGCAGAAATATAATTGCAGAATATCAATTAAGAGGGAGGCAAGATGGCATCTGTGGAGGTGGTGTTTGAGTGAGCTCTCTGCACCTTCTGCTAAGTTGTCTGCCTGAATTATCTTACCTGCAGCAATACCTGGTAAGAGGAAGGGACAATCCAAGTGAGTCCTGACATTAGGGGAGACTCCATAAAGGGACAGACAAAGCTGCAAAACTGCCCGAGATTCACTCGATTGAATATAGCAAAAGCTGTGGCTAGTGCAGAGTCTTCATACATGATTAGAGTGATTAGAGCGCTGAAGATGTTTCTTTTAGCCATGAAAAAAAGCAAGCAGCTCCCTCCCCCCCCCCCCCCACCTACTGTAACCCGAAAGTGAATACACTGGGTATGCTACTACATCTCTGCAAGACACAAGTGCAGGTCAAGGACTCAAGGGACAGTCCCCAATAACCTCCTCATTGTTAGATCTGGGCACTGTACTCTGGAGAGAGCCCGAGCTGCGGAATCAGCAGGGAGTGGATAGAACCTCCGGATATGTCGCTGGGTGGGTACAAACGCCTGCTGAATTCACTATGGACAATCTGTGGAATTCCCTGAAAACCCTGGAGTCTTTCCTAGCAGGTTTGATAACCACTTTAAAAATGGACTTAGAGGTTTTTCTGCTTAGCTTCCCGTTCAGAATCAGCATTTAAGCAATGTGGAGGGTAGGCTGGAAGACAATGAAAGACCTCATGGAAAAACTAATTGTGACTCAAATTAAAGAAAAGGAGATATTAAACTGAAGGACTGATTTTTTGGAAAATTAGTCGAGAAAGAACAATTTACATATAATAAACTTTCCCAAGTATCCTTTAATCACTCCAGCTTCCGTGGTTAGAAAGCAGCTGAGAAAGGTTTTACATTTTCTCTCAGATAATCTTCCGCCCATAGTCAGTCTATTATTTATCACTTCCTGGAAGATGCAAGACCCCTTCTTTGCAAGGGCAGGAGGAGAGTCATTTGAACTTGAACAGCTTCCTTGCATCATCTTTGGAGATGGTGACAGAGCGGATAACTCTGGTGGCTACTTTTGTCTTTCAATCTGACTGGGATGCTATTTTGCATTTGTTTTTTCACAATATTCATTTTCTTTTTCTGGATGCAAATGTAAGAATTTGTCCTGATTTTTCACATAATATGCAATCCTGTAGGCGGCTTTGGGTTTTGGAACTGGATTTGCTCTGAAATTTCTTTGTAAATGTGTTATATCTTTTGGTGGTAAAGTTTATAGGGGGATATTCAAAGGCATTTACACAGTTTGTACACCTGCAAACAGTGTAAATGCCGCTCTGCGGGATATTCTGCGGCACTACTGGTTAGTACTGATGAATGTCCATGGGTGCCACTGCTACATGCCCCAATTCTAACTGATTAGCACTGGGGCAATCAAGGGGCATTCCAGAGCGTCACCCGTCGCTAATCATGCAGTGGTGATATTGAGCCACTGCCTGGTTTGCTATACACGGTAAAAAGCCAGACGCAGGAAACACTGTCCTAATTTTCACCGCAGAAGATAACCAAACCAGGCAGCAGCTGAATATTACTGCTGCCTGGTTAGCTTCACGGCAATCCGGACAACCAGGATATTCAATGCTGGAGCCCGGATATGGCCTCGGCTCTGGAAGTCCAGAGCTGGCGACTAACTGCTTTAGCAGCACTAGCCACCGGCGTTGAATATTGGGCCCTATATCTTTTTTGATGTCAGTCAGCTTCTTTTCTTGTGGCTAGAGAGGAAGTACAGGTTACAATAGGAAGCACCATGAAAATGTGTGATCCAGCTGCTTCTGTTTAATTCAATCCTACATCAGTTGTATGTTCACTTTTTCCTTTTTTGTATGTATTTTCCTATGTACTCCCCCTATTGATTGTCGTCTAACAAGCTTTTGAGATTTAGGTTTTGTTATTATAATTTTCCTATTATATATCAATAGTGATATGTATAATATGATAATCTTTATAAATTAAGAAAAATAAGAATATCCATTAAGCTGCAGACAGTGATAAGAATTACAAAGCTTATATTACCAAAAGGACTGAATCTATAAAAACACAGTCTCAATTTCCAGACAAACTGCATTTACAAGCAGACAAATCCATAAGAATGCACCAATACATTTTTGTACTATTTCATTGTATTTTGATACAATTTAACAGGGGAAGGTAGTGCCTGCTGGGTATGTACTCCAGGAAGGTCTTTTGGCAATGTTTTTATATTCCTACATTTTTTAGTATATATTAGCACATTCATATGGCACTGGACTGCACACATAGGCCATGGTAGGCAGATCTCTTGAGCCTGTTGGCAGGGTCCCCTGTCTTGCTAACTCAAGAGAGCAGTTTTCTGCAGAAAGGGACCCTAAAGATGGAAGATCCCATTACCTTCTTGCTTATGGCATGGCATTTGAGAAGGGCAGGCTATCCAAGAAGGGCTATGCTGGAGCAGTATTGGACATCTTTTTCAAAGCCTGGAGGGCCTCTACTTCCTTGGCCTATTGAGAGTGTGGAAGGTCTTCAAGAAATGGTGTTCCTCTCAGGCCCTACATGCCAGGAAGGCAGACATAGTCACAATTTTGTCCTTCTTACAGTCTGGGTTGGACTAGGATTTATCTTTGAACTCTCTCAAGGTTAAGGTGGTGTCCTTAGTGTGCTGCCTTGGGCGTGTTCAATGCATATCCTGGAGGTGCACCATGACATCTCCCACTTCTTCAAGGGAATGGAGAAATCTGTTTATCAGTGCGCAAATGGTTGTTCCTCAATGGAGTCTTTCTGCGCTAAAATGTCAGAGGACCTTCGGGTGCACCCCTTGCTGTGTCTGGTGGATGTGAGGAGGGCATTTGTGAGATACCCGGAGATTAGTGATTCCTTCTGTCAGTCAGATCATCTCTGTGTTCTCTTGAGCAGCCTGAGGAAAGGGCAGATCACTAAGCCCTCAATTGCCAGCTAGATTAAGGAGGCTATTAGTTCAGCCTACCTTCTATATGGGAAATACAGTATGTGCTGGAGGGGATTCAAGCTCACTCCACTAGGGCATCTGTAAGATGGCTACTTGATCATCTCTGAACACCTTTGTAAAGCACTACGAGTTGCATGTAAGAGCTAGAGTAGATGACACCCTTGCAGGGCACTTCAGTCCAGAGCATCATCTTCTCCCACTCTGATTCTGACTGCTTGGGTAAATTCCATTCATCTTGATTGGTCTAGCAGGATGATAAAGGAGAAATTTATTTGGTAATTTTATTTCCATGCATTCTCTTAGACTAGTGCAGGACACGCCCTGGAAAATTATTCCTACAGGATTGGGACCCCTGCTGCCTCTTAATTGCATTGCCACTATCAGTGTTTGATGCAGTCAACTGTAGTAAGAGAGCCAAATATTTTGTTCAAAATTATAATTTTGGATTTTTTTTCTGAATTTTTCAGTCTTGCTTTCTGTTTGGGAAGTGACATACTGGCTTCTCTCAGTGCTACACTAGAGGATATACTAGTGATGACATCACTGAACGATTCTCTAGTGTGCTTCCATCTGCTGGTTGGGGAGCATAATTCACTCTTTTAGGTGGTCTAGCAGGATTCAATGAAAGAAAATTATCAGGTATGTAAATTTATCCTTAACCAGTAAACTGAAGCAGATATGAGTCCAAAACCACACAGACGTCACATACAAGATATCTAAGAATCATTTTAAGACATAACCGCCTTAGATTAAAAGCGGTATATAAAACCCTGTTAAATAAATAAATAACATAAGAAAAGCCATGCTGATTCAGACCAAGATCAATTGAGCCCAGCATCTTGTCTCCAACAGTGGCCTATCCAGATGACACATACTTGCCCGAATCCAAGAAGTCTGGAAAGAAGTCCGTCATCATCTGGAAGGCAGTGTACATTAATGCCCATAGTATGGATTCTAGATGTTGCGGATTTAATGGAAGAGGTTAACTTGGATATAGTGACAGTTATGGAAACATGGTTCATGAAGAACCATGACTGGGATAATTATACCAGGCTATATTTTGTTCAAGAAGGACAGAGTAGGAAGAAAGGAAGGAGAAGTGGCAACTATGGGGTATGTCTACTAAGCCACTAATATGGTGAGTTAGCAGCTAAAACTACGCGTTAAGCAGCAAACAGTATCCGCAGGGGCATTCCCAGGGGAGGTCCTGTAGATACCATGGAGGTTTGGATTTCCTGCGGAGATCCCACATTATTTGCCTTGACAGATATCACAGGAAAAGTCCTGCAGTGCTTGCAGAAGCAGGTACCATGGGTCCCCACGTTAAATCCATATTAAGGAATGGTAGCGATCGGGTGCACAGAGCTGTCAGCAGTTCTGTGCCCTGATTGCTGCATGCCCCTCCTACTGCCACAATTGGGCTATTCCACTCCACAAGATTGTCAGTGCTGCAATACTACAATTGTGGCACTGACAATATAAAAAAATAAAAATGTGTACCCCCTTCACCACTAATCTCCCTGGACAGCTCCCAATCCCCATCAAGAGCTGCTCGGGAGGGGGTGGGAGAGGGGGGAAGGTGGAATCGGTGCACTTCCTGACTTACAAAGAGTCCCAGCTAGCAAGTCAGGCTATGCCCCTTCCCTCCCCCTGATAAAGAAATTGCAAGGGTGGGGGAGGACCCCTCCCCCACAGCTCCCCCAGGGCTCTTCTAGCACAGTGGTTTAGTGGAGAACAGGGAAGGAGTTATCCTATTCGTTCCTGCCCTGTCTTGTAGCCAATACAAAATGGCTGCTGTTACGAGGTGCTGCCCTCTAACCTCTCTTTAGGAGGCAGCACCACGAGATTGTCCAGTCTTTGCTTGTGCCTATGAGAAGGGCAGGAGAGAAGAGTTCCACTAGGCCATGTCACCCCACTCTCCACCCTGACCCCATCCCAAGGTCCAGCCACCGCACGTAAATCAGATATCGCAGAAAATTGCCTGCAATAACTGATTTTTTTACGGGTTAGCTACTACTGAGGGGAGTTAATCCTGCGTTGGCCTTCCTACTAATTTAAACTGCCCCTGCGCCTGGTTCCTTTCTACTTTTATTTCATCTCTGAAATCTTTCCTATTTTATTTGAATTTTTGAATTACTTCTGCCATTATGCAGAAACTGCCCATTTCCCTTCCTAATTTACCCGTGTGTGTGCTTTAGGTGGAGTGGTTAGCTCTTTTCTCCCTGCCCCACAGAGGCATTGTTGGGTCTTTTTTCTTCTCTGTGTACATGTGCTGACCTCCCTGTTGGTCCTCTGCTCTTCGGAGAACAACTTCACTGCAAGCCTCTGCACTCTGGTTTGCTCAGACTGTTTTATACTAGTGCTTGTCTTCTGTTTTTCAACTTGTTTGTATACATATTAAGTATTTTTAGTTAGTGTGTTTCTCAGCTGCTTTTTGTAATTCTCTTCGGTTTTTCTGTCATCTTCTGCTGGCTGTTCATAGCTCCTCTTCTATTTTCTATATACCTGCCACCCACCCTACAACCAATCCACCCCTAGGCTAATATTCTCTTATAGCTGTCCTGTGCTTATTACCAGTATTGCACTAAGCTGCATTCTAGTCCTATGGGATTTCTCTCCTTCTATCCTCCAAATTCTACTCCCTCTCTCTATATCTCATCCCAATGGTTCCACATCACTTTCTTTTCCTATTGTTGACACTCCCTAATCTTCTCCTCTCATTCCAATGATCTCAAGCCCCTACTCCTTACCATGCCCCTTACAATCCTTGCCTCTCCTGCCATCTTGACTTCTACCCTGTTGTGTGCTCATTAGCTTCACAATTGTCTTCCTCTTATTCAGCCATCTCCCCTCTCTTTGAAAGAACCTCACTCTCTTTACTGTTGTGCACCCTCCTTTCTCCCCCACACTCTTCTGCTCCTTCTCCTTCTTTCATCAGGGGATATCAATCCTAATCCTGGCCCCCCTAGACTTTTGTTTTCACACCCAGGGCAGATCCACACACAACCCCTCAAATCTTATTCCCATCGCTCTCCTTTTCTCATCTTCTCTCCCTTTCTCATGCGCCTTGTGGAACGCAAACTTGATCTCTAATAAACTCATCTTCATTCATTATTATTATTATTATTATAATAATCATCATCATTTATAGAGTGCTACCAAGCGTACACAGCACTGTAAAGACACACAAATAGACAGTCCCTGTTCATAGAGCTTACAATCTAGAAGACAAGAATACAGAGCAACACAATACAATACAGGAGAGAGCAAACTGGAGATGAAACACAGGAAAGGGGGTTATGATCCAAAGGCATCCTCGAAGAGGTGAGTCTTTAGCTTAGACTTGAGGAGATTTGATGTAGGAAGAGCAGCAAGTTGTTCCAGGCAAAAAGAGCAGCAGGGTGAAAGGAGCGAAGCCTGCAGTTGGCACAAGAAGAGAGGGGCATAGAGAGAAGGAAGGCAGAAGAGAAACAGAGATCATGTGAAGGGGTATAGGGAGAGAGGAGAGAGGAAAGGTAAGGGGGGCAGCAGAGTGAATGCATTTGTGGGTCATAATAAGTAGCCTAAACTGTATACGGTAGCGGATAGGGAGCCAGTGAAGGGATTTCAAAAGAGGGGTAATGTGAGTGAAGTGTGGCTGGTGGAGAATTAACCGTGCAGCAGAATGACCCTGAAGTTACAAGCACAGGAAATAGGAGGAAGAAGAGTATTATCAACAGTGATGGAGAAAGGAGGAAGGAAGGGGAATGTTTTAGGGGAGAAAACAAGAATCTCAGTTTTGGCCATGTTCAATTTCAAACAATGCTGAGACATCGAGGCAGCGATATCGGATAAACA
The DNA here is from genome assembly GCA_033557465.1 of Ichthyophis bannanicus. Classification (NCBI taxonomy): domain Eukaryota; kingdom Metazoa; phylum Chordata; class Amphibia; order Gymnophiona; family Ichthyophiidae; genus Ichthyophis; species Ichthyophis bannanicus. The sequence continues at coordinate 179,268,293 of CM066036.1, forward strand.
TGTGCCTGGAGAGCAGGAGAAAAGTTAAGCGAAGATAGATAGACCTGAGCATCATCTGCATAAAAGGGATAATAAAAGCCATGAGAAGAGATGAGGGCACCAAGTTACTGGGTATAGAGAGAGAAAAGGACGAAGAACAGACCGCTGAGGTACACCAATTGAGAGAAGAATAGCAGAAGAGGAAGTACCATGAGAGCAGACACGGAAGGAGTGGTTAGAGAGATAGAAAGATAACCATGACAGGACAGAATCTCTAAAACTGAGAGAGGAGTAGAGAGTGGTCAACAATATCAAAGGCAACAGAAAGGTCAAGGAGAAGGAGTAGAGAGTAGTGACGAGGAGTAGAGAGTGGTCAAAAATATTAAAGGCAACAGAAAGGTCAAGGAGAATATGAATTGAGTAAAGGTCTTGAGACCTTGCAAGGAACAAGTCACTTGAGACCTTGGCAAGAGCAGTTTCAGTGGAATGAAGAGAACAAAAACAGGACTGGAATTGGTCAATGAGGGAATGAGAGGAGAGAAAATAGAAGCAGCAAGACAGAATAGCATGTTCAATTAGTTTAGAGATAAAGGGGAGAAGGGAGATGGGGCGATAATTGGAGGGATCAGTAGGGTCAAGAGAGGGCTTTTTGAGTAGAGGAGTGATCAGAGCATGCTTATAGGCAACAGGGAAAATGGCAGAGGAGAGAGAAAGGTTGATAATATGAGAAAAAGCAGGGATAATGGAGGAGGAGGTGGTGTTAAGGAGATTAGTGGGGATGGAATCAGAGGAGCAAGTAGTTGGTTTAGCGATAAAAAGAGCTTGGAGGTTTCCTCACCAGAGACATTAGAAAAGGAAGAGGGATGGGGAACTTGTGGGGATATTTTGAGATCGAAGTGGGGAAATAAGAGTTGAAGAAGAATTAGCAGGGAATAGAAGACTAATCTTATTGACTTTATCATGGAAATAGTTGGCGAGGGTTTGGGCTGAAAGAGGAGGAATTGGGGGAGGAAAAGCCTTAAGAGGAGAGACAACAGGGGTTAGAGGCCAGATGATCAGTCAGATGAATGAAATAGTTTTTCTTAGTGAGTGAGATGGCACAATTTAAAATGAAGGAAATCAGAAAGAGAATGGGATTTAAGCCAAAAATGTTCAGCAGATCGGGCACAGAAATGTAGGTAGCGGGATGTTGAAGACAGCCAGGGCTGAGGTGACGATCACTTCTGAGGGCGTACTATTGGAGGAACAAGGGTGTCCAGAGTGGAAGAGAGAGTGGAATTAAAGAAGGTAAAAGCCTCACTGACAGACTCAGATGACAAAGTCAAAGGACTCTGCATCTTCTTGTTGAAACTGAGACCTGGCTTCTCCCTGAAGACTCTACTTCAGTTGCTGCCCTCTGTCATGGGGGCTACCAATTTTCCCATATGCCTTGCTCCTCTGGGCATGGTGGTGGTGTTAGCTTTCTGCTTTCTCATTCCTGCCATTTTCAAACCTACCTTCTGCCTCAGTCTCACTCCTTTTTCTTCCTTTGAAGTCCACTCCATCTTATTCTTTACTCCACTACTTCACTGGATAGCTGTAATTTATAGACCCCCAATGTCCACCTCTACCTTTATCACTGACTTTGACTCATGGCTTTCTCTCTTTCTGGATGCATCTTCCCCCTCAACTGTAACTAGGACCTGTCCTCCAGGTGATGTAATACCCTCTCGCAACAAGGAAGTTTCTCCAGGGCCATGTGCCCATGAGGGAAGGGTTAGGACAGCTGTTATAGTTGGTGATTCGATCATTAGGCATGTAGATAGCTGGGTGGTTGGTGACGTGAGGATCGCCTGGTAACATGCCTGCCTGGTGCGAAGGTTGCGGACCTCACGCGCCACCTAGATAAGGTCTAGAGATAGTGCTGGGGAGGAGTCTGCTGTCTTGGTACACGTCGGTACCAATGACATAGGAAAATGTGGTAGAGAGGTTCTGGAGGCTAAATTTAGGCTTTTAGGTAGGAAATTGAAACCCAGAACTTCCAGGGTAGCGTTCTCCGAAAGGCTTCCCGTTCCACGCGCAGGACCCAAAAGGCAGGCAGAGCTCCGGAGTCTCAATGCGTGGATGAGACAATGGTGCAGAGATGAGGGTTTTGGATTTGTTAGGAACTGGGGAAAGGAGGGGGTCTTCCAAAGGGATGGGCTTCACCTTAACCGCGATAGAATCAGGCTGCTGGCATTAACCTTTAAAAAGGAGATAGAGCAGCTTTTAAACGAGATAATAGGGGAAAGCCAACAGTCGCCCAAGAGCGGATGGTTCGGAAGAATGTATCCTTGAAGGATACTACTAAAAGCAGAGAGGTTCCAAAAAAGAGTAAAGTAGCCCAAATGCCCTCGAGTATGGAGCAGACAGAGCTTAAAGATCCCAAATTACCCATGTCTACAAATAGCCAAATTAATATCAATAAAATACAGTCTTTAAAATGCTTGTATGCAAATGCTAGAAGTCTAAAAAATAAGATAGGAGAGCTAGAATATATAGCACTAAATGAGAGGGTTAGATATGATTGGAATAACAGAGACATGGTGGAAGGAGGACAACCAGTGGGACACTGTGATACCTGGCTACAAACTATATCGTAATGATAGAGCTGATCAAATTGGTGGAGGGGTTGCGCTCTATGTTAGAGAGGGCATTGAGTCAGAAGGGATTAAAGTTTTGCAGGACACAAAATTTGCTGTAGAATCTCTATGGATTGAAATTCCATGTAAAAAGGGGAAGGCGATGGCAGTGGGGGTGTACTATCGACCGCCTGGCCAGAATGAACAAATGGATGATGAAATGCTCAAAGAAATCAAGGAAGCTAACAAAAGTTACAGCGCAGTAATAACAATGGGTGATTTTAATTACCCCGGTATCGACTGGGTCAGTGTCACGGCAGGACATACTAGGGAGATAAAGTTCCTAGATGAAATAAATGACTGCTTCTTGGAGCAGCTGGTTCATGAACTGACCAGAGGGGAAGCCATATTAGACCTAGTCCTTAGTGGAACACCAGATCTAGTACAAGAGATAAGGGTGTTGGGGCCACTTGGCAATAGTGATCATAGCATGATCACCTTTGATTTAATTAGTGGATGAGGGATAGTAAAGAAATCCACAGTACTACCTTTTAAATTTCGAAAGGGAGACTATGATAAATTGAGGAAAATAGTTAAGAAAAAACTAAAAGGAGCAGTTGCAAAGGTTAAAGACTTACATCAAGCTTGGGTGTTGTTAAGGGGTCGCCACTGCTCCGGCGATGAGATGTCGGGTCCGGAGCCACCCGCCGAACTCAAATCAGCCGAGGGATTCCTAGGACCACCAATCGCCGGTTCTTGACCTGACCCCTGCCGCGGGACTAGAAAAGGATCAAGCGGACCAACCGCAGCAGGTAACGGGGTCGAAGTAGCTGGGGTAGAGGAGGGCTTCTTTGCCCCTTTAGCTTTCCTTTTCCCCATAAATCAGAGACGGTACCACGCAGCACGGGAATTTTTACTTTTACGTCCTGCTGTGTTACTGTTGGGAGCTCAGTTTTTCTTAAAATTTCCTTCTAAATGTATGATCAAAATGACTTCTGCTACTTATGTTTTTTATGATCCATCTCAGTTGCTTGCCTTCATTAATTCCCACCGTCCCTCTGATATAGAATAGTTCACTGCATAGGATAGTGCCTGACTGCTTCCCTTTAGTCTTATTTTCCTCACTACTTTTGTGATTATATTTCTTAGTTGGATTCTCCCCCATTTTTCGAGGGCTGTGGATGGTACAGGTTTGATTGTTTACTTGCTATGTTGATTTCTGTTAGGGTTGGATGTTTTGCTGACCTTTGTCACCTGTAACCTTATTTTCATTTCAAGTGTGTTTGCTTGGATCATTGTGAAAATTAATAAATAGAAATTTAAAAAAAAAAAAAAGCTTGGGTGTTGTCGGAAGCCCAGGCCAGCTGTATTCCACGCTTTAAGAAAAGTGGAAGGAAGTCCACAAAACACTTACACTTACACTTTGAGTGAAAAAATATTTTCTTTTATTAGTCTTAAATAGTTTACCCTGTAGCTTCATTGCATGTCCCCTGGTCTTTCTATATTCTGATAACGTAAACAATCGATCTACGTTTACCCGTTCCACTCCGTTCATTACTTTATAGACTTCTATCTTATCTCCCCTCAGCCGTATCTTTTCCAGGTTAAAGAGCCCTAACCTTTTTAGCCTTTCTTCATAGGAGTATCCTTCCATCCCCTTTACCATTTTGGTGGCTCTTCTCTGTACCTTTTCTAATAACGCTATATCCTTTTTAAGATACGGCAACCAGAATTGCACACAATATTCAAGGTGCGGTCTCACCATGGAACAATATAGAGGCATTATAATATCTTTTGTTTTATTTTCCATTCCTTTTCTTATGATACCTAGCATTCTATTTGCTCTCTTGGCTGCCACTGCACACTGGGCCGACGGTTTTAACATGTTATCCACAATGACGCCTAAATCTTTTTTCTGGGTGGTGGTTCCTAATGTGGAACCTTGCATCATGTAACCATAGTTTGGGCTGTTCTTCCCTAGGTGCGTAACTTTGCACTTGTCCACATTAAATTTCATCTGCCATTTTGATGCCCAGTCTTCCAATTTATCAAGATCCTCTTGCAATTTTCAACAAACCTCTTTGGTTTTAACAACTTTAAATAGTTTTGTGTCATCTGCAAATTTGATAACCTCACTCATTATTCCACTTTCCAGGTCATTTATGAATATATCAAAAAGCAGCGGATCCGGGGGGGCGGAGCCTGATGTCCAGCGGGTAAGACGCTTCGCGCTGAAGCTCCCGAGAGGCCTACTTAGAATCCTGACATAATACCTATACAAACTTACTATTTCGCTCCGGGCTGACCGGGGTACCTCGGGGGGGATGGCGGCCCATAAACCAGCGCGCTTGGACTTCGGGTCTCCTTCTTCTTCTCACGGAAAACGCTCCAAAACAGAGGTGTCCTCCCCACAGAAGATGGTTCCATTTCGGGAGAACCCCGAAATGCACCTGGAGATTTTAGAGGAAATACGCGGCGTGAAGGAATTGGTGCAGTCCAATGGAGAAGCGCTTAGAGCCATGCGAGAAGACTTTGGAGTGCTCCAGGACCGACTTGAAGGTCTCTCATTACGGCAGGACAATATGGCGGGGGTCCTCGACTCGCACGCGGTGCGCTTGGGCACATTGGACAAGGCTGAGCGCCAGATACAGAATCTTCAAAAGGAGTTAGAAGATAGCAATAATCGAGCCCGTCGCAACAATGTGAGGCTCATTGGAATACCGGAGGGGGTGGAAGCGGGAGATATGAGAGAATTCCTGCTCAAAACTCTTCCCTCCTTGCTGAAGATCACCTTTCATAAAGAACTGGAAATCGATCGAGCACACCGTGTTCCTACCCACATGGCGCTCAACCGAACGACCCCCCGGCCTATTATCTTTCGCTTGCTACGATATCAACAAGTGGAACAAATTTTAAATGCTGCCCGGGCGAACCATCATTTGGAATTTGAAGGTCACAAAGTCTCCTTCTTCCCTGATCTGGCAAAGCCTACAGTCGACCGACGGAAGAAACTCCTTGCTTTTCGCCCTCGACTTCAACAGCTACAGGCTCGCTTTGGCCTGTTGTATCCCGCGAAGCTCCGAGTGACTCTCCACAACCAAACCAGGACATTCGAAGATCCTGATCTACTATCAACATTTTTAGACTCCAAAGAAGCAGAGCAGATGCGCTAATCCAACGACTTGGACTTTTATTTGCCGGCTCTGTCCGCCATTTTGAAGGGCCCGATGCGGCGGTCATAGTTCAGTACAGAGACTGCCTGGACTTTCTTTCTTTCTTTCTATGACTTTTGTTATGTGGTCTCCTATCCCTCCATGATGTGTGCCTCGGTCGGATTCGGAGCACGCACAGTCCTACAGGTTATGTGTTTTTTCAATTTCGGCCTTCTCTGGGGCTTCTCCCCGCAGACACATGGTCGCCAGTAATTTTTGGGGTTCTGCTTCTTCTCTACCGCGCTGCGGTTTTTCTTTTTTCATGTGGGGCGCTTCATTGTATTATCTAAGCTTATTTTCTTTTATGCCATATGTACAGCCAGATACAGTCAATATGAGGGACATTGTGAAATTATGTGCGCTATCATGCTCAGAATTTTTAACTTGTCTGAATGGCTTTATGTAAAATCTTATCACTCAACGTAAAGGGCATTAATAGTCCAATCAAGAGAAAGAAAATCCTTAGCTATCTTAGCCATGAGCATGCTGATTTAGCGTTTCTTCAGGAAACGCACTTAAACTCTGCTGAAACACTGAAACTCAATGTTAAGCCTTACATGGTGGCTGCCTATTCTCCCGCCGTTTCCAAACGGTGCGGGGTAGCCATTCTGGTTAAGAAATCTTTGCAAGCTACTGTAATTGATACTAGCGCTGACAAGGAGGGTAGATGGGCCCGCGTACATCTTAAGGTTGGAGATAGTGAATTTACATGTATTTGCATTTATGCCCCGAATGTGGACAACCCTGCTTACTATGCAAGTATTGCGCAGTTGGCACAGGCCTCTGCCAATACTCCATTAATACTTGGTGGTGATTTTAATCAAGTGTTAGACCCTCTGATAGATAGACAGCCGCCTAGAACGAGTAGTCCACCCAAGAGTCTTGCTACCCTTACAGCTCTGATGCAAGATCTTGCGCTGGTAGATATATGGAGGCTACTTCACCCCTCCGACTTAGAGTTCACTTTCTTTTCTGCCCCCCATCACTCCCAATCTAGAATAGATTTCTTTCTCATTTCCAAAGCACTGATTTCTCAAGTAGACACGACTAGGACTCATCCTCTCCATATTTCAGATCATGCTGCCATATCTTTATCATTACGTGTCACTGCGCGGGACGATTCTCCCCGAGCTTGGTTTTTTGATAGATCCCTACTGGGTCAAAAAGATTTTCAGGTTGATATAAAGGCCGCTATCCAAGATTATTTTCATTTTAACTCACCCCATGACACAGCGAGCTGGGCTTGGTGGGAGGGTTTTAAAGCATCTATCCGCGCCACTATAACTAGCTATCAAATTCGGCAGGGGAAACAAAGAAAGCAGCATTTACTGACTCTAGAGCAGCAGATACAAGCTGGGGAGCGTCTCCTCACGTCCCGTACTGACCCATGTATTTTACTCCGTTTACAACGCTTGCGTTTTCAATACAATCAGCTTTTGTACACTGCTGCTGTTAAAAATATCGAATCACAACAAGGGCTATATTATCGGGAAAATAATCGTGCTGGCAAATTATTAGCAAATGCCCTAAAAGGTCAAAAAGAAGCCAAGCGTGTTACCGCCCTCCGTAATCCGTCGGGGGGGGGCTTGGTCACTAAAGATACCGAAATCTTAGAACTCTTTCGTGATTTTTATACTCGGCTTTATCAATCTGAATGTGATTTTGAGCCAGATGTATTTGAACGCTTACTTTCAGGGGTACAAAGACCGACCCTATCTGACGAAGATAGAGTGGCCTTGGACACACCATTTACTGTCTCAGAAATTCATTCTGCTATCAAGAAATGTGCCTCAGGTCGAGCCGCAGGCCCAGACGGTCTCCCTGCTGAATTCTACAAAACTTTTCACGCTGACTTAGCTCCAGTTTTGAAAATTTATTTTTCTGCTCTGGCCGAGGAGGGTTCTCCTTCTGGGTCCTTTTCCATGGCAAATGTAGTAGTTTTTGAGAAAGAGGGAGAGACCCGCAACTAACAGCTAATTATCGTCCAATTTCCCTCCTAAACGCGGACTATAAAATATTTGCCACCATTCTCTCTACCCGGCTCTCGGATAGGATGCCTACCTTAATACACCCAGATCAATGCGGTTTCATTCCTGGTAGATCAACTGCCGACAATGCTCGGACTCTATGCCATGTACTGACTACCGCAGTTAATCTTGATCGCCCATTTGTTGGCCTCTCACTTGATGCTGAGAAGGCCTTTGATCGCTTAGAGTGGCCCTTCCTGTTTGCAGTCCTCCGCTGGTACGGATTCGGGGAAGGTTTTCTCCGTTGTCTTCGCACCATGTACGCACAGCCTACAGCCAGTATATGTGCCAATGCTTTAAAGTCTCAGCCTTTTCCCCTTCAACGCGGCACTCGCCAGGGATGCCCACTGTCTCCACTTCTCTTCGATCTTGCACTTGAACCCTTGGCTTTACTAATCCGGCAATCGGAGGAGATTCATGGAGTCCCCTTCACCCATAGGGAAATCAAAATTTCACCGTATGCTGATGACCTTATGCTTTTTGTCTCTATAGACTCAGTACCGGCTGTCCTAGAGCAAATTGGTAAATACTCACAACTGTCCGGTTATAAGATAAATTGGACCAAGTCGGTAGCCTTTCCATTAAATCCTTTGCTTCATCAGGCAGATATGCAACCCTTCCCCTTTTTATGGCAACCTCGCATGGTCAAATACCTTGGGGTTCACTATTGTTCTCCTTTGGAAGACACTATCTCCTTCAATGCCAAAGACTTAACCTCTAAAGTCCGGGCGCTTACTCACCGCTGGACTCCTTTAGCACTTACCTGGTGGGGTCGATTAGAAACCATAAAAATGATGATTGTTCCGAAAGTGAATTATATCTTAGAAATGTTGCCCTGTCTCTTCCCTCGACGTATATATAAAGATATAGAGGGCCTTCTGACTAGATACTTGTGGCAAAACAAGACACCTAGGATAGCGAAACATAAGCTGCAAGCAGATAAGGAAAATGGGGGTGTCAGATTCCCTGATTTCCTGAAGTATCATCAATCTTTTCTTCTCAAACAAGGCGCTCGCTGGCTGGAAGATCCAGTACCGAGTAGACCTGTGTGGCTAGACATAGAAGAGGACCTTTGCAAACCGATTCCTCTTACTTTTCTCCCTGGTATGACTCTCCCATCAGACTCCCACTTTCCACCAATGCTTTTAGACACCTTAGGTGCCTTTAATAATCTTATGCACTCTTTAGACTCCCGACTCTGTCCGTTAGACAAGCTCCCACTTTGGTATAACACTCGATTTCGAATACAAAATAAGCCGATGGCGTGGAGCCCCTGGTACACTAGGGGCATTTGGATTCCTAGTCAGTTGTTCCATGAAGGTCGCTGGAAAACTTTTAGTGAATTGCAAATTGAATTTGGTCTCCCAGCGAAACACTATTTTCAGTTGGTGCAACTTCAGCATTGCCTTCGGAGTGCTAAGGTGCTCCCGCCATCGGCCTCCCCTACACAAGGTTGGTTGGAGACTATCCGATCTATCGGTAGTTCACCGGGTGTAGCATCCAATTTTTACAAAACCTTATGTAATGCTATAATTAGAGATACCCCTATAGCGCAGAAAGCATGGGAGAGAGAATTGCATGTGACTTTGACCCCGGAGCAATGGAGCCTTGTCTGGAGTAGAGTGACACGGGTCTCCCGATCCGCCTCACTCACTCAGACACTCTTCTTTCTAGCCCACCGGTGTTTTTACACTCCTGACAGATTAGCCAAATGGAACACTACTCAGGGCAATAGTTGTTGGACATGCCATGCGGCCATTGGTTCACTACCTCATGTTATGTATGAATGCCCCGCACTACAGTATTACTGGCGTCGGGTCTGGGGTCGTATCCAGTCTATTTTACACTTTCAAGAGCCCCTTTCTTGGAGGATAGTGGGACTTCGCTCAGCTGCGGGGATCCCCTCTCTTCCAAAAACGGCTTACTTCCTTTTGGACTTTATGCTTGGCATTGCTATTTCCCTAATTACGAAATACTGGAAAAATAGCTCTCAGCTGAGCCCCAATGAATGGTGGAATCATGTCTGTCTCTACAGTAAATATGAACAAATACCTCGTATGTTTGCTTCCCCCATTCAGACTCCTCATCATCGGTCTAAATGGAAGATGCTCAATGACTATGTACATTCTGCTCAATGCTCTCATCTGACTGTCTAAATTTGTATATATCTTTGTCCCATGATTATTCTGTATCGCAGATCCTCTTTTGATTGTTTTGATGTATAATCACTGTTGTTTGGAAGCGCTCACATGCTGACATAATCAGCTAGAGAAGAAGCGTGGGAGGTGGGGGGTAATTGGGTTTACTTTTCTTTATTGTATACTTGTTTTGTCTCCTTTGGTGTGTTGTTTCTTTTGTTTGTTGCAAAATGAAAATAAAAGTTTAAAAAAAAAAAAAAGCAGCGGATCCAGCACAGATCCCTGGGGTACACCACTATTCACCTTTCTCCTTTGGGAAATTTGGCCATTTAGCCCAACTCTCTGCTTTCTATCTTTTAACCAGTTCCTGATCCACAATAGTACACTGCCTCCTATCCCATGACTCTAGTTTTGCCAAAGTCTCTGATGAGGGACCTTGTCAAAGGCTTTCTGAAAGTCCAGATATACTATATCAACCGACTCACCTTTGTCCACATGTTTATTCACACCTTCAAAAAAAAAATTAACAGATTAGTAACACAAGATCTTCCTTATCTAAAGCCATGTTGGCTGTGTCCCATTAGGCCATGACTATCTACATGCTGAGTAATTTTATTCTTTATGATGGTTTCTACCAGTTTTCCCGGTACTGACGTCAGGCTCACCAGTCTGTAGTTTCCCGGATCACCCCTGGAACCCTTTTTAAAAATTGGTGTTGCATTGGCGATCCTCCAATCTTTAGCTATTAGAGATGATTTAAATGATAGTTCACAGATTACTAATAGCAGGTCTGCAATCTCATATTTCAGTTCTTTCAACAACCTTGGATGTATACCATCTGGCCCAGGTGATTTGCTACTCTTCAGTTTATCCAATAGTTGTAATACATCTTCCCGATGTATTGATATTTCCTTCAATTCTTCCGCACCTTTAAATACCACTTCAGTCATGGGTAACATCCCTACATCTTCCTCAGTAAAGACCGAAGCAAAGAATTCATTCAGTCTCTCCGCTATCACCTTGTCACCTTTTAGTGCCCCTTTAACTCCTCTATCATCTAATGGACGAACTGACTCTCTCGCAGGTTTTTAGCTACGAATGTACTTGAAAAAATCTTTATTTTGCGTTTTTGCTTCCGCAGCAAGCTTCTTCTCAAATTCTCCCTTTGCCTGCCTTATCAATGCCTTGCATTTGACTTGCCAGTGCTTGTGCTGTTTCCAGGTTTCGTTGTTTGGCTCTTTTTTCTATTTCCTGAAAGATGCTTTTTTGGCAACAACAGCCTCTCTGACCTCACCTTTAAACCATGCTGGCAGTTTTTTGGACTTCCTTCCACTTTTCTTAAAGCATGGAATAAAGACTTTTTCTCCTCTCAGTCCTTTCTGGATGCACCGGAATCTGGCTTTTGTCCTGTACCTTCTACTGAGAGAACTCTTGCCAAAGTCTCCAAAGACTTGTTCCTCATCAAATTCAAAGGGCCTTTACTCAGTCCTCATCCTTCTTGACCTTTCTGCTGTTTTTGACACTGTTGATCACCACCGTCTCCTTAATACCCACCTTCTCCTCAATACCCCATCCTCACTTGTATTTAGGGGTTCCGTCTTTTCCTGGTTTTCTTCCTATCTCTCCCACTGCACTTTTATTTATTTATTTATTTACATTCTCTTATATACCGTGCTATTCTGCATCAGTGCAGTTTACATTGAACAAACTGAAATTACATTGAACAGGGCATTATAACTTGGCGATAACTATTTACAGGGAACATGGGCTATGGAGGGTTAAGTGGCTTGCCCAAGACCACAAGGAGCACCTGTGGGACTAGAAACCCAAGTCCTTCCGGCCCAAGGTTGCTGTCCTCTAGTGGGATTTGAACCCCCAACCTTCCGGCCTGAAGTACCTTGCCCCAACCACTAGGCCACTCCTCCATTCCTTTTAGTGTATATTCTGGTGGATCATCCTCTACTGCTAACCTGTTTTCAGTCTGTGTACTCCAGGGTTCTATCTTGGGACCTCTCCTTTTCCCCTGCCTACCGATAACCAGATTAAAATACAGTCTCTAAAATGCATGTATGAAAACGCTAGAAGTCTAAAAATAAGATGGGAGAGTTAGAATATATAGCACTACATGAGAAGTTAGATATGATTGGTATCTCGGAGACATGGTAGAAGGAGGACAACTAGTGGGACACTGTGATACCTGGGTACAAACTATATCGTAATGATAGAGCTGATCAAATTGGTGGAGGGTTTGGGCATTGAGTCACAAACGATTAAAGTTTTGTAGGAAAGAAAATTCACTGTAGAATCTCTATGGATTGAAATTCCATGTAAAAAGGGGAAGGCGATAGCAGTGGGGGTGACCGCCTGGCCAGAATTAACAAATGCATGATGAAATGCTCAAATTAGGGAAGCTAAAAAAAGATACAACACAGTAATAATAATGGGTGATTTCAATTATCCCGGTATCGACTGGGTCAGTATCACGGCAGGATATGTTTGGGAGATAAAAGTTTTGAGATGAAATAAATGACTGCTTCTTGGAGCAACTAGTTCATGAACTGACCAGAGGTGAAGCCATTTTGGACCTAGTCCTTAGTGGAACACAAGATTTAATAAATGGAGAAGGGAGGATAAGGAAATCCACAGTACTAACTATTAACTTTCAAAAGGGAGACTATGATAAAATGAGGAAAATAGTTAAGAAAAAACTAAAAAGAGCATTTGCAAAGGTTAAAGATTTTAATCAAACTTGGGTGTTGTTTAAAAATACTATATTGAAAGCCCAGACCAGCTGTATTCCACGCTTTAAGAAAAGTGGAAGGAAGTCCAAAAAACTACCAGCATGGTTTAAAGGTGAGGTCAGAGAGACTGTTGCCAAAAAAGCACCTTTCTTGAAATGGAAAAAGAAGCCAAATGCCGAAAACTGGAAATAATACAAGCACTGGCAAGTTAGATGCAAGGCATTGATAAGGCAGAGAAAGAGAGAATTTGAGAAGAAGCTTGTTATGGAAGCAAAAATGCATAATAAAGACTTTTTCTAGTACATTCGTAGCAAAAAACATGTGAAAGAGTCAGTTAGACCATTAGATAATAGAGGGGTAAAAGGGGTATTAAGAGGGGACAAGGCCATAGCGGAGAGACTGAATGAATTCTTTGCTTTGGTCTTTACTGAGGAAGATGCAGGAATGTTACCCATGACTGAAATGGTATTTAAAGGAGATGCTGTGGAAGAATTGAAAGAAATATAGATACAGCGGGAAGATATATTACAACTATTTGATAAACTGAGGAGTAGAAAATCACCTGGACCGGATGGTATACATGCAAGGGTATTGAAAGAACTGAAATATGAGATTGCAGACCTACTATTAGTAATCTGTGAACTATCATTAAAGTCATCTGTAATACCTGAAGATTGGAGGATGGCAAATGAAACGCCAATTTTTAAAAAGGGCTCCAGGGATGATCCGGGAAACTATAGACCGGTGAGCCTGACCTTAGTACCTGGAAAAATGGTAGAAACCATCATAAAGAACAAAATTGCTGAACATGTAGATAGGCATGGTTTAATGGGAGACAGCCAATATGGCTTTAGCCAAGGAAGGTCTTATTTTACTAATCTCTCATGTTTTTTTGAAGGTGCGAATAAGCAGGTAGACAAAGGTGAGTCGGTTGATATAGTGTATCCAGACTTTCAGAAAGCCTTTGACAAGGTCCCTCATGAGAGACTTTTGGCAATATTAAAAAGTCATTGGAAAGGAGGCAGTGTACTATTGTGGATCAGGAACGTGTTAAAAGATAGAAAGTAAAGTGTAGGGCTAAATAGCCAATGTCCCCAATGATGAAAGGTGAATAGTGGAGTACCCTAGGGATCTGTGTTGGGTCTGCTGCTTTTTAACATATTCATAAATGACCTGGAAATATGAATAACGAGTGAGATTATCAGATTTGCAGATGACACAAAACTATTCAAAGTTGTTAAATCCCATGAGGACTGTGGAAAATTGCAAGAGGATTTTGATAAATTGGAAGACTGGGCATCCAAATGGCCGATGAAATTTAATGGGACAAGTGCAAAGTTATGCACCTAGGAAAGAAAAACCCAAACTATGGTTACACGATGCAGGGAATTTAGGCATCATCGTGAATAACATGTTGAAACGCTCTACCCAGTGTGCAGTGGCGGCCAAGAGAGCAAATAGAATGCTAGGTATCATAGAGAAAGGAATGGAGAATAAAACAAAGGATATAGCATTATTAGAAAAGGTTCAGAGAAGAGCCACCAAAATGGTAAAGGGGATGGAAGGATACCCCTATGAAGAGAGGCTTAAAAGGTTATGGCTCTTCAACCTGGAAAAGAGATGGCTGAGGGGAGATATGATAGAGGTCTATAAATTAATAAATGGAGTGGAACAGGTAAACATAGATCAATTGTTTACAGTATCAAAATATAGAAAGACTAGGGGGTATGCAATGAAGCTACAGGGTAACCTATTTAAGACTAATAAGTTAAAATATTTTTTCACTCAACGTGTAATCAAACTCTGGAATTTGCTATCGGAGGATATAGTAAAAGCTGTTAGTTTAGCCGGGTTTAAAAAAGGTTTGGACAAGTTCCTGGAGGACCCAGAATATCCACTGCTTGACCCAAACAAGCATTGTGGAGCCTGTGTCTTTTGGGGAAACTGCTAGGTACTTGTGACCTAAATTGGCTACTGTTGGAAACAGGATACTGGTCTTGAAGATTTTGGTCTGACCCAGTATGGCATATCTTACAGTATGTTCTTATGTAATTAAAGTGTAGTTACTCACCTGTAACAGGTATTCTCCAGGGACAGCAGAAATAAGTCTTCACAATTGACTGCCTGGCCAGAATGAACAAATGGATGATGAAATGTTTAAAGAAATCAGGGACGCTAACAAAATTTACAGAACAGTAATAATAATGGGTGATTTCAATTACCCCAATATTGACTGGGTCAGTGTCACGGCAGGACATGCAAGGGAGATAAAGCGGTATGTTTACTAAACTGGGCTAACGGTTAACCTGGGCTATCTGCCACTAGGTCCCATATTATTCAGGTCCCATACCCCAAAGTTTCTAGATGAAATAAATGATGCTTCTTGGAGCAGCTGGTTCATGATACGACCAGAGGGGAAGCCATTTTGGACTTAGTCCTTAGTGGAACACCAGATCTGCTGCAAGAGATAAGGGTGTTGTGGCCACTTGGCAATAATAATCAAAGCATGATTGTGTTTGATTTAATTAATGGAGAAGGAATGGTAAGAAAATCCACATTTCTACCTTTTAACTTTCGAAAGGGAGACTATGATAAAATGAGGAAAATAGTTAAGAAAAAACTAAAAGGAGCAATTACAAAGGTTAATTTTCATCAAGCTTGGGCATTGTTTAAAAATACTATCTTGGAAGCCCAGACCAGCTGTATTCCACACTTTAAGAGACGTGGAAGGAAGTCCAAAAAACTGCCAGCATAGTTTAAAGGTGAGGTCAGAGAGGCTGTTGTTGCCAAAAGAGCATCTTTCAAGAAAGGGAAAAAAGAGCCAAATGGTGAAAACGGGAAACAACACTAGCACTGGCAAGTTAAATGCAAGGCATTGATAAAGCAGGAAAGAGAGAAATTGAGAAACTTGTGGAAACAAAAACGCATAATAAAAACTTTTTCAAGTACATTCGTAGCAAAAAACCTGTGAGAGAGTCAGTTCGTCCATTAGATAATAGAGAGGTAAAAGGGGTAGTAAGAGGGGACAAGGCTATAGCAGAGAGATTCAATGAATTCTATACTTCGGTCTTAATGAGGAAGATGTAAGGATGTTACCCATGACTGAAGTGGTATTTAAAGGTGATGCTGAAGAAGAATTGAAAGAAATATCGCTGCACTCGGAAGATGTATTACAACTATTGGATAAACTGAACAGTAGCAAATCAACTGGACAGGATGATATACATCCAAGGATGTTGAAAGAACTGAAATATGAGATTGCAGACCTGCTATTAGTAATCTGTGAACTATCATTAAAATCATCTGTAATACCTGAAGATTGGAGGAGCGCCAATGTAACCCCAATTTTTAAAAAGGGTTCCAGGGTTGATCCAGGAAACTACAGACTGGTGAGCCTGACGTCAGTTCTGGGAAAAATGGTAGAAACCATCATAAAGAATAAAATTACTCAGCATGTAGATAGTCACGGCCTAATGGGAGACAGCCAACATGGCTTTAGACAAAGAAGATCTTGTCTTACTAATCTGTTATGTTTTTTGAAGGTGTGAATAAACAGGTAGACAAAGGTGAGTCAGTTGATATAGTGTATTTGGACTTTCAGAAAGCCTTTCACAAGGTCCCTCATCAGAGACGTTTGGCAAAACTAAAAAGTCATGGGATAGGAGGCAGTTTACTATTGTGGATCAGGAACTGGTTAGAAGATAGAAAGCAGAGGGTAGGGCTAAATAGTAAATTTTCCCAATGGAAAAATGTGAATAGTGGAGTACCCCAGGGATCTGTGCTGGGTCTGCTGCTTTTTAACATATTCATAAATGACCTGGAAAGTGGAATAACGAGTGAGGTTATCAAATTTGCAGATGACACAAAACTATTTGAAGTTGCTAAAACCCAAGAGGATTGTGGAAAATTGCAAGAGGATCTTGATAAATTGGAACACTGGGCATCCAAATGGCAGATGAAATTTAATGTGGACAAGTGCAAAGTTATACACCTAGGAAAGAATAACTTAAACTATGGTTGCACGATGAAACGTTCCACATTGGGAACCACTACCCAGGAAAAAGATTTAGGCGTCATCGCGAATAACATGTTATAATATTCCGCCCAGTGTGCAGTGGCAGCCAAGAGAGCAAATAGAATGCTAGGTATCATAAGGAAAGGAATTGAAAATAAAACAAAGGATATTATAATGCCTCTTTATCATTCCATGCTGCGACCGCACCTTGAATATTCTCTGCAATTCTGGTCGCCGTATCTTAAAAAAGATATAGCGTTATTAGAAAAGATACAGAGAAGAGCCACCAAAATTGTAAAGGGGATGGAAGGATACTCCTATGAGGAGAGGCTAAAAAGGTTAGGGCTCTTCAATCTGGAAAAGAGATGGCTGAGGGGAGATATGATAGAAGTCTATAAATTAATGAATGGAGTCGAACGAGTAAACGTAGATCGATTCTTTGCATCAACAGAATATAAAAACAGGGTAACCTATTTAAGACTAATAAGAGAAAATATTTTTTTACTCAACGTGTAATCAAACTCTGGAATTTGTTACCGGAGGATGGAGTAAAAGCTGTTAGTGTAGCTGGATTTAAAAAAGGTTTTGACAAGTTCCTGGAGGAAAGGTCCATAAACCATTATTAAAAGGGACATGGGATACTTATTTATTTAGGCAGTTTTGTATACCACCTTATCCTTCAATCAAAGTGGTCACAACACAATTGGGGGATACATTTAACATGAGGGAATATGAGACACATACTCTAATACTTACAGGGAACATGGGCAATGGAGGGTTAAGTGGTTAGCCCAAGACCACAAGGTGCACCTGCATGACTAGAATCCCCAGTCCTTCTGGCCCAAGGTTGCTGTCCTCTACTGGGATTTGAACCCCTGACCTTCTGGCTTGAGATAACTTGCCCCAACCACTAGGCCACTCCTCCCACATATCACTGCTTGACCCAATACAACCATTGAGGAACCTGTGTCTTTTGGAGAAACTGCTAGGTACTTATAACCTAGATTGGCCACTGTTGGAAACAGGATACTGGGCTTGATGGACCTTGGTGTGACCCAGTATGGCATATCTTATGTTCTCTCTCTCCATCTTGTCCCTTGGTGCACTCATCTGCTCCTATAGTTTTCAGTACCATCTATGACTCTCAGATCTACTCTCTGCACCTGAAATCTCTCCATAAATTAAGACCCGGAGCTCTGCCTGCTTATCTGACATTATTGCCTGGATGTCTCACTGCCATCTGAAATTGAACATGGTGAAAACTGAGCTCCTTATCTTTCCCCTAAGCTCCCCCCCCCCCCCACACACACACACACACACTTCCTCTTTTCTCTATATCTGTTGATAGCACTCTACTCCTCCATTTCCTCAGCTTGCAACCTTGGGGTCATCTTTGACTCCTCCCTCTCCTTCTCCACACACATCCAATAGATATCTAAAACCTGTCACTTCTTTCTCTATAACACTGGCAAAATTTGTCCCTTCCTTTCCGAATACACTACTAAGATGCTTACTCATTCTCTAGTCCCCTCCAGGCTAGATTTTTGCATTCTACTCTTCACTGGTCATCCTCTGAATCATCTCTCCCCACTTCAAACTGTTCAAAACTCAGCTGCATGACTAATCTTCCACCAGTGCTACTATGCTCATATCACCCCTCTTTTCAAATCACTTTAATGGCTCCCTATCCGTTTCTGCCTCCAGTTCAAACTTATACCACTGACTGATAAGTGTTTTCATTATGCTGCTCCTCACTATCTTTCCTCTTTTATCTACTGCTACTACTGCTACTACTACTACTCAATATTTGTATAGCGCAACAAGATGTACATAGCGCTGCACAGGCACATGTAAAAGATGATCCCTGCTCATCAATCCCTACACCCCTCCGCGGGAACTCCACTCTTCTGACAGATCCCTTCCATCTGTGCCCTTCTCTTCTACTGACAACTCCAAATTTCGATATTTCTACCTTGCTGCTCCTTATGACTATCTGAGTTGGTATGTCAGGCTCCATCTGTGGCCTTGTTAAAATCCAGGCTAAAAACTCACTTTTTTGAGACTGCCTTTGGATCCTGATCCCTTACCCTACCAATCCCCTAGATTTATCCTTGTCCCCAGTTGTTGTGCTATCTGTCTTGACTGGACTGTAAGCTCTTATGAGCAGTGACTGTCTCTTATATATCTCTGTACAGCGCTGCATATGCCTTGTGGCACCATACAAGTGATAAGTAGAAGTAGCAGTAGTAATGACGGATGTTGATTGGCATATCCCTGCTGTGATGTCATCTAGAAGTAAGGAGATCCTGGATTCTCTATGGGGAGACTATTCCAGCAACTGATAACAGAACCTACATGTTAAGGGGCCATACTGGAGTGGTTCTGATGTCATAGTAGCTGATCATCTCACATCCAGTGATTACCAGATGGTGTGGTTAAGTATTAGGAATAGAGCTGATAAAATCCATTCAAAAGTGAGGGTCCTGGGCTTTAGAAAATCTAACTTTGACAGATGGGACAATACCTCAAGGAGTTGATAGCGGGCTAAGAACAGCTGAGGGATGCAGAAAAGCAGTGGGCCAAACTGAAAGTGGATATTTTAAGGGCAACAAACCTTTTTTGTTAGGAAAGTAAATAAATGTAAAAGGAAAAGGAGGCCACTATGGTTCTCAAAAGTAGTAGCTGAAAAAGTGAAGAAAAAGAGTGTGACCGTCTTAATCAGCATATCGTGTATCCAATGCAATACTTGTAGTGCCTTCATTCTAAGAAAAATCATCTAGAGCCTAAGAGCTTGCCCTATATGTCTTAAGTAATCTGCTGTGCATAAAGAATTGATTCTATTAAGGGAAGAATTAGCTACAATTAAACATACCTCCTTGGCGACTCTAGTGCTCCAATGATGACATAACCCACTTGTCTGGACTTGTCTAGAGGAGGTGCTCCTGAACTAGATCAAAGGCATGCGATGAATGTGATCTACCTAGATTTCAGCAAAGCCTTTGATACTGTTCCTCATAGGAGGCTTATCAATAAACTAAATAGCTTGGGGATGGGCCCCAAGGTGGTGAACTGGATCAGAAATTGGTTGACTGACAGACAACAGAAGGTGATGCTAAATGGAACTCACTCGGATGAATAGAAAATGATTAGGGATGTGCCCCAGGGTTCGGTTCTGGGACTGGTACTGTTCAATGTATTTGTGAGTGATATTGCTGAAGGGCTCAATGGAAAAGTCTGTCTTTTTGCAGATGACACGAAAATTTGCAACAGAGTGGAATCCCCTGAGGGAGTGGATAAAATGATGAAAGATCTACAAAAGCTGGAAGAATGGTCTAATGCTTGGCAGTTAAGATCTAATGTGAAAAAGGAAGTGCAGTGTCATGCACTTTCGGAACAGAAATCCAAGGGTACTGTATGCGATAGGGGGCGAGAGGTTGGTGTGCATGGACCAGGAGAAGGACCTCAGAGTGATTGTTTCTGAAGATCTCAAGGTGGCAAAACAGTGTGACAAGGCAGTTGCAAAAGCCAGAAGGATGCCCGACTGCATGCAGAAAAGGAATTACCAGCAGAAAAGAGGAGGTATTAATGCCACTGTACCAGTTGCTGGTGAGGCCTCACTTGGAAAATTGTGTTCAATTTTCAAGACTGTATCTCGCAAAGCATATAAAAAGACTGGAAACGATGCAAAGGAAGATGACCAAAATGACTTGGAACCTTCACCAGAAGACATATGAGAAGAAACTTAAAGACCTAAATATGTACACTCTAGAGGAGAGTAAGGACAGGGAATTCAGACCTTTAAATACTTATAGGTATTAAAGAGCAAACAAACCTCTTCGAAAGATGGGGAAGCTATAAAACATGAGGGCATAACATGAAGCTGCAAGGGGGTAACCTGAAGGGCAATGTCAGGAAATACTTTTTCACTGAAAGAGTAGGGGATACTTGGAATGCTCTCCTGATGGAAGTGGTGGGGGAATTCTTTGGATTAAAGCTGATTATTTATTTTATTTAGACAGATTTGTATACCACCTTATCTTACAATCAAAGTGTTCAAATCACAATTGGAGGGTTACATTTAATATGAGGGTACTTAACAACATTTAGACAGCACAATTGGAAGGTTACATTTAACATGAGGGTACTTAACAACATTATACAATGAACTTGTATGTCTAGTTGGGATGAGTGGGTATCGAGTTGGCGGAGGTAGTTGCATTACCGTTCGGGTGGAGACTGTTGTCTGTTTGCTCATAGGCTTCTGTAAAGAGCAGGGTTTTAAGGGCCTTGCGGAAGTCTATGATGTCATTTAATGCCCTCAGGCTCGTTGGGAGGGAGTTCCAAAGTGTGGACGCCAGTAGTGAAGGAGCTCTTTTTGAAGTTGTTTGTTTAGTTTTGTGATATCCTGCAGGTGTGCCGATCATGTTATCATTATTGGTCATTCTTGGTCTATTGCTGATATCCCTTGCTATGATATCTTGTAGTGCATCTGCCGAGAGATGGTGAATGATTTTAAAGATGATAAGTATTGTTTTAAATTTTGCTCTGGCCATCATTGGGAGCCAGGGCAGTTGCTGTAAGACGGGGGTGATGTGCTCAGTTCTTGGAGTGTCTGTAATGATGTATGCTTCAGTGTTTTGCACCATTTGGAGTGGGTGTAAGGTCTGCTGAGGGAGGCCTTGATATAACAAGTTTCTGTAATCAAGCAGAGGTATGATGAGTGCTTGACACTCTGTGCGGAAGTGTTCCTGATGGAGTATTGGCTTGATCTTTCTGATAGTCCTCAAACATTGATAGGCCTTGTTTGTGGTCTTGGTGATATGGGATTTCAGGTTCAGAGCTCTGTCCATTGTGATGCCCAGGTACTTAACTTTATCTTTGACTACTATCAGTTTGTCTAGAATGCTGATAGTTTGTGGTGGAATGAAGGTGAGGTTCCTGGTGACGAACATTGCCTCAGTTTTATCGTAGTTGACCATCAGGTTATTGGCTGTGAGCCAGGTATTCATGTCTTCAAGGCATCTGGTTATTGTTGTGATGTTAAGTGCTAGTAGGTTGATTGGAGCATAAACCATGATGTCGTCAGCATAGATGTGATAGTGGAGTTTGTGGCGTTTGATGATGTTGCATATGGGCTGGATGTAAATATTAAAGAGCATTGATCACAAGGCTGAACCTTGTGGTATTCCCTGATTGACGGGGAACTGCAGTGATTTCTTTTGGGCGCATTTGATTTGTTGTGTTCGATCTTCCAAGTAGGAGGTAAACCACTTCAGAGTATTCTTGCATAGTCCTATCTGCTGCAGGCATTGCAGTAACCTGGCATGGGACACAGTGTCAAAGGCTGATGAGATGTCCATGAACACTAGCAGGAATCCGTTCTTTATGTTATCCATGCCTCTTAGGAAATTGTCAAAGAGGGCAGTAAGTAGTGTTTCCACACCGTGCTGGGGTTTAAAGCCATGCTGGTGGATGTCCAGTGGAGCATTCATGTCAATGTGGTCCTGGAGTTGCCTTTGCCCTGTCTTTTCAGCGATTTTGGCAAGGAATGGTAGGCTGGAGATGGGACAGTATAATTTTGGCTCGGAGGTGCTTAGGTTGTTGCTTTTGAGTATCGGTCGCATCATGGCGTGCTACAGGGATTGCGGCATGTATCCTTGGAGTGAATCTTTGACGATTTTGTGAATGTGATGGGATGGGATGATTTTGGCTCAGAGCTACAAGTCAATCACATGATGATCAGATTAATCTGTGAACCCAGTGTATTTGTTAAATCAGTCAGGGCCTAGTAGCAGCAGTTTAAGTTTAAATTTGAAAAACAGAAGAGAGCTTTCTGGTTAAATTTAGAACCCAGCAGAGAGCTTGTAGTTTAAATTTAATACTCACTCAGGGCCGAGTAGCAGCAAAGTGCTTTTAGTTTAAATTTAAAACACTGAAGAGAGCTTTCTGGTTAAATTTAGAACCCAGCAGAGAGTTTCTAGTTTAAATTTCATACTAAGTCAGAGCCTAGCAGCAGCAAAGAGCTTTAATTTAAATCAAATCAGAATATAACTTAGCATAAAAGGCAAAACAGGGTCAATATTCTTTGAGCAATAAATAAAGTCTTCTAGAGACCTTTACAAAGAGGCCCTCTACCTAGGGGGCAAGAGACCTGTGAAACGTTTTAAATAGGTGTTAAAGCCAGGTGGCAGGTCAAAAGGCCATTTTGAAAGACTCCTTCTATCTAAGCAAGAATTGTTAATCACCCAGGAAGTTGGTCACAGCTTCCCTTAGAAGTACAGGACAGGGTACTGTGTAGCAGCCCTCTTTTAATGTCTTATTTCCCTCCCTCCCTCCCCAACACCCATGCACCCCTGGGATAATCGTACCTTTATAGGTACTTACACATCTTAAAGGAAAGGAGTAGCTCTCAGGTGCACCTCTTTATCCAAATCAGTCAAACATTAAGGACCTGAGATTAATTAAGCTTCAGGTGAACAAGGTATATTAAACATATTAGGTACACTTTTATTAGTATAAGTATCCACAGCAACCCTTAGTAAGTAAAGAACTTAAATATCTAAACACAGCCTAAACTAAAATGCAAACAGCAGTCCAGCAGTGAGATGGGGGGGGGGGGGGGGTTTCCAGTATTTTGCATTGTCACATGTATGTTTCCTGTAAAATAGTTATCTCCAAGCTATAATGCCCTGTTCAATGTAATTTGAGTTTGTTCAATGTAAACCGCACTGATGCAGAATAGCACGGTATATAAGAGAATGTAAATAAATAAATAAAATGTATGATTTTCTCCCAATTGGTGAGGGGTCTTGCGTGTGCACTAGGTGCAAGGAGCCCAAATGCCCTCGAGTATGGAGCAGACAGAGCTTAAAGGTTCCAAATTACCCATGCCTACCAATAGCTAGATTAATATGAATAAAATACAGTCTCTAAAATGCTTGTATGCAAATGCTAGAAGTCTAAAAAATAAGATGGGAGAGTTAGAATATTTAGCACTAAATGAGCGGTTAGATATGATTGGAATCTCAGAGATATGGTGGAAGGAGTACAACCAGTGGAACACTGTGATACCTGGGTACAAACTATATCGTAATAATAGAGCTGATCAAATTGGTGGAGGGGTTGCGCTCTATGTTAGAGAGGGTATTGAATCAGAAAGGATTAAAGTTTTGCAGGAAACAAAATTTGCTGTAGAATCTCTATGGATTAAAATTCCATGTAAAAAGGGGAAGGCGATAATAGTGGGGGTGTACTATCCACTGCCTGGCCAGAATGAACAAATGGATGATGAAATACTCAAAGAAATCAAGGAAGCTAACAAAAGTTACAGCACAGTAATAATAATGGGTGATTCAATTACCCCGGAATCGACTGGGTCAGAGTCACGGCAGGACATGCTAGGGAGATAAAGTTCCTAGATGAAATAAAAGATTGCTTCTTGGAGCGGCTGGTTCATGAACTGACCAGAGGGGAAGCCATATTGGACCTAGTCCTTAGTGGAACACCAGATCTGGTGCAAGAGATAAGGGTATTGTTGCCACTTGGCAATAGTGATCATAGCATGATTGTGTTTGATTTAATTAGTGGAGGAGGGACAGTAAGGAAATCCACAGTACTACCTTTTAACTTTCGAACGGGAGACTGATAAAATGCGGAAAGTAGTTAAGAAAAAACTAAAACGAGCAGTTACAAAGGTTAAAGACTTACATTAAGCTTGGGTGTTGTTGAAAAATAAACTCTTGGAAGCCCAGAACAGCTGTATTCCACGCTTTAAGAAAAGTGGAAGGAAGTCCAAATAACAGCCAGCATGGTTTAAAGTTGAGATCAGAGAGGCTGTTGTTGCCAAAAAAAGCATCTTTCAGGAAATGAGAAAAAGAGCCAAATGACGAAAACTTTAAATGGCACAAGCACTGGCAAGTTAAATGCAAGGCATTGATAAGACAGGCAAAGGGAGAATTTTAGAAGAAGCTTGCTGCATATGCAAAAATGCGTAATAAGGACTTTTTCAAGTACATTCGTAGCAAAAAACCTGTGAGAGACTCAGTTGGTCCATTAGATGATAGAGAGGTTAAAGGGGCACTAAGAGGCGACAAGGCCATAGCAGAGAGACTGAATGAATTCTTTGCTTCAGTCTTTACTGAGGAAGATGTAGGGATGCTACCCATGACTGAAGTGGTATTTAAAGGTGCGGAAGAATTGAAGGAAATATTGATTCATTGGGATAGATGTATTACAACTATTTGATAAACTGAAGAGTAGCAAATCACCTGGACCGGATGATATACATCCATGGGTGTTGAAAGAAATGAAATATGAGATTGCAGACCTGCTATTAGTAATCTGTGAACTATCATTAAAATCATCTATAATACCTGAAGATTGGAGGATGGCCAACGTAACCCCAATTTTTAAAAAGGGTTCCATGGGTGATCCGGGAAACTATAGGTGGGTGAGCCTGACGTCACTACCGGGAAAAATGGTAGAAACC
The DNA here is from genome assembly GCA_033557465.1 of Ichthyophis bannanicus. Lineage (NCBI taxonomy): Eukaryota > Metazoa > Chordata > Amphibia > Gymnophiona > Ichthyophiidae > Ichthyophis > Ichthyophis bannanicus. The sequence goes on from CM066036.1 coordinate 179,293,493, forward strand.
ATCATAAAGAACAAAATTGCTGAACATGTAAATCGTCATGTCTTAATGGGAGACAGCCAACATGGCTTTAGACAAGGAAGATCTTGTCTTATTAATCTGTTATGTTTTTTTGAAGGTGTGACTAAACAGGTAGACAAAGGTGAGTCAGTTGATATAATGTATTTGGACTTTCAGAAAGCCTTTGACAAGGTCCATCATCAGAGACTTTTTGCAAAACTAAAGAATCATGGGATCGGAGACAGTGTGCTATTGTAGATCAGGAACTGGTTAAAAGATAGAAAGCAGAGGATAAGGCTAAATGGCCAGTTTTCCCAATGGAGAAAGGTGAATAGTGGTGCAACCCAGGGATTTGTGCTGGGTCCACTGCTTTTTGACATATTCATAAATGATCTGGAAAAGGGAATAACGAGTGAGGTTATCAAATTTGCAGATGACACATAACTATTTAAAGTTGTTAAAACCCATGAGGATTGTGGAAAATTGCAAGAGGATCTTGATAAATTGGAAGACTTGGCATCAAAATGGCAAATGAAATTTAATGTGGACAAGTGCAAAGTTATGTACCTAGGGAAGAACAGCCCAAACTATGGTTACACGATGCAAGGTTCCACATTAGGAACCATCATCCAAGAAAAAGATTTAGGCGTCATTGTGGATAACATGTTAAAACCCTCCACCCAGTGTGCAGCAGCGGCCAAGAGAGAAAATATAATGCTAGGTATTATAAGGAAAGGAATGGAAAATAAAACAAAGGATATTATAATGCCTCTGTATCGTTCCATGATGCGACCGCACCTTGAATATTGTGTGCAATTCTGGTCGCCGTATCTTAAAAAGCATACAGCATTATTAGAAAGGATTCAGAGAAGAGCCACCAAAATGGTATAGGGGATAGAAGGATACCCCTATGAAGAAAGGCCAAAAAGGTTAGGGCTCTTTAACCTGGAAAAGAGATGGCTGAGTGGAGATATGATAGAAGTCTATAAATTAATGAACGGAGTGGAATGGGTAAACGTAGATCAATAGTTTATGTTATCAGAATATAGAAAGACTAGGGGACATTCATTGAAGCTATAGGGTAAACTATTTAAGACAAAAAGAGAAAATATTTTTTCACTCAACATGTAATCAAACTCTGGAATTTGTTATCGGAGGATGTAGTAAAGGCTGTTAGTATAGCTGGGTTTAAAAAAGATTTGGACAAGTTCCTGGAGGAAAGGTCCATAAACCATTATTAAAAAGGGACCCAGGATATCAATGCTTGACCCAATACAAGCATTGTGGAACCTGTGTCTTTTGGGGAAACTGCTAGGTACGAATGACCTAGATTGGCCACTGTTGGGAACAGGATACTGGGCTTTATGGACCTTGGTCTGACCCAGTATGGCATATGTTATGTTCTTATGTTCAAAGTGTTATTTTTAAAAAGGACTGTAAAAAAAATTGTTATTTTTCTGGCACTGTCACATTATACATATGGAATTTTTGGTCTTTGATAAAGGAAGCAGGTTCACATATTGTATGGACAATGATATATCCCTCTTCTAAAACCATATAAAAGATTATATATGGGATATAAATAAACGACTTCTTTAAAACAAACAGCTGTTTTTAGATCCTGACAGAATGAAAAAAAAATAAAATATAATCAGCTAAAAACATAGGGCCCGATATTCGAAGGCCTAGGCATGTGCTACACGTGTAAGGGTCGGCCTTACCCATGTAAAACTGCCATAACCATGTAAACCACATATTCAACAAGACAGCTTGAAGCGTTGAGGCCCAGCTACCCACACAGTGCCAGGTGCCGAAGCTCAGGGGCATGTTACGGTGCAATCCACGTAAAGCGGATATACGAAACCCCGTTGAACCTACATTGGACATCAGTAACCATGTAGCCTTAAGCGATAGCAGCCGGTGCATATGACCGCTGATAGTGAGCCGTGAACCCGAGTAGTGGTGGAACAGTGCACAGTAGAGCGAAGGGTGCGTAAGCAGGCCTGCACCCTAATCATGTAGACGTAAAGCACCGCTGGACAGGCAGAAATGCCATGTGGGCCATGCACATGGTGATCCAGAGGTGGAGACACACATGCCATGCCCGGGCACATCGATGGATCCAACAGGCAGTGCATACCCAGCAGCAGGCAGTGGCCCAGCACCCAAAATGCAGGTACTGTGCCCCACGTGTACACAGGACCTGGATGAGCTATCTGCAACTGACAGAGAAAGAGGTTTACAAGAAATACAGACTGGATGGGGTAACGATAACCGAGTTGTGCAGCATACTCAGCGTGGACCTGGAGCCCTCTACATTCAGAAGCCAGGCCACTGGTGACCACTGCCTGGGATTCCTTGCAACCGGCAGCTTCCGTGCGACCGTTAGAATCACACAGCCCACTGCCATCCACTGCATCGGAACATTTACCAGGGCCCTGCTGCGAAGGATGTGCCACCTCATAGCCCTCACCGGACACAGCAGAGGTGGTAGGAGGCCATGCAGGCATTATACAGCGTTACTTGATTCCCATCGGTGCTTGGATCTATAGACTGCAACCTACTGAACTGCTGGCACTACGGCTGGATTAGAGGGCATACCAGAACAGGCATGGGTACATATCAATGAACATGCAGGTCATTGTGGAGGCCAACATGAACCTCACTGATGTGTGCACCCGCTACCCAGGGCCCTGCTATGATGCATTTGTCCTTGCACAGTCCAGCCTAGGACACACAGTATCCGGGAGCCAGCTTGGAGATGCATGGCTGCTAGGTGAATGTGCACATGTGTGAGGTCCAGGAGATGCCCAGTATGGATGCCTGCTGCAGTCTGATGCTATGGGTACCACAAACAGACAATGATAGATGTTGTACTGTATGTATCACAACACATGAGCACCACTGCACACCATCCACAGCAGCCCACAGACTATAGCCAATGCACGTCCCGATGCATATGCTCACAGCTCACATTGCCCCCACAGGTGACTGTGGATATCCCCTGAGATCCTGGCTGCTGACCCCAGTGCGCCACCCCTTGTTGGCAGGAGCAGCAATACAATAGCGCCCACCAGCAGACACGGATGGCTGTGGAGTGTGTAATTGGAGTGTTGAAGAGCCGCTTCCGGTGCCTCGACAGGAGTGGTGGGCAACTCCTCTACAGTCCAGAGTGGGTATGCCAGATATTTGCTGCATGCTGCATACTCCACAATCTGGCATGGATGTGTGGAGTGCCGGACCCATAGCCAGCAAATATGGAGGAGTGGGAGGCCAAAAGGCAGCAGATGGTGCAGAGTCCAGGAGCCAGCAGCAGGCCAGGCAGTGGCCTACCATTCGTGGGTGATATGAGAAAGCTTCTGAGGTGACTGTCCTGCACCAGCATCAGGGTTGGATACACACAATCACCAGTTATGTGCCCAGTACCACTTAATGTGCTCTGAAAGATACAATAAAGTGCCCATTACCACCCATTGTGTTCAGAGTGACCTTTATTCCCTCCTTTGTGATCCCGCTTCCTCAGGGCTCCCCGCTGGCCATGGGCACTTGCTAATATGTGCACTGTGATGCAGTGGAGCGGTGTCAGAGGACGTGCTAGCAACATCACCACCCTCCCCAGCAGGGTGGTCTGAAAGACATGGCACAGGGCTAGTGGGTGGCTGTGCTGTTGCACTGGCAGCCCCAGCTCCCACCCCCTGTGCCTGCATGAGAGCCACCAAACTGTGCAGGGAGCCAGTGATAGATGCCTTCTATGCTACCATCTCCCACATCAGCCACAAATGCCCCTCCATGTGGTGCTCCACACACAGTCTGTGGTCCTGCTACTCCTTCGCTCGGCCTCCCTGGCCTATTCCACAGCCTGCTGTCCTGCTGGATACACTGCAGCTTGGACAGTATGCCCTCAGTGCCTGCCACCAGGCGTGCACCCTCCTGTTGTCGTAGCTCCTGGTTCAGGTCATTGCCCCCTGCACCCACTGGCTCCTCCAGGATGGCAAACTGTAGCTCATCATCTGAAGCTGGCCCCCCTACACTGGCATTCACACTGACCTACCCCTCCACCCTGGGTGGTGAACACAACAGCTCCTCTGAACTGGCTGTCGCAGTGGTCCACTCCACATCACTGGCTGGTGTACCACCATTTAAGGCCATGCTGCACCCTGGCTGGTCACTGGCATCCTCCATGGTGGGCAGTGAGGCTCCCCCACTGCATCGGTCCCAGGCTGGAAAGGAGGAGTCCCTGGAGGGTCTGTGGGAGTGCAAAGGTGGCAGAGGTTAGTGACATGGCATGCTGGCATGGCCTGAGGGGCGGTTCTTGGTCCACCACAGAACCTGCAGGTAGTGCAAAGCCCACACTGTACTCACCACATGCAGCATCTGCGGTCCGACAGACAGACAAGCATGGGCTGGGTGGACAAAGACACGGTGAGGACACAGAAATGGCTGTCATAGCCATATATGTGTTATGGGGCACCCCTTCTCACCCCCCCCCCTCGTGTGTCTGTGGTGGAGCTGTCGAAGCCCAGAACCCTTGTGACGGTGACCTCCTCCACATACTGCAGCACCTGCTCCTCAAGTGGGGTGAGGCTGCACTGTTGCGCAGGCGGCAGCCTGCTGTTGTTGGCCCTTTTCTCCCTCACCACCTAATGTATCATGCGCCATTTCTTCATAAAGTTCTCCACATCTCAGTTTTGGTGGTGAATCACATTGAGCCTGTTCGTGATGTCCTGCCATGTGGCCTTCTGGGCGCTGGCATCCTCAGTCGCCAAGAGGGTAGTGTGCTGCTGCAGGATGAGCCCCAGGGTCATGGCAGTCATGGCCGCTGCTGGTGCCTTGTCAGCTATCATGAAGTAGCAATGCGATAAGGCAGCATTCGCTGACTCGTGTAAGTCCTCTTAAGTCCTCTTCAGCTCCCGACCATCAGCCACAGCTCTCCCCTTACCTGGGGATCGAGCCGACAAAACCAGGAGGAGCCTGCAGCGTGGGAAGGCCCAATCGGGGCTCAGCAAAGCAGTGAAAAGCTTCGCGCCATCGGGCGCAAGGTCTTTCAGCTCCCGACCATCAGCCACAGCTCTCCCCTTACCTGGGGATTGAGCCGACAAAACCAGGAGGAGCCTGCAGCGTGGGAAGGCCCAATCGGGGCTCAGCAAAGCAGTGAAAAGCTTCGTGCCATCGGGCGCAAGGTCTTTCAGCTCCCGACCATCAGCCACAGCTCTCCCCTTACCTGGGGATCGAGCCGACAAAACCAGGAGGAGCCTGCAGCGTGGGAAGGCCCAATCGGGGCTCAGCAAAGCAGTGAAAAGCTTCGCGCCATCAGGCGCAAGGTCTTTCAGCTCCCGACCATCAGCCACAGCTCTCCCCTTACCTGGGGATCGAGCCGACAAAACCAGGAGGAGCCTGCAGCGTGGGAAGGCCCAATCGGGGCTCAGCAAAGCAGTGAAAAGCTTCGCGCCATCGGGCGCAAGGTCTTTCAGCTCCCGACCATCAGCCACAGCTCTCCCCTTACCTGGGGATCGAGCCGACAAAACCAGGAGGAGCCTGCAGCGTGGGAAGGCCCAATCGGGGCTCAGCAAAGCAGTGAAAAGCTTCGCGCCATCGGGCGCAAGGTCTTTCAGCTCCCGACCATCAGCCACAGCTCTCCCCTTACCTGGGGATCGAGCTGACAAAACCAGGAGGAGCCTGCAGCGTGGGAAGGCCCAATCGGGGCTCAGCAAAGCAGTGAAAAGCTTCGCGCCATCGGGCGCAAGGTCTTTCAGCTCCCGACCATCAGCCACAGCTCTCCCCTTACCTGGGGATCGAGCCGACAAAACCAGGAGGAGCCTGCAGCGTGGGAAGGCCCAATCGGGGCTCAGCAAAGCAGTGAAAAGCTTCGCGCCATCGGGCGCAAGGTCTTTCAGCTCCCGACCATCAGCCACAGCTCTCCCCTTACCTGGGGATCGAGCCGACAAAACCAGGAGGAGCCTGCAGCGTGGGAAGGCCCAATCGGGGCTCAGCAAAGCAGTAAAAGGCTTCGCGCCATCGGGCGCGCCCGCGCCTGGTGGGCCCGCGCCTGAGGGCCTCGCCAGAGGGCCCTTTGGCGTGGCCCTTAGGCGGGGACCGATAGAAGGGGCATCAGAAATCTGTGGCACAAGCAAACAGCTCCAAACAGCAACAATCCTGCCACAAATAACAACGAGGGATTTTCGCCGGATGCAAATCTCACATGACTACAAGCAGCTTGAGCCCCTTTTAAGTTGAGCTCGCTCATACCCTACACGAAGGACTTCCTGATCACACCTCTGCCTACACAGAGTCACACAGCCGCACTACCCAATCGGGACTGCAACTCAGTCTTAAATAGAGAGACAAAGGACCGTCAAATCGCAGCAAGTATAATTCAACCCACGCAAAAACTTCTACTTTTCTGGTTTAATATTGCAAATTACTCTAAAATTTCATAACAAAATCTCCGGTTAACATAATACTGTTGTCAGTATGGCAAGCTTTAACTGCAAATACCATTGCTAGTAATATAGTACTGTTGTCAGTATTTCAAGCTTTAGCTGCAAATACATTGCTAGTAATATAGTACTGTTGCCAGTATTTCAAGCTTTAGCACATTGCTAGTAATATAGTACTGTTGTCAGTATTTCAAGCTTTAGCTGCAAATACATTGCTAGTAATATAGTACTGTTGCCAGTATTTCAAGCTTTAGCACATTGCTAGTAATATAGTATTGCTGTCAGTATTTCAAGCTTTAGCTGCAAATACCATTGCTAGTAATATAGTACTGTTGTCAGTATTTCAAGCTTTAGCTGCAAATAACATTGCTAGTAATATAGTACCGTTGACAGTATTTCAAGCAACAACTGCATATAACATTGACAGTATTATAGTACTGTTGTCAGTAGGCCAAAACAGCACTTATACTCACTTTAAGCCGAGCCAAAAAAACTGAAAATGCTTCACCCTAACAACATGCTTATACGAGTATCATACTCCTGTATATTATTAACAATAATAATAATTGACCTATCCCTATGTTTAAACCATAAATACCATATGACTATACCTATAATACATACATACAATAGAAATGATTGCCATATGGGGCACACTCATCAAAACTACCCAAAAATTAATTATCACAGACTAATTCACATACAACAAACAAATACACAACAAATAGACAAGAAAATCTGTTCTAACTACTCTTCTTCCCTATCATGCATCCTCATTAACGCACGATCAATGAAGAATAAATTGCCCATATTTAACGACATGATAACTGACTTAAAACCTGACATTTTATGTGTCACAGAGACATGGCTCACTGAAACAGATACAGTCTATCTTGATAAAGAGAACTACGATACATTCTACAAACACAGACCTAATAAAAAAGGTGGTGGAGTTCTAATGATGACAAAAAAAACACTAAACGCCAAGCCAATCCAATCAAATATCAATACTAACATAGACACATTATTAATAAGAATCAGCCACATAAAAATTTGCTTAATATATAGACCCCCAGACAATAAATCAGATGGCCTAGATTCTCTTATTGAACTCCTCAGTTCATCTACTGACCAAAACCCTGTGATTATGCTAGGTGATTTTAACCTTCCGTCACTCCCAACACTAGACTCTAAATTATTCCTAGACACCATAGCAGACATAGAGTACCATCAAATAATCAAAACTGCAACACATATCAAAGGAAGAACACTAGATTTGGTTCTACTCCCCGAAATACTCTTCAAGCTAGTACACTCTAATTCCATTGAATGCACAGAGACACCTTGGTCTGATCATTCTATCATCAAAATAAATATCCCATATCCCATCCCCAGCATCAATATTACATAAGGAGTACCCCTACTACAAAATTCAAAAAGTTTAATGAAACAGACTTCCTTGACTTAACAATCCCCTACTTCTTATCAACATCTAATTTGGATGATGCTGTTAACAACTGGAATGATACTATCAATAATGCAGCTAAAAATAATCAACCCAATAAAAAGACAAGATACACCAAATCAAATAGTTCACCATGGTTTAATAGCACTCTAAGACAAATGAAAAAAGAACTAAGAAAACTTGAAACAAAATGGAGAAAATCCAAGCTGACTGTACACAAAGAAATATTCAATACCTATCTATCAAAATATAAGGAAACAATCGACAACACAAAGAAAAACTATTATGCAGCAATCTTAACAAAATCATACAATAGACCAAGAGAGTTATTTTCTATAGTCAGAAAATTAACTAATAACGAGCAAACTTCTAGCAATGAAATCACAGACATCTCAGTTCAAACCCTAGCTAATCATTATCAAAACAAATCTAAGAAACCTTCCATGCATGCAGATAATATCAACATCACTTATCAACCTGTAGATGAATGGTCAGAATTTTACCCCATTTCAAAAGAATCATTAAAAACAATCATCTCCAACCTAAATACCACAACTTCGTACTTGGATCCATGCCCAGTTTCATGGATAAAAAACACACTACAAACTCTAATATCCTATATTCTCCCAATAGTAAACCTCTCACTCACCCAAGGATACCTTCCTTCCCCGCTCAAACATGCACAAATACGCCCAATTTTAAAGAACTGCAAACTAGACAAAACATTGCCAACATCATATAGGCCCATATCTAGCATACCATTCTTGGCCAAAGTAATTGAAAAGGTAGTGCAACTTCAGACACAGGAATTCATAGACTTATCTTACCCACTCGATGAACAACAATATGGTTTCCGACCTCGCCACGGAGTAGAAACACTCCTAGCAGTATTAATAGACACACTCCTAAAAGGAATTGACAATCACAAACAGGCATTCATTCTCCTTTTCATTGACATATCAGCAGCTTTTGATAGCATGCATCACTCAATACTGCTCAACAACTTAAAACAGCTAGGCATAAATTCCACCGTACATAAATGGTTCACTTCATATTTGCATAACAGAACACAAAACGTAAGAACAGGTAATCAAACATCAAACACATACAAACAAGAAATAGGTTTACCACAAGGTTCAGCACTGTCAGCCCTACTCTTTAATATCTATATAAAACCGGTTTGCAATATTTTTAAAAAATTTGGAGTACAATATCACCTTTATGCGGATGATATCATGATGTACATACCTTTCACAATTCCTAACCTACCGATTCAACTTCTATCTGACTGCTACAATAAAATTACATACTGGCTAAAAACCCAAAACCTTCATATAAACCATGCTAAAACTGAAGTCTTAATCGTAACAAAAAACCAAACGTTCACCCCGCCAACTCACATAATACTACAGAACCAAGAAATTAAAATAAAAAATGAAATAAGATATCTAGGTGTCATTTTAGATACACACCTTACTATGGAAACGCACATCAGAAATACCTTGAAGAAAATCTACTTCAAACTTAAAATCCTCAAACAATTACGCCCCCTTGTATTTATACAAGATTTTATCAATATAACACAGGCTACCATAACTCCACACTTCGATTTCGCCAACTTAATACTTATAGGCATTTCAAAACAAAACATCAAAAGGATCCAACTCGCGCAAAATGCTACAGCCAGAATCATATTAAAGATAAATTCACTCCAACACATTACACCGATACTAGCATCCCTTCACTGGTTACCAATACAAAGCAGGATAACATACAAAACAATAATAACTACATTCAAAGCCCTAAAAGATATGGCCCCGAAGACACTCTGTAATCTAATAAGCAAAGAACCACCTAAGCCCACTCATAGAAAAGGACAATCAAATAAACTTAAGATGCCAAAAGAATATATAAGAACTCACAAACTAACAAATAATAGAGCCTTCTCACACGTAGCCCCAACAGTCTGGAACTCTTTACCAGAGGACTTACGATCACTAACAGAGATAACAGAATTTAGAAAAAAATTGAAAACCTATCTATTCACTAAACACTATAATACCATAGAAAACCCCCCACTCAACTTAGATAAAGGCTAAACAAGAACCTGCCTAAAATCAAGATTATACTCCCTATCACAATAAATACGTACAACTTAAATGAATAATCATTCCATTCCAATGCATTGATACCCCACTTGTATATAGTTACAACTGAGTTAGAGACAGTACCTCAGTTTAAATTGTTACACAATCTGTGTTAGTTGATTTATTGAACTATTCCGCATAGTTTTTACATACACTTTGTTGTTTCAAGTTAAGATGTTCATTGTAAAAAGTTATAACTGTTCTATGTAAAACAAGCTCTGCATTGTTAATTGTTGTTAAATGTACACTGCAACTGATCGCTGGAAGATGCGGTATATAAATAAGTGTTAAATAAAATAAATAAATACATGGGTAGGGCATGCAGCAGGGCCACGCCCTATCCAAAGGCATATCTCGTACACGCGTAGACCTCTGGACACTGATGCTATGAATATCCGCCTAACAGCTCGCCACCATAGGATGTCATACCTGTACAGTGCTGAGCGACGGCAAGATAGGCGTGCAGGGACACCCAGACCGTGATACCTGGGTAAGATGCATAACGTAATAGGTGGACATGACAACTGCAGCACGTGCCACCCCGACAGTGTGCCTTCACGGGCCAAGGGGCATCCTGGGTGTGCTGTGCCACTGGGCTGCACCAGTGCTACCACTGCTGTGTTGCACAGGTGTGGCAGGTGGCACTATCTGTGCAGATGGTCGCCCTCCCCGCTGAAGTGCAACCCATGCAGGGCACTGCCTGCAACCATCTGATCGGGTAGGGGCCCTTTGCCATACCCACGCAGGACAGGCATGCCCATACCCCCATGCCCATGGACTCCTGGACCCTCTCCCCTGGTCCCCTATACCACCCATGCAGACACGCCGTCCTGCCCCCATAAAATGGACACAGCACCTACAAACAATAACCATTTGTTAGACATCTTATGTACATCACTGCCAACAATGGCAGACATTACTCAACTAGACATCTTTGCAAACTGCCTAAGCCCAGAGCGTAACTGACAGGGGATCAGCCTATGGTGCAGGGGAGTGAGGGCTTCTAGGTGCATGGCAATGGTTCAAGCTGCAGTATGCACCTCCTCCCTGAGGAGGCGCACCTCCACCACCAGGGTGGCCAAGGCCCAGTCACTCTGTGAATGTGGGGGTAGTGATGCTGAGGGTCTTGTTGTGGCATGGCCGGGGTGTGTCCATGGGTACTGGGGGGTCTGTGGAGGACCCCAGCTGCAGGAGGTGGACCACAGCACCACTCTTGACTCACCTGGCCTATACTGTGCCATGCGGTGGGCACATGGCTCCTTGGTTGGGTATCGGGTGGGCATACTTGAGGGCTGCAGGGTTCTGCTAAAGAGTGCATCTCTGCCTCTGGATTCCTGCTGGTTGCCTACCAGTGGTGTCCTGTGCCACATTGTTGTACCTGGGGTGCTTGGTAGGTAGTTCCTGCATCCCTCCAGCCACCCCCTCTGTTCCCACCTCTGCTGACACCTCAGCCTCCCCATTCTGCCCCTGGTCCTCCTATCCCTAATCCTCCTCTGACCCCTTCTCCCTACCCTGTCCCTGGCCCTCCAATCCCTCCTCCTCTGACACCTCCTCCTCCCACTGTGCCATGGCCCCTTCGCTGCCCCCCTCCTCTGATGTGGTGTCCTCCAGTGTGGAGTCACTGGTTGTTATCGACATCATCTTCTCCTCATCACCATCACCGCGGGTGGTACTGCTGCTGCTCTGCTCAGTTGGTGCAGCCCCGCTGCTCCTGGATGTCTGGTGTGGGGGGACAGAAGTCCCTTGGGCACCCCTGGAGCCAGTTGTGGGAAAAGGGGTGGGGTTACTGGTACACACAGGCTGGGGTGGGGCTGGAACCCCCTGGGGGCCCACACATGCATCATTTACCCACCTTCATCCCACAGGGGCCTGCCTCCCCCATGGACCACATTGCACACCCCCTTTGCCCACCTCCATCTAGCTCTGTTCCACCCCTCACATGCTGTGCTGTGCCCTACTGGCCCCCCCAAGCAAAGGTCATGCACAGGTGGCTGCATGGGCAGGTGCACTATGTGCCCCTGAGGCCTCTGCTGGGAATGTCTGCCCCTGTACTGCCCTTCTGTGCTATGCCCCAGCCTCACACCGTGCTTCAAATATTCTCCAAATTCGAATATATGCCAAAGAGGTAGACCTCTTCCTTGCTTTCAACAAAGTGGAAATCACCGCCGAAGAGTAACCTCTGGCCTTTAACCTCGCCCTTTCAAGAGTAAGCAAGAATCGAACCACCTGTGGCATGTGAAGAGGACCCTGACGCAACAGATCTTCTCTCACTGGTAAGAGCCATGGCCGGTCTAAATAACCTTATGAGATCCACGTAACATGATCATCTTGGCCAATCTGGCGCTATCAATATCACTAGTCCGTTGTGCTGGTCTATTCTTTGAAGAACACGCCCTATCAATACCCACGGAGGGAAGACGTACAGAAGTTGTCCCTCTGGCCACCTTTGAATGAGAGCGTCCAGGCCCTCCGACATTCTCTCCCGTCTCCGACTGAAAAACCAATTGACTTTTGCCGACTCGAAGGTTGCCATGAGATCTATTATTGGAACTCCCCAACGATTTATTATCAGCTGGAATACCTGCAGATGCAGAACCCACTCTCCTGGATCCACTCTTACCCGACTTAAAAAATCGGCTTTCACGTTGTCCACTCCTGCTACATGAACTGAAGACAAAACTTTCAAATTCCTCTCAGCTCAAACAAACAGCTGCTCGGCTTCGGCCTCCAGAGAGACACTGCTTGCGCCGCCTTGATGTAAGCAACTGCGGTCGCGTTGTCTGATAGAACGCAAACTGCCTTCCCCTGAAGATAACACTGAAACGCTTGTAGAGCTAAGGTTACCGCCCTCAACTCCAATCTGTTGATTGACCAAACTGAACGGTCCATTGACCTTGAACAAACTTTCCATCGAAGTGAGCTCCCCAGCCCACAAGACTGGCATCCGTTGTAACAGGAACCCAAACAGGCGATTCTAGCTGCATTCCTACCTCTAGAATCCCTGGTTGTATCCACCATTGTAGATCTCGATGGATCTCCGGAAGGTAGGGTAACCTCCTTGAGAGAGGATCTTTCTGATGCGACCACCTCCTTAGTAACGCTCTCTGTAATGGTCTCATATGAGTTCTTGCCCATGGGACTAAGTCTAACGTTGCTGCCATGGTTCCAAGCAACTGCAAATAATGCCATGCAGTGGGATTTTCTCTGCTCAAGAAACTCCACACCAGATCTCTCAACGCTAGCACTCGCGACTGAGGAAGAAACACCCTTCCTATTCTCATATCGAAACGAGCTCCCAGGTGTTCTAGATTCTGTGAGGGAATCAACTTGCTCTTAGCCACATTGACAAACCAACCAAGACTCTGTAAAAATTCCACTACTCTGGCTGTTGCCAACTCGCTTTCCTTTTCGGACTTTGCCCGAATCAACCAGTCGTCCAGATATGGATGAACTAGAATTCCTTCCTTTCTCAATGCTGCCGCAACGACCACCTTTACCTTGGTAAACGTTTGCGGAGCTGTTGCTAAACCAAACGGCAACACTCAAAACTGGAAATGACCCATGGGAACTGCAAATCTCAGAAATTTCTGATGGAATGTGTAGATACGCCTCTGACAAATCCAGAGACGTAAGAAACTCCCCTTTTCTTACTGCCATTAATACAGACCTCAGTGTTTCCATGCGAAAATGAGTTACCCGAAGGCAGCAATTTACCTTTTGAAGATCCAAAATTGGTCGAAAAGACCCTTCTTTCTTTGGAACCACAAAATAAATGGAACCACAAAATAAATAAATACCTGCAACCTATCACAAACATATTTAGAAAACACAGGATTAGTCACTTTATTAATGCTGACGATATCATGCTCGCCATCCCCATAACCACCAAAAACCCCACTTACGACACCCTATCTGAATGCATGGCTGAGACCACCTCTTGGATGGAAACCAATTACCTCAGTATTAACCTCAAGAAAACGGAAGCAATGTTCGTTACAAGAACACCCGTGACCGAGGACATTTTTCCAACAACAATCTCAATCAACAATACATCTATACCTGTTAAAAAAGAGGTAAAATACCTGGGTGTAATAATAGATCATACTCTCACCATGCTACCGCACATAAAGCAGACAGTAAGAACCATAGTTCATAAACTCAAAACCATACAACACCTAAGGCCCCTCCTTGACACACATGACTTTAGATCGGTTGTTAATACACTCATCACACCCCATTTTTATTATTGCAACAGTCTCCTAATTGGCCTACCACAAAAAAACACATACCTATTACAAAGAGCCCAGAACATCTGTGCAAAAGTAATTACTAAAGCTCGTCTAACAGACCATGTGACCCCTATACTCCTAGAACTACATTGGCTCCCTATAAACAGCCGAATCAGATACAAAATTCTCCTAACAACTTTCAAGCTCCTAAACGACATCGCCCCCTCACACCTATCAACACTACTACAGACACAATCCAAATCAAGAGCTCGCAGACAAAACGCAGCCCACTCACTTGATATGCCAAAAACATTCACAAAGACTAAAAAATCCTCAAGTGCCAGAGCCTTCACGTTCACTGCCCCCATGCTCTGGAACGATCTCCCACTAGACCTCCGTATCATAAAAGACCTCTCCCAATTTTGGAAGGAACTCAAAACCTACCTATTCTCTGAACATTTCCAAATCCCCTACCCCCCAAGTCCTGTCCCACAGCATCCACAGACACACAAACTCAAAAACTCCCAAAACCGCAATTAGCTAACCCCACACAGTCCTTCCACATACGCACAAAAAACTTATGATAAAAAAATGGAAATAAATTCCACTACTTACGCATGACCTATGATTATTCTGTAACACATTGTATATAACCACTTGTAAATAACCTATGTAAATAGTTTGGTCAGTTTATCGCATTTATTGTTATTTGTAAAAAGTTAGAAAGTTTCTGTTCAATGTAAATCTATACCGAAGTATACATAATTTGTTAACTTGTTCCATGTAAACCGCCCTTGATCTCTGGAAGGGGCGGTATAGAAGAAATAAATAAATAAAATAAAATAAAATAAAATAAAAATAAAAATAAATGGAGTAGGGGCGGAGCCTGATGCCGAGCAGGACGGACGGATAGAGCGTGAGCTCCAGAGTGACCCACCAATAAATCCGAGATTAACTTGAGGTATTGTGCTGCGAATCCAATATATTGCACCGGAGGATCTCTAGAAATGTCTGTATTAAAACCAGCCAGAATAGACTTCTCCTCGGGGCAAACTGCGAGTGCTAAACGGTCAAAGACTGAACCTCCGTCACCGCAAAAGATGGCGGCGCGGCTAGACGGACCGGAGGCCCTGCAAGAAGTGTTGACGGAGTTGAGAGGGATCAGAGATTTGATTGCGGCTAACGGAGAAGCGTTGTCGGTGGTGCGTGAAGACACTGCGGCTCTCCGATCTAGTCTGGAGGGGTTGTCCCTTCGTCGGGATAAAGTTGAGCAAGTAGTGGCAGTACACGAAGAAAAGCTTAAGTCGGTAGACAAGCACACCCAGCAGATTCGGGCCTTACAAAGAGAGATCGAAGAAGGGAATAATAGGGCGCGACGCAACAATGTAAGAATTGTCGGGGTCCCGGAGGGAGCTGAGGGTGGAGACATGATTGCTTTCCTAGGCAAAATGATCCCGGAGACCTTGCACATTAATTTTGTACACCCATTTGAGATAGACAGAGCTCATAGGGTGCCCTCACAAGTGGTTCAGGGCCATAAAAGACCGCGCCCAATAATTCTGCGAACCCTACGCTATCAACATGCTGTGCAAATTCTTGAAGCAGCCCGTTTACGCCCCAACGCTGAATTTGAGAAATGCAAGCTTCACTTTTTTCCGGATTTTGCAAAAGCCACCGCTGATCGGCGTCGCATTTTCCTTTCGCTGAGGCCACGCTTGATCCAACTCCAAGCAAGATTTGGCCTTCTCTATCCAGCTCGCATGAGGGTCACGCTTCACAACCACACTAAAACTTTCGATGATCCGGAGATGCTTCAGCAATTTTTGGAGGACAAAGAACGTATGCATATGCGCTGAAAAAGCATTTCACTCTCATGTGTAGTTACTTGCATAAGTCATGATTTTAGGTGTATGTAGCATGACGATCACAATACCTTTTTCTTTGATTCTAAAACATACTCATTAGGTAGTTGACATATCGTTTGCTATTCTCCTATACTTAATCTTTTGCAATTACTATTACTACAGTGCATTGAGTTCTGTACTAAGCTGTAATGTGTACATTGTGGATATTCTGTTAGTGGTGGGTCCCTCTGTACCGTCCCTGTTCCCACTGGGTTCACCATGTAATGCGGGGTGGGGTCCTAGTCCTCTGGAGTCTAAGGGGGAACTTTGCTTTTCGCAGTCTGTGTCACTGGAGCTCAGGTTACAAGATACCTGTATTATGGAGCAACGGAGCAGAGGCAGTTCAACCAAGTCTAGACTCGTGGGAGTATGTCTGATGTACCTACATAACTTCTCAGCTGCCCGGTGCGATTAAAATACTCTCCTTGAATGTCAAGGGGATTAATAGTCCGATAAAGCGGAAAAAAATCATACACTATGCGCAGCAAGAGAAAGCAGACATACTCCTGCTACAGGAAACACATCTGAACAATCATGAATCACTTAAACTTGGTACTAAGCCCTACGAACTGGTGGCCTATTCTGCTGCGATTCATAAACATAACGGAGTAGCCATTTTGGCTAAGAAGTCTCTTATGCCAACTATTACACAGACGCTCTCTGATAAACAAGGCAGATGGACAAGCGCTGCTTTAAAAGTGGGACGGTTATCATTCATACTGGTTAATGTGTATGCTCCAAATGCCGATCATCCAGAATTTTTTCGTACCCTTGCTCAGGAAGCTTTCCTTAGGGGCGGCGAACCGGTAATACTAGGTGGTGACTTCAATCTAGTTCTTGACCCAATGATTGATAAAAGTCCTCCGAAGCCTAGCTCGTTCTCCAAGTCGCATGCCGTCCTCAAAGAGTTGATGAGCGACAGAGGACTGGTAGATATTTGGCGCCTCTATCATCCAAAAGTTCAAGAGTTTACTTTTTTCTCCAATCCTCATCGGTCCTCGTCACGCATTGATTTTTTCCTGACTTCAAAATCCCTGATATCGTGTTGTACAAGTTCGGGCATCCAGGCGATGCATATATCGGATCACGCTGCTATCTGTCTAGAGCTGCAAGACTTACCTGCTGGTGCTAAATCCTTACAATGGGCTTTTGATAGATCCCTTTTGGGTGATGTGGAGTTCAGCTCCAGTATTCAAGCAGCCATAAAGGATTATTTTCAGTTCAATCTTCCGCAGGACACCGGGGGATGGGCCTGGTGGGAAGGCTTCAAGGCCTCCATGAGGGCTGTCATCACGAGTTGCATGATCTTCAGGTCCCGGCGACAGAAGGAACGCTTAGCGGAGCTCGAAGATCAGATCAAGGCAGGGGAACGGCTTTTAACACGACGTTCTGAGCCAGGCATCTTAGTTCATCTTCAAAAACTCCGATTTAGTTATAACCAACTGCTTACTGACGAAGTGGCAAAGAATATCCAAGCTCAGAGCGGTGTATACTATTGGGAAGGCAATAAAGCGGGTAGACTCCTGTCACACGTCAGCAGGAGGCGCGGCGGGTGGAAGCCCTGCGTGCTCCTGGTGGACAGAGCCTGTTGACCAAAGACGAGGAACTCGCCGAAGCATTTGGCTCTTACTATGCGCAGCTATACTCCTCTGAGGTTCAGAATCCCCAGCTGACCTTTGGAGAGTTGACTGCTGGGGTGCAGAGGCCTACTCTGGACGGTGATGCTGGCGGCCCCAATCTCCCTTTCTGAAATCCATCAAGCAATTCAGACACTGGCTTCAGGTAAAGCAGCTGGCCCGGACGGTCTCCCCATTGAATTCTACAAAGCTTTTTCCAAGGAGCTTGGCCCCCATCTGCGAGATTATTTTCTGGCTCTCCTGCAAGGCGCTCCTCTGGTAGGGAGTTTCGCGTCAGCGAGTGTGATTGTGCTGGAAAAGAAAGGCAGGGACCCCCAACTAGTCAGTAATTACCGTCCGATATCCTTGCTGAATGCTGACTATAAGATCTATGCTACGATACTGGCTAATCGGCTTGCTGGGGTCATGACTCACCTGACACACCCGGACCAATGTGGCTTTATCGAAGGGAGATCGACAGCGGACAATGCCCGTCTCCTGTGTCACGTTCTAGTGGCCGTGGAAAGACTCAACAGCCCATTAGTAGGACTATCCCTTGATGCAGAGAAAGCTTTCGACCGTTTGGAGTGGTCCTTCATCTTCGATGCCCTCCGATGGTTTGGAGTCGGTGATGGTTTCATCAGTCTGCTGAAAGTGCTCTACGCTCGGCCTCTGGCACAGGTCCGAGTTAACACTTTGCAATCGAAGGAGCTGAGACTATCACGAGGAACTCGTCAAGGATGTCCCATATCACCATTACTGTTTAATTTGGCCCTTGAGCCTTTATTGCTTATGATCCAACAGCATGCATGGATATCAGGGGTGTCGTTAGCGGGTCAGACAGTGAAGCTGTCGGCTTACGCGGACGACCTTCTCCTCTTTACTTCCCCGGAGTCCGTGTCGGCGATCTTGGAATGCATAGAGCGCTACTCGCAATTATCTGGTTATAAAATCAACTGGGGTAAGTCAATCGCCTTCCCACTGAATGCTAAGACTTATAAAGCGGATATGGAACACTACCAATTCGTCTGGGAGCCTAAGATGTTCAAATATCTCGGAGCCTATTATGGTTACCCCTTGGTCGAAGCGGTGAGTTATAACGAGAGAATGCTCTTAGAAAAATCCCATCTGCTGACTACTAAATGGCTCCCATTGACTTTATCATGGTGGGGGAGACTTGAAACAATTAAGATGACGATAACCCCGAAAATTAACTATGTGCTGGAAATGATGCCTTTCCTACTGCGCCCGCAGACTTATCAGCAAATTGAAAGAGTGTTAGTGAGATTTTTGTGGAATAACAAAACACCTAGGATTGCTCTTAAGAAACTTAAAGCCTGCAAGGAGTTGGGAGGAGTGAAATTTCCGGACTTTCAGCAATACCACAAAGCTTTCCTGTTAAGGCAAGGGGCGCAATGGCTGGTTTCGGAAGCCACATCAATTCCTGCGTGGCTAGAACTAGAAAAAGCAATTATGGCACCTTTTCCCTTACCACTCCTGCCTTACATGCAGATGCCATTAGACAAAGAATACCCTCCCATGATAATTGACACACAAAAAGCCTTTGCAGCCCTGCGGGGCTCGCTCGATAGTGCTAATTGCCTTACTCGTCGCTGGCCACTCTGATACAACCCTCACCTTAAGATCCAGCGTAAGTCCTTTGCTTGGTGTCTCTGGTACTCTAAGGGTATCTGGATAATTGATCACCTGCTGGAGCGGGACGATTGGAAGAGCTTCCCGCAACTACAACAGGAATATGGCCTGCCGAGCTCTTTTTATTTTCAATGGATGCAACTAAGGCATTGTATAGCCAAGTCGATGCCACACTTCCGGTCTCTGGTGCATATAGATCCCTTAAGTGATGCAGTAAATTCTTCTAGTAGGGCATCCTATTTCTACAAGCTACTGCTTTCTGGTATGCAGCAGGGCATGGCTGGTACCCAAAAAGTGTGGGAGCATGACACAGCTCTGGTCCTGTCGCCCCAGCAATGGGAACAGTTTTGGGCAAAACAAGTCCGTATTTCAAAATCTGCCTGTGTTACCCAAGCTCTATTTTTTATGGCACATAGAGCTTACCTTACCCTGGTCAAGATGGCTACTTGGGGTCCGGAAGCTGATGGGCACTGTTGGTCGTGCAGGCAGCAGTTGGGCACCCTTGCTCATATTGTTTATCAGTGTCCTTGTGTCCAAACTTTCTGGGAACAAGTCTGGAAGCGGATCCAAAAGATACTGAGATTTCGGGAACCTCTCTCTTGGGGCATCGTTAGTCTACGTTCAGCGAGTAATATACCCTCATTGTCAAAACGACATTTTTTCCTGTTGGATTTTATGCTTGGAATTGCATTATACCTTATTTCTCGCTACTGGAATCGCACCTATGACCTTACTCCACAAAATTGGTGGAACCACGTCTGCTGTTACAGCAAGTTTGAGCAGTTGCCAAGAAAAGGTGTACCCAGAGTACCATCCGGTCTTTCCAAGTGGCAGATACTAAACGAACATATGTCTTTTGACCCCTAAGTAAGCCTTCGTTGTTCACTCCCCATAGGTCACCTTGTTCGGCCTCGGTTAGAGGATTCTGCTTTGGAGTGTCCATTGCCACAGACATGCCATTTGGGCTTTTCTTGCTGACTCCAGAGGATTGGGAGGGTGTGAGGGAGGGAGGGGGGGTTATAGGGGTTTATGGCTTCAGTTAGTAATTTCTGTTTAGTTAGTTGCAGTCTTGGGTGAAGTGTTGAATGTCCTGCTTTACTTTGTTATGCTGTTTTCCTAAGACTGTAGAAAAAGCAATAAAAATATTAAAAAAAAATAAAATAAAATAAATGGAGTATCGACCGGAACCGCGTTGGCCTGGCGTCACCGGAACAACAGGTTTGAGATTCAAAAGTCTTTGCAAGGTTGCATGCATCGCCGCACACTTGACGCGTGCCTTGCAAGGAGATTGAATGAACCAATCACCCACCGGGCGCTAACGTTCCAGAGCATATCCTTCCCGAATGATCTCCAACACCCAGCGATTGGATGTGATCTGAACCCAGGCTGAATAAAACTCCCATAGCTGACCTCCCACGGGTATAAATTCCACCTGGGCCCTCCTTACATCACTGTGATTTTCTAGGGTTTGAAGAAGAAGAGGAAGTTGCAAGTCCCCTATTTGCTCCTCGAAAACACCGAAAACCCTGACTTCTAAAATATTGACGTCCTCTCTGAAATTGTCCAAAACGCATAGAACGAAAACAACGAAAATCTCTGAACTGATCTCTAGACGCCTGACTTGGACGTCCTTGCTTCTGCCTGTCCTCTGGCAGCCTGTCACCTTTAGACTCCCCTAAGTCTTTTACCAATTTATTTAAGTCCTCACCAAAAAATAGTTTACCCCTAAAGGGAAGTTTAGTGAGCCTTGCTTTAGAAGAAGCATCTGCCGCCCAGTTACGCAACCATAAATATCTTCTTGCTGCCACTACCGAGACCACACTCTTAGACAAACCCCTAATAAGGTCATAATGAATATCTGCTAAATAAGCTGCCCCAGTCTCTAAGCGGGACACTTCTGTCGCAGAGTCTTCCACATTATCTCCATGTACACGCTGAGACCAACGAAGACAAGCTCTGGCTACCCAAGCTCCACAAATTGAAGCCTGAATGGATAAAGCATTGACATCAAACACCTGCTTTAACAATGTATCCAACTTTCTATTGTGGCTATCCTTGAGGGTGGCACCACCTTCCACAGGAATTGTAGTCTTTTTGCTAAAAGCCGAAACTGCTGCATCTACTTTGGGAGACTTATACAATTCATGATCCTGATCCAGTAAAGGATATAAACGAGCCATGATCCTGGACCCCTTTAGTCCAGCCTCAGGCATGTCCCATTCCTGTTGAATCATCTCCTTTACAACTGTGTAACGGAAAAGCCCTTTGTGTTTTTCTAAAAGCTTGTAACAAAGGATCCTCCAAAGTAGAGTCTTCATCTGGCCCAGAAACTGGCATATTAAGTGATTTAAGAGTTTCCATAATCAATGCAGACAACTCATCTTTCTGGAAAACACGAACTACTCTCGTCTGGTCCTCCTGATCCGTGAGTTCTTCTTCTTCTAATTCCTCATCAACTTCCAACTCTGGATCCAAAAGATCCGAGTGAATCTCTTCAGAGGTTATCGAATGTTCCTGTGGGTCCTTCCCTGTCTTAACCTTCTTAACAGGGACAGCCCCCTCAGCAACCTCCAGAGGAGTACCCGGATGTTTTTTCCCGAGATCTCCTCCTGCAGAGGGTAGTAGACCTTTCCCAAATGTTTGCTGCAGCAGAGATACAAAATCTTGCGAACACAACGCCGCCAAACCTGAAGAAAATATTGACGGTACTTGCGGCACATCAGGAAGGGAAGAAGGCCCTGCCATAGGCTCTGGTAAGAGCTGCGGAGGCGAATTAACATCCATTAAAGATAAGGAAGCAAGTTTAGATTCTTCTGCAGTGGTTTCCAAAACATGTTCCATATGAGGGGAGTCCTGAACACAGGATTTACAAACCCCCGAATCAGATAAAGGTCCTCTTCTAGAGCCACAAACCAAACATTGCGGCTTAGAAGGCATTATATCACCAGAGCTCTAAAAAGACACTCCTAATTTAAATTTGAATAATAATAAAAACAAAAATATCTTTTTTTTTTTACATGAACAATCTCAGCCACAGCAGAAAATGAAAATAAATGAAAATAAAATGAAAATAAATTAAAATAAAGCTATTGTCTTTAGAAAGAAGCATCAAAAATGAAGCTTCTGCCTTCATAGAAAACTCACTTACTGTTTTCCGCTTATCGTGCTTGTGCCAAACAGCGCGGCCTGCACCGAAACCAACTGCCATCTCCAAACAGCTGTGCAGCAAAGAATTACAATCTTAGTGCTGCAGTGAGGAGAAAAAAAAACCAAATCACATCAGAACAACCGGTTCACCCCACGTTAAGCAGTTTCAGCATCAGAGGGAGAAACCGGAAGCGGCAGACAGCACAGAAGATAAAAAGAAAATTACATCCGCTCCGGCAGCACAATCAGCTCTGCGGCTCTCCAAAACAGCACTCGGCTGTGACAATCCTGCCTTTCTTTTCGCTCCTCACCTAAAATAAGTAGATTTGGGAGACGAAAATCTTTGTTACGTGAACTGAGCCATCTAAATAAACAGATAAATAAATGCAGCTTTTGGCAGGTAGAATAAACGCTGCTTTTGGCAGGCAAAAAGGAAAACAAAAAAGAAAACACAAATGGAGAGAGGGAGGGCACACCTCTGAACCTCTAAGACCCTGCTACTCAATTAAGAATGAAAAATAAATCTAAGTAAATTAAATTGAAGGAAGACTGCTTAATTTTCCCTCCAGTGAGCCCAGAATTTCTAGGCTCAACAACCTCCAGCTGCTTGGAGACTGAAAACACGTCATCGTTTTGATGACCTCAGCATATATATATATAGGCAAGGACCACCCCTTCATCTCCAGAGTTTGCAAGCCGGCGTGCTACTGGAGCCTCCATCCTGCTGGTGTCTGTCTGCCCAGCCACAGTGGCCTCGTGCACATGCAGCCCATGGGGCCTGCGTGATGGTGTCGTCTATGCACAGGTATGCCAGACGGGCAATACATGGGTACGCCAGTCGGGTGATACACGGGTTCCTGACCACATTCCATCATGTTTCTCTGGCTACTGTTGTGGTGGCCACATACATGGGTATCACCTGTGCCTTGGGCGCAGTGCCCGGGGTACGCGCCTAATGCTTATCCGCCATTGCCATGGTGGGCGCCTGCTTCTGTGCTTGGTTTGTGCTGCATTTTCGTTGCTTGCTCGTTTTGTCAATACCTGATATAGTAAAATCTGTTAGCGTAGCTGCGTTTAAAAAAGGTTTAGGGAAGTTCGTAGAGAAAAGGTCAATAAACCATTATTAAAAGGAACCTGGGATATCACTGCTTGACGCAATACAAACATTGAGGAATCTGTGTCTTTTGGGGAAACTGCTAGGTACTTATGACCTAGATTGGCCACTGTTGGAAAGAGGATACTGGGCTTGATGGACCTTGGTCTGACCCAGTATGGCATATCTTATGTTCTTATGACTCACAATTCAAGCACTTTTCCTGAGCGGGTACCTTTCTGCAGGTATGGCAGGCCTTGGCGCCTTGTTGAATATTGGGCCCATAAAAACTAAAGATCACTTTAAGACATGCCTCATTCCAGAAAATTAGATAAAAAGGGGCAAAAAATGAGTCTGGTGTACAGAGAGAGAAAATAAAAATAAAATAAAATAAAATGGATCCCCATTATACAGCCATATCAGCCATGGGCATAAACGCCTTAAAATGTATTAATAACAAGTCCAAATTCATAAAAGCATCATATCTTCTGAAAGAGAACTACAAATAAGCATCAATAAAACATATCATGATCAGTTTAGGATGCTTTCCTTGTAGTGTTTGGAAGTTTTTAATTATTTATGAATTTTTATATGATTTTTGATATCACTTTTAATTCTGACTTTATGAATTTCTGTGCTTTATATGTACAGTGGCCCATACCCCTGATGAAGGCTAGTGCTGACATATGGTCACATCGGGTACTGATGCTCTTAGCAGTTCTCCAAATAAAATTGCCCTTTTGTTTATACCTCACTCCTGACTGTTTTTCCTGGTGGTCCCTGTTAGTGTGTGTTTGCGTTCTGGTTGGACTCCAAAATTTCTAGATGACATAAGGTGACATTTTACTTACCAGTTAATATCCTTTCCTTGAGTCCTGCTAGACCAGTCCAGACAAGTGGGTTGTGTTCCCCTACCAGCAGATTGCTGGAGACAAACAAATAATGAAAAGCCCAGGTTTCAATGACATCGCTGCTATGCCTCTATTTGCCCCAGCCACCAGAGATGTCTTCAGCATTTGTCCCACTCCTGGTGCCGCCTTGCTAAATGACATAAGCTATCACTGTGACATTATCTGAAAGCACCTGAACTGCCCAGCCTTTGATCAGGGGCTGGAAACACAGAAGAGCCATCCTGATAGCCCTCACCTCAAGGCAGCGGATAGACCGCACTGCTTTTCTGTGGTTTCAACGACCTGGGCTGTACGGTCTTGGCAGTAGGCTCCTCAGCTCAAGAGACTGGCATCCATCATCAGGAGGATCTGGGAGAAATCATCCAGTGGCACACACTTCCTCAGATGATAGGGCTGTTGCCACCACTACAGATTGGACTGCACCATCAACAGGAGCGACAGCCTGTGCTCAAATTCCTGAGAATTCAGGGACCATCAAGCCTGCAAGCATGGCTTGAGCAGTCACATGTGAGCACACACCCATGGCACCATCTCTATGGTCGCAACCATTAATCTGAAAAGCTGAAGATACTCCCAATCTCTGGGAGCCAGCTGCACACAGAACAGCGCCAGGTAATCCAACAGTCTTTTGGCTTTCTCATCTGGCAGTAAACCTCTGCCCACTCAAGTGTTGAAATGTGCTCCCAGGAACTCCAGGGACTGGGAAAGCAACAGCGGACTCTTTCCTCGATTGATCACCCAGCCAAGACTTTACAAAAAGGACACTACTCAGGACGCCACCCAAGATGCTTCTGAAAGAGAACGGGCCCAGATGAGGCAGTCGTCCAGATATGAATGGACACAGATCCCTCGGTGCTGCAGCACTGCTGCCGCCACCACCACTATGACCTTGGAAAGTGTCCACAGGGCAGTAGATAGCCTGAAAGGGAGGACGGTGAACTGATATTGAGAGCCAAGCACGGCAAAATGCAGATATCTTGGCTGATCCACCTGGATTGAGATATGAAAATATACCTCGGCCAGATCCAGAGAAGCCAAGAACTCCCCTCAGCGCATTGCCTGAATCACAGAGCACAAGGTTTCCATCCAGAAGCACAGGACGCACAAGTGCTCAATGACCCTTTTCAGGTCCAGAATGGACAGGAAGGAACCATCCTTTTTGGGCACCACAAAATAGCTGGAGCATCTGCCCTTGCCCACTCATCTGGGGGGTTGGGCTCCACTGCCTTTAGTACTTTTGATCGCATACCAACAAGGGGAGATGATGAAGGCAACCGGAATCGGTTCTTTACATTCCAGGACAGAACCAAACTAAATGGTGTCTAGCACCCAGTGATCCTTGGTAACCTGGGCCCATTCCTGAAGGAAAAGGCGAAGCCTGCCTCCAACCAGAAGAACGAAGGAATTGGTCCCCATACCTTCATTGCACAGTCCAGAAGAGTCTTTTTCTGGAGTAGACTAAGTCCCTGTGCTCACACGCTCCAAGAAAGGACTAAGGACAAGCCCGAAGCCCAGAAGCAGACGAGAAGAAAGGTTTTCCAGGTCGCTAACAACAAACGTCCCAAGACCCTTGGGGATCCATCCAGTGCACCCTCGGTGGATGGGCAGAGGTTGATGAGAAAGTGGCACCAACTGCTTCACAGGCCCCTGGACATGTCTTCCAGAAGCTGGTAAGAATTTGTCTCACCCAGGATCCTCACCAGCTTCTCCAAATTGGCTCCAAACAGAAGTTTTCCCTTAAAAACCAGTTGGGTCAACCAGATTTTGGAAGATATTTCCGCTGCCCATGATGCTGTTGTCAGGACACCATCCCTGACCAATTAACATACCAGGTCATACATGGTATCAGAAAGGAAGACTGTAGCTGACTCCAAAAGAGGGGTAGTATCATCTGGCGGAAGAGACTGTATCCACTGGGGCAAGGCTCAAGACATCAGGCTGGTACATACTGTGAGCTGCAGAATAGCAGCCGCCATGGCGAACTGGTTCCACAACAACAAACACCTTACAGTCCAGAAAATCCTTTAAGGCTGATCTGCTTTCCATAGGAATGGTGGTTCATCTGCCTTCATGAGAATGCCAAACCGCTCATTGCACTCCTCCTCCAGAAGAGCATAGATCTTCTTACACACCCTTAACCCTTTAGGCAGGGAGTCGAGAGAGTCCCACTCTAACTGGATCATATCCTTGATCACATCTGGGAACGGGAAGACAGTAGTAGATTTTCACACCCTTTGAAAGAGTGGGTGTATTTTTGATTCCTGCTCCGTGCCTGAAGCATCCATCAAGTTCAAGGCGGATGAGACCCTGGAAATCAATGCCCTCCAGAATAGGCGGATCACTGCGGCCTCTTCACAATCTTCCGAAGTTGAGAGCATTTCTAAATTCACTTTAGAGCCCAGTACCAAGCCATTTGAATCAGAGTCATAGTGAAAATCTTGGACAGCTTCCAGGTGTTCCCTATCTCCAAGGGGCGCCCCTCGCTAAGGGCATATAGCCAAGGATATTTGAACAGGGTTCCCACTCTCAACCTGCCCCACATGAGACTGCGTCTGGGGGTACCCAGAGGCTGCAAGGTCTGAATTTCCATGCCAGAATGACCAGGACTGATGCAAAAAAGAAAAGAATTCCAGGGAGGACAATCTGGAGTCTGGAAGCTCTGCTCTAGAAAATGACTCCCCAACCCCATGGGGCACAGCTGCCATAGACACCCTAGAGAATGATGAGTGGCTCACAGCACAGTCTCTGGATCCTCTGACCAGCTGGATATCCTCATCCATCATGCCATCCATCAGCTCCTGTCCTGAGGCAGGCAAAGCTGGAATAACTCCATCCTCCGGCTGGGAGAGTGGAAGCAGGTCCACGAGATATGACTCAGAAGCTGTCATGCAAAAAGAGCAGAGTCCAGAATCCAGAGATGAGACACCTCATTTGCCATAGGTCAAATGTTTCCTGGAAGAAGACAGTGTTAAGGCAGCTATCATGACAGCGCAAGTTAAGACTGTAGCAGCTCAAAGGCACGCATTAACAACGCTTTTATTGCAACATACATTATAGGCACTAGGAAAGCAGCACTTGGGTGGAACACAGGCTAGGGCTCCGCGACCACTAGGCACACAATAGGTTAAAAAGTTACTGACACATGCAGAAAATAGCAGGAAACCCCCACACCATGCCAACAGACACCAGTAGTTTACCCCAAATTGCATCCCATGAAGATGGAATCAGGAGTCTCCAACAAGGACAATGATAAGGTCAAACCTTGGTACTCATCCCCTGAGAGCCACAGGCAGAGAATCCGTGCCAGGCTCACCTCTACTCCCCTAAAACTGTTTTACTGGCTGTGCAGCACAGCATTTAAGGTGTCTGGCAAGCACATCCCTCTGAGAGCCTTCTGCAATCTTTGAGAGAGAACGGGGACGACAGAGGGGGCATTGAGGTTCTGTGAGGCTGCTCTGCTCTTCCAGATCCTTCCAAATCCTTCCAATTTTTGGTTGCTCAACAGGCTCTTATCATGATAAGAGCGTGGAGCTGAACCAATTTTCTTTATCAAAAAGACAGCAGTCTAGTGGAGCCTCCCATATTGTGTTCAATTGAAAGAGTCACCCTCAAGGTGATCATTCACGAGTGTTTAATCAATATTTTCCTCTCAATCTTCAGATTTTTTCTTCAGAAAAGAGAAAATCCATCTACCATTTGCTGGAGACAAAGAAATACTGAAGGGGCCCCTGGTGGCTTAGGCGAATAGAGGCACCTGAGTGATGCAATTGAAACCTGGGCTTTTCACTAGTTCTTTGTCTCTACCAATCTGCTGGGAGGGGAACACAACCCATTTGTCTGGACTGATCTAGCAAGACAATATAGAATGAAAGGGTAGATATAATTGGCATCACAGAGACTTGGTGAAAGGAGGATAACCAATGGGGCACTGTGATACCAGGCTACAAACTATATTGCACTGATAGGGTAGATCACATTGATGGAGGGGTGGCACTTTATGTTAAAGAGAGCATTGAGCCAAAAGGATAAAGGTTTTGCAGGGAACAAAATACACTGTAGAATCTCTATGGATAGAAATTCCATGTAAAAAGGGGAAGGAAATGGCAATGGGGGTGTACTACCGTCCACTTGGACAGAATAAACAGACAGATGATGAAATGCTAACAGAAATTAAGGAAGCTAGCAAAGTTAACAATACAGTAATGGAGATTTCAATTTCCCTGGTATTGACTGTGACAATGTCACATCAGGAAATGCTAGGGAGATAAAGTTTCTAGATGAAAGAAATAACTGCTTCATGGAACTGCTGGTTCAGGATTTCACATGGGGGAAGCTGTTTTAGATCTAGTCCTAAGTGAAACGCAGCATCTAGTATAAGAGGTAACTGTTTTGGGGCCACTTGGCAACAACGATGATAAAATGATCTTATTTGATTTAATAAACCAAGAGAGGATAACAAGGAAATTCACTGTGCTAGCATTTAATGTTCAAAAAGGAGACTATGGGGTATGTTTACTAAAACCCCGGTAAAGTGCGGGCCGCGTTAGTGTGCGGGTGCCATATAAGGAGTGGGCGTTCCCCGCTGAAGAAGAAACGCCGTAATTTACATATGCGCTAAGGTGCGCGGCGCCCATGTTCGCCCCGCACCTTAGCGCATGGGATAGCTGCGCGAGAGGCATAAGTGGCGCGTTGAAAGGCAAGAAAAAGAGCAGAGCCACAGCACAATGGTTAAGACAGTGATCAATGGTGCAGGGATCAGGGGTTCAATCCCCCACAGTGCCCTATGAAGACAGCTGGCTGAGGCAGTAATTAATGAGGCACAGAAATAGTGGGCATCATTAGGCAGCACACTGATGATTTTGAAGGCATATTAATACTGAGCGGCATAAGGCAGAGCGCTGATGTTTTTGGCAGCATATTAATACTGGGCGGCATAAGGCGCTGATGTCTATGGAGACAGTATAATACTGGGCGGTATAAGTGGCGCACTGAAGTGCAAGAAAAAGGGCATAGCCACAGCACAATGGTTAAGACACTGACCAACAATGCAGGGATCAGGGGTCCAATCCCCCACAGTGCCCAATTGAGACAACTGGCTGAGTCATTATTTTAGGAGGCATATAAATGATGGGCGGCATAAGGCGGCACGCTGATGTGCAAACACAGAAACAGAACCACAGCACAATGGTTAAGACACTGACCAATAGTGCAGGGATCAGGGGTTCAATCCCCCAAAGTGCCCAATGAACAAAGCTGGCTGAGGCATAACATATTAGGGGGAAGATTGCTTTAGGAGGCATTTTATTCATATTTTAATTACCACTACTAGCAAACGCATTCCCAAAGCGTGTTAACAGCAGGTGCCCTATAAGGCACATTTTAAAGTGCACTGTCAGCCAAGGCACCCTAGATTGTTGCTTATAGGGTGCTTTAGAGGGTGCCGTATGAGGTACCGCAAGGTCAGTGGACTGTTTTTTATGGCAGCACTGTGCAGTTTAAGGAATGAAAAGCATACGTAGGTGCGCTGACAGGCAAGGAGGAGCAGCAGTGGAGCGCAATGGTTAAGGCACTGACTGCTGATACAGGGGTCATGCGTTTGCTCCCCAGTGTGCCTAATACATAAGGCTGGCTGTGGCATCAGCTTTGCATTGTACATATTTTGTCCTGCAGCACTTTATATTTATGTTATTAATTGCTGCCAGCAAACACGCCCTTACGTGCCGTAATTGAAGGTGCCGTATAAGGCACCCTAAAAGGCACTCCATAGGGCACATTAGGAATTGCACTGTCCGCCACAGCACCCTAAAATGTCCCCTATAGGGCACCCTATAGGTTGCGTCACAGGAAAATGTATAGTACACCTTATATGGACAGGAACCATAAGGTTCCCTATAGGGCGCCCTATAAAGCACCCTCAGAGGCACCTTATGGGTACAGTACGCTGAGGGTGTTTTTGCTGGCATCAAAATATGTACATTAAAAAAAGATAATGCATTGGACAACCCTACCAAATAACCCCACTGTAGGTTTGAACCCATGATCTCTGGCTTTAGAGGCAGTGCAGTAAACATTGGGCTACAGCTCTATAGCTGCTAACAAGCCCCTGGCTGGCTGCAGAGAGCATGCATGTCACCACACAGACAGTCTGCTGTGGTCACCAGGATAGGGTTAGCCTACCCATACCCATGATGCACTGCACATGCAAATCAGCTGTCCACAGATTAACACAAGATGGGCAATGCACCCCCACAGCACCTCGGCCCGGTAGAGGGAAGTGACCATGTGCACCCACACACCACCTCGGCCTGGTAGGGGGTACTGACGGTGTGTTTTACTGGCACAGAGTAGCTACACACCGTCACATTGTGCGGGTACTGTGCTCACCCTGAGGGTGCAATGAGGCGCCCAAGACCAGGTCCACAACACCGTCCATGGCTGAAAGAGTGTTAATGTGTGAGATAGGTAGTTTCTGCACAAACACCTTCGATATCCCTGTTTCAGTCAGGTGTAGCCCCTATGGACCCCTAGGTGGGCTATGTACCACCACCAACCCACCCCCCCCAGGGCTGAGGGTGGAAAACAGGGTCTCCCATCAATAGATCCACATTCTACCTCCCTGCAAAGGTGGCAGTAGAGGGGACCATCAACCCGGGTCCTGCTGAGGAACAGACACCCCACAGGGCAGTCAATGCAGCTCTATACACATCCATACCACAATAGCAGACAGACATTAGGCCTGGATATGGTGAGCTGCACCCCACCACTATCTAATGTTCTCCTGCAGCAAGTCATCAGCCGCTGCACCCCACAAGCTGCTCCATCAAGACACATACCAGCTGCAAACAGTGTGCTAGTTAGTCTACAGTGCATGTTCCCGGTGGAGATGCATGCACCCAGAACTGGGATGTCAGCATACACAGCAAACAGTTACATCAGTGACTGGGCCCCAAAAGGAAACTGATATCTGTTACATGAGAGAAATAGTATACAGCACTATGGGGGTGCCTAGCCATGCTGTGGTCACTGCACAGTCAGGGTGAGAGTGATCTCTCAGCAGGACATACTGAGGTCACCCTGTCTGTGTAGGTGGTGGCCGGGCACTAATATGTCCCAGTCAGTGCCCTATGCCCTGTGCAGATGCACCCTGGCCAGGCCAACCTGTCCGGCCTATACCCATGGTACCTTGCTCCTCATTATGCACATTGGCAGCCCAATACTGGCAGCATTGCTGGCAGTGTGGGCTGTGGAAGGTGTTTGCAGCCACCACACACTGGATAGGCAGACAGCCACCCCCACACCTATGCCAGCATTGTGCTACTATAGAGGAGTCCAGCAGCCATACCCACCACACCAGTCCTGGGCACAGTACAGGCATGGATATGGGACGCAATACTGTTGGGGGTCACTCCCCAGGGTGGTAAACACTGTCAGAGACCAGACCTGCAGCGCACACCGCAGACATCACAATGATTGTTATGGTGGAGGTCAATGAGCAACATGTGCTTAACGTAGGACTTGTTATCTGCCAGTTATCATGGGCAACGTTTGATAGCTGTGTACCATATACCCAGGTGTAGGGTGGCAGTGCTAAGGTATGCAACTGCTAGTATTGGGGGATACAGGCAGGGCCCAATGTCCTGCCTCTCTAGGAGGCATTGACCAATGGGGCCGGGGGGGGGGGTGGGGGCAGAGTGTCCCAACTCCAGTCCTGGTGTTCCAACCACTGTTCGGGTTTTCATGCTGTCCCTCATAAATATACATGAGCTACATCAGCATACCATGGGGGTGGTGCAGAGATATGCAGCACAGGCATCTTTAGCAGAGGCAGCATGGATCCTGAATGGTGTGAGGCCCTCCAGGACTGCATTTGGGAGACTCTGCTCTGGGTAATGCGGCTGTTTATGGTGTCTGTGTTTGGTGTGGTAAAATATAGGCGTGTGAACCATGCGTATGTTCTCAGCAATAAAGGTTTCTCCTTACTATCATGGTTTAGTTGTAAGAAAAATATGTGGACTGGATTGGCAGTAACCCCAGCTGGGCTTTGAACCTGTGACCTTCTGTTCCTGCACATGCTGTCTGTGTGCACTGCACCACCATGTTGTCACAGATATGCTGTGTTCCCTGGGGAGTCCATGACTGTACATCCGACAGAGCCTGTCTGTTACGGTGGGCGATGCCAGCCTGCACAGGCCTAGGCCACTGTCTGCTGTGGTTTGCAGCCACTGCCCCCTCCACCACCTGTACCCTTCTGCCAACATGCAGACATGTCCCTATCTGGAAAAAGCATATGACCTGATTGAGTTGTGGCACTCCAGGACCGAATTTGGGGGACTTGGCTGTCGGTAATGCCCATTGTTATGGTTTGTGTGCGGTGTGGGGTAAAATATAGGTGTTGGAACCATGCTTATGTTCTCTGCCATACAGGAGTGTCTGTACTATCACTGTTTAGTGGTGGGTAAAACAATGAGGACTGGGTTGGCAGGAGCCCCAGCTGGGATTTGAACCTGTGACCCTCTGGTCCTACAGGCACTGGCTGTGTCCGCTGCAGCACACTGTGGCCACAGAGACAGTGCAGACTCTGGAGATAGGATACCTGGCCGCACGAGTCAGACACCCTGCTCTGCACAATTTTACTGTGGGCTCGTTTACCTTGTATGGGGACAGGGGTGCAATTAAACCTCAAAAATGACCTCCAAAAAAGGGGAAAAAAACAAAACCAAGCTGGGCAACAGTGATATCAATGGGCAACATGAAAAACACTCCCAGGAAAGCTCCATTAAAATGCAGTGATTTTTGAACGAGTCTACGGAGCGTAGACCCTTCCAAAAATCATTTCATTTTTTTGGAGCTTTCCTGGGAGTGTTTTTTCTGGTTGCCCATTAATATCACTGTTGCCCAGCTGGATTATAATTTATTTGTAATTTTTTGTGGTCATTTTCAATTTATATTTGCTATTTTGTTCTGTGCACTTGTATCACACTGCTCACGTTTTTCAGGTTTCCCCGGTTTTGCTGTACATTGCTGACGGAAATGGTTTCTCTTCCCTTTAAATCGGCTCTAACGCGAGGGTTTCACTCGCGGTATTTTTATGCCGAAATTCAGCCCCGCTCCTGTGCGGGGAGCCTCTCCCCTCCCACTCTCCACCCATTGACCCCGTCCCCCCGCCCCTCGGGAGCCTTCCTCCGCCCTCCGTAAGCGTTTCCCCGCCTCTATCGCACATCAGCGCCCCGCACACGTGCGCCAGCCCGTTAATGTGACGCGCACGCGTGCGCGGCGCTTAAGAGCACTTAAGTGCATCATTAGCGTCCGCTCTTGTGCGCCACGCATGTGTGTGCGGTTTAGTAAACATACCCCTATGATAAAATAAGGAAAAAGAAAAAACTAAAAAGAGCAACTGCAAAGGTTAAGAGTTTACATCAGGCCTGGGCGTTATTTCAAAATTCTATCTTGGAAGCCCAGATCAGATATATTCCATGCTTTATAAAAGGTGGAAAGAAGGCGAAACAACAGCCAGCATGGCTTAAAGATGAGGTCAGAAAGACTGTTATAGCTAAGAATCTTTCAGAAAATGGAAAAAAAGAGGTAAATTACAAAAGCAGCATAAGTACTGCCAAGTTTAATGCAAAGCAGGAAAAAAGAAAATTTGAAAAGAATCTTGCCGTGGAAGCAAAAGCACATATTTTTTTTTCAAGTAAATTCGTTGTAAAACAGCTATGAGGGAGTCAGCTGGACTATTAGATAATGGAGGGGTAAAATGTGCACTTATGAGAGGACAAGGCCACAGTGGAGAGACTGAATAAATTCTTTGCTTCAGTCTTTCTTGAAGAAGATGTGGGAAACTTACCCATTCCAGAAATGATATTTAAAGGTGAAGTATCAAAGGAAATGAAACCAATCTCAATAAATTGAGAAGATGTAATACAGCTAATTGATAAATAAGAAAGCAGCAAATCACCTGGACCAGATGCCATACATTCCAGGGTGCTGAAAGAACTGAAATATGAGCTTGCAGAAACCATTATAAAAAACAAAATTACTGAACATGTAGACAGTCATGGTTTAATGGCAGAAAGCCAACATGGATTTAGCCAAGGAAAGTCTTGCCTTACCAATCCCTTATATCTTTTTTGAAGGTGTGAATAAACAGGTAGATAAAAGTGAGCTGGTTTATATAGTGTACCTGGATTTTCAGAAAGCTTTTGAAGAGGAAGCAATGTACTATTATAGATCAGGAACTAGTTAAAAGATAGAAATCAGACAGTAGGGCTAAATGGCCTATTTTCTCAAAGGTGAATAGTTCTGGGTCTGTGCTGGGTCCACTGCTTTTTAACATATTTATGAATGACCTAGAAATAATTGGAATAATGAGTGAGGTGATCAAATTTGCAGATGAGATAAAATTATTCAAAGTTGTTAAAACACATGAGGATTATAAAAAAAATTGCAAGAGGACCTTGATAAAATGACAGATTATGCATCAAAATGGCAGATGAAATTTAACGTGGACAAGTGCAAAGTTATGCACTAAAGAAAGAACCAAATTTCCATTACACGATACAAGGTTCCACATTAGGAATCACCATCCAGGAAAAGTTTATGGTCATCATCATGGATAATATATTGAAACCCTCTGCCCAGTGTGCAGCGGCGGCCAAGTAGCATATAGAATTCTAGGAATCATAAAGGAAGGAATGGAGAATAAAACAAAGGATATTAAAATGCCTATGCATCGCTCCAAGGTGCGAGCATAGAGCAATTCTGCTTGCCATATCTTAAAATGGATATAGCAGAATTAGAAAAGATACAGAGAAGAGACACCAAAATGGTAAAAGGCTAAAAGGCTTGTTGCTTTATGTTAAAGAGGGCATAATGGGGGGTCAGAAGTGACAGGCCATGTGTGCCTAAGCACATGGCCTGCTAAGAGCTGAGTTGCACCTCCCCTCAACCCCAACACTGGAAATGATGGTTGCACAGCTCAGCATGGGGAGCGCAGCTCGGCACACGGGGTTTAGGGGTCAC
The DNA here is from genome assembly GCA_033557465.1 of Ichthyophis bannanicus. Taxonomy (NCBI): domain Eukaryota; kingdom Metazoa; phylum Chordata; class Amphibia; order Gymnophiona; family Ichthyophiidae; genus Ichthyophis; species Ichthyophis bannanicus. The sequence goes on from CM066036.1 coordinate 179,329,111, forward strand.
ATGGCTCGGGGGGGGGGGAGCAGCATGGCCAGGGCTTCTGCCTAAGGTGGCAGAAACCCTTGAGCTGGCCCTGCTTATGCCCTCTCTTAATATTTGGGTGTGACTCTCGACTCTTCCATAACTTTTCATGATCACATAAGCTTCGTCATAAAGCGCTCCTACTTTTCTCTCCATCATATCAGATCTATTTGTTCTTTTCTCTCCCCACCATGCACTTATTACGGTCCTCCTCATTCTGGTCATAATATGTCTCGATTATTGCAATATCATCTAAGGTGGCATTCCTGAATACAAGCTCCGACGTTTACAGATCATTCAAAATCTGCTGTTAGATGCCAATGCCTCAGAACACAGCCATATTACTCCGTTGGAAACAGCAACCTTGGGCTGGAAGGTCTGCAGTTTCTGGTCTCACAGGTGCTCCTTGTGGCCTTGGGCAAGCCATTTAACCCTCCATTGCCTCATATACAAATACATAGATTGTGAGCCCTTTGGAGATGAGGGAAAAGCAGAGTTACTCATCTGTAACAGATGTTCTCCAGGGACAGCAGGAATCAGTCCTCACATAAGGGTGACATCTGCGCCAACGGAGCCCCCACAGAAGCATCTCCACAGTTTTCAAAGAAGGCCTCTGGTAGATGCCACCATGCATGCGTGGTCCCCTTCCTGCCCAAGGGTGCCATCTTGCTCAGTCAAATGACATAGCTAGGATGGCAGAAAAATAAAATAAGGTAAGGAGGCAACTCCCAGGAGAGGAGGAAGGGTTGTAAGAACATCTGTTACAGGTAAGTAACTATGCTTTCTCCAGGAACAAGCAGAAAGTCAGTCCTCACATAAGGAACTCTCTAGCTCCAGGCTGCTGGGAGCCGGACTACAGCGGCACCTGTGGCGATCCCAACAGGATGGCCGTAACTTGCAGAAGATAAGTCCTCAACTCAGAGACTCTGCAAGTCCCTAGTGTCCAACAAAATCCATTGCTCCAGTAGCCTGAACACAGAAGGGTCATTGGGTAGGAGTTGCCTACACCCCAAATAGATTATGGAGTACTGCCTCGCCAAAGGCACTGTCCCGATGGGACTTGCTCTCCAGGCAGTAGTGAGATGTGAATATATGAAATGAAGACCGCATGGTGGCTTTGCAGATCTCCATCACCAGAACTGAGCGCAGGTTCACCACCGACGTGGCCATCGCTCTCACGTGATGCGCTTTGATCTGGTGTTCCAGGGAGAGCCCAGCCTGCTCATAGGCGAGGGCAATACAGTCTGCCACCAAAGTGGACAGAATTTGCTTAGTCACTGGAAGTCCCAGCCTACTGGGATCGTATGAAACAAAAAGTTGAGAAACTTTGCGGTGACCCTCAGTCCACTGAAGTTAGAAGGACAGGCCTCTCTTACAATCCAGTGTATGGAGTACGGTCTCCTCCTGGCCAGCATGGGGCCTTGGGAAAAAGATGGAAAGGATCACCTCCTGATTGAGTTTGAAAAGTGATACTACCTTCAGGAGGAATTTGGGGTGCATGCTGAGCACCACCCTGTTCTTGTAGAACCTTGTATAGGGTGGCTCTGCCACTAGAACCTGAAGCTCTTAGAGTGGATGTAAGAGCCGTTAGGAAGACCACCTTCCAGGAGAGGTACCGCAGGTGGAAAGTGGCCAGAGGCTCAAATGACGGTCTGTTGAGCTGTGAGAGCACCACATTGAGGTCCCACTCCGCTGCCGGAGGATGGACAGGGGGTTTAATCAGCAGGGGGTCCCATAGGAATCAAGAGATCAGGGGCTAAATGAGAGGGACTTCCCCTCAGTGGGGTGGGGGTGTGCTGCAATTGCACATAAGTGCACCCTTACTGAGTTGGACTTCAGTCCAGCCTGCAACAAATGAAGCAAGTACTGGAGTACCACTTGCATGGTGCAGGAGAAGGGATTCTTCTGCATCTCCGTGCACCACACTGAAAACCATCGCCACTTAAAGGCATATGCTCATCTCATGGAGGGCTTGTGGGAGGCCAACAGGACCTCCTCTACCTCCCACAGGAGGTTAAAGGGAGCCAGGGCTACCCTTTCAGCAGTCATGCTGTTAGTATTAGGGACCTTAGGTTGGGGTGCAGCAGAGAGCCCTCCTCCTAAGACAGAAGGTCTGGGGCACAGCCTAGTGAGACTGGGAGTGCCACCGACAAGGAGAGCAACAGTGGGAACCAAGGCTGTCTGGGCCATCTGGGGACAATCAGTATCAGTGATGCCTCCTCGCGCTGAACCTTGAAGAGGGTCCTGGCGATCAGCGGTGTCAGCGGGAATGTGTAGATGAGGCCTTCCGTCCACAGCATCAGGAATGCATCCACCACCACCCTTGATGGGTGTGATTGCCATGAGCAAAAGCAGGGCTGCTGTGCATTACCCGGGCTGGCAAAGAGGTCCATCACATGCACCCACCAGAGCCCCCACTCACCAGCATGGCCACTGCCTGGACCTGATATTCTTCTCTTGCTGCTTACCATCAAACTTCTGTAACTCAGTTCTCGCAGTATCTGACCATCACCTTTTAAGCTTTAATCTTCATCACCTGCTGCCTCAGCCTCATCCTGTCTCCTTTAACCTATTCAGAAATCTTCACCTTTGGTTCTCTCTCTTCCACCATTTCTTCACCCCTTTCCTCCACCCTGTCATCTACGTCCATTGATGAGGCTGTAACTTCCTATAACACTGCACTCTCCTCGGCTCTGGATGCTCTCACTCCCCCCATCCCACATCCTGTGAGACGTTCCGCACCCCAGCCCTGGACTTCACCCACTATGCGCTATCTACGCTCCTGTGCCCATTCTGCTGAGCATGCTTGGCTCAAATCCCGCTCCGGTGCAGACCTCCTACACTTCAAATTCATGCTTGTCTCTTTCCAGTCAGCCAAACAGGACTACTATGTCCAGCTGACCAACTCCCTTGCCTCCGATCCTCGCCGACTCTTTACTACTCTCAACTCCCTCCTCAAAGTGCCCCATGTACGATCCCCCCCTCCCTTTCTGCCCAAACCCTGACCGACTATTTACATGATAAAATCCACATGATCACCCTCCAATTCCCCACAAAATCAACTACCTCCCCTCCTCTTCACTCCCAACCCTCCCCCCTACCTCTCCTACCCTCTCTTCCTTTCCTGTGATCTCTGATGACAAAACTGCACACCTTCTCTCTTCCTCCAAACTCACCACCTGCTCCTCTGACCCTATCCCCTCCCGCCTCCTATGCCCCATCTTCTCCACCGTTATTCCTTCCATCTCCCATATTCTCAACCTATCACTCTCCACTGCAACAGTCCCTGCTGACTTCAAATATGCTGTGGTCACACTTCTCCTCAAAAAACCCTCACTCGATCCCACATGTCCTTCTAATTATCGACCCATCTCTCTCCTTCCCTTCACTTCTAAACTACTCGAACGTGTGGTTCACCGCCGCTGCCTTGACTTCCTCTCCTCTCATGCCCTCCTGGATCCCTTACAGTCCGGCCTTCGTCTGCCTTCATGAGAATGCCAAACCACTATTCCCGCTGCAGCAGGACCATACACGTATTCCCACTGCAGCAGGACCACACACGTATTCCCACTGCATATTTTAAGGAAGTACGTCACTAAAATGTGGTCATATATTCGAGACTCCTCCCATGCAATAGAGATTTTATCCACATTTAATGATTTGGGCCCTGATACTGTTCTTGTCACACTAGATGTAGAATCTCTATATACAAATGTACCACAACGGGAAGCATTGAATATTGTTCAACAATATCTCCTCCTCGGGCAGGACCACATACGTATTCCCACTGCATTTCTTTCAGCATTAGTGGAAATAGCATTATGTAAAACATTTTTTTGTTTTAGAGATTTATTTTATCAACAGATCAAGGGGGTGGCCATGGGGTCCTCCATGGCCCCTGATATTGCCAATCTTTATATGTTCCACTTCGAAGAGAGTTTCTTAAAAGACCACCCTTTTAAAGAAAGGGTGAGATTGTGGATAAGATACATTGATGACATTTTGGTGGTTTGGGATGGACCTTTGGACCAATTATCTGAATTTAACACGTGGATCAATGATTTAGATGAGAACTTGTGTTTTCAAATTACCTATGACCCTTTACAGATCCCTTATTTAGATTTATTGATAAGAAAAGAAGGTAATAAATTCATAACGACATTATATAGAAAACCTACTGACAGGAACCAATTATTATACTATACTAGTTTCCATAACCCATCTCTGAAAAACAATTTACAGGTGGGACAATTTTTGAGAGCCAGAAGGGTATGCATGTCTACTGTCGATTTTGAACAACAGGCATCACGTTTGAAAGAAAGGTTCACGGCACGCCAGTATCCTAATCGATTTATTGAAAAGGCTTATACGAGAGCCCGTGATTCCTCTCGAGATAAGTTGTTAAGGCCACAAGATAAGAAGGAAGTTCAAACTAAGATTGTGTGCCCCCTTTCATACTCTCTACAGTCCCACAACATCATAAAAATCCTTAAGAAAGAATGGCATCTTATTCAAGCAATTCCAGGTTTTCATGATATGTCTTTTATGGTGGCACATAAACGAAATGTGAATCTTCAAAATTTACTTGTTCCTTCGGCATTCACAGAAAGGAGAATATTATCCAAATATAAGGGACAATATCAGTGCGGTCATTGCTCGGTTTGTATACACGTACTACCAGTACGTAATGTTTTCATTCATCCTGTTACACAAGAAAATATTTTTATTGAGGATTTTTCAAACTGTGACACGTCACATGTCATTTATGTTGTCTTATGCCCATGTAACAAGCTGTACATTGGCAAGACTGTACGTGCTATACGTGTACGTATAGTTGAACACAAAAGCTGCATAAAACGGGAGGTAGTTGACAAACCATTAGCCCAACACTGGTTAGAGATGGGTCATAGGATATCTGATTTAAAATTCTTTGTTATTAAGAAAGTGAAATTAAATTGGAGAGGAGGAGATATTGATAGAACCATCTTACGGTTGGAACAGCGGTATATCTTTCGGTTGAATACCATGATTCCACATGGTCTAAACCTGGAAAGGGATCTTTCTGTTTTCTTGTAGTACCCCTTTGTTTTGGAGCACACAGTTGTGTTTTAATTGTTTATTTATTTTAACTTACGGGTTTATTTATTTATTCATTTACATATTTATTTATTTATTTAGGGGTATGTTTACTAAACCGTCTTAATGAGCGCTCTGTGACGTTATCGCGTGATAAGGTACCTTATTGCGTGATAATGGCGCTTTATCGGGTGCAGAGGTACCTTAGCGCGCGATAACGCATGCAGCGGCACAAACGAGCGCTGAAGGAGGAGAAAGGCTCCCGGAGGGCGGAGGAAGGCTCCCCAGGGGCGGAGAGAAGGGGTCAATGGGTGGAAAGTGGGAGGGGAGAGGCTCCCCACACACTATCGATGTGAAATCCAAGGCTGAAAACTAACGCCAGTGAAACCCTCGCATTAGAGCTGATTTAAAGGGAAGAGAGACCATTTCTGTCAGCAATGTACAGCAAAACCAAGGAAACCTACAAAAAAGGGATAAGTGTGATACATGTGCACGGAACAAAAGGGCAAATAAACAGTGAAAATGAACAGAAGAAAATGGAAAAATAAAATAACCAAGCTGGGCAATAGTGATCCCAATGGGAAACATCAAAAAACACTCCCAAGAAAGCACCAAAAAAAGGATATGAATCCTGGAAGGGTCCATGCTCCGTCCCCATACAAGGTGAATGAGCCCACAGTGAAATTGCGCTGTGCAGGGTTTTCCTTTCCATCGGACAGGTTTCCTATGGCATGCACATGTGCGGCAACAGCAGGGCAGGCATGTCAGAACGGCCAACTGGACAGATGCTTGAAAATGGGATACAGAGGGCTGCAGGCGGCACATGCTGTGGTGCAGCTGGGGCACAGTGCGGACTAGGCAGCTGCCTAGGTGGCACTTAGGAATGCTGAAACTGTACAGCAGCCAGACAGCAACTGATGAGGGCCCAACATGGGCACGAGTGTGTTTATCACAGTGTCACAGGGGATAGTACCCAGCAGGTACCTCTAAGGGCACAGAACATCGGCAGGCGATGTTGGGGGGGAAGCATGGACATCTATGCAGGCACCCCTACCCCAGAACACGCATCATAGGCAGTCGCCTACCTGCACACTGGATGGTTTGAGACTGCGCACCACCAGCAGAAGGGCATGTCAGCATGGTGGCAGAGGGGTACTGGTGGTGGAGGAGGGCAGTGGAAGCTGCCCAGAGCAGACCATGGCCTAGCCCTGTGTAGGTGGGTGCCATGCACTGCAACAGACAGGCTCTGTCTGACAAACAGTCATGGTATCTCCAGGGAATGCACTGTCTCTGTGACAACACAGTGGTGCAGTGCACACAGCCAGTGTGTTCAGGAGCAGAAAGTCACAGGTTCAAGTCCCAGCTGTGGTTCCTACCAACCCAGCCCCCATATTTTACCCACTACTACAATGTGCTATACAGATGACATAGACATACCCAAAACACCTACATTTTACCCTACAGAGCACAGACACCATAAACATGCGCATTACCTAGAGCAGAGTCTCCCAAATGCAGTCCTGGAGGGCCAAACAGCATTCAGGTTCCATGCTGCCTCTAATAAATGTGGCTGTGCTGCATTGCTATGCACCGCCCCCATGGTATGCAGATGTATCTCATGCATATTCATTAGAGACAGCATGAAAACCCGAACAGTGTTTGGCCCTCCAGGACTGGAGTTGGGAACCTCTGCCCTAGAGCAGCGGCCAACAGGGGCAGACACACCCGCACCCACAGGCTCCATCCCAAGCCTCCTGGAGAGGCAGGATGTTGGGCCCTGCATGCATCTCCCCATACTAGCACTTGCATACCATAGCAATGCCACCGTAAACATGGCAAAACTGTACACAGCTATCAAAAAGTTGCTATGATAACTGGCAGATAGCAATTCCTACGTTAAGCACAATTGGCTGATTGAGCTGCATCATAGCAACCTTTCTGATGTCTGTGGAGTGTGCCTCAGGTCTGGTGTCTGACAGAGTGACCCCAACAGTATTGCGTACCATAGCCATGCTGCACTGTGCCCAGGACTGGTGTGGTGGCCAGGGCTGCCAAACACCTCTATAGTTGCACAATACTGGCATAGGTGTGTGGAGTGTGTGTCTGTCTATCCAGTATGTGGTGGCTGCCAACACCCTCCACAGCCCACACTGCTAGCACTGTTGCCAGTATTGGCCTGCCAATGTGCATAATGAGGAGCAAGGTGCTGTGGGAATAGCCTGGATAGTGTGGCCTGGCCTGGCCGCATCTACACAGGGCATAGGGCAATGGCTCGGACATTGTAGTGCCCGGCCACCATCTGCATGGACAGCGTGGCCATAGCATGTCCTGCTGGGAGGTCACTCTCACCCTGACTGTACAGTGACCACGGCATGGCTAGGTTCCCCCATAGTGCTGTAGCCCACTGGTGACTGCACTGCCTGTGGAGCCAGAGGTTGGTGATTCAAATCCACAGTGGGTTTGTGTATTTTATTTACCTTACCTATTTACATTCCCCCATATACTGCGCTATTCTGCACCATTGCGGTTTACATTGCACAAACTGGACATGCATTGAACAGGGCATTATACCTTGGGGATAGGTATTTTGCAGGGTACATGGGGGGCTGTCTGGGGCAGTTTGTGTGTACTTTCAGGTATTACAGGCAGCAGAAACACCCTCACAGTGCTGTGACCTGACTGTGCCTTATGGGGCACCGGAAGATTACAGCACTGTGAGGGTATCTCTCCTGGCATCACTGTTGTAACGTAGAAAGGAAAATGCCTCAGGTAACACTGTTGTAACGAAGGAAGACATATGACTCACGCAGTACTGATGTACATTAAAAGCACTATGCTTCACTCAGCACTGCTGTATAATAATGTGTAATGCCTGAGACAGGTAATAATTGACACCACTGGGGGATTGAACTCATGACCCCTGGTTCACCAATACATGTATTATCCATGGTGCTACACCTCTGTTGCAATGTTTGCAGGTCTGTGCACCTACTGCAGGTTTCCATGTGTTCACATGTGCAGTGCTGCAAGCACAAGCAGTACTGTCACCTATCGGTGCCTCATAGGGCGCCCCATACAGCACCTAATACAGCTTCCTATGGGCAACATTATAGGGTGGCGTGGCGGACAGTGCACCTTAAAATGTGGCCTCTGGGGTACCTTAGGAGGCGCCTTATGCAGCACCTTATGTTACCATACTTTGAGGGTGTGTTTGCTGGCACCACTAATTAATAAAAATAAAAAGCCTCCTATAGCAATATTCCCCATAACAGGTAATGCCTCAGCCAGCCTTCTTCAGTGGGCACTGTGGGGGATTGAACCTCTGATCCCTGCATCATTGGTCAGTGTTTTAACCATTGTGCTGTGGTTCTGTTCCTGTGCTTGCACAACAGCACGCCACCTTATGCCGCCCAAGATTAAAATGCCTCCTAAAATAACATTCCCTGTAACAGATACTGCCTCAGCCAGCCTTCTTCAGTGGGTATTGTTGGGGATTGAACACCTGATCTCTGCACCATTGGTCAGTGTCTTAACCATTGTGCTGTGGCTCTTCTCCTCTGCGTGCACATCAGCGCGCCACTTATGCCTCCCGCGCAACTTTCGCATGCACTAATGTGCGGGGCTCACATGGGCACCGCGCACATTAGCGCATGATTAATCCCGGTTTTGCTTTTTTCAGCCAGAAACGCCCACTCCTTATATGGCACCTGCACACTAGCGCGGCCCGCACATTACCGTGGTTTTAGTAAACATACCCCTGTGTGTTTGTCTTTTTTATAGGTAATAATGTTCCTTTATTTTTCAAGCAGAATTTGATGTTCACATTTACAGAGTGCAAGATACATGGCTTAAGCGCTTTGTCGTGGGTTGTCCCCCACGGCGTCCGTTCAATAGTTCATTACATAGCATTAAGGTATTTTTATGATTCACTCCTGCTCGTTCTTTTTTCTCCTTTTTATGCCCTCATATCTCTTGTCTTCATATTATGTCTGGTTTGAATAAGTTTGTTGAATGGTTTTATAATTATTTTTTATGCATTTCATATTATTCATTATGGCTCATTTTTTAACTTTGTATGGTTGTTTGATGTTATATACATTTTTTTATTTACATGTTTATCAAACAAGAAAATATGTTAGGTTAAGCACATATGGTTCAATTGTTGATTTTATTGTTTTATGAACACTAACCCCCTTTTTTATATGTTGTTTTAATTAAATTTAATATTTCCAATTGGGATGTTTTAATATTATGTTTTATTTATTTTATTTATTTATGTTTTTCTGCATATTTATTTATTTATAATTAATTAGTTGAATTATTGAATTATTCCGCTTAGTTTTTAAACCCGTTTGTTGTGCAAGTTAAGATGTTCTATGTAAAAAGTTATCATTGTTCTATGTAAAACAAGCTCTGCATTGTTGACTGTTGTTGATTGTACACCGCAACTGATCGCTGGAAGATGCGGTATATAAATAAGTGTTAAATAAATAAATAAAATAAATAAATAAAAAATGATGTGTTTATGGTTTTGTAGTGAGCCACAATAACCCCTGACGAAGTACTATACTAAACACGGCCTGTGTTGGGTTTGGCTACCTTTGTCAATGATTAATAAAGTTTGGTGTGTGTATCCCCTGCCCACGCATTTGGACTGTTTTTTTCCTGTTTCCTGTGTGGCGGTGTGCTGTTTTTGCTTGGTGGACGGCCTTCGTCCTCTACACTCCACTGAAACGGCTCTTGCCAAAGTCTCAAGCGATTTGTTCCTGGCAAAATCCAAGTGCCTTTACTCCGTCCTCATCCTTCTTGACCTCTCTGCTGCCTTCAACACTGTCAACCACACCCTTCTCCTTGATACTCTGTCCTCGCTTGGCTTCTCGGGCTCTGTGCTATCCTGGTTCTCCTCCTATCTCTCCCACCGCTCCTTCCATGTGTGTTCTGGTGGCTCCTCCTCATCTGCTACCCCACAACCAGTCAGTTTACCCCAAGGATCTGTTCTGGGTCCGCTCCTTTTCTTTTTCTATACCCAGTCCCTTGGTGTGCTTATCTCCTCCCATGGCTTTCAGTACCATCTGTATGCCAATGACTCCCAGATCTACCTCTCTACACCCAATATCTCCCCAGCAATCCAGACAAGGATCTCTGCCTGCCTCTCTGACATTGCTACCTGGATGTCTCACCGTCGCTTGAAGTTGAACATGGCCAAGACTGAACTTTTTATCTTTCCCCATGCAACCTCCCCTCCTCTTCCTCCCTTCTCAATCTCTGTGGATAACTCCGTAATCCTTCCTGTTTCCTCGGCCCGCAATCTGGGGGTAATCTTTGACTCCTCTCTCTCTTTCTCCACACACATACAGCTCGTAGCCAAGACCTGCCACTTCTTTCTCTACAACATTAGCAAAATCCGCCCCTTCCTCTCTGAACACACTACTCAAACCCTTGTCCACTCCTTAGTCACCTCCCGTCTCGATTACTGTAACCTGCTCCTTCTCCTTGCTGGTCTCCCTTTAAGTCATCTCTCTCCCCTTCAATCTATTCAACATTCTGTTGTGCGACTAATTTTCTGCCAGCCCCATCATGCCCATATCACACCTCTTCTCAGGTCACTTTACTGGCTCCCTATCTGCTTCCGCATCCAATTCAAACTTCTCCTGCTGACCTACAAATGCATTCACTCTGCGGCTCCTCGCTACCTTTCATCCCTTATCTCTCCTCATAACCCTCTTCGGGTATTCCGCTCTTCCAGCAAACTGCTTCCATCAATGCCCCGCACTCCCACTGCTAACTCCAGACTTCGCTCCTTTCTCCTTGCTGCACCTTATGCCTGGAACAGACTACCTGTGTCTGTGTGCCAGGCACCTTCTCTAACCCTCTTCAAGTCCAGGTTGAAAGCCCACCTCTTTGCTGCTGCTTTTGGATCATGACTCACCTAGCCTCCTTTTCTCCCCCTTGTTCCACCCCTGCCTACACCTTCAGTATTTGTGTGTTTGTGCATTTTGTCTTGACTAGATTGTAAGCTCTGATGAGCAGGGACTGTTTCTTACATGTCTATACTGTACAGCACTGCATACGACTGGTAGCGCTTTATAAATTCTGAGTAGTAGTAGTAGTAGTAGTAGTAGAAGAGCCGAGAGGCTACTTTGGGGTCCAGATGCCACTCGTGCAGCTGGAGAACTCTGTTCAGCCTGTCCGCCGGGGCATTGTCCTGACCTGGGAGGTAAACTGCCCGTAGGAGCATGCCATTGCATGTCGCATACAAGCAGAGAGTCCCTGCCTCTTGGCAGAGAGAATACGATCCTGTGCCCCTATGCTTGTTGACATAGAACATTGTGACCTGGTTATCCGTCTGGACCAGCACCGTCTGGTGCCATAGCCAATGGCAAAACACCCGAAGGGCCAGAAAAATTGCCCTAAGTTCCAGGAGATTAATCTGTAGCCAGCCAAGTGTGTGGAGGTCCTCGCAATGAGCTCCTCAACCGAGGAGGGAGGCAACTGTTGTCAAGACCCTTTGTAGAGAGGGTGCCTGGAAGGGCATCCCAGCCTGGAGGTGGCAGAGGAGCTGCCCTGAGGGACCCTGCCAGCTGATGGGTCACTTTGACCCTGTCCCGCAGCCTGCCTGTGGCTTGAGTCCACTGGGAGTAGAGGCACTACTGAGCTGCCCGCATTTGTAGCCAGGCTAGCGGGGTCACGTGGACCATAGAGGCCATGTGGCCCAGTAGGCAGAGGAGAAGACGGGCTGGCACCAACTGATGGCACTGCACCTCTGCGGCTAGCTCCCTGAGGCAATCTGCCCTTTCCCAGGGGAGAAAGGCCTAGACCTGCAGAGTGTCTAGCTGAGCACCTATGAATTCCAGGTTCTGGGATGGAGTGAGGAGACTTAAGGTAGTTGATGATGAACCCCAGATGTTGCAGCTGCCTCATATGAACCAGTCGTCCAGATCAGGGAAGATGAAAGCCCCTTGTAGACAAAGGTGGTCTGTGACCACAACTAGGCACTTGGTGAAAAACCTTGGTGAGGAGGCCAGCCCAAAGGGCAGCACCCTGTATTGGTAGTGCCCTCCTCCCACCATGAACTAAGTATTGCCTGTGGGAGGGATGGATTAGGATGTGTGTGTAAGCATCCTTTAGGTCTAAGGAGCAAAGCCAGTCTCCCTCACTAGAAACTTGGCAGCAGTGATCCAAGGGAGAGCATCTTGAGTGTCTCCCTTACTAGAAACTTGTTCAAGTTTCGCAGGTCTAGGTTGGGCCTGAAGTCCCCAGTCCTCTTTGGGATGAGGAAGTACCTAGAGTAGAAGCCATTACCCCATAGGTGATTGGGCACCAACTCTACTGCCTTGTCCTTGAGGAGACTTGTGAGCTTGGTGAGGAGCAGAGTCTGGTGAAGGAGAGGCCTCACTAGCTCTCCTGGAAAGAGTTCATGAGGTATCTCTTGTAGGTGGAGGAGGTAACCCTCCCTGACCACCTGCAGTACTCAGAGGTGACTGAGGCCCACCTGTGGGCAAAGAGCATCAGGCACCCCCCTATGGGCTGATGGAGGCCTCTGGGAGAGAGTGGGCCATGCCTTGGGAGTCAAAAGTTCCCCTCAGGCTGGGCCGGAGCCAAAGCCAGAGCCTGCGGCTTAGGAGTTTTAGCCTTCTGGGCCTCATGCCCCTGTCTTTTGGGTTGAGAACCCTACTGAGTCCCCAAGTAGCCCTGGTACTGATGGGCATTAGTAAAGACTCCCTTTTTCCTCGGGAAAAGTGGCTTTTTCCCCAATGACTTCCTGCAGGGATGCACCGAGGTCTTCTTGGAGAGCCTCTACTGAGTCATAAACTCTGCCTCGATCTCAGCAACCTTGTCAGCCATAGACTTACTGAAGAGGTTTTCCCTGGTACAAGGGACATTGAGCAGTTTGTCCTGGACCCACGGTTCAAGGTCAGATGATTGCAGCCAGGCTTGGCGTCGGAACCGGATGCTACGGCTGCGACTTGAGCGCCGACTCAAAGCCATTATAGGCAGCTCAGGAGAGGAACTTCAAGCATTCCTTTACCCCTGAGGTCAGGATCTTGAGCCACTGGAGGGGTTCCCCATCAAGGCCTGCTGAAAAGATGGCAAGCTCCTTAGCAAATGCCTTGAGGTATATGCCAATGTAGAGCTCATATGCCTGGACCCTACTCCTCAGCATCAAGCCCAGGTAACAATTGCACCGAAGGCATTGAGGGCTTCAGCCTCCCTATCCAGAGGGTTGAAGGAGTGGGTCTTCTGGCTCTTGTGATTTTGCATGGCCAACTCAACTGACCATGGAGTAATGCGGCAATTGAGTTTTGTGGAACCCAGTGCCCTTGCAGACACGATGCATCTTGTCGAGCTGATGGCTGACAATGGGCACCAAAGCCGGTGTTTCCCACTTCTGGAGGAGCAGAGTCTCCCAGGAAGTCTCCCAGGGAGCTGATGGCTGACAATGGGCACCAAAGCCGGTGTTTCCCACTTCTGGAGGAGCAGAGTCTCCACCGTGAGTCTCCCAGGGAGGATCCTCGTACTGGAGGATCTCCAGCTCTTTGGTGCACGGTTCCTCTGATTCAGTCTATACCAAGAGCGTCTTGATCTTATCCCTCACAAAATTGTGGAAAGCTACGTCTTTGGGTGAGAACCAGCACCAAGGTATCAGTGGAGAGGGGTCCGAGAGGATGTCTCGGTGCCTTCAGGTGTCCAGGGACACCTCGTCCTCCTTCTCCCACTCAGATTCGAGTGGTGAAGAGAAATCTGAGCCCTGTGACTCCGTTGGTCATGGCATGTGCCCAAGAGCCAATGGCCTGCTGAGGACCTACGGTCTGAGTCACGGATACTAGCCAGTGAGGACTGGATACCCGAGGAATAAGACCGTGACCTCGACCAGCGCTGAGAGCTTTCTCAAGGTCAGGGGCACTCGATGATCGGCTCAATGACCTCGGACTCCCTCGCAGTCGAAGGTTCGGTTGTTGGGATAGATGAGCTGGATGAAACGGACATCATTTCCTGCTGCAGGGCCAGGATTACAGTGATATTCTGCTCCAAGGCCGCCATTCTGGTCTCCATGCCCGAAGGCTCCACAGCTTTTGGTGCAGGCATCAATGGCATCAGGCCCAACACTGGCACTCTGGAGAGTCAGCCTCAATGACGACCATGGCCTCAAGGATCCCAGCTCGGTCGCCGCCTGCCAATGGATCCTTATTGAGGAACTTGGCCAGGAGCTCTGACTCCTCTAAGTCCCACTGGTAGGTCTTAAGCAAAAGCAGAGGAACACATTCCACCTGCAATCCAAGGCACAAACACACAAAAGCAGGCGAAGGAACCCTTGGAGGAAAAAACAACTTTATTATATGGTCGCCCTACATGTGTTTCAGCCAATAGGCCTTCATCAGGGGACAATGACCACAAAAGGTAATTAGATATGGTCAAAACCAAGGATCATGCAAAGAAAATTATCACACTAGAAAAAAGCAGTGAAACAGTTCTCAGAGGACTCATGGCTACAGGACTCTGAGGATGTCGCGGAATGTGTTTGCCTTGGAAATCGGCGCCAGGGACGTGGGCATGGAACATTTTATCCTGCAACTCCAACCTTTTTTGTTGGTTTTGGCCAACATGGCCTGGCAAAGGTTGCAAGTGGCACTGTCATGGTCTGGCCCCAGTCAATGTAGGCAGCAGTCATGAGTGTCAGTGATAGACATGATTTGACTGCAGTAGTTACATTTTTTTGGAGTGGAGGAGTAGCCTAATGGTTAGAGCAACTGCCTAGAACTCAAAAGATCAAGGTTTCAAGTCCCACTGGCACTCCTTGTGACCTTGGGCAAGTCACTTTACCATCCATTGCCTCAGAAGAAAAGGCTGGCAATCTACTTCCAGTGATATGTTGCCAAGAAAACCTAGAGGTAGCTGGGTCACTAGGAGTCAACACTGACTTGATGACACTAAAAAAAAAAAAAGTTACATTTTATGAACCCACCAGGGGACATGGTGGGGGAGCACCCGGACGGGGTCAACGATCCCCAGGCAAAAAAGGGTGCAAAGCACCGGTTGAGGAGAACCTCAAGATCGAAAAAAACTAGATGGGCCCAGGGACAGTGTCATGAGGAGCCGGCTTGGGGCAGAAAGAGGAACCGGTACACTTACTGGAAAGCTAAACTTTTTAACTCAATTTCAGAGATTTTTTACAGGGGAATTGGACAGATATCCATTGGGGTCCGCAGATAAAAGGAGACTGAGCAAGATGGCACCCTTGAGCCAAAAAGGGACCACGCATTCATGGTGGCATCTCCCAAAGGATTTCTTTGAAAGCTGGGGATATGCTTCCGCACGGGCTCCATCGGTGCCGATGTCATTCATGTGTGAGGATTGACTTCCTGCTTGTTACTGGAGAAAAAATGTACCTGATTGTCTAAAACTGTTAACTGCTTATACATGGTACATAATAGGCGATATATCAAATAAAGTAAATACAATTTCAAATAAAGCAAATATAACTATATAACTTATTCAACATCACTGGTTGCCAATACATTACAGAATACAAGATTCTCATATTGGTGCACAAAATTTCTACTATGGTACCTCTTCTTATCTCTCATCCCTGACTATTCCCTTTACTTTCCCATAGGGCCCTCTGTTTGGTTCACACTAATCATCTCTTTCTTCCTTCTGCTACCCAGGCCAGATATGAATCTACTAGACATTCTGTTTTTTTATTTTCTCGCACCTTTGGAACCCTCCTATGTTAAATTCAAAGCTTTGCTCAAAACACACTTATTTCAGACAGTATTGCATCTTTCCTCCTGTTGTTGTTAAGTGCCATTGACTCATAGTGACATGGTGACCCTCTGGATAGTTGTCCTAAATTGTGTACGGTCATCAGCCAGGTGGCTCATTGTTGACAGGCTGGAACCTGTAGCTACTCTTATTGTATTGATCCATCTCATTGCTGGCCTTCCTCTTTTGCGTTGACCTTCTACCTTGCCAAGCATGATGTCTTTCTCTAATGAGGTGTCTAAAGTATAAAAGTCAAAGTCGATTGTGCTTTTTTGTTGGACGTATCTTTTTTCACTGTCCAAGTTTTGCATCCATATGACGTTATTGAAAATTCCATGGCTTGAATTAGTTGAATCTTTGTATGGAGAGAGACATCTCTGCTCTTGAGAATCTTGTCTAGGTCCTTCATAGCCATTCTGCCAAGAGCAATGCAAAATCAGATTTCTTGACTGCTTGTTGCTTCTTTATTGATAGTTGATCCAAGTAGGTTAAAGTTGTCCACTATTTCAATTTCTTCTCCATCAGCAATGAACTTATTGATTTTGCCAGTTGTCAAGATCTTTGTCTGCTTTACATTAAGGTGCAGGCCCATTTTAAAACTATGTTCCTTGATCTTGAAATGTTTCAGATCATTTTCACTTTCAGCTAGTAATGTGGTATAATCAGCATAGCAAAGGTTGTTGATGAGACTTCCACCAATCTTTACACCTCTGCTGTCTTCATACAATCCTGCTTCTCTGATGATTTGTTCTGCATATAAATTAAACAGGTAGGGGGAAAGAATGCAGCCTTGTTGTACACCTTTGCTGATTTTAAACCATTCTATTTCTCCTTGTTCTATCTGAACTGTTGCTTCTTGATCAATGTAAAGGGTATGCAAGAGAACAATTAGGTGTTCTAGAATACCCATGATTCTTAATGTGGCCCAGAGTTTCTCATGGTTTACACAGTCAAAAGCCTTGCTGTAGTTAATAAAGCACAAATAGATATCCTTTTGATATTCTTTTGTCTTTTCAAGGATACATCTCACATTTGTTGAATAATCTTCAATAGAAGCTTGCTGGCATGTTGAATCAGAGTGATTGTGTGATAATTTCCACAGTTAGTTGGATCACTTTTTTTTTAGTATTGGTATAAACACAGGTCTTTTCCAGTCAGTTGGCCATGATGTTGTCTTCCAAATTTCCTGGCACAGCCTTGTAAGTATGATAACAGCTGCATCAGATTGCTGTAATACTTCTATGGGAATGCCATCAATGCCTGGTGCTTTGTTCTTTAATAATACTTTCAATGTAGCTTCACCTTCTTCTTTCATCACCAATGGTTCCGGATCATAAGGTTCAGGTTGAAGCAGCTGTTGGTCTACTTGATCTTTATCATATAAAAACTCTGTATGTTCTTTCCACCTTTTCTTGATCTTCTCAGCATCATTCAACATAGATCCTTAAGCATCTTGTAACATTCCAATTCGAGGCTGGAATTTTTTCTTTAACTCTCATAGCTTTAGGAAAGCTGATCTTGTTCTTCCTCTAATAGTTTCTGCTTCTATTTCCTTGTATGCATCATTGTAGTACTTCTCCTTGTCTTGTGTTGCTGCACGTTGGAAATCTCTGTTGAGTTCTCTGATTGCCTCTCTCCTCTGGCTTTAGCTTCTCTGCATTTTTGGGCAATTTTCAGAGTTTCTTCAGTCATCCATTTTGGCACTCTTTGCTTCTTCACGTTTTGTAGAGACTTCTCGCTTTCTTCCAACACAATCTTCTTGATATCATCCCATAACTCTTCCTAAGCTCTGTCATGTGTATCTAAAGCAGCAAATCAATTTTGCAGGCAGTTTTCAAATTTCAGTGGTATATTCTCAAGGTCATATTTTCAGACCTGTCCACCCTCTATTTTCTGTATTTGTCAATCTCAGCTCTATCTACGCCTAATGTTTGTTTGCTTTTTCTATTAATAGTGGAGTTCTTTTCTAAATTTAATATTATTTGATTTGATTTTCAATTATTGTAAACCTCTTTGCTATTTATGAGGGGCAATATATCAAATTTTAATTAAACTAAACTAAACTGCATTAAAGCATGCTAAGGAATACACACCTCTAGGAGCAGGAGTAATCCCTGATTGCTCCTGCCCAGGTGATGTCATTTTCTAAAATGCTACCACACCATTTTGGAAAATGGCACCATCAGGGCATGAGTGACCAGGGATTGTCTGTCCCCCACTAGACCACAATGAATGTCCTGGTTGGTGCTAGAAGGGCTTGAGATATGGTAAAGGGTAGATGTGCTACTTTTTTTGTAAAAAATAAGTGAGGCTTAATGTCCATCTTTTAGTTTACTCTTTTACCGACCAGTTAAAGGTGGGAGGAGGTAAGGACACATCCCTTACTTCTAAAATACTTGGGCTTTAGATTTTCATGCCAACCCCTTAAAAAGATAACACACTTGACTTGGCCAACATACTGGGTTTGGGAATGTGTGTTGCTCCCAGTCGCACCAATGCAAAGATTACTAAGAATCCACCAATCTGCAGTACTAATGCAATGGGGGTTAATGAATCACGCAGTAAATCTCTGAGGCAAACAGCATACACCCAATTTTCCCTTGAGTTAATAAATCGGCCTCAGATTGTAAGCCCTCTTGAGCAGGAAACTACCTGTTGTACTTCATTGTAACTTACATTGATCTCAGATTTGGAAAGGCAAGTAATTAAATCTCTATTCAAATACAAAATAAAGATTTATGTATATAAATTGACTAGGTGAAAACTGCCCTTCCTCAATACAGCTAAAAGAAGGTGTGGCATTCCCTCATGTAATAGTCTTTCTATAAGTGTGTAAGATTGAATGACCATGGAGATAAATAACCTTTCAACTCTAAAATATGATCTTCTCCAGGCAGGGCTGGAATATATTGGTGAGGCCAGAGGAGATACTATAGATGCTCTGCAGATAAGTAAAATATGTACCACAGCTGTCTGAAACCTTTAAAAGTCCTGTCACATGGATGAAAAGATATACTGTACCTGTGAGTTATCAATGGTGAGGTAAGTTCACTGTTTGTAACTTTGGAAACCTGGGATGTCCAGTGCAGCACAGACAATAGGATTCAATCCCCCAGCTCTCTAATAAAACACAAAAACTGTAGCCATTTGGTTTCAGCAATCCTTCACAGGGAACGTTCTCTCCTTAAGCAGCTAGTAAGGTACTTTTGGTCCACACTGTGGATTTTTAGAGAATACACTATGTTACTCTAAAAGTAGCATAAATATTGTCATAGCAAATATATAGGACCCAAGTACTAAAAAGTGTGAACTATGAAAGTTGTGCAATTAGAATATCCACATTTCAGAACCCTTATTCAGTAGATGCAGTACATAGGGCCTCAGTGACAAATGCCCTAAATTACTTTAAAGTATTTTACTGAGAAAGAAACCATAGAATAAAATGGTATATAATTGTTTATGTTACATCTAAGTGTAAAAAGCAGGTCCAATGACTAGACATTGTTTGTCCTTTTTTCCAAACCTTAAACCTCAAAACTTCCCCAAGCATATTAGAATCTCACAACCATGTCACCCCTGCTTTTCCTTACGTCTACAGTAGCTGCCACCTGCTGTAGGGGCATGTAGATGTACTATCAGAAGTAGATTTAAATAGATTATTTTTAACATCTTTGTTAGTGATATAGCGGAAGGGTTGTCGGGTAAGGTTTGCCTCTTTGTTGATGATATCAAAATCTGAAATAGAGTAGACACCCAGGAAGGTATAGATAACATGAGGAGGGATCTAGCTAAGCTTGAAGAATGGTCTAGAATTTGGCAGCTGGGATTTAATGTTAAAAAATGTAAGGTCATGCATTTGGGCTGCAGCAATCCAAGGGAGCAATATAGTATAAGGGGTGAAGTACTTTTGTCCACTGAAGAAGAGCGGGACTTAGGCGTGGTTGTGTCTGATGATCTTAAAGTAGCTAAACAGGTAGAAAAGGTGACGGCAAAAGCTAAAAGGATGCTTGGGTGCATACGGAGAGGAATGGCTAGCAGAAAAAAGGACGTGATAATGCCTCTGTATAAGTCTTTGGTGCGACCTCATTTGGAGTATAGTGTGCAATTCTGGAGACTACACCTTCAAAAGGATGTGAACAGGATGGAGTCGGTGCAGAGGGTGGCTACTAAAATGATTAGTGGTCTTCATTATAAAGCATATGAGGACAGACTGAAGGATCTTAATATGTACACTTTAGAGGAAAGGTGAGATAGAGGTGATATGATTGAGATGTTTAAATACCTCCGTGGCATAAATGTTCAGGGAGAGAGCCTCTTTCAATTGAAAGCAAGTTCTGCTACGAGGGGACATGGGATGAGGGTGAAGGGAGATAGATTCAGGAGTGATATGCTGAAATATTTCTTTACGGAAAGAGTACTGGATCCGTGGAATAGTCTCCCAGTGGAGGTGGTAGAGATGAGGACAATAACTGAATTCAAAAAAGCATGGGACAAACACAGAGGATCTCTAAAGGTAAAAAGGGGACTGTTGTAGTTATTGATATGGAAGGACAGACTAGATAGGCCATGTGGTCTTTTTCTGTCATCATATTTCTATGTTTCTAGATGGTCTGATCCAGTATGTTATATCTCATATTGTAAGTGGCAAATTTGCTTTGCCCTGTAGATGTTGGTGAACAGCGAGCCAAAATGGGTGAGATCCATAAAAGAGGCTTGGGCTCTGCTACAAGAGTCACTGTTTGACAAGCTACCTGAGGAGGCCATTTGGCATCTGCTACCTCCCTGATCCAAAAGGCCTGAAGCACACTGGACTTGGGTGGACAAAGGCGGCAAATGGCTGCAGAGGTCTTCCTTACCGATGGTAGAGACAGATGAGGGAAGGATGAAAGACCAGGACAGGATGTAAAGGAGGACAGCGTAAGGCCACTGTGATGGCCTGAAGGGACTTTAAGTGTGTATATCAGTGTGGAACTGGGGGGTCTGGAGGTGGGGAAGTGATATGTTTGAATGTATGATAGTAAGAGGGGCTAAGAGTTAAGCGTAGTGTGACTGCCGAATGTCTGGTAAGGAGGGGGGGTTTGGGGGTCACAGGGTTGGCTGCCCGGGATAGGGTCATCTTTCTTCTTGGAGTTTGGTTGTGTGGCTTGCATAAGGGGTGAAGGAGAGTGGGGTAGTGGGGGTGGAGATATGGGTGGGAGGGGGTGGATGGAACAGAGTTAGAAAAGGGGGGAGATGGTAATAGGGGGGAGTCATGGACGGGATCATTTTAAAGTATTTTTGATGAATCTGAAAGGGCTTAACTCTCCACATAAAAGAGGCATACTGTTGGAGGAAATTCAGCAGTTAAGTGCTGACATAATTTTAATACAGGAAACTGATTTGCTAAAAAGGGATGAAAGGTTGGTTTAAAGTAATAAGTATTGCTATAGATACTTTGGCAGTCATTTTAAACCATGAATAAGCCGGTTAGACATGCTCGAAGCCTAGCCAACAAAGTTCCTGACCTGGAAGCCCTAATGGAAATGTACTTAGACAAAACATGGTTTAATGAGTCACATGAATGGGATATAGCCATAGCTGGCTATAATCTATTTAGAAGACATAGAGAGGGTAGAAAAGGAGAAGTAGCCTATTTAGAAGACATAGAGAGGGTAGAAAAGGAGAAGTAGCCCTATATGTTAAAAGCAATATTAAGGCTGCTGAAATGCAGGGGACGTGGGGAAAAGAAGCACTGTGGATTGTGTTGGAAAGAGGAGATGGCACTGTCATCCATACTGGTGTAGTCTACAGGCCTCCAATTCAAACCAAAGAAATGGAAAGCGAATTGATTATTGATATTGCAAAGATAGCCATGAAGGAAAAGTGATCATATTGGGTGACTTTAATCTACCTGATGTGGATTGGAGTATTCCTTCTACAAATCTGGAAAGACGTAAAAAAATTGTGGATGTTTTCCAAGATGCACTATTAGATAAATGGTGATGGGACTGACCAGGGAAAGCTTGATGCTGGATTTGGTACTCACCAACGGAGATAAGAACATAAGAACATAAGATATGCCATACTGGGTCAGACCAAGGTCCATCAAGCCCAGTATTCTGTTTCCAACAGTGGCCAATCTAGGTCATACGTACCTAGCAGTTTCCCCAAGGGACACAGGTTCCACAATGCTTGTATTGGTTCAAGCATTGATATCCTGGGTCCCTTCTTAATAATGGTTTATGGACCTTTCCTCCAGGAACTTGTCCAAACCTTTTTTAAACCCAGCTACACTAACAGCCTTTACTACATCCTCCGGTAACAAATTCCAGAGTTTGATTACACGTTGAGTGAAAAAATATTTTCTTTTATTAGTCTTAAATAGTTTACCCTGTAGCTTCATTGCATGTCCCCTAGTCTTTCTATATTCTGATAAGGTAAACAATCGATCTACGTTTACCCGTTCCACTCCGTTCATTAATTTATAGGCTTCTATCATATCTCCCCTCAGCCGTCTCTTTTCCAGGTTAAAGAGCCCCAACCTTTTTAGCCTTTCTTCATAGGAGTAGCCTTCCATCCCCTTTACCATTTTGGTGGCTCTTCTCTGAACCTTTTCTAAAATTGCTATATCCTTTTTAAGATATGGCGACCAGAATTGCACACAATATTCAAGGTGCGGTCTCACCATGGAACGATATAGAGGCATTATAATATCTTTTGTTTTATTTTCCATTCCTTTCCTTATCATACCTAGCATTCTATTTGCTCTCTTGGCCGCCGCTGCACACTGGGCCGAGGGTTTTAACATGGTATCCACAAGGACGCCTAAATCTTTTTCTTGGGTGGTGGTTCCTAATGTGGAACCTTGCATCGTGTAACCATAGTTTGGGTTGTTCTTCCCTAGGTGCATAACCTTGCACTTCTCCACATTAAATTTCATCTGCCATTTTGATGCCCAGTCTTCCAATTTATCAAGATCCTCTTGCAATTTTCCACAATCCTCCTGGGTTTTAACAACTTTAAATAGTTTTGTGTCATCAGCAAATTTGATAACCTCACTCGTTATTCCACTTTCCAGGTCATTTATGAATATGTCAAAAAGCAGCGGACCCAGCACAGATCCCTGGGGTACACCACTATTCACCTTTCTCCATTGGGAAAATTGGCCATTTAGCCCTACCCTCTGCTTTCTATCTTTTAACCAGTTCCTGATCCACAGTAGTACACTGCCTCCTATCCCATGACTCTTTAGTTTTGCCAAAAGTCTCTCATGAGGGACCTTGTCAAAGGCTTTCTGAAAGTCCAGATACACAATATCAACCGACTCACCTTTGTCCACCTGTTTATTCACTCCTTCAAAAAAACATAACAGATTAGTAAGACAAGATCTTCCTTGTCTAAAGCCATGTTGGCTGTCTCCCATTAGGTCATGACTATCTATATGCTGAGTAATTTTATTCTTTATGATGGTTTCTACCATTTTTCCCGGTACTGATGTCAGGCTCACCGGTCTGTAGTTTCCCGGATCACCCCTCGAACCCTTTTTAAAAATTGGTGTTACATTGGCGATCCTCCAATCCTCAGGTATTAGAGATGATTTTAATGATAGTTCACAGATTACTGATAGCAGGTCTGCAATCTCAAATTTCAGTTCTTTCAACACCCTTGGATGTATACCATCCGGCCCAGGTGATTTGCTACTCTTCAGTTTATCTAATAGTTGTAGGACATCTTCCCGATGTATCGATATTTCCTTCAATTCTTCCACACCTTTAAATACCACTTCAGTCGTGGGTAACATCCCTACATCTTCCTCAGTAAAGACCGAAGCAAAGAATTCATTCAGTCTCTCCGCTATCGCCTTGTCGCCTCTTAGTGCTCCTTTAACCCCTTTATCATCTAATGGACCAACTGACTCTCTCACGGGTTTTTTTGCTACGAATGTACTTGAAAAGGTCTTTATTTCGCGTTTTTGCTTCCGCAGCAAGCTTCTTCTCAAATTCTCTCTTTGCCTGCCTTATCAATGCCTTGCATTTGACTTGCCAGTGCTTGTGCTGTTTCCAGGTTTCATCATTTGGCTCTTTTTTCCATTTCTTGAAAGATGCTTTTTTGGCAACAACAGCCTCTCTGACCTCAGCTTTAAACCATGCTGGCAATTTTTTGGACTTCCTTCCACTTTTCTTAAAGCGTGGAATACAGCTGGTCTGGGCTTCCAAGATAGTATTTTTCAACAACACCCAAGCTTGATGTACGTCTATAACCTTTGCAACTGCTCCTTTTAGTTTTTTCTTAACTGTTTTCCTCATTCTATCATAGTCTCCCTTTCGAAAGTTAAAGGGTAGTACTGTGGATTTCCTTACTATCCCTCCTCCACTAATTAAATCAAAGGCGATCATGCTATGATCACTATTGCCAAGTGGCCCCAACACCCTTATCTCTTGCACTACATCTGGTGTTCCACTAAGGACTAGGTCTAATATTGCTTCCCCTCTGGTCGGTTCATGAACCAGCTGCTCCAAGAAGCAGTCATTTATTTCATCTAGGAACTTTATCTCCCTAGCATGTCCTGTTGTGACACTGACCCAGTCGATGCCGGGGTAATTGAAATCACCCATTATTATTACTGCACTGTAACTTTTGCTAGCTTCCTTGATTTCTTTGAGCATTTCATCATCCATTTGTTCATTCTGGCCAGGCGGACGATAGTACACCCCCACTGCCATCGCCTTCCCCTTTTTACATGGAATTTCAATCCATAGAGATTCTACAGCAAATTTTGTTTCTTGCAAAACTTTAATCCTTTCTGACTCAATGCCCTCTCTAACATAGAGCGCAACCCCTCCACCAATTTGATCAGCTCTATCATTTCGATATAGTTTGTACCCAGGTATCACAGTGTCCCACTGGTTGTCCTCCTTCCACCATGTCTCTGATATTCCAATCATATCTAACCTCTCGTTTAGTGCTATATAACCCTTATTAAAAAAGGGCTGCTACACAGTACCTTGTCCTGTGCTGCTGAGGAAAACTATATTCTGATTTGATTTAAATTATAGCTCTTTGCTGCTACTAGGCTCTAACCTATTATGAAATTTAAACTACAAGCTCTCTGCTGGATTCTAAATTTAACCAGAAAGCTCTCTTCTGTGTTTTAGTTTGAAACTAAAAGTACTTTGCTGATGCTAGGCCCTGAGTGACTATGAAATTTTAAACTACAGCTGTCTACTGGGTATGAAAGGTAACCAGAAAGTTCTCTTCTGTGTTTTTAAATTGAATCTTAAACTGTTGCTACTAGGCCCTGACTGATTTAACAAAAAAAATAGTGGGTTCACAGATTAATTAGCTTTAAAAGAAAAAAAATTCCTTTCAGAAAAATTCCCAGAAGTATATACTCACAATTTCAGATTTCTCTCCAGAAGTAACAGCCCCCCTTTCCAGTCCTTCAAGATAGCGTGTCAAATATCCGGGCAGGTGTCCATATGAGCAGCAGCGATCATCAAATCGTGTGATTTGAGATAAAAGCCAAGGCGGAGTCCAATCACAGCAAGCTCAGAATCCTAGAGTTCAAAAACACTGACTTCAGTAAAATGGCAAAGTGCCTAGAAGGAGGAGTTTGCAGGATGGGAGTGGATAAGGAAAGTGGAATTGCAGTGGGCTAAACTAAAGGTGGCAAGAAAAGGGGCAACAGATACATATGTAAGGAAAGTAAATAAAATCAAGAGGAAAAGGAAACCTATTTGGTTCTCCAAACAAATGACTGCACAAATAAAGGCAAAAAACACAGCTTTCACAAAATTCAGAAGTTCACAAACAGAGGAACACAGAAAAGAATCCAGGATCAGACTCACCTGATCTCCTTGTTTCTTTACCTTTCCTCCTTATTTTTCCCTGTCTACACCTTCTGTGTTGTCTGTCTTGACAACATTGTAAGCTCTGATGAGCAGGGAATGTCTCTTAGATGTCTGTGCATTGCTGCGCATGACTAGTAGTGCTATACAAATGCTCAGTGCTAGTAATAGTAGTAGTAGTAGAAATAAGGATAGCAAAATCCAAGGCAGAAGAAAAGATGGCTAAAGATGTAAAGTGTGGTGATATATTTGGGAGAGGAGGAAAATCAGAGGTGGAATTGCAGGACTCAAAAGTGCCAGGAACGGATTTGTGGAAATTGACATTGAAAAAGCAAAAATGCTAAACAAATACTTTGCTCTGTTTTTACTAAAGAAAATCCTGGAGAAGGACCACTTGTGATTGACAAATATACAAATGGGAATGGAGTAGTTACCACACCATTCACAGAAGATGATGTGTTAGAACAGCTTGCAAAACTGAAAGTGGACAAGGCCTTGGGACCGGATAGGATACATCCCAGGATACTGAAAGAGCTCAGAAAGGTTCTTGCAGGACCATCAAAATATGTTTTTAATATATTTTTGGAGACAGGACTGGAGAAGGGCTGATGTGGTACTTCTTCACAAAAGTGATAATAGGAAAGAAGTAACAAACTACAGACCGGTAAGCCTTACCTCAGTGGTGGAAAAAGTAATGGAGGTGCTCCTGAAAGAGCAAATAGTGGACTTTCTCGAAACCAACAGGTTGCATGATCCGAGACAACATGGTTTTACCAAAGGACGATCTTGCCAAACAAATCTGATTGAGTTCTTTGACTGGGTGACCAGGGGAACTAGATCAAGGGCATGCGATGGATGTGATCTATCTAAATTTCAGCAAAGCCTTTGATACTGCTCCTCATAGGAAGCTTATCAATAAACTCAATAGCTTGGGGATGGGTCTCAAGATGGTGAACTGGATCATAAATTGGTTGACTGAAAGATGACAGAAGGTGATGGCAAACGGAACTTAGTCGGATGAAAGGAAGGTGATTAGCGGTGTGCCCCAGGGTTCGGTCCAAGGACCAGTACTGTTCAATGTATTTATAAATGATATTACTGAAGGGCTGAAAGGAAAAGTCTGTCTTTTTGCAGATGACACAAAAATTTGCAACAGAGTAGACTCCCCTGAAGGAGTGGATAACATGAGGAAAGATATGCAAAAGCTGGAAGAATGGTCTAATGCTTGGCAGTTAAGATTTAATGTGAAGAAGTGCAGTGTCATGCACTTGGGAAGCAGAAATTGTAATTGTTAATTGTATGCGATAGGGGGTGAGAGGTTGGTGTGCATGGATCAGGAGAAGGACCTCAGAGTGATTGTTTCTGACGATCTCAAGTTGGCGAAACTGTGTGTCAAGGAAGGGTCAAAAGCCAGAAGGATGCTGGGTTGCTTACAGAGAGGAATTACCAGCAGAAAAGAAGAAGTACTAATGCCATTGTACAAGTCTCTGATGAGACCTCACTCAGAATATTGTGTTCAGTTTTGGAGACCATATCTCGCAAAGGATATAAAAAGACTAGAAATGCTTCAGAGGAAGGCGATTAAAATGATTAGGAGCCTGTGTCAGAAGACGAATGAGAAGAGACTTGAAGACCTAAATATGTATACTCTGGAGGACAGGAGGGACAGGGGAGATATGATTCAGACCTTCAAATACTTAAAGAATATTAATGAACAAACAAACCTCTTCCAAAGACGGGGAAGCTGTAAAACGAGAGGGCATAACATGAATCTGCAAGGGGATAAACTGAAAGGCAACATCAGGAAATACTTTTTCACTGAAAGGGTGGTGGATGTTTGGAATGCCCTCCCGATGGAAGTGGTGGGGGCAAATACAGTGACAGAATTCAAAATGGCATGGGACAGACACAGAGGATCCCTTTATAGCAATAGGATAAAATCAAAATAAATATAACTCTCTCTTATATCTCAACAAATAGGGGTGGCCTACACAGAGTGGTGGGTACACGCTTAAACAAAGGCATGGGGAGGGGTGACCTGCACGGAGCTGCAGATACACCTACTTTTATCGTCTTGCTGGGCAGAGTAGATGGACCATATTGGTCTTTATCTGCGGTCATTTACTATGTTACTATGTTATGTTACTCTGTGAACTGCTTTGATTACCCGAGAAGGCGGTATTAAAAACCCTTAAATAAATAAAACACTATCGTTCTTGCGTCCATCTGGCCAAGTGCTCTTATTACACTAGGGTCATCTCCACTGCTCCAAATTCCATGCGCCAACTATATTCTGTTCTCAGGTCTCTTTCCAATATAAAGCCCAACTCCTCATCCGTCACTTCCAATTTAGACCTCAACCCATCCTAATTGGCCTTTTTTTTCCTCTCTAAAGCACATGATCACTCTTCATTGGCTTCATGCCCGCCATCCATACCCTATCCCCACCCTCTTCCCCTCCCCCCTCTTTCCCTGTCTCTCATATCTGGATAGTTTCCGCCCCCTCACAAGTGCAGAACTCACAAAATCTATTTCTATGTCCTGCAAGACTAATTGTCCCTCAGATCTTTTTCCCTCAACTTGATTGTTAGGACCTTCCCTGGCCTTCCTGCCTTTTATACTCACCATGTTGAACTCTAGTCTTTCTTCCAGTACTTTCCCCATTTCCTGGAAACATGCCCTTTTCCATCAATTCCTTAAAAAAACATCCACTTGACCCCGCTCACTATTGTCCAGTCTCAAATCTCCCCTTTCTTTCAAAGGTCCTTAAAAAAGCTGTCTTCTCGCAACTCTTTCACCATCTTGACTCAATTCACTTTCTCCATCCTCGTTAATGTGGTTTCCGTCCTGGTCACAATGTTGAAACTATTCTACTTTCCCTTCTCAATGAGCTCCATATTACGCATGATCGTGGTGATGTTTCTATGGCGGGGTCTCTCGAGATTTCTGCTGCCTTTTATCTGGTTGATTATTGTCCTTTCTTGCTTGCGTGATGCAGGTCTTCGAAGCGTGGTGTATCATTGGTTTCATTTGTTTCTCTTCTCTTGGTCTTTTTCGGTTACCTCAAGTGCCATCTCTTCCAGTCCTGTTCCTTTCTGCTGGGGAGTTCCCCAGGATTCAGTACTGGCACCCCTCTTAGTCAACTCTTTCTTGCACCACTTGCTCTGCTTATCCAACAGTCCGGACTGTCGGCATACTACTACGCTGATAATAGCATATTGCTTCATCATACAAATCCCATATGACCTGATCTTTCACCCCTCAACACTTGCCTGTCACAAGTCTCCAAATGGTAAACCACTAACTGTCTCCATCTCGACCTATCTAAGATATTAGCTATATAGTTTACATTCGGCAGTTCCTGTCCCTTGTTAGCCCCAGTACTCTTCAACTCTGCCATTCCCCTGGTATCCACTCTTCACTTCCTTGAAGTAACTCTTGATTCAGACTTATCACTTCAAAACCATATTTCACTGCTCACTGGGAGGTCTTTCTTCTACCTTTGCCAAATCCGCACAATCCAACTTTTTCTCCCGCTTCCATCACTGACTACCCTTCTCCTATCCTTAGTTATATCTCGTCTCGATTTCTGCAACCTTGTCCTTGCCATGTCCCACAATTTCAGCTTCATCATCTTCAACTGACACAAAATACAGCAGCGAGAATCATCACACATGCCACTTGTCAGGACCACATCACATCTTTCCTTATTCAACTCCACTGGCTTCCCATAGAATATTGCATCCGCTATAGGATTCTTTTATTAGTGCATCAAGCCATATACACCCATACCCTGCGATACTTGACATACTCTCTCCAGTTCCACACCCCCACATGCAGCATCCGTTCAGTTCATATTAACCATCTACATCTCCCTTCCCCATCCCTCGCTCACCTACAACTGTACGGACCAAGGGGAAGGCTGATTCCATTGGCCAGATGGATCCCCAACCACCTTCTCCGTGCAAGAGGGGAACAAAATTGGCACGCATACAGGGAGGGCTTACCACTCTCGCCCAATAGACCACACCTCTTGCAAATTATACTTGTACCTGGCCCCAATATTCTCACAGATTTTCCTTACAAAACATCCTTTATTTCTTTCTTATATCACAGAAGAAAGCATACAGAAGACATAACAAAACTAATTTAATACAAAGTAATTTGGAGAATTCCCTTACAAGTTTGACCTTCTGCCTTTTTCTGCTACAGCTATAAAGTAATTAAGAGATTTCATGTCCATCCACAATGTCCATCCACAGATCCTAGCACAGTGAGAAAGAAGGATATATGGTTCCTAGCTACACTCAAAGATAAACTAAAGAAATCCTTTCACACAGACAGATGCACACAGCACAAAGAATCAAAATCAAGCCCACTCACTCGTTAGCAGACATACAGTGGAAATTTGCAAGCCACCTTCTTCAGAAAAGGGGTGCAAATTCCCAATCTTTAAAAGTTCTGTCTCATTATATAGTTTTTCTTTTCCATTTAGTCCCTTTAATTAGTCCCTTTGTTTTCAATGCCAGGCATCTGGATTCTCTCTTCCATGCCTTCTTTTGTCCTGTCATATCTGAACTCCCATTCCTTCTGACATGTTGACCCTTTATAGCCTTGTGTATAACCATTTGCTCAGGCATTTGTCAGATTTATTCCCTGTTATCTGACCCTTTTCCCACGTATTCAATTTTTTCACCTGGTTTGTCTTCCCATCCCTTATTTTCAAGAAATATATAAAATATATCTTATTAGTTCTCTGATATCTTCTGACAGTTTTTACACTAGGCCCCAGTAAGCCTTATGCTAAACTGGCATATTTATGCTTGTGATGCCTTTTCTCTCTCTGCTCTGTAGATAAGTGTGTTTTTTCTCACATTTCTTCCATCTGATGTCACCTAATATCTCTAGCACCTTACGGAGTACATCAAAATGCTAATGCCAGCAATTTGTATACATTTTAGATGTTCTGTGTTAACTTTTTCCCACTGGCTCTCACACAACCCACTGGACAGTCCGCCTTCTTCTTTCTAGACCCATCCTTAAGGAATTTCCTCCCCACTATCCTCCACCTACAACCGACTTTCTTGAGATTTAAGTTTCTTCTGAAAACTCATGCTCTGCATTCGACCTTTTCCCTCCTAATACTTGAACAGACCTGATTTCCTTTCTCTATCATGTGTTTGAAGTGTTCTCCCCCTTTCATGTCTAATAACTGTAGGTCCTTTCTTTTTTCTAGCTGAGGCCACTCTTGCATGTTTTATAAATTGTACATCGCCCTGGTGTCACGAAGGAGCGGTATATCAAATAAATTAATAAACATAAATATAAATATAAACATATAAATATAAATATATAAATCTATGCTTTTTAAAGTAATTATTCAATGTACTCATCATGCCTGACACATATGGGCTTTGAAGTTATGACACAGCTTCTTGAATATTTGCAGTGTGGGCAGAGCTGGTGTTAGACAAGCAGTGGACCCAGGCAGAAACTAATGAGGGGGTCCCAAAGCTCACCTTCAGGCTATGCCTCCTTCAGCCTGAAGCAGATTTGGGGCACTCTTTGGCATGGGGACCCAGGGCAATTGCTCTGTTTGCCACCCTCTAATGCTGGCTCTGAATGTGGGGTCTGAGCAGTTGGGGGGGAAGCGTGCATGTGTGTGTGTGTGTGCAGGGGCTGAGTGTCTGGGAGCAGTATGTGAGTGTCTGTACAGATATGTGAGGGATAAGTGACCAGGGACAGTGTGTGTATGTCTGAAGCTGAAGAAAGCACAGATTGCTAGTGAGCTTTGATGTCCCCTTCCAAACTTTAACCCTGAGTTGGTCCCCAGCTATATCTATCACCAGTCCCGGCAGATGTACATCCAAAAGCTCATATATTCCACCACTAAATAGAACATAAAATTCCTTTTTCTACTTGAATTTCTGGCCATTTTATTTTCTAGTCGTTTGGCTCTAGCTTCTGCTTTTCTCTGTCTTTTTTTAGCTCTTTTTTCAAGGGTCACCTGTCTACTTGCCTTTTCTTCTTTCTCTTGTCATCACCATCATCACCTACATCAATCTGTAACACTAATCTTTCTTTTCAATTTTCTTCCTTTTCCTTTTACCATTTAGTTGTCATTCTCCTGCTGTTTACTGCATTTACCCACAGCTTTCCATCGCTTTCCTTCATCCAGCCCTCCTGTTCCCAAGCCTGTTGCCCAGTCTTTTATTAACTTTCCCCCTGTGTTCAGCATCTTCCCTCGTCCCTTCCCCATACAGAGTCTCTCTCTGCCATGTTCATTAGTTCCCTTCAACTACTACTAATCATTTGTATAGCGCTACCCCCCAACACATGTCCAGCATCTCTTCTGACTCCCTAGTTCCCACCCCCCTTTATCAGTATCTTTTCAGTCTATTTCCTTAGCTTTACCCTTAATGTTCAGTCTCACCAGTTGTTGCACCCTCCATGTCCAGCATCTTTTCTGTCTCACTTCCCCAGTAACCCCCCCCCCCATGTCAAACATCTCCTATCTATATCCCTCCTTCCATTCCATCATCTCCTGTTTCCATAGTTCCCCCCCCCCCACCCATGATTATTATCTCCTGTATTTCCCTAGTCCTCCCCTCCCATATCCAGTATCTCATGTATTTCCCCAAGTTCCTCCACAAAGGTCATCATTTCCTCAGTCTCTTCAGTCATCTTCCCACAGATATCCAGCATCTCCTGTTTCCCTGCCCAGTACCCACTCATGTCAAGCATCTCCTATCTATCTGGTTACCTTCCCTGTCCAGCATCTCCTCCGCCTCCCTCGTTTCTCCTCCCCCATGTACAACATCTCTTCTGCCTCCCCGTCCTATACCATTCCTACATCAAGAATTTTATTTATTTGAAACGTGTTTCTATACCGCTCCTTCCAGAGATCAGGGGCAGTTTACATTGTTACAAAACAGAACTTTACAGGGAACATTATGAAAGAGTTATAACCATTAACTATTTACATAAACTATGCACATTCTTAAAAATTTGTGAAGGTGCTACATGCATGGGATATCTGTGATGCAAATTCAACAGACATACAACCATACAACCTAGTCCATCCCCCATCATGTCTAGTGTCCTCCCTATTACCCCTTCCCTGGTGGTCCACCATCCAACCTTCCTTCCCCCTCCTCGCTGGTTTAGCATCTTCCCCCAGTCCTGCACCTACTCCACGAAGCTAAGCTCTGCATGCAGCACAACACCGGAGAAATAAACTGATACAGTTCACCTGTTCTGTGAAAAATATAAAGATGGCACATATAAAATCCATAAAGTTACTTAAGCTCTGTTTATTACATGGGACTCCTCATTCACCCTTCCAACTACAATAACACTAAACAACACCCAGATGAATGTTAGACCAGAGCTGAAATACCTTGAAATAACATTTGACCAACAACTTTCCTTCAAGACTCAAGTAATAATGACATCCAAAACAATCTATTTCAAGACTAAGAATTTCTAACAACTCCTTCCCCTCCTCAAGCCAGAAGACTTCCGCTCAGCAATTCAAGCCCTCACCCTCCCTAATGCTCACTACTGCAACATTATCTATCAGGGCCTACCACAAACCATCCTCCTCCCCCTTCAATCTGCACTTCACACTACTGCATGTACAATCCAGGGAGCTGCTAAATATGACCACATCACTCCTATCCTAAAACAACTTCACTGGCTGCCCCTCCCCAGCAGAATTAAGTATAAATCCTTACTACTAATGCACAAAGCTCTACACTCCCACCCCACCACTCACCTCCAATCCCTCTTTCAGAAACTCACTACAACTAGACCATGAAGATCCATTGCAATCAACAA
The DNA here is from genome assembly GCA_033557465.1 of Ichthyophis bannanicus. Taxonomy (NCBI): domain Eukaryota; kingdom Metazoa; phylum Chordata; class Amphibia; order Gymnophiona; family Ichthyophiidae; genus Ichthyophis; species Ichthyophis bannanicus. The sequence continues at coordinate 179,362,635 of CM066036.1, forward strand.
ACTCAAAATACCACAATCCAAAACAAAATGCAATCAACAAACCTGTCACAGACCATTTGAACTATACGCACCATCCCTTTGGAACTCACTGCCAGACACAATAAGGAATATCACCAATCTCCCTTCCTTCCGCAAACACTTGAAAACCCACTTATTCTCTGACCTCTTTGAACCCACCACCTAAGCTTCCCTCTGACATGACACCAACAAGACAAACACCCACAAGACAAACCCTGCTCCTTTAAATAGCGTAGCATGTAGCTTTGTGTATAGCTGTCCTATTGTATATAGTTCATTGATGGCAAGTAATTGGCTATTAGATTCTATGTAACTAGTGAGTTATTTGTTCAGGTATCTATGTTATTTGTTAACTAAGATATTTCCTGTTCTATGTTATCTATGTTTTGTTCAATGTAAACAGCTTTGACTTTGTTTGACCATTTTATTCTCTGATGGTGCTAGTCCCGAACTGAGGCTTCTGCTTTCCTCTGTCTTCTCTTAGCTTTCGTTCTACAGTTTATAGTCTATCTGATATTTCTTGTCTCTCCTTTTGTTTTCTTCACTTCTTTCCATTTTGGATGTTGATTTTTTCCTTTCAGCTTTCTTCCATTTATCTCTCTCTCTCGCTCTATCCACTCATATTTCACTACTCCTTACTATCTAGTTCTCAATCCCCCTCTTTTTTATGCCTTCTACCTACCACGTTTCAACCTTCACTCCAGTCTTTTGCTCCCTCTCTCTCCCTCTCCATGTCTTACATCTCTCATCACCTATCCAGAGTCTCTCTACTACTACTACAACTACTGATCATATTTATAGTGCCATAAGGCATACGCAGTGCTGTACAGACACATGTAAAAGACTGTCCCTGATCATTGGAGATTTCTCTCTATCTGGCTCTCTCTTTCCTTCTGTCCACTATCTCCACTCTCTCTCCCCCTATCCTTCCATGTCTGCCCTCTCCTTTCCTATCCCCTGCAACCAGAACTACCCCATCTCCATACCATATCATCCCCTCCCTATTACTCTCATGTCCAGCATCTCTCCGTCTGTTTCTCAGCCTATTAATTTACCCCATGTCCAACTTCTCCCCTTTATCTCCCTATAGCCCCCATGTTCTGCATTTCTCTCTTCCCTTATTTCCCTGTGTCCAGCATCTCCCCTCAATCATATCCCCACTGCCTCTCTATTCCCCCCCCCCTGCATTCATCATCTCCCTTCTGATCCCCTGTGCCCAGCAGTGCCCCCTCATGTCCACTTCTCCCTTCCTAATGCCCCCCATGTCCTCCCATTGTATGTACAAGGGGCATAGCCTGCCTGCAGAGCAGCATGTCCCATGGGCAGGGGCTGGGCAAGCCATGATTCCAGTCCAGAGAGGCAGGGCACAACCTGCCTTTTTACACAGCTCCTGACCGCAGAAAATTCTGCTCCCATGGGCAGGCTCTGCTTCTCTGGGCTGCAATTGATGCCTCTCACGGTCTTCTGCCTGGGGGAGCACCATGTCCCGCAGGCAGCGGCAGAACAAGCAGCAATTGCAGCCCATAGTCTGCCATCATTAGCTGCCCGCCCTTACTCACAGCCTTCTGCCCGCAGGAGCAGCATGTCCCACAGGCGGGCTCTCCACTAGGCTGCTGGCACTCTGCAGATCATCATGAATGGGAGTGAGGGCTAGCAACTTGCTGGCCCTGCCTCTGTGGATTAGAAAAAGAAAAGCGTGGGGTCTTTGGGCTGTTAGTGTAGCTGGGTTTAAAAAAGGTTTGGACAAGTTCCTGGAGGAAAGGTCCATAAACCATTATTAAGAAGGGACCCAGGATATCAATGCTTGACCCAGTACAAGCATTGTAGAACCTGTGTCTTTTGGGGAAACTGTTAGGTAGGTATGACCTAGATTGGCCACTGTTGGAAACAGGATACTGGGCTTGATGGGCCTTGGTCTGACCCAGTATGGCATATCTTATGTTCTTATGTCTTCAAGATTCCAGTGAGCTTGTAAAGGCCTGATGGCACCGCCCCCTCTGACGCATGCTTTCACTAAGAGGGGACAGAAAAGTCAGGAACTTACAAGTGAGCCAGAGTCTTTGAAGCCCTGTGCTTTTGCTTTTATTCTTTTTTTTTCCTAAATCTCACCATAGCCTGCCACTGCCGCTGCTACCTGTCCTCATATCTGGGCGCAATGGCAGCAGCAGCTGCCAACCTGGAAGCAGTAGTGGCGGATGGGAAAATGGCAGCAAAATTAAGTGCTCTGCTGCCCCATGGAAAATGCTGCCTGACACGGCCGCCTTAGCTGGCCTCATTATAGAGCCGCCCCTGACCTTGTGCATCCACTCAATTATCTTTCAGGCCTCTAGGACTTCCTCTAAAGGTTGGATATTTAATGCAAAGCGTAGTTACTCACCTGTAACAGATGATCTCCAGGAACAGCAGGAATCAGTCTTCACATATAGGTTGCATCGGCACCAAAGGAGCACAAACGGGAACGTTTACCAGTGTCCAATAGGAAAGGCTTAGGGAGCACAGCACTGTGCCTGCATGCCTGCCTTTCTGTCTTCCCAACTGTTCCCCTCAGTTGAGTTTGTATCTGAGAGGAAGAGAAAAAAATAAACGAATCCTACAACTATTAGGGGGAGGAGGGCAGGTTGTGAAGACTGATTTGCTGTTCCTGGAGATCACCTGTTACAGGTGAGTAATTACGCTATCTCCAAGAACAAGCAGGAATGCAGTCTTCACATATGAGACTCACCAGCTCCCAGGCACCAGACTGGTAAGGGGGGAGAGCAGTGATCTCCGAGGCCAAAAGCTTGTAGCCAAAGAGTCTGGAAGAGTTGTGGGCTACTGGACTTAATTCCAGGAGGCGATACTCTCCCAATGATAATCTGGTCTCTTGAAGAAGTCCAGGATGGAGGATAGGAGTTGAGTTTAAGCCCCAAAGAGGTACTGGAGTACTGTTTGGCCAAAGACAGCGTCCTGATTGGAGTCTCTGTCCAGACAATAGTGTGCAGCAAAAGTATGAATCGAGGACCAGGTACTGTAACTGCCTGACAGATCTCCTCAATGGATACTGAACGGAGATTGGTTATGGAGGTTCCCATAGCCCGTGCATTATGAGCAATGACATGACCCTCCAAAGAGAGTTCTGCCTGTGCATAAGCAAAAGAAATGCAATCTGCTATCCATATGGAGAGAGTATGCTTCATCATTGGTAGGCCTAGGTGACTAGGATCAAAGGAACTGAATAATTGAGAGGATCTTCTGTGATCCTTAGTTCTATGCAAGTAGTAAGCCAGCACTCACTTGCAGTCTAAGGTGTGTAGCGCTTCTTCCACCCGAGACGCATGTGGTCTAGGGAAGAAAATCGGGAGGATTACCAACTGGTTTAGATGGAAGGAGGAGACTACCTTCGGAAGGAAATGTGGATGGGTATGTAAAACCAACTTGTTATGGTGGAACTGAGTATAGGGCAGATCTGCCACCAGAGCCTGCAGTTCACTGATGCAGTGAGCTGAAGTGATGACAATGAGAAAGATTACTTTCCAGGATAAAAACTTCAGTGAAGTGGAGGCTAAAAGCTCAAAAATAGGCTTTAGAAGTTGACCGAGAACCACATTGAGATCACAGGCCACCAGAGGCAGCTTTATAGGTGGCTTGGACAGCAGGAGACTCCACATTAAGCATGATACTAAAGGGTGTGAGGAGATAGGCTGCTCATCCAGTAGTTTGTGAGAGACCGCAATGGCACTAAGGTGAACTCGTCTTGAATTAGTTTTAAAACCTGCTAAGGATAAGTGGAGGAGATATTGTAGAAGGGATTCCACTGGACAAACAAAGGGGTCAATGTCCTTTGAGGAGCACAAAAGTGCAAACCTACAGATCTTGAAGGCAGAAGATCGCCTGGTGGAATCTTTGCCTAATGCAAGGAGGACATATTCCTGACTGCCTGTGGCAGGTCGAGATCAATGAGCATTATCCCTTCATTGGCCATGCTGTCAGGCATAGGGAATGAAGATTGGGATGGAAGAATGTCCCGTGGTCCTAAGAGAGGACTTCAAGCACAAATCGCAGGCTTGAGTCTGCGCAAGGTGAAGAAGCAGAGGAAACTACGGTTGACGGTGCTAAAAGAGAGCTATGAGAATCATCGAGCTCTGTCAGCCTGTAGTTTGAAAAGCATTTTTGGTATCAAGGGGTATCAATGTAGAAGGAAGGCACCCAGGGCCTGTCAGTTTAGCAATGGAACCCTGTAGCAGAAGAGTAGAAGCTGTGGGCCCGATTCTGTGCCATGAAGAGCAGGGATGGATGTCTCAATGGGATGTCCATCCCCGCTATTCGTGCCTTCTCCAGCCGCATCTAACTTCCCCGCCAGTTCTATTGGAAAGCTAGACGAGGCAGGAAAGGGGTGGCTCATGGGCAGAGTCTGGGCAAGAAGTGGGCAGTCGCCGGCCCTGGATGTTCAAGGATGATTCTAATGTCAGCCCTGTATGTCCAGGATCAGCGACTTGTGCAGGGAAGTTATTCCATCTCTGAGGTGGAATAACTTCCCTGGACCTTTTTTCTTCAGTGGCCCAGGGCTTGGATTGGACAGAGGGGCCTGAAAGCATTCCCCGCAGCCCAATCCTGGCCTTAGGAGGCCAGATTAGGGGTCGGGCTGTGGGAAATGAAGCCCTGAAGTGTGGCAGCTGGCATCTCAGCTCTTCAATGGAGCCACTGTTCCATGGCAACATCACGCCATGGTACCACGGCTCCATTGAAAAGCCTTCACTGAGTTAGCCGGGTACAGTCCTGTATGTGCAGGCCGGGCTGAATCACAGTCCCAGCCTGCACGTACAGGGCTGTTTGCGATTCTGATCCTGCAGGGCTAGATGTGCCCTGCAGGATCAGAATCGCAATCCCCTCTGTACGTCCGGTTCAGACCAGACTTACAGAGGGGATCTACGTCTGGGACTGAATAAGCCTGTGTATGTTTTGCAGAGTTGGAAAAAGATCTATGAGTGGGGTTCCCATGTTCAGAAGATCCAAGCAGCCGTCTTCCGATGCAAGGTCCATTTGTATGAATGAAGGATATGGTTTAACTTGTCCGCAAGGACATTGAGTTTGCCTGGGAGGTACACCGCTCTGAGAAGAATGAGATGTGAGATGGGAAAGGACCATAAACGAAGCACTTCCTCGAAGAAGGGACAGGACCCCATCCCTGCTTGTTTGTTCATGTAGAACATGGCAACTTCTTTGTCTGTCCCGACTAGAACAGGTTGCCCCCAAAGTTGGGGTTGAAAACCCGAAGAGCACTTATCAGTGCCCTTAGTTCTAGGAGGTCGATCTGCAGTGTCCACAGTCCTTGTGTGGTTAGGTCATTCAGATGCGCTCCCGAGCCCATCTTGGAAGCATCCATTGTCAGGGTACATCGCGGTGGAGGCATCTGAAAAGGTGACATGACGAGTAGGTCCTGTGGAGAACACCACCACTGAAGGGACTTGATCAGTTGAGGGGTGTTGTGGATCTTGTCTCTGAGATGCCCCTTTGCTGGAGTCCATTGAAAAGACAGAGTCCATTGTGCTTGTCGTATATGTAAGCGAGCGGAAGGGACGACATGGACCATGGAGACCTTGCGTCCTAATAGCCGTAGCATCTCTCGAGCTGTTACTCGGATTTGCTTTTTCACCCCCTTTGCCAGTTTGATGAGATGGGCACAGTAATCTTCTGGAAGGAAAGCTCAGGCCTGTTGAATGTCTAAGGGCGCTCCAATGAACTTCAGTTGTTGGGTTGGAGCAAGGTGAGACTTTGGGAAGTTTATGACAAAGCCCAGGTTTTGAAGTACCGTAATAGTGCAATGAAGGGATAGTCTTACCCCTTGAAGGGAGTCTCCCCTGATCAGCCAGTCATCTAAGTAAGGGAAGACAAATACCCCCAGGCATGAAAAGTCATCTGAAAAGTGCTTATTTTGGCTGAAAAATATCCAGAGGATGTATAGAAAATGGAACCCCATCATCAGTATTTGTTTGTAAACCCTACAATTTTAATTTAAATAGTTCCAACAGTTATAATGTAATTGAATTGGGCTCTTGTTTGTACAATTCATTTTGACGTTCCTTTTAAACCGTATTTGAAACTTGGGAAAACACGGTATATAAATATATTTTAAATAAATATAAATCACCAGCATAATGTCAGCAATAGAAGCAGTGGTATTTGAACCCTGGCTGCTCTGATCTTTGTCTACTACTCTAACCATTAGGCTATCCTAAATGTCCAGGTTCTGAAATGTGGTCTGTCTAGACACCCTCGCAGATGTCCATATCGAGCACATCCATGTCTGTGAAATCATGTCTGCACCTGGATGTGTCTGCATTTTTTTCAGACGTTCTAGCTTAGATGTCCCACACTATACTTGGACATCCCTTCTAAAATTCCCCTCTTTGTGTATAACTAATGTTTGTTTATCAGTAACTGATAAAGTCCTAATAAACCAACTAAAAGTAGCAAACTACAACCTGTCAGCTGTCCAGAACTACCTGAAGAGAAGGAGTGTTAATCTTAACAAAAACTAATTTAAAGTTTCATAGTACAGTTGAAGTTGACATTATTGGCACCTTTGTAGTTTAACCCCTTAAAATCCAATATGTCCTAAATAAAAAGTGGCCAGTGAAGTGACTTTGGAGTATACTGTATATGCACACATATTTGAAACAAAAAAGAATCAAACAATGCAAGACAAATTAAAAATGAAAATAGCTGGAAATAAGAGGTAGTATAAAAATTGGGACATTGTCACAACATGATTATTGGCGCCCTTATAACCAATACAAATCAGTTTGAACAGAAGAACCACATTCCCACTGTAGGAAAATTAGATGCACCTGTAATCAATTGTCAGTGCTCATATGGCTTGAATCAACCAATGAATGATGGCTCTAATGTTTAAATTGGCCACATTCACTCCCTGTTCCATTTTCACAATGGTGAAGACAAGAGAATTGCCCGAGACCATCAAAAAAGACATTATCACCAAACATCCAACTTCAAAGGGATAAAAGGCCATTTCCAAAGACCTTGGGATTTCTGTGTCTACAATTTGCAATGTTAAGAGGTTTTCTGCTCATGGAATTGTCAAGAACCTCCCAATATGTGGTGGGAGGAGGAAAATTAATCCAAGAAGTCTTCGAAGGTTAGTGTAAACCGTTGGAAAAACACCACATACAACATCCAAAGAGTTTAAGGCTGACCTGGAGAAATCTGGAGTGGTGATTTCAACCCGTACCATATACCGCACTCTAAATAAAGAAGGACCTCATGGGCGAAGGCCAAGGAAGACTCCACTGCTCAAAGACAGACATAAAAAGCCACAGCTGACCTTTGCCCAAACCCACCTTGAGAAACCACAATCCTTCTGAGAAAATGTTCTGTGAACAGATGAAACCAAACTTGAGTTCTTTGGCAATGCAGACTAGCGATACATTTACAGGCAAGAAATGAAGCTTATAAGGAAAAAACACCCTTCCTGCAGTCAAATATGGTGGAGGTTCCATAATGTTGTGGGGTTGTTTTGCTGCCTCAGGAACTGGAAGCCTGGAATGCATTAAAGGAATCATGAAGTCAGAGGTCTACCAAGGTATTTTGGAGCAAAATGTGCTACCTACCTAGTGTCAAAAGGCTAGGTCTGGGTTGAAGGTCATGGGTCCTCCAGCAGGACAATGACCCAAAATATACATCCAAAAAGTACAAAAGAATGGTTAGAAAGGATAAATGGACTGTTTTAAACTGGACAGCAATGAGTCCTGATCTCAGTCCAATCGAGAACCTTTGGAAAGAGCTGAAATCTGCCATTGGTAAAAGGAATCTTGAAAACATTCATGAGCTGGAACAAATCGCAGTTGAAGAGTGGGAGAAACTACCAGCAGACAGATGTACACAAATTATACAGTAGATGGCTACAAGAAACATTTGGAGGCTGTCATCCAAATATTGCAACCAAATATTAGTGAAAGGTGTCATTATTCCTGTCCAGAGCCCGGACTGACAAATTCGTGAACCTTGTTTATTATGCCCCAACGCGTTTCGGCCACCGGCCTTCTTCAGGGGGTCTTAAAGAGCACACCTCGGAAATAAATAATAAACATAAACATATGAATTCAATAAGCACAACATAATATAAAATACACTATCAAGTATTAATATAAAATAAGAAATTAAAAATTAAAAACATGTGATTTTACCCTAAACATACAAAGGACAATCTGTAAATATGTAAGAATTATGTAAGAATTAAATAAAAAGACAACTTATAGATAAGAACTGTTAAGAAATTATTTTAAAAAAGTAATAAATAATACATACATCTAAAACAACTAAAAAGGAAAAACGAGAGACGAGGAGAGGTCAAAAGTAAATAAATACCTTATTATGGTCAAATTGAATATTATCATGGAACGAACCTGTAAAATACTGACAGCTGACAATGGATAAATAAATAAATTATTAAATAGATGAGTATACATTTGTGGAACAAAATATACAACTCTAAAACTAACATGCCATATTAATAAATAAATTAATAAATAATTAATTACATAAATAAATATACATATACATAAAATATATAAAAAAGAATAATATATAAAAAAATAATTATTATATATATGTATATACCTGAACATCAAAAGAGCACTTAAAAAACAAGAACAGCATGTAAATATAAAAATTAAAAAGGCTAGCCAAATGGAAACCACATCATAAAACAAGAGTATAAAAGGTGGAGACGCTCTTAAATTAAAAATCAATATATACAATATATTAAAAATTCTTGCAAGAAATTATATCTCCGAATTAGGTGCACAATACGGCACCTATAACACACCCATTATTTTAATGAACTATGTATAAGAGTGATGGCAAATAGTGAACCAAAAGCTATCAAATATAAAAGCAGTTATAGGAAGAGACAAAGGCATAAGTCCAACATCAAAACGTGCAAAAGTGCTATTAAGAAATGCAGTAACCTTTCCTGCAAGTAAACCGACTAAAAAAAACGGTTATGCTCACCGATATAGGCAACGAATAGTCAATAAGAACAAAAAGAAAAAAAGGCAAAAATGAATCTCCCAATGGAGCACTTTCAGGAGAATACTTGTTTCCCTGCTGTCTTTCAAGGTTATAGCTAGGGCATAGATCAGTGTTCATACCTGAGTTTCCATTGCTGTTAGAGTTCCTCTCTATATAGCCTGGCCAGTATGTAGTCCAGTTCCTATGTCCAGCCTTCCAATCCAGATCCCTGGACACTGGGTCTCTCTTCACATACCTTCTGGCCCGGGTCTTAGGGTCCCTTCCACGTGCAGCCGTCTCCCTCACAGGTACCGTCTGGAGATTCCTAGCTCTGCAGCACCATTCCTCTGGCTTTCCCCAGTCCAATGGTGTATGCTGGCCCTTGGAATGCCTCCCAGTATACGTACTGCTCCGGACTCTTCTAGACCTCTCAAAGGATTTTCTCTTCTTTCTTCCAAAGGGTTTCTTGCCCTCTCTGTCCGTCCGGCTTGGCTTCTGCTTCTGATGATCCTCCAGATGAAACTGAGGATAATTCTCTGGATATCCAAGTTGATCATGAAGATGATGATGAGGATAATTCTCTGTAGAATAAACTCTACCTTTATTCTGCTTAGATGAGTGCTCCTCCCTAACAGAGCGCAGCTGTGCTGAATCAGGCCCTGCCCTTTGAGATGAGTGCTTAGGGATTACCTCATAGCCCTCCTGATTGAACACACGTTTCCCCACTTCAGCTCCTCTAATGGCTGTTGGAAACCTGGTGCATTCTGGGACTGGTAGTCTTTTATGGGAAAATTCTGTTTTCTTATTTCTACCAGAACTGACAGGTTGCTTGTTCAGAGTCACTTCACCTTTTCTATAGCTCCTTCCTGAGCTATGATAAGCTTCCTTATCACAAACTTTATAACAGCCAAGGATATAGAAGGATTGGATATGCTCATCATATCCAACAAATATCTTTCAATATGTCTAGCATACAGATTATCAATGGCAAATGCTAAGGATTCATCAGATCTTCTAGAGGAATTTTGTATAAACACTACACAAAATAAACTTTAAGGTGAATTCAGCCTCGCCACAGCACAAATAAAACAAGCAAATTTCTTCCTTGAACCATGAATCCATAGGATTACCAGCAAACAATCAACAATAAAGCCAACACACAATAAAGGAAATATGGTAGATTAGACCTTGACAAATTGTGTTTGGATTTAGGAGCCAGGCCAAAACCTTAGCAGCCAGTGGCTCTGACCACTTCACACACCCCTGGCCCCCATTGCCTCCATTCTCCACTGATGTTCCTATTTTTCAAACTCATACATGTATGGGATAGTGGAAGAGTTTGGGGAGAGATGATAAAATGTGTTTTGATATGGTAGCAGGGGCTGCCCAACCATTAGGAAAACTATGTGGTTGCATAAGCCAGTAGCTTCTGTGAGATGGCAAAGAGCAAGGCAAAGCTAAACAGTACATTCTGACATCCAGCAGGAGGGGAAGGGGATAATGCCTAAGGTTGGCCTAAGGTTCCAATACCTTGAACCAACTCTTGGACTGGCCCTGAGTTTGTGTCCTTGTGTCAGTGGGATGCATGGCTGTGGTGCATGTCTGTACATGTGTGTATGTGTGCTGCAGAGCTGGGATGCTTTTGTGCGTGTGGCATGGAGTTGAGGACTTATGTGTGTGCGAATGTGTGTCCAGTAGCTGTGTATGTGTGTCAGTCATGCGGAGGTGGAGTGTGTGTCTCTGAGATGTGTAGGTGGGATGACACTGCGTGTGTGTGTGTGTGTGTGTCTGTGAGTGTGTGTGCGCGCATGTGCATGTGTGCATATGTAGTGTGGGGTCCTTATATATGTTCTGAGGAGGGAGGAATACAAATAGGGTAGTTTCTCACCTGTAAAAGGTGTTCTCTGTATACAGCAGGAATTAGTCCTCACATATGGGTGACGTTGGCGCTGATGTAACCCGTGCAGAAGATTCTCCCTAGTTTTCCAAGAAAGCCTTTGGGAGATTCACCACGCAAGCGTGTTCCACTTCCCGCCCAAGGGTGCCATCTTGCCTCAGTCAAATGCTATAGCTAAAGACAGCAAAAAATGGCAAAGAGCAACTCCACGAGGAGGAGGGAGGGTTGTGAAGACTTATTTCTGCTGTCCCTGGAGAACACCTGTTACAGGTGAGTAACCACACTTTAAGAACATAAGAACAAACTGTAAGATATGCCATACTGGGTCAGACCAAAATCTTCAAGACCAGTATCCTGTTTCCAACAGTAGCCAATTTAGGTCACACGTACCTAGCAGTTTCCCCAAAAGATACAGGTTCCACAATGCTTGTTACAGGTGAGTAACCACACTTTAAGAACATAAGAACAAACTGTAAGATATGCCATACTGGGTCAGACCAAAATCTTCAAGACCAGTATCCTGTTTCCAACAGTAGCCAATTTAGGTCACACGTACCTAGCAGTTTCCCCAAAAGATACAGGTTCCACAATGCTTGTTTGGGTCAAGCAGTGGATATTCTGGGTCCTCCAGGAACTTCTCCAAACCTTTTTTAAACCCGGCTAAACTAACAGCTTTTACTATATCCTCCAATAGCAAATTCCAGAGTTTGATTACACGTTGAGTGAAAAAATATTTTAACTTATTAGTCTTAAATAGGTTACCCTGTAGCTTCATTGCATACCCCCTAGTCTTTCTATATTTTGATACTGTAAACAATTGATCTATGTTTACCTGTTCCACTCCATTCATTAATTTATAGACCTCTATCATATCTCCCGTCAGCCATCTCTTTTCCAGGTTGAAGAGCCCTAACCTTTTAAGCCTCTCTTCATAGGGGTATCCTTCCATCCCCTTTACCATTTTGGTGGCTCTTCTCTGAACCTTTTATAATAATGCTATATCCTATGTTTTATTCTCCATTCCTTTCTCTATGATACCTAGCATTCTATTTGCTTTCTTGGCCGCCACTGCACACTGGGTAGAGAGTTTTAACATGTTATTCACGATGATGCCTAAATCTTTTTAATGGGTGGTGGTTCCCTGCATCGAGTAACCATAGTTTGGGTTTTTCTTTCCTAGGTGCATAACTTTGCACTTGTCCACATTAAATTTCATCTGCCATTTGGATGCCCAGTCTTCCAATTTATCAAGATCCTCTTGCAATTTTCCACAGTCCTCATGCGATTTAACAACTTTGAATAGTTTTGTGTCATTTGCAAATCTGATAATCTCACTCGTTATTCATATTTCCAGGTCATTTATGAATATGTTAAAAAGCAGCGGACCCAACACAGATCCCTAGGGTACTCCACTATTCACCTTTCATCATTGGGGACATTGGCCATTTAGCCCTACGCTCTACTTTCTATCTTTTAACAAGTTCTTGATCCACAATAGTACACTGCCTCCTATCCAATGACTTTTTAATATTGCCAAAAGTCTCTCATAAGGGACTTTTTCAAAGGCTTTCTGAAAGTCTGGATACACTATATCAACCGACTCACCTTTGTCTACCTGCTTATTCGCACCTTCAAAAAAACATAACAGATTAGTAAGATAAGACCTTCCTTGGCTAAAGCCATATTGGCTGTCTCCCATTAAACCATGCCTATCTACATGTTCAGCAATTTTGTTCTTTATGATGGTTTCTACCATTTTTCCAGGTATTGAGCTCAGGCTCACCGGTCTATAGTTTCCCGGATCACCCCTGGAGCCCTTTTTAAAAATTGGCGTTTCATTTGCCATCCTCCAATCCTCAGGTATTACAGATGATTTTAATGATAGTTCACAGATTACTAATAGTAGGTCTGCAATCTCATATTTCAGTTCTTTCAACACCCTTGCATGTATACCATCCGGTCCAGGTGATTTTCTACTCTTCAGTTTATCAAATAGTTGTAATATATCTTCCGGCTGTATCTATATTTCTTTCAATTCTTCCAAAGCATCGCCTTTAAATACCATTTCAGTCAGGGGTAACATTCCTGCATCTTCCTCAGTAAAGACCAAAGCAAAGAATTCATTCAGTCTTTCCGCTATCGCCTTGTCCCCTCTTAATGCCCCTTTTACCCCTCTATTATCTAATGGTCTAACTGACTCTTTCACATGTTTTTTGCTACGAATGTACTAGAAAAAGTCTTTATTATGCATTTTTGCTTCCATAACAAGCTTCTTCTCAAATTTTCTCTTTCTCTGCCTTATCAATGCCTTGCATCTCACTTGCCAGTGCTTGGGATTTCAATATAGTATTTTTAAACAACACCCAAGTTTGATTAAAATCTTTAACCTTTGCAAATGCTCCTTTTAGTTTTTTCTTAACTATTTTCCTCCTTTTATCATAGTCTCCCTTTTGAAAGTTAATAGGCAGTACTGTGGCTTTCCTTATCCTCCCTTCTTCATTTATTAAATCAAATGCGATCATGCTATGATCACTATTGCCAAGTGGCTCTAACACCCTTATCTCTGGCACCAGATCTTGTGTTCCACTAAGGACTAGGTCCAAAATGGCTTCACCTCTGGTCAGTTCATGAACTAGTTGCTCCAAGAAGCAGTCATTTATTTCATCTAGAAACTTTATCTCCCAAACATGTCCTGCCGTGATACTGACCCAGTCGAAACCAGGATAATTGAAATCACCCATTATTATGCATGCATTTGTTCATTCTGGCCAGGCGGTCACCCCCACTGCTATCGCCTTCCCCTTTTTACATGGAATTTCAATCCATAGAGATTCTACAGTGAATTTTGTTTCCTACAAAACTTTAATCCTTTGTGACTCAATGCCCAAACCCTCCACCAATTTGATCTGCTCTATCATTACGATATAGTTTGTACCCAGGTATCACAGTGTCCCACTGGTTGTCCTCCTTCCACCATGTCTCTGAGATACCAATCCTATCTAACCTTTCATTTAGTGCTATATATTCTAACTTTCCCAATCTTATTTTTTCAGACTTCTAGCATTTGCATACAAGCATTTTAGAGGCTGTATTATATTAATTAAATTTTACAGGCTGTATCATATTAATCTGGCAATTGGTAGGCAGGGGAAATTTGGAATCTTTAAGCTCTATCTGCTCTATATTCAATGGCATTTGGGTTACTTTTGTCTTTATTGGAACCCCTCCGCTGATATGCCCTAACTTCACTCTTTTGCTAGTATCCCTCAAGGATACATTGTTCCAAACCATATGCTCTTGGGCGGCTGTCGTCCTTTCCCTATTATCTTGTTTAAAAGCTGTTCTATCTCCTTTTTAAAGGTTAATACCAGCAGCCTGGTTCCATCTCTGTTAAGGTGGAGCCCATCCCTTCGGAAGAGCCCCTCCTTTCCCCAGAATGTTCCCCAGTTCCTCAGAAATCCAAAACCCTCATCCATGCACCATCCTTTCATCCACATATTGCAGTAACTATTCACAATATAAGGCCTCCCCAGCAGAGTCAGCAGAGTCAATATATTGATGGTGTGGATGAAAGGATGGTGCATCCCACATCCGGAGCTCTGCCTGTCTTTTGGGTCCTGCATGTGGAACGGGAAGCATTTCAGAGAATGCTACCCTGGAAGTTCTGGATTTCAACTTCCTACCTAAAAGCCTAAATTTAGCCTCCAGAACCTCCCTACCACATTTTCTTATGTCACTGGTACCGACATGTACCAAGACAGCAGACTCCTCCCCAGCACCATCTAAGACCATATCTATGTGGCACATGAGGTCCGCTACCTTTGCACCAGGCAGGCAGTTTACCAGGCGATCCTGATGTCCACCAGCCACCTAGCTTTCTACATGCCTAATGATCGAATCACCAACTATAACAGCTGTCCTAACCCTTTCTCATGGGCACATGGCCCTAGAGAAACCTTCTCGGTACAAGAGGGTTTTACATCACCTGATGGGCAGGTACTAGCTACAAGATCACTTCTTCTGACACCAGGGTGATGCTCTCCTGTCACGTGACCTCTCTCTTCCATGGCAAAAGGGATGCTGCCAGACTGGAGATGAGACTTCAGTACTATATCCCTGTAGGTCTCATCTATGTACCTCTCTATCTTCTTAATGTCCTCCAAGTCTGCTACTCTAGCCTCCAGAGATCGGACTCGTTCCCTGAGAGCAAAGAGCTCCTTGCACCTAGTTCACATGTTAAGACACCTCACCAACTCGGAGAAAATCATACATGTGACACTCAATGCATAAGACTGGAAAACCCCCATCTCACTGTCTGCATCTTAGTTTTAAGGTTGTGTTTAGGTATTTAAGGTTCTTTACTTACTAAGGGTTGCTTGGGATACTTATACTAAAAAAAACTATACCTAATACTTTGAATGTACTTTGTTAACCTGAAGCTTAATTAATCTCACTTTCTCCGGGAACAAGCAGGAAGTCAGTCCTTACATATGGGACTCCCTAAATACAAGTTACGGAAAACCTGTAAAACGCCACAGGTGACCAGGAAATGGTGAGCCGTGAGCTGCAGCAACAGAGTCCTAAGCTAACAGACTCTCAAGTGACCCAAGCGTCCAGTGAGGAACCAGCACTCCGGTAGCCTGAACACAGAAGGGTCGAAGGGCAGGAGTTTCCTACACCTCAAATAGATGACAGATTATGGCCTGGATGAAAGCGCCATCCTGTCAGGACTACCTCTCCGGGCAGTAATGAGCTGTAAAGGTATGGACCGAGGACCAGGAGGCACCATGGCAGATTCCTATCACAAGGACAGAATGCAGGTTTGCCACAGAGGCCGCCATGGCCCTGATGTTATGCGCCATTACCCGGCACTCCAGCAAGAGCCTAGCCTGCTCGTAGGTTGGGGCTGATGAACCAAAGGAACCAGACATCAGAGCCCACTACTGGACCACGAAGGCAGACAAGCTGTGCTCCAAGGCCGCCATTCTGGTATCCAGTCCAGATGGCTTCACAGCCTTCAGCGCGGGCACTGAGGATTTCGGACCCAGCGCCGGTTCCAATGAGGGAAAGTCCTCAACTAGGGGTCTGAGGCCAATTGCTGGAAACCAACAACTCCTTTCGGGTCACCTCGGTTTGCCACTCCTGCTCCATCCCCTCGGACTCGCGGTGTGGGATGCGGGGTCGGGAGTAGGACTTACTCATCTTCCTCGACCCATTCACTAAGGCAGTCCTTGAGGGTTTCTTCTTCTTGAGCTCCACCTCCAAGGTGCTCTGTTCAGAGGATCCACAGGCATCGAGGTCACCCCAGGGTTCCAGAGGGGGCATTGAAGGGTGGCGTCACTGGTAAATCTGGAGCAGAGTCAGACCTCTGGAACCTCTTTTCCTGCTGCTGCTGACAACTCTTGATGGCCTTGGAGGACATATTCTTACAGAAGCAACAGAGGCAGCAGTCATGGGGATTGGTGAGGGACATGGTATGAATGTACCGATCAGACTGCTTAAAACCACTGGCAGAGGCCTTCGGGAAAAGGGCCCCATCAAAGTCAAAGACCATAGGCCCAGCAAGAGAAAAAGTGAAGTTACTCACCTCTAATAGGTGTTCTCCGGGGACAGCAGGAATCAGTCCTTTCATATAAGTGACGTCGGTGCCGATGGAGCCCTCGTGGAAGCATCTCCCCAGCTTTCAAAGAAAGCCTTTGGAAGATGCCACCACACATGCATGCTCCCCTTTACACCCATGGGTGCCAATCTGGCTCAGGTGACATAGCTAAAGATAGCAAAAATGGTAAATAAGCAACTCCATGGGGAGGAGGTAGGGTTGTGAGGAAGGATTCCTACTGTCCCCAGAGAACACCTATTACAGGTGAGTAACTACACTTTCTCCAGGAAGAAGCAGGAAATCAGTCCTCACATATGGGACTCCCTAACTGCAGGCTACCGAGAGCCCATAGAAAAACATGGATGCCCCCAAGGGGAGCCATGAGCAGAGGCAATTGACTCCAACAATACAGATTCCAGCAGGACCCGTGGTGTCCAGTAGGAACCAACACTCTGGTAGCCTGAACACAGAAGAGTCGGAGGGTAGGAGTTGCCCAGACCCTGAACAGTTTATGGAGCAGGGCCTAGCCGAAGGCACTGTCCCATAGGGACTCCTTCTCCAGGCATTAATGAGATGCGAAGGTATGGACTGAAGACCAGGTGGCGGCCCGCAGATATCCATGCTGCCATGGCCCTGGCACTTTGTGCCATGACCCGGCATTCCAGTGTGAGCCCAGATTGCTCATAGGCATGGGCAATACAGTCTGCCACCCAGGTGGACAGAGTCTGCTTAGTCACCGCGTCCCCCAGTCGATTGGAGTCATAGGAAATGAAAAGCTGTGAAGCTTTGCTGTGACTCAGGATATGTTGAAGGTAGAAGGACAGGATCCTCTTACAATCCAAGGTGTGAAGGATGGTCTCTGCCCTGAGGTCGAGGAAATAAGGTGGGGAGCACCACCTCCTGGTTGAAGTGGAAAGGGGACATCACCTTCAGAAGGAATTTGGGGTGCATGTGGAGCATGACCCTGTTCTTGTAGAACCTGGTATAGGGCAGCTCCTGAAGCTTGCTCACCCTGCAAACGGACGTGAGTGCCACCAGGAATACGACTTTCCCTGAGAGATACCTCAGGTGGCAGTTAGTCAGAGACTCGAATTTATAGTCCAGTGAGCTGTGCAAGCAACACATTGAGGTCGCACTCCGTGGCTGGTGGGCGGATGGGAGGCTTAGACAACATGAGATACCGCAGGAAGCGTGTCACAGGAGTCTGCACTGAGATGGGCTTGCCTTCAATAGGGTGGTGGTGAGCTGCAAGGGCACTCAGGTGTATCCTGATGAAATTGGATTTGAGCCTGGACTGCGACAGGTGAAGTAGGTATTGCAGCACCAGCTGTACTGGGCAGTCGCACCTCGCACCACACCAAGAACCCGCGCCACTTGAAGGGATAGGCCCATCTGGTGGAAGTCTTCTGGGAGGTCAATAGAACCTCCTCCACCTCCCCCAAGAGGTTGAAAGGGGCTAGGGCTACCTTTTCAGCGGCCATGCTGTCAACAATAGGGAGCCCAGACTGGCATGTAGGAGGGAACCCTTCTCCTGAGACAGTAACCTCAGAGAATTCCCTAAAGGGGTCAGGGCCTCTGCTGACAAGCGGAGAAGCAGCAGGAACCATGGTTGTCTGGACCACCATGGAGCCACCATGATCAGCGATGCCCTGTCGCAAAAAGCCTTGAAGAGGGTCTTGGCAATCAACGGCATGGGTGACCATGGGATGAGGAGGAATGCATTTGGAGCAACCTGGGATGGGTGGGGCTCTCAGGAACAGAAGCTGGGCAATTGGTAGTTGCCCGAGCTTGAAAACAGATCCACCAGTAGGGTCCCCCACAGCCAAAACAGCCGAATGGCCACCCTGGGATCCAGCCACCACTCGTGCAGTTGGACGACTCTGCTTAGTCTGTCTGCCAGAGTGTTGTCCTGGCCCAGCAGGTACACCACCCATAATAGCATCCCTTGGTGAATTGCGTAGGAGCAGAGAGCCATTGCTTCATAAAAGAGGGTGCAATACTTCGTGCCCTTTTGTTTTTTCACATAGAACATTACCATCTGGTTGTCCATTTGGATCAGCACCGATTGGTGTCCCAGATGGTGGCAAAAGGCCCAGAAAGCCAGGAATATGGCCTGGAGCTCCAGGAGGTTGATCTACTGCTGGCTTTCTGCTTCAGACCAGCTGCCTGCATGCAGAGCTCCTCACAATGGGCTCTCCAGCCCAATAAGGAGGCATTCGCGTGAGGACTCTGGGGGGTGGGAGTCTGAAAAGGCATCCCTGCCTGTAGGTGTTGCAGGTTCTGTCACCAAGTCAGGGACTCCACCAACTCTCTTGCAGGTAGCCCGTTGCCTGGGTCCATTGGACGCAGAGGCATCACTGGGCCACCCTCATATGAAGGGGGGCATCTGGGGTGACATGGATCATGGAGGCCATGTGGCCGAGTAGCACAGTAGGAGATGAGTAGACACCGAGGATTGATGTTATATGTCTGCAACCAGTGCCCTGAGATGGTTGGCCCTGTCCAGGGGAAGGAAGACCTTGGCCTGAAATGTGTCCAGTTTTGATCCGATGAATCTCAGACTTTGTGTTGGGAGGAGGTGGGACTTGGGGTGGTTTATCATAAACCCCGGATGTTGCAGGACGTAATTATGTGAGCCATGGCTTGCTGCACATCTGTGACCGTGCCTCCCTTTATGGGTCAGTCATCCAGGTAGGGGAAGACGAAAGCCCCTTGTAGGCGGAGGTAGGCAGTGACTACTGCCAGGGATTTGGTGAAGACTCTGGGGGCGGATGCCAGGCCTAAAGGTAATACCCTGTACTGATAGTGGCCACCCCCCACTATGAAGGATGTGGGTATAAGCATCCTTCAGATCCAAGGAGCATAGACAATCTCCCTGCTGGAGGTAAGAGAAATGTTCCAAGGGAGAGCATCTTGAATTTCTCCTTCACCAGGAACTTGTTTAGGTTCCACAGGTCCAGGATGGGCCTTAGGCCCCTGTTCTTTTTGGCACAAGGAAGTGCCTGGAGCAGAACCCCTTGCCCCAGAGATGAGGGCCACTGATTCCACTGCCCTGTCCTCGAAAAATACCTGCAAGTTCTCGCAGTAGAAGATCCCGGTGGAGTCCTGGGAGGCTCTCCTGGGAAGAATGGTAGAAGCATCTGTGTTAAGTGGAGGAAGTAACCCTCCTTGACCACCTGGAGTGCCCAGGTGTCAGTGGTGATGGCTGGCCACTGATAGGCAAAGTGAATCAGACAATCTCCTGTGGGCTACTGTCCTCCTGGGTGTGGAAAGGCTATGCCTAAGGAGTCAAAAACTTCCCCTAGGCTGGGCTGGAGCTGATAACTGTGGCTTGGGAGTCTTCCGCTTATGAGGGCTTGCCCATGTCCCGTGGCCTGCTGACTCTGCTGGGGAGGCCTTATATTGTGAATAGTTACTGCAAGCAGCCCCTTTCCTTGGGTAAAGGGGCTTTTTACCTGAGCTCATTCGTTTGGGAGAGCCAGTGGTCTTTTTGGAGAGCCTGGTCCTTGTCATGAACTTGGTCTCCTTATCGGTGATGGGTTTTCCGAAGAGGTTCTGTCCTTGGCATGGGACATCGACCAATTTGTCCTGAACTCATTGCTCTAGGTCGGAAGACTGTAGCCAACCCTGGCATCAGGTACTGATGCCTGCCGCAGCTACTCTAGCTGCCGACTCAAAAGCCATCATAGGCTGCTCGAGTCAGAAACTTGGAACACTCACGGATGCCTTTGGCCAGGTTTTTGAACTACTGCAGGGGTTCCTCAGAGAGACCAGCCGAGAACCCGGTGAGTTACTTCGCCAGGTCCTTCAGGTACATACCCATCACAGTTGGTAAACCTGGATCTGTCCAAGGAGCATCGAGCCCTGGTAGCACTTCCTGCCATGGGCATCCAGGATGCAGGCCTCCTTACCCAGGGGCAACGGGGAGTGTGTCTTCTGGATTTTGAGCTGACAAATGGCTGACTCCACCACCATGCAGTTATGTGGCAGCTGTGCCTTCTGGAAACCCAGGATCCAGCAGACCCGACACATCGAGTCAAGCTGTCTGCTCTCAATGGGCACCAATGCCGGTGTTTCTCACATGAGTAAAAGTATCCAGTCCAGCATAGGTGGAAATGGGTACCATTTGTGAAAGAGTCGAGGGAGGATCGACCTGGAGGATCAGGGCCAGAGCCCAGTCCAAATCCCTCGGAGGCCCAACGGTTGACACTGTGGGCACTTGCCAGGGATGACTTTGGTCCCGTGGAATGGGAACAGGATCGAGACCGCTGCCAAGGATCAACTCAAGACTGGATTGTCTTGAGGATCGACTTGGCCTCTAGGTATGACCTCCAGATTGAGGGCCCGGTGGTCTGGGTGGATGACACGCTGAGCCGGACATTAACAATTGCTGCTGGTCCATGAAGGTAGACAGACTGCACTCCAGTGTAGTAGCTGATAATCTTCAGTCCAGAAGGCTCCGCAGTCATTGGCATGGGCACCAAGGGACTAGGGCCCGATGCTGGTTCCCCTGAAGAGGAGTCCTTGATGAGGCCATAGGCCGCTCCCACTCTGAGCCCTCAGATGAGCAGAGTGGATTGCGGATTTTGGTTCAGGACTTATCCAACTTCCCGGAGCCGTCCACAGATGCTGCCTTTGAAGGCTTCTTCTTCTTGTGTTCCAGGCAGGGGATTCTCATTCTGAGGACCCGCAGCCATGGTTGGGATCCGCGGGGACACCACGGGAGTTCAGGGCTTTAGGCGGGGTCTTGGCATGTGGGAGTACTGGAAACTCCAGGAAAAACTTATCATGCTGCTGCTGATGGCTCTTTAGGGCCTTAAATGACATCTTTTAGCACAGGCCGCGGGGTTGTGGTCCAGCCTGAGGCAGCGGAAGCAGCAGTCATGGGTATCGGTGAGGGATATTATTTTAGTGCACTGATCAGACTTTTTAAAGACATTTGAGGTCGTGGGGGAAAAAAGGACCCTGGCAAGATCGAAGACCTGAGGCTGCCAGTTGCAAGAAAAGGCGCAAACCTTGCCAAGAAAAAGACGAAAACTAATGGACCCGAGAAATGATGCCAAGGCAGGGGCTCGGGGGCAGGGCTGTACCGAGCCAGAATCGCACCCTGTGCGACTTGCACATCAGGCGCACGCCCTCCTCCCCATACCTCCGTCCAGTCACTGCCTGCTCCTACCCTGCTGCTGCCACCCTCTGTTTTCTCCACGGTGGTGGCAGCAGGGCAAGAGCAGGCAGAGGCTGGATGGCGGGATGGGGGGGGCGTGCCTGATTTGAAAGTTGCCGGGGGCAGATCCGATCCCTCCCTGCTCTGACGTTGTGTCAGATGAAGGAGGGACTAGATCTGCAGAAAGACCCAAAAAGGCTTAGGGGACACATTTTGGCTGCCTGATGTTGCTCTGCCACCGCTGAGAGAACAAAAAATGGTGGCAGCAGGGCAACAGCAGGCAGCTAAAATGCGCCCCCTAAACCTTTGTGCCCTGTGTGACCGCACCGCTCGCACAGGGCTAGATACAGTCCTGCTCGGGGGTGGGAAGAGTACCAGTGTAAGACCGGAGAAGGGAGAAAAAAATCAACTCTTTCAGGGGGGGAACAGGTGGGCCCCGCGGAAAAAAGGAGACTGAGCCAAAATGTCACCCTTGGGTGAGAAGAAGACCAAACATGAGTGGTGACATCTCCCAAAGGCTTTCTTTGAAAGCTGGGGAGATGCTTCCGCAAGGGTTCCATTGCCAGCATCACCCATATGTGAGGAGTAATTTCCTGCTTGTTCCCAGAGAAAGTGCGTGAAACCGTGCCAGTCGAGAAGATTTGAAAAAAGGGAGAAAAAAAGAACCCAAGACACGATGCCAAGGCAGGTGGCTCGGGGAGCAGGAAAGGGAACTGGTATACAACCAGAGAAAAAAAAATTAAAGAGTAAATTAAGATAGAATTAACACTTCTTCCGGGGAAAGGCTTTCATTGAAAGCTGGGGAGAAGCATCCACCCAGCGCCAACATCACCCATATGTGAGGACTGATTTCCTCCTTGTTCCCAGAGAATTTGGCATATACAGATTGTGTCCTTTTGTCCACAGACACCTTGCACTTTTAACTCCCCTCTCTCTCTGTTTCCCTTCCAGGTTCTCTCTCTTTCTCCCACCCCTCTAGCAGCCTCACTCCTGTCCTCCATCCCCCTCATCTTCTTTCCTTTTCTTATTAAGCTACTGTCCCTTTAGATTTTTGCTGCCTCACTCCCCAGTCTATCTTTTATGTTTTTTTGCAGGGCCGATCAATAGTCTGTCCTCTTCTGCCCGCAGCGAACGGGAACCCCGTGGGCGGATAGTAAGGGATCTTCTAACAGAGATCACATTTTTAAAAAAAAGTGGAGGCAGAGAAAATCCCAGGTGCCAGATGCAAATTTCTGGTCACCATAACGACCTGGTGCTTGGGATCTGACGAGCCTTGTGTTGGATCTTGACACCCCAAAATATGCATAAACAGACCATCTCTCCTCAACAATAGCTGTTGCCTGTACCCTGGTCTGGTCATAGTACAATCAGTTTTCACATATAATATGAAGAAACCCAACCCAATGATAGCAACAATTCAACATTAAAGTGCTGATTCAGACACTTTGACAAACAATAATTCCTGCAAAAAATTATGACACGAGTAAACTTAAAAACATACAATATTAGCACAATCATAAATAATTGTAACAATGTAATAGGTGAAGCGGCCTCAGCACCACAATCAAAACACAGTACAAAATATAAACAAGGTACAGTCTGGTACACTAAAGAACTAAGAGACGCTTAAAAATGAGAGCTCAGAAAGATGGAACGCAAATAGAGACATTCAAAACCAATAGATGATCAAACAAATACATGACCAAATTTCAGGAATATCGTAACATCATCAACAAAAGTAAGATGGAATACCACACAAAACTCATCATGAGTTCATTACACAATCCGAGAGAGCTATTTCACATAGTAAAATCCCTGGTAAAAGACCTTAACCAAGAGAAAACAAATAACATCCCAAGACAACAAATACTGGCTGACTTCTTCCAAAGTAAACGAAACAATATTAACATCAAAAGAACGATGGTAAGAAATAACACCTTGGCAATGCTTCAAATGAGTCATCCCAGAAAACATCGAAAACATGTCTGAAAACAACCACATCTCTTCTTGACACATGACCAGCAAGCTAGAGCTGAGCTAAGTCTGACTCTAGTCAAGCTAAAACAAATATCCCTTACTCAGGGCTACCTGCTCGCAGGTTTAAAGATGACTTCTTTACTCCCAACCCTAAAGAATTTCTATGTCAGATACGAGAAAAGAAAAATCCAACTTCATAGAGACCTATATGAAGTCTACCTTTCTTAGAAAAGATAATAGAAAAAGTAGTATACATTAATACATAGGCACCACTGGACCCACAACAACATGGCTTCAGACCATACCACAGGGGAGAAAGTGACATTTTACATACCAGTTAATGTCCTTTTCTTGAGGCCTGCTAGACCAGTCTAGACAAGTGGGTTGTGTTCCCCTACCAGCAGATTGGTGGAGACAAAGAAACAATGAAAAGCCCAGGTTTCAATGACATTGCTCCTATGCCTCTATTCGCCTCAGCATATTGGAGAACATAGCAAGTCTCACACAACCTCAATTATGGGAAACAGAGAGCAATCAACAGTAGAGCTATGCACAGGAAAACATAAACAGAAGACTGTCTGTAAAAGATGAACCTGCACAGCCAAGTATAAAAATCATAGTGGACCCAAGGATACTGCAGTATTAAAACAGAGCAAATACAGTTTAGGGGCGGGCCCTGGACTGGTCTTGCAGGACTCAAGGAAAGGGCATTAACTAGTAAATAAAATGTCACCTTCCATATCGTCCTGTTAGACCAGTTCAGACAAATGGAACATACAAAAGCTATGACTCAACTGGACAGGAAGAAGACACAGCAACTCACAAAATCCTTGAGCCAAAGGCTGAGTCCACCCACATGTGGTCATCCAAGCGGTAATGCTTGACAAAAGTGGAAAGTAATGCCCATGTTGCTGCCCAAAAATGTCGGCAGGGGCTCTGTTCTGCCCAAGAAAACACTTGTGCTTGCCACGTTACTACATGTTGGAGACAGATGAAACTGGCTTCTCCCAATGCTGCACCAGAATATGTACAAGTAATTATATCACTGAAAGTTGCTCTGTTTCCAACTGCTGGCTGGGGAGCATAACTCCTTCATCTGGACTGCTCTAGCAAGATGATGAGGAATGACAATTTACAGAATTTATAAAATGCCAGAGCACTTTGATTTGTCAAATGGCATAATGCAACCCTATACTAAATTCCGTTACATATACAATAGCCATTCTATAGGTAAGCGGCAATGAGATCCTAGACATTGTCTTTGGGCAGATCACCCACTTGTACAAATTAGTTTAAAACACGTGTTTTATTCTTTCCAGCCATCAGAGCAAAAGACTGGTCATTTTCTTGTTCAGTTGTTCATATATTCTGAAGACCAGAACAATAATAAACACATCCTTTCTAGTCTTAAATGGTCAAACCCTATAGGGCTTGAACATGGGTCAGGCATTTACAAACCTCTTATCCTGAGTCTTTTTCTGCATCAAAAGTATCCTCTGGCAGCATCTTTCCTGCAGCTCTCCTCTCTGGCTCTGATAATCTTACCCTGCCTGAACAGATTGTGTATCTACTTAATTACTGCACCACCTAAAGTCCTGCCACACCTAAGCAGGTTTAGCTTCTTATTTACTGGCATCACCTGGAACAACTGCTGCCAGAGCAGACAGAAAGCAATTTGATCCCATAATTTCCAGAAAATATTTTAAGAGAATCTACACAGCTAAGCTTTCTAACTTTTTTTTTTAATTTTATATTTATTGATTTTTGAAAATACATTCAACTCCAAAATTGAATGAAGGAAACATGGTAACACAAAAATATATCCAAGACCAAACAGAATATAACCCTACCATAATACATTACCAAAATCAGCCCACAACATTACCTGAGAGAGGCATCAGGAAAATAATACATTACTTAAAGGAAAAACAAAACAGAGCAGTGCAAGACTTACACATCAGCCGAATGGGAAGCTAAAATCACAATGCTATCCTCCCTAGCTACTAGGAACTCCAGAAGCTGAGCGGGCTCAAAAAAGATAAATATCTTCTCTTTATACGAGACATAACATCGAACAGGAAATTTTAACAAGAAAGTTCCGCCAAGGGAAAGGACCCTGGGCCTCAGACCCAAAAATTCCTTCCTCCTCAGCTGAATATTTCTAGCCAAATCGGGAAAAATACGCACACATGAGCCCATGAACTGCTGACTGAAATTCCTAAAATACAATCGAAAAATTAAAGCTTTCTAACTTTTTACTTTTTGGCTGTTTTTTTTTAATATAGATTTTCCTTGCCTATTTATTACCTGTTTTATTCTCTTATAATACTACTTAGCCACTGTGATGTGTTAGGGTTACAGCACCCAAAATGAATAAATAAAATTACTTTGCTTTTCCTCTTTGTTCCTTTTGCAAAGAAGAAGGGTTTTTTCCTTTGCAAATTTCTATCTGTTCACAGTCGCCTTGATCTAAAAGTCTAGTGGCAAACAACATAAATTTTGGTTATAAGCTTAGGAAAATTTAGCTTGCCTGTATTCCTTGCCTAGCCTTTTTAATCAGAAATTTGAGCATATCCTCAATTTATATAAGATTAACTGGACTGGGGCACTTAAATTCCCACTTGCCCTGCCCCTCACCCAACCCACCCAGAGTTGCATTGCCTATATAGGGGTATGTTTACTAAAGCGTCTTAACATAGCAGCGGCAGAATTAGCGCACGATAAGTGACGTTATCGGGCGATCAAGGTGCGTTATCGCACGATAACGTCACTTATCGCACGATAACGCATCTGCGGCATTAAGGCACCTTAACGCCGTGAAATCCGGCCCTAAAGGGCGGAGGAAGGCTTCCCAGAGGGCGGAGAAAGGGGGTCAATGGGTGGAGAGTGGGAGGGGAGAGACTCCAGGCACACTAACACTGTGGAATCCGGGTCTCAAAAACTAACAACAGTGAAACCCTTGCGTTAAGGCACATTTGCAGGAAAGAGAAACCATTTCCGTCGGCAATGTACAGCAAAGCCAGGGAAACTTACAAAAAATGTGATAGTTGTGATACATGTGCACGGAACAAAAGGGCAAATAAACATGGAAAATGACCTGAACAAAATTTAAAATCACCATAACCAAGCTGGCCAATAGTGATATTAACGAGAAAAATAAAAAAACACTACTGAGAAAGCTTAAAATAAAATATATCATTTTTGGAAGGGTCTATGCTCTGTCCCCCTACAAGGTGAATGATCCCACATTGAAATAGCGCTGATCAGGGTTTCCCTTTTTATTGGACAGGTTTCTTATGGCATTCACATGTGTGGCAACAGCAGGGTGGGCATGTCAGAAAGGGCAACTGTACAGATGCTGGAAAATGGGATACAGAGGGCTGCAGGCGGCACATGCTGTGGTGCAGCTGGGGCACAGTGCGGACTAGGGAGATGCATAGGTGGCACATAGGAATGCTGAAACTGTACAGCAGCCAGACAGCAACTGATGAGGGCCCAACATGGGCACGCATGTGTTTCTCACAGTGTCACAGGGGATAGTACCCAGCAGGTACCCCCAAGGGCACAGAACATTGGCAGGCGGTGGTGGGGGGGAAGCGCGGAAGTTTATGCAGGCACCCCTACCTCAGATCACACACCATAGGCAGCCACCTACCAGCACACTGGATGGCCTGAGACTGCGCACCACCAGCACCACCAGCATAAGGGCATGTCAGCATGGTAGCGGAGGGGTACTGGTGGTAGAGGGGGCAGTGGCATCTGCCCACAGCAGACCATGGCCTAGCCCTGTTTAGGTGGGTGCCATGCACTGCAACTGACAGGCTCTGTCTGACGAACAGTCATGGTATCCCCAGGGAATGAACTGTCCCTGTGGCAACAGTGTGGTGCAGTACACACAGCCAGTATGGTCATGAGCCGAAGATCACAGGTTCAAGTCCCAGCTGTGGCTCCTGCCAACCCACTCCCCATATTTTACCCAGTACTAAACCGTGGTAATAAAGACAAAACCTTTATTGCAGATAACATAAACATGCCTGAAACGCCTATATTTTACCCTACAGAGCACAGACACCATAAACATGTGCAATACCTAGAGTAGACTTTCCCAAATGCAGTCCTGGAGGGCCAAAAACCATTCAGGTTTCAT
This sequence comes from Ichthyophis bannanicus, assembly GCA_033557465.1. Taxonomy (NCBI): domain Eukaryota; kingdom Metazoa; phylum Chordata; class Amphibia; order Gymnophiona; family Ichthyophiidae; genus Ichthyophis; species Ichthyophis bannanicus. Next base: position 179,390,446 of record CM066036.1, read on the forward strand.
GCTGTCTCTAATAAAGATGCCTGTGCTGCATTTCTATGCGCCGCCCCCATTGGTATGCAAATGTATCTCATGCATATTCATTAGGGACAGCATGAAAACCCGAACAGTGTTTGGCCCACCAGGACCGGAGTTGGGAACCTCTGCCCTAGAGCAGCGGCCAACAGGGGCAGAAACACCCGCACCCACAGGCTCCATTATCCAAAGCCTCATGGAGAGGCAGGCTGTTGGGCCCTGCGTGCAGCAGCATCTCACAATACTAGCACTTGCATACCTTAGCAATGCCGCCCTAAACCTGGGAATATGTTACACATATATCAAAAGGTTGCTATGATTAATGGCAGATAGCAATTCCTAAGTAAAGCACAATTTGCTGATTGAGCTGCATCATAGCAACCTTTCTGATGTCTGTGGAGTCTGTTTCAGTTCTGGTTTCTGACAGTGTTTATCACCCCGGGGAGTGACCCCAACAGTATTGCATACCATAGCCATGCCTGCATTGTGCCCAGGACTGGTGCGGTGGCCAGGGCTGCCTTAAAAGCCTCTATATTTGCACAATGCTGGCATAGGTGTGGGAGTGTGTGTCTGTCTATCCAGTGTGTGGTGGCTGCCAACGCCTTACTCAGCCCACACTGCTTGCACTGTTTCCAGTGTTAGCCTGCCAATGTGCATAATGAGGAGTAAGGTACTGTGGGTATAGCCTGGACAGGGTGGCCTGGGCAGGATGTATCTGCACAGGGCATAGGGCAATGGCTGGGACATTGTAGTGCCCGGCCACCACCTGCATGGGCAGGGTGGCCACAGCATATCCTGCTGGGAGGTCACTCTCACCCTGACTGAGCAGTGACCATGGCATGGCTAGGTTCCCCCATAGTGCTTTTCTCAAATGAAATTTATGGGTTCTCTTTTTTGGGGTCCAATCACTGACTTATCTGCTTGGTGGGTGTATTCACATTCCAGTTTTGGGTGCACATATCTCCTCCAGGAACATGCACTATGGACTAGCTAGCAGACTGTCTGCAGTTATATGTGTATGGCTGGAACACCTTGCAGGGTGCAGTGACTGGACACTCACTGTGCTTGTTGCTGGAGAATGTCAGATGGTGGTGGGGGCAGCTGACCATTTCCAGGCCTACTGTCTGTCTGCCATTGCCTTATGCATGTGTGCAGATCTGCATTGACTGCCCTGTAGAGTGTCTGTTCCCCAGCAGGACTGGGGTTGATGGTCCTCTCTACTGCCACCATGGCAGGGATGTAGAATGTGAATCTGTTGGTGGGAGATCCTGTTTCATAATCTTCCTATGGGTCCAAACACCCCCTTCATTTGTATCAGATGACCATGACACCAACACAGGATATGCACTATTCTGGGTGCATCATAGCCCATAAGGGCTAAATGTGACTGAAAAATACAGATGGACACAGATGCATCCTAGGTGTGTCTGCAGGAGCAACCTATCACACACACTGATAGGGACCTGCAGCATGGCCTGCTTCAGCCATGAAAGGTGCTGTGGACCTGGTGCTGGGCGCCCCACCTCACCCTCAGAGTGAGCACAGTACCCGCACAATGTGACGGTCTGTAGCTACTCTGTGCCAGTAACACACACGGTCAGTACCCCCTACCAGGCCGAGGTGCTGTAGGGGTGCATACCCCATCTTGTGATCATCTGTAGACTGCTGATTTGTATGTGCAGTGCATCATGGGTATGGGTGGGTTAACCCTATCCTGGTAACCACAGCAGACGGCTGTAGCCAGCCAGGGGTTTGTTAGTAGTTCTAGACCACTGGTTACTTCACTGCTTGTGGAGGCAGAGGTTATGGGTTTGATCCCACAGTGGGGCTGTTTATAGGGTTGTCTGAGGCATTTTATTTTTTAAATTTAAATTAGTGCTGCCAGCAAAAATACACTCACAGTGCTGTAACCTTAAGGTGCCTCATAAGGCGCCCCATAAAGCGCCCTATAAGGCGCCCTATAGGGAACATTATAGGGTGCCTTGGCGGACAGTGCACTTTATAATGTGCCCTCTGGAATGCCTTATAGGGCGCCTTATGCGGCACCGTAGGTTACGGCACTGTGAGGTTGTGTTTGCTGGCAGCACTAATTTAAATTAAAAAAGAAAATGCCTTAGACAGCACTGATTAAAAGTAAAGGGTAATGCCTCAGACAGCCTTATTCATTAAGCCTACTGGGGGATTGAAATCATGACCCCTGTCTCATCAGGCAGTTTATTAACCACTGCACTACCCCTCTGCTGCTGTGTTTGCAGGTCAGCGTGCCTACTTAAGACTAACGTGCGTTAACGGGGGACGGCACACTTTATTGCGCGATTGCTATGTTTAGAACAGAACGCCCACTCTTTTTATGGCATCCTGCACATTATCGCTGGGCGCATATTAAGATGCTTTAGTAAACATACCCCCTGGTGTAATTGTTTAGCCAGCCACTGCTATGTGAAAAGGCACAGCACACCAGTTAATACAATGCCCTAATAGCCAGTGGTGATGGGTTTGAGACCCCAGTGTGCCAACAATGAGAAAAATGCATAATAAACAAATTGTGTTTAAAAGGGTCAGACACATCACTGCAATGTGTGTCTGCAGCATAGATCTTTATATACATTGACTGCGCCACCATTTCCTGTGTACCAGCTGTGGAAGAGGCAAGGGCACATTGCTAGCATGCCTCAATGATGCACGCTAGGAGCAGCGGCGTGCATGCGTGAGAAAGGCATTGCTGAAAATGGCTATTCGTTCAAGGAAGCCAGCCTTCACACAAAGGGACCTTCGCCACCTTGCAGGGCTGATCTGCAGTAGGCAGTGTAAACTCTTTCCGGGATCCTCGAAGCGGCAGGACCTGGAGTGTGACCGGAGGGCCTGGGACCGTGTCACAAGGTGCTATAATCATATTGCAGATTACCTATGTGAGGTAAGTGTATGGGGACAGGTCAGTATATCCATATACATATCCAGTGTTGATTGTAGCTGTGCATGCTGCTGTGTGTAGGTAGTCTATCTCATTTATGTTTATTAGTTAAACCCATGTGATATACCGTCTATGTATCACATCAAAGTGGTTTGCCCTATCCCCAGGAGGCTAAGGACCTGATCACAGAGTTCCAGATATCATCCTGGTGTTATGGCAGCTGCTGCTGTTGATGTGTTAAAATACACTGTAACAAAAGGAGCCCATAGATGTGCCTATAAAGAGGTTTGGTAAACATCATGCTGATATGGTAGGTTCTGCAGTTGCAGGGTCACACATCTGCCCTACCCCTAGAGGTCCTGAGACCTGCCCAAAGTGGGCTGTCAGTCACCATGGTGGTATGGTTTATTTATTTACATTCTCTTATATACCACACTATTCTGCATCAGTGCGGTTTACATTGAACAAACTGAAATTACATTGAACAGGGCATTATAACATGGAGATAACTATTTTACAGGGAACATGGGCTATGGAGGGTTAAGTGGCTTGCCCAAGACCACCTGTGGGACTAGAAACCCCAGTCCTTCCAGCCCAAGGTTGCTGTCCTCTAGTGGGATTTGAACCCCTGACTTTCCGGCCTGAAGTACCTTGCCCCCAACCACTAGGCCACTCCTCCACTCACAGCAAGAGCGGTTTATGCCGCTCTTGCTGTGTTATAATCCACCCTACCCCCAGGAGGCCTGAGACCCCATCAAAGTGGGCTGTCAGTCACCCTGGTGGTATGGTTTATGCTGCTGTTGATTTGTTCTAATTCACCCTACCCCCAGGAGTCCTGAGACCTGCTGAAAGTGTTCTGTCAGTCACCCTGGTGATATGGTGTATGTTGCTGATGGTGTGCTAAGGCACCCTACCCCCAGGAGGCCTGAGACCTGAGTGCAAAGGTGGGTATGGCATCTAGATATTGTGGTAGGTGATGTCGGGTTGGGACACACATTTGCCTTATTCCCCGGAGGCCCAGACCCCAGTACACATGTCTGTTATGGCTCTTGATTGTATGGTAGGTGCATCTGTGTATGTGCTGTAAACCATCCCACCCCCACAAATCCATATATCATTGATGTGTATGCAGTTTCAGGTCCCACATCTGCCCAATCCCCAGGAGCCCCGTAACTGATTGCAGAAGAACATCATAGATGCTGGTGTAAGGGTACAACACCTCACAATGCCCACACCACAAAAACAAAATGTAGCGGTCCAGAACCGTTCCATACTCATTATCTTTCAACATCCAAGTATATATTGTGGCAAGGAGGCTTATCCAGAGTCCAGGGGAGGACAAAGAGACAGGGAATTCACCCTAGTAAAGGGCCCCCTTTTACCAAGACAGGGTAGGAAAGCCATAAACACCTCCAGGGATCAGAAAACTTCCACGTGGAGCACATTTCATGCTCCCCCTAGTGGAATGAAGGGGAGAGGATACAAGGCTCAGAACCCTTTAGGCAGTGAATGCTTCAAGTACTCAGGTGCCCGGAGTCAGGCTGATTGCCGTCACCTGAGTAAGGTGGGGTTGGAGCTAGAGCCCTGGAAGTATAAACCCAGAGCAGAGTATGATTTAGTAGAAAGGAGGAGAGGAGAAGCAGGAAGCCAGGCTGAGCAGAGCAGAGGAACGGAGCTTCCAGCTGGAGAGAGTGCTATTTGGTATGTAGCATGGCTGCAGGAGAGTTTGGAGCCAGGAACTCCAAGATCCCCCGGGAGGCTGTTAGCTGAGCATGCTGAGCAGGACGGGGAGACAGAGCCTATGCAGCTGGGAGAGCCCAAAGTGAAGCTAACTGAGGAGGACACTCCCGTGGACTGTTCCTTCTGCCAAGCTATAAACCTGGGAACATAGGAAAAGCAAGCCAGTCCTGAAGGAAGGTCTCCCAGGAAAAAGGTACCTTTATTCCACAAGCAGGGTGGCTGTGTTTCCCTGGTGTTTATAAAGGGGAAGTAGGCTGAGCAGAGCAGAGGAATGGAGCTTCCAGCTGGAGAGAGTGCTATTTGGTATGTAGCATGGCTGCAGGAGAGTTTGGAGCCAGGAACAAGAGAAACTCCAAGACGAGTGGTGGTGGCGTGACAGTGGCGTGGTTGGCAGGATTTTCTACCATCCAGGATATACACTTACAAGAGTGATAACACAGAAGGTTGGCGGAAAAGAAAAGGGTTTTTTTTCTTCGAGAGTCAATACAGGAGCAAGGTATCGCCGAAAATGGATCCAAAAGAGCTGGTGCAATGGATGGCCACTCAATTTCAACGCCAGCAGGAGTTGGCCCAGCTAGCGCAGGAGAATGCAGCGGTGGCGGCTATGAGGGAGTAGCAAAAGCCTGTCCTGGACTTAGTGGAAGCCCTTATTACTTCCCAGAGGCAAGGAAGTGGAGGAACACTAACCCCGGAAGGACCAGAGATGCTGCAAATGGACAATCTAGCAGGCCCACACACCAGCGGGGCATTTAACTTTGGAAAACTTTCTCCTGATGATGACATAGATTACTTCTTGGAGTCATTTGAGAGGGTGGCTCAAGCTGTGGGTTGGCCAGATAGCCAGTGGGCGGTGAGATTGGCAACCTCCTTAACAGGAGAAGCACTAGCCGCATATAGGGCTATGCCAGCTGCCCAGGCCATGGACTATAATGCAGTAAAAAATGCAATTAGAGACCGATTAGGGTTAACAAAAATGTTGTATCACCGTATGTTTAGAGCCACGGTCTTAAAGGCCGGAGAGACACCTAAGGCCTTAAGCCAGAGAATTTGAGGTTTAGCTTTAAAGTGGCTAGCCCCGGAAGGGAAAACTTTGGATGCAGTGGTGGATATGGTGATATTGGAGCAATTTATGGCTGCAGTACCTAAAAGGGTACAATCTTTTCTGATTCAGCAAAACTGCCAGAGCACAGGAGAGGCAACCCTTTTGGCGGAGCGCTACATGGAAGCTGAATTGGTGTTTCCCTCAGAGGTGGGCCCTCCAAAAGTAGGGGCAGAGGCCAGTTTTGATTTCTCAGAAAAGAAACAGGAAAATAATGTAAAATGTCTTAAAACTTGTTGTGTCTGCTCATGAGGGTAAGTGGGCTGAGAAAAAATGCTATCGTTGTGGGGAGATGGGACACCTGCAGAGGCAATGCAAAGCTTGCATTGGGTTAACTGATATCAATGTGAAACATCTAGGAGAGGGATTTCTCTTAAATGTTAACATACAGGGGGTCACTACCCATGCTCTGCTCGACTTTGGAGCCGACCAAAGCATGGTGTCACAAAAGCTTTGGCAGGCAATTGAGGCCCAGGATGAGTCTTGCCAGAGGAGGCCAGAAGGGCAGGTGCAAATTAGGTGCATACATGGAGCTGCCTCTTTCTACCCTGTGTACAGAGTGGAGATAAAAGGGTTGGGGGTGCAGAAAGAAGTTCTCATGGCAGTGGTTCCAAAACTACCCTATGATTTAGTATTGGGAAGGGATTGGCCCCAATTTAGGGAAGGATTACAAAAAGGCCTAAAGCAGAAGGTCGGGTTTGTGTCCATCCGGTCTCAGACCGAAGCCCAAAGGGACGGATCCCCTGAGGATTCTCTGAGTGTTTACCCTCACCTGATGACCTGGAGAACCCTCCATCTTCTAGAATCAAGAAGGAGAGGGCTGTTAAACGCCGCGAGAAGCGGTGTAGGGCTCGGGGAAGGGCTGAGATAGTGTCTGGCCAAGGGTTACCCTGGGTATCTGCCGAGTTGGTTGAAAAGTTCCCTTCCTTCCCTAAGGAACAACAGGCAGACCCGGCACTTACCCTGGCATTTGAGTATGCCCAGGTGGCGCGAGATGCCCTTCCTAGATTTCTTTTGGACAAAGGGGTATTATACAGGGAGAGTCATGAGCCCCGGACAGGGACGGTCAGAAAACAGTTGGTGGTGCCCGCAGTTTTTAAGGGATTGGTCCTAAGGCTGGCCCATGACCATCCGGTCGGCGGCCACAAAAGGGTGCAGGGAACCCTGGACCAGATTCTTGTACGTTTTTACTGGCCCGGGATCTTTAGAGAAACCACCCGGTTTTGCGCTGCCTGCCCCTCGTGTCAGCGGGTCGCGGCTACCCGGCCTCCAATAGTACCCATGATCCCAACCCCCATAATTTCTGAGCCTATCAGATGAATTGCCATGGACATAGTTGGGCCCCTGATAAAAACACCCCGTGGGTTCCAATATATTCTCGTTATGGTGGATCTAGCCACCATATTTCCATGGGCAGTCCCGTTACGCAACATTTCCGCCAAAACAATAGCATTAGAAGTGATAAAGCTATTTTGCGAAGTGGGTTTTCCCCGGGAAATATTAACGGACCGTGGATCCAATTTTTTGTCCAAATACCTGGCACAGGTCTGGGACGCTTTTGGAGTGCATCATGTGAAAACGGCCGCCTATCACCCCCAGTCTAATGGCCTGGTAGAAAGGCTAAATCAGACAATAAAACAGATGCTAAGACACGGCTTAGACAGGAACATGGCAGAGTGGGATGGGTTGCTTCCTTTTGTTCTGTATGCCTGCAGGGAGCGGGTACAGGCCTCTCTGGGGCTATCCCCTTATGAATTAATGTATGGTCGAGCCCCTCGGGGAGTCCTGGATATATTACGGGAGCAATAGATAGAGCCCGAGAAAGAGGCCATGGGAGTCCCGCACTTTCTCCGAGATTTAAGAGGGCGGTTAAGTAGGACCTCCCAGGTTGCTGAGGAGAATTTACGGGCTAGTCAAAGTTGCCAGAAAGAGCGATATGATCAAGATGCGAAACCCCGCCAGTTATTTTTGGGAGAGAAAGTCCTAGTAATGGTGATGGGCGCCACCCCATAATTTGAGTTCCAATGGAAGGGACCCTGGAAAGTCATCAGACAAGTAGGCCCAGTATCCTATGAGGTAGAAAGTAGTAAGGGTCTTAGACAAATTTACCACATAAACGTGCTCAAACCCTGGCAGGAAAGATCTGAGGTGGCCGGTTTGTCTAAGATAGAGCATCGGGCAGGGAAGCTACACCACAATGCAGATGCCTTATCCAGGATTACGGACTGTTCTGAGGAGCTTCAACAACCTCCGCCAGCCCGTAATATCTTAAGTAGGGGGGTATGTGGCAAGGAGGCCTATCCAGAGTCCAGGGGAGGACAAAGAAACAGGGAATTCACCCTAGTAAAGGGCCCCCTTTTACCAAGACAGGGTAGGAAAGCCATAAACACCTCCAGGGATCAGAAAACTTCCACGTGGACCACATTTCATGCTCCCCCTAGTGGAATGAAGGGGAGAGGATACAAGGCTCAGAACCCTTTAGGCAGTGAATGCTTCAAGTACTCAGGTGCCCGGAGTCAGGCTGATTGCCGTCACCTGAGTAAGGTGGGGTTGGAGCTAGAGCCCTGGAAGTATAAACCCAGAGGAGAGTATGATTTAGTAGAAAGGAGGAGAGGAGAAGCAGGAAGCCAGGCTGAGCAGAGCAGAGGAACGGAGCTTCCAGCTGGAGAGAGTGCTATTTGGTATGTAGCATGGCTGCAGGAGAGTTTGGAGCCAGGAACTCCAAGATCCCCCGGGAGGCTGTTAGCTGAGCATGCTGAGCAGGACGGGGAGACAGAGCCTATGCAGCTGGGAGAGCCCAAAGTGAAGCTAACTGAGGAGGACACTCCCGTGGACTGTTCCTTCTGCCAAGCTATAAACCTGGGAACGTAGGAAAAGCAAGCCAGTCCTGAAGGAAGGTCTCCCAGGAAAAAGGTACCTTTATTCCACAAGCAGGGTGGCTGTGTTTCCCTGGTATTTATAAAGGGGAAGTTTACCACAGACTTTAAATGTACTTTTTGTTTTGTGCTTTAGCCAGCAAGGCTAAGAAGGGAATAAAATAGGCTTGCTGGTAAAGACTATGGGGCATGTTTACTAAACATTCATAATGTGCGGGGCCGCGGAAGTGTGCCTGTGCCATATAAGGAGTGGGCGGTCCAGGCAGAAAAAGGAAAATAAAACGGGATAAAGCGATCGCACATATGCGTGGGTCACAAGTGTGCGGGCCGACATTAGCGCGTCGGAAAGCCAAGTGGCGCGCTGCTGGTCACACAAAAGAACACAGCTGTAGTACAACGGTGAATACACTGAGCAATGGTGCAAGGGCCATGGGTTCGAACCCCCACTGTGCGCAATGAACAAGGCTGTCTCAGGCAGTACCTATTATGGGGAGGAATATTTTTAGGAGGGAGTCAAAATTTGGGAGGCAGAATGCGTTGCGCCGATGTGCAAGGACAAGAACAGAGCCACAGCACAATGGTAAAGACACTGACCAATGGTGCCAGGAGCAGTGGTTCAATACTACACAGTGTACACTGAAGGCAGTTGTTTGTGTCGTTATTTTCGGAGTCACATAAAGTATGGCCGACAGAAGTGCTTGTGCTGCTGTGCGTAAAGCGGCGCACTAATGGTTTTGGAGGGCTCAGAATACTGGGAGGCATGAGTCGCGCACTGATGGGAAAGCAGACGAGCTGAGCCACAGCATAATGGTTAGAACACTGACCAATACTGCAGGGAGCATGGGTTTGAACACCCTCAGTGCACACTGAATACAGCTGGCTGAGGCATAGGAAAAATAGGTGGCATAAGGGGTTGCAGTGCTGGTCATAAGGGTGTGTGGCAATGGTTTTGGAGGCATAATAATGTTGGATAGGCATATGGTGTTGTGCTGATTTGCAAGCACACAAACACAATCACTGTGCAATGGTGCAGGGATCAGGGGTGCAATCCCCCACAATGGCAAATGAACATGTCTGGCAGAGGCAGTACCTGTAAGGGGTAAGATTGCCTCAGGAGGGTGTTATTGCATATCTGTGGAATAATCGTTTTCCAGCAAATGTACTCTCAGAGCACCGTAACATAACATGCCCCTGAAGTCACCCCAGAGGACACATCTCTAAATGCAGTGTCTGCCACGCCACCCTACAATGTTGCTGAAAGAGTGGCCGAGGTTGCGGCATATAGGGTGCCCTATGAGGCAGGGAAAGGTCACAGCACTGTTTCTGCTGGCAGCACTGTGCATTGTAACGTATGGAAAAAAGAAGTAGGTGTGCTGACACAGTTCGGGCATACGTGATTTAGCAGTGAGGGACTGCAGACAGCCCCTGGCGACTGATATCAACAGGGTGTCAGAGTTAATCTCATATTGCAATCTTTTGCCTGGGCCCGCCTGCAGCCCGTCGCTTTGAAATCATCAATGGCAGACCTGGGTCAGCCCTTATTTATATACCAAGGTGGGGCTGTAGACAGGCCCTGGTGACTCATATCAACACGGAATCAGAGTCAATATCATCCATTAAACTGCCCTATTACCTCTGGAGACTGAAATCCCCGGACTAACACAGCTCCATGGTATCCAAGGTCTGTTTAAAAAACACACACCCCTATGTCATGAATGCTGAAAACTGGTGAATACACCAATGATGTTGCAGGGGTCATGGTTTGCTCTCTCCAGTGAATAAGGGTGGCTGAGGTATGTCCCTTCTCTGTGAGCAAGTGCACAGCAAGCATTCCTGGCACAGTAAGACAACTACACCCTTGTGCCATATATTACTGCACCTTTTATGGTGCAGCAGACGTAACATCACAAACATACCCTGTCAGCAAAGGGGAACTGTAATTGTTTCCCAGAGGCCATGTGGAAAGGCTGTCCACTCCCAGGCCACTATCGTAGGCACCCCATAAGCTGTCTGAATCAAAGGTGTGCCAGAAGATGCCCTAAGGATGTATAGGTGAAATCAGAAAGCTTAGCCAATAACAGTAACATCTCCCAAGTGGAATGCAAACAGAGGTATGTGCCAAACACACACATAACACAAACACTGCACAGAGCAGAGAACACAGACAATACCAAAGTAAATGAAGGACTGACATAAGTTGATGGGCTGCAGAAAGCAGCTGCAGGCCATGTGACACCCAGAAAATGAGAAAAACATATCGTGGGCAGCTAAATCCATGCACAGATTGATGGTAATGTAACATGCTATACTGACAGTGTGAGACAGAGGATGGGAAGATGTGTGTAGCAGGGGAGGCAGAAACAGAAGAATATGTGAAATATCAGGATGATGGTGGAGTACAAGTGCTAGGCAGAGCACACACAGGAGAGGCAAGCAGGTTGAGATGCAATGCACGAATTTGTGGTAGTCCATGACGTGGTTCAGCAGCATGCACATCAGGGTAGGATGGCACATAGCTGGCAGAGAAAGGATGGACGGAAGGATGTCTCACAACTCAGGTAATGGTACAATGTGGTCATGCCACCGATGTACACACATATGACTGTCACACGAATGAAAAGCACATATGCAGGACAAGCATACAAATCCAACACAGCAGACAGGAAGCACACCGACGACCAATAGCACAAATGGCAATGCCTAAACCGGTAAGCCACACCGCCCATGTGAGGTCATCAGCAAAGGCTGCATAACAAAAAACTGCATGCCAGTACACAAAACGCCTGCTGGCTGTCACGACAAACAACCACAAAAACAACAAGTCAGGAGCAAATGCACATGCAGATCCCCCATGTACAGATCTAATTGCACTCTGTATTTTCCTACAGTGAAGAAAGGGAAGGGTGTGTGTAGAGGTGAGGAACCTGGTGGTACCTCATGGTCCAGTTAGCCCAGTGGAACCAAAAAAAAAAGATGACATGTCTGGAAAGAACATGCATACAACAGAGTTCAAACACATGACTGTAGCCAATACCAAAAACCCCACAATGAGCTCATTCTAGCACAAATATCCCAAAGGGAGTGTGTGTATGTCAAGCGTTCATACACAGTGATGTGCCATGTGGCTGTCACATACACAGCTGGCACTGTACAAGGATGTGAGCACAGGTGCCCCATGTACATGACCAGCAAAGGAACACATAAAGGGGAAGTATGCTCAAATAACGGAGGATCAACATAGTGAAGTGAAACATGGCTTGCACCCCAAACAACCAGTGAACAAGTCACACCAGCACCCTATGTGGCCTACGACAGGTCATGTAACCCTCCATCACCTAGCAACAACAACAACATCATCTACATCCTGTGACATTGACAGGATGAAAATGGATTCCCGGACTCACAACGAGTCATGACTGATACAAAGGCACACATTGATCATGGTGACAGACCTGAAATGCAATCAGCAAACGAGACAAATGTGGGTGAAATAAATAACTTTATTGGTTTGCACATCACAAATAGTGTAGACAGTGCCATCATAATATGAGGGCTGGCGGCATCCCTTCAGAAAGTGCTCAAAACCGTTAGCATGTCACAAAGCCACCTCCTACACAAAGGTCACTTGCTTGACACCAAATTAATGACAACAGATAGAATGTGCATCAGGTGCATGCTCTGCACCTCACACCAGACCCCCCGCCCCCCCTTGCCGCTGAATGTCGCAAATGTGTCACCCACATATGAGTGCATGTACAGAGTAGATGCTGCATGCTGAGGACCCAACACACCTCATCTGTCCCTCAGAAAATATCCATCTGTCCAAACAGGGGTCAGACAAACTCCTAAAAGATATTTTGGTCAAAGGTTTCTAATGTCAAAAAACATGCAATAAAAGTATTGATGACGCTCACATCCCAATGCCTGATATGGGATTACACGCTACACCACTGTGGACACAAACAATCATGTAAATCACAATAAGCATCTGCTAACAGGTGTGTACAGACATGCTGACTGTCATGTATGCACAGTAAACCAACACAAGAAGCAGCATATGAATAAGGAGATAATGGACAAACATATTACAGGGATCCACACAGAAGCCATAGGTCCACATGTTGTGCCTCAGAAACATAGTCAGTCAGATGCACAAGCACCAGCCAGATTGCAACATGATACAGTGATGATACACATGCATGTAAGCACCCTTGGGTCACTGAACACATCATTCCAAGATGTTGTTGTGCGTGAAAGCATTGTTGAGCTAAAATCGGGATCATGTCCAGGTGGAAAATAGGTGGACGTAGACAATAGGAGCACTCCATCGTTGGCCACATTACAAATACATGGCCTGTATGCTTGTGTTGTAAGAAAAACATGCGAATATCGTCGGTGCAATGTCACAGCCATGGTCAAAACACAACGGAAAAACAACTGTGGCAAAATGTACCACCTACAATGTCCATGTCAGTTGCTGCTGCACAAGGGGGGATCATTGTAAAACGTCAGAATTCTATCTGCAATCCAACAACTCATGTTAAAAGTGTTTTTGCAGCTCTGGGCATGCATAGTCAAGTGTCAGTGTTCAATATACCACAGTCCTTCAAAGTGCATGTGTGTCCCCTACAATGAGGAGCACTTCCTGCCAAACAATTGCATCAGCAGTGCCATCGACACCTCTGTCAGTAGTCAAAGATCAATAATGTCCATCCCAGTCATGTGTTTTCACTCTCAGAGGTAAAACATCCAATGGCAAAATGTCATAGCAAAGACTTGCATGGTGGTCTGTCCTCAAACAGGTGGGTGGTGTTGACAACAGTTGCAGTGTAAGAGATGTGTCTGGTCTGTCGTCTGGCCTGTGTCAGGAGAGGAGAGGTATGTTATCGTCAGACACCTTGGAAAATAAACACAAATGTCATAACGTCACAGCTTTGGAAATGCTGAAGAAAGAGATGCAAAGGCAAACATGACCTGATAGCAATATTAAACATAACCTTGTGGCCAACATCATTAATCCTCAACACAGACATGGGTGTCACATGGATATGTTAATGTCCATGCTCCTGTCACACAGGTGTGTTGCAGCTGCACACCATATGCAGCTGTACATGTGAGCAGAGAGGAAATGTTACATGACCATCACAACAACATCAAATCATCACCAGTTAAAGACAGATGTAATGAACCAAAAAGAAAAACAGACATACCGTGTGTGTGTGTCCAATGAGTGTCCATGTTGTCCCATGTGTATCTTGGAGGTTGGGGGTGGGAACCCTATATGACCCGCACCCAGGTCATATAGTGCTGGGTGCACTATATGACCCACACACAGGTCCTCTGCTGCAAATACTTTGCCAGAGGCAGCTACAATTGTCATGCTACACACATATGTAATGTGTCATGTGCACCTTGTTTCGCCACAGCCTTGGGGCTGCAGCGGCACAGTGTGCACAGACATCCATGTGGTCACAGGGGGACTATGTTGTCAATGGCTGGTTTACTTAACATACTCATCACCGTGTGCAATCCATCATAGAACACACATTGGTGGCATATGTGTGACCTGTGCCCTTAGACCACATCAATAATCACCTGCCTCCCACCCCACCATAGGGATGCCTGTGTCAGAGGCAGAAATGGGTGGCATGCCTATGTTGGAGACTCAGATATGTGCAGATCTGTGTTTCACATAGGACCATCCCTGTGCCATGTACATCAGTGGGACAGCTGCTACGTTGCAACAGTTAATGCAGAACCCTAGTTGAAAACACCTACACACATGGTCTTGTAGAACACCTTAATTTGGGGCCAATTTCATTTTCAGACACATGTTTACCCAACAGGAACATATGTGCCCCCACACATATCCCATGCTGACATCCTCACACTTAGCCTAGGTGAGACACATGAGCAGTACAAGTTCCTTTCAAAATCATATTTACTATTTAAAAAACAAATGGGAAACTATGTACAAATGTGGGAAGGGGGAACATACCATCACCCTCCCCCCCCCAACACATCCTCCCCTCCCCTCAAACGCCCACCCGCACATAATACACACACACACAACTAAAAAACCCCACACGTGAGCCCCACCCTCCCCCAGCATGCCCAGTGATGGAAGACAGGGCAGCACAGGGCACATGTGGTGACGTCACTGGTGCAATTACTGACGCCAGTGACGCCATTGAGGGGGTGGTTGCTGACATGGAAGACGTACCACCTCGGCAACCACCCTCTCAATCACTGCCGCCAGCCACTGCTGTGAGTGACACAGCTCATGTATACGTTGCTCCATGCCATCCAAGGCCACAGACATGTGGTCCACGCATCTGCCACCACACACACACATTGTCAATGTTGTCTGTGTGGTGGCATCAGCGTAGGGCCTGTGTGTGGCCCTGGATGGTGGAGGCAACTGTTGTGGCTGGGAAGAGGCCACAGTGCCCTGTGATGCCCTGTCTTCCACATCACTTTCCCACAACCCTTCTGGGAAACCCTCCCCCCCTGAGCCCTCCACAACATCCCCCCCTCCACATCACCTGCACCCTCTCCCGACCCTGCCTCCCCCCCAAACAACCCTTCAAAATGTCCATTCTGCCCCTCCTGTGTCCTCTCTGCCGGGGATCCAGGTGTTTGCACCTCCACCACCTCCTCATCCTCCTCATCCACCTCATCCACCTCCTCCTCCTCCTCCTCCTCCTCCGCCTCTTCGTCTGTTGTGTCCAGGACCACCACCTCTGCATCATGTGGTGTTGGTGTCCGCCTGAACAGATTTGCAGAGGTGGTGGCCTCATCCTCAGTGACATCACCATCTGTGGAACATAACAGTCATCAGCACGTTTGTCTGTCACACATATAGCACTTGTACATAGGCAGGCACCACACAGGCATCTGGGATAATGGAACATCAGTTACAGATACGTGACTTTCTGATTATTGTACATCACCCTGTTGTGAGTTCTCACCCTGGAGGCGCTGGAGGTAGGCACCATGGTGGAGGCGCAGCTCCCTGCCCTTCTTCCGGAGATCCTCAATCTGTGGATATGCAAGGAAAAGGTGAGGGCATTAGTGACTGGTCACCTTCTGCTGGTTTGCCACACACACACACACATCAGTGTGCACAGGGTCTTACTGCTCCTGGCACACTGCTGTGTGTGTGTGTGTCATGTACAGCATAGTTAATCACCTGTCAGTAGGCATTCCCATGGGCAACAGGCATATGTCATGACATGTGTTTACTGTTGGTGGCAAGGGAGCATGTGTGTCACAGCTAACCCGCATCCCTTGTGGCGGTCTGTGGCAGCATCCCACAGTGTGATTGCGCTGCCCTCCCCCCGTCGAACATGTCTCTCTCCAGTGAAGTATACAGCTTACACAGGGACCAACATTGAGAAACATAGTGGGAGAGTCACACGGACAGAGAGAGACACACACCCCCCCCCCCCAAGGGGAGATGGGTGGGTTGTGATTTCCTGATGCTGCTGTTCCGGCAGAACACACCTCTGACAGGGGTTTAGCTATGCTGTCTCCAGATACACACAACACATGGTCAATCATCTGGCAGCACCGTATATGTAAATGCTAGTCTGTTTCTACACGTGTGCTGATGGACTGTGGCTGGCTTCTTATTCCCCACATGTTTCTATAGCATCCTGTGTGAGTGGCAGATAGGAGTGGGTGACATATTTTGGGTGTGGGGCAAAGCAGCCAGACCGAACGGGGCATGCCTGGAAGGGCCTTCAAGCAAGCTTACATGGAGCGTGAGGGGAAGACCAGGACTGCGTCTTGCGTATTCATATCTCATTATGGCCTATTGGCAAACAGGGGGAGTCCTACAAAGTGACATGTACCTTTTATTGTCATGGTTCAAGTGTGTGGGTGTTTGTGAAACATCCATTTGTGTAAATTGTGGCATATAGGTGAAAAGACACACATCACGACAGACAATGCCACACGTGTGTCACTACAATAGCTGGTTTCATGCAAAAACAGGCACAGTGACATGCTCGATGTGTGGCAATCCATGACCTTGGAAGAGCCATTTTGCATAGGCAACATCACCACACACATACACATTAGTTTGCTTATGATGTGATTAAAACTCTACACTGGGGAGTGTTTTCATGCATCCTGTGTTGTCATCAATTTAGGCACACATGGCATGCCTACCTCATTTTTTATACAGCACATTTTGTGGTCACAGTACCACCTGCATTTGTTGCTTTGTCTGTGCACATGTGTGCAGTGACACCTGTGCCCGGTGTACTTGGCACCCTCAGCACATCCTTGAACTACCCTGCCGCCCCCTTGCATGACCTTGACACAACTTGCCCCAGTTTGTTGGCCAATGATGATGTCCATGCTAGTCACAGTTACACAGCATGTGCTGTGTTCCACACATTTATGTTCAGATGCTCTTTAAACATCCTGTTACTCAACCCCAATGGCAACCTGATATGCCACCAATCATGGGCGGTGTGTAGTTAGATGAGACATTGTGTGGGTGGCCCTATTGACCTTGGCAGGGGCCAATAACATTACCTTTCACCTTTGACAGGGCCCACGATATCAATGCTTGCACCACTAGCTGCATTGTGTGAGGTGTGTCTTATGGGGAACCTGCTGGCTATGTCCAACCTACTTTGGACACAGTTGCTGACAGCATAATGTGTGTATGGGGGGTAGGTATTGTCCCTGTATGGCCTATGTTAGGTTGTTCTGTTCATTTGCCCTGGCTCAGCTAGGCTGACAGCAGGTGTTTTATGGCAGCAATATCGACAGGGGCCAAACCAACATAACGGCTCTTTGCACCAGTGCTAATGTGAGGGTTTATGTATGTGTTCTCCAGCAACAACAGTTGCATGTATCATTGAAACACCATCAGTGATGTCCATGTGTCTGATGGTGTTGGATTTATATTAGGTGGTAAGGTGTTGAACCTGAATCTGCATGACGGTATGGGGACATGGATCTGCTACAGCTTTTTGCTAACACATGTAATGGCCCATGGGGATGGGGTGCTGTTACACACATTAACCTCTGCAGTTAGCATATCATCCGGAGTCAGCACATACATGTGTGCTGAGATGTTCACCTCACAGACTGTGGTGTAGGTGCAACCTACCTGCCATGAACAACCACATTATCTTACTGACATACCCACCATAGCAATTGTTGATCTGGCCCCCTGTGGGTTGGGTGTCCTACCACAGATCATCAGCTGCATACACCTTGGCAAAAGGGTGACTAACAGGACCCATTGCGCAGCTCACAGGACTCCTGGGGATAGGGAGAATGCATATAACCTGTTAGGCACACACAACCATATCCCCATGGTGCCAGATTAGCCACTGGGATGGTCTTGCTGGACTCCAGGGGATAGGGAACAATAAAGCACAATCTTAAGTCACACACAACCATATCCCCATGGTGCAAGATTAGCCACTGGGATGGTCTTGCTGGACTCCAGGGGATAGGGAACAATAAAGCACAATGTTAAGGCACAAACAACCATATCCCCATGGTGCCAGATGAGCCACTGGGATGGCATTCTTGGTCTCCAGGGGATAAGGAGCATCAGGCAAACTGTTAAGGAACACACAACCATATCCCCATGGTGCCAGATGAGCCACTGGGATGGCATTCCTGGTCTCCAGGGGATAAGGAGCATCAGGCAAACTGTTAAGGAACACACAACCATATCCCCATGGTGCCAGATGAGCCACTGGGATGGCATTCCTGGTCTCCAGGGGATAAGGAGCATCAGGCAAACTGTTAAGGAACACACAACCATATCCCCATGGTGCCAGATGAGCCACTGGGATGGCATTCCTGGTCTCCAGGGGATAAGGAGCATCAGGCAAACTGTTAAGGAACACACAACCATATCCCCATGGTGCCAGATAGGCCCCTGTGATGGTCTTCCTGGACTCCAGGGGATAGGGAGCATAAAGCAAACGGTTAGGGCACATACAACCATATCCCCATGGTGCCAGATGAGCCACTGGGATGGCATTGTTGGCCTCCAGGGGATAGGGAGCATAAAGCAGACTGTTAAGGAACACACAACCATATCCCCATGGTGCCAGATCGGCCCCTGTGATGGTCTTCATGGAATCCAGGGGATAGGGTGTATGTATTAACCTGGCCAAGCACACACAAGCATTTCCCCAGGGTTATTCCGAGCCAACTGTGATGAGCTGTCTGGACCCCTGCAGATTGGGGGACTGTTTGGAACTCTGACAGCACACAGACCAATATCACAGGGATGACAGGAAACCCACTGTGATGGGCTCTCAGTCCTCCTGGTGATAGGGTGGATGTCTGAAACTGGATGGGCACACAAGCATTTCTCTAGGGTGATTGCTAGCCCATTGTGATGGGCTCTGAGGACCCATGCAGATAAGCGTGTGTATTGAACATCATGGCCAACAAAGCCCATATCACCTGGGTGGGTGACATACCATTAATGTTACGTCTCACATATCCTTGTGCTGGACCCAAGGTGTTTTGTTAAAGGTACAAATCCCACCATATCCATATGTTGTTGTATTTATTTACATCTGCTAATCTAAGGTCTCACTTAATTACAGTATGTTGTGGCACAGCCACAGCAGCAGCTGACATGCCACAAGGGTAGCATCGTGACCTCTATGACCGTCCATCAACACCTGGGTGCAGGACAACACAGTCACAAATGATACAGATACATTATGGTATGTCTTCTCCTCTTCTGCACATTATTGGCTCACAGTACCTCAGCACAACAGCATGGACATTTGCAATGAGCACAGGCTACATATATGATTTTGAGGACCTGGCCCCATACACTTACCTCCCTTGGGTAGTCTGCTTCTCTATTGAAACGTCTTTGTAGATGTTGCCAGGCCCTAAGGACCGTAGAGCTGTCCCTGTGCCCGGTGGTCCCGGGGAAGAGCTTATGCTGGCGTAGTGCGATGAGCCGGGACAAGTACCTGAGCTCACGGAGGGTGAAGGAGGGCTTCCTTGCTCTGGGCGCCATTTTCAGAGATTATCACCTGATTGCACGCAGCGCGCATCACGCGCATGCGCAGCGCAACTGCCGCGACGATTTACGTGCAACGTCGCCACTCATATGGCGCAGGTCAGAAACCTATGGCCTCCATGTGCGCCCCGAACGCAGTACGTGCATGTGGGCTACGCAGCTGGCGCATGTTGGCGATATTGCACGTGCAACTGTGCCACGCAAATGCGCAACGAAAAAATAGTTTCGCAAAGACTTGCGCACATGCGAAACACACATTACATATACACTGCTGTGTGTCATTTATTTAAAACACAGGAAAACCATTTTAGAATGTTATTGTGTATACACATTTGGGACTTGAACCTATCAACACCTACACAATGGTTCTTAGGCTTTTGTATGATGTGATGTGCTATGGCTCTCACATTGCAATGACTGCCAATAAGACAGATAACACAACAATGTGTGCTGAGAAAACATCAATGTGGGCTATCAGTCACCCTGGTGATATGTTTGTGTGTGCTTACACCATTTAATACAGCCTCCCTATCCACAGAGGTCAAGAGAACCCATCACAGGGGGCTATCAGTCACCCTGGTGATATGGTTGTGTGTGTTTAATGGAGAAAACAATACCTCCCTATCCACAGGGGTCCACAGAGCACATCTGAGTGGCCTACCAGTCACCGTGGTGATATGGGGATATGTGTTGCAATAGATCATGTTCAGTAGGTCATCTCAATGTGAGCCAAGCAATGATGTGGGGCCTTGGTATGTGGACAGTCTACATCCACATTATTTTTCATAACGCACATAAGGAGCTGATGGAGGTTTGCATGCGACACACATGCTCATTTCTCTTACGTAGGTGTGCTGACATACAGAGATAGTGGATGAGGTGTGCCACATTATTTGCCATACATCCATTTATTAGCGAGCTAGTTTTTTCCTTCACACAGGCAGCCTAATCATTATGACTTGCTGGCACATCACTCCCTAATATCAGCTGTGCTTTGTGGGGACTTTGGAAGGTTTGTTTTGTATGAGAGGAAACACACTGGGACAATGCAATGACCTAGGGTGGCACATCAGGGACCCTGGGAGGCACTCCAGAGAGGACCATATGAGGTGCAGTGTCCACCACCGCACCTTCTAACATTCATTTTCAGACACCTTTTTGAGTATTTGGAATAACCTTCAGGATACAGCACTGACGGTGTATGTGGCAGGGACAAATGACGTTGGATAGGGTAAATGTCTCTGACAGCCATATTAGATTACACCACTGTGGGATCAGACCTATGACTTACGGCTGTAACCGCTGTGATGTCACAAGTGCCCAACATCTCCATAGCTGAGTGATTGTGCATCAGTCCTCCTTGGCGCCCTACGCAAGTCCGGTGATCAGGATAGCCCTCATGAATATCCATGAGATCTATATGCATTAGGGCTATCCTGGCAGCCTGACTGGTTTGTGGCCCTCTAGGTCTGCATTTGGAGACCCCTGCCTTACACCTCTTTCATTTCGGGGTGTGAGTGTGCAAGGTGCAGATGTCCTAGACTGGAAAAGCATAAATGGAATGTGTCACATACTTTCTCAATTGTCAACAAAACCATGACGTGGTAGCATCTAAACTATGTTGGTAATGATGGTGGTGAGGGGCAAAGAGGCATGTGACTCATTGTATCAACACGTTTTAATGTCTTGGACATCTGCACCTTCACCACTTACAATCATTGATGACAGAGGTGTAGGGCTAAGGTGTTGACATACAGCCCTGGAGAGCCACTCAGCACTCACGTTTGCATGATATGTTGGAAGCATATATGTCTCATGCATCTTCATTAGGGCTATACTAAACACCCGACTTGCCTAGGGTTTCAGGTGTGATTGTTTCTGAGCCAATGCCCTAGATATTAACACACCCCTGGCTGCCTACAGTAGGCCTGAGGGCCACCACATGACCTTTTTTCCGTTTTTTACACTGATAGGCTAAAACCATACATACCCATGATGCACTGCACATGTAAAACAGCAGTCTAGACATAACATTCAGATGTGTTCTGAGGGCCCTAAACCACCTCAGGCTGCTAATTTTTACTGAGCATGTAGATTAATGACACAGAGTTGATACTGAGCATCACATTGTGCGGGCCCTGGTCTCACCCTGAGAGTGAGAGGGGACACCCAACACCATGTCCACGGCAACTGGATTAGCTAAGCTAGTCTATGTTGTGTGTCCACATCAGTGACTGTGTCTGATGGGTAGGTCTTCTAGATCCATTGCTAACTACACTTGTGTCCATCTCTTATTTCTGTGTGCTGTTTATACCTTCTGTAATTTTCTGATAACACATTGGATATATTCTGTGTGGTGCCCATCACCACATTAATTAGGTTAGTTGAGTGAAAGGGGGGGGGGAAGGAGGGGTTTGAAATACATAGACAGATTATGTTACAACACCAACAGTGAGCAGTGCAACTCATGATCACCCAGCAACACATCCACATTCCCCATCACCACAATGGTGGTGCTGGAGGGAACTGTCAACCTGGGTCCAGCTGATGGAGGAACACCAGACAAGGGGGTCCCTGCATTTATGTGCACATCCAGACCATACAGCAGGCCTGGAAATGCTCAGCAGACCACCACCGCAGAGATTCACCAGCAGCAAACACTGCACCCTTCAAGGTGTGGCAGCCTTGGACATACTAGGTGACAGCAGTCTGCTAGCTCGTCCATAGTGCATATTACTGGAGAATATGTGTGCACCCAAAACTGGGATGTCTGTATACTCACCAAGCAGTTCAGCTAGTGATTTGGGCCCCAAAAGGTAACCCATACATATCACTTGCAGGAGATGTTGTCGACACTATGGCTGACCTAGCCATGCCATGGTGACTGCTCAGTTAGGGTGAGAGTGAACTTCCAGCAAGACATGCAGTGGCTACCCTGTCCATGCTGCTGATGGACGCACACTACAATGTCTAATACATTGACTAATGATCTGTCCTCATGCATCCTGGCAAAGGCAGCCTGTCTGAGGTATGCCCACAATACCTTGCTCCTCATTATGCACATTGGCAAGCTAACACTGGACACAGAGCAAACATTGTGCGCTAAGTAAGATGTTTAAGAAATCACACACTGGATGTACAGCCACACAATCACACACCTATGCCATCACTGTGCTACTATAGCTAGCTTTTACAGTCTCGGACATCTCAGCAGTCCTGGACCCAGTGCAGGCATGGCAATGGTATGGAATACTGTTGGTGTCACACCACAGGGTGGGGAACATTTTCATGCACCATACCTGAGACACACTCCCCAAACATCTGACATATTGGTATTCTAACGCTCAATAACCATATTGTGTTTGACGTTGGCATTGATATATGTCACTTTTCACATCTACATGTTGATATGGGTTTACTGTATTTCCAGGTTTATGGTGACAGTGCTAAGGTGTTCACATACTAGTTTTTTGAGATGTACGCAAGGCCCAATATCATGACTGTCCAGTAGTGTTTGGGTAATGGAGCCTGTGTGTCTGCACATTTCTGCTCCTGTTGGCTGATACTCTCAGCCAGAGGTCCCCAACTCCAGTCCTGTTGTCCCACACACTGATCATGTTTTGCAACTGTGCCTCATGAATATGCATGAGATACATCTGCATACCATGGACCACCATATGGACATAGAGGAACACATCTTTATTTCACACATCATAAGATGTAAATGATTTGTGGCCCTCCAGGACTGCATTTGGGGAATCTGCTGTATGTAATGCAGATGTTTATCATATATGTACACTTTCATGGCAAATATAGATGTCTTACCCGTGTTTGCATTATCTGCACTACAGGATCTGTTATTTTTAAAATATTTGCGTGGTCTGACAATTGTGGGGACTGTGTTGGCTGAGCGGACACATGGGATTTGAATCTGTGACCTTCTGTTTGTGTAAACACTGACTGTGTGCACTGCACCACGGTTTTGCCACATCACAGCTGCATTCCCTGGGGAGTCCATGGCTGTACATCCAATAGAGCCTGTCTGTTGTGGTGGGCAGGGCCAGCCTACACACGCCTAAGGCACTGTCTGGTGTGGCTTGCTATCATTGCCCCCTCCATCACCTGTACACCTCGCACAACATGACGACATGTCCTTATCTGGATAAACACATATAGCTTGATTGCATTGTGGCACTCCAGGACTGAGTTGTGAGGACTTGCCTGTACGTAATGCCCATTGTTGGGGGGGGGGTGCGCGGTGTTAGGTAAAACACTGGTGTTGGAAACATGATTATGTACTCTGCAATCACGGAGTGTCTTCACTATCTGTGTTTAGTGGTGGGTAAAATATCTGTGCAGGATTAGCAGTAGGCCCAGCTGGGCTTTGAACCTGTGACCTTCTGTTCTTGCATGCACTGTCTGTGTACACTGCACCACTGTCTAGCCACAGATTGGCTGATTTCCCTGGGAGGTCCATGACTGTGCATACGGCAGGGCCTGTCTGTTGCAGTGGACGGTGCCAGACAGCACATGGCTAGGCCACTGTCCTCTGGGGATGGCAGCCACTGCCTCCTGCACCACATGTACTCGTCTGCAAACATGCTGGCATGTCCTTCTCTCAGAATAACAAAACAGATTACCTGATTGCATTGTGGCATTACAGGAATGCATTTGGGGGACTTGGCTGTAGGTGATGCCCATTGTTGTGGTGTGTGTGCGGTGTGGGGTAGAATATGGGTTTTTTCCACATGCTTATGTTCCCTGCAATACAGGGGTGTCTGTGCTATCTTTGTTTAGTGGTGGGTAAAATATAGGGACTGGGCTGGCAAATGTACCAGCTGGGATTTGAACCACTGAACCTCTTGTCCTCGAGGTACTGGATCTGTCCGCTGCACCACACTGTGACCACAGAGACTGTGCACTCCCTGGAGATAGTACACCTAGCAGGATGGCGTCACAAAACCTGCTCTGCGCATATTTACTGTGGGCTCCTTCACCCTGTGTGGTGACATACGTGCAAATAAAACACAGGACTGGCCACAGGACAATGGGGGACAACATATACACAAGCTGGGCAACAGTGATATTAATGGGCAACCATAGAAAACACTACCAGGAAAGCTGCAAAGTAAGGGCATGTTTTTTGGAACAGTCTCCGCTCCGTACACCTTTCCAAGGGTAATTTCTTTTGTTTGGTGCTTTCCTGGGTGTGTTTTTTATTTTTAAACATTACTATAACTGTTCCACAGCTGACATAATCTTTATCATATGTTTGTTGTGCTCATTTTCTATTTTAAATTGCACTTTTGTGCTGTACACATGTATCACATTGCTCACGTTTTTCAGGTTTCCCCGGTTCTGCTGTACATTGCTGACGGAAATGGTTTCTCTTCCCTTTACATGCCCTCTACCGCGAGTGTTTCACTCGTGCTATTTTTTAAGGGTATATTCGGCCCCGCAACTGTGCGAGGTGCCTCTCCCCTCCCCTTCCCCGCCCATCAACCCCGTCTCTCCGCCCCTCGTAGGCCTTCCTCCGCCCTCCGTAGGCCTTTCCACACCTCTTTCGGACATTTGCGGGCCCGTACTTGTGCGGGGCCCGTTAGTGTTCCGCGTACCTGTGCGGGGGTGACACGCACGTGTGTGGGGCGTTTAAACGCGTTTATGCGCGTTTCAATGCCGCGTTGCCGTGCGCTATTTTGCGGCGCGCAAATTTGCGGATTTTAGTAAACATGCCCCTAAGTATCCTGCAATAGAGAGAACCTTTAAAATTGCATTTTGTGGTTGGATATGTTTTGGACAATTTTTGCTTCAAAGAATCCTGAACCAACAATCCTATGTGTGGTATGATCGAACCATTGTGTATATAAAAATAATAAATTTCTGTCATTTGCCTTATCTACTTGAGCCTGACTACAGCTTTCTGCATGGTGCACTCATACAGCTGAATAAGGACTACATTTCCCAGAGGGCATTGCAGGGAAATAGTTTAAAAAAAAGCTAAAAAAGCATACAGCAGAAAGTTCCTTCAATAATCCACGCCCCTCTAACCTAGAGACGAGTGGTGGTGGCGTGACAATATATCAATGTTCATTGTATGCTGTTAAACACACAATACTGCATATAAGGTCTCAGTAACCAGGGGCCTACAACACGCATACAACAGACTAAACTGTCATATTGCACAAGCCCTTATAACATCAATGACCTTCCGTGCAGATCCTGACAAGCCACCCAAACTCAATCAATGAGACAGCACTTAACTGTCAGAAACATGCTTTGTGTCTCAAAGGGTGGCCATCCTGCTTCCCCCTCCCCGATGCTGCAACCCAGAGTTCAAAGGCGTTCTGCACGCATCCTTGCCCCATCAGGGGAAAAGCACCTGTCCAACAAAACATATAACCAACAGGAAATACACAAGCAATGAAGAACAACAGCACAAGCCAGCACACCCAACTCAGACCCCATACTCACCTCTATTCAAAGTTAGCAAGGCAAACAGCCAGTGGATTGTGGACTTCATGTTGGTTATATGTCCTGTACACACATGCACAGACCCACAGCCACACATGCAGGTGGCACTGGCAACCGTTAGTAGAAGAAACACTGAGCAGAGGCACAGGAGAAGCACGATGCTGCACACAGAGATGTGTGATATGTGTTTGCCACCCACCAGAGTTATATGGTCATTAATGAACCCTCCCATTGTCTTACCCCCCTAGGTGGAGGACCTACGCAAAAAGGGGCGCGAGTTGAGGCTGCACTGCCCGGAGGTCCTTGCCCGCCTACAGAGGCGGGCAGTGTCTCAATGTCAAGGTGAGTATTGCGGCCTCTGCAGCTCTGTTGAAACTGTCACAGTGGCCCACCAGCCTGTGCGCGGCCAAACTATGTACATGTGGTATGTGACTCACAGAATAGTGTGCTAATGACTGTCATCTCCCACAGAGGAGGATCCTGCCGGTGAGGGCCCCTCCACGTTTGGGCATGCAATGCCAGGACCCACTGCCAGATGCATGACGGAGGAGGAGGAGGAGGTAGTGGAGGTGCTGGAGGCCGATGAAGAGGAGGACGATGCAGCAGAGGAGGAGGCGGCAGAAGCGGCTGTGGCGGAGGAGGACAATGGGGATATGGAGGGGATGGAGGGTGGTGAGGGTGGGTGAGAGGTGCCAGGAGGGGAGGGGGTGGGGGAGGGGGAGATGGGGGTGTTGAGAGGGGAGGAGGTGGGGGAGGGGGAGATGGGGGTGTTGAGGGGGGGAGGAGGTGGGGGAGGGGGAGTGGGGGGTGTTGAGGGAGGAGGGGGAGTGGGAGGGGAGGATGAGTGTTTGTGCTTTCGGAAGGTGAGGAGGAGGGGAGCGTGGAGGGTGGCGAGGGTGGGTGTGAGGTGCCGGGGGCAGGGGGTGGGGGAGGGGGAGGTGGGGGGTGTTGAGTGCGGGAGGGTGGAATGGATCACAGGACAGCACAGGGCACTGTGGGTCCCTGCCAGCCACCGCATGTGTGTGGGAATGGTGCCCGTCTGGGCGGAGCTACGCCATCCATTGCCACACACAGGGCCCACGCACATGCCACCACGTAGACACCTGGCACCATGTGTGTATGTGGTGGCAGGTGCATACGGGACCTGTATGTGGCACTGGATGGCATGGTGCAACGCATGCGGGCCCAGGACCGCACCATCCGATGGCTGGCAGGTTCCATTCAGTGGATGGCTGCCGAGATGCAGCATGTGGTGGGTAGGGGCGCTGCATCCCAACAGCCATCCACTGATGTGCGTCCCAGGAGCGCGTGATGGCCCCTGTGGCACCCACACACGTGCCCTGTGCTGTCCTGTCTTCTGCAACCCAACATGGGTAAAGGGGATGGTGGGACAACAATGCCCACAACAGCTGGCCACACATGAGCTGGATTGTCAACTGTTGGAACCAGGACACTGGGCTTGAGGACCTTTGTTTGACCCTGTATGGCATATCTGATGTCCCTATGTTCCAATGTATATATACCCCTTGTAAATACTTGTAAATACATATTTAATAGTACATCACAATGGTCATGTGTTTCCCTTACAGACAGACTTTGGATGTAATCATGGGATATGTGTGTAGATCAGTACGTATATGCAAGGTAGACATGGCTATCATACATGGACCGTCTCCACACGCAGTTGTGGGGGCTGGCCATGTGCATAGGCGTGTGAGTCCAAGGTTGACCCTGTGATGTGCCAATGTGGAGCATGTCCTAAAGTATCTGGTCACGTGCATGCTGTGTGCAATGTGTGGGAACCATATCTGATGCACCATGCTTGTGTGCCAATAGCGGAACCAGCCAGCAGCAAGTTTTTTGCACGGGGGGTAAGATGTACTGCTGAACCCAGGAGCTGCTCAAGGGGATAGCTGTTGAGGGCGGCCTGGGCCAATGCATGTGACAGGATGGGCGGTGGGTGACTACAAGCACTTGCAAAGGATGAGCAGCCGACCAACGCAAGCCACCCTTGTCTGCCTGTGCCGCATGCGAGCCTATGTGGGAGGGAAGCCATGTAGGCTGTGGTGCGGGCAGGGAGAATGGTCACACATGTGTGTCCACTGTTGGGGGGTATATGGGGTGAGAGACGGTGGCAGATCCCAACAACAGACATGTACCATGTACTGTGCAACAGGGGAGGATGGGTATACCCCCATGCTGAGGTCCTGGGGCTGGGACCTGCCACAGTCCATGACACACAGGGCATGTTATGACCTTTGTGCGCTGATAGCTGGCAGTACAGACACCCCACCACTGAGGGGCATGGGTGAGGCACATGTGGGCAGGGAGACAACATGAGGTGCAGGCTACATGGGGAACACAGTGCGACACATTGGAAACAAACACATAGGATGTCATAGTTCAGTATGTTTTATTTCTGTTGCTCACGTCCAGCGTGGCCGTCCACGTCGCCCACGCCCCAACCCACCCCTCTGTTGCT
Source organism: Ichthyophis bannanicus (assembly GCA_033557465.1). Taxonomy (NCBI): domain Eukaryota; kingdom Metazoa; phylum Chordata; class Amphibia; order Gymnophiona; family Ichthyophiidae; genus Ichthyophis; species Ichthyophis bannanicus. Next base: position 179,419,066 of record CM066036.1, read on the forward strand.
GGGCCACTGGTGCAGTCTCTGGTGCTGGTACTGGCTGCAGTAATCTGGCCGCTATGGCCTCCAGGGAGTTGGCAATCTGGAGTTGTGCACCCGCTATGGTTTCAGCTGTTGTCCACAGCTGGTGTATCTCCGCCGTGTTTGCCAACAGATCACGGTGTATTTGCACCAGCGCCTGACGAGTGCCTATGGGTGGAAGACACCGTGATATGTGAGATACCTCCTTCAGAGCCAACCACCACACGTGCACATGTCAGGCATATTCCACCAGATCAGACTGTCAAACACTCATGCATGGCACAAATTGCAACACATGACCATAGTCAGATCTGTGCATCCCATGAGCCATTCTCATGCATGTAATGGGTCCTGATGATGGGTCATGAGACTCACCGATCTCACATATGCCTGTGTCGCAGTCTGATCTGTCAATGTGCGATCTGCACAGTGGCCATCTGACATAGGTGAGGGGACGTGAGGGGTCATGGGACACACATGCATATATCTAGGGGGCCGGCCTCTCAATATTGCTGGCACACATTGCTGATTATGTATAGACACTGTGCTGCATATCACTACCCATGGAGTGGTGTCTATCATGGGGGCCTGGGTGGTCTTGTATCGGTGGTTTCTGCTGTGTGCTTGCTTGGGGTATCCGTCGGTGCACAGCGTGCATAGGTCTGAGCCTCTCACACGTGCTGACCCTCGACACGCCATGCTACAGAGGGGTGGAACGCACAGAGCACCCAACATACCCCCTCCCCAACATAGGTATCAATGTGCTATGTTGCCAACATGCAGTCTCCTTGTGGATCTCTGGCCAACCCCCATGGGAATCCCTGTGTATGCTCTTACCCACCTTCAGCATCACATCTTGCTGAGTCACTGTGGGCACGTAGCTCGGCAGGTATGGTTGCCATTTTGGTGGGAGGTGGGGCCGCTGTCCCTGGGGCCTGCCTGGGGTGGTGGGTCCCCTCCATGTCACCACCCGCTTGAGCCTGTTGGGTGCTGAAGCTGTCCTCCACTGTGGCTAGTGGGTCCAGGGCCGTGTCATCTTCCTTCACAAGCACACTGGACCCAGGTGTGCGATCACCCTCGCTGGTGGTGTCCCCTGACATTGTTGGCTTGGGCTCCCCCCCATCCTGGGACACTGACACATCCTTCTCCCCAGGTGGCTCCATGATGGTGTAGTCACCTGGGTTGTGGGAAAGCATACACAGCACAGCTTGGTTTAGTCAGTGCAACTATGTACACCTGTGTGATACATGCACCCCACATGCAATGTGTGCTTGGCCGTGCCCTGTATGTGTGCTGCATAGCTAATACTCCTACTGCAACTACTGATAATAGTCTTTGCTGGGGCACTCCCAAGCACACGCAGCAATGTGATTGTTAGCTCACCAAGGGACAAACCATGCTCAGCGGTGATTAAAATTGGGACAGACATTGCAAAAACAGGTGTGGGATGTGAAAGATTAGCAGGAGTACAGCCAGATGTTTAGCCAGGGGTTAGTAGGGGATGGTGCTGGCAACACTTGAGGTGGGGGACAGGATCATGCAAATGTAAAGGGCTGTGTTGGTGAAAGGGACACCCATGAGCCAGAAGATGAGGGACGATGATGACATGTGCCACCAGGTCTGAGAGGGTGCTAATAAGAGCGTGCCGCATATACAAAGGGCGTTCACATTATGCTTTTGGAACAGCAAGATGTTATCTGCGTACCTACCTGCCCGGGGATGGGCGGTGTCCAGTGCTTCCGGCAGGCCACACAGGTATATTGGAGCAAGCCGGTAAGCTAATTCCTGCTCTAGAGGCATAAGAGTTGGGGTAAAGGGGCGTCTCCCACCCATGCCCATGGCATGTTGCCGCTCAGCAACCATGTGGGCACGCACACCACGTTTGATGTCATTAAACTATTTACGGAGGCTGTCGAGGTCCTGTGTTGGTCCCCCTGCCTGTGATACGGCCTCCTGCACCTCCTCCCACACATGTATCTGTGTTGCCACAGTGGTGGTGTTGCTGAGCCGCCCATAAAGTACCTCATAATTCTCCAGAACACTTGCCAACAGGATCTGGTTTTTGTGAGGGCTGAACCACACAGCCCTCATCCTTTGCGCAGGTGGCACTGGTACCCGCCTTCGCTTAGCACTGGGTAGTCCCTGTATGGGCTGGGAACCACATGATGTGCCTGCAGCCACCACCACAGGCCTCACACTTTCAGGGGTCTCACTGTCCTGGTGGACAGGTGCATCCCCCTCCTCCTCCACACCTGCCCTATCCTGCTCCTCCATATCCCTGCACTCTGTGCCCTTTCCCTCCCTATCACTCATTGCTGCTCCTGGCCTCTGCCTCTCCACCTCACACCTGGTCCTGGCCACCCCCTCTTCCACTCCCTGCTGCATGTCCCTCAACTCTGTTGTTCTCTCGCACCTGCTCCTTGCCTACACCTCTCTCTGTCTCGCCTGCTTTGACACACACCTATCTCCAACACGCCTGCCTTTCTCTCTCTCTACTGTCTCTCACAATTCCTGCTACTCTTCGCTATGCACTTGTCTCTCACACTCTATGATGCCACACACCTTCTCTATTTCTCCTACACTAACCCCTCAACATGTATCAGGTGTTTAGGTGTATTTATACATTTTTGGATGTTGCGTGCATTGCACATGTGCTGTTGCTCACGCGCCGCAACTGCGCGTGTTGCACATGCGCCACATCTGCACGCGTTGCACATGTGCCGCGTCTGCGCATGCGTGGCGTAGAGACGCATGGTGTGCGCACATGTTGTTTGAAACACGCTGAGCGTGTGTGTGATGCACGGAGCATGCGCATGTCTCATGCACATGCGCAGCGTATGTGTAACAATGTCACATGTATGGATCTACATGGCGCATGCACAACATGCGCAGCCTCACGCAAATGCACATGCACAACGTGCGCAGCCTCGTGCAACTGTGCATGCGCAATGCGTGCTACGTAACAAACCCTATATAAACACCTGCACACCTGGTTCACTTTGAGGGGATTGTGTAGGCGAGTGAGAGCAGGCGTGCACTGTCAGTGAAGCAAGGAGAGAGTCAGAAGCAGGTGTTTTGTGGAGTGTGGCTGCATTTGTGAGTAGTGTTTGTATTGTGTGGCTATGTTTGTGTGTGGTGCAAAAGGTGTGTAGCTTGGTTAGTGAGGTGTGTGTCTGTGTTTGTGTGTGTTGGAGGAGTTGGACGGGAGGAGTTTATGGAGGCCTTTGTGATTGCTGCATGTGTAGAGGGAGGTGAGCAGGCGCAGCGGTTGCCTGACGGGGGAGATGGTGTCTATGGGGCTGAGGCACAGGACATGGGTGTGTCCCCGCTGCAAAACAGACCTGCAGCTGTGGGGGAAGGCCAGGCAGGGGCTATGCCAGCATGGCGCAGGAGGCATGCTGAGGTGCAGGCTCGCCAGCCTCGCCTCTACAGGCCCAGGGCCAAGCTCCAGGGCATGCATGAGGACCAGGTCATCTCCCTGTACCGCCTGAGCATGGGGGCTATTAGGGAGCTCTATGAGGATCTAAGACCTGACCTCGAACCCCTGAATGATTGGTCACATGCCATACTGGGTTTGGTCAAGCTCCTTGGTGCCCTACATTTCTTTGCCTCTGGCTGTTTCCAAACATCTGTGGCCACAGTGGGTGGCATTAGCCGCCCCACCTTCTCACGCTGTCTCCACCAGGTACTGCATGCCATGGTCAGCCGGGTAGGCAATTACATTGCAATTCCCCACACTAGGTAACAGTGGGGGACCCTGAACCAGGCCTTTGAGGCATTAGCTGGGATACCACACGTGATGGGAGCTATTGATTGCACACATGTTGCCCTGGCACACATGTTGCCACCTAGAGACAGGGAGGTAGTGTTCCACAACCACAAACACTATCAGTCCCTGAATGTTCAGGTTGTATGTGATGCAAATATGCATATTCTGAATGTGGTCCCTAGGTTTGCAGGGTCTACCCATGACTCCTATATCCTGCATCACTTGGCACTCTTCAGACAATTTGAGGCAGGACGGTATGAGGACTGTATATTGCTGGGTGTGTATTTCTCATTTCTGACATGCACATGGTGATCAAGTGACTAACCGTATGTGTTACTGTCTGTCTTGGACGTGTAGCCATCGTTGTTTGTGTGTGTCATCTGTCTGTGTGTGATATAACGTAGGGTGGTGGGTTTAGGGCCCTTGAGCTCCAACTTGCTATGATGCAGTGTGCTGATGGTTGAATAGACGGCAGCATTTGTGTCATTGGTACAGATTATGTTGATTGCAATCTGTACACCCACCCCTGGTTTAGTGTTTCCTGGCTTCACCCCCTGATGCATAGTTGTGTTATCACATCATGTCATGTCATATGTGTCTGTCTGGATGTGTCCTGCATATGTTTGGCACATAGATACCTGTGTTAATTTGGCTGGACATGGGCTCCTGTCTTAAAGTACCCCTTTTTTTCTGCAGGTGATGCAGGATATGGGTGTTGCCCCTGGTTGCTGACCCTTGTGCGTCAACCACGGACACGTGCGGAGAGGAGGTACAATGAGGCCCATGCCTCCAGCCGCTCTGTCATAGAGCGCACCTTTGGCATTTTAAAGAGTCACTTCAGGTGCCTGGATAGGACAGGCGGGGCCTTACAATACAAACCACAGACTGTGGCAGAGATCATTATAGCCTGTTGCATCCTGCACAACATTGCTCTCAGGCACCATATCCCTGTCGATATTAATGAGGATCTGGAGGAAGATCCTAGGTGCCCCCCCTGCACATGCTCGTGGTGACATATGTGAGGGCACAGCAGTCAGGCAGCAGCTGATTGCGGAGCACTTCACATGTAAGTACTACATATGTTCCCACCTACATTTGTTTGCATATGTGTGTACTGCTAATACTACTTAACATTTGTATAATGATATCAGTAAGATGCAGCACTGCACTGACATGTAACAGAGACTGGCTAGTCATACCAGCCTCATGTCCTATCATGACTGATACATAGATGATGTGGGCAGGGCACAACAGCGGGTGGAGGTGGCTTATGTGTGTGGGGAGGTGTAGGCTTGGGGGAGGTTTTGTGGTGACATCCCTGGTTTGTGGATGCTTGTGATAGGGGCAGCTGTGCAGCCACAGGTAGTTAATGTAGCTGCTTTGAGTGCAGCAAGGTAAAAGCCATGTGGTATGGCATTACCAGTGGGAGGGCAGTCCATGGGTGGGGCCAGTTGTCTATATATGTGTGTTTTTCATTGATTCCTTTGAGATGAGTGTGTGGTTGGTATGCTCAGCTGAGCAGGGTCTGTGTGTTAGTTGTTTATGGCGATACATGTGGTAGGTAACAAAATCTACATGCTCAGTAGTATTTGGCGTACTGGTATTTGATATCCTTATGGGAGGTTACTGCCACACCGCAGTGTGCTTCACTGTCTAGGTCATCACATAGCCCTGACATTGATGTGGGGAAGGATAGGGAATCTGTGAGGTGTCCAGCCAGGGGGTGTATTTTTGTCCTTTCTTGGTGATGTGGAATAGCCATGCAGTGCTGTGTTGCATATTTACATGCAGACAGAGATTGTTCAGGCCAGATCAGCAAGGTGTAGGTCACAGTACGCAAGTTATTAGCTACATATGGGGGTGCAATTGGGTTTACGTGGTGTATTCGGGGAGGACAGGGCAAATCTAGCTGATGACATCTGGACAAATACCGCAACACTGACCTACAAGCTGGGTAGGTTTGTGGAGGAGGATAGTGCAGTCCGAGACAACAACTACATTGCAGACCTTAGCGAAGAAAAGTTATGTCCACACACCCAAAGGGGCTCAGATAGGGGGGGAGGGTTTATGTGCACATATAGGCTATCCATGCCTTACCATTATCAATTTCACACAGTGGGGTGACATGCAGCCATCAAGGTCAGGTCACATACACACATTGTGGTGTGGTTTGTCAGACATAACTCAGCCATTGAAATGTATCTTTGCAGCTCATCATCACACCGCTGTTAATATAGGAGAAGGTATGAGATATATACACCACGGAAATGTATATGGATAGGGGTTGAGGGAGGTGGCCCTGCATAGTTCGGTATGTTACAGGACTTGACAGCAGGGTTGCAGACAACACTGAGACACCAGGACACACACAGTGAGGGCCATTGGGGGAGATATGGGGGACACAGGATATGACTGCGGCCTTGGAGTGAAGCAGCAACATGCTAGGGAGCAAACACCTCTGATCAACATTTTGTACAGCAACAGAGAGATGAGGGGGAGACAGACAGAGTACAGACCCTTGTAGTTTGGCAAACACACTTAAATGATGACTCACACATGTAAGAGATGTGTACAGTGTGATGGTGAACAATCGGTCTGTAAAGGATCTTGGGGGGTCTGCGAGCTGAGGACAGGAAGGTGCAGTGTGTGTTGCACAGCTAGAACATGACATATGTGTTTCCCTTGTCTTTCTCAAACCACAGAACATACTTGTTGCAGTTCCTGGTGCTGTGGTGCATTGGCAGGTGACTGTAGGTCATCCAACATGCAGTGGTCTAGGGTAGGTGGACCTACAGCTACATTGTCTGTGACGACAGTCACGGGAAACACATGTCCTCAGTGATATGTCATACTGTACATATGTTGTGGTTCACCTCTTTTCCCTGCACCACCATAACCCATATCTTGCTGTTGGCACACATATCCCCATGTGTTCCTGTCCAGATTGTCTTCTGCAACACTGTCTCTGTGACACGTCCAACAGAGCGTCATGTGTGTGGCGGTCCTAGGTGTTTTGGTGGTGGCCTACATGTACATCCTTCCCCGACATTGTACCATCAGCCAACACCACTGTATCATTGCATTTCACACGGCCTTTTGGTCCTCCAAACTCCAATTGTGCACATACCAGCCGGATGCTACTGCTGGCACGCTCACCTTAGCATACTGTGTGGGTGTGTTTCTTAGGGCTGACTTTGAGATGATACAGTGTGCAGACATGTTAAATTATCATGTGGTCTGAGGGGTCTGTACACCTGGGGGGCAGTGATGACTGCTATCTCTACCTCACTGCTGTTTACCGTGTGAACATTGTGGACATGTGTTGTGTGTTGCAAGCAGAACTGTGTCTTGTGTTCTCACATACCACTGTTGAACAGCATATTTGTATCACAGATATCGCCATAATGTGGACATGCATCAACAGTGGCTTGACATGGTGACAAGGTGATTCCACACATTTCGATGACATCATCTCCCTTCACTGTGACATGTTGTGGCCTTTGAGTGCCTGAGGGGATCCAAGACATACACTTGATGCAAGCACACGGTAGGTTGCACCTTTGTTCTCTTGAGAATGACATCAGCCTTTACATGTTGATGATTTACTGTTTGTTCCATAGATATTTCATGTTGGCTCTATGTTCACACATGCTGATGCACATGGGGTGGAGCTGTGAAACACCTGTGTAACATGAGCATGGACATGACCATATCCATGTGACACCCACGTCTGCGGTTTCAATTCAAAATGTCCCCAACATGCAGTGTGTTCTGTGTTGTGATAATGTCATGTTTGCCTGTGTGACGTTTTATTATGCGCATAGTCATGATTGACTCTCTGCAATTTGTGCTGATGTTTCAAGCAGCATACCAATACATTATTTATCCACTTCTGACACAGGGCAGTGGACAAACTAGCCACATCTACTATAGTGCATCCGGCGTCGCCATCATCCACCTGTTGGGGGACACACCACCATGGAACTATCCCTGGGAAATGGTGCCATAGGATGTTTGACCTCTGTGAGTGGGACACATGCCTAGGATGGACAGTATTATTGTTGGAGTGTGACTTTGTCCCTGACAGACCTGTCCTACACACTGTTGCTGCCATGCTCTGGCATACAGCCATGCGTGTGGCATAGGGGGAGCAATGGAGAGGTCCTGTTGTCTATGTCCACCTACTCTCCACTTGGACATGGTACAGTTTTTGCCACGACAGCGCTTTGCTGCACACCAACAGCTTAGATTGATGTTGTCACTCACCAAGGGTGTTTCCGTGCATGTGTGGCATCACTGTATCATGTTGATACGTACACAGTGTACGTGCATATGACTGACTTTGTTGAGGAAACACAGCATGTGGCAATATGGCTTCTGTGTGGTTTATAGTACAATGTTTGCCATCACTTTCCATCTCTATATACTGGTTTTTGGGTTTGCTTACTGTACAGACGTGATGCTAAACATGTATTTAAGAACCTTGCATTGCATGTCTGCACACTCCTATTTATCCCCTTTGGTAACGACACTCACATTGCCCCATTATATTTGGACTGTCACAGTGTGAGTGTCCATTGTCTTCCTTCAATTGTGCATTACATGTACCGTGATATATGTGTACAGACACTGTATCCACACCAGCCAGTGCAGGGGGACCTTCTGCATAGTGTTATGTCTGCATGTTTCTGCAGGTGGTTATTTTGCAATTGTCTCTGTGTTCATGTGCCTCTGCTACCTGTTAGCATATCCTCATTGTGCTTTTGACAATTGTTTAGGGTTACATTGTTTCAGCTTTAGATCCTATTTGAAGCATTATGTGACATCTGTAACATATATTTCCATATGTGTCTTTAAATTTTCAACATTTTAAAAACATATTCTGTTCTCATTTGTGTGTCTCCTATGTTGCCAGATAGATATGTTTTAGGGAACAGATCATGATTGATGTGTGTCGGGCCCTCATCATGCACCACCTACTGTCTACATGCACTCATATGTAAGTAACACATTTCAGGCATGCAGCAGCATGTGGTGTGTGGGGGCCAAATGCATACTGCACACCAAGCATCTGATGCACATTATCTCTCCTGCCCCTCATTTGTAGACGTGCCAGTGACCTTTACGTAGGATGTGGGTTGCTGCCCTGCTAAATGTTTGTTTGGTCTTTCACCTGGGATCCACTCACCTGGGTATTATGATGGCGGTATCTACACTATCTGTGATGATTAACCAAAATAAACATATATGTTTGACATACATTTGTCTCGGCTGCTGCTTGGTCACACTGACACTTATATTTGATGATTTTCTGGTCATATCCATGGCCCACCTGTGCTCACGTCCTTGTACGGTGCCAGCTGTCTATCTGCCAGGCGTTTACCACATCACTGGATGTTGCAGGGTCCCATAAACACCTTCCCTTTGAGGTACTATTTTGGCACTGTGCTCATTGTGTTTGTTTGGAATAGTGGTTACAGACATGTGTTATAAGACCATAGGTTGTGGGTTTAATCCCCACATGGTTTTTTTTTAATGTTTCTGTTGGGCTAACATAATCATTAGGAACCTGCTGCTTCATCACCTATGCACACACACTTCCATCTCTTCACTGTACACCAAAGTGTGTCCTCTGTTCTGCCTATCCATCACATATTGGCTGTTACATATGTCTCTTACTTTATGGGGTTTAAATGCCATTGCTGCAGTTCAGCTGGTCTGTGGTAGACCTGTTTGCAGGTTCAATTCTGTCTTGTTGTGTTCCATATTTCCCCCTGCTCCACAGAGCATCCCCTGCCGCCCTTTGGGTTTAGGTTCTTTCCTCTTTTGCATGCTGTCTCCACTGCATAACATTTGATTGTGTGTGTGCATATAGGTATATTTGGGTGTTGTCTCAATTACAGACTGTGATCTGACCTGTACACACCAGATCTGCATGTGCATTTCATTATGGTTACTGTTGGAGGTTTGCCTATCATGGCAGCCAGCAGGCTTCTTGTGTGCTGCCCTGCAGTATTCTTGTATGCAGCCTTTGCTAATGAGCTCACGTTAGTGGTGTGGCCTACCGGTTTGTGCATTGACACTTGTGCTGATGGTCATAGGTTTGATTCCTCTCTGTTCTGTTTCATTTGTTTGCCTGTGCTGCACAGCTACTTTTGATTCCTGTGACAGCCATATCTGTGCAGATCTGTGTTGTTAGCACATTGTACCCTTATCACAGTTGTAAACCATCCTTCTGTCCGTCTATGGGTGTCTGCCAGCTGTATGCCATCCTACCCTGCTCTGCATGCTGCTACCCCACATCCTGCACTGGTACACATTTCTACATTGCAGCTCTCCCTGGTTGCCTCTCCTGTGTGTGTGTGCATGGCACTACTCTCCTCTGTCCTTCTGTCATTGCACTTCTCCTGCCAACTGTACCTCCTCTGGTGGACACGTATCCCCATCCTCTGCCACACACTGTCATTGTTGCACTTTACATTATCATCACCCTGTACATCGGTACAGCTGCCCTCGATATGTTTGTCTGCTTTACCTGCTGCCACATGGCCTACACGCAGATTTGGCTGGTCCATGAGCTCCGTCATCTACTTCCTTCCATCACCTGTTTATTGCCTTTCCTTGGTGCTCTGTGCAGTGTTATGGTTACATCTGTGTTTGAGCCATACATTTCATACTTGTGACCTTGGGGCACCTTTGTGCCTCTGAGCACCGTCTCCTGTATCCCCCTCGCATCCCTGGGGCATCTTTCACGGCACCTTAGGTTTGACCAGCTTATGGGGCACCTTATATGCTGCCTTGGAGGGTGCCAGCCTTTTCTGTCGCCCTCTGGGGCACAGTATGACCTGCCTTGGTGCTTTATGATATGCCTTATGGTGTACCCTAAAAGGTGCATCAGGTTGCGGCACTGGGGTGAGGCTTTTTTGGCTGGCAGTGCAGATTGTTGGGATGTGTCCGGCTCTTCCAAGCAGCAAAATGAGGAAAACCCCACAAGCCCAGAACAAGCAAAATGAGAAACGCCCACTCCTTTTATGGCATTCTGCAAGCCCAGAACGCCCACTCCTTTTATGGCATCCTGCACACTATCGCCGGGCGCACGTTAAGACTGCTTAGTAAACATACCCCTATATAGTACATCTGTCTTAAATTTTCCTTCACTTTTCTTCACCTTTTATATTCCTCGTTGGCTCAGATTTGGATACACTACCTTGAAATGGAAAGTATAATACAATGCTTTGTTATTCACTTTACAGCTAGAGTTCATACACATAAGATCCTATTTACGTGAGATTCATCATAGGGTGCTTCAGTGAGTACAGTCCTGTTGTTTAATCAATGTTTAATAGGCTTTTAAAACATTTTTAAAAGATTCATTTTTTCTGCTTTGTCTTATCCATGGTTGTTATATACCCTCAACATGTCACATCTATATGTCTGCTACTGCCAAGCCAATGTCTCTTTCATAATTTTAATTTCCAATAAGCAATATTTATTTGTTTGCCTCTGCCCAGCGTTCTTTGTTCATATAGTTATATGATTACTGTATTTTCCGGCGTATAAGACGACTTTCTAACCCATGAAAATATGCTCAAAAGTCGGGGGTCGTCTTATACGCCGGTACATGTTTGAGAGGACTTAAAAGTACAGAGAAGCAAAATCCCGCTCTTGACCAGCAGATGGCGATCCGCTCACAAAACTAGTAGCAGTGATCCATAGACATAAGGAAGTCCTGCAACATTATAAGTATTGAGCAGTCAGTAGCACTTATAAAGACCTTCTTCAGGTTTAGCGCTGTGATCAGGAGGCAGAGACAAGATGCGGACTCATACAACAGTGCTCCCCAGACTTGCTGCAGATGCCCAGGAAGAAATTCAGCACAGCCCAGGACTTCCGGCACACTCCACACCCGCCAAAAATGCTTGGAACGCAAAGACGCTTATGCGTTCCAAGAGCACATGGCTATGGCCGCCAGCCCGCTCACACCAGTCAGGGGAGTCCAAGTTTCTTCAAACGTGGATTCTAGCAAGGCTCTCACTTCCTCCCGGTCAGAAGTCGCGCTTCCCGCACGTTGAAAGCAGGGAGAATCGCCAATGTGCAGCTATCTTCACTTTTGCCCCAGGGTCTCCGGGCGATTCGCTATTCGGCAATGAGGCACCGGCGCCTCCGTGCCGATCTCCGGTCCCCCGCCGACTTGCAATCACCTGCCCGCGCTCCCCTGGACTCGTTGGGGAAAGGCGGCACACTCGATCTTCTTTCTGCAGCTGAGAGCTGAAACGCGGCTCCAGGTACAGGGATCAGCGTCAGTCTCACCGGTATTTAAAGCAGCAGCACTCAGGCCGCGAGAAGCAGCTCAGGGCTCAGGATCGCTGAAGAGGGGTAGTCTTATACGGCAAGTATAGGCCAAACCCTATATTTTAACAGGAAAAGTAGGGGGTCGTCTTATACGCCCAGTCGTCTTATATGCCGGAAAATACGGTATATTATTTTTTCCTTTATTACATGATCATATCTATTTATTTATTTATTTATTTACGTAATCATTCATACATGTTGGTTTTAATTATTTATGATATTTATATGTTGGTTTAATTCACTGTATTTTATTTTATTTTATTTGTTTTATAAGCTGCATACCCCCTGAGGAAGGCGTTGCTGAAATGTGTTGGGGTTTATCTAATAAAAGCTCCAGTGACCATCATACGTCTCTTGCTCCTTGTGCTATCAGTGACAATCCTCTACAACATGTTGGACATCAGTGCTTTGAATGCCTTCATTGTTTGGATGTCACTAAATCCAGAATGGCAGTCCAAGTCAAAGCACAGATGTCGTCTATTCCTCTTGGAATTAGGAAAGCAGCTGCTTCAGAGTAATTGCAGCGAGACTTCTTCCAGCATTGAAGAAGCCACTGATGCTGTTTGCAATGTCGAGATCCCAAAGAAAAGGGCAAGGTGTTTCTTGCTGTTGGGGGGCACCTGGGTGTGTGGGGTGGGTTTGCTTGGGCACTGGTGTTGGTTGTGTAGGTGTTATATTTTTTGTCATGCATGTAATACACGTTATTTCATGCTCCCACTGGGCTCTGTGTTTCCCTCTGCCTCAGTCACTGTGGGCATATGTTGCTTTTGCCCCTGTTGCATTGGCACTGCCTGTTCTTTATCATGCACCTTGTACATGTCCCTCCTTTGTGCATAACAGGATGTGCATCTGCATCCTGTGCACCCTGCTACCGCAGGTACACAGGTAGTGTCACCATCATACCTCTCTTTGAGATGCAGTGGGGCACAGAGCAGTATGTCCAGCTCTATGCGGTAACGTTTCTTTCCCTTCTTTTGGTCCCTCCATTTCTGTTATTCCACGTTTTACCAGGTATAACGTAAACATCCATGGATAAACACCTAGACGTACAGGTCCAGACGGAATACGGTTTGGATGTTTTTGTCACCTGGCACACCCATGCTCCTCCCTTCCATGCCCATTTTTCACCACTTCCCGCCCACATCCAGAGATGCATGTACATCTCTTTTGTATGCAGCAACAGTACAGAAACGTAGGCAGGTATGAAACTCTCACCAATTCTTTATTGATCCATACATAATAAGGGAGGCCAGACCCGACACAGGCCATGTTTCGAAAAAATCTTCTTCAGGGGTAGGCTCACCTTACACTAGAACACATTATAAATAATTAAAATACAAGAATAAAAAAACATATTACATAAATGGAAAACTGTAAAAACACGAGAATAAATAAGTTGTATGTATAAAAAACATGCAAATCCTATATTCATAAACCATATGAAAAGTCATATGTTTATATATATATATCATACTGAGACATATAAAGGCATAAATATATTTAAAAATAAATATATTAAAACAAAGCTCCCTCTGGAGGAATAAACAAAGTGTATATAAAAATGATGAAAAGAACTAACAACGTGCAGATACAAACAAAGGTCATTGTGTTTAAATAAAAACAATAAATAAATAAATAACATGTCATAAAAAGCAATACCATAACAGGAATAAAATGAAGAGTGCAAAATAATCAATTCTATTAAACAAGGAGAAAAAACAAGAGAGAATGAGGATCAGAACTAAAACAAAGGCTAAAAAAGCTTATCTGGGAGCAGGAGTGAAAGGGAACTGTTACCTTAGGACCGTAACAGGCATACACCAACAAAATAAATATATCACTGGAAGTAAAGTATGCTTCCTTCACTGTAAATTCAATATAAAAAAACAAATTAGAAAACTGGATACAAAAGATAATTGAAAATCAAAAAATGTTTAAAAAATGTGTTTCACCTTTTAAAACCAAAGTAATCTACTGTTTGAAACACAACAGGGCTAATATAATATTAAGGAGCCAATATGTAAAAACTTGTGTCAAATTGAAAAAATGTGTCAAATTTAAAAGAACCCCCCTAAATACCGGAATCTGGGCATGATTGCTCGCTAACAACACTTGACAATAAGGAAAAAGACGTAAAACAAATATTAATATGCAAAAATAAAGAGCAACCGTTGTGCTCCGAGGTTTTTTATATATCAAAAAAGAGAAGCTGTTGTTATTTAGAACAAAAATATTAGATCAGCAGCTGATTTTTTCAGAAATAAAGAGCCGTCTAGACATCTCCTCAGGGTGCACGTCCCCAGCGTACATGCAAATGCTTATTCGTGGTTCAGAATGACCCTATTTACCACTTTGCTGTAATTACTTAATTCACTTGCTTGAATGAAGTTGAATCATTCACTATTCTTGATTCACCCTCTTTTTTCCTTTAATCAAACAAACTTGCTTTGACTTAGACAAGACTGCATACTTTCACCCTACCTGTTTAATTTATATGCAGAAAAAATCATCAGAGAAGCAGGACTGTATGAAGACAACCAAGGTGTGAAGATTGGTGGAAGACTCATCAACAACCTTCATTGTGCTGATGATACCATATTACTGGCTGAAAGTGAAGACAATTTGAAACATTTGCTTCTCAAGCTCAAGGAATGTATTCTTAAATTGGGTCTGTACCTTAAAGTTAAGAAGATAAAGATCCTAACAACTGGCAAAATCAATAAGTTCATCATTGATGGAGAAGAAATTGAAATAGTTGACAGCTTTAACTTACTTGGATCAACAATCAATAAAGAAAGTACTCACAATCAAGAAATCTGACAACATATTGTTCTTGGTAGAATGGCTATGAAGGACCTAGACAAGATCCTCAAGAGCAGAGATGTCTCTCTCCATACAAGATTCGACTTGTCCAGGCCATGGTCTTTTCAATAACATCATATGGATGCGAAAGTTGGACAATGAAAAAGATAGACAGGAAGAAAATTATTGTGCTGGTGATGAATACTGTGTATACCATAGATTGCCCGAAGAACAAACTAGTCAGTACTAGAGGAGATCAAACTAAGCTTTCCTTAGAAGCTCAGATGACAAGACTTCAACTTTCATATTTTGGACATATCATGCGAAGAGAGAGATCATTGGAGAAAGACATAATGCTTGGCAAGGTAGAAGGTCACCATAAAAGAGGAAGGCTGGCAATGAGATGGATCAATATAATAACAGCAGCTATGGATACCACTCTATCAAGCATGAGCCGCTTGGCTGAGGACCGAACAAAGTTTAGGTCAACTATCTAGAGGGTCGCCAAACTCAAAATCTTCAATTTCTGCCTTCAGCCTTAGCTGATATGGTGCATGGGTCTCTATTTGCTTCATCTAAGTCTCCAGCCTTTCAATTAAGATATGACAGTGACCATTCATTCTCCTTCAGAGGCACTTCTCTCTGGTGAAGTGACTCCAAGCTTTACTTTGGAATCATCTTGCTTTAGTTCTTCTGTCTGGGAGTGCTTCCCTTGTTGGGGAACAGCTCCTTTTCTATCTGACCACAGTGTTATGGCCAATGCATGGATATCAACTTCATATATAAAAGGGACCATGGGGAGATTACAGGGTTCCCCCTGGTCCCTGTCCTGGGACTCATCTTACGCTTTAACGTGTTCTTTGTGCACAGACATTTGTTCCTCTATTCTAAAAACCTGATTATGTAATTCTTTCGAAGCAGACACCTCTATCTGCTGTCTCTTTTCTGCAACTTTAGCTTGCCACCAACTAAATACAAGATTTTCATTACTGGCACAAGACCGCTCAAGATCGCATACTGTAACCACCTCAGTTTATCCTCTTGGAAAGTTCCATCAAGCAGGAACTACAAACTAGGGTTACTGGCAGTCATGAAGTTCTGTTTTCATATAACTCTTTTAAAACACTATCACCAAATCTACAACACATCTCATAGTTAGGGCTACCTTTCTTCTACACAATTTCTGCAGCTCTTCATTTCACTCATCTATCACATGAACTTTCTGCCTCTTACAAACGAGATTACCCATAATAATCTACTCACACGTAACCTGCATTCTACTGTTTCCAACTGCTGAAGGATGCCGTGATCGTCACGGCACAACTGAAAGAATACCTGTGATCTGGTCACAAAACCTCGGCTCTTTTGGACTCCTCTGGTCCCTCAAACAGCGAGAAATAAGCAGAAAGAAACACAGGACACAAATACCCAAACACAAATTTCCTTTTTCTCTGAGCCCAAAGGGAAGCCAATGGAAGGTCTGTGGACACAGCACAGTACCACATCTATTAGATTCAAGGTTCTTCCTTATAGAGACTCTTTTTATTATAGTAAAATGAGGAAGTAACTACATCATTAATCATAAACATGAAATAACACAAGGTGTCACTAGAATTCTTTTAAAAAGTAAGAGCTGATTACAATGTATTGGATAAAATGTACTTGTTTATAACAAAATTATTTATTACTGCAGAATTGCAGAAATTTATTTATTTTATTTATTTATTTACATTCTCTTATATACCACGCTATTCTGCATCAGTGCGGTTTATATTGAACAAACTGAAATTACATTGAACAGGGCATTATAACTTGGAGATAACTATTTTACAGGGAACATGGGCTATGGGCCAGCAGTGACCTATAGTTGACTATACAGTGAACTATGGTTGTACAGCTCATAGCCTATGTTTACTCTTTATGCTTGAGATAACAATATTCTTAAGCTATTTTAGAACAGTTGCACAGCTCTCATGATCATGATATCTTATTCTATTTAAAAGAAGTAGGTGAAAAGATAAACTTGTGAGTGATGGTCATTGTTAACAAAATTCATCTATCAGTGCATTTTAGAGATTTGTATCAAGAAATTCATCTATCTTCAATTACATATTGGGAATTTTTGTATCTGTCCATTCCTACAGAAGGTTAGAAGTTTTTTTCGAGAGTTGGGTATGCATAACGTACTCCATCTCTATCTCAGATGCTTTGTCCTCCATTGGTTTGCTAAAGAGTTGTTCTCCGAGGCAGGAGACATTGAGAGGTTTCTCTTGCACCCACTGCTCAAGATCTGATGATTGAAGCCAAGCTTGGTACCAAGCACTTATGCCCACGACTGCCAGCCTCGCACAAGACTCTAAGCCATCATAGGTGGCTCGGGACAAGTATTTGGTGCAGTCCGAGACAGACTTCAAGAGATCTGAAAACAGCGGAAGTGCTTCCCATCAAGGCCAGCCGCAAAGCCTCTGAGTTCCTTAATCAAATCCCTGAGGAACATGCCAATGTAGAGTTTGCATATTTGGATCCGGCATGCTAACATCGAGCCCTGGTAGGACTTCTGCCTGAGGGCATCAAGGGCGCGGGACTCTGCCTGGGGGCTTCAAAGAATGTGACTTCAGGCTCTTTTGCTGGTGCATGACTGACTTGATCACCATAGAGGTGTGTGGGAGTTGTGCGTTACCAAAATCCGGCCATGCTGGACCCAGTACATCGTGTCCAGCCTATGGCTGATGATGGGTACTGACACAGGAGTCTCCCACATCCAAAGGAGGAGTCAGTTGAGGATAGATGGAACGGGAACCATCAAGGTCTCCTTCGGTGGTGCCTCGTATTAGAGAATTTCAAGTTCCTCCACATGAAGATCCTCTTCAGATTCTGTCATGAGAGTGCCCTGGCCATGTCCCTCACAAACGTGAGGAAGGAGGTGCACTCAGGTGAGGCTTGGTGCTTGGCGGCCTGAGGGGGTGGATCTGAGGGAAGGTCTCGGTGCATTTGAGACTCCGGGATTGTCTCGATGTTGGACTCCCAGTTGGAGTAGTCCAAGGAGGACTCAAGACCCGTTGCTGCAGGGAGGCTGGCAGCTCGGTTTGGGGTGTCTTGAGGCAGGGGCATGCCTGGAGCCAGAGGCACTCACCTGCAAAGATCACGCTCCCGAGGAACGGGAGCAAGATGAGATCCTTCCAAGGATCTGACCAAGGCATCTGGCTCTCGGTGATCAATTTAACGGCCCGGGGAATCCTCAAGGCCTAGGTCCCTGCAGTATCCACAGGGCCAGCCAGTACTCACTGTGAGGCAATGAATGCTGTAACGCTGCATTCCAAGGCCAGCATACGAGCTTCCCACTCAGGGGTAGCACCACCGGTGTGACCGGGTCAGGTGTCAGAGGAGAGGTGGTACTCGACGGGATGGCTCTCGGGTCATTGAGGTCCATCTCCAGAAGCCACAACATCCATCCTGGGCGCCTTTCAAGGAACTCCCACTCCAACTCCTCGGGTTCTCACCGGAGGCTGAGGGACCTTTCATGGGATTTTCTGTTTGTCCGCCTCTCTGAAAGAGGTCCTCGAGGTCGTCTTCTTCTTATGCTCTCGCTCTGGGAACCTTGTTCAAAGTACCTGCAAGCCCGCTGAGAGGGTGCGGCAGCCTTGCGCGATTCCGAAGAGCAGTACGAGGCCTTCGAGCGTGAGGCTACTAGGTATACTGGGGTTGAGTCTGCCTGGTGAAAGATGTTGTCCTGCTTTATCTGACGGCTCTGAATGCTTTTGCGGACATTTTCTTGCACAAGGGCATTCCTCTGGGTTATGGTCAGTGCCCAGACACCAGAGGCAACAATCGTGAGCGTTGGTGAGAGACATGTTTTTAGAGCACCGATCACATTTTTTGAAACCGGTGGCCATTGGGGTGAAGGGGACCTCAGCGAGGTCGAAGACCCTCGACGCGGCCAGTGGTTGAAAAAGGTGCGAAGTGCTGAAAAATAAAAACTAAGTAAAATTAAAACAAAAGAGAAAAATCAGAGGCCTGGTGCTGTAGCAGTAGGTCTCAAGGCGGGAAGAGAGCTGGCACAAGCCATAAAGTACAAAAAAGTAAGGTTATAAAACTTTTTTTCCGGGGGAGACGAGATGTACATCTATAGGGCTCCACGGAAAAAGGGAGACTGAGCAAGATGGCACCCATGGGCGGGTAGGGGACCACGTATGTGTGTTGGCATCTCCCAAAGGCTTTTTTTGAAAGCTGGGGAGATGTTTCCGTGAGGGCTCCATTGACGCCGTCACCCATATGTGAGGAATGATGTCCTGCTTGTTCCTGGAGAACCTATATTCTACTAAGGACTAAGTCCAAAACAGTTTCCCCTCATTGGTTCATGAACCAGCTGCTTGCTCTAAGAAGCCTTTCTCTATTTTGTGCTAAAGGGAGATCTATTATCCAAGTGTCCAAGGGTGCCCTAGAGAGGGAAGAGATGGAACAACTAATAGTTCCCTGACCCTATCATCAGCAAGTGTTATCGTTGGCCCATAGCCATTTAATAGGGGGACACTTATGGGTGCAGAAAACACTAGAGCGTATTTTGGCCCTATTTTTCTGGCCTGGGGTCCATAAACAGGTGCAGTTATATTGCCAGTCATGCCTTACCTGCTAACTTCATAACCCCACCAGAGTCCAATCTGACCCTCTAGTGCCTAAGCTTATCATTGAAACCTCATTTGAAAGAGTGGCCATGGATCTGGTAGGACCTTGAAGCAAACCACTAGAGGCAACACGTATATTTTAGTCATACTGGACCATGCTATCCGATATTCGGAGGCCATTTCTTGAAGGAATATGAAGACTTCTATGATCGCAAATGCCCTCTGGGAAGTATTCTTATGGGTGGGATTACCCAATGAGATCCTCATGGACCAAGGAACACCCTTTGTATCCAAGGTGATAAAGCAAGTGTGTGCCTTGGTGAAGGTCAAGATGCTGCAAATATCAGTATATCACCCACAGATGGATGGCCTCATTGAGAAATTCAATAAAACTCTGAAATAGATTTTTAAAACGTTCATGCAGGAGGACGAGAAGAATTAGAACATTCTCCTACACTATTTGATCTTTGCCATCCATGAGATACCTCAACGTTCCACGGTGTTTTCGCCTTTTGAGTTGCTCTTCGGAAGATGGCCAAGAGGCAGATGTAGAAAGGGAAACCTGGGAAGAATAACTCTGTACCAGGTGTAATTTGGAGCAGTACATTATACAAATGCAAGACTGGCTGAGGAAAGCTGGAGAGGTGGCCAAATCAATCTGGAAAAAACCCAAGCCGAGCAGGCCAGGGATTACAATCAGATAGTCATACACCACACCTTCTAACCAGGAGGCAGAGTTTTAGACATGCATAATTGTAAAAATGTATTATAGTTCAATGTTATAATGTTTATCTGTTAGCTCACTAACTATAACTATATTATAATATAATTATTAGATGGTTCTATATAAAGCCCTATTGGCCATTTTTATTCTCATGTAAACCGCTTAGACTTGGAGATACAGCGGTAAAGAAAAACTGCTAAATAAATAAATAGTCTTGCTGCCCTCAATTGAGAGCAAGTTACTCTGTAAATGGCAGGGGCCCTATGAAGTGGAAGAGAAAGTGGGGCCTGTTAACTACAAGTTTGCCCAGCCAGATAAATGAAAGAAAGCCAAAATTTACCATATTAAGCTATTGGAAAAGTGGCTTCCAATGATGGCTTTGTGGAGGTAAAGGGAGATGGTTTTGGGATTGAAATTTCAGCTCCATCGGATTCAGACCAGTTCTCTGCTGCCCAGAGATTTAGAAGGTTTGATCCACTGGAACCTAAAGGTGTACTCCACCTGCATGGGACTAACCCACCTCACTTGTCATGATATCATTACTGACCATAGAGTGGTTATCTTGCAATGACCCTACAAGATTCTGGAGGCCAGGCCATAGGCCGTCACCAAAGAGCTGGAAGAGATGCTTAACTTGGATGTTATAGAAGAGTCTATGAGTGACTGGTTGTCCCCCATCATCTTGGTTCCTAAACCCAGCAGAAGCATCAGATTCGCCACTGACTTCCAGAGGGTCAATACAGCTTCTAAACTGGAAGCGTATCCCATACCCAGAGTAGATGAGCTAATCAAGCAACTCAGTGGAGCATGCTTTATATCAATCTTGGATCTGACAAAGGGATATTGGCAGTACCCTTGACTCCGGCTGCCAAGGAGAAGACTACTTTTCGACACCACAAGATCTGTTGCAGTTTACAGTACTACTCTTTGGATTTCATGGGCTCCCACCATGTTTCAACCCCTAGTTGACTGCCTACTGAGAGCACACAAGGAATATGCGGCTGCAAACTTTGAGAACATCATCTACGGCAGAGACTGGACCACCCATCTAACCCAAGTACAAGCTGTGTTGACCAACCTGAAGAAGGCCGGGCTGGCCCCAAGAAATGTTTTCTGGGATTGGGAAGTTCAATATCTGGGATATTTAATAGGAAATAGGCAGATATGACCTCATCTACAGAAGGTGGATGCCACTACCCAGGTCCCCACCTCGAAATCGAAGAAATAGATTTGTACCTCCCTTGGATTGATCAGCTATTACCGACGATTCATCCCTAATTTTCCAGATGTGGCAGAGCTGTTAACCAATCTTCTCGTGAAGAGTGGTCCCAAACAGATTCCATGGTCACTGGACCTAGACCTGGCCTGGCCTTCCAGTGCCTCAAGAAGGCTGTGTGCTGTAAACCCGTCTGATTAGCCCTGATTTCTCTCTACTATTTATTGTGCAAACTAATGCCTCAGAGGTAGGCCTAGGAGCCATTCTGGCCCAGGGTTTCAGAAATGAAGAACATCCTGTGGCATTTATCAGCAGAAAGCTGCTTCCTCAGGAACAGCATTATGCGCTGATGAAGAAGGAAACCATGGCTGTCAAGTGAACGCTTGAGACCTTCAAATACTACCTGCTCGGCCATCCGTTTATGCTGGTAATGGACGACCAATCTAAGTGGCTGGCTCAACTTGTGGAGTCCAATGACTGTATTGTGCGGTGGCTTATGAGCCTCCAACCCTACCAGTTTTGAGCCCACCACAGGGCTAGTCGGACTCACCTGAATGCAGACTTCCTTTCCCAGGTGAGGGTCCCAGATGAGGAAGGCACTCAATGGACATGATTGAGCTGAGGGGGAGGGTGTGCAATGGGGTCTATAGAATGTTACCTATCCCCCTCCAAAGGGAGTATCAATAGTACCCTTTAAGACAGTCTGCAGCCCAGAGTTCAGGGTTGGGAGGGCGTGGCTCACAGGGAGAGGTTAAGAACCCAGCAAACTGCAGGAGGGAGAGAGGCCCATGGAGCCAGAGGTCCTTCCAAGGCAAGCCGTGCAAAGGAGTTCTGATTTAGGAATGTTAACTGGGGTTGGAGGAAGGGATAGGAGAACCAGCTTGTGGAGGTTTAACAAGCTGGGACAGAAGTACATCTAATTTTGTTTTCCCTAAACTGCTGTCTGTTCTGGATTTTGCTTTGTGGAGATATAGCAAGCTGGAAAAGAATAAAAACTGCTTTTGTTTTCCCCGAACTGCTGTCTGGCCTGTGTTTTAAAGAAAACCCCTTTCCACCACACAACCACAAAGCCCTTCTGTGTTCTTATCATCTAGCTCCATTTTTTCTTATTGGATTCTCCTCTTTTAGGGCTAGTTAGTAAGTACTGAAGTTGATAGTGGGATAGCTGCCACTTAAAGACATTAGGTACCTTACCCAAATATCTTCAAATGTATTTTCAAAAAGCGTAGTTACTCACCTGTAACAGATGTTCTCTGGGGACAGCAGGAATCAGTCCTCACATATGGGTGACGTTGATGCCGACGGAGCCATCATGAAAGCATCTCCCCAGCTTTCAGCCTTTGGGAGGTGCCACCTCGCATGTGTGTTTCCCTTCCCACCCAAGGGTGCCATCTTGCTCAGATGATATAGCTAAAGATGGTAAAAGCAAAGGGTAGTAAGGAGCAACTCCAAGGGGAGGAGGGAGGACTAATTCCTGCAGTCTCCAGAGAACACCTGTTACAGATGAGTAACTACGCTTTCTCCGGGAACAAGCAGGAAGTCAGTCCTCACATATGGGACTCCCTAACTACAGGCCACCAAAAGCCCATAGAAAAGACCATGGTCGCCCTCAGGGGGAGCCATGAGCAGCAGCAATTGAGTACACAGATACAGACTACAGTAGTACCTGTGTGTCCGATGGGAACCAACGCTCCGGTAGTCTGAATACAGAAGGGTTGGAGATAGGAGTTGCCTAAACCCCAAAAAGATTACGGAGCATGGCCTGGCTGAAGGCGCTGTCCCGTTGGGATTCCCTTTCTAGGCAGTAATGAGCTGCAAAGGTATGGACTGAAGACCAGGTGGCAGCCCAGCAGATGTCCAGCAATGGGGCAGAGCACAGGTTTTCCACAGAAACCGCCAAGGCCCTGACACTGAGCCGTGACCTGGCCATCCAGCGTGAGCCCAGCCTGTTCATAGGTTAGAGCAATGCAGTATGCCACCCAGGTAGACAGTGTCCGTTTGGTCACCGCTTCTACAGCCGATGGGGGTCATAAGAAACAAAAAGCCAAGAAGCTTTCCGGTGGCCCTGGGTCTGCTGAATGTAGAAAGGGCCTTCTTACAATCCAAGGTGTGAAAGACAGTCTCTGACCTGCTGGAATGAGACCTTGGCAAGAAGGTAGGTAACACCACCTCCTCCTGGTTGAGGTGGAAAGGAGATACCACCTTTGGAAGAACTTGGGGTGTGTACATAGCATGATCCTGTTCTTATAGAATCTGGTATACAGTACCTCTGCCACCAGGGCTTGGAACTCGCTGATCCTGCGAGTGGAGTAAGTGCTACCAGGAACACAAACTTCCATGAGAAGTACCACAGGTGATAGGTAGATAGATGCTCAAATGGTGGGTGAGTGTGCTGCGCCAATACTCCATTGAGATCCCATTTCAGAGGGCAGACGGGGGTTTGGACAACAGGGGTCCTCTCAAGAAGTGGGTCACCAGTGGCTGGACCGAAAGGGGCTTGGTGATGCACCGCCAGGGCACTGAGGTGCGCTCTGTGATAGGGCTGAAGCTAGTGAAGCTGTGAATTTGGAAAAAAACGCTGTGTTTCACAAAGCAGATGACTTGCAGGAGCTGCAATTGCATAGCAACACAGCTAGAGGGAGCAGGCATGAACCTGCAGAGGCTGATCGAACATACCCAAGTACTGATTATGCAGGGACTAATCAGATGCACCTGAAGAGCAGGCCAGGAAACACAAGAGGAGAACGGCTTTATAAGAAGAGAGCTGCAGCCAGACTAGAGAGGGGAGAAAGAGGAGAAGAAGCCAGGATCCAAGAGAGAGAGACTCCAGGAGAGGCCAGGATCCAAGAGAGAGAGACTCCATGCCTAGAGGGAGACCTGAGCTCACCAGAAGGATTGAGAAAGGAACTTAAAGGTCCTGGAAAGGAAAGGTCCAGACAGTGGAATCCCCCATACTGAAAATCAGAGAGTCCTGGATTCGTTACCTGGCCGTCCCAAGCTTCAGGGACGACAAGCAGTGCCCAGGAGACTCACAGAAACAGTCTGTAAAGGAGACCGCATCCAAGGAAGGGTACCTGGTAAGGAAAATACCAGCAGCACCGACTTCAGGAAGCCAAGGTACAGTGGTACTTTAATTCTAAAAAGAGACTTAGCTCCTAGAAGGGCTTTTGAATCAGATAACCATTTGGAGAGGAATGAAAGAAGGCAGGAGTTCTGGAAGTCACGCCATAGAGGCCTAAGAACAAGCCATGCTTCCTACTTGAAAAACCTTGAACAGCCCAGCTGGAGGATAGGTGAAGGAAATACTCATTTGCACACTATAGCAGCCAGGGAGAGCTCAAATACAGGAGAAAGCACAGATGAGCTGGAACCCATGCAAGTGGAGCCTGGGGATTTAGAAGCATTGTCACAGGAGGAATTAATGGACTGCTCTATTTGTGTTGTGGGAAGCCTTGAGTCACTCCCAGAGCTATAGTTTACCAGAACATGCACTAACAATGATTTTGCTTACATTGAGCTAAAGGAGAGCTGGTTTATTTGTTTCACTCTGAAGTTTAGAAAACCCTTTATATTCTACAAGGAACTGTGAAGCCTGTAACAGTTTTACTTGTTTAATAACACTTTGGCACAAACCTGAAAATAAGGAAAACTTTACTTTTGTTACTTAGCGAACCTCAGTGCTAAAAGGGAAATAAAAGCTTTTTGTTTACCCTCTACTTGGCATCTACAACTCATTTCTATAAGGAGAAAGGACTACAAGGACCAAGGTGCATCTGGCCCAAAAGAGTCCTTTACTTCTACAATTGATTTAAATGCACAACCTGCCCCTGCAGCCACCGGCCACCAGGGGGGGGGGGGGGTGGTGACAGCTCTCATAGAGTTTGACTTGAGCCCAGATTGCAAAAGATGAAGATGGTACCGGGTTCACCCGCTGCTCCGTGCACCAGACCAAGAACCTGCGCCATTGAAAGGCATAAGCTCTCCTGGTGGAGGTCTTACAGGAGGCCAGGAGGACCTATTCCACTTCTCCCGAGAGGCTGAAAGGGGCTAAGGTCACCCTTTCAGCAGCCACGCCATCAATGATATGGGCCCCAGGGTGGATGCATGAGAGAGCCCTCCTCCTGAGACAAGAACCCTGGGGAGTTCCCCAGAAGGATTGTAGTCTCCACTGACAACTGAGGAGTAGCAGAAACCAATGTTGGCCACCATGGAGCCACCAGAATCAGCGACACCTTGTCACGAAGAGCCTTGAAGAGTGATTTGAAAACAAGCAGAGTGGGTGAGAAGGCATACATGAGGCTGTCTGACCATGAGATGAGGAACGCATCTGCCGCTACCTGGGATGGGTGGGGCTGCCAGGAATGGAAGCGAGACAACTGGTAGTTCTCCAGACTGGCAAAGAGGTCCAGCCATGGGCCCCCCCCCATGAGCCAAAAGAGCCAAGTGGCTACTCTAGGGTCCAGCTGCCAATCGTGTGGCTGGAGGACCCTGCTCAGTCTGTCCGCCAGAGCATTGTCCTGGCCTGGTAGGTATACTACCTGCAGGAGTATTCCCTGTTGAACTGCACTAGAGCAGAGTGTCGTCACTTCGCGGCAGAGGGCATGAGACCCTGTGCCCCCCTGATTGTTCTCATAGAACATTGCCACCTGATTGCATGTTTGGATCAGCACCAGCTGGTGTCTCAGGCTGTGACAAAATGCTCAGAGGGCCAGATATATTGGTTGAAGCTCCAGGAGGTTGAGCTGCTGGTTGCCCTCAGCTTGAGACCAGCTGCCCTGGGTGCTGAGTTCTTCGCAGTGGGCTCCCCATCCCAGCAGGGAGGCGTCCAAAGTGAGAACCATTAGAGGGCTTGGGGTTTGGAAGGGCATCCCCGCCTGCAGGTGTTGTGGATTTTACCACCAAGTCAGAATTTCCGCCAGCTGGTGGGTCACTAAAACTCTGTCTTGGAGACGGCCTGTGGCCTGTGTCCACTGGTCCCAAATGCACCACTGAGTGGCCCTCGTGCAAACAAGTGTCCGGGGTGACATGGACCGTTGAGGCCATGTGCCCGAGTAAACACAGTAGAAACCAAGCTGACACAAAGGGACAGTGTTGCACATCTCCAGCCAGTGCCTTGAGATGGTCTGCCCGGTCCAGGGGAAGGAAGGCATTTGCCTGAAAGGTTTCCAGCCTTGCTCCTATGAACTCCAGACAATGCATCAGGAGGAGGTGGGATTTGGGGTAGTTTATCACGAATCTCAGATGTTGCAGGACCTCTGTGGTCATGCCTCCTTTTATGAGCCAGTCATCGAGGTACAGGAAGACAAATACCCCCTAGAGATGGAGGAAGGTGGCTACTACTACCAGGCATTTGGTGAAGACCCTGGGGTGGAAGCCAGGCCAAAGGGTAGTACCCTATACTGGTAGTGACCATCCCCTGCCATGAAGCAAAGGTACTGCCTGTGGCTGGGGTGAATAAGGATGTGGGTATAGACATCCTTCAGATCCAAGGAGCATAGTCAATCTCCTTGCTGGAGGTAAGGCAGCAATGTTCCAAGGGGGAGCATCTTGAACTTCTCCCTCACCATGAACTTGTTCAGGTTGTGCAGGTCCAGGATGGGCCTTAGGCCCCTTGTTTCTTTTTGGCATGAGGAAATACCTGGAGTAGAACCCCTTGCCCCTGAGATGATGGGCTACTGGTTCTACCATTTTGTCCTCGAGAAGGCCTGCGAGTTCCTTCAATAAGAGGTCCCAATGAAAGGGAAACCTGGGGGGCGGCTCTCCCGGGAAGAAAGGAGGAGGTGTCTGAGATAGGTGGAGGAGTTAGCCCTCCCTGACCACCTGGAGTGTCCAGGAATCGGTGGTGATGGTTGGCCACCTCTTGACATACAGGATTAGACGTCCTTCTGTGGGCTGCTGTACTCCTTGGGGTAGAGAGGTTATGCTCAAGGAGTCAAAAGCTCCCCCCTGGCCGGGCCAGAGCCGGAGCCCAGGGTTTGGGAGGCTTCTGCTTACAAGGGCCTTGCCCATGTCCTTTAGCCTACTGACCCTGCTGGGTAGCTGGGGAACTGGAGAGGCCTGAAAATGTGGGCAGTTTTTGTAAGCAGCCCCTTTCCTCGGGTAAAAGGGCTTTTTACCCGAGCCCTTCCTTCGGGGAGGGGCAGTGGTCTTCTTCGAGAGCCTGGTCCTCGTCATGAATCTGGACTCCAACTCGGTGGACTTTTCATTCATGGGTTTGCCAAAGAGGTTCTCCCCTTGGCATGGGGACATAGACCAATTTGTCCTGAACCCATTGCTCGAGGAATTCACAGACGGCCTTGGACAGGTTCCTGAACCACTGCAGGGGTTCCTCAGAGAGCCCAGCTAAGAACCAGATGAGTTCATTCGCCAGTTCTCTCAGGTACATGCCCATGTACAACTGATAGGCCTAGATCCAGGCAACGAGCATCGAGTTCTGGTAGCACTTTCTGCCAAAGGCATCCAAAGTGCAGACCTCCCTACCAGGGGGCACCAAGGAGTGCATCTTCTGATTCTTTAGCTGACACATGGCCGACTCCACCACCATATAGTTGTGCGGCAGCTTTGACTTCTGGAAGCCTGGGCTCCGATGGACTCAATACATCGAGTCGAGTTGCTAGCTCACCACCGGCACTGATGCCGGTGTCTCCCACATGTAGAGCATTAGCCATTCCAGGATGGGTGGAATGGGTACTGTGAGTAATTCCCTCGGCGGGGCCTCATACTGGAGGATTTTTAATTCCTCCGTCCGAGGGTCCACCTCCGATTCCATCGGGAAAGCAAGAGCTTTTGACATATCCAGCATGAAGTCGAGGAATGACATATTCTCGGGTGGGGAGAGACACCAGGGCTCCGAGGATAGCGAGTACCAGGGGATATTGTGGTGGCATCAGATGTTTGGGGACTCCTCGTCCTCGGTCTCCCACTCTGAGTCGTCTGAGAAAGACTCAAGAGAAGGGCAGTTCATGGACTCAGGGCTGGAGCCCTAATCGCATCCCATGGAGGCCTCATGGCTGGTACCATGAGCGCTAGCCGGGGAACATCTCAGTCCCGTCGAGCAGGACCTGGAGCAAAACCTAGGCCGAGGATTGACTCGGGGCCATATGGTCTCGAGGATCGGCTTGGCCTCCAGGGAAGTCTTCAATGTCAAGGGCCTGGTGATCTGGGCAGAGGAACCAGTAGTACCAGACAGCAACGCCCACTGCTGGTCCATGATGGCAGTCAGACCATGCTCCAGGACCGCCATTCTGGATTCAAATCCAGAAGGCTCCACAGCCGTCGGTGCGGGCACCAAGAAACTCGGGCCTGGTGCCAGTTCTCCCGAAGGGGAGTCCTCAACAAGGATAGACTCTGGCAACTGAGACCGATCTGCAGTTGACTCCTTCCGGGCGATCTTGGTAGACTGCTCCCGCTCCAATTCCTCCAACAGCTGTCGTGGACTGCGAGACCTGGCCTGGGGCGTACCCAGCCTGTTGGAGCCATCCAGAGATGCTGCCTTCAAGGATTTCTTCTTCTTGTGTTCTCTCGAGGGAGACCCCTTTCTGAAAAGCCATATTTGAGGACTGACTTCCTTCTTGTTCCCAGACAAACACCTCAAATAATATCTCCACTTAATTCACAAGATAATTACCAGTACTGAGCTTAACTCAAAACTTCAAGGAAAAAAGCGAAAAGGGAACCTCAGTGGCCACACATGATACTAATACTGCTATTTACTAAGCAAGTCACATTTTGTCACTTAACATCCATCACTGAGTCCACAAAATGTATTTTCTATTCTTCTTTCTTAATTGTTCTTTAATTTTCTTTTCTTTAAAAGAAGGACTACAAAAAGGGATTGCTACTTCTGGAGAGAGATCTGCAATTGTAAGTATTTACTTCTGGGAATTTTTCTAAACCTTGGTGAAAAAGGAATTCTTTAGATTAAAGTTGATTAATCTGTGAATCCAGTATTTTTGTTAAATCACTCAGGGACTAGTATCAGCAAAGAGCTTTTAGTTAAATTTAAAACTCAGCAGTAGCTTTCAGTTTAAGTTTAAAACCCAGCAGAGAGCTTCTAGTTTAAATTTAATATTCAGTTAGAACCTAGAAGCAGCAAAGAGCTTTCAGTTTAAATTTAAAACACAGCAAAGAGCTTTCTGGTTAAATTTAGAACCCAAGTCTCCCTCAATCCAAGCAAGGGCTGTGTGAATCACCCAGGAAATTGGTCACAGATTATCTTAGAAGCACAGAACAGGGTAATATATAGCAGCCAGTTTTTAATATGTCTTCTTTCCCTCCTTCCCTCCCTCCCTCTCTGATGCTCACCCACCCCTGGGATAATCGTAGCTTTATAGGTGTTTAAATTTCTTAAAGGTAAGGAAGTGCCATATTCAATCTCAGGTGCAGCTGTTTATCCTCATCAGGCATACATTAAGGACCTGAGATTAATTAAGCTTCAGGTGAACAAAGTACATTAAACATATTAGGTATAGTTTTATTAGTATAAGTATCCCCAGCAACCCTTAGTAAGTAAAGAACTTAAATACCTAAGCACAACCTAAACTAAAATGCAGACAGCAGTCCAGCAGTGAGAAGGGGGGTTTCCAGTCTTTTGCACTGAGTGTCACATGTATGATTTTCTCCCAATTGGTGAGGGGTCTTGCGTGTGCACTAGGTGCAAGGAGCTCTTTGCTCTCAGGGAATGAGTCCAATCTCTGGAGGCTAGAGTAGCAGACTTGGAGGACATAAGGAAGATAGAGAGGTACATAGACAAGACCTACAGGAATATAGTCCTGAAGTCCTACCTCTAGTCTGGCAGCATCCCTGTTGCCATTGAGGAGAGAGGAGACATGGCAGGACAGCATCAACCTGGTGCAGCAGGAAGTTATCCTGTAGCTAAGACCTGTCCTCCAGGTGATGTAAAACCTTCTCACACCAAGGAGGTTTCTCCAGGGCCATGTGCCCATGAGGGAGGGATTAGGACAGCTGTTATAGTTGATGATTCGATCATTAGGCATGTAGCTAGCTGGGTGGCATGAGGATCACCTGGTAACATGCCTGCCACCTAGATAAAGTCTTAGATAGTGCTGGGGACAAGTCTGCTGTCTTGGTACATGTTGGTACCAATGACATAGGAAAGTGTGGTAGGGAGGTTCTGGAGGCTAAATTTAGGCATTTAGGTAGGAAGTTGAAATCCAGAACTTCCAGGGTAGCATTCTCCAAAATGCTTCCTGTTCCATGCGCAGGACCCAAAAGGCAGGCAGAGCTCTGGAGTCTCAATGCGTGGATGAGACAATGGTGCAAGGATGAGGGTTTTAGATTTGTTAGGAAATGGGGAACATTCTGGGGGAAGGAGGGGCTCTTCCGAAGGGATGGGCTCCACTTTCACCGGGACGGAACCAGGCTTCTGGCATTAACTTTTAAAAAGGTGATAGAACAGCTTTTAAACTAGATAATAAGTGAAAGCCAACAGTCACCCAAGAGTGCATGGTTCACAACAGTGTATACTTGAAGGATACTAGCAAAAGATTGCAGTTGGGGCATATCAGCAGAGAGGTTCCAATAAAGACAAAGTAGCCCAAATGCCCTTGAGCCCAGAGCAGACAGAGCTTAAAGATTCCAAATTACCCCAACATACCGATAGCCAGATTAATATGAATAAAATACAGCCTCTAAAAAGCTTTTATCCAAATGCTAGAAGTCTAAAAAATAAGATAGGAGACTTAGAATAAATAGCACCAAATGAGAGGTTAGATATGATTGGTAACTCGGAGGCATGGTGGAAGGAGGACAACCAGTAGGACACTGTGATACCTGGGTACAAACTATATCGTAATGATAGAGCAAATCAAATTGGTGGAGGGTTCCACTCTATGTTAGCGAGGGCATTGAGTCACAAAGGATTAAAGTCTTTCAGGAAACAAAATACACTGTAGAATCTCTATGGACTGAGATTCCATGTAAAAAGGGCAAGGGGAAGGCAATGGCAGTGGGGGTGTACTATCGACCGCCTGGCCAGAATGAACAAATGGATGATGAAATGCTCAAGGGATTCAGAGAAGCTAAGAAAAGTTACAACTCAGTAATAATAATGAGTGATTTCAATTACCTGGGTATTGACTGGGTCAGTGTCACGCAGGACATGCTAGGGAGATAAAGTTTCTAGATTAAATAAATGACTGCTTTTGGAGCAGCAGGCTCATGAACCAACCAGAGGGGAAGCTATTTTGGACCTAGTCCTTAGTGGAACACCAGATCTGGTGCAAGAAATAAGGGTGTAGGGTCATTTGGCAATAGTGATCATAGCATGATCGTGTTTCATTTACTTAATAGAGAAGGGAAGGAAAGGAAATCCACAGTACTACCTTTTAACTTTCAAAAGGGAGACTATGATAAAATGAGGAAAATAGTTAAGAAAAAACTGAAAGGAGCAGTTGCAAAGGTTAAAGACTTACATCAAGCTTGGATGTTGTTTAAAAATACTATCTTGGAAACCCAGATCAACTGTATTCCACGCTTTAAGAAAAGTAGAAGGAAGTCAAAAAAACTGCCAGCATGGTTTAAAGGTGAGGTCAGAAAGGCTGTTGCCAAAAAAGCATATTTCAGCAAATGAAAAAAGGAGCTAAATTATGAAAACTGGAAACAACACAAGCACTGGCAAGTTAGATGCAAGGCAGACAAAGAGAGAATTTGAGAAGAAGCTTGTTGTAGAAGCAAAAATGCATAATAAAGACTTTTTCAAGTATATTTGTAGCAAAAAAACTCTGAGAGAGTCAGTTGGGCCATTAGATGATAGAAGGGTAAAAGGGGCACAAAGAGAGGACAAGGCCATAGCGGAAAGACTGAATGAATCTTTGCTTTGATCTTTATTGAGGAAAATGTAGGAATGTTACCATGACTGAAATGGTATTTAAAGGAGATGCTGCGGAAGAATTGAAAGAAATATTGATACACCGGGAAGATGTATTACAACTATTTGATAAACTGAAGAGTAGCAAATCACTTCGACTGGATGGTATACATCCAAAGGTGTTGAAAGAACTGAAATATGAGACTGCAGACCTACTATTAGTAAGCTGTGAACTATCATTAAAATCATCTGTAATACCTGAAGATTTGAGGATGACCAATGTAACGCCAATTTTTAAAAAAGGTTCCAGAGGTAATTCAGGAAACTACAGACCAGTGAGCCTGACACCAGGACCGGGAAAAATGGTAGAAACAATCATAAAAAACAAAATTACTGAACAAGTAGATAGTCATGGCTTAATGGGTAACTGCCAACATGATGTTAGCCATGGAAGGTCTTGTCTTACTAATCTGTTATGTTTTTTTGAAGATGTGTATAAACAGATAGGCAAAGGTGAGTCGGTTGATATTATGTATCTGGACTTTCAGAAAGCCTTTGACAAGATCCTTCATGAGAGACTTTTGGCAAAATTAAAAAGTCATGGGATAGGGGGCGGAGCCTGCGAGGAAGCGAGATGGCTGCTTAGTGCTTAAGCTCCTGCACCCACAGGCTGGAATCCTGAAATAAAGTGCTAATTTTCCCCAACTACGATACTTATTCGGACTGGTCTGGTGGGGGGAAGCTCCGGTGATATGGCAGGGGGGAAACCCATTAAGTTGGACTTCGCGGCGGCTGTAAATTCAGGGACGAAGAGAGCAAAGTCCGACCCCTTATCTCCCCAAAAGATGGCGGCTCCTCGGGATGCCGGTGAAACCATGAAAGAATTGCTTGCCGAAATCCGAGCGGTCAAGGACTTAGTGCTGGCGAACGGAGATGCGCTGGTTAGAGTGCAGTCAGAACTTGGAGATCTGCATCAGCGTTTCCAATCTCTATCGGATCGCCTAGACAAAACAGAAAATGCTATCGAGGTACATAAGGAGTTACTGAGGCCCTTGCCTAACCTCTGCAAGCGCATGGATCGCCTGGAGCTACAAGTTGAAGACCTGAGTAACCGAAACCGGCGAAACAACATCCGACTGGTGGGTCTTCCTGAGGGGGCCGAGGGCCCAGATATCACAGCGTTTCTGGCGAAACTCCTTCCCTCCCTGCTCAAGGTGCAAGTCGCCGGTTTGCTGGAGATCGAACGCGCTCATAGAGTGACGTCACAGAGGCCGGTGAACGGGAAGTACCCACGCCCGATTATTTTCTGCCTACTTCGCCACCAACACGTCCTGCTTCTACTATCTGCAGCTAAGAGACAAGCGGTGTGGGACTATGAAGGCAGCAAGATTTCCTTCTTTCCGGATGTGTGTAAGATCACGGCAGATAAGCGTCGGCAGTTCCTGGCCCTTAGACCCCGGCTTCAACGTCTTCAGGCGCGGTTCGGCCTTTTTTACCCCGCCCGCCTGAAAGTCACCTACAATAACAGCTCCAGAGCGTTCGAAGATCCGGCGGCAGCACTTCAATTCCTCGAAGAGCAGGAAGCCCTGCAAATGCAGTGACTTGGTGGACTTTCCTATATGATGGGTCTGTGTCTCTATCAATCTTTTCCCCTCCTTGCTGCATACGGTTAGGGGCGTTCCCTTCCGTAGAAGTGTTAAGCATTGGCCTTTTGATATGGCTTGCCCGGGGCACTATGTATGGGGAACGTTTAAAAGGTATGTGCAATGGCTGCTGTTTCTGCCTGTTCGGTCCCCTTACTCGTTCCATTTTTGCCTCCTGCTGTACGGGGAGAGGGGTGGCTTGGAAGGCTTGTAATTATACAGCGATGTTGGGGATGTTATAGTAATATTTCCAGTTCTTTCTGTTATGGTAATCTTTCCAATTCTTACTGTGAGTTTGTTCTGGCTGTGCACTTTGTTTGTTTATACTAAAGTAAGGTCTAACAGGTGGGTTGCAGGATTGCCTCTTGTGCCCTATGCTGACTCACCCTTTTGGTGGTCTTTATGTTGTAATGCCTTGGGTAACACCTCACAGCCCTCAGATATTGTTATGTAAGATAGCAGTATGCCTATGTGAAGCGATCCAGGGCTCTAGGGCCCTCCAGTATGTCAATCCACATGTCTTCTCTTAAAGTCCTGTCCCTGAATGTGAAGGGCATTAACCTCCCGGCTAAGCGCAAAAAGATCCTTGCTTACTGCCACAAACAAGGAGCTGAGTTAGTGATGTTGCAGGAAACGCACTTGTCTGCTGCTGAAACCCTGAAGCTGGGCTCCGGCAAATACAACCTGGTGGCTCAGTCCCCTGCTATCGGAAAAAAGAATGGGGTGGCGATCTTACTCCAAAAATCTATAAAAGCTCAAGTCCAGGCGCTTCGTGCTGACACTGAGGGGAGATGGGCCAGCGCCCACATTACTGTTGACCAGCAACAACTTCTGTTCCTGAATGTCTATGCACCCAACTGTGACAATCCTGCTTTTTTCCACGGGCTTGCGGATGCACTCACGGAATACCCCTCTTCCCCCATTGTGATGGGGGGCGATATCAACCTGGTTCTTGACCCATTGATTGATTGTCAGCCCTGTAGGAGACCCAGGAGGACCAGAGCGCTAGAAGTCTTGGAATCCATTATGGAAGAAAAAGGCCTCGTTGACATATGGAGAGTCTTGCACCCCTCAGAGAAGGATTTTACTTTTTACTCCTTTCCACATTCGTCTCATTCTCGGATTGATTTTTTTCTCGTGTCTCGCTCTCTGGTTTCTGGTATCCCTTGTGCGGAGATTCTCAGCTCTCACGTCTCTGATCACGCCGCCATAAGGCTCATGCTGGACATCCCGAAATCACCGCCACCCACGGGAGGTTGGTTTTTTCCACGCTACCTTTTGGCAGACGAATCTTTTAAACAATTTATCCGGCAAGAAATACAGGTCTTTTTTGAGATCAATCGGCCAGAAGATACATCTGTTTGGGCATGGTGGGGTGCCTTCAAAGCCTCCATTAGAGCGAAGGTCACCAGCTTTAGTATTGCTTTTAAGCGGAAAGCGAAGGAAGAGCTGCGGGCCCTTGATTCTCAGATTAGGGCTGGAGAACGCTTACTGCTTCGGCAGCCTAACCCCCTGGTTCTTTCTAGATTGCAAAATCTTAGATTCCAATACAATGCCGTGTTAAGTAAAGAAGTGGAGCAATACTCGTTCGACCAGGCGGCACGATACCACACGGAGATAAACAAGTCAGGCAAACTTCTGGCAAACTCCCTGAAGCCCAAGCGTGAGAAGTCTCATGTGGTAGTCCTGTCCGATGGGACAAACGGTCAGAAGTCTGGAACTGCGGAGATCCTTGACATCTTTAGGAGTTTCTACAGCTCCTTGTATACCTCTGAGGTGGTGAGTGATGTGACCACTATGCGGGACTGGTTGCGAACGTTTGCACATCCGATGTTGGACACTGAACACGCTACGGACCTCGAAAACCCCCTGGAGTTAGGGGAGCTTAAAGAGGTCTTACTGAGCCTACAGGGGGGTAAGGCGGCAGGGCCGGATGGAATTCCAACTGAATTTTATCAACTGTTCATAAAGGACCTTTCTCCATTCCTGTTGCGGTATTTTCAGCTCCTTCAAGAGATGGACAAAGACCCCGGCGCCTTTGCGGAGGCCACGGTGGTCGTCCTGGAAAAACCTGGAAAGGACCCAAAGCTGGTGGGCAGCTACCGCCTGATATCCCTTCTGAACGCAGATTACAAGCTTTATGCTGCGATTCTGTCTCACCGTCTTAATAAGGTACTCCACCTTCTCATCCATCCAGACCAATGCGGCTTCGTGACTGGAAGGTCCACGGCAGACAATGCCCGTTTACTATGCAATCTTCTTGACCTGGCTGACCGCTCTGAAGAGCCTTTCATTGGGTTATCTTTGGACGCAGAGAAGGCCTTTGACAGGCTGGAATGGCCCTTCTTATTCCTCGTCCTTGAATGGTTTGGCATCCCGGCCAAATTCATTGACATGATTCGCCCTATGTATGCCCGGCCTGTGGCTAGGATCTTCGCTAACCAGGAGTTGTCCAGTCCTTTCCATCTGTACAGAGGCACAAGGCAAGGTTGCCCTTTGTCCCCCTTACTATTCAATCTGGTGCTGGAGCCTCTAGCTTTGTGCATCCGCCAATCACAGACCATCAGGGGCTTTGAGATAGCTGATATGCATATTAAGCTTTCAGCGTATGCTGATGACCTTCTTTTCTTTCTGCACCCCTCATCAGTTTCTTCTCTTCTTCAAGTGATTGACCAATATGCTAGATTCTCGGGCTATAAGGTTAACTGGTCTAAGTCCGTGGCCTTCCCTTTGAACCAAAGGGCTCACAGCAACCTGATTCAGGACTTCTCGTTCCAGTGGGCTGGGTCAGCCATACAATATCTTGGAGTCCAATTCTCCTCACCCTTGGAGCAGACTATTCAGCTGAACGCTGCGAAGATTGTAGATATTGCCCGATCCTTTACTACGAAATGGTCTCCCTTACACCTTACCTGGTGGGGCCGGCTAGAGTCTATCAAGATGGTCCTCGTACCCAAAATAAACTACATCCTCGGGATGGTCCCAGTTCTGTTTGAGAATGCTGTCTATAAGAAGGTGGAACGGATACTGAGCACCTTTCTGTGGAAAGAGAAGACGCCCCGAATTGCTCTTGCAAAACTGAAGGCGCGCAAACAAAGCGGTGGGGTACAATTCCCAGACTTCCATTGGTATCATCTAGCTGCGATATTAAATCAGGGTGGGAAGTGGGGAGCTGATCTCACTCTCGCTAATAAACCCATCTGGCTCTCTCTGGAAGAACATCTTCTCCTCCCCTGCCCGTCTCAATTCTGCATGTCCATGCGACACCCCGTGAACTCTGGAGTGGGCGGGGTAATCGTGGGCACACAACAAGCGTTTCAACAACTGCTCCCTCATATAGCCCAGGAGAACCCACTCTCCCTGCATACTCCTATTTGGCGCAATCCTGTCTTCAAGATCAACAAAGTCCCCTTCTCGTGGCCATCTTGGCAACGCTGTGGCGTCTGGACCCTGGGCCATTTGATTTTGGATGGCGTGTGGAAGTCTTTTAGCCTGCTTCAGGAAGAATTTAACCTCCCTGCGTCCTGCTTCTATCAATACCTACAGCTCCGACACTGCTTAGCCCAGTTGAAGATTAATCCTCTCGACCTTGATAGGTCCTGGGGCTTATGTAAGCTTGTAACCGATTTGTGTCTACAGCGTGGAGGCACATCTCGCTTTTATGCTCTCTTTCGGGACTCCTATCCAGATCAGACGTTGGGCCTCCGGAGGATCTGGGAGGATGAAGTGCATGGGTCTCTCTAACTCCCTCAGCTTGGAACCTGATGTGGGGTCCTATTGTTCGTACCTCGAGATCAGCTTCCCTCACGCAAGCTATGTTTTTTTTCGCTCATCGTGCTTTTATCACTCCGGTCAAGCTTGCCAAATGGGACTCTGGACAGACACCTCAATGCTGGTCCTGCCGGAGTGCGATAGGCACCATGAGTCATATGTTCCTGGAATGCCCCTGCGTTCAGGGTTTCTGGTCTCATGTCTGGAAGAGAATCCAGAGAGTGTTGGGTTTCTCCTTCCCCTTGTCCTGGCGCATAGTAGTGTTACGATCTCTGTCTGAAATTCCTGAGCTGGGAAAAGAAAATTTTTTTGCATTAAATTTTATGCTATCCGTAGCCCTGAAGGAAATCTTGTGTTCTTGGAAAGACCCCTCGAACCTGCACTGGGGCAGTTGGTGGAACAAAGTCTGTCTTTACAGTCGATATGAAAAAGCCTGTGATCGCTCCTCTGCTCGGGGCGGGCGGGGGAAACCCATGGAAAGGTGGGCTGCCCTGGATCGCTTTACTTCTATCTCTGATGTTTCAATAGGCTGAGGTGTAGGTTTCGGAAGGCTTGTGAGGTGTTGGGGTGGGTTGGGTTCTGCATCTTCTTTGGTATTTTTGTTGCTCACAAGGTTTTACATTACTTTCCTGTTGAATGAGCTTTTGGATTTGTTTGTACTCTGAATGTATTGTTCCTGCTAACTGTTGTACTTATTGTCTTATGCAAAATTGGAATAAACATATATTTAAAAAAAAATAAATAAAAAAAAAAAGTCATGGGATAGGAGGCAGTGTACAATTGTGGATCTGGAACTGGTTAAAAGATAGAAAGCAGAGGGTAGGGCTCAATGGCCAATTTTCCCCATGGAGAGAGGTGAATAGTGGAGTAACCCAGGGATCTGTGCTGGGTCCGTTGCTTTTTAACATATTCATAAATGACCTGAAAATGGGAATAACGAGTGAGGTAATCAAATTTGCAGATAGCAGAAAACTATTCAAAGTTTTTGAAACCCATGAAGATTGTGGAAAATTGCAAGAGGATCTTGATAAATTGGAAGACTGGGCATCCAAATGGCAGATGAAATTTAATGTGGACAAGTGCAGAGTTATGCACCTAGGAAAGACAAACCCAAACTACGGTTACACAACGCAAAGTTCCTCATAAGGAACCACCACCCAGAAAAAGATTTAGGCGTCATTGTGGATAACATGCTAAAAACCTCCACCCAGTGTGCAGCGGCAGCTAAGAGAACAAATAGAATGCTAGGTATCATAAGGAAAGGAATGGAGAATAAAACAAAAGATATTGTAGTGCCTCTGTTTTATTCCATGGTGCGATCGCACCTTGAATATTGTGTGAAAGTCTGGTCACCTTATCTTAAAAAGGATATAGCATTATTAGAAAAGGTACAGAGAAGAGCCACCAAAATGGTAAAGGGGATGGAAGAATATCCCTATGAAGAGACGCTAAAAATGTTAGGGCTTTTCAACCTGGAAATGAGACTGCTGAGGGGAGATATGATAGAGGTCTATAAATTAATGAATGGAGTAGAACGGGTAAATGTAGATTGATTGTTTATGCCATCAAAATATAGTAAGACTTGAG
Source organism: Ichthyophis bannanicus (assembly GCA_033557465.1). NCBI lineage: Eukaryota > Metazoa > Chordata > Amphibia > Gymnophiona > Ichthyophiidae > Ichthyophis > Ichthyophis bannanicus. The sequence continues at coordinate 179,458,395 of CM066036.1, forward strand.
GGTATGCAATGAAGCTACAGGTTAACCTATTTAAGACTAATAAGAGAAAATATTTTTTCACTCAACGTGTAATCAAACTCTGGAATTTGTTGCCAGAGGATGTAGTAAAAACTGTTAGTGTAGACGGGTTTGAAAAAGGTTTGGACAAGTTCTTGGAAGAAAGGCCCATAAACCATTATTAAAGGAAACCTAGAATATCCACTGCTTGACTCAATATAAGCATTGTGGAACCTTTGTCTTTTGGGGAAACTGCTAGGTACTTGTGACCTAGATTTGCCACTGTTGGAAAAAGGATACTGGGCTTGATGGACCTTGGTGTGACCCAGTATGTTCTATCTTATGTTCTTATCTATATACAATGCTCATGCACTTATACCCCCATTCTCTCGGGTCATTCAACAATACATGAAGTTTGATGTCCAACTACAAAACTGTGGGAACACTTTATCAAAACGTAACTTTCATGAATATTGTATCAAAAATACTTATCTCTATAGCACTGTAGCTCTCAGTATGTCATATCAGACAATCCCAGCTGCGTCAAACGTTTATCATGTTTTGTGAATTAAATTGCAATTTTTTGGAGGTGTATTTTTCAAGAATGTAATAATTTTTTCACTGTTGTTCATTTTTGAGTTGAGAAAAGACTCATTTTACTCGTGGATGTCCATACCACATCAAAATTGCAAAGGGATGTGTGAGGGGAATGGCCTGGGAAGGACAAAAATCTAAACATGTATTCTCCATTTCATATAGGGAATGCACATGTAAGTCAATTGTCCACATCCAGATTTACATCTGCTCCCTGACCCAACCAGGTAATTTAAAAGTAGTCTTTTTGACCATCCCTTTATAATAGAGATAAAGAGGGATATCTCCCATAACGCTGCAATGTTTATTCCCCCCCCCCCCACCCCATCATGGACATGAGTTAAAGACAGAGGTCTCTGTAGTTAATTAGCGGCTTCTATGACTAGGATTGCAAAATGGCCAGATGAATATAAGCATTGACATATATACATATATGTTGTGAAATGGCTAAGTTGCCAGGCTTCCTTTGTTGATTTTTCCCACGTGTATATTTGTGAAAAAGAGCCTCCCGCTGCACATGGATATCAATCCTATGCATTCCTGCACTCCATGGCCCATTTTTAACAATCATGTCCATTTTGAGGGGCAGAGATATGTCGATTTTATATTGGCCTCACACATGCACATCCTCTCTTCTAAAATTGACATAAATTTGTAATTGTCACTTCCACATCCCTTCTAACACATGCACGGCCTTCTTAAAATATGTTTCTTAACAAATATGTGGTCCTAAATCTGAATAGACAATTTATCCATTTAAGATGGGACAGCTATGTATATGGTCCTATGTAAAGAGAAATCATTATATGGATGGCATTTATCAGTGCTGTCTGCATAATGTCTGACCCCGCCACTCAAAATGTCTTCCGACTCTTTTCCTAAATGCAGAGAGCCTAATATTAAATAAAACTTATGCAGTCACTGCCAATGCTGATAATGTCGTTTTTTAAAATTCGCCTCAGTTATAGGTGTAATTTTATGGATAGATTGCACCATTGCAGGCTCAATGCATAAAATGTATACATAAACTGTAAGGGGCCAGTATGGGTGCCAAACCACTTATCTCACCTTACACGAACACACTCTAGGATTCTATAATTATGCAATACAAATACTACTTTATTCATACAGGGTACCCGTCTTACATAGGCACAAGGTAATACTGTAAAACACAAAATAGAAAAGGTTAGTGGGGGCAGGTGTACCTGGCAACTCCACCTACGTGAGGCAGCTAGGTATCCATTCTCCCCACTACCACTTGGACAGAGTGCACTTTTTAAACTGTTTGATTCTATCTGCATATGTGCTTACTGATACATAATTTGCAACATGTTTTGCTTAGCATTACATACTTAGCAACATGCTTTGTTTGTCCACTTGGGTGTTTGCATCTTTCTCAGACAGAGTTCTTCTATTCTAGTTCTCATTCTGCACCATGATATTCTGTAGCCAGATTTCAAAATTCCCCTGGCCAAAAATCCCCCGGGTGTCCCCACTTGTCTGCTCTCATGCTCTCTCCCTGTCATCATGCACACTTGCAGCCTTAAGGATGACATGTCTCATTATTTCGTGAATTCTGGTTCATCTGTCTGTGCTCTGTTTTTATTTCCTTCTTGTAGTTTGTGTGCTTTTGAAAACCTCTGCCTTCCCTCTGGTTCTTCTGTTGTCTGAGCATACTCTATATTCCCTAGTGTCCAACAGAACCTATTTCCACAAGTGCCATAGTCCACTAGTATGTAAGCATTCTGTCTTTTCCCTACATCTCCCCCCCCCCCCTTTCAGGATTGAGATGTGGGTGGCAGACTCAACTCAGAATAGTGGGGGTCATAGAGGATCAGGGCAAGGCATGTGAGCACAGGAAGACATAGGTTCATACTCCTGACTCCGGAAGGATGGGAATATCATGAACGAACATGGCAGAAGCAGCAGATGTTTTACACAGGGAAAGGGTACATGACAGTAGACAGGACATTAGAACTAAGAAAAGGAGTAGAATGATCAGCATAAAAATAAGGTTCTGAACCCATCCACCCTACTTGGGGAACCAAGAAAACAAGGAATTAAACCACTTATCAGAGGAAGGATCAATGCCACTCTCTGCATCTATTCTGGGGGAAAGGTTTTGTAAATGCTTAATGACTAGGGAAAGATTAGCATGAGTGCCAGAATTAGGAAGAATATAGGTACCAACATGTTTTACCTATTAAGGTGCAAACACCTCCGGTGGAATCCAAAATATAATCAACTACAAGGCGATTTTGTTGTATAATAAGCATATTGGCAGCAACTTCAGATGACATAGCATTAAAACCAGCAGTTGTGGAGTTAACAAGGAGCAGTAAATCATATCATACTTTCTATAACCATTTAGCATTAGCAGATGTTTGCAGACCGGGGGTGAATGTAGAGGCGGACCAAACTTCAGAATTAGAAAAAATACGAAATTCATAAGGTGCATCATTTTCTTTAAAATAATTGGAGCGTTTGGTCCTTAAAGAGTGTTTCTGTTGGGAAAGGGAGTTATGAGGGGAGTCAAAGTAGAAGAAGGTAAAATTCTTAAGTGGAAATACAGCAATAGGGGAGACAAGTGGAACAAGAGACCATGAGCCCATCCAATTAGCAGGTAGATTAAATGTTGGGGGGGAGGAAAGAAGGATCAATTATATGTTAGAAAAGGAGAGGTAAGAACATCTCCATTGGAAATATGTTTTAAAAACAAAAAATGTTACAGTTCTAATGAAAGAATCCAAACACCAAAGAGAAAGGAAAAAGAAGGATCCCATAAAGAGACCTAGGAAAAGGAATGACAGAGAAGAGGGAAGCATAATGAACAATAATGGGCTTACCTTAATGTGAAAGCCACCCACATAAGTAGGCAATGAAAGCAATGATAATAATCAGTAAACTCCAGACAATGAAGACATGTAGTAGAACAAAATCAACATGAATCCACATATTACAAGTCCCACTAAATAGTAGTCCCAGTGTCCAGGATTTCTCTATTTGTAAAGGCGCTGGACGTATGTAAATTGGATGATGCCATATGTCTGAGGAATCAAGCAGGATAGCCAATGGAGTAGATGCCATCACTTCATGAGGTCTGGTGTAGAGAGGGGTCAGCCAGTCATCAGTGGCAGAGAAAGAGGAAGTTTACAAAAAGGGGAAAGCAAATGCTCTGACAAATTGATGGAGGCATCAACGTTGAGAGGTGAGTGACGCAGAGAAAGCAGGGTTCTTACTTCAGGAGAGATGCATGATCTGAGGAGAAACAGCAGCTAGAACAGCAAAACATGTCATAACCTGCACGAGGCATGAAATAAGAGCTGACTATGGACAACGTGTCCAGGAATGGTGCTTGCCCCACACTGGCATCATCCAGTTTAGTCATCAAAGAAGACAAGAATGAAAGATTTATTTTTCCGAATGTCAACAAACTGCAAGTATAGTAATTATATTTTGTGCTCTCATACAAATTTGTGCAAATCATTTCTTTCTTCTTTCCTGTCTTACCTCAGTCAGGAAATGTATTAACTTTTGTATCACCTGAAACCTCTCATGCCCATAAGAACATAAGACATGCCATACTCGGTCAGACCAAGGTCCATCAAGCCCAGTATCCTGTTTCCAACAGTGGCCAATCTAGGTCACAAGTACCTAGCAGTTTCCCCAGAAAAGACACAGATTCCACAATGCTTGTATTGGGGCAAGCAGTAAATTTCCTGGATCCCCTTTAATAATGGTTTATGGACCTTTCCTCCAGAAACCTGTCCAAACCTTTTTTAAACCAAGTTACACTAACAGTTTTTACTACATCCTCCGGTAACAAATTTCAGACTTTGATTACACGTTGAGTGAAAAAATATTTTCTCTTAATAGTCTTAAATAGTTTACACTATAGCTTCATTGCATGCCCCCTAGTCTTTCTATATTTTGATGGCGTAAAAACAGTCGATCTACATTTACCCGTTCCACTCCATTCATTAATTTATAGACCTCTATCATATCTCCCCTCAACTGTCTCTTTTCCAGGCTGAAGAGAGCTAACCTTTATAGCCTCTCTTCATAGGTGTATTTTTCCATCCCCTTTACCATAAAATTCTCTTTATACATGGTACATTGCCTTAGTGCAGGCATCTGCGAAGGATGTTATGCTTATGGTTAAAATGAGAGTAGGAGAAATGGGCTACAGTTTTCAGTACAATGGCAATTTATATACACACTCACATATTCTTTAACCGGGTAGACAGACCCGGCGCTTACCCCTGCTGCATACAACATTACTTCCCCCCCCCCCTCCACCCTTTTCACCACCCTTCCACAACTTCCCCTTCCCAGAGATTACACCAATAGCCAAGTGTGGTGATAAACTGGTCGCAGCTTTATTTCAATAACATCCAAAACAATAACCAAAACAATTGTTTCAACAATCGTCTCCCCCCCCCGCAACGGAGCGATGCGTCACCAGCCATGCTACTAGCAAAGCGACCTCGCCTCCGCTGCAGCCATGGTCACACCCCCGGCAACGTTCCGACCACCCCTATCCGACTTCGCCATATTACTAGCAAAAGTCTTCCAGGGGTAGTCCGGGTCGAGGGCACCCCGCCCCCGTCCCGAGTCGCCGAAGGCTCCGGACCCCGGAAACCACCGGGCTCCCGCCCCCGGCCCCGGGCCGGTAACCGGGCCGCCCCCCCCCCCCGCTAGGACAAGCTGCGACCAGTGAAAACACCCTGAACCACCCTCTCCAGCACCTCCTGCCAGTCGTTCAAGAGCAAGTCCATTCCCACTGGCGAGAGGTGCACACCATCAGCCCTGTACAACCCTGCACAGGACACATCAACCCAAGTATGCTGCACCTGATAACCCCCTCTCTCGCAGACCCATCTCCCGATCTGCCGATTTATCTTGGTCAGTCCCCGAGACCACCGCCTCTGACTCCATGACGATGGCCTAGGGATAATGTCCGACCAAATCAAGATGACTCCGTCCAGCAAACGGAGGAAAGTCAGAAAGTCCTTCTTCGCCGCCCGTATCAGCCGCTTACAGGACCACTCCATCAGATCATTGCCGCCCAGATGAATCAAGACGACCGCAGGACGCCCTCGCACACGAAGATGGTGACGAAGCAAGGGGAGCAGCTGAGACCACCTCAACCCCCGCTCACCCAGCCATGAAACCGCCACCTCAGCTGTGTCCAGCCCAAGATTCAGCCCGATCGGCCGAACAGCTGCCCGCTGACCAGCCCAGAAGACAAAGGAGTGTCCCATCATCCAGCAGACCCTCTTACTACGCACCCCACCTGCAAGAAAAAAGAACAGCATTAGTAACCCCCCCCCAACCCTCCAACATCTCAAAGTCGCACATAACCCTGAAAAGCCCGAGAGCGCCATCGGCCAATACTCTGGATCTGCTCCCCCGACAGACCCGCAGCCGCCGCACTGGTGGCGGCCCCAATGCGAAAAGAGTGGGCCGAAAACAGCCCCGGCTCTTCACCAATTTCGCGCAGTGCAATGCGCAACACCGCTGTCACCTGATACCTGGTCACGCAGGAAGAGTTCGCATGCACGAAAAGCCCTTCGCCACCGCCCGGGCGCATCCCCAAGTAGGTCTCAAGAGCAGAGACAGGGCAAGTCAGACCCCCTATCCTGCCCAGCACCACCCACAAACCCTTCCCTTTCTGGTCAGTTTTGGACCTGGCCAACAGCACCCTAACGCGCCCCTGCTCCCTCCACACATGCCGCAACCGCAAGCAATTACCCAAACCGGACTTAACCGAATCAGCCACCAACTCACCGACCCTAAAGGCCCCAAAAAACACCAAGCAAAACACCGCCCGAAATAAAATCTCCTCATAGGGCGATGCCGCCACCCCAGCCAACCCCAGACATAGGCGCCTCAACAAGTCGTGTGAGATTGGGAGACGCCGATCACACCGCCTAGGGAGCTCCCGCTCCCACCCTTGCATCAACCGCCGCGCCAAGCGCCCCTGCAGGGCGCACGGCCAACCCGCCGCCCTGGCAAAAAAGTCAAACCCCGCCAGGTGCCCCCGCACCGCTGATCTTGTCCACCCTTTCGCCTTCGCCCACCCCACGTACCCCCCCAGCATAAACTCGGACATCCCACTCCCTACACACCCCCTCCCGCACAGATACTCCCATACGTGCATACACCCCCGCCGATAAGCAGCCCACGTACGCTCTGCTACTGAATGTCTTAAGAGGTGCTTCATCTCGGCAGGCCACAGCTCCACAATTTCCAAGGGACCCTGGACCCGATCTCGTCTGCCTCCGGCGCCAATTGCCGAAATCGTTTCCACTGCAAACGAGAAAGAGCATCAGCAATGGCATTAGTACATCCAGAAATATGGCGAGCCCTCAAGTCCACGTTCAAACGCAAACAGGCTAAAATGACTTGACGCATTAAGGCCGCTACCATGCTACAGCGAGGCGAATAACGATTCACGACGGACACCACCGCCTCGTTATCACACCACCACACCACCCTATGGTCAGCCAATCTGTCCGGCCATAATGCCAGCGCCACTAATATCGGGAACAATTCGAGAAAGGTAATATTCTTCAAAAGCCCTTCCGCCTCCCATTCCGGCGGCCACCGCTCAGCACACCAAGCTCCGCCGAAATAGATACCCAGCCCGACACCACCCGCAGCATCCGAATACAGCTGCAAATCATTACTTGAAAGCTCCGCTTGATGCAACACCGAAGTGCCATTAAAGTCCCGCAAGAATAGATCCCAAACCCTCAAATCATCCCGCATCACCTTGGACACTCTGATACGATGATGGGGCTTCCGGACCCCCGCCGTTGCGGCCGCCAAGCGCCGAAGGAACACCCTCCCCATAGGGATAACTTTACACGCAAAGTTCAGAGAGCCGATTAAGGCCTGCATCTCTCGGAGGTTCAACTTAGATGACGCTAGAGCATTCGCCACCAGAACCCTCAATTTTTCAACCTTATCCAAAGGCAAACGCGCCTCCAAAGTTTGCGAGTCCAATTCCGCACCTAAAAAGGTCAGCCGAGTCGTCGGACCCACCGTCTTATCCCGCGCCAAGGGCACCCCCAGCTCGCGAGCTAAATTACCAAAACCCACTAACAGCTCGCTACACCCTAAGGACCCTGCCTCTCCTACAAATAAAAAATCGTCTAAATAGTGGACCACCTCCCCCCGGCCGACTCTCTGCACTAACAACCAGTGCAAGAAGGAGCTAAACTTCTCAAAGTAAGAACAGGAAACTGAACACCCCATGGGCATACATTTATCAAAATAAAACTCCCCTTCGAACTGAAAACCTAACAACCGGAAAGAAGACGGGTGAACCGGCATGAGACGAAAAGCCGACTCAATATCGACCTTCGCCATCAAAGCCCCGCGCCCTGCTCCCCTGACTAAACCCGCAGCCATGTCAAAAGACTCATAACGAACCAAGCACAGCTCCCGAGGAATCGAATCATTCACTGAGGTTCCAGCCGGGGAAGACAAGTTGTGGATAAGCCGAAACTCTCTGCGCTCCTTCTTAGGTACAATGCCTAACGGCGATACCACAAAATCCGGGAACGGCGGGTGCTGAAAAGGCCCCGCTATCCTGCCCAGCCGTAATTCCTCCGCTATTTTGCCCCGTACGATTGCCCCCAAACGCCTCACACTGGGTGAATTCCGAGTCGATGCAACCGCAACCACACCCTGGACAGGAATTACAAAACCCAAACTAAAACCCGACTGCAGCATTAACCCGTCCCGCCTCCGCGGATAAGAACGCAACCAAGAACTCAAGAGCTTAACCTGAATCGGTGAAGGAGCCAGCTGGAACGGACCCCCCTTACTTGAGCCCTGCCGTCGGTGTAGCCACGGGCCCTTTTTTAACACATTTGGCTGCCGCATGGGGGCCGCCGCAGCTCGAGCACGCATGCCGGAATTTACAGTCGGGGAAGGGACACATCGACCTGTTAAACCGGCAGCAGACATCTCCCCCCCCTCCGGAGACCGCCCTAGCCTGCCCTGAGACGATTCCCCCGCGAAAGGAACGCGCCGCCCCCCCACCAACCCCCGACCCTACCTTACCGCCGCTTCCCCCACCCCCCCACCCTTAACTGACATCTGGGTTAACCAAAGGTTAATATCCTGCGTGCCCCACGTTAGCAACTTATTCTCCTCCATCTTATCACGGAATTTCTCGTCGTAATTAAGCCACGACCAGCCTTCATGCATCTGAGACGCTTCAAGAATCGAATCAGCATAAGATAACAACATACCGGACTGATGAGGAAAATGATGCCCCCACACACTTGCCAACCGCAGGAACGACCGTACCCAATTAACAACGTTCCGCGACACTTTCCGAAGCCGCCCTGCCTTCTCGTCCTCCTTCCGTTTTTTCTTACTGTCCCCCGAACGCTTCCTGCCTTCTAACAAACGAAAAATATCAATATATTTTCGCTTTTTAATCTTCCGCCGCAGTTTCTTTGGTACCCCCTCCCACAACTCCGACATGGCCACCAAAGACGCCGAACCCCCGCCCGAAGGACACCCCTCCTCCCCTCCGGCCACGGCCATCCCACGCACGCCACCAACCGCCCCCGAAGCATCCGACGAATCGGACGACGATGAGGAAGAAGAGGAAGAGTTATGGCGATACCGACATCCACGCTTCCGTTTGCTGCGTGCCTTGCCGGACCGCGCGGTCCGCTCCGAAGAAACACCCCCATCAGCCACCCTGATCTCACCTGCCGAGTCCTCGATGCCACGAGCCTCTGCCGAGAGGATCCCCTCGCCTCCAGGGCCCAAAGGCGTCCGGAGCACTTCCGCTCCTGAAGCTGGTACGCCGACTCCGGCTGCTCCCGCCTCTGCCAGGGATCTCGACGCCATACTCCCTTCACTGCATGACGGCACTGCCGACGGGCCTGTACCTAGCGCCGTCATATAGGGAACCTGTGAAGACAAAATGGGAAAACCCGACGAAGACAGGCCAAGAGCACCCCTCGGGGGCCATGCCCCGGTCCACTCGGACCCGGACGAACCCTGCCCCCCTCCTAACCAGTGCTCCCATCCAGCCCGGTGCCCCAACTGCCCATACCACCCAGCAGGGGACATACCCACCACCGAAGGAACCAAACCCCCAACCGGAGACATCCACCCCCAACCGTCACCCCCAGGGGCCCCCAAACCTTGCCTAGGTCCCCCCCTATCTGCCCAAAGGGGCCAACTCCCCCCTCCTGACGTTGCCCTAGTTCAGGCCTCTGAGGCCGTTCTTGCAAGCCTTCTGCCAGCCCCTCCCCGCAACCCACTGCTCCAGCCGGAGGAACTGTCGCTGATGCCCCTGCCAGCCTTTGAGGCTCTACTCCTTCAGCCTGTCTTATGGGCTGTTCAACCGCCCCCTCCCCCCTGCTAGGCCCTCTACGCCCCCTCCTCACATTCCCCACACCTCGCACCCCCCGTTTACAAACCCCAGTCTTACCCACACTTCCCGACCCCGAACGCCCTGTTCCAGCCAACTCCCGCCCCCTCCGTCCCTTTCCCTGCTTCCCTCTGACAGCCCGGCCCCCCCCCCTGGATGGCTGCTTTCCCGCCATCACACCGGCTCCGGACCTGCCTGTAGGCAGAACTGGGGCACACGCGGCCTGCCTATAGAGCCCCAAGGAGTTGTGAATTTATTTATTTTTATTTAGCAGGAGGCTAAAAAGAGCGCTGCCTGAGCCGGGATCCCGGCAAGCACCCTGCACGTGAGGTGCGGCCCTATCCCCAGCGATCCACTGTCACTTGCCTGCTGACTGTCTGGCAATCAACTGCCCGCATGAAACGCCGATCCTCAAAGGACTCCGCCGCCGCCGGAGAGCCTCCCTCTCGCACCGACCACCGCTGCCAACAGACCGGAACAGACAGTCTCTCCTCTCACAGACTACAATCTTGTGGTCTGCATGACTGAGACATGCAGGCCCAATTTTTGCTTGGAGCTCAGGTATGTCTGTGTCTCCTCGAGCTGACAGCTGCCCGTGTCTAGCACTGTTACCCACTCCCCCTGACAGGTCGGAGGGCAGACAGGATGACCCCCACAGGGCCCCTGACGGAGGTGGTAAGTTGGGGCCCAGGACTCACTTCTCTCTTGCTATTCTCTATCTGCTTGCTAGTGATTTTTCCCTTATTGCTATTTTTGCTCTCTTTTGTTGCTTGCAATTAAGAAACTTCAGAGTTTACAAAAGAACTCTACCCAAGCTATTTGAGGCAGCCAGGTCTCCAAGGTATGTGGGGGTAGCTTGCACAGCCTTTCTCAAATTTTACTAGCTGTCCTGACAGGTACTGGAATTCCCTTTTTTGTTCAGGGATTTTTTTTTTTTTTGCTGCATTTTTTTCTTTCCATCTAGCTTTTTACTTCACGTTTCTTTTCCTTTGGACCACATGGAGCTGTGCTGTGATACCAGGTGCAAGGTGCTATGCCTCCCATCAGATGAGCTTCACAGCACACTCCTTTTGCTCAGAGTACAATTGGAGCCCCTCAAGGTCTGTATTTTTGGCAAGGTCAGGACCCCGCCACAGCGTGCTGACGGCCGATGCCGATTTTGCTTCCTCTGCAACGTCTCCCAAAGTTTGCCTGCCAACAGGAAAAGCGACAATCTTGGATGGCCACATGATGCCCAGGGAGGGAGTCACTAGAACAAAAAAGGGCAAACACACTACACAGGAGCATATAAAAGACAAAGGGGCATGTTTACTAAAAACCGCTAATTTGCACGCCGCAAAATAGCGCACTAAAAGCGGTACTTAAGAGCGCTTAAATGCCCCGCAAACGTGCGATGAAGCCCCGCACACTTGCGCGTCACAGTAACGGGTGGCGCACAAGTACGGGCCCGCAAATGTCCGATAGAGGCGTGGAAAGGCTAACGGAGGGCGGAGGAAGGCACCGGAGGGGCGGAGAGAAGAGGTTAATGGGTGGGGAAGGGGAGGGGAGAGGCGGGGCGCACATTATCGGGGCTGAATTTCCACAAAAAAAATAGCGCGAGTGAATCACTCGCGGTAGAAAGCATTTAAAGGGAAGAGAAACCATTTCCGTCAGCAATGTACAGCAAAACCGGGGAAACCAGCAAAACGTGAGCAGTGTGATACATGTGCACAGCACAAAAGTGCAAATAAAAATAGAAAATGACCACAACACAACTATTAAAAATAGTAAGTCAGCTGGGGGACAGTTATAGTAATGGGCAAATACAGAAAACACACCCAGCAAAGCTCCAGAAAAAAGAAATGAATTTTGGAAGGGTTTACGGAACGGAGACTCTTCCAAAAAACATTTCCTTTTGTGGTGCTTTCCTGGGAGAGTTTGCTATGGTTGCCCATTAATATCACTGTTGCCCAGCGTGGTGATATGTTGTCCCCCATTTCCCATGGTCATTTCCGGGGTTTATGTGCACGTTTGTCACCAGACAGGGTGCATATGCCCACAGTAAAATTGCGTAGAGCAGGGTTTGTGACTCCATCCTGCCAGGCTCACTACCTCCAGGGGCTGCACTGTCTCTGTGGCCATAGTGTGGTGCAGCAGACAGAGTCAGTACCTCTAGAACCAGAAGGTCAGAGGTTCAAAGCCCAGCTGGGGCACCTGCCAGCCCAGTCCCTACATTTTACCTACCACTAAACACAGATAGCGCAGACACCCCTGTATTGCAGGGGACATAAGCATGGGGAAAACACCCATATTTTACCCAACAACGCACACACACCACAACAATGGGCATTACCCACAGCCAAGTACCCCAAATGCAGTCCCGTACTGCCACATTCCAATCAGGTCACCTGCTTTTTATGGGAGAAGCTCATGCCAGCATGTTGGCGGACAAGTACATGTGGTGCAGGGGGCAGTGGCTGCTAGCGACAGAAGACAGAGGCCTAGCCATGTGCAGGCTGCCACGGTCCACTGCAACAGACTGCAACAGACAGGCCCTGCCGGATCCACAGTCATGGACATTCCAGGGAATCCACCCAATCTGTGACTACACGGTGGTGCAGTGCACACAGACACTGTATGTAAGAGCAGAAGGTCACAGGTTCAAAGCCCAACTGGGGCAACTACCAATCTTGCCCACATATTTTTCCCCCAATTAAACAGTGATAGTAAGGGCACACCTTTCCTGGCGAGGACATATGCAATGGCAATACGTCTATCGTTTACCCCACTGAGCACAGACACCATGAACAGGGCCAGTACCCAGAGCAGAATCACCCAAATGCAGTCCTGGTGGGGCACACACCAGTCAGGTTCCATGATGCCACTCATACAAATGCCTGTGCTGTATATCTATGCACCACACCCATGGTATGTAGATGTAGCTCATGCATATCCATGAGGGACAGCAGGAAAACCCGAACAGTGTGATGCAAACCTGGACTGGAGTTGGGAATCTGTGCCGTAAAGCAGCAGCCATCAAGGGCAGACACACCCACACCCACACCCACAGGCCTCATTGGCCAATGTCTCCTGGAGAGGCAGACCATTGGACCCTGCATGCATCTCCCAAAACTAGCACTTGCATAACTTAACAATGTCACCCTACACCTGAGGTATACGGTACACAGCTCTGAGACGTTTGCTAGGAGTACTGGCAGATAGATATCCATACGTTACGCACATACTGCTAGTTGACCCCATCCGAACAATCTGTTAGGTGTTTGCGGTGCGTGCTCCAGGCCTGGCCTCTGACGGTGTTTACCACCCTGGGAGTGACCCCCAGCTGTATTGCGTACCATATCCATGCCTTGCCGTGCCCAGGACCGGTTTGGTGGGCAAGGCTAATTACCTCCTCAATAGTAGCACCATGATGGCATAGGTGTGGAAGTGTGTGTCTGTCTACCAAGTGTGTGTCTGTCTGCAAGCCCCTTCCACAGCCCACACTGCCAGCACTGTTGCCAGTATTGGCCTGCCAATGTGCATAATGAGGTGCAAGGTACCATGGGTATAGCCAGGACAGGGTGGCCTGGCCAGGATGCATCTGCACCGGCCATAGGGCACTGGCAGGGACATTGTAGTGTCCGGCCACCACCTACACAGACAGGGTGGCCAAACCATGTTCTTCTGGGAGATCACGCTCACCCTGACTGTGCAGTGACCACAGCATGGCTAGGCACCCCCATAGTGCTATACAGTATTCCTCATGTGATAGATATGGGTTTCTATTTGGGGCCCAGTCACTGATTTATCTGCTTGCTGTGTATGCTGGCAGCCCAGTTCTGGGTACATGTGTCTCCACTGGGAACATGCACTATGGACTAACCAGCAGACAGTTTGTAGCTGGTATGTGTCTTGCTGGAATGGCTTGCAGGGTGCAGTGGCTGTTGGCTTGCTGCAGGGGAGTATCTGGTGGTGGGGTGCAGCTTAACTTATCCTGGTCTTATGGCTGTGTATGGCGGGGGGGGGGGGGTGTTCCTCAGCAGGACTTGGGTTGCTGCTGCCCTCTACTGCCACCTTTGCAGGGAGGTAGAGTGTGGATCTCTTGATGGGGGACCATGTTTGCCGGGGGGGGGGGGGGGCGGCTGTGCCTGAGTGGGATATCCATGGGGTTTGTGCAGAAACTAGCTATCTTACACATTAACACTGCTTTGGAACTCCTGCTTGGCCTCCATCAGTCATGGAAGGTGTTGTGGACCTGGTCCTGGGCGCCTCATTGCACACTCAGGGTGAGCACAGAACCCGCACGATGTAACGGTGTGTAGCTACTCTGTGCCAGTAAAACACCCGGTCAGTGCCCCCTACCAGGCGGAGGTGCTGTGTGGGTGCACCCGGTCACTTCCCCCAACAGGGCCGAGGTGCTGTAGGGGTGCATTCCCCATCTTGTGTCCATCTGTGGACAGCTAATTTGCATGTGCAGTGCATCATGGGTACGTGTGGCCTAACCCTATCCTGTTTACACCGGCAGACTGTCTGTGAGGTGATGTGCAGGCTATCTGCAGCCAGCCAGGGACTTGCTTACAGCTATAGAGCTGTAGCCCAATGGTTACGTCACTGCCTGTGCAGCCAGTGGTCATGGGTTCAAACCCACAGTGGGGTTCTGTGATAGGGGTGTCCACAGCATCTTTTTACTTTACTGTACATATGTTGCTGCCAGCAATAACACCCTGAGTGTACTGTACCCATAAGGTGCCTCTGAGGGTGCTTTATGGGGCGCCGTATATGGCACTTTATGGTTGCCATCCATATAGGGTGCACTATACATTATCCTGTGTCGCAACATACATGCTGCCCTATAGGGGACATTCTAGGGTGCCTTGGCGGACGGTGCACTGTAACATGTGCCTTATGGGCTGCCTTATGTTAACATGCTGGGAGCGTGCGTTTGCTAGTTGTTATCACAAAATAAAATTAGAGGGCCTCCTACAGCACTCCACAACATAAAACATACTACCTCTGCTAGTCTTTTTCAATGCTATCACAAAAAAGTTCACCATAAATACCCCAAAAAAGACTTTTTTATTTCATTTTTGTCGAAGCTGACTGTAGGAGAGGTGGTATGGGTTTAACCACTCACGCCAAGCAGTAAGCTGCCTTTTATTCAAAAATGGTTCTTCACCACTAAAATTAATATATTGTATGTTATCTTTATATTTTTTAACTTATCTGATTTAAAACACTCCACCGGAGAGAAAAGTTGCTCCAGAAGAAATCCCTTTACACCAGAAGAAATCCCTTTACACGACGCGCGCGTTTCGAGTATCCAACTCTGTATCAAGTGCTTAGTTGTAAAAGCAAAAATGGCAACATTGTTGAAAAAACGCCGTCTTCTGCGGCCACGGTAGAGGCAATTACCTATAGGCTGAATGACTGCTGCTTTTAAAGAAGAACCAACCAATAGAACAGGAAACACCCACTGCAAAGGGAGTCCCTTATCTAATTGGTGGAAAGGAAAAATGACAGATGACATGTCCAATCGAAACCGATCCATCAAATGACACTCAACCAATCGATCTCACGATTGAGGCCAGCTGGCTCCATTGAATTCAAAAGAAATATCCATCTCTGTTCTAACCATTGCAGATTTTTTTCACGGTCTCCCCTCCTGGGATTTTCCGGTATATGATCTATTACTGTCCATTGAAGATCTTCAAAAACATGTTGCAAAGCAACACAATGTTGCACCATCGGAGCGGTTTCAATCCGTTGTCGTAACCGCGATGCATGCTCCATTAGACGTTTTTTGATAGGACGAATTGTTCTACCAATATATAATAACCGACATGGACAGCAATATTATATATTGGTAGAACAATTCGTCCTATCAAAAAACGTCTAATGGAGCATGCATCGCGGTTACGACAACGGATTGAAACCGCTCCGATGGTGCAACATTGTGTTGCTTTGCAACATGTTTTTGAAGATCTTCAATGGACAGTAATAGATCATATACCGGAAAATCCCAGGAGGGGAGACCGTGAAAAAAATCTGCAATGGTTAGAACAGAGATGGATATTTCTTTTGAATTCAATGGAGCCAGCTGGCCTCAATCGTGAGATCGATTGGTTGAGTGTCATTTGATGGATCGGTTTCGATTGGACATGTCATCTGTCATTTTTCCTTTCCACCAATTAGATAAGGGACTCCCTTTGCAGTGGGTGTTTCCTGTTCTATTGGTTGGTTCTTCTTTAAAAGCAGCAGTCATTCAGCCTATAGGTAATTGCCTCTACCGTGGCCGCAGAAGACGGCGTTTTTTCAACAATGTTGCCATTTTTGCTTTTACAACTAAGCACTTGATCCAGAGTTGGATACTCGAAACGCGCGCGTCGTGTAAAGGGATTTCTTCTGGTGTAAAGGGATTTCTTCTGGAGCAACTTTTCTCTCCGGTGGAGTGTTTTAAATCAGATAAGTTAAAAAATATAAAGATAACATACAATATATTAATTTTAGTGGTGAAGAACCATTTTTGAATAAAAGGCAGCTTACTGCTTGGCGTGAGTGGTTAAACCCATACCACCTCTCCTACAGTCAGCTTCGACAAAAATGAAATAAAAAAGTCTTTTTTGGGGTATTTATGGTGAACTTTTTTGTGATAGTATTTTATTTTGTTCACATAATTGGGGTTTTTTTCTTTTCATAGTCTTTTTCAATGGGCATTGTGAGGGATTGAAGCCCTGGTCCCTGCACCATTGGTCAGTGTCACAACCATTGTGCTGTGGCTCTGTTCCTGTGTTTGAGCAGCAGCGCGCAGCCTTGTAGCCATCGGCGCGCCATCTTGTGGCGCACAAAATTAGCAGTGCACCGCCTTCTGCCCTGTAACATTAACAGCGCGCCGCCTTATGCCGCCCAACATGGGCATGCCCCTTAAAATAGTGCCTCAGCCAGCTGTCTTCAATGGGCACTGTGGGAATTGAACCCATGATGCCTGCATGAGTGGTCAGTGTTTTCACCATTGTGCTATGGCTTCATTCCTGGTATTTGCACATCAGCGCGCCACTTATCCCTCCCACTATTGGGCTGCCCCCTCACACATCAGCACGCTGCCTTCTGCCCACCGGCTCGCCGCCTTCTGTTGCCCAATTTTATCAGCGCGCCGCCATCTGCCACCCACAATGAACAGCGCGCCGCCTCATGCCGTATAAAAAAAGAGTGCGCCGCCTTCTGCCGCCCATAATCAATATGCCTCCTACACCACTTTTGCCCATAAAAGTTGATGCCTCAGCTGGTCTTTTTTGAAGAGTTCAATGGGGGTTTGAACCCCTGGCCCCTGCAACATAGGTCAGTGTCTTCACCGTTGTACTACGGCTCTGTTGTTTGGTTATGCAGCAGCGCCCCACTTAGCCTTCCCACGCGCTAATGTGGGCCCCGCACATTAGCGCGATGCACACACGTACGCTCCGGTTTTTATCTTTTTTCTGCCTGACCCGCCCACTCCTTATATGGCACACGCACACTAACGGGGACCCGCACAGCAACTGAGTTTAGTAAACATACCCCAAAGAGTGGCAGTCCATTAAGATAAAGGCAATTTTATCAAAAAATCCCAACACGCAGACTGAAGAACATAAGATGACATTTTACTTACCAGTTAATGTCCTTTCCTTGAGTCCTGTTAGACCAGTCCAGACCAGTATTCCCCTACCAGCAGATTGGTGGAGACAAAGAAACAATGAAAAGACCGGTTTCAATGGCATCACTCCCATACCACTATTCACCTCAGCCACAAGAGGTCTCTTTAGTATTCATTCCAAAGCATAAGGGAGAAACATGGCAAACTTCACACAACCTCAGTCGCGGGCAACAAGGATTAAGCAACAATAGAGAACTATGTACATGAAAGCATAAACAGAAAGTTGTCCGAAGAAGATGAACCTTCAGAGCTAAGTATAAAAATTATAGAGATCTCATGGAAACCACAGTGGAAAACAAAGCAAATACAGTTCTAGGGGAGGGCCCTGGACTGGAATAAAAGGAGTCAAGGAAAGGACATTAACTGGTAAGTAAAATATTACCTTCCATATCGTCCTGCTAGATCAGTCCAGAAATTCCTTGTAAAAAGGGGAAGACAATGGCATTGGGGTGTACTATCGACTGCCTGGCCAGAATGAAGAAATGGATGATGAAATGCTCAAAGAAATAAGGGAAGCTAACAAAAGTTACAACACAATAATAATAATGATTTCAATTACCCCGGTATCTACTGGGTCACTATCACGGCAGGACACTGGGAGATAAAGTTTCTAGATGAAATAAATGACTGCTTCTTGGAGCAGCTGGTTCATGAATCAACAAGAGGGGAAGCCATTTTGGACCTAGTCCTTAGTGGAACACAAGATCTCTTACAAGAGATAAGGATGTTGGGGCCACTTGGCATGATCAGGTTTGATTTAATAAATGGAGGAAGGACAACAAGGAAATCCATAGTATTACCTTTTAACTTTCAAAAGTAAGACTATGATAAACTAAAAGAAGCAGCTGCAAAAGTTAAAGATTTACATCAAGCATGGGCATTGTTTAAAAATATTATCTTGGAAGCCCTCACCAACAATATTCCATGCTTTTAGAAAGGTCAACAATATTCCATGCTTTAAGAAAGGTGAAAGGAAGTCCAAAACATTTGCCTGCATGGTTTAAAGGTGAGGTCAGAGAGGCTGTTGTAGCCAAAAAGCATCTTTCGGGAAATGGAAAAAGGAGTCAAAAAACGAAAACTGGAAGCAACATAAGCACTGGCATGTTAGATGCAAGGCACTGATGAGGCAGACAGAGAGAGAATTTGAAAAAAAGATTGCCATGGAAAGAAAATTGTATAATAAACACTTTTTCAAGTACATTCATAGTAAAAAAAAAACTGTGAGAGAGTCAATTGGACCATTAGATGATAGAGGGGTAAAAGGGGCACCAAGAGGGGACAAGGTCATAGTGGAGAGATTGAATGAATTCTTTGCTTTGATCTTTACTAAAGAAGATATAGGGAAATAATCCATGACTGAAATGGTATTTAAAGGAGATGCATCAGAAGAATTGAAAAAAATATTCAAAAACCAGGACGATGAATTACAACTCTTTGATAAACTAAAGAGTAGAAAATCACCTGGACTGGATGATATACAGTCGAGGGTGTTGAAAGAAATGAATTGTGAGATTACAGATCTACTATCAGTAATCTGTGAACTATCATTAACATCATCTTTAACACCTGAAGATTGGTGAATAGCCAATGTAACACCAATTTTTAAAAAGCGTTCCAGGGGTGAACCGGGAAACTATAGACTGGTGAGCCTGACATCTATACCGGGCAAAATGGTAGAAACTATTATAAAGAAGAAAATTACTGAACATGTAGATAGTCATGATTTAATGGGACAAAGCCAACATGGATTTAGCCATGGAAGGTCTTGTTTTACTAATCTGCTATATTTTTTTGAAGGTGTGAAAAGACAAAGGTGAGTCAGTTGATACAGTGTATCTGCAATTTTCAGAAAGCCTTAGACAAGTTCCTTCATGAGAGACTCTTGGCGAAATAATAAACATTTCTTCAAGTACATTCATAGCAAAAAAAAACTGTGAGAGAGTCAACTGGACCATTAGATGATTGAGGGGTAAAAACGGCACCAAGAGGGGACAGGGCCATAGTGAAGAGATTGAATGAATTCTTCGCTTTGATCTTTACTAAAGAAGATATAGGGAAATTACCCATGACTGAAATGGTATTTAAAGGAGATGCATCAGAAGAAAAGTCATTGGATAGGAGGCAGTGTATTATTGTGGATCAGGAACTGGTTAAAAGATAGAAAGCAGAGGGTAGGGCTAAATAGCAAATTTTCCCAATGAAGAAAGGTGAATAATGGGGTACCTCAGGGATCTGTGCTGGGGTTGCTGCTTTTTAACATATTCATAAATGGCCTGGAAATCAGAATAACAAGTGAGGTAATCAAATTTGCAGATAACACAAAATTATTTAAAGTTGTTAAAACCCAAGAGGATTGTGAAAAATCGTAAGAGGGACATATGAAAGGATCCAGTGTTTTATGAGAACACCAGATGGAAAACCTGCACCATTTAAAAGCGTAAGAATGTCTGGTTGAATTCTTTCTTAAAGATAAAATGACATGCAATACGTTCTCTTGGAGATTTAAGTAGGAGAGGACAAAGCGTTCAGCCTCCATGCCATTAAGTGGAGCGGTTTGAGGTTGGTTGCAGAAGGGTCCCCTGATCCTGGGAGAGTAGTGTCAGTGAATAACACAGCCTGAGGGGAGGTGCTTGAGCAAACTGAAGAAGCAGAGGAAACCAGGGTTGTTTGGGCCAGTAAGGCACAATGAGAATCATTCGTCCCTGGTTGGCCTGGAGTTTGAATAGTGTTTTTGCTATTAGTGGAGGTGGACAGAAAGCATAAAGGAGCTCCTGACCCCAATGTATGAGGAACGCCTCCAACGATTCCCTGTGAGGAGAAGGAATCCTCGAGAAAAAATGAGATAGCTTGGCATTGAGAGGAGAAACAATACTTATTCCACCTTCTCTGGGACACCACTAATCAACTTCTTTGTTTCTCCTCTCAATGCCAAGCTACATTGAGAGGAGAAACAAAGAAGTTGATTAGTGGTGTCCCAGAGAAGGTGGAATAAGTATTCGGTTACTTGAGGTTCCAGTATCCACTCCTATGGATGGAGGATTTGGCTTAGCCTGTTGGCTAAGTGATTCTCTGCTCCCAGAAGGTAGACTCCCTGAAGATGAAGTCCTTGGGAAATTTCCCAGTTCCAAAGGTGAATTTTTTCTCTGCCTAGGGCTTGAGAGCTTGTCCCTCCTTGCTTGTTTACGTAAAACATAGCCACCTGGTTGTCCATCTGTAAATTGTATTACCTCACTTGTTATTCCCATTCTCAGGGAAGAGACTGTCCCCTGCGTTGGGGAGAGAAGACTCTGATGGCATTGAAGACTGCTCTGAGCTCTAGAAGATTGATCTAGAGGAGCGCTTCCTGAATGGACCAAAGGTCCTGAGTTGTTATGCCATTGAGATGGGTTCCCCAGCCTAGTTTTGATGCATCAGTCAGTAAGATAGACTGCAGTGCAGACTTCTGAAAAGGTGACTTTTCGACTAGATTCTGTGGTGTGCACCAGCACTGAAGATCTGCTCTCATTTCTAGAGTGATGCTGATGAGGTTGGATAGGTGACCTGTGGACTGCTTCCATTGCTGTGAGAGAGTCCACTGTCCAATCCTCATGTGGAGATATGCGTGAGGCACTACATGGATTGTGGAAGACATGTGGCCTAAGAGGCGTTGAAATGTTCTTGCCATAACTGATGGTTGCTGCTGAACTTGTGTGGCTAATGTAATGAGATGGAGGCATCTTTCCTCTGGCAGAAATGCTCTGCTTCTTACTGTGTCTGAATGAGCAGCATAAAAATGAGATAGAGCAGCTTTTAAACTAGATATTAGGGGAAAGCCGACAGTCGCCCAAGAGTGGATGGTTCGGAAGAATGTATCTTTGAAGGATACTACCAAAAGCAGAGAGGTTCCACAAAAGAGTAAAGTAGCCCAAATGCCCTCAAGTATGGAGCAGACAGAGCTTAAAGATCCCAAATTACCCATGTCTAACAATAGCCAAATTAATATGAATAAAATACATTCTCTAAAATGCTTGTATGCAAATGCTAGAAGTCTAAAAAATAAGATGGGAGAGTTAGAATATATAGCACTAAATGAAAGGTTAGATATGATTGGAATATCAGAGACATGGTGGAAGGAGGACAACCAGTGGGACACTGTGATACCTGGGTACAAACTATTTTGTAATGATAGAACTGATCAAATTGGTGGAGGGGTTGCTCTCTATGTTAGAGAGGGCATTGAGTCAGAAAGGATTAAACTTTTGCAGGAAACAAAATCTGCTGTAGAATCGATATGGATTGAAATTCCATGTAAAAGGGGGAAGGCAATGGCAGTGGGGGTGTACTATCGAGCGCCTGTCCAGAATGACCAAATGGATGATGAAATGCTCAAAGAAATCAACGAAGCTAACAAAACTTACAGCGCAGTACTAATAATGGGTGATTTCAACTACCCCGGTATCGACTGGGTCAGTGTCACGTCAGGACATACTAGGGAGATAAAGTTCCTAGATGAAATAAATGACTGCTTTTTGGAGCAGCTGGTTCATGAACCGACCAGAGGGGAAGCCATATTAGACCTAGTCCTTAGTGGAAAACCAGATCTAGTGCAAGAGATAAGGTTGTTGGGGCCACTTGGCAATAGTGATCATAGCATGATCGCCTTTGATTTAATTAGTGGAGGAGGGATAGTAAGGAAATCCACAGTACTACCTTTTAACTTTCGAAAGGGAGACTATGATAAAATGAGGAAAACAGTTAAGAAAAAACTAAAAGGAGCAGTTGCAAAGGTTAAAGACGTACATCAGGCTTGGCTGTTGTTGAAAAATACTATCTTGGAAGCCCAGACCAGCTGTATTCCACGCTTTAAGAAAAGTGGAAGGAAGTCCAAAAAACTGCCAGCATGGTTTAAAGGTGAGGTCAGAGAGGCTGTTGTTGCCAAAAAAGCATCTTTCAGGAAATGGAAAAAAGAGCCAAACAACGAAACCTGGAAACAGCACAACACTGGCAAGTCAAATGCAAGGCATTGATAAGGCAGGCAAAGGGAGAATTTGAGAAGAAGCTTGCTGCGGAAGCAAAAAGGCGAAGTAAAGACCTTTTCAAGTACATTCGTAGCAAAAAACCTGTGAGAGAGTCAGTTGGTCCATTAGATGATAAAGGGGTTAAAGGAGCACTAAGAGGCGACAAGGCGTTAGCAGAGAGACTGAATGAATTCTTTGCTTCAGTCTTTAATGAGGAAGATGTAGGGATGTTACCCATGACTGAAGTGGTATTTAAAGGTGCGGAAGAATTGAAGGAAATATCGATACATCGGGAAGATGTATTACAACTATTAGATAAACTGAAGAGTAGCAAATCACCTGGGCTGGATGGTATACATCCAAGGGTGTTGAAAGAACTGAAATATGAGATTGCAGACCTGCTATTAGTAATCTGTGAACTATCATTAAAATCATCTCTAATACCTGAAGATTGGAGGATCGCCAATGTAACACCAATTTTTAAAAAGGGTTCCAGGGGTGATCCGGGAAACTACAGACCAGTGAGCCTGACATCAGTACCAGGAAAAATGGTAGAAACCATCATAAAGAATAAAATTACTCAGCATGTAGATAGTCATGACCTAATGGAAGACAACCAACATGGCTTTAGACAAGGAAGATCTTGTCTTACTAATCTGTTATGTTTTTTTGAAGGAGTGAATAATCAGGTGGACAAAGGTGAGTCGGTTGATATTGTGTATCTAGACTTTCAGAAAGCCTTTGACAAGGTCCCTCATGAGAGACTTTTGGCAAAACTAAAGAGTCATGGGATAGGAGGCAGTGTACTATTGCGGATCAGGAACTGGTTAAAAGATAGAAAGCAGAGGGTAGTGCTAAATGGCCAATTTTCCCAATGGAGAAAGGTGAATAGTGGTGTACCCCAGGGATTTCTCCTGGGTCTGCTGCTTTTTGACATATTCATAAATGACCTGGAAAGTGGAATAACGAGTGAGGTTATCAAATTTGCAGATGACACAAAACTATTTAAAGTTCTTAAAACACAAGAGGATTGCGGAAAATTGCAAGAGGATCTTGATAAATTGGAAGACTGGGCATCAAAATGGCAGATGAAATTTAATGTGGACAAGTGCAAGGTTATGCACCTAGGGAAGAACAACCCAAACTATGGTTACACGACGCAAGGTTCCACATTAGGAACTACCACCCAGGAAAAAGATTTAGGCGTCATTGTGGATACCATGTTAAAACCCTCGGCCCAGTGTGCAGCAGCGGCCAAGAGAGCAAATAGAATGCTAGGTATGATAAGGAAAGGAATGGAAAATAAAACAAAAGATATTATAATGCCTCTATATCGTTCCATGGTGAGACCGCACCTTGAATATTGTGTGCAATTCTGGTCGCCGTATCTTAAAAAGGATATAGCGATTTTAGAAAAGGTTCAGAGAAGAGCCACCAAAATGGTTAAGGGGATGGAAGGATACTCCTATGAAGAAAGGCTAAAAAGGTTAGGGCTCTTTAACCTGGAAAAGAGACGGCTGAGGGGAGATATGATAGACGTCTATAAATTAATGAACGGAGTGGAATGGGTAAACGTAGATCGATTGTTTACCTTATCAGAATATAGAAAGACTAGGGGACATGCAATGAAGCTACAGGGTAAACTATTTAAGACTAATAACAGAAAATATTTTTTCACTCAACGTGTAATCAAACTCTGGAATTTGTTACCGGAGGATGTAGTAAAGGCTGTTAGTGTAGCTGAGTTTAAAAAAGGTTTGGACAAGTTCCTGGAGGAAAGGTCCATAAACCATTATTAAGAAGGGACCCAGGATATCAATGCTTGAACCAATACAAGCATTGTGGAACCTGTGTCCCTTGGGGAAACTGCTAGGTTCATATGACCTAGATTGGCCACTGTTGGAAACAGAATACTGGGCTTGATGGACCTTGGTCTGACCCAGTATGGCATATCTTATGTTCTTATGTTCTTATAGCTCCTATGAACTTGTGGTCCTGAGTTGGCCTGAGATGTGATTTTGGATAATTTATTATGAAACCTAACTCCTGGAGGACATAAATGGTTTCGTTTAGGGCGGAGGTGACTGCTGAAGTGGAGTCTGCCCTTAAGAACATAAGAACACACAAAGCGAGAGACGTGTGTTGGTCACAGGTGCCTTTATTGATAAACCCCAATGCGTTTCGGCAAAGCCTTCCTCAAGGGGTATGCAGCTCATAAAAAATAAAAACATATATCATAATAAATAATAAGAACATTAATGCTAAAAATAACATACAGATAAGAAATAAAAAGTTGGATAAAAATGACCAAACTATTATAAACAAAATAATATCATATTAAAACTTATATGGAAATAAACACATTAAAACGATATGTAAAACAGAATATAATAATATAGTAATTACTAAAAAACAGAATATAATAATATAGCAATAGCAAAAAAACTAAAAATCGTAGGGCAGAGGATGGATACTGACAACATGGAATGGACCATAAAAACCAGGTGGAACATGCAAATGCAAACAAACATTATAATATGTGTAAGTAAAACACATGATGAACTTAAGAAACAGGAGAAACATGTAAAAGCAAATAACAAATAAAATATATACTTACTAATTGCACCCTGTGGTAATCTTTTAGAGACATATCACCTGTCTGGCTCTCTTTTCTAAAAACATTAAATGTAATAATGACAATGCATAAATAAAATGACATGAGAGGGGGGAGGGGGAAAGGAGAAGAAGAGAGGGAGGGGAAAGAGGGGAAGGAGGAGGAATACTCTACCTGACAGCATGAGAGCCATGAGTGGACATAAAAGATTTCAAGCGTATGCTCAAGACCATACTATTTATACAATACTATGGACCCTCCCACAGCTTATAAATCAAGCTATGAACGTGATTGCATACAATAAGTAATGTCTCCGTGTAAATTGTCATTGATATTTATTCCTCCCCTGTACCCATACCTTCCCCAGTATCTTTCCTCGCTCCTACCCCATAAATGTGCATAACGTATTTACATGTAAACAACTTTGATTGAAGGAAAAGGTGGTATATAAAACTGGTTAAATAAATAAATAAATTAGGAAATATCTTGTGTAGAATACCAGGCCCTGCTTGCCTGAGGGAACCTCCTCTATGGCTCCTTGTCTCAGCAGTGAGTGGATTTCCTGCTGAAGCAGGGAGAAGTGAAAGGAGATCCAAGGAGGGTTGTCCCACAAAGTGGGTGGGAGGAAGAGTCTGGAATTTTAGCTGTGGGCTCTGACTGACAAGATGTAGGGTCCAGGGTTCAGAAGTGATGTTGATCCAGTGGTGTGCGAAATGCACCAGTCTTCCTGAAATCATGGGAGGACGAAATATTATGGGAGATTGGCCATACTCCATTTGAAGCAGTCAAAAACTCTGAGGAGGTTGAGTATCATTGTAGGCTGTGGTTTAGTAACCTTAGGCTTCCTGACCTGTTTCTGGCCTTGTTGTCTCTGTTGCTATTGTGGGGCAGAGTAGCCAGAATAGGCCTAATATGGAGAATAAAACCTCTTCTTAGAGAACAGTTTCTTAGTAGTAGTCTTCTTTTTAAAAGAGTCTGTTGTCTTCCTTGATAACCTCTTCATGCTGAGGTCATCAGTTTCTATCTCACCAGCCTTCTCCCTCCACCTCTGGCCAAAGAGGTTCTCATCATTACAGGGTATATTTATTAATTTGTCCTGGACCCACTGTTCCAGGTCAGTTGCTTGGAGCCATGCTGTTCTCCTAGCCCCTATGCGGGCTTCAGCAGATCTGCTATTGGCCTCAAATGCGTCAAATGCTGTTCTTGTCAAGAACTTTGATGTATCTGAGCATGTGTCACTAAGACCTGATGAGCTGCCTGCTTGTCAGGGGGCAACAAGGTGGCAAACTCTGACAAATCCCTCGACACATCCTTGAGAAACATGCCCATATATAGCATATATGAGTCTATGCTAGAGGCTAGCATGGAAGCTTGGTAGCTTCTCTGCCAGGAGGCACTGAGGAGTGATTTTTCTGACTTTTAATCCTCCTCATGGCGCACTCCACAACCATGGAGTGGTGGGGAAGTTGTGGTTTTTGGAAACCTGGGGAGGGAGGAAACCTATAAAGGGTAATCGAGCCTCTTGCTCACTGCAGGGGTTGACATAGGGGCCTCCCACAATCAAGCAATAAGGTTCTTAAGATATTGTGTACTAGGAAGGTAGCAACCTCTTTCAGTGCTGATGGGTATTGGAGTATATCGAACTCTTCAGCTCTTGGCTCCATTTTCTGTAGACACTAAAACATAGAGAGCTGCCAGCATGTCCTTAATAAAATCTTGAAAGGACATGTCTTTGGACAGTGAACGTCGATGTTCATAAGGAGGCAATTGATCTGATGGTACCTCTTTGAGTCTATTGGAATCAATGGATTCCACTTCGGAGGCCTCCTCAGAATCGGAGTCTGGAAGGAAGTCAAAATAATCTCTATGAGATGTATGATACCTTTGCTTCTCAGAGTCTCGCTGTTTGGATGTAGAGGGTATGGCCTCGGTATCGGCTGCTCTAAGCTATGTGAAGCAGGGGATGCCTGAAAAAGAGTGTCGAGCTCTGTGACCACCGTCAGTATCAGTGGAACCAGTGTTGGTGCCGGCTGCAGAGTATTCCATGCCATCGACGTTACTGCTGCTAAGAGTTTAGCGATACTACGCTTGATGGAGATGACACAAACATCCAATGATGGTACCGGGGGAGGTGTGGCTCCAAACACAGCTGTGTGGGCCACAACTCCCAAAACCGGTATTGGGGGCTTTACTGAAGAATGGACCCTGGGGGCATCCCCGAACCCCTGTGAGGATTTGGAGGTGACACATACTACCGGGTTTGCTTCGATGGACGTCAGCATCGGAATGCGATGAATGATGGTGCCGGTGCTGACGCCGATGCTCGTGCCCGAAGCCGATGTCGACCTGGAGGTCAATGACCTCGATGCCGAGGCAGATGCCTTCTTTTTCTTAAGCACTGGTGACTCTGAGCATTGCTTTTCCTTTGGTAGTGATTACTTAGATGCATGGGAAGACTTTGATGGAGTCGACACCCCCGAGGAGTGCACCGAAGGAACTGAGTCTAAGAAACAGCTTATCCTTCTGTTTGTCCCAGTTCTTCTGACCTCTGGAAGTCATATGGCAACAGGAGAGACAAGAATCAACGTCGTGGTCTAGGCCTAAACGTTTTAGGCACGAGGAATGCTTATCAGTGATGGAAATTGTAAGATAACATATGCTGCATAGCCTGCTGTAGATAACATATGCTGAATATCCTGCTGTAGATAACATATGCTGCATAGCCTGCTGTAGATAACATGTGCTGTAGATAACATATGCTGAATAGCCTGCTGTGGATAACATATACTGTAGATAACATATGCTGCATAGCCTGCTGTAAATATAACATATGCTTCATAGCCTGCATATTCCACTACTACCTCTTTGCTACCTCACTAATACCTCATTGCTGTAAAGATAACATATGCTGCATAGCCTATTGACTCCATTACTCCCTCATTGCTTGTAAAATGACATACTGCATAGCGTGTAGACTCAATTACTAGCTTAGAGCTTGTGATAAGGAAGCTTATCATAGTTCAGGAAGAAATAATACAAGAGGTGAATTGGCTCTGAATAAGCAACCTGTGTTGGCTGGTAAAAACACTAAAACAGGGTGTTTACCTAAAAGACTACCAGACCCAGAATGCACTGGTTCACAGAAAACCTCTAGGAGAGCTGAAGTAGGGAAACGTGTGCCTAATCAGAGAAGCAATGATGTAAACCCTAATCACACATCTCCTAGGGCAGGGCTTAATTCAGAACACCTGCAATGTGCTAGGGTGGAGTGGCCATCTAGGCACTTTAAAGCTAGAAGAAATTCATCATACAGACAGCAAGGAGAGCAAAGACAGCAAGGACAGCAATGGGAGCTGGAGAAGGAGAGACTGATCGTGAACAAAAGGAAGAACAGCAAGACGTCCAGAAGGTCTAAGAAAGGAGCCCAAGGCAGTACGTATACTGGGAGAGATTCCTGGGGCAAGCATTCTTCATTGGACTGGAAGAAGCCAGAGGCTTGGAGATATACAGCCAGGAACCCTCGGACAGCACCTGTAAGGGAGACGGCTGCATCGGGAGAAAGAAGGAGCTCTAATACCTATTTAAGGAGGTATGGGAAAAGAGACCTGAAGTCCAGAGATTCTGACTGGAGAGCTGGGCACAGAAGCTTTGCTACCTACTGGCCAAAATACCCAGAGAGGAAGCCTAATGACAATGTGATCTCAGGGAAACAGTTTCCATCCTGGTAGAGATCAGTTAGAGAAATCCTCTGAGCCAGTGTATGAAAGTGATCCTATGATATTTCAAGAGCAAGGGGAAATATCAGATGAGGAAGTTGAATGCATGGATTGTTCTCTTTCTAAGCTGCTGTTCTAAAGTAATCCACAGTTAAGGATCAAACACCAAAAGGAACAGTACTGATTTTTAGCTTCCCAGAAAAGTTTCTTTGAGAGAAAGCTTTGGGGAAAGTGGGAGCCACGTGGAGAGTGGACCAGCAATGGTTTGCAGCTGGTTAAGCACCTGTGATTAGAGCAAGGCACAAGTGTACGTGGGACTTTGAGGAAAAGCTTCTTCTCTGTGTGAAAGGAAGAAAGCTGTTTTATTTGAAAAAGAGAATTTTCCTTTTGGGTTTATTTTTCATTCCAGCACTGCTAAGAAAGTTTATTAGCAGGGGCTAGAAGAAAGACCTTTTCTGTTCCATCAAGGTCTTTACTAAGTTGTTGCATAAGTAATTCAGTTGCCTTATTTGTTTTGTTTCCTGAATAAAACTACTGGAGAAAATTATCCTGTTGATGTTACCAAGCATATCTGTTTGAGGGAATAACACCCCATAAATAAAATCTGTTTTCTGCTTTACACTGGAGCAACTACAATTCTTTATTCTTGTTAAACGGCTAGTTTTTGTGTGAAGGAACAACAAGACCCACAGTCCTTTGCAGGTCAAGTAAATTCATGTCCTTGCCAAGATTGTGGAACTTTCACAACAAGCACCCCCGTTTCCAAGCTACATGAGAGGAGGAGAGACCGAACAAATAGAGCAGGCAAATTTAGAGCTATAAGAGAAGGGTCAAAAACCCACCACCACTGAGCCACAATTCAGGCCGATACCAGATCAGTAAATTGCAAAAATGCACTCCACTCCCCACTATCTCATTGCCTATCTTACACTCCTTCACCTTGCACACAGGGAATCAGACCCAATGAGCAAATCCCCTTGTTCCACCTACATATCACCCAGCCTGTATGGGCACCAGGCTCATCCCTCTCTAAAGAACACCAGCATACTAAGCCTGCAGTTCACAAACCGCACAATGCTACATGTACTATGCCCGCTCATCTCACAAATAATGTACACACCAACCCAATCATAACGGCCAATATTAGGTGTACTTTAATAAACGCCAGATCAATCAGGAACAAACCGAATACTATCCTCGACCTCGTCCTCGACAAAAAACTGGATATAATCTGCATCACCAAGACATGGCTAGATGACTCAGACCAGGTCATATTAAATCAAGTAACCCCAACAGGCTACTCAGCATTCAATTGCATCAGAGCACAAAAGAGAGGAGAAGGTGTGCTAATACTGACCAGAAAGGAATACAGATTTAAAACAATCTCTACCACTAATACGATCGAATCCAATACAATCACCATAGCTAACAAGTACCTAAGCATTTCCCTCACCTACAGGCCTCCTGGAGCCACAACTGAACATCTCTCCACGGTACCTGAAGCAATATGTGCACACAGCAGAACACACAAACCCCTCATTGTACTAGGAGACTACAACCTAACCTCCGAACCCACCAAGGCAACTGCAGCATTCCTAAAAGCCATGGAGTCACTAAAATATTGCCAGACAATCAACGCACCAGCATGGTACAACTCCGGATATGGTCTTTATTCCAATACACTTGGTGGAACAGGGCAAGGCCACAACACCAACAATCACGCCAGTCCCTTGGTCAGATCATCATGTGATTGACTTCACCTTGACCCTGAATAACCCCACACAACACATGGAAGATGAGAGCATAGCCAGGCGTTTTAGAGCCTTCAACAAAGACTCATTCATAAACAAAATCATTCCACAACTCCAGCGAGAATACAACACCCTTGACCTAAGCATAGAGAAATGGAACTCCATAATATCTAATGCAGCATCAGCCCCTACGAGTACAGAACTACAAGCACGCAGGAGGTCCAGTGACTCCTGGTACTCAAGTGATATCAGAGATGCAAAACGCACTCTCCAAAGACTGGAGATAAAATGGAGGCGGAACAAGTCGCATAACTCCCTGAATCAATACAGAGCAAAGCGACTGAAATATAATCTGATAAATGAGCATAAACAGCAGCACCATACCAACCTTATCATGAAATCTGCCAACAGACCGAGAGAACTCTTTAGCATTGTCCAAAAGCTTACTAAGGACACCACGCAGCACTGTACCCACCATCTTGACCTACAGGAATTTGGGGATTACATGAAATCAAAAAACACTATCCAGACATGCTCCATCATACCACAGACAGATGACCATGAAAGGAAAGTGCAGCATCAAACCTGGGAGGACTTCAGCATACCATCAACACATCAAGTAGAGGACATAATAAATGGACTCAACATAACAACCTCACCGTCAGACCCATGCCCAGTGTCTTGGCTCAAGGCCAAAAGAAGCCAGCTCTCCCATCACATTCACAAAATCATCAAAGATTCACTCCAACAAAGATACATCCCACAATCCTTGAAGCACGCTATGATATGACCGATACTTCAATGAAACAACCTAAACCCTTCTGAACCAAAATCATACCGTCCCATCTCCAGCCTACCATTCCTTGCGAAAATCGTTGAAAAGACAGCGCAAAGGCAACTTCAGGACCATATTGACATGAATACCCCACTGGACATCATATCAGCATGGCTTTAAACCCCAGCACGGTGTGGAAACACTACTCACTTCCCTCGTTGACAATCTCCTAAGAGGCATGGATAACATAAAGAACGGATTCCTGTTAGTGTTCATGGACATCTCGGCAGCCTTCGACACTGTGTCCCACGCCAGGTTACTGCAACGCCTGCAGCAGATAGGAGTATGCAAGAATACTCTGAAGTGGTTTACCTCCTACTTGGAAGATCGAACGCAACAAGTCAAATGCGCCCAAAAGAAATCACTGCAGTTCCCCATCATGCAGGGAATACCACAAGGTTCAGCCCTGTTATCAATGCTCTTTAATATTTACTTACAACCCATCTGCAACATCATCAAATGCCACAAACGCCACTATCACATCTATGCTGACGACATCATGGTTTATGCTCCAATCAACCTACTAGCACTCAACACCACAACAATAACCAGATGCCTTGAAGACATGAATGCCTGGTTCACCACCAATAACCTGACGGTAAACTATGATAAAACTGAGGCAATGTTCCACCATTCTAGACAAACTCATAGTAGTCAAAGATGAAGTTAAGTACCTGGGCATCACAATGGACAGAGCTCTGAACCTGAAATCCCACATCACCAAAACCGCAAATAAGGCCTATCAACGTTTGAGGACCATCAGAAAGATAAAGCCAATACTCCGCCACGACCACTTCCGCACAGTGTGCCAAGCACTCATCACACCTCTGCTTGATTACGGAAACTCATTATATCAAGGCCTCCCTCAGCAGACCTTACACCCACTCCAAATGGTACAAAACACTGAAGCATGCATCATTACAGACACTCCAAGAACTGAGCACATCACCCCCATCTTACAACAACTGCACTGGCTCCCAATGATGGCCAGAGCAAAGTTTAAGACAATCGTGATCATCTTTAAAATCATTTACCATCTCACGGCAGATGCACTACAAGATATCATAACAAGGGATATCAGCAATAGACCAATAATGACAACATGATCAGCACATCTGCAGGATATCACAAGACAACTTCAAGTAGAGCTCCTTCATTACTGGCGTCCACACTTTAAGAACATAAGAACATAAGATATGCCATACTGGGTCAGACCAAGGTCCATCAAGTCCAGTATTATGTTTCCAACAGTGGCCAATCTAGGTCATATGTACTTAGCAGTTTCCCCAAGGGACACAGGTTCCACAATGCTTGTATTGGTTCAAGCATTGATATCCTGGGCCCCTTCTTAATAATGGTTTATGGACTTTCCTCCAGGAACTTGTCCAAACCTTTTTTAAACCCAGCTACACTAACAGCCTTTACTACATCCTCCGGTAACAAATTCCAGAGTTTGATTACACGTTGAGTGAAAAAATATTTTATTTTATTAGTCTTAAATAGTTTACCCTGTAGCTTCATTGCATGTCCCCTAGTCTTTCTATATTCTGATAAGGTAAACAATTGATCTACGTTTACCCGTTCCACTCTGTTCATTAATTTATAGACTTCTATCATATCTCCCCTCAGCCATCTCTTTTCCAGGTTAAAGAGCCCTAACCTTTTAAGCCTTTCTTCATAGGAGTATCCTTCCATCCCCTTTACCATTTTGGTGGCTCTTCTCTGAACCTTTTCTAAAATCGCTATATCCTTTTTAAGATACGGCGACCAGAATTGCACACAATATTCAAGGTGCGGTCTCACCATGGAACGATACAGAGGCATTATAATATCTTTTGTTTTATTTTCCATTCCTTTCCTTATCATACCTAGCATTCCATTTGCTCTCTTGGCCGCCGCGGCACACTGGGCCGAGGGTTTTAACATGGTATCCACAATGACGCCTAAATCTTTTTCCTGGGTGGTGGTTCCTAATGTGGAACCTTGCATTGTGTAACCATAGTTTGGGTTGTTCTTCCCTAGGTGCATAACCTTGCACTTGTCCACATTAAATTTCATCTGCCATTTTGATGCCCAGTCTTCCAATTTATCAAGATCCTCTTGCAGTTTTCCACAATCCTCTTGGGTTTTTACAACTTTAAATAGTTTTGTGTCATCTGCAAATTTGATAACCTCACTCGTTATTCCACTTTCCAGGTCATTTATGAATATGTCAAAAATCAGCGGGACCCAGCACAGATCCCTGGGGTACACCACTATTCACCTTTCTCCATTGGGAAAATTGGCCATTTAGCCCTACCCTCTGCTTTCTATCTTTTAACCAGTTCCTGATCCACAATAGTACACTGCCTCCTATCCCATGACTCTTTAGTTTTGCCAAAAGTCTCTGATGAGGGACTTTGTCAAAGGCTTTCTGAAAGTCCAGATACACAATATCAACCGACTCACCTTTGTCCACCTGATTATTCACTCCTTCAAAAAAACATAACAGATTAGTAAGACAAGATCTTCCTTGTCTAAAGCCATGTTGGCTGTCTCCCATTAGGTCATGACTATCTACATGCTGAGTAATTTTATTCTTTATGATGGTTTCTACCATTTTTCCTGGTACCGATGTCAGGCTCACCGGTCTGTAGTTTGCCGGATCACCCCTGGAACCCTTTTTAAAAATTGGTATTACATTGGCGATCCTCCAATCTTCAGGTATTAGAGATGATTTTAATGATAGTTCACAGATTACTAATAGCATGTCTGCAATCTCATATTTCAGTTCTTTCAACACCCTGGATGTATACCATCCGGCCCAGGTGATTTGCTACTCTTCAGTTTATCTAATAGTTGTAATACATCTTCCCGATGTATCGATATTTCCTTCAATTCTTCCGTACCTTTATATACCACTTCAGTCATGGGTAACATCCCTACATCTTCCTTAGTAAAGACTGAAGCAAAGAATTCATTCAGTCTTTGGAACTCCCTCCCAACGAGCCTGAGGGCATTAAATGACATCATAGACTTCCGCAAGGCCCTTAAACCCCTGCTCTTTACAGAAACCTATCAGCAGACAGACAACAGTCTCCACCCAAATGCTAATGCAACTACCGCTGCTAACTCGATATCCACTCATCCCAACTAGACATACAAATTCACTGTATAATGTTGTTCAGTATCCTCATGTTAAATGTAACCCTCCAATTGTGCTGTCTAAATGTTGTTAAATACCCTCATGTTAAATGTAACCCTCCAATTGTGATGTGACCACTTTGATTGTAGGATAAGGTGGTATACAAATCTGTCTAAATAAATAAATAAATTGTGCTGAAACACTTGGAGCATTTTTTTAACCCACTTCCGGGTTTCTCCATATTTGTGAATAATATGGAGGCAAAATCGAATTGGGCAATGGTGCCTGCGGAGGCCGTGGGCTTCAAACAAAGTTTTGTGAAAAAAGTAAAAATAGAACAAAATTTATAAAAAATTAAAAGGGGAACCGGAATCAATGGGAGTCAAGTCAGTCGATGGGAAGGCAACCTAAGTACTTTTGATGAAGAAAACCTTTGAAGTCTCTAGACGCAGCTGACAGGGACAAGGTCCCAATGGCTCCAAGGAAAAATATGGCTGAGGAGACCAGGAGAGAAGGTGGGAAGGCAGCCACGCATGCATGGAGGAATGCACCCAAAAGCATTCCTACTGGATGCTGGGGAGTGTTCCCATGCCAGGCTCTTTCTGTGCCGACGTCACCCCATATGTGAAGACTGACTTCCTGCTTGTTCCTGGAGATATGACAAAAACATTAACAGCCTGCTCTACTGTTAGAGGTTGCCACCTTAAACGCAACCTTTAACAGCACACTGAGCATCAAAGAAAATATTCTATATAGTAATGCACAAACAGCAGAGTAAGATTGGATTTAAAAACATTCTGACCCTCAAATACAAAGGAATTATACTGAGAAGGGCAAAAGAACTTAGTACAAAAAGTAAGCTATCCACAGTGCAAGAGCATGATGCCCTTCTGAAACCAGGCACTCTTCCAAAACCAACTCCAAAGGCTGCTAAAGTCAATGCTATCTAGAAAAACCACAGATGAGTCCATTTTCAGGCTGGATGCAAAGGGCATAAAGACAGATAAGCACATAAATCATCATTATTTAAAGGGGATTTCTACAAAGAGGTATATGCAGAAATATAATTGCAGAATATCAATTAAGGGTGAGGCAAGATGGCGTCTGTGGAGGTGGTGTTTGAGTGAGCTCTCTGCACCTTCTGCTAAGATGTCTGCCTGAATTATCTTACCTGCAGCAATACCTGGTAAGAGGAAGGGACAATCCAAGTGAGTCCTGACATTAGGGGAGACTCCATAAAGGGACAGACAAAGCTGCAAAGCTGCCCGAGATTCACCCGATTGAATGTAGCAAAAGCTGTGGCTAGTGCAGAGTCTTCATACATGATTAGAGCGCTGAAGATGTTTATTTTAGACATGAAAGAAAGCAAGCAGGCCCCCCCCCTACTGTAACCCAAAAGTGAATATACTGGGTATGCTACTACATCTCTGCAAGACACGTGCAGGTCAAGGACTCGAGGGACAGTCCCCGATAACCTCCTCATTGTTAGATCTGGGCACTGTACTCTGGAGAGAGCCCGAGCTGCGGAATCAGCAGGGAGTGGATAGAACCTCCGGATATGTCGCTGGGTGGGTACAAACGCCTGCTGAATTCACTATGGACAATCTTTTGGATTCCCTGAAAACCCTGGAGTCTTTCCTAGCAGGTTTGATAACCACTTTAAAAACAGACTTAGAGGTTTTTCTGCTTAGCTTCCCGTTCAGAATCAGTATTTAAGCAATGTAGAGGCTAGACTGGAAGACAATGAAAGACCTCATGGAAAAACTAATTGTGACTCAAATTAAAGAAAATGAGATATTAAATTGAAGGACTGATTTTTTGGAAAATTAGTTGAGAAAGAACAATTTACATATAATAAACTTTCCCAAGTATCCTTTAATCACTCCAGTTTCCGTGGTTAGAAAGCAGCTGAGAAAG
Organism: Ichthyophis bannanicus; assembly: GCA_033557465.1. Taxonomy (NCBI): domain Eukaryota; kingdom Metazoa; phylum Chordata; class Amphibia; order Gymnophiona; family Ichthyophiidae; genus Ichthyophis; species Ichthyophis bannanicus. Next base: position 179,495,015 of record CM066036.1, read on the forward strand.
GTTTTACATTTTCTCTCAGATAATCTTCCGCCCATAGTCAGTCTATTATTAACACTTCCTGGAAGATGCAAGACCCCTTCTTTGCAAGGGCAGGAGGAGAATCATTTGAACTTGAACAGCTTCCTTGCATCATCTTTGGAGATGGTGACAGAGCGGATAACTCTGGTGGCTACTTTTGTCTTTCAATCTGACTGGGATGCTATTTTGCATTTGTTTTTTCACAATATTCATTTTCTTTTTCTGGATGCAAATGTAAGAATGTTTCCTGATTTTTCACATAATATGCACTCCTGTAGGCGGCTTTGGTTTTTGGAACTGGATTTGCTCTGAAATTTCTTTGCAAATGTGTTATATCTTTTGGCGGTAACGTTTATGGGGGATATTCAAAGGCATTTACACAGTTTGTACACCTGCAAACAGTGTAAATGCCGCTCTGCGGGATATTCTGCGGCACTACTGGTTAGTACTGATGAATGTCCATGGGTGCCACTGCTACATGCCCCGATTCTAACTGGTTAGCACTGGGGCAATCAAGGGGCATTCCAGAGCGTCACCCGTCGCTAATCATGCAGTGGTGATATTGAGCCACTGCCTGGTTTGCTATACACGGTAAAAAGCCAGACGCAGGAAACACTGTCCTAATTTTCACCGCAGAAGATAACCAGGCAGCAGCTGAATATTACTGCTGCCTGGTTAGCTTTGCGACAATCTGGGCAACCTGGATATTCAATGCTGGAGCTCGGATATGGCCCCGGTTCTGGAAGTCCAGAGCTGGCGACTAACCGCTTTAGCAGCACTAGCCACCGGCATTGAATATCGGGTCCTATATCTTTTTTGATGTCAGTCAGTTAGCTTCTTTTCTTGTGGCTAGAGAGGAAGTACAGGTTACAGTAGGAAGCACCATGAAAATGTGCGATCCAGCTGCTTCTGTTTAATTCAATCCTACATCAGTTGTATGTTCACTTTTTCCTTTTTTGTATGTATTTTCCTATGTACTCCCCCTATTGATTGTCATCTAACAAGCTTTTGAGATTTAGGTCTTGTTATTATAATTTTCCTATTATATATCAATAGTGATATGTATAATATGATAATCTTTATAAATTAAGAAAAATAAGAATATCCATTAAGCTGCAGACAGTGATAAGAATTATAAAGCTTATATTACCAATAGGACTGAATCTATAAAAACACAGCCTCAATTTGCAGACAAACTGCATTTACAAGCAGACAAATCCATAAGAATGCACCAATACATTTCCTTAATATTGCAGCATTTTTATACTATTTTATTGTGTTTTGATGCAATTTAACAGGGGAAGGTAGTGCCTGCTGGGTAAGTACTCCAGGAAGGTCTTTTGGCAATGTTTTTATATTCCTACATTTTTTAGTATATATTAGCACATTCATATGGCACTGGACTGCACACATAGGCCATGGTAGGCAGATCTCTTGAGCCTGTTGACAGGGCCCCTGTCTTGCTAACTCAAGAGAGCAGTTTTCTGCAGCAAGGGACCCTAAAGATGGAAGATCCCATTACCTTCTTGCTTATGGCCTGGCATTTGAGAAGGGCAGGCTATCCAAGAAGGGCTATGGTGGAGCAGTAGTGGACATCTTTTTCAAAGCCTGGAGGGCCTCTACTTCCTTGGCCTATTGAGAGTGTGGAAGGTCTTCAAGAAGTGGTGTTTCTCTCAGACCCTGCATGCCAGGAAGGCAGACATAGTCACATAGACCCAGTATGGCATATCTTATGTTCTTATTTTGTCCTTCTTACAGTCTGGGTTGGACTAGGATTTATCTTTGAACTCTCTCAAGGTTAAGGTGGTGTCCTTAGTGTGCTGCCTTGGGCGTGTTCAATGCATATCCTGGAGGTGCACCATGACATCTCCCACTTCTTCAAGGGAGTGGAGAAGATCTGTTTATCAGTGCGCAAATGATTGTTCCTCAATGGGCTCTTTCTGCGCTAAAATGTCAGAGGACCTTCGGGTGGACCCCTTGCTGTGTCTGGTGGATGTGAGGAGGGAATTTGTGAGATACCTGGAGATTACTGATTCCTTCTGTCAGTCAGATCATCTCTGTGTTCTCTTGAGCAGTCTGAGGAAAGGGCAGATCACTAAGCTCTCAATTGCCAGCTAGATTAAGGAGGCTATTAGTTCAGCCTACCTTCTATATGGGAAATACAGTATGTGCTGGAGGGGATTCAAGCTCACTCCACTAGGGCATCTGTAAGATGGCTACTTGATCATCTCTGAACACCTTTGAAAAGCACTACGAGTTGCATGTAGGAACTGGAGTAGATGACACCTTGCAGGGCACTTCTGTCCAGAGCATCATCTTCTCCCACTCTGATCCTGACTGCTTGTGTAAATTCCATTCATCTTGATTGGTCTAGCAGGATGATAAAGGAGAAATTTATTTGGCAATTTTATTTCCTTGCATTCTCCTAGACTAGTTCAGGACACGCCTTGAAAAATTATTCCTACAGGATTGGGACCCCTGCTGCCTCTTAATTGCATTGCCACTATCAGTGTTTGATGCAGTCCACTGTAATAAGAGAGCCAAATATTTTGTTCAAAATTATAATTTTGGATTTTTTTTCTGAATTTTTCAGCCTTGCTTTCTGTTTGGGAAGTGACATACTGGCTTCTCTCAGTGCTACACTAGAGGATATACTAGTGATGACATCACTGAAAGATTCTCTAGTGTGCTTCCATCTGCTGGTTGGGGAGCATAATTCACTCTTTTAGATGGTCTAGCAGGATTCAATGAAAGAAAATTATCAGGTATGTACATTTATCCTTAACCAGTAAACTGAAGCAGATATGAGTCCTAAACCACACAGAACTCACATACAAGATATCTAAGAATCATTTTAAGACATAACCGCCTTGGATTAAAAGCGGTATACAAAACCCTGTTAAATAAATAAATAACATAAGAAAAGCTATGCTGATTCAGACCAAGATCAATTGAGCCCAGCATCACATCTCCAACAGTGGCCTATCCAGATGACACATACATGCCCGAATCCAAAAAGTCTGGAAAGAAGTGTGTCATCATCTGGAAGGCAGTGTACATTAATGCCCATAGTATGGATTCTAGATGTTGAGGCTTTAATGGAAGAGGTTGACTTGGATATAGTGATAGTTATGGAAACATGGTTCATGAAGAACCATGACTGGGATAATTGTACCAGGCTATATTTTGTTCAAGAAGGACAGAGTAGGAAGAAAGGAAGGAGGAGTGGCAACTATGGGGTATGTCTACTAAACCACATTAGTTGTGGCTGCTAATATGGTGAGTTAGCAGCTAAAACTACGCGTTAAGCAGCAAACCTATGCATTAAGCAGCAAACAGTATCCGCAGGGGGCATTCCCAGGGGAGGTCCTGTAGATACCATGGAGGTTTGGATTTCCTACGGAGATCCCACGTTATTTGCCTTGACAGATATCACAGGAAAAGTCCTGCAGTGCTTGCAGAAGCAGGTACCATGGGTCCCCACTGTAAATCCATATTAAGGAATGGTAGCAATCGGGTGCACGGAGCTGTCAGCAGTTCTGTGCCCTGATTGCTGCATGCCCCTCCTACTGCCACAATTGGGCTATTCCACTCCACAAGATTGTCAGTGCTGCAATACTACAATTGTGGCACTGACAATATAAAAAAATAAAAATGTGTACCCCCTTCACCACTAATCCTCCCTGGACAGCTCCCAATCCCCATCAAGAGCTGCCCGGGAGGGGGGGAGGGGGGGAAGGTGGAATCGGTGCACTCCCTAACTTACAAAGAGTCCCAGCTAGCCAGTCACGCTATGCCCCTTCCCTCCCCCTGATAAAGAAATTTCAAGGGTGGGGGAGGACCCCTCCCCCACAGCTCCCCCAGGGCTCTTCTAGCACAGTGGTCTAGTGGAGAACAGGGAAGGAGTTATCCTATTCTTTCCTGCCCCGTCTTGTAGCCAATACAAAATGGCTGCTGTTACGAGGTGCTGCCCTCTAACCTCTCTTTAGGAGGCAGCACCACGAGATTGTCCAGTCTTTGCTTGTGCCTATGAGAAGGGCAGGAGAGAAGAGTTCCACTAGGCCATGTCACCCCACTCTCCACCCCGACCCCATCCCAAGGTCCAGCCACCGCACGTAAATCAGATATCGCAGAAAATTGCCTGCAATAACTGATTTTTTTACGGGTTAGCTACTACTGAGGGGAGTTAATCCTGCGTTGGCCTTCCTACTAATTTAAACTGCCCCTGTGCCTGGTTCCTTTCTACTTTTATTTCATCTCTGAAATCTTTCCTATTTTATTTGAATTTTTATTGTTTATTGTTTATTGTTTACAAAAGACTTGATATACCACCCCCCATTACATCGGGGCGGTTTACAATATAAAATCATCATATTTGGAAAAGGAAAAAGAACTACAATAACATACAGGAAAGAAGATGAAAGGTAGAAATAGCAGAAGGACAGAAGAGGAAAAAAAAAGTCAGGAAAGGTCACAGAGAAGTGTCAAAGGCAGAGGAAAAGAAGTGGGTCTTGAGAAGGGAACGAAATTTAGGGTAGGATTCTTCGAGATGGAGGGCAAGGGGGAGGGAATTCCAGAGGGAAGAGCCCAGGTAAAAGAAGGCTGATTTCCGGGTGGACTGTAGATGAGCTTGAGAGGGGGCCAGGAGGTGCAGACGGTTAATGTGAACGGACCGGAGGCTGCGTGAAGGTGTATGATAAACCAGTAAATTTGACAGATACTGCGGTTTGCGGAGATAGAGAGCTCGATGCACTAATGTGAGGATTTTGAAAGGGGTCCGGAACCTGAGGGGCAACCAATGGAGATGACGTAGTAATGGGGTAATGTGATCCCGAGGGGAGGCATGCAAAATCATGCGTGCAGCTGTGTTCTGTATTAACTGTAAGCGCCGTTGTTGATATTGTGGGATGCCAGTGTAGATGGAATTACAGAAATCCAAACGGGTTATGACCAAGGAAAGGAGGAGGGTGGTGAGAGTCTGAGAGGAAAGAAATGGCCGAATAGAACAAATTTGTCGGAGGCAGAAAAAGGAGCACTGAGAGATATGAGAAATATGGTCGCTGAAGGATAAGTTATTATCAAAGATAACACCCAGGTAACGAAATTTTGAGACTAGGGAGATGGGAGCACCCGAAAAGGAAGGAGTGAAAGAAGGGACAGCAGAACCATGGGAGAACCAAATAGCTGCAGTTTTAGCAATATTGAGAACTAAGCAATTGGATGAGAGCCAAGATGAAACCATAGATAAGCACGTGTCCAGGGGGGTGATATCAGGATGAGAGGGAGATGTGTGGTGCAACAGGAAAATGTCGTCAGCATAATAGTAACCTGAGATCCCCAATTCTTGGACAATTAGAGCTAGAGGAGCAAGAAAAACATTAAATAATAGAGGAGCCAGGATAGAGCCTTGTGGGACACTGCACGGGAGTGGGAAGAAATCTGAGGAGGATAAGGCAGAAGTGACAGCAAAAGAGCGAGAAGAAAGGAAGGAGTGGAACCAGTGGTGAACCAACCCACGAATACCCGTGTCACGGAGTCTAGAGAGGAGAAGAGAGTGGTCCACCAGGTCAAAGGCCGCTGAGAGGTCGAGAGATACCGCCACCGTGATGTCACCCCGATTATGAGCAGTGTGGATCTCGTTCAGAACTGCCGTGGTTTCTACACTATGTCCAGGTCAAAAGCCAGATTGCCGGGGGTGCAGGTAAAGTGTAGTGTCAAGGTGATGGGACAGCTGTGAGAAAACGACCTTTTCCAGAAGTTTGGAGGCAAAAGGAAGATTGGATACTGGACGATAATTAGCAGGCACAGAAGGATCCAAGGAGGGAAGTTTCAATAGGGGGCGAACTAAGGCATTTTTCCAGGGACGCAGAAAAGTACCAGAGGACAGATTGGAGTTGATGATGATGAGAAGAGTCTGAAAGAAAGTGGCGAACGGCTCAGGGAACCATGAGGAGGGAATGGGATCCAGGGGGCAGGTGGTCTTGTGGGTGGTAGCCAACAATTGGACAAGCTCTGTGGAGGTAACAGAGGAGAAACTGGACCAGGCATGAGACAGCATAGGAGAGGAGGGGGGTGAAACAGGAGGAGGGGAGGCCAATGCCTGCGGATGAGAAGGAAGAAGTGACCGAAGGCTCTGGACTTTAGAAGAAAAGAAAGATGCGAGCCTAGAAGGGCTCGGAACTGGCCTGACAGAGGATGATTCATGAGAGGAGGAGGAGTGTAATTGAGAAAGTGAACGCAAAGTGGCAAAGAGGTGCCGAGAACGGTTGGGAGCAGAGGCAATAGAAGCGGAATAGAAAGAACACTTAGCTTGATGGATACTAGCACGATATTGAGCATGACAGGACTTAAAGCGTTGGTAGGAAACTGCAGACCTAGATTTACTCCAGAGGTGCTCAGCGCGCCTCAGGTGGGAGCGCTGTAGGCGAAGTCCAGCGTGAAACCAGGGGTGATGAGCAGTGTGACGTTGGATACAAGGTCTGAGAGGGGCGACCTGATCCAAGGTATGCGATAAACCGGAATTCCATGAATCAACCTGAGAGGAGGGAGATAAAGACAAAAAGTCCGTTGAGGGGGGGTGGTAGACTGTCAAAAATTGCGGTAAAGTTTCTGACGTGAGATGGCGAGATAGACGGGTAGGTGGCGGAGAACAAGGAGAGCGGGGTGGCAGTGAATGCAGCACAAAAGTGAGGTACAGATGATCAGACCAGGGGATCGGAGTAGGGATAGGGGATGAGAGCTGGACCGGGGATTTTGCTGGAAGAATAGCCAGATCTAAAATATGACCTGCAGTATGGGTAGGGAGAGTGACAGATTGAAGAAAAGAAAGATCATGAAGAAGTGCAGTGAATGCAATATCTCTGGCTGAGGTTGGTGAATCAAAATGAACATTAAAATCTCCAAGAATGAGAAGTTGAGAGAATTGCAGGGCTAAGTCAGAGATAGAAGAAAGAAGAGAGTCCCAGAGGGGAAGGGAAATAGACGGAGGAGCATAAATTAACAAAATCTGAATGAATGGTTGGTTGGCCGTTAAGCTGAAGGAGGAGAGATTCCGGGTAGCATAACGAGGGAGAAGAGATTCTAAGCAGAGGGAGTGAGGAGCGGTAAAGGACCGCAACCCCTCCACCATTCCTCCCAATGCGCGGAGCAGAAATAGCCACATAATTCGGGGGGAGACAACGAGCAAGTAGGGGGTCTTCACCTTCTTTAAGCCACGTCTCTACCAAAAATAGAACGTCAAGACGCTCACGTTGAATAAGATCATAAATAAGAGTGGCTTTAGATCTAAGAGATCGACAATTTAGCAAGCCGAGCCGAAGAAACGCCAGCGGATCCGGCTCAGAAGGAAAAGGGGAGGTACCAGGAGTAGGTAATGAAGAGGGAGGGACCAGGGAAAGAGGGTGCAAACAAATCTGCGACAGCACACTGCCCCGGTGGTGCACTATGCAGGGATTGGGGGGCCGATAACCCCAAATGACAGGTATAGCGGCCATCAGGAATAGCCAAACCAAGGACAGAGAGGAAAAATACCGGAGACTCAGCGATACTGAAGGAGGAAGCTGCGGGAGACCGGATATAAAGCTACAGGCAGATTCAAGGGGACTGAAGCCAGTCACGGATACGGAGGTAAGGGACCTGAAGGGCAAGGGGCCAGGGTAATCTGAGGCAGAGACTGGAAGAGGAGATAGTGAGAAGTCGCCCCAAGGAGCTCGCCCAAGGAGCACGTCCTGCTCCTTGGGTGCGCACCTTCGGCGTGCGCCAACGGCGCAAAACGCCGTGGGTAGCGTTTTTAAATGGGGGAGCCCCCTCAGTGCACGCACAGACTCGCTTGAGCGCGATGGCGTCACTTCGGGGCGCAGCTGTGAGAGGAGGGAAACAGCACACTAAAAAAGGAGCAAAACAGACAAATGAACAAGGAGACACAAATGGGAAAGAAAAGAGAAAGAGAAAAAACACATATAATAGATACACAAATAGCCAATGTATAGTAGAGTATGCACCAACTTCAATAAAACAAATAATTACACAACAGAATCAAAGAATAATAATAATAAAGATGAGAACTACAGGGAACTACAGCGAACTACAGAGTCGAGTTGGTAATGAGTATCTTACGTCAGGTAATACAGCTCAGGCAGGGAGAGAGTGAGCAAAACACCGTGGGTAGCATCTTTAAATGGAGGAGCCCCCTAGGTGCACGCACAGACTCGCTTGAGCGCGATGGCGTCACTTCGGGGCGCAGCTGTGAGAGGAGGGAAACAGCACAGACAGGTAATACAGCTCAGGCAGGCAGAGAGTGAGCAAAACGCCGTGGGTAGCGTCTTTAAATGGGGGAGCCCCCTGGGTGCACGCACAGACTCGCTTGAGCGCAATGGCGTCACTTGGGGGTGCAGCTGTGAGAGGAGGGAAACAGCACAGTCAGGTAATACAGATCAGGCAGGGAGAGAGTGAGCGAAACGCCGTGGGTAGCGTCTTTAAATGGGGAAGCCCCCTCGGTGCACGCACAGAGTCGCTTGAGCACGATGGCGTCACTTCGTGGCGCAGCTGTGAGAGGAGGGAAACAGCACATTCAGGTAATACAGCTCAGGCAGGGAGAGAGTGAGCAAAACGCCGTGGGTAGCGTCTTTAAATGGGGGAGCCCCCTCGGTGCACGCACAGACTCACTTGAGCGCGATGGAGTCACTTCGGGGCGCAGCTGTGAGAGGAGGGAAACAGCACAGTCAGGTAATACAGCTCAGGCAGGGAGAGAGATTACTTCTGCCATTATGCAGAATCTGTCCATTTCCCTTCCTAATTTACCCGTGTGTGTGCTTTAGGTGGAGTGGTTAGCTCTTTCCTCCCTGCCCCACAGAGGCATTGTTGGGTCTTTTTTCTTCTCTGTGTACATGTGCTGACCTCCCTGTTGTTCCTCTGCTTTTTGGAGAACAACTTCACTGCAAGCCTCTGCACTCTGATTTGCTCAGACTGTTTTATACTAGTGCTTGTCTTCTGTTTTTCAGCTTGTTTGTATACATATTAAGTATTTTTAGTGTGTTTCTCAGCTGCTTTTTGTAATTCTCTTCAGTTTTTCTCTCATCTTCCGCTGGCTGTTCCTAGATCCTCTTCTATTTTCTTTATCCCTCCCACCCACCCTATAACCCATCCACCCCTAGGCTAATATTCTCTTATAGCTGTCCTGTGCTTATTACCAGTATTGCACTAAGCTGCATTCTAGTCCTCTGGGATTTCTCTCCTGCTATCCTCCAAATTCTACCCCCTCTCTCTATATCTCATCCCAATGGTTCCACATCACTTTCTTTTCCTATTGTTGACACTTCCTAATCTTCTCCTCTCATTCCAATGATCTCAAGTCCCTACTCCTTACCATGCCCCTTACCATCCTTGCCTCTCCTGCCATCTTGACTTCTACCCTGTTGTGTGCTCATTAGCTTCACAATTTTCTTCCTCTCATTCAGCCATCTCCCCTCTCTTTGAAAGAACCTCACTCTCTTTACTGTTGTGCACCCTCCTTTCTCCCCCGCACTCTTCTGCTCCTTCTCCTTCTTTCATCAGGGGATATCAATCCTAATCCTGGCCCCCCTAGACTTTTGTTTACACACCCAGGGCAGATCCACACACAACCCCTCAAATCTTATTCCCATCGCTCTCCTTTTCTCATCTTCTCTCCCTTTCTCATGCGCCTTGTGGAATGCAAACTTGATCTCTAATAAACTCGTCTTCATTCATTATTATTATTATTATTATAATAATCATCATCATTTATAGAGTGCTACCAAGCGTACACAGCACTGTAAAGACACACAAATAGACAGTCCCTGTTCATAGAGCTTACAATCTAGAAGACAAGAATACAGAGCAACACAATACAATACAGGAGAGAGCAAACTGGAGATGAAACACAGGAAAGGGGGTTATGATCCAAAGGCATCCTCGAAGAGGTGAGTCTTTAGCTTAGACTTGAGGAGACTTGATGTAGGAAGAGCAGCAAGTTGTTCCAGGCAAAAGGAGCAGCAGGGTGAAAGGAGCGAAGCCTGCAGTTGGCACAAGAAGAGAGGGGCATAGAGAGAAGGAAGGCAGAAGAGAAACAGAGATCATGTGAAGGGGTATAGGGAGAGAGGAGAGAGGAAAGGTAAGGGGGGCAGCAGAGTGAATGCATTTGTGGGTCATAATAAGTAGCCTAAACTGTATACGGTAGCGGATAGGGAGCCAGTGAAGGGATTTCAAAAGAGGGGTAATGTGAGTGAAGTGTGGCTGGTGGAGAATTAACCGTGCAGCAGAATTTTGAGTAGACTGAAGAGGGAAAAGATGACACCGAGGGAGACCAGCAAGGAGGAGGTTGCAGAAATCAAGACAGGAGGTAAATAAAGAGTGGACAAGAGTTATAGCAGTATAATCAGAGAGGAAGGGACAAATCTTGTTTATGCTGAAGAGAAGGAAATGGCAGGTTTTAGAAAGTTGTTGAATGTGTAAGGGAATGAAAGAGAGGAGTCAAAAATGACCCTGAGGTTACAAGCACAGGAAACAGGAGGAAAAAGAGTATTATCAACAGTGATGGAGAAAGGAGGAAGGATGGGGAATGTTTTAGGGGAGAAAACAAGAATCTCAGTTTTGGCCATGTTCAATTTCAAACAATGCTGAGACATCGAGGCAACGATATCGGATAAACATGTGCCTGCAGAGCAGGAGAAAAGTCAAGCGAAGATAGATAGACCTGAGCATCATCTGCATAAAAGGGATAAAAAAGCCATGAGAAGATATGAGGGCACCAAGTTACTGGGTATAGAGAGAGAAAAGGACGAAGAACAGACCGCTGAGGTACACCAATTGAGAGAAGAATAGCAGAAGAGGAGGTACCATGAGAGCAGACACGGAAGAAGCGGATAGAGAGATAGGAAGATAACCATGACCGGACAGAATCTCTAAAACTGAGAGAGGAGTAGAGAGTGGTCAACAATATCAAAGGCAACAGAAAGGTCAAGGAGAATATGAATTGAGTAAAGGCCTTGAGACCTTGCAAGGAACAAGTCACTTGAGACCTTGGCAAGAGCAGTTTCAGTGGAATGAAGAGAACAAAAACAGGACTGGAATTGGTCAATGAGGGAATGAGAGGAGAGAAAATAGAAGCAGCAAGACAGAATAGCATTTTCAATTAGTTTAGAGAGAAAGGGGAGAAAGGAGATGGGACGATAATTGGAGGGATCAGTAGGGTCAAGAGAGGGCTTTTTGAGTAGAGGAGTGATCAGAGCATGCTTATAGGCAACAGGGAAAACGGCAGAGGAGAGAGAAAGGTTGATAATATGAGAAATGGCAGGGATAATGGAGGAGGAGATGGTGTTAAGGAGATTAGTGGGGATGGAATCAGAGGAGCAAGTATTGGTTTAGCAATAAAAAGAGCTTGGAGGTTTCCTCACCAGAGACATTAGAAAAGGAAAAGAGGGATGGGGAACTTGTGGGGAAAATTTGAGATTGAAGTGGGGAAATAGGAGTTGAAGAAGAATTAGCAGGGAATAGAAGAGTAATCTTATTGACTTTATCATGGAAATAGTTGGCGAGGGTTTGGAGAGTTCCATGGTGAGACCGCACCTTGAATATTGTGTGCAATTCTGGTCGCCGTATCTTAAAAAGGATATAGCGATTTTAGAAAAGGTTCAGAGAAGAGCCACCAAAATGGTAAAGGGGATGGAAGGATACTCCTATGAAGAAAGAATAAAAAGGTTAGGGCTCTTTAACCTGGAAAAGAGACGGCTGAGGGGAGATATGATAGAAGTCTATAAATTAATGAACGGAGTGGAACAGGTAAACATAGATCGATTGTTTACGTTATCAGAATATAGAAAGACTAGGGGACATGCAATGAAGCTACAGGGTAAACTATTTAAGACTAATAAAAGAAAATATTTTTTCACTCAACGTGTAATCAAACTCTGGAATTTGTTACCGTAGGATGTAATAAAGGCTGTTAGTGTAGCTGGGTTTAAAAAAGGTTTGGACAAGTTCCTGGAGGAAAGGTCCATAAACCATTATTAAGAAGGGACCCAGGATATCAATGCTTGAACCAATACAAGCATTGTGGAACCTGTGTCCCTTGGGGAAACTGCTAGGTACATATGACCTAGATTGGCCACTGTTGGAAACAGAATACTGGGCTTGATGGACCTTGGTCTGACCCAGTATGGCATATCTTATGTTCTTATGTTCTTAATTGGGGGAGGAAAAGCCTTAAGAGGAGAGACAACAGGGGTTAGAGGCCAGATGATCAGTCAGATGAATGAAATAGTTTTTCTAAGTGAGTGAGATGGCACAATTTAAAGTGAAGGAAATCAGAAAGAGAATGGGATTTAAGCCAAGAATGTTCAGCAGATCGGGCACAGAAATGTAGGTAGCGGGATGTTGAAGACAGCCAGGGCTGAGGTGATGATCACTTCTGAGGGTGTACTATTGCAGGAACAAGGGTGTCCAGAGTGGAAGAGAGAGTGGAATTAAAGAAGGTAACAGCCTCACTGACAGACTCAGATGACAAAGTCAAAGGACTCTGCATCTTCTTGTTGAAACTGAGACCTGGTTTCTCCCTGAAGACTCTACTTCAGTTGCTGCCCTCTGTCATGGGGGCTACCAATTTTCCCATATGCCTTGCTTCTCTGGGCATGGTGGTGTTGTTAGCTTTCTGATTTCTCGTTCCTGCCATTTTCAACCCTTCCTTCTGCCTCAGTCTCACTCCTTTTTCTTCCTTTGAAGTCCACTCCATCTTGTTCTTTACTCCACTACTTCACTGGATAGCTGTCATTTATTGACCCCCAATGTCCACCTCTACCTTTCTCAGTGACTTTGACTCATGGCTTTCTCTCTTTCTGGATGCATCTTCCCCCTCAACTGTAACTAGGACCTGTCCTCCAGGTGATGTAAAACCCTCTCGCAACGAGGAAGTTTCTCCAGGGCCATGTGCCCATGAGGGAAGGGTCAGGACAGCTGTTATAGTTGGTGATTCGATCATTAGGCATGTAGATAGCTGGGTGGCTGGTGGACGTGAGGATCACCTGATAACATGCCTGCCTGGTGCGAAGGTAGGGGACCTCACGCGCCACCTAGATAAGGTCTTAGATAGTACTGGGGAGGAGTCTGCTGTCTTGGTGCACGTCGGTACCAATGACATAGGAAAATGTGGTAGGGAGGTTCTGGAGGCTAAATTTAGGCTTTTAGGTAGGAAGTTGAAATCCAGAACTTCCAGGGTAGCGTTATCTGAAATGCTTCCCGTTCCACGCGCAGGACCCAAAAGGCAGGCAGAGCTCCGGAGTCTCAATGCATGGATGAGACAATGGTGCAGAAATGAGGGTTTTGGATTTGTTAGGAACTGGGGAAAGGAGGGCCTCTTCCGAAGGGATGGGCTTCACCTTAACCGGGATGGAACCAGGCTGCTAGCATTAACCTTTAAAAAGGAGATAGAGCAGCTTTTGAACTAGATAATAGGGGAAAGCCCACAGTCGCCCAAGAGCGGATGGTTCAGAAGAATGCATCCTTGAAGGATACTACTAAAATCAGAGAGGTTCCAAAAAAGAGTAAAGTAGCCCAAATGCCCTCGAGTATGGAGCAGACAGAGCTTAAAGATCCCAAATTACCCATGTCTACCAATAGCCAAATTACTATGAATAAAATATAGTCTCTAAAATGCTTGTATGGAACCCCCGCAGGCAGAAGTGCTCAAGAGGCACTATCACTGCCAGGAGCTTCGGTGTATGCTCGCGGGTATCTCAACTCCTGTAGATAGAAGTGCTCAAGAGGCCACAATCAGCCGGGAGCTTCGGTGGCTGCTCATGGGTATCTCAACTCCTGTAGATAGAAGTTTTCAAGAGGCCACGATCAGCCGAGAGCTTCGGTGGCTGCTCATGGGGATCCCAATACCTGTTGGCAGAAGTGGAGGAAGAGGCCACGATCGGCTGGGAGCTGCAATGTCTGCAAACCCGAGGAGGGAGAAAAAGGTTCGAGATATTCTGTACAGACGGCTGAACAGATCTGAAGAAACAGTAGGTTTTAATCAATAATGAATGGGGGAGAATGGAGGGCAAGGGGGGAGGTTGAAGAACAGAGAGTATCGGAAGGGAAACAGAGTTGGAGGATGGGGGAGAAACAGTAGGAGAGGATTTGGAGTTGGGGGAGGGAAGAGCGCAAGGACGTTTGGAAGGTAAAGAAAGAATGCATGGGAAGTAAAGGGCAGAATGTGTGCAAAAGATGTAAAAACATAGAAACATGACGACAGAAAAAGATCACATAGCCTATCTTGTCTGTACTTCCTTATCAACTACTATAACATTCCCCTTTTTTACTTTAGACATCCTCTGTGTTTGTCCCATGCTTCTTTGAATTCAGTTACTGTTCTCATCTCTACCACCTCCATTGGAAGACTATTCCATGGATCCACCACTCTTTCCGTAAAGAAATATTTCCACATATCACTCCTGAAACTATCCCCTTTCACCCTCATCCCATGTCCCCTGGTAGCAGAGCTTGCTTTCAATTGAAAGAAGCTCTCCTCCTGTGCATTCATGCCACAGAGGTATTTAAACATCTCAATCATATCACCTCTATCCCGCCTTTCCTCTAAGGTGTACATATTAAGATAGAAACATAGAAACATGACGACAGAAAAAGATCACATGGCCTATCTAGTCTGTCCTTCCTTATCAACTACTATAACATTCCCCTTTTTTACTTTAGACATCCTCTGTGTTTGTCCCATGCTTCTTTGAATTCAGTTACTGTCCTCATCTCTACCACCTCCAATGGGAGACTATTCCATGGATCCACCACTCTTTCCGTAAAGAAATATTTCCAGATATCACTCCTGAATCTATCCCCTTTCATCCTCATCCCATGTCCCCTCGTAGCAGAACTTGCTTTCAATTGAAAGAGGCGCTCCCCCTGAACATTTATGCCACGGAGGTATTTAAACATCTCAATCATATCCTCTATACCGCCTTTCCTCTAAGGTCTACATATTAAGATCCTTAAGTCTGTCCTTATATGCTTTATAATGAAGACCACTAACCATTTTAGAAGCCACCCTCTGTACAGACTCCATCCTATTCACATCCTTTTGAAGGTGCAGTCTCCAGAACTGCACACTATACTTCAAATGAGGTCGCACCAAAGACTTATACAGAGGCACTATCACCTCCTTTTTTCTGCTAGCCATTCATCTCCGTATGCACCCAAGCATCCTTCTAGCTTTTGCCGTTGCCTTTTCTACCTGTTTAGCTACTTTAAGATCATCAGACACAACCACGTCCAGGTCCCGCTCTTCTTTAGTGGACAAAAGTACTTCACCCCTATACTATATTGCTCCCTTGGATTGTTACAGCCCAAATGCATGACCTTACGTTTTTTTTAACATTAAATCCCAGCTGCCAGCTTCTAGACCATTCTTCAAGCTTAGCTAGATCCCTCCTCATGTTATCTACATCTTCCTGGGTGTCTACTCTATTGCAGATTTTGGTATCAACGGCAAAAAGGCAAACCTTACCGACAGCCCTTCCGCTATATAACTAACAAAGATGTTAAAAAGAATCAGACCAAGGACAGATCCCTGGGTGTCTACTCTATTGCAGATTTTGGTATCAACGGCAAAAAGACAAACCTTACCGACAGCCCTTCCGCTATATAACTAACAAAGATGTTAAAAAGAATCAGACCAAGGACAGATCCCTGGGGCACACCACTGGTAACATCCTTCTCCTCAGAGTGAGTCCCATTTACCTGTACTCTTTGTCGCCTCCCACCCAACCAATTTCTAACCCAAGCAGTAACTTTAGGGTCCATCCCTAGGGTGCTCAGTTTGTTTATAAGTCGCCTGTGAGGAACAGTGTCAAAGTCTTTACTGAAACCTAAATACACAACATCTAGGGCTCTCCCTTGGTCCAACTCCCTGGTCACCCAGTCAAAGAAATCAATCATTTGTCTGAGAAGACCTGCCTCTGGTGAATCCATGCTGCCTCGGATCCTGTAATCCGCTGGACTCCAGAAACCTCACTATTTTCTCTTTCAGCAGCGCTTCCAATAATTTACTCACCACCGAAGTTAAACTAACCAGCCTGTAATTCTCAACCACATTTTTACTTCCGCTTTTGTGTAAAGGCACCACATGAGCCTCTCTGCAGTGTTTTGGCACCACTCCCAACTCTAACGAGGCATTGAAAAGGTCAGTCAGTGGAGCTGCTAGAATGTCCCCAGGTTCCCTCAGTTATCTAGGGTGTATCCCATCTGGTCCCATCATTTTGTCTACTTTAAGTTGAGCTAGTTTCTCACGAACACAGTCTTCTGAAAATTGTTCAAGATGTCCCTCGCTTCTGTTCCTGTTTGCGAGTGTTTTCTGAGATCCTGCGTCTGGTTCTTCATCTGTGAACACAGAACAGAAATATCTATTAAGCAATTCCGCTTTATCCTCATCAGCTTCTACATATTTCTCCCCTTCACCCTTGAGTCTGATAATACCACTTTTGCCCTTCCTCTTTTTACTAACATATCTGAAAAATGTCTTATCCCCCCATTTTATTGTATTGGCTATTTCCTCCTCTTTTTGAATCTTTGCTTTCCTGACTACTTTGCTAGCTTCTCTAAGTTTTTCCAAATATAGATGCCTGTCTTCCTCTCTCTGTGATCTCTTGTATTTCATGAAGGCCTCCCTCTTTTTCTTCACTTTTTCAGCTACCTCTTTTGAAAGCCATAGCGGTCTCCTTTTCCTTTTACCTTTATTTACCATTTTAACAAAAAGGCTGGTTGCCCTTATAATATCCCCTTTCAGTTTTGCCCACTGTTTTTCTACATCCCCCACCTGTACCCATCCCACTAACTACTCCCTGAGGTATTGGTCCATCTTGGCAAAGTTAGTTTTCCTAAAGTCTAAGACCCTTGCTTTTGAATGGATTTTAACAGCCCTAGTCCTATTACTGATCCACACCATCTGGTGATCACTGGATGCAAAATGATCTCCCATATACATCAGAAACACTTTCATTGGTAAGCACCAAGTCCAGTATGGCCCCTTCATGTGTGCGTTCTCTTACCAGTTGCCTGAATAGTTCTCCCTGTAGAGAGAACAGGATCTCCTTACTTCTAGATGATATTGCAGCAGGAATGTGCCAATCAACATCAGGCATATTGATATCCCCGATTAGTAGCACTTCCTCTTTCCTAGCAATGCTGCGTATGTCTTCAATTAACTCTCCGTCCTCCTCTTCCTCCTGTGAGGGAGGTCTGTATATCACACCAATGCAAATAGATTTCTCTATCCCTCTTTCTAGTTTAACCCACAATGCCTCCTCTCTCCCTTTTAAGCTCTGTAGTCCAAAGCTTTAATATTATTTTTTAAATAAAATGCCATTCCTCCTCCCTACCCTGTCCTTTCTGAATAAAGTATATCCTGGTATAGTTACATCCCAGTCATGGTTTTCTGTGAGCCATGTTCAGTAACTGTCACTAAATCCAAGTCAGCCTCTCCCATTAAAGTGTCAACACCTGGGATCTTATTCCCATTCTACACGCATTTATACACACCACTTTCCATATGTAGTTCCTTTTACCCATTTCCATAAAGGTATTTAATGTTTTACTTACCTGGGGGCTTTCATTTACCTGGGGGATTTCCTTACCCATCCCCAACGAATCTAGTTTAAAGCCCTCTTCAGTAGATTAGCCAGTCTACTACTGAAGACATGTTGACCTTTCTTGGACAGATGGCCGCCATCTCTGCTCTGCAACCCTTGGAACAGCATCCCATGGTCCAGGAAACCAAACTGCTCTCGATGACAGCATCCACGCAGTCATGCATTCATCTCCAGGATGTGAGCTTCTCTGCCTTGGCCTTTACCCTAAAACAAGGAGGATTGAAGAGAACACCACCTGGACCCCCCACCTGCTTCACCCTCTGTCCCAGAGCCATGAAATCACTTTTGATACGCTCAGAGGGATATCTGGCAGTATCATTTGTGCCAACATGGATTAGCAACATTGAGTAATAGTCAGTAGGCTTGATGAGCCTCGGCAAACTCTCCATAACATCTCGGATTTTGGCACCTGGCAGACAGCATACCTCTCTGGACATCAAGTCTGGTCAGCAGATGGACGCCTCAGTATCCTTCAGAAGTACTTCTGTCTTACACACACACGCACTTACGCATCCCACCTCTGCACCACACAAACACAGGCGCCCCACCTTTGCACCACATCAAGCACAGACAGGCACAGCATCTCCACACCACACACACACACACACATGTAGCCTAAAAGGTTAGTGGGGGTGGTGAGAGACTGAGGAGAAGGAGGAGGAGGAGCTGTCCTACTGCCTTCTGTTGACACTGTGCAGTGGTCCATTCAGAGCCTGATTTATTAAATTTGGAAACAGCAGTGGTGGGATTCGGCCAGTTTGGCCCAGTTTGTGCAAACCGGTTCCTGCCACAGGCTGCATTCGCCAAAATGGGCCGAAAACGGCGCTCTGATGCTAGTCCTGCACTGGCGGGAATCTCTCCACCCGCCAGTGGTTTGATGGCATCGGGGGACCACGGTATCAGGGGAAGCACCCGATGCCGTCAAACCACTGGTGAATGGGGGGAATCGGGCTGCAGGGCCACCAGGGAGTTGCTGCCCTGTGGTGGCCACCAGCAGCTCAAGCGTGCAGCACTGGAAACGCAAATGCATGCTGTGCTGCCACCCACTCGGCTCCTTCAGTGGTGGGATTGATCCAAACAGTCTTAGTAAATCAGGCCCTAGAACCTAAAAAACTAACTTCAATACACCTTTTAGGTGGTGTGCACTGTGACCTAGGTTTCAGTGACAGGCTCCTAGATTGGTAGGCTGGCTCCTAGATTCCAAGGAAATTTGTCAAGAAGATTTTTCTCCTCTGTTAACCAATTGCTTGGAAATATATATTCACAGAGCACTATGGACATGTCACATGACCTACTAACCAGCAAGAACAACTAACATACCCCCTCCTGACCCTCGTATAGAAGAATGTATAACAGCACACGATGTATCATAGCACACAATGTATAGAAGAATGTATAATAGCACACAATGTATTATAGCGCACAATGTACATAGCTCCACCTAATCACACAACACATCAGACACACCAAACATGATATACCCTTCACTGCATGAAAACACATGATCACTCCTTTGATTGTTTGCTGTGAAACCGCTTTGATTGTAAGAGAAGGCGGTATAGAAATACTGTTAAATAAATAAATAAAATATTTGCATGATTAAATAAGGAAAACTTTTGCATATGGGATAATTTTCTTTCCTTGTATCCTGCTAGACCAGTCTAGATGAGTGGGTAATGTTCCCTACTAGACACAGATAAGGATCCAACTGAAGATCCTCCTCCAAGAAGGATAACTCCCCAATTGAGATGAAGGAAGAAAGGAGGGAGGGCACTGTCCACAAGGCAAGAGAACCTGTTACAATGACCAAACAGGGCTCCCAACTGGACATGGCCTTCAGTCTTGCCTTTTTTTAAAATCTGCTTTATGCAAGAAGAAAAGAGAGCCAAATACAGCCCAAAATAAAAAAAAGGGCTAAAAAAGAAATTAGGAAAAATAATTTTAAAAAAGACGTGCATGCAGATAAGAGACAGCAAGAGGGAAGGGGGCCTGGGCCTAACTTACCTCCCTCCCCCATCCCCAGGGCCTCCTGCACTTCTTCAACCTACCAGTGCCAGAACCTATGGGAAACAGCTCTGAAAACAGGGTGGCTGTCAGCACTGGACTCAATTACAATTAGGGTTGCCAACTAGCTCCAGATGCGCCCGACAGGTTTGATCCAGGCCTAGGTTTACCCCATTGCATGCAGGGACATGTAGTCTTGCTTTTCTTATGGAGTGCAATGGAAAAAGCAGAACTACATGTCCCTGCATACAGTTGGGTAAACCTAGGACTGGATCAAGTGTGTCGGGCGCAACTGGAGCCAGTTGGCAACCCTAGTTACAATAACCACAGCATCATAGTGCAGGTCAGGAGAGTCAGGCCTTTCTGGACTGCTGCACCAGTCCACACACCTATCAACCAACTGAAGGCAGACAAATACTGGATTCTCTCAGTGCTGCATCCGTAGATATATCCTCCTATGACATCACTGAAAGATGCTCAATTCGGCCTCCACCTGCTGGCAATGCAGCATTCGTCTGGACTAGTCTAACAGGATGATAAGGAAAAGCAGATTTATTTCTGGTGCTGTGTTGAGTTTCAAGATGTCTTATCTGACAAATATTCATAGTCTCAGGACTCTCACCATCCAATTCTGAAAGCACATGTAAATGGATATCTGGGGATTCACTTACCCTAGAACCAAAGAATGCTATTTATTTATTTGACTGTGGTTTTATACCGCTTTTTTCCTGGGCAAAGCGGTGTACATTACAACAACTGAGTTTTACATAGAATAGTGGAATTTAAATACATAGTTAATTTCTCTTTACAACTGATTGCTATATTTAACAGCAGAACATATACAGTAGGAGTTATTTGTGTGGGGGAGGGGAGGGATAAAGGTAATACACAGAATGAACAGGATTTAATGCTATGGAGAAAAGACTCTTGAAGCACCGGGAAGCACTGAGAACAAGCTGTGACAGGGCTAGAAGAGGCTTCTTGTTGCAAACCAGTGTCAAGACAAGTGTTGTCAAAGGCAGCATTAAGATAAGCTACAGATACTCAACATGTGTCAGCACCAACATATTCAGTATTGAAGGGAAGATGTCAAGAGGAGAATCATTTGTCACACCAAGTCAGAGCTGGTTTAAGGGCAAGCTGAGGCACTGGCTCAGGGCAAGCTGAGGCACTGGCTCAGAGCACCAATGCGTAAGGATGCCAAATGTCTGCCTCACCAGCGCACTCTTTTACAGAAGTAGGAGCTTGTTTCTTTACTCCTACTACTGGGCTGTGATGTTGCTGCCAGCACTGCAGCTTTTCCAAAAGGCAAAAACAAGCACTGCCAATTTCACAGCACAGCAAAGAAACACGCACCCCCTGTATGTAGCCAAAAATAAAAAAACCTCCTCTTAAAGGATAATACTCGATTTTGCAAAAATTATTATAAAAGAATGAAAGAACCATCAGAATAGAGCCAGGCGAAGACTGCTCAAAAGATTTCTCTTTTCTACTAGCAGTATCTCACCCATTGCTCCCCTAATCAATCATCGGTTCTTTTTCACTAAATTACTGTCCACATTCTTTATTAATATTTACTTTCTGTTTACCTTTTCTTATCTTATTTTGTATTCTCTTTTTTTTACTTTTGATGAATATGACACAAATCACCACAAAAACTTATTGCAGGTCCACCTTAGTTAGAATGTCACCACCAAACATATTTGGTTTGAATTTCGAGGCACTTCACCCAACAGTCAATACTCTGTGATGAGCTTCGTTCAATTAGTACATGTGAAATTTAGTGCATATAAAATTGTTTTCAATGTCAATAATGAAATAGTGCTACTTAGCTGATAGAAGATTTCCTTTTTCACCCAAATTCATTCATTGTAGCAGTCAATATACAGTACTGTCAAAATATATCTTAAACAGTCAAAAAACTCCAACTTTTTCTTGACCTGCCCACAGATTTCACAACTCTGCTTCAGGGGCTTGGTGTTACTACAAAACAAGACACATATTTGGAACAAAAAACAAAAAACTCTACTCCTCCCCTACTGTGTGTAGGAAATTAATATAGCTGAGGTGTCAGGCTTGAACTGATACTGATGAGCTGGGTGAGAGAAGAGAGGAGGTGGCTGGCTGGAAATGATGTTGAGAAATGAGGGGGGATGGAGGAGGTGGCTGTTGGGACTGATGCAGAGGGCTAGGGGCTGGAGGAAGGGCTGACTGGGACTGATGCTAAGAACTGGAGGAGGGGGTGGTGACTAGCTGGGACGGGGTACTAAAGGCTTGGGTGTAACTGGTGAGGGCTGGGACTGAGGGTCAAACTAGAAAGGGACTATGAGGCTGATACAGGAAAGGAACTGATGCTTGAGTTTGGAATTGGGGGCTGAGACAGGAAGGATGCTGGGGCAGTGGGGCTGAGAGTGAAAGGGACCAGATGCTGACAGATCTTGGGTAAGGATGGGAGAAAGAGGTAGATGCTGAGGGTGCAAGAACAGAGAGCAAGCCAGATATTGAGGTTGTGAGGAATAAACAAAGTTATATGCAGAGAAGGTTGAGAGGGAGGGGAGAAAGAATGGACGTTGGGGTAAGAAGGATGAAAGGCAGAGATAATGAATATTTGAGAAAGATAGTAGATGGGTAAATGCTAGGGAAGAGGAGTAGGAAGCAGAAGGCCAAGTACTCAGGTGGAGACTATAAGATAGGATGGGAGAACAGAAGGTGGCAGACTCTAAGACTGGCTGGGTATGGGCAGTTTAAGTGGTGACGCAGGCCTTAGGTAAGATTCTGAGTGAGATCTGAGGGACTGGGTAGGGTAGAAGAATAAAGACATGTGAATTAGATGAGAGGATCGTGGAGGCTAAAACACTGACAAGCGATTAGGAGGACAATGGGTCTGGGTGATTAGGTAAGGGGTATGAGTAGGGATGAGACACAAGAGTACAGAAATATGTGGAGAGGATATGACTTAAAGGACCAGGAAGGCAGCTGAAAAGGACAGAGGGCTATGGAGTTAGTGAAAGATGAAGAAAAGGGTCTTTGAAGGAGAAGAGAGAGTGCGGAAATGGGGAAGGTTAAAGGGAAATGAAAGGGAAAATGGAAAACTGGACAGAGGGTAACACACCAGAAAGAGACTGGAGGTGGAGAGTAGATGAGTGATAGGAAAGGAGTTGGGGACTCATTATGGAATGAGAGACAGACAAAGATAGATGAAGCTGGAGAGGGGTTAAGTTCAGAGGGAAGAATAGGCTGCTAGTGTTGCCTGAAAGCAGCCTGTTAACTGCTGAAGCAACTACTGTTTGAACCCAGATGAAAAAGTCCCCAAGTCCTCAAATGTATTCCCCTGTGCCTGTCAGTCATACTAATCAGAAGGTATGATACATTCCTTCTCCCTTGCAGGGACCATGCAGCCATCCAAGATGGCCATCATTTCCATCAGCAAGAAAATCTGGTGAGATACAGGGGTATAGCCAGTGGTGGGATTGGCTGGTTCGGCCTGGTTCGCGTGAACCAGTTCCTGCCACAGGCCACGTTCGGCAAACCGGGCTGAGAACAGCATCCAGATTGATCCTGCTACTGAACCAGTTCAGATTGATCCCGCCACTGACAGGACCCTCCTGGGCTGCACAATGAAGATTTGGGGGCCCATTCCTTGCTTTCTCTGGTTGGAGGCAGGCTTTGCCTTTTCTTTCAGGAATGGGCCCAGGTTACCAATGATCACTAGGGATAGACGCCATTCAGTTCAGCTATATCCTGGAATGCAAAGAGCCAATTCCGGATTTCTTCGTTTGGTCCTTGTGGGTCTGCAATCAAAACTGCCACCGTGTGGACCACCTTGGACAAATTGCTGCACCTAAAGGTGGTGGTGCCTGTCCCCCTGGATGAGCGGGGCAAGGGCAGATACTCCATCTATTTCATGGTGCCCAAAAAGGATGATTCCTTTTGGCCAATTCTGGACCTCAAGAGAGTCAATGAGCACTTCCACGTTCTGCGCTTCCAGATGGAAACCTTGCTTTCGGTAATTCAATCAGTGTACTAAGGGGAGTTCTTGACTTCCTAGGATCTGGCCGAGGCATATTTTCATATTCCGATCCAGGCGAATCAGCAAAAGTATCTATATTTAGCCGTGCTTGAATTTCTCTATCAGTTTGCTGCCCTCCGTTTTGGGCTGTCCACTGCCCCAAGGACATTCTCCAAGGTCATGGTGGCAGTGGCTATGGCACCGAGGGATCTATATTCACCCATATCTAGATGACTGGCTCATCTGAGCCTGTTCCCTTTCAGAAGTGTCTTGTGTGGTATCCCAAGTTATGTCCTTTTTGGAAAACCTCGACTGGATGAGTTCCTGGGATCACGTTTCAGCGTTTGAGTGGGCAGAGTTTTCCTGCCAGACAAGAAAGACAAAAGACTGTTGGATTACCTGGTGCTGTTCTCTGTGCAGCAGGCTTCCAGCATCTGGGATTATCTTCAGCTCCTCGAATTGATGGCAGTGACCATAGAGATGGTGTCGTGGGCGCATGCTCACATGTGACCACTCCAGCAGTTCTTGCTGATTTGGTGGTCCCTAAGTTCTCAGAGTTGAGAGCAGACTTATGATCCCATTGATGGTGAAGTCCAGCCTGTGCTGATGGCAGCAGCCCTGTCATCTCAGGAAGGGCATGCGACTGGATGATTTCTCCTGGATCCTCCTGATGATGAATGCCAATCTCTTGGACTGGGGAGCCCATTGCCAAGACTCTACAGTCCAGGGCTATTGGAACCACAGGGAAGCAATGTGGTCTATCAACCACCTCGAAGTGAGGGCCGTCAGGTTTGCACTTCTGTGTTTTTGGCCTCTGGTCAAGGGCCGGACAGTTTGAGTGTTTTCAGACAACACCACAACAATGGCTTATGTCAATTGGCAAGGTGGCATGACGAGTGCCGGGATAGCTCTGGAGATGGCTCTCCTGTTTGCCTGGATAGAGAAGAACCTCCTAGCCTTGTCGACTCAGCATATTGCCAGGGTGGACAATGTGGAAGCGGACTTCCTGAGCAGGCACTCTCTGGATCCTGGTGAATGGGAGTTGAGTCTGGAGGTGTTTCAGCTGATTCTGCACCGCTAAGGTCACCCCGAAATGGATCTGATGGCAACCTGCTCCGATGCCAAAGTTTTCCACTTCTTCAGTTGCCGCATGGAGATGGGATCAGAGGGCATCAGCACTCTGGCCGGGCCTTGGCCAGTTCAGCACCTGCTGTACATTTTTCCTCCATGGCCCCTGGTGGAGTGTGTGATTCGGCATATAGAACATCACCTGGGCAGGATTATCCTGGTGGCGCTAGCTTGGCTGAGGAAAGCTTGATTTGGAGACCTGATGCGGCTCCTGCAAGCACCTCCTTTTTGGTTGCCCATATCTCGGGGCCTATTGAATCAGGGACCAATCATCCTGGAGGACCCGGTTCCCTTCTCGGTTATGACTTGGCTCTTGAAAGGAGACAGCTAGCATAGAAGGGCTATTCTCCAATGGTGGTCTTCACTATGCTCAGAGCCTGGAGAAGGTCTACCAACCTATCATATGTGTGGGTCTGCTGCCTCTTTGAGCGATGATGCAGGGCTTGGCAGTTAGCTCCTGAGGTGGTCAAGGTGCCATCTCTGTGGGCTTTTCTACAGTATGGCCTGGAGAAGGGCCTTTCCATTAGCTCCCTGAAAGTTCAGGTGGCAGCTTTGGCATGTTTCCAAGGTCCAGTGGTTGGTAAGTCTCTGGCCTTATACTCGGATATCTCACGCTTTCTCCAGGTGTTCAGCATCTGCATCCCCCTTCCCCTCCGGTCTGTGTTACCTTCCTGGGATCTGTATCTGGTGCTCAGGGCCCTGATGTTGGTGCCCTTTGAGAAATTGAAGCATGCTCCTTTGAAGGATTTAATGCTCAAAATGGTCTTCTTGGTTGCAATCTGTTCTGCCAGGCAGATTTCTGAGCTGCAGACTCTGTCTTGCCAAAATCCTTATCTGTCTTTTTCAAGGGAGACTGTTTCCATTTGGCCTGTGCCTTCCTTCTTGCCTAAGGTAGTTTTTTCCTTTCACGTGAACCAGGTGGTCTGCCTGCCCTCCTTCTCTAAGGAGCAGTGTCAGAGGGAAGCATAAGAATCTCAGCCTTGTGTATGTCTAGAGGGTGCTTCTCCAGCACTTGGAGGTTACAAATTCTTTCGTTAGTCCGATCATCTTTTTGTGCGGTTTGTTGGCCTGTGCAAGGGTGGCACAGAGGCTAAGTCTACTTTGGGGTGCTGAATTAAAGAGGCCATTGCCTCAGCAAACCTGTTGCAGAACCAGACAGTTCCGGAGGGCTTGCGCACCCATTCTGCCCAAGCACAAGCATCCTCATAGAGGGAGCAGACCTCGGTAGCCCCTGCAGACATTTGTTGGATGGCAACATGGGCATTACTTTTCACTTTTATTTATTATTTATTTATTTAACATTTCTTATATACCGCCTTTCATGATATCAAGGCGGTTTACATTGAACAAACTGAAATTACATTGAACAGGGCATTATAACTTGGAGATAACTATTTTACAGGGAACTTCAATTGTTCACCAGTGAGAAGTGTGAGTCAGGGAGAGCTTTTGGCTACGTGGTCTTGTACTATTCCTGGAATAAGTAAGTTTTTAGGGCTTTCGGAAGGCTTGTAGGTCCTTATTAGCTCTTAGTGCATTGGGGAGGCTATTCCATTGTGAAGGAACTATGAATGTGAATGTTCTGTTGCTTGTCATTGTTTTGACGCTGCGTATGGTGTGAGGTACAATTAGGGTGTTAAGGTTGTGAGTTCTTCTGTTCCTTTTAAGGGGTTGTGTTGAAATGAGGGTGGAGAGATGAGATGGGGCTAGGTTGTGGAACAGTTTGAATGTTGTCATTATTATTTTGTATCTTATGCGAGCATGTATGGGCAGTCAGTGAAGTTCCATGAGGATAGTGGTAATGTGGTCTGAGAAGCGCACTTTCATTAAAATTCGTGCTGTGACGTTCTGTGGAGTATGTTGAGCTTTTTCTTGGATAAACATTGTAGGATGACGTTGCAGTAGTCCAGGTGAGGTGTAACGAGTGCCTGAACTACTGTTCTGAAGTTGGATTGTTCTATGATGTTGCATAGTGGTTGAAGGATTCGTAGTTTGTGGAATATTGTTCTGTTTATCGATCTTAGATGAGTTTCCATTTTGAGATTCTTGTCAAGTGTAATGCCTAGGTATTTTATTTCTTTTTTGATATTGCATAAGTTGTTGTTTAGGAGAATTGTTGGAGGAGTCCTGTGTTTTTAGAAATAAACATTACTTCAGTTTTTTTATGATTGATGTTCATGTTGTTTTATTGTAGCCAAGATTGCGTTTCCTGAAGGCATGCTTCAATGCGGTCATAGATTGGGTTACAAATGTCCAGTTGCCTATATAGCATTATATCATCTGCATACAAATGAAAACTGAGATTGTGCTTTCGAAATATTGCGCAGATGGGCTTAGGTATAGGTTGAACAGTAGAGAGGATAGCGCTGAGCCTTGGGGTATTCCTTGGGTTTGGGGGAAAGTCTTAGATGTTATTTGGTTGAAGTGTACTTGCTGCATTCTATTGGATTTTAATATGTGGGAAGAAGAAATCAGCCCAATTTCCCACCACGCAAGGAATACCACAGGGATTGGCCCTGTCATCCATACTATTCAACATCTACATCCAGCCCATATGCAGTATCATCAGACAACACAACAGGTACTTTTTATTCCCTTGTCCCCGAAGGGCTCACAATCTAAGTGTACCAGAGGCAATGGAGGGTTAAGCGGCTTGCCCAAGGCCACAAGGAGTGGCCATGGGACTAGAGACCCCCAGTCCCTCTGGCCTGAGGTTGCTTGTCCCCATGCGGGAATTGAACCCCTGGCCCTCCAGCCTGAGGCAACCTGTCCCAACCACTGAGCCACTCCTCCCTTCCTCCTGAACATTGCTTCAGTCTTATCAGAGTTTACCTTGAGGTTGTTGTTGGCGAGCCAAATGTTCATATGTTCGAGGCACTTGGTCATTGCAGTTATGGCAGGGGTGCTCAGGTCAATTGGGGTGTACACCATTATATCGTCTGCGTATAGGTGATATTGTATGTTAGTATACATGTAAACCACACTGATTCTAAAGAGCGTGGTATAAAAAAGAAATAAATAAAATAAATGTTCGTTTCCAGGAGCACAACATTCAACCCACCCCAAGAAATCAACATACTACACAGAACAATCACAAGAAAGGACGAAGTAAAGTATCTCAGTGTCACCACAGACGAGAACCTGAACCTGCAATCCCACATAAACAAGACTGCAGTGAAAGCATACCACCGTTTAAAGATCATCAGACAAATCAGGCCAATCCTCAGACAAGAACATTTCCACACAGTATGCCAGGCAGTCATCACGCCCATACTGGACTATGGGAATTCATTATATCAGAGGTTACCCAAACATGCTGTATACCCATTCAATTGGTGCAAAACACCACAGCGTGCATAATCACAGGCACGCACAAATACGAGCACATAACACCAGTACTCCGACAGATGCACTGGTTACCCATAATGGCACGGGCAAAATTCAAAGCAACACTAATTATCTTCAAGGCCATACACCAATACTCAGCAGAAATTCTACAAACCACAGTAACCAGAGACACTAGCAGCAGACCCAGATGAACACATGGTAGCAATAGACTCCTCACCCCAGCCGGATATCACAAAACAAAGCAATCAACATCCAGAAGAGCCATTTCTCTCTCGGCGCCAGGCCTATGGAAATCCCTCCCTGAGGAACTAAGAGCACAAAAGGACCTCAAGGACTTCCGAAAATCACTGAAAACCCACCTGTTCAGGGCCTCATATGAACAAGGACCTTAACTCCCACCCTTGCCAATAAAGCCACCAAGCACCATCATCTCAGGCCTGGGACACAACCCCCCAGAAATATATGTATTGTCTTGTCACTTCTGTTAAATGTAGACCCCTCGTTCCTTCCCTAACCACTTTGATTAAAGGATAAGGTGGTATACAAAACTGGCTAAATAAATAAATAAATATATGCAGAAAAAGCTAAAATATCATTACTGATGGCTGTAGCCCTGACCATGCGGACACCGCAGATGAAAGCCTCTCAAGTAGTGTTATCCGCTCATAGGTGCATGAGGTATCTACGCATGTATCTTTCTACTGGCCATTCCTTTCCCTATGCACCCAAGCATCCTTCTGACTTTTGCCGTCATCTTTTCTACCTGTTTAGCCACCATAAGATGATCAGAAACAATAATCCCCTGGTCCCGCTCTTCTTTCATGAACAGAAGTACTGCACCCTGTATTCTTCACCACTCCGTTGAGATTTTTGCAGCCTAAACACATGACCCTACATTTTTAGTGTAAAATCTCATCTGAAAAATTCTCAACCATTCTTCAAACTTTGCTAGATCCTTTCTCATGTTTATTATCCACAAAGAGGCAAACCTTACCCAATAGCCCTTCCATAATATTACCTACAAAAATGTTAAAAAGAATCAGACCCAGGACAGATCTCTTCGGCACACCAGTGATAACATCCTTCTCCTCAGAGTGTGCTCCATTTTACCTGTACATTTGTTGCCTCCTACTTAACCAATTTCTAACCCAGTCACTCACTTTAGGTCCATCCTTAGGATATTCAATTTATTTATAAGTCGCCTATGTGGAATGGTGTTCAAGGCTTTACTGAAATGTAAGCACACCAGACCACATAAAGCAGTTCTATGTAAAGCAGTTCCCCTGCTGTTAATGTTCCATGTAAACTGCTTTGACTTAATGAGCAAGCGGTATATAAACCTTGTTAAATAAATAAGTAAATAAATCTAGTGCTCTCTCTTGGTCCAACTCTGTGGTCACCTAGCCAAAGAAATTAATCAGATTTGTCTGACAAGATCTGCCTCTAGTCAAATCATTCTGCCTTGAATCCTGAAATCCATTGGACTCCAGAAACCTCATTATCCTCTGTTTTAGCAGAGTTTCCATTCATTTACTCACCACAGAGGTCAGACTAACCAGACTCTAATTCTGAATCTCATTCTTATTTTCACTTTTTGTGCCCTTCTCCAGTCCTCTGGGACCAATCCCAACTCTAAAGAAGCATTGAAAAGGTCAGACAGTAGAGATGCTAGAACTTCCCCAAGATCCTTCGGTATTCTCTGATGTATCCCATCTGGAACCATCACTTTGTCTACTTTTAATTTAGCCGGCTCCTTGTGAACATAGTCTTCTGAAAATCATTCAAGATGCACCTTAATTCTGTTCTAATTTGTCAGTGTTTTCTGAGGTCCTGCTCCTCGCCCTTCATCTGTGAACACAAAACAGAAATATTTGTTAAACAATTCTGATTTATCCTCATCAGTTTCTACATATTCCTCCTGTTTACTTTTCAGTCTGACAATACCACTTTTGCACTTCCTCCTCTCACTAACATAACTGAAAAAATGTTGCCCTCCCATTTTAATGCATTGGCTATTTTTTCTTTCATTTTTATCTTTGCTTTCCTGACTACTTTCCTAGCTTCTCTTAGCTTTTCCAAATATTGATGCCTGTCTTCCTTTTTTTGTGATCTTTGTATTTTATGAAGATCACACCCTCTTTTTCTTCACCTTTTCAGCTACTTCTTCCAGGAACCATACTGTAGTTGTCTCCTTTCCCTAACAAAAAATGTATCGTCCTTAAAATATCTCCTTTCAATTTTGCCCACTGTTTTTCTGTATCTCCCCAATTGTTCCCATAACACTAATGACTTCTTGTTCTAATAATTATGAGCCACACCATCCAGGAATCACTGGATGTGAGATGATCACCAACTGTAACATCAGAAACACTCTCCCCATTCATAAGTACCAGGTCCATTATGGCCACCTCACATGTGGGTTCTATTACCAGTTGCTGGAATAGTTCTCCCTGAAGAGAATCCAGGATCTCCTTACTTTGTGATAAAGCAGTATTAGGCATCTCAATACCAATAATACATATTAGATTTTCAATTGTACCTGTTGACATAGTTTGTTGAGATAAGAGAAACATTGCCCGAATATCAGATAATTTCTGCAAAAAATAGGATGCATAGGAGTTCTCAGTTAGAGACATAGGGGTATGTTTACTAAACCGCGCACACGTGCGGATGCTAATGATGCACTTAAGAGCTCTTAAGTGCCGTGCACACGTGTGCGTCACATTAACGGGCCGCCGCACGTGTGCGGGGCGCTGATGTGCGATAGAGGCGGGGAAACGC
Organism: Ichthyophis bannanicus; assembly: GCA_033557465.1. Lineage (NCBI taxonomy): Eukaryota > Metazoa > Chordata > Amphibia > Gymnophiona > Ichthyophiidae > Ichthyophis > Ichthyophis bannanicus. The sequence continues at coordinate 179,525,957 of CM066036.1, forward strand.
TTACGGAGGACGGAGGAAGGCTCCCGAGGGGCGGGGGGACGGGGTCAATGGGTGGAGAGTGGGAGGGGAGAGGCTCCCCGCACAAAAGTGGGGCTGAATGTCGGCATTAAAAATACCGTGAGTGAAACCCTCGCGTTAGAGACGATTTAAAGGGAAGAGAAACAATTTCCGTCAGCAATGTACAGCAAAACCGGGGAAACCTGCAAAACGTGAGCAGTGTGATACATGTGCACAGAACAAAACAAATATAAATGTAAAATGACCACAAAAAATACCAAATAAATTACACCCCTGCTGGGCAACAGTGATATTAATGGGCAACCATAAAAAACACTCCCAGGAAAGCTCCAGAAAAAAGAAATGATTTTTGGAAGGGTCTACGCTCCGTAGACCCGTTCAAAAAGCACTGCATTTTAATGGAGCTTTCCTGGGAGTGTTTTTCATGTTGCCCATTAATATCACTGTTGCCCAGCTTGGTTTTGGTTTTTTCCCCTTTTTTGGAGGTCAGTTTTGAGGTTTAATTGCACCCCTGTCTCCAGACAAGGTAAACGAGCCCACAGTAAAATTGTGCAGAGCAGGGTGTCTGACTCGTGCGGCCAGGTTCCCTATCACCAGAGACAGCACTGTCTCTGTGGCCACAGTGTGGTGCAGCAGACACAGCCAGTGCCTGTAGGACCAGAGGGTCACAGGTTCAAATCCCAGCTGGGGCTCAAGCCAACCCAGTCCCCATAGTTTTACCCACCACTAAACAGTGATAGTACAGACACTCCTGTATGGCAGAGAACATAAGCATGGTTCCAACACCTATATTTTACCCTACACCGCACACAAACCATAACAATGGGCATTACCAACAGCCGAGTCCCCCAAATTCAGTCCTGGAGTGCCACAACTCAATCAGGTCATATGATTTTTGCCAGATAGGGACATGTCTGCATGTTGGCGGAAGGGTACAGGTGGTGGAGGTGGCAGTGGCTGCAAACCACAGCAGACAGTGGCCTAGGCCTGTGCAGGCTGGCACCGTCCACCGCAACAGACAGGCTCTGTCGGATATACAGTCATGGACTCCCCAGGGAACACAGCATATCTGTGGCAACACGGTGGTCCAGTGCACACAGACAGTGTGTGCAGGAACAGAGGGTCATAGGTTCAAAGCCCAGCTGGGGCTACTGCCAATCCAGTCCACATATTTTTCCTACAACTAAACCGTGATAGTACGGACAAACCTTAATTGCTGAGAACATACGCATGGTTCATACGCCGATATTTTACCACACACAACACAGACACCATAAACAGCCGCATTACCTAGAGCACAGTCTCCCAAATGCAGTCCTGGAGGGCCCCCACACCATTCAGGATCCATGCTGCCTCTAATAAAGATGCCTGTGCTGCATATCTATGCACCACCCCCATGGTATGCTGATGTAGCTCATGCATATCTATGAGGGACAGCATGAAAACCCGAACAGTGGTCCGAACACCAGGACTGGAGTTGGGACACTCTGCCGTAAAGCAGCAGCCAACAGGGCCAGACACACCCACACACACCCCCACAGGCCCCATTGGCCAATGCCTCATGGAGAGGCAGGATATTGGGCCCTGCCTGTATCTCCCAATACTAGCAGTTGCATACCTTAGCACTGCCACCCTACACCTGGGTATATGGTACACAGCTATCAAACGTTGCCCATGATAAGCACATTTTGCTCATTGATCTCCACCATAACAATCATTGTGATGTCTGCGGTGTGCGCTGCAGGTCTGGTCTCTGACAGTGTTTACCACCCTGGGGAGTGACCCCCAACAGTAGTGCGTACCATATCCATGCCTGTACTGTGCCCAGGACTGGTGTGGTGGGTATGGCTGCTGGACTCCTCTATAGTAGCACAATGCTGGCATAGGTGTGGGGGTGGCTATCTGCCTATCCAGTGTGTGGTGGCTGCAAACACCTTCCACAGCCCACACTGCCAGCAATATTGCCAGTATTGGGCTGCCAATGTGCATAATGAGGAGCAAGGTACCATGGGTATAGACCGGACAGGGTGGCCTGGCCAGGGTGCATCTGCACAGGGCATAGGGCACTGACTGGGACATTTTAGTGCCCGGCCACCACCTACACAGACAGGGTGACCTCAGTATGTCCTGCTGAGAGATCACTCTCACCCTGACTGTGCAGTGACCACAGCATGGCTAGGCACCCCCATAGTGCTATATAGTATTTCTCTCATGTGATAGATATGGGTTTTCTTTTGGGGCCCAGTCACTGATTTATCTGCTTGCTGTGTATGCTGACATCCCAGTTCTGGGTGCATGCATCTCCACTGGGAACATGCACTGTGGACTAACTAGCACACTGTTTGCAGCTGGTATGTGTTGTGATGGAACAGCTTGCAGGGTGCAGCGGCTGATGACTTGCTGCAGGAGAATATCAGATAGTGGTGGGGTGCAGCTCACCATATCCAGGCCTAATATCTGTCTGCTATTGTGTTATGGATGTGTATAGAGCTGCATTGACTGCCCTGTGGGGTGTCTGCTCCTCAGCAGGACCGGGGTTGATGGACCCCTCTACTGCCAGGGAGGTAGGATGTGGATCTATTGATAGGAGACCCTGTTTGCCACCCTCAGCCCTGGAGGAGGGGAGTGGTGGTACATGGCCCACCTAGGGGTTACACCTGACTGAGTCAAACAGAAATAGCCAAGGTGTTTAGTGCAGGAACTACCTATCTCACACATTAACACTGCTTTGGACCTCTGGCATGGCCTCTTTCAGCTATGGCAGGTGTTGTGGACCTGGTCCTGGGCGCCTCATTGCACCCTCAGGGTAAGCACAGTACACGTACAATGTGATGGTGTGTAGCTACTCTGTGCCAGTAAAACACACGGTCAGTACCCCCTACCAGGCCGAGGTGGTGTGTGGGTGCACATTGTCACTTCCCTCTAACGGGCCGAGGTGCTGTAGGGGTGCATTGCCCATCTTGTGTTAATCTGTGGACAGCTGATTTGCATGTGCAGTGCATCATGGGTATGGGTGGGCTAACCCTATCCTGGTGACCACAGCAGACTGTCTGTGTTGTGACGTGCATGCTCTCTGCAGCCAGCCAGGGGCTTGCTAGCAGCTATAGAGCTGTAGCCCAATGGTTACTTCACTGTCTCTGAAGCCAGAGGTCATGGGTTCAAGCCCACAGTGGGGTTATTTGATAGGGTTGTCCAATGCATCTTTTTTAATGTACATATTTTGATGCCAGCAAAAACACCCTCAGCGCACTGTACCCATAAGGTGCCTCTGAGGGTGCTTTATAGGGCGCCCTATAGGGCACCTTATGGTTCCCGTCCACATAAGGTGCACTATACAATATCCTGTGACACAACCTATAGGGTGCACCATAGGGGACATTTCAGGGTGCTGTGGCGGACAGTGCAATTTCTAATGTGCCCTATGGAGTGCCTTATAGGGTGCCTTATACGGCACCTACAATTACGGCACATGAGGGCGTGTTTGCTGGCAGCAATTAATAACATAAAATTAAAGTGCTGCTGGCCAAAATATGTACAATGCAAAGCTGATGCCACAGCCAGCCTTACATATCAGGCACACTGGGGAGCAAACTCATGACCCCTGTATCAGCAGTCAGTGCCTTAACCATTGTGCTCCACTGCTGCTCCTCCTTGCCTGTCAGCGCACCTACTTATGCATTTCATTCCTTAAACTGCACAGTGCTGCCATAAAAACCAGTACACTGACCTTGCGGTACCTCATACGGCACCCTCTAAAGCGCCCTATAAGCAACATTCTAGGGTGCCTTGGCTGACAGTGCACTTTAAAATGTGCCTTATAAGGCACCTTATGTTAACACGCTTTGGGAGTGCGTTTGCTAGTAGTGATAATTAAAATATGAATAAAATGCCTCCTAAAGCAATCTTCCCCTTAGTATGTCATGCCTCAGCCAACCTTGTTCATTGGGCACTTTGGGGGAGTGAACCCCTGATCCCTGCACCATTGGGCAGTGTCTTAACCATTGTGCTGTGGTTCTGTTCCTGTGCTTGCACATCAGCGAGCCGCCTTATGCCTCACAACATTAACAGCGCACTACCTTATGCCGTCCACACCTGACAGCGCACCGCCTTATGCCACCCAAACCGCCGAAACTTCAACGCACCGCCTTATGCCCAAAATGTACAACGCACCGCCTTATGATGCCAAAACTTAAAAGCGCACCACCTTATGACGCAAAAGATTAACAGTGCGCCGCCTTAGGCCTCACAAAATGAATATGCCTCCTATAGCACTTTTAGAAAAATATCACTACCTTAGCCAGGCTTTCTTGTTGTGCACAGTGGGGATTAAACCCCTGATCCCTGCACCATTGTGCAGTGTCTTCACCATTGGGCTGTGTTTTGGTTCCTGTGCTTGTACATCAGCGAGCTGCCATATGCCTCACAATATTAAATTGCCCCCAAAAACATTAGTGTGCTGCCTTATGCTGCCCATTATTAATATGCCTCCACAAACATTAGTGTGCTGCCTTATGCTGCCCATTATTTCAATGCCTCCTAAATTAACGCCTCAGCCAGCTGTCTTTAATGGGCTCTGTGGGGATCGAACCCCTGATCCCTGCACCATTGTGCTGTGGCTCTGCTCTTCTGCTTGCACATCAGCACGCCGCTTATTCCTCCCGCGCAGCCATCTCATGCGATAATGTGAGGGGCGCATATGGGCGCCGCGCACCTTAGCGCATATTTAAATTCCGGCTTTTCTTTTTCAGGACGAACCGCCCACTCCTTATATGGCACCCGCACTCTACCGCAGCCCGCACTTTACCGGGGTTTTAGTAAACATACCCCATAGTGTGAGAATTCTCAACTATAGGTGAAAGTTGTGTGGGAATGTATACAGTATATATTTTTTGCATTTTAAGTTATCTTGTAGCTTCGATACAACTCCTTAATGCAGTTGTAGGTTGCTGGTGAATTTGTGTTTCTCCCATTGTCTTTCTGCATGATGAGTCTGGCAGGGCCTTCAGTCACCAGTGATTCCACAGATGCAGGAATAGCTACAGTGTCCACCCCTTTCCTTGAAACTGGCCTTGTATTGCTAAATCACAATTAATAATTCAGGTAGGTTGCTGCACATCAGTAATTCCCTCCATTCATGCTGATCTTTGTCAGCAAAGGAGCAGTGACAGCAGCACATCAGGTACATCTTTCCAATCTGATTCCAAAGGCCAATCAGCTGCCTTGACCTGCACAGACATATGGAGTCTCATGTAATTCAGAACAGCCATGTGGCCTAGAGTGCTATCATTGCTCTCCTCCTGCAGACCCAGATCAGCGTGAGAGATGAGACTGGAAGACAGGCTACTGACTAGGGGCTTTGGTGGGGGAGCAAAATTCAGGCTGGAATGTGGATGTAGATGAAAGGGGACCTGGATGTCCTGTGAAAACAAAAGAGCTGAGGAATGGGTTGTGAGAAAAAGGGTCTAGAGTGTATAAAGAGTATCTTGGGCTCTATGAAAGGAGATTGGGTGCTCAGAGTGCTTATGAAAGGAGCCTCAGGAAGGGATGTATGTAAGAGGAGATGGAGGGGGGTGTGGGTGCTTGAAAAAGGAGCTGGGAGATGCATATGTGCGAAAGAGGGAACTGGAAGATCAGAGACTGTGCGAAAGAGGAGTTAAAGAACAGTGTGTGTACACATACATGTATTCATTGGCATCTAGGATGGTAAGAGAAAGGAAGAGGATTAGTGTCAGGGCTGGTTTAAAGGGCAAGCCAGTGAGGTACTGGCTTAGGGCACCTAAACTTAAGGGAGCTGAAAGCCTTCACAGCAGCAAGAGTATGCTCTTTCACTCCTGCTGCCATGTACTGTTCCTGCCAACACACCTACCAACTCCACAGCATTTTTAAAAGGGGAAAACAGGCATTAGCAGCACACAGCAGCAGGAGCCAAAGAGCATACTGTACTCTCACTGCTATGTAAAAGATTATTCTCTGCAGACAAGTAGGATAATGCCCTTACATAAATAGAGTCCATGTGGAGCAGCTTCCCAGCTACCTTAAAGAAGCTTTTGGAAGTGCTCCACTATGCATGCATTCCCCATCTACTTCCCACTTGCTGGTGCTACATAGGAGTGCCTCAGTCTTCATTTTTCCACAGAGTTGTACAGATGTGTGTGTCACTGCGCGAAATACCTTTTCTTCTTTGCCTTACCAAATTGGTATTGTTACTCTATTTTTAATTTTTGTATCTACCACTGCTGCTGCATGCTTTCTCTTTTTCCTAGTGATGCCTTAGGTGTTTTGTCCCACTGAACTTTCAACATCAATAGGATCCTTCAAGAATGGTCATCCATAGATTCCCACCTGAAGAAGAAGAGGGATACATCCTTGACTTCAATGGCATCAAGGGCCTATGATACTGAACACTGGACAAGGGCTGAGGTACATTAGCACCGCAACTCATTGGAGCACAATGCCATGAGCACTGAGGCATTAGAAGATCAAAGTGTCTTAAAGTAGCCCTGATATGAGGCCACTCATCCTCCTCAGTTCCAGAAGGGCTGCAACAGTCTCCAAGGGGCCAGGACCAACCTGCCAATACTTCTTGGCAGATTCAAGAAGCACTGATCAACACTACTACCACCCCACCACCTTTATTTGATAGCACCTCTTGAAGAGCTTCAATGACAAGACTGAGGTCTTCTTTGCACATTGTGAGGCAGCTTCTTCAATTGTATTGGCACCACTGCATTGAGACATCAAGCCAATCCTTGAGATTCATTGTCTTCCTGTAGGAGATTAATTGCCATCAAGGTATCAAAGGGCTTTGATTCCGGTGACTGCCCAGCTGGAGTCCATCTCCAATGAATCAAGGGGGGTGACCATTCTCTGAGGCAACAGACAACATCAATGTACTGACACTTTACCTGCAGAGTCACACCCCAAGAGGTGCAGAGGTCAGCCCAGGTAGTGACCCAGACATCATTTGTATATAATTCTGGCTCAGATTCAGAGCGCTCCTGGGAGTCTATGACTCTGAATTCCTTTGGGATGAGAGGTCTCCAGGCTTTTTCTTAGATCCCTGTCCATTTCCAGAGGAGCTGTCTTTCATTGATTTTGTATGGGAAATGGCTAAGTCTGCTCCATTTAAGTTAGAGATGGAAGAGAAACCCAGAGACAAAACACTGGATATCCTCCAATTTCTTGTTCCCTCTAAGGAAGCTGTGACATGCCCATTCACAAATCCTGAATGATGCGAAGATGAAGATGTGGGAGGCCCCTCTCTCTATACAATCTGTCAACAAGGTTGACTCAATGTACTGGTTCTAAAAGGCTCCCGGATTTGAAAAGTTTCAACTACCACACCCTTCGATAGACATTGAATCCGCTCTCAAAAGGACCAAAAGTTCCAAGATCCACTCTTTGGTGCCCTTAAGGAGAAAGACTCAGACATTGGAGTATTTGGAAAGAAAACCTTTTTAGAATATTGTGCTAATGTTCTATATAGCATTTTACCAGCTCTTTATGGGCATGCACTTGAAGAACATCTTGTGGTGTATTATGACTTTCTCCCTCCAGAGAAAGCCGAGTAACAATTCCCTAGTGGACAAAGGAAAGGAGTGTAGAAAATACATAGTGCAAGCAACCTATTATATTTTCAATATGGCTTAGAGAGCATTCTCCATGATTAGTGGTGCCCAAAGGCTCTCATGGCTCCAGGCCTGAGATCTACAATCTGATGTCCAGTAAAAGCTCGTTAATGTGCCATGGAAACTATCTCTTCAGAGAAAAGGTGCAGGAACATTGAACTCTGATCAAGCAGTGTAGTGACTCTCTAGGCCCATCAGACCCAATCTCCTTAACATCTAGGAGGTACCATAGCAGAGGGATAGGAGGGCCTATTACTCTTATAGGCATAAGTACCCTTCTGCCTCCCATTCTGCTCGAAGAAAACAAGGTCCTTGCTTTTTTATCAGTAGAGGACCCAGAAATCCCAGCCTGCTCCACAGCCAAAATCTGAGACAGGGTCTTGACTGTCTCCAAAAGGACATAGCTAGAGCTCCAGTACCAATACCAGATAATCTGCCAGTAGGAAGGAGGCCTTGGTTTTATACAAACTGGTGGCTCCTAATAACTTTTGTCAGTTTGATAATCAAGATCATCTGGCTCGAATACACATTACATGTATTCAACATTCCACTCAATCACCCTCCAAGAATTTCTTCCATCAATTCTCAGCACCAAGAAATACTCAAAATGGGACTGTCCTCCTTTCTAGAGGCCAGTGCAGTCAAACCCATTCCACCATGGGACGAAGAGAAGGTGTTTTGCTCCGGGTATATCCTGGTCACAAATAAGATGGGGAGGAATTCATCCCATCCTAGACCTGAGGAATCTGAACAAACCTCTAATGCAAGAAAAGTTCAGAAAAATTTCCCTCAGCCTCCTTATTCTCTAGCTCCAAAAAAGGAAACTAAGTATGTTATCCAGATTTAAAGGATGTGCCTCACATTTTTACAAAATGCCTTGCAGTAATCACAATGGAGGTTATTCTGTAGCACGAATAGTGGGGATGGAGTCCCAACGGGTAGTATGGGGAAGTTAGATGGGGTGTGGAAGGGGCAGTTCAGGGGCAGAGTCCCCGGCTTGCACATACAAGACAACCCGACTAACTCAGTCAGGACTCTCAAATGGAGCCGTGGCACCATGGCGTCCGGTTCCCATGGCACCATTTAAAAGCCGTGATCCTGGCCGCCAGACTTCAAAAGTGATTTCCCCACAGCCCAACCCCGATCTGGCCTCCTAATGCAGGATTGGGCTGCGGGGAATGTCCTCAGGCCCAGGGCACGGATGGGGCAGTGGCATTTTTCAGCAACCCTCTTGATAAACCTGATCACCAGTTCCCAGAATAGGCAAGCATTCAGTTCATTTTCAGGACAGAGGCACAAGGCAAGCTAGCCTTGGATGCTTTCCTCCTGGCTTGAGGAGAGGGATGTCTGTATGCATATTCGCCAATACACGTCATATAAAAACTCTCCTGAAACTCAGGGATAACAGAGGAACCATTAATTTTAATAATTTATTTAAGCAGTTTTTCTATATCGCCCCTTCCAGAGATTAGGGACGGTTTACACTAAATAAACCATTTTACAGAGAATGAGATAACTATGTACAGTTACAGAAAAGAAATTCAACTATATACAATGTATCGTCTTGCCTCCAGATAATTAGGAGGATATCAACTATATACATGTGGGTAAGGGTTGCATCTAGACAGGGTGAACAATTGTGCATCAGTCATTGTTGTTAAAGTGTTCAACAAAGAGAAGTGTTTTTAGCTCGTTCCGGAATGTCTGGAAGTCTTTTATTGATCTGATGGTGCCTGGCAGAGAGTTCCATAGTGTTGGAGCAGTGTAAGTAAAGGCTCTGCTACTGGTTATTTGCTTTGTTTTATGGATTGTGGACGGAATGACAAGTATGTTCTGGTTGCTCTTTCTTCTGTTCTTAGAATCTATTTCTGTGTGAATTCTAGATGAGAGGAAGGAGGGTGAGATGTTATTGAGTAGTTTGAACGTGGTGATTATTGTTTTATATTTTATTCTGCTCATTACCAGGAGCCAATGTAGATTCTTAAGAACAGATGTGATATGTTCTGTGAGGCAAGTTTTGGAAATAATTCTAGTTGTCACATTTTGGGCTAGTTGTAAAGTATTGATAGTCTTTTTAAGGAGGCCTTGCAGTAAGCTATTACAATAGTCCTAGGGTGGGGTTATAAGGGCCTAGGCGATTGTTCGGAAATCACTGGGTTCTAAGAGGAGTCTAAGGGGCATGTTTACTAAATATACCTAACGTGCGGGGCCGCGGTAGTGTGCCTGTGCCATATAAGGAGTGGGCGTTCCGGCCTGAAAAAGAAAAACCCGCGATGTACATATGCGCTAAGGTGCGCGGCGCATATGTGAGCCCCGCACGTCAGCGCGTGGGAAAGCTGCGCGGGAGGCATAAGTGGCGCGATGATGCAGAAGCAGAAAAACAGAGCCACAGCACAATGGTTAAGATGCCGACAAATGATGCAGGGATCAGGGGTTCAATCCCTGCAGTGCCCAATGAAGACGACTGGCTAAAGCACCATTTTAGGAGGCACAGAAATCTTGGGCAGCAGAGGCGGCACGCTAATATGTTATGAGGCATCTCAAGAGTGTGCGGCATAAGGCGGTGCGCTGAGGTGGAAACACAGAAGCAGAGCCACAGCACAATGGTTAAGATGCCGACCAATGGTGCAGGGATCAGGGGTTCAATCCCCGCAGTGCCCAATGAAGACGGCTGGCTAAAGCACCATTTTAGGAGGCACAGAAATCTTGGGCAGCAGAGGCGGCACGCTAATATGTTACGAGGCATCTCAAGAGTGTGCGGCATAAGGCGGTGCGCTGAGGTGGAAACCCAGAAGCAGAGCCACAGCACAATGGTTAAGACACCGACCAATGGTGCAGGGATCAGGGGTTCAAGTCCCTGTTGTGCGCAACGGAAAAGTCTGGATGAGCCATATGCATCATCTGATATGGGTAATATTGCCCTTGGAGGAAGTCTGATTTTGGTCGGCATAAGATGGTGCGCTGTAAGTTGTGGGATGTATGAGGCGGTGTGCTGATATGCAAGCACAGAAATAGAGCCACAGAACATTGTTTAACACACTGACCAATGGTGTTGTGATGATGGGTGCAATCTCCTGCTGTGCCCAAAAAATAAGGCTGGCTGAGCCACCACCTATTATCATGAATATTGCTCGAGGAGGCATGTTACTGGTGTCCTGTAATTACTACTGCTAGCAAATGCACTCTCAAAGCACTGTAATAGAAGGTGATGCAGAAGTCACCCCACAAGGTACCCTAGAGGGCACATTTGGATTTCCATTGTCCACCATGGCACCCCACAATGTTGCTTATAGGGCCCATCCCAGGGTGCGGTATGAGCCATGGCAAGGTCCTAGCACTGTTTGTGCTGTCAGCACTATGCATTGTAATGCATGCAAATATCAAGTAGGTGTGCAGACATGCAAGAAGGAACACCAGTGTAGCCCAATGTTGAGGACATGGACTGACGGTGCAGGGGTCATAGATATAAATAAGCAGTGAATAAGGCTGGCATAGGTACGTCTGTTGTCTGCATGCAAGTGTGCAGCAATCTGTGCTGCTATCTAAAAAAAAGGACCACCCAGTGCCATAAATTTATGCACCATGTAGGGTGCACCAGAACACACCTCGTAAACAAACATGGCAGTAAAGGCGAGGAAAAATTGTCCCCAGCGGACATGTTGAAAGTTTGACAACTCCCAGGGCACCATAGTTGGTACCCCCTAAGCTGCCTGAATCGAAGGTGTGACATAATGTGACCCAGGGATGTATAGGTGAACTCAAATACGTTTGCCAAGAGCAGGAAGATCCCCCAATGTGAAGGACAACAGAGGTATGTGCCAAACACACATGTAACCCAAACACTGCACAGAGCTGAAAGGAAAGACCCTGATGAATTCACAGAAGCACGTAGATCACAGCTGCTGGAGTACACAACTCAGACCCAGGCCATGTGTCATCCAGAGAAATGGACAAACATATATATGCATGTATGTCTGTGCTTGTATTTATTTCCATGTCACATATACCGCAGTATGTGTTGTAAGCGCGGGTTACAGAGAACACAATAAAGACAATTACATCAGGCTGTTTGGTGTTACATATAACAGGAGCATAAACAGGGAAAGACATGGCTGAACTATTTACATGGAATATCTGATCAGTTTAACTTGATAACATACTGAAACTATTGACACCAATCTGACTGAATGATAGTAAAGAGGAGACAGCTGTGGTTAAATTTGTGCTGGGACTGTTCTGTTATGTTACTGGGTCCATCAGTAGCTAAGCACAGAGTGATGGTAATGTACCATGCCAGAATGACAGTGTGTGACAGAGGATGGGAAGATGTGGGCAGCAGACGAGGCAGAACTTGCAGGCTAGGTGTAAATATCAGGATGACAGTGGAGTAGCAGTGCTATGCAGAGCACACACATGAGAGGCAACCAGGGAGAGATGAAATGCAGTAATGTGTAGGAGTGCAGGACATGGTGTACCAGCATGCACATCAGGGTAGGATGGCACAACAGCTGACAGACACAAGATGGACAGAAGTATGGTACCCAACTCAGATGAGGGTACAAGGTGCTCCCAGCACTAATCGTCACACATATGGCCGGCATACAAATGGGAAACACCTCTGCAGGACAAGCATAGACATCAAATAGAACAGAGAGGCCGCACACCTACAACCACAACCACAAAGGCCAATGCACCAACCGGTAGGCCACACCACCACTGTGAGCTCATCTGCAAAGGCTGCATACAAAAATTGTGAAGGCCATCATACAAGATGCCTGCTGGATGGCAGAAAAGGCAAACCCACAACAGTAATCAGGACCAACAGCACAGGCATATCTGCTGTGTGCAGATCAGATTAAAGTCTGTATTTTGGACCAGGGACACATGCACACACGCACACACAATCACATGTTACGCAGTGGATACAGCATGCAATCGAGGAAAGAAACTAAACCCCGAGGGCGCCAGAGGATGCTCGGGGGAGCTGGTTAGCAATCAGGGACAGGACAGGAGCTAACTCAACATGAAAGCAGGTGTACCACACACCAGCTGAAACACAGCACTACCAAACACACAGGTGCACTGTCATGTAAACCACAGAAAGAAAGCCACCTATGTGACAGATAATATCTGAGGGTTAGGCAGCACAGAGTGCACACCTTGCTGTAGAGTGAAGAGAGGGAAGGGTGTGTGTAGAGGTGATGAAATCGCTGGTACCTAATGGTCCAAGTAGCACAACCGAACAGAAATCTGGCAACCACATGTGGTGCTCAAACCTGCAAACTACTGAGTTAAAACACATGCCGCTAACTACTCTCACAAACAGCACACTGAGCACAATCCAGAACAAATAATCCCAACGGAGGGTCTCAAATTGAACCTGTAATACCCATTGATGTGGCAAATGGCTGACATATACACAGCTGACACTGTACAAGGATGTGAGCACAGGTGGGACATGGACATGACTAGCAAATCAGTTGATACTGGTGTAAATGTTCGCAAAGAGCGGAGGAGTAGCCTAGTGTTGCCAAAACCGTCTCCGACACCAAGCAACTAGGGCTCAGATCACACTAGCACGCCATGTGGCCTTAGGCAAGGCATGTGACCCCCCATGACCTCAGAAGACAGAGCCAACAATCTATATACACTGACATTGAGCAGAAAACCATGGGCCAACAGGGTCAGCCGGAGTCAGGACTGATCCAAAGGCACACATTGCATTGCATGTTTGTGAACATGATCAAGAAGCAAAGGAGACAAATGTCTGTTACATACATATCCTTAGTTGGGTTAATCCTCACAGATATTGTAGACAGTGCTATCCTTATAACAAGGTGAGTGCATCCCTGGTCAAGGCCAAATAACCATTTAGCAGGGCACCAAATCACATCCCACAGAAAGGTCACTGCAGTGAACACAAATGAGGGACACGAGATATTATGTGCATCAGTTGCATACTATGCACTGGGCATCAGCCCCACACCCCCCACCTGCCACTGCATGCCTCTAATGTTTAATGCACATATGAGGTCTTGTAGACCGTAGGCGTGTCATCATGAGGATTGACAAAATATCACCTGTCTACCCAAACATAGCTATCCGCCAACACAGGAGGCACACAAACCAAAACAACATATGTTGTCACAATGTTGTAATCTGGAAGAAACATTATGGAAGTAATATCCAATCTCACCCCTAATGCCTGATCGACAAATCAGAAATACTACAATGTAGACCCAAATAATCCTGCCAATCACAATGAGCATCTGCTAACAGGTAGCAGAGGTACATGAACACAGAGAGAATACAAACAAAACAACCTGCAGAAAGCTGCAGAGATGACACCATGCCGGAGGGCCCCTGCAGTGTTTGTTGGGTAGACATTGTGTGGACACATATAGCACGGTACATGGAATGAAAAATTGAGGGAGAACAATGGACACCCACACTGGCACACAGCAAATATATTTGGGCAATGAGAGGCTCTTTACCGCAGGGGATAAACAGGAACATACTAACGTGCAATACAAGGTATGTACATTGATGCAGAGTGTCACGTCTGTAATTTAAACCAACACAATAACCAGCATGTTAATATGGAAATGATGGGGAAACATCTTACAGGGAACCACACAGAAGACAGAGGTCCACATGCTGTGACTCACCAACATAGTCAGTCATAAGCACAACCACCATCCGCAGACCAACATGATACAGTGATGCCACACATGCATGTAAACACCCTTTGGCCAATGCAACACATTAATCAAGGATGGTGGTGGGCATGAAAGCGTTGTTGGGGCAGAAACTTTCTCATGTTCAGGTGGAGGGCAGGTGGACATAGCTAATACGACTGCTCGATCGTTGCCCCAATGGCACAAATATGTCTGTATGCTCGTGTTGAAACAAAAAGGTGACTGTATCCTGTGTGCCATGTCACACACATGGCCAAAACACAACGACTCTACAAATGGGGAGGTATGTACAACATACAGTGACAGTGTTCTTCTCTGCTACACACAGCGTCCAAAGAGCAAAGTGTATCTGCAATCAAACAGTTCAGGTCACAACTCCCCATGAAATCCTGGGCATCCACAGTCATGTGTCACATCCCAATATGCCACAGTCCTTGACAGTTCATCTGTGTCCCCTGCAATGAGCGGGACCCCCAGCCACAGCATGGCATAAACAGTGTGTTGTACAGGTCTGTCATGGGAAAAGCAGCAGTCCAAAAGCAATACTGACCATCACAGGCATGTGTCCCACTCTCATAAGTCAAACATCCAATGGCACAATTATCCGGACAGAATCCCATGGTTGTCTGTTCCCCAACACGTGTTTGATGGGGAGGCCAGATGCACTGTACGAAATGTGTTCGGGATGTCATCTGCCCTGTGTGAGGAGAGGATAAGTAGGGTCACGTCAGACACATTGCAAATACAACACAAATAGCAGAGAGTCACACCTTACCAAATACAGAAGAAAGGGATGCAAGGGCAAACGTCACATGATATGAACATCAACAAATATGCATATTGTTAACATCATGAAATGTCAATGCAGACACGGGTGTCACATGGTTATGGTCATGTCCTGTTCCATGTCACACAGGCATCTCACTGCTACTCACTATATGCATATGTACGTGTGAACAGAGAGGCAACATTACATTTATATCAGACAAAAAGTAACACAACAACTGGTACAGCCAGATGTAATCCGCAAATGACAAAGGTGCAACATACCCTGTGTGTGCATAATGTGTATGTCCCCGAATCCTTGAGCGAATCCACAGCCACATCTGGTCACCGTGAAGGGAGACAATGTCAGCCAAACATGTAGAATCACCATGTCAAGTGAGTGTTGATGCATGTCCACATGATGCTGTAACCTGAGATAAAGAAATGTTTCTCAACAGTGGTCCCTCAAATAAACAGACACAGTTCTGCTCACAGCTCGCAACACATGATGAGAATGATGACAAGGTAAACAGCAATGTGGCAGAGGTAGCACAGTCACCACTGCCCCCCAGGTGCTTACACACCGCACAGCACATGATTATGTACTATGACTGGACACCGCATCGCCACACAGTCAACCCACAAACACGCACCCACCCAATGTGCGCAGGTCAGTGGGACAGCTGTGAGACATGCCCATTATGTGCACAAGTGCCAATTTGTGGACAGAAAGGCCCAGTGACATGCAGTGATACCCTGCTGAGGCTGAGAGAACAGTGTTTGGAGAGGCAGCAAGTGTTGGTTCCCACAAACCCAAACAAAACCACACACACATGTATCTATGCTGTAAAATTGACTGAAACATTGTTGCAGCGTACATAATGCACACAAACACATGGGGATATGTGTGACAACAGGAAGATATGGTTAAGGGAGGCTCAAGGACAAAAATTTAACAACAACATCTGCAAAATATGACACATCACAGACGACATGTTCTCACCCCTGAGTGCATGCATAGACAATGTAGCTGTAGATCCACCCACCCCGGATCACAGCATCATGGCTGATGTACAGTCAAGTGGCAATGCACCACAGCAACCACATCCTCACGAACTATGTCCTGTGCAGTGGAAAACACAAGAGAAACAAACATATGTAAGGACCCAGGTCTGAAACACACACTTCACCTCCCTGTACACAGCTGTCAGACCCCACAACATGACCTATGGACTGATTGTTCACTATCACACTATACTGATCTCTCTCATGGGAGAGTCAGGACGGAGGTATCTGATGCGAAATAACGGTCTCCGTAATTCCTCTGTCGCCTCCCTTACCTCTCTGGTGTTGTACACAATGGTCTATAGAGGTGTCTGCCCCACCATGTTTATGGGCCATCCCATGGTCACAATATCAGTCTGTGTCCCCCATGTTGCCACCAATACCCCCTCCCCGTGTGTAGTGCCCTCCCAATGTTGTCTGTCACCCCACTGTAAAATGCTGAAACACATGGAAATATGCATGAACAGCTCCTGTATCCATGGGCCACGAACATATCCGGCAGTGTACATCTCATACCCCAAATAATATTGACAGCTGTGTGATGATGATGTGTGGAAATAGATGGCAATGTCAGCGCCACGTCCTCATAAAAAGACCCCTATGTCTGTTTGTGACCTGACCATGATGGCTGCATGTCATCCCCCTGTGTGACAGTGATAATGTGAAACCATGGATAGCCTACATGTGCACCTTAAACAACTAACGCTCATCTAGGTCTCTGTGTGTATGTGGACATCATATCCCTCGCCATGGTCCGCAAGGTAGTTGTTGATGTGTACTGTGATCCCCTGCCCCACACACATCCACAGCATGTAAGATATGCCATACGCCATACTGTGTCAGACAGAGGTCCATCATGGTCAGTACCCTGTCCCCAACAGTGGTCACACTATGTCATATATACCTAGTAGTATCCACAAAATACCCAAGTCCCACAATGGCTGAACTGGATCAAGAAACAATTATCCTTTGTCCCTTTGTAATAGTCCCATATGGACCTTTCCGCAAGGAACATGTCCAAACTGGTTCCTAAGCACAGGTAAACTAACAGCCCATACAAAATCCTCTGGTAACACGTTCCAGAGTCTGTTGACACGTTGAGCCATGTGTCATATGTTGAGATATCAGCAGCTACATATGCCAGGTTCACATGAAAATCCACGAAACACTAAACACACCTACACATGCAGCATAGCATTTGGCCACTGTAACCCACCCTTTGCTGATCAGACGTGCATCACCTCTGTATGTGTGTACATATGTATCAATGCACGCAATGGCTACTTTCCAAAAACCAACAGTAGCAATGATATGGCCCCCTGGCTGCACAATGCACAGGTCCCCATCCCTCACTACAGCCATGTCAGGCCTAGGTGACGATGTATACATTAGGGCACACTGTGGGGTTGCAGTAACACCCGTCACAAATAATTAACACCATCTTTGGAAGGTAGTCATGGGCATGGGTACTGTGCAATGTATGACATGTGTCACCACACACAGGAAACATACACACATAGCCAGCTGACACGAGCAGAACAAACACACAGGCAGCTACAAATTATACATTATTGATAATTACACTGCAGGAGAAGAGTCCACAAACATGCACCCCCCTCCCACTGGGAACACTGCACCATATGCCTTACACCAGGGGTCTCAAACACGCGGCCCGTGGGCCGCATGCGGCCCGCGAGACAACTTTGTGCGGCCCGCGACGGAGGAAAACAAAAAAACCCCAAAACCCTGGCTTCTGCCGTTGCCGCCGTGGCAGCGGCAGAATCAATTGTCAAATTTTAAAAAAAACTGACTTCTGCTGCTCAAGCAGCAAAATCAGCTGTCCTGCGGCCCCTTCCCCTGTGCCCGGAGATCCAAGTCTGCTCTATCAGCGGCGTGCTTTTCAAGCCGCGAAGAAAGTATACCCCTCTCACGCGGTTTCAAGCCGCGCGAGAGGGGAATACTCTCCTCGCGGCTTGAAAAGCACGCCGCTGATAGAGCAGACTCGGATCTCCGGGCACAGGGGAAGGGGCCGCAGGACAGCTGATTTTGCTGCTTGAGCAGCAGAAGCCAGGTTTTTTTTTAATTTAACTGGGGGGGGGGTGTAGGACTGGAAATGGGCTATTGGCAGGGGGGGGTATGACTGGAAATGGGCTATTGGCAGGGGGGGTTATGACTGGAGATGGGCTATTGGCAGGGGGGGGGTTATGACTGGAGATGGGCTATTGGCAGGGGGGGGTATGACTGGAGATGGGCTATTGGCAGGGGGGTTATGACTGGTAATGGGCTATGGTGGGGGCTAGGACTGGAAATGGGCAGGTGGGGGTTAGGAAGGACTGGAAGTGGGCTGATGGGGGGAGTTAGGACTGGTAATGAGCTATGGAAGGGCTGACTGAAATGGGGTAATGGGGGTTAGGGCTGGAAGTGGGCTATTGGCAGGGGGGTTATGACTGGTAATGGGCTATGGGGGGGTAAGACTGAAAATGGGGTGATGGGGGTAAAACTGGAAGTGCGCTATGGGGAGGTTAGGACTGGTAATGGGCTATGGGGGGTCTAGGACTGGTAATGGGCTGGGGGGGGGTTGCTAGGACTGGAAATGGGCTGAGTGGAAGGGGGGCTTGAACTGCAAATGGCTGATGGGGAGGGGGGCTTGGAATGGAAATGGGCTGTGAGGGGAGGGAGCTAGGATTGGAAATGGGCTGATGGGGGGCTAGGATTGGAAATGGGCTGATGGTGAGGCTAGGATAGGACTGGAAATGGACTAATGGGGGGACTAGAAGGGAGCGGATGCTGGGTGGGGCTGGAACTAGAAGGGAGCTGATGTTGGGGGAGGATTAGAATGGGATGGAGCTGGGAAAGTGAAATGGAGAGGGGAAAATATTTTGTCTGGGAGAGAAGACAAATCTACAATTGGCCAGGTATTGGGAGAGTAAGTGGGGATTGAGGATGGAGGGGTAAAATTTGAGTGGATGAAATAGGAATGAGGAAAGAGAAAAAGGAGAAAGATTAGTATGTTAAAGCAGATGTAGAGAGAGAATGGAAAAAAAACTAGGAGAGAAGAAAGGGCAAATGGACAGCAGACGATGGAGAGTTAGCAGAAGACATGAAGAAACCAGAAGAAAGTGGCTGGAACAATTGCAACTGAAAAAAATGCACAAAAGGTAGAAAAATATCTCTTTATTTTGAATTTATTAACTGGAATATGTCAGCTCTGGGAAATGTGCATCATTAATGTTTGCGCTTTGTTTAGTACAAGAGGAAATTAATTTATAGTTTTATTTCTACAGTGTTGTTGTACATTCCAAGTTTGGCTTTTGGGGTTCCCAGTTTAATTATTGTCTTCTTGTTTCTAAATCTTTTAGTCTTTCTTTATCCATACTCATTAAAGAGGCATGTTTACTAAAAGTTAGTGTATGGTAACATTATGCAAATATTTATGCAAATGAGGCCCCTTATGCAAATGAGGCCCCGCGTCTTATGCGGCCCCCGGGTTACTTTACAAGTCCTCATTTGGCCCTCAAAGCAATTTGAGTTTGAGACCCCTGCCTTACACCATGCCCCACAAAGACCATCAAAACCACTAACTGTGTTTGCACAGTAGCTGCTATCACAACCAGCCATTACCTGGGAATGTGACCACCAAAAGCTCTGAAAGGCGTATCAACACCCACCCACATAATCCACCAACAGATGCTGCTGTGCCCTGTCCACATTGTTGGTGACACCCTCATGGCTATATGTGTCCGTGTGATGTTAAGTTGAATCACAATGCATTTATCCATTTGAGTGCTGTATGTCCTGCAACATCAACCTTTTTAAACATCACACACACATAACAGCACATCTATGTGGGAATATACACAATACGTACCAGAGAAGATGTCTGCAATCAACCTCCGCCTGACCGCTGTGCCCACCTGTGTGTCACCACTGGCACGCACAGGGGGGCACGGTGGATCCTCCTCCAGATCCTCATTAATCTCTGCAGGAATATCGTGCCTGAGAGCAATGTTGTGCAGGATGCAACAGGCTATGATTATCTCTGCCACAATCACTGGCCTATATTGTAAGGCCCCGCCTGTCCTATCCAGAAACCTGAAGTGACTTTTCAACATGCCAAAGGTGCGCTCTATGACAGAGCGGCTGGAGGCGTGGGCCTCATTGTACCTCCGCTCTGCACGTGACCGTGGCTGACGCACAGGGGTCAGCAGCCAGGGCCGACACCCATATCCTGCATCACCTGTAGAAAGAAATGTTGCATGTGAATGCATGAGCGCCTGTACCCCCTAAGTGACACAGGTATAGACGTGAGCAACAAATTCAGAACACCTCCTGACATAACTATTGGACAGCACAACTATGCATCTGAGAAAAACAGACATATGTTAGGGGAAATAGCACACCTGGCCTAGGGAGCCTGTACATACAAGCCCAATAACACAACAGTCACAATTTTACCTCTAGGGATCCACTATGTGTGGCACATAAGTGTTGTAGTGCATTTGTTGTCCCCATCTCTGACACCCCCAACGTTAGACCAGACCACCAATACAATGATCACATGTTCAAAGTACATGTCAGCATGCTACACAGCACAAACATGTGCGGTGCTGCAATGGAGGCTCACGGCCACAACATGTATGGCAGTCAGGTCTGAGAAGGTCAGAACCATAGCAACTCCATTCCCCCTGTCCGCCAAGGTCTACATATCAACATTTAGCATTCTGAAACCATGTGCTGTTCCCTGCTGACCACCAATCATCTCAGTAGCCACCCTCTGCACTGTCTCCATCATCTTCAGAGCCTGTCTATGCTGTGTTCCACAAAATAGCACACTACAACCCACATGAGGTTGCAACAATCACATATACAGAGGCAGAGTATCCACCTGGGGATGCGCAACCAACACCTCTCTGTATGCAACCACGTAGCCCCCTTGCCCATGCTGCCACCTTTCAACAGTGCTCAGCAACAGCAACATCAGCACATACAACGACGCCTATGTCATGCACATCTACAGTGGCCCAGGGTCCTGCAAACCCCTAGACTGTGTTCCCCCCTTGCCATGACACAGGCCAAATGCATGGCCATACGTATGCAGACATGTACTCCAAGTTGCAAAGGCCAGGAACATTCACTGTTTGACCCCACACCACTCCCCATGTTATCTACTGCCCCCTGTGTGACAACCCCAGTACTGATTGAGTGTGTGAACCTCACACACACATGACAGGGCTTGGGTGTATAGGGGTTTAAAGGACATAAATGTTACATGACATACCAAAATGACTCGAAGCCGACACCGCAACACAGGTGGGTGTAAATGGCAACCCCCCCCCCCCCTGTGGGCAGATGGCACACATACACACTAGTGGAAAACTGCTACCAGGACACACATCTGCACATGTGTGTAGTTTAATGAGCACCATGAGCAGGGTATGATCTGTCCTTGGTAAAATCATGATGTCACATTCCTAATCAGGTACCCTGTTACAATACATTGTCACTCCTGTAAGCAAGGAAAATCAGAACAGTCGTCTGTCATTTCTATGTGACTTACGTTTCAAAACGCACAGAGAGTACACTGCGCCCTATACAAGAGATGCCAGTGAAACAGATACATACATGCATACCTAAAGAAGATATATGGAAATACGCACCCAGCAATATGCAGTCACCAAAATGTCCCTCCTCGAATTGCCTGAATAGTGCTTTGTGATGCAGGATATAGGAGTCATGGGTGGACCCTGCAAACCTCGGGACCACATTCAGAATATGCAGATTAGCATCACATACAACCTGAACATTCAGGGAATGGTAGTGTTTGCGGTTGCGGAACACCACCTCCCTGTCTCTAGGCGGGACCAGGGCAACATGTGTGCAATCAATAGCTCCCATCATGTGTGGTATCCCGGCTAACGCCTCAAAGGCCTGGTTCAGGGTCCACCACTGTTGCCTACTGTGAGGAAGGGCTATGTAATTCCCCATCTGGCTGACCATGGCACGCAGTACTTGGTGGAGACATCTTGAGAAGGAGGGGCGGCTCATGCCACCCACTGCGGCCACAGATGACTGGAAACAGCCAGAGGCAAAGAAATGTAAGGCAGCAAGGAGCTTGACTAAACCTGGTATGGCATTGGACCGATCAGTCAGTGGCTCGAGGTCAGGTCTTAGATCCTCATAGAGCTCCCTAATAGCCCTTGTGCTCAGTCGGTAAAGGGAGATGACCTGGTCCTCACGCATGCCCTGGAGCTGGGCCCTGGGCCTGTAGAGGCGTGGCTGCCGAGCCTGCACCTTGGCACACCTCCTGCGCCGTTCACGAACAGCACCTGCCTGGACCGCCCCCACAGCTGCAGGTGTGAGTTGCTGTGGGACTACACCCATGCCCTGCGCCCCAGCCCCATGGACACCATCTCCCCTGTCCTGCAACCGCAGCATCTGCCCACATGTCAGGGCACATGCAGCAACATACATCCCCTCCATCATCTCCTCCCTCCTGGCTACACAAACACACGCAAACACACACACAAACCTCCTATGACACAAACCAGGCCACAAACCCAACAGACACACAGAACAAAGGGATAGAAACAACACACAGAACACAATCAACAACTCCTGCCTTGCCCACTCTGTCACCCTCCACAAACACGCACCTCGCCTACAAAACAACCCTCAACGTGACTCACCTCTGCATGACAATATATAGATGTTTTACCTAGGCTTTTGCCGCGCAGCGGAGTTGTGCGCATGCGCTGGCATCTGGGCGCGGCACGCAGGGCAGCGTACACCCATGCTCGTGCGTCTGTGCGCGGCACGCAAGATGCGTATAGCCATGGCTGTGAGTCGGTGTGCGGCACGCAGGGACGTGTATGTGTGCTGCGCGCATGTCCGACTCTGTGCACTGCCCACAGACACACGCCCATGCACAGCATAGCCGCACCTGCGCGGCGCACTGACGCTAGCGCATGCGCGGGAGTCCATCTACGGCGCGCCAAACCACAGGCCGTGCACAACAGCGCATGCGCAAAGCCAATAATTAAACCAGAACCTTTAAAGCACCCTGTACACCTGTTACACGTTGAGGGTTGTGAGAGGAGAGCTGAGATGTGTGCAACAGAGCAGTGTAGTCTGTGGTAGTAAGGGCAGGAGCTGAGTGGGCTGTGTGTTTGTGGTCTGTGGTTTGTGTAGTGTGGTCTGTGGTGTCGTCGTGAGTGTGTGTCTGCTGTTTGATCATCATTGTGTTGTGTGTTTGTCAGGGTAGGGTAGGGTAGGGTGGGTTGGGTGGTGTGGGGTAGGGGGGGCTGGTCTGTGTGTAGGGTGTGGTGGGGTACCCCGTGTTGGGTGGGGAGCGGTGAGGGGGGAGGGAGATGGAGAGCGAGGGTGAGGGGGAGGGGGAGAGGGAATTGGAGAGGGAGGGTGATGCTGAGGGGGCTGGGGAGCAACAGACACCTGTTGCTGGGGCAGCTGGTGGTGAGGGGGCACAGGAGCATGAGCCTGCGCCAGGCCCATCTGCGGGTCCCCAGGCTGCAATGTACAGCCACACAGGCAAAAGAAAGCGCATACCAGTGCCGGGGTCGCAGAGGAGGAGGGCCCTCAGATTCACAGATCAGGAGAACCACAACCTCCTCTCTATGGTGCTGGAGCACAATGAGGAGCTGTTTGGGAGGATGAGTAGCAGGACCTCAGTGGCAACACGTAATGCCGTGTGGGAGGAGATAAGGGTGTCTGTGGCTGGGGCTGGGGGTCCCCAAAGAGACATTGAGAGCTTAAAAAAGAGGTTCCCGGACAGCAAGCGGGGGGTGAGGCAGACAATGAATGACGAGCGACAGCACGCGCAGGGGACAGGTGGTGGTGGCCCCCTCATCCTCCCACTCTCACCCCTGGAGAGGGAGCTTGCTGGACGTCTCGGACAAATATACACCTGTGGTCTCCCGGAGGTCCTGGACAGCGCCCACCCGTTGGCAGGTATGTATGATACGTACTGTTGCAACAAAGTCTCGGCAACAGCCTACATGTAGCACTGTGCATGATTGTTATTGGTAAAACTGTCCTGTACCAGAGCATGTTCAACTGTGACCTCAGTGCAGGTAGGGGTGAATAGGTAAGTCGCATAGTGTAGGCATAACAGCCTGAACATAGGGCAGATCTGTCAAACTCATGAGCTGTTATACAGTCAACACCACACAGTGACATCAGCCAGGTGCCACATAGACAGCAAAGTGCATGTATGAAAGCTCCCTAGTACTGACCAGGACTCCATGCCGTACACAGTGTTTTTAAAGCACACCTGCAAACCCTGTCCCAAGGATACACACATAACAAGCACATATTGGCACATCCCCCCTCGCCCACCTTCCAGACCTCACCTCTGCTCCCCACCCCATGAAACATGGTCTGTGGAGCACTCCATGAGATAATCAGAGACAGGGTATGATCCCGAGGAATTGCTTCCCATATGTAACATCCCATCCCACAACATCCCTGGTGTGCTACCAGCACAATTTTCCTTCACCTGGTGCAATCCTCGCATCACATGATCCCAGGGGGTTAATGTTCCCCACACGGGCATTCCAGATGCATGCCAAGGGGTCTGTCTCACCAGACAACACTCTAACTGGACTCTGCTGGTAACTATGCACAGGCGTCTGCTCTGTCCTCTGTGTGGTCCACATCCCCAACTCTGTGCCCTCAGCACCCCCCTTTATAGTGTGAGCATGACTCTCCAATGCTCTCCGTACCTGGCCTCCCACTCATACGGCC
Organism: Ichthyophis bannanicus; assembly: GCA_033557465.1. Taxonomy (NCBI): domain Eukaryota; kingdom Metazoa; phylum Chordata; class Amphibia; order Gymnophiona; family Ichthyophiidae; genus Ichthyophis; species Ichthyophis bannanicus. Next base: position 179,550,891 of record CM066036.1, read on the forward strand.
CTGCAATGCCAGGGGGGCAGTATCTGGTGGGTTACCCTATGTCAGAATACTGTCCAGAGCAAGGGTCCAACCTGTTCAGCCCACCCCTTGTGTCTGGCCTATGAGCCCCCTGCTGTGGTCCAAGTGCATGTTCCGTCAAACATGTATGTATGGACACTGGTTACACCTTGCCATATGACAATCCTTGGTGTTTCTGTGCTCCCTGTTCTACCTATGTCTGCCTGCCCTGTGCCCATTGTGCCACAGTCCCATCAGACCCCCGTTGTTTCCAAATACTGGGAAACCTTTGTTGTGGGAGGTGCGACCAAAACAATAGCCAACGCTGTCACCCATGTGAATCATGTGCTGTAACTGAGCCAGGGTGAGGTCTGCTCACAGCCCCCTCAACCATGTGGCTGCCATCTCCCACATATGATGTAAACGATTGCCTGCATGGCGCAGGTGGCGGGTAATGATCTGACACTCTTTGAAACACAGCCTTACTATGCCTGACATTGTCATCATTTCCACAAGTGACAGCTAGGAGCTCCCAGGACCTGGCTCCGATCAGCACTGTTTAGAAAGCAGTCCCCTGGTAACACCCCCCCACACCTGTCTCACATGCTCCACCATGTAGCCCTCCCATTCACACGTGTGTGTGCTGCACTCCCACAGACCCTGATGCCTTGCCAAGTTGAACACCATACACAACATGTGTTCCACATCTCATTCCCCCTCCCCACCTGGCGCACAACTGTCTGTGCACACAAGCCACATCCCACCCCCACAACAGGTTTGGACATCACCTGTATGAATGTGAGGCCTGTGGCCCAGGGCATGTACATGTCACATACACACTGCCCAGCTCAGCATGTGTGCAGCAGTGGCCCAGAGATGACAGACAATATAAGCGCACAGCATAGTGTGTCACAGACTCGCACAGTAAACACCCATACAAGGGTAGGCCGTTACATACCATGACCTGATAACTGTCCCCGACAGTCTGAAAGGGAGAGGTAGTGACAAGTGTGCACAATGGGTACTTGCAGGGTAACGTGGCCAGAGGTTGTGCAGATGCCAAGAGTCATTGGATGGGGCCAAGATGCGCATTGGGAACATGAACAACTGAGTGTCAACCGGACAGGGTGGGCAGGGGCAATGCACAGACATGTACCCCTGGTGTCCATGTCTGTGTGCAAAATATTGGTATGGGAGGGTGTAGGGGGGTATGTAGGCAGCACACATGCAGGCCCCCACCCCCTCATGTATGTGGTAGCTGCAGCACACACGTGAATATATGTGGTGACTAGAGACATATTTGTGCTGCCACAGATTGTTATCATTACAGGTGACTACAGCAGCATGGGGGCGCAGGATGCAGGGGATGAGGAGGCGGATGTGGAGCCGCAGGATGACGCGCCAACAATGTTTGAGGAGACAGAGGAGGCCGAAACAGGGGGTGACACATGTCAATCAGGGGATATCCCCGAAACCCACTGCACCAGCGCCACACCAACAGGGCCTGCAGCCAGCAGCACACAGCCTGGTGGGGGCCAACGATCGAGCCTCACCCGCAACCAGGCCTGGACCTGTACACCGAGAGACTTGATGTGATGATGGCAGATCTCCGGGACCATGCCGCATCAGGGGAACATCATGCCGAGGGTGGGTGGCAACAAGGCGGCACACACACAACACCTGGAAGAGTAGTCTGTGTTAGTTGTGTGTGTGTGGTGGATGTGGCAGTGTACCCCCCCCCCAGCCCATAACTGCAATGGTTAGGTAGATGGCAGTCAGTGGGGAAAACACAGGCATATGGTGTAGTGTGGAGGTTGTTCATGTGACACAACACAGACCAGTTCAGGGCCGGTGTACTCAGCCAGATACAGACAGAACATCACTGAGGTCTCACCACCAACAAGGTCACAGCAGAAAACGTGATACAGGCATGGCCCTTGCAACAGTCTTGCCCTCTGTAGAAGTCAGAGGACCTGCAGACAACAGGATGCAATGTGTCACATCGTCATCGGGCAATCGGGCCCCCCCCAACCTAAGCGGCATGGGTAATGTCATGTCACGCGTCCCCCAGTCACCGCTGACAGCAGCTGCAGGTCTACAACAAACATAGGATATTATCACATTAAACATACAGTGTGGTGACAACCATACACCAGCACACCCCAAGATGACCGTTCCAGGAATCATCCTGAGTTAGCTTGGTAGAGATGCAGGTACATAATGTCTGCGTGTACGCCACACAATGAGGTGGCCTGCCTGACATACAGAACAGGACATGAATGTGTCCCCGTGCTGTGGACCAGACACTGAGTCCCCTGATAGCAGAGCTGTGGGACTCACCTACATCACCACACAGGTCAGGCAATGACCTCTGTGGTGTGATGTGTGACACAACACCCCCGACCTGCATCCACAGCTGCAAACCAGAGTCAGGGGGACACTCCGCCCCCCTATCCCTGGAGACCCACGCCCTTCCCCAATGCTGTGCGACGTGCTGTGGAACCCCCTGCATGTCACTGGCCATGTGTCACTGGTGTTTGTACACCTCTGCTGTTTCAACTGTTGCCCCCTCCCCTGTCCAAGCCCTCCACATGTCCACAAGGGTGAACATGCCCCGCTATCAGACCCCTCCCCGCTACACACAAGGCGTATGTGAACCACTCTGTCGGCAGACAGCTCATGCGGTAGTGCACATGCGCACCTAACAGTGGGCGCTCTGATGCTGCCACCCCATCCGCGTGATTTGCGCACACTCCATCTGTGCCCTCACCAAACTGTGTATAACCACCCACCTGTGCACGCCCCTGGGCTGCTTAGCCACGAGCGTTATCTATCTGTCACTGATGGGGTGCCGCTGTTGTTCCTGTCCCTGTCTCACGCCTCCCCACCCATGGCCAGTCAGACATGTGCTTGCTACCTGTCCTCAAGCCTGCTGCAACCTCTGCAGTCCGTGTGTGTGTTGGCACAGCCTGTGGAGTAATGTGTCTGCCACACATATCACACTACTGTACTGTGTCCTGTGTGTGGCTGTGGCCTACACTACTATGACAGTGAGGGCTCGTCACCCTAGCCATGTGTGTACCAGAGTATTCCCTGTCCCAGTACTGTTGATGTTGACTAGGTGTGACGTTTATGTGTGTGTCTGTTGTCTCACAGAGAGCTATCTCACACACATCCCTGTGTCTCACCCACAGGCCAGCGACAGGCACTGGAGAGGATCCAGGCATCACTGGATAGGACCAACCAACAGCTGGGCGAGATGTGTGCTGGGCTTCAACGCCTCACAGATGCAGTGGAGGCGATCCCACACAGTAGGATCTGCGAGGCCCTGGAACGTATTGCAGCTGCATTACAGCAGCCATCAACACCACCGCCACCAGCAGCACAGGCACCACCGGCAGCACACGGGCAAGGGGAGGGCGTGGCACCGGGGGGGGAGGCCTGCGATGGGGCAGGCGTGGGCGACCACGCCGCAGTGAATGACGCATGAAATAAATGTGTGATGTATACTTCATGCAAAGTGTGTTTCCAATGTGTGCACCTGTGCACCCCTCTGTAGTGTACACATGTATGGTTTGTCCAGACCCATCTGAACATTGCCAGGGCAATGTGTCGATGTGGTTCGTGGACGGCCATGCATGTCTGCACCAATGACAGCACAAGCCATGTGCGACCCTCACAGTGTGTGTATACTGACCCAGGCTAGAATCAGGCCATTGCCCACACACAAACATGGTCGGAAAGGGTGAATGTGCAGAGACGGCAGGTCCATTATCACGTGTCTGCACCATGTTGCCCCCATCTGACCCATGTGAATGGCTGCATATGTATGAGACATGTCCATGCCTGCGACACAGGAGGCATGCCAGTGCCCACCCCCCCAGGAATGTATCTGGCATAGGCAGGCATGTGTGTCATGCAGCTGGCAGCTCATGCATCCTGGACACACATGTGTTTAGCTGACGCCCATCCATGTGTCACATTAGCTCTCTGTCCCCCTTACATTGCAACAGCCCATGGGCATACACCTGTCCCATGGCCCTACGCACCTTTGAGACACCCTGACTGCATGTGTTGCCAGAGCACATATGACACCCATGTCTACCTGCAGTGCCCCTCCATATGCACACCCATATCCCATGCTTGCAGCCATGGTGGGTGGGTGAGTAAGGAAACACGTGACCATTGTTTACAAAACAAAATATAAAACTTTATTCACACAACACAAATAACATTGGGCAACATGCCCCCCAAGCCCAGCCCCATGTGTGTTGGTGAAACACAGCACAGCACAGGGCACATGGGGACGTCACAGGTGCCATCACTGGCAACTGTGATGCCCTTCGGCAGGTGTCCCCCGGGATGCCAGGCACGCAACATCGGTGGACACCTGCCGAACAGCCCCCGTCAGACACTGCAGAGCATGGTACACGACACGGACGTCGCGCCGCACGTCATCCATGGTCACAAGCACATCGTGCATGCATCTGCCAGCACATAGACACACAGTGAGCGTTGTCTGTGTGCTGGCATCTGCATGTGACATGTCTGTGGCCATGGATGACGCCGGATCCCGCTGATGCCCGTGCCGTGCTGCCGCCTGCAGTGTCTGGCGGGTGCTCCCTGTGCCCTGTGCTGGGCTGTGTTCCACCACATCCCCCACCCGTCCTGCTCCCCTCCCCGCACACACGTCGCCCTCCCTCCCAGCATCCACATCATTAACCTCCCCCCCGGCCCACTTTCCCCCCCCCCTTGGCCCCTCACCCCCGCACCCCCCATTGTCACATCTGCACCCCCCTGGTTGGGAGGATGTCGGGGTACAGGCACCGGTTCCAACTCCCGGCCAGCCCCAGGTTCCGCCTCCTCGTCCGGCACAGTCACATCCTCTGCCACCATCTCCTCCTCCTCTGTGTCCTGGCGTTCGTGCTCTGGGCTCTCCTCCACAACCTCCCCCCTCTCCCTTGGACGGCGGGTGGTGGGTCGGCGGGGCACATAGGTGGAGGTGTTGGGCCCTTCACTGCTGCCATCTCCCTCTGTGGAGGAGGACAGACATTAGGGCACATCCATGTGTGGTACACATAACATGTACATACGCAGGCAACACACAGGCTGGCGGCCCAATACTCACCACCAGGATCAGACTCCGCCTCTCTGCTGCACTGCTCCAGGAATGCTGGGTGGTGTTGGCGGAGTTCCCGCCCCTTCTTCCTCAGGTCCTCCACCTGTGGATATGCAAACATTGTCTGGGGTCATCACCTAACGTCTGTCACAGGTGGTTGCACAGCCTAGACATACCTCTGTGTGGCCAGCGTTGGCCTGCTCCCTCACCCCTTCTGTGTTTGGCACAGACAGCATAGTGACCCACCTATAACAGTTGGTCCCTGGGAAATGTTGGAATACGTTTGCAGATGTGCGTCACAACGGTATTACTGAGCCTGGCTGGTATAGACAGGAACAGTCCAGGGGGGCAGCAGTCAGCATCATCGCACATTGCCTGCATGCTGCTCCCCCCCCCCCCCAGATCAATCAACCTTGACACACACAGCCATATCTCCAGGGTGACCGTGAACCCACTTGTATGTTCTCTCTGGACTCCTGGAGGTAGGGGGGATGCTTACAACTACATTAGTGCACACAGCCATATCTCCAGGGTGACAGTGAACCCACTTGGATGGACTTACTGTACTCCTGGAGGTAGGGGGGATGCTTACAACTACATTAGGACACACAGCCATAACTCCAGGGTGACAGTGAACCCACTTGGATGGGATCCCTGGACACCTGGAGGTTTGGGAATGCTTCCAACTACATTAGTACACACAGCCATATCTCCAGGGTGACAGTGAACCCACTTGGATGGGCTTACTGGACTCCTGGAGGTAGGGGGGATGCATACAACTACATTAGGACACACAGCCATATCTCCAGGGTGACACAGAGCCCACTTGGATGGGCTTACTGGACTCCTGGAGGTAGGGGGGATGCTTCCAACTACATTAGGACACACAGCCATATCTCCAGGGTGACAGTGAACCCACTTGGATGGGCTTACTGGACTCCTGGAGGTAGGGGGGATGCTTCCAACTACATTAGGACACACAGCCATATCTCCAGGGTGACACAGAGCCCACTTGTATGTTCTCTCTGGACTCCTGGAGGTAGGGGGGATGCTTACAACTACATTAGTGCACACAGCCATATCTCCAGGGTGACAGTGAACCCACTTGGATGGGCTTACTGTACTCCTGGAGGTAGGGGGGATGCTTACAACTACATTAGGACACACAGCCATAACTCCAGGGTGACAGTGAACCCACTTGGATGGGCTTACTGGACTCCTGGAGGTAGGGGGGATGCTTACAACTACATTAGTGCACACAGCCATATCTCCAGGGTGACAGTGAACCCACTTGGATGGGATCCCTGGACACCTGGAGGTTTGGGAATGCTTCCAACTACATTAGTACACACAGCCATATCTCCAGGGTGACAGTGAACCCACTTGGATGGGCTTACTGGACTCCTGGAGGTAGGGGGGATGCTTACAACTACATTAGGACACAAAGCCATATCTCCAGGGTGACACAGAGCCCACTTGTATGTTCTCTCTGGACTCCTGGAGGTAGGGGGATGCTTCCAACTACATTAGGACACACAGCCATATCTCCAGGGTGACACAGAGCCCACTTGTATGTTCTCTCTGGACTCCTGGAGGTAAGGGGGATGCTTCCAACTATATTAGGACACACAGCCATATCTCCAGGGTGACACAGAGCCCACTTGTATGTTCTCTCTGGACTCCTGGAGGTAGGGGGGATGCTTACAACTACATTAGGACACACAGCCATATCTCCAGGGTGACACAGAGCCCACTTGTATGTTCTCTCTGGACTCCTGGAGGTAGGGGGGATGCTTCCAACTACATTAGGACACACAGCTATATTTCCAGGGTGACACAGAGCCCACTTGTATGTTCTCTCTGGACTCCTGGAGGTAGGGGGGATGCTTCTAACTACATTAGGACACACAGCCATATCTCCAGGGTGACAGTGAACCCACTTGGATGGGCTTACTGGACTCCTGGAGGTAGGGGGGATGTTTCCAATTACATTAGGACACACAGCCATATCTCCAGGGTGACACAGAGCCCACTTGTATGTTCTCTCTGGACTCCTGGAAGTAGGGGGGATGCTTCCAACTACATTAGGACACACAGCCATATCTCCAGGGTGACACAGAGCCCACTTGTATGTTCTCTCTGGACTCCTGGAGGTAGGGGGGATGCTTCCAACTACATTAGGACACACAGCCATATCTCCAGGATGACACAGAGCCCACTTGTATGTTCTCTCTGGACTCCTGGAGGTAGGTGGGATGCTTACAACTACATTAGTGCACACAGCCATATCTCCAGGGTGACAGTGAACCCACTTGGATGGGCTCCCTGGACACCTGGAGGTTTTGAGATGCTTCCAACTACATTGCCACAAACAACCATATCCCCACCGTGATCCTGGGCCCACTCAAATAGGCTGTCTTTACTCCTGGTGATAGGGGGGGATGTATCACACGACATTGGCAAACAACCCCATAGCAACTGGGTGGCTGGGGACCATGTGTTGCACGTTTCCGGGATCCAGAGGGTGGCCCCTATGTGTTCCCTGCTGATACCGATAACACCATCAGCACAGGATGTGTCAGGACACTCCATAGGCAGATGTGTGGCCTAGCTGTATTACAGTGTGCTGTAGTACATCAACAGCAGCAACAGTCAGGTCTCCAGGGTGGCATCACGCCCTCTGTGACCACATCTGTCACCACCTGGGTACATGGCAAACCACTCAGAGGTGCTACATAAATAATATGGCGTGTGCCTTTAACTGCTGCACTTTCCTGATCTAGAGTACCTACACACAGCATCATGGACAGCTGCCATCAATCCTGTCTGTGTAGATGGTTATGATGACCTGTGGCCATTCACTTACCCCCCTTGGATGGTCAGCCATATGGTTGAAGCGCCTGGTGACCCTCTCCCAGGCCCTCACAACCTTCCCCATGTCCCCTCGCCTGGAGGGACCAGGGAACAGCCTTTGTTGCTTCTTGCCAATGAGGGCTGCCAGGTGGCGCAGCTCGCGGAGGCTGAACGAGGGCTTTCTTGTCTTGAAGGACTGGAAAGGGGGGCTGTTACTTCTGGAGAGAAATCTGAAATTGTGAGTATATACTTCTGGGAATTTTTCTGAAAGGAATTTTTTTTCTTTTAAAGCTAATTAATCTGTGAACCCACTATTTTTTTTTTTTTTTTTGTTAAATCAGTCAGGGCCTAGTAGCAACAGTTTAAGATTCAATTTAAAAACACAGAAGAGAACTTTCCGGTTACCTTTCATACCCAGTAGACAGCTGTAGTTTAAATTTCATAGTCACTCGGGGCCTAGCATCAGCAAAGTACTTTTAGTTTCAAATTAAAACACAGAAGAGAGCTTTCTGGTTAAATTTAGAATCCAGCAGAGAGCTTGTAGTTTAAATTTCATAATAGGTTAGAGCCTAGTAGCAGCAAAGAGCTGTAATTTAAATCAAATCAGAATATAGCTTAGCACAAGAGGCAAAACAAGGTCAATTCTCCTTGAGCAGCATATAAAGTCTTCTAGAGACCTTTACAAAGAGGCCTTCTACCTAGTGGGCAAGCAACCTGTGAAGCTTTTTCAATAGGTGTTAACACCAGCTGGCAGTTCAAAAGGCCATTTTGAAAGACTCCTTCTATCCAAGCAAGGACTGTTAATTACCCAGGAAGTAGGTCACTGCTTACATCATCAGCACAAGCATAAATAGCTCAACCAGAGCTCTGTGACCCTGTCTTGAAGGACTGGAAAGGGGGGCTGTTACTTCTGGAGAGAAATCTGAAATTGTGAGTATATACTTCTGGGAATTTTTCTGAAAGGAATTTTTTTTCTTTTAAAGCTAATTAATCTGTGAACCCACTATTTTTTTTTTTGTTAAATCAGTCAGGGCCTAGTAGCAACAGTTTAAGATTCAATTTAAAAACACAGAAGAGAACTTTCTGGTTACCCTTCATACCCAGTAGACAGCTGTAGTTTAAATTTCATAGTCACTCAGGGCCTAGCATCAGCAAAGTACTTTTAGTTTCAAATTAAAACACAGAAGAGAGCTTTCTGGTTAAATTTAGAATCCAGCAGAGAGCTTGTAGTTTAAATTTCATAATAGGTTAGAGCCTAGTAGCAGCAAAGAGCTATAATTTAAATCAAATCAGAATATAGTTTTCCTCAGCAGCACAGGACAAGGTACTGTGTAGCAGCCCTTTTTTAATAAGTGTTATATCCCACCCTCCCCTGGGAAAATCACAGCTTTATAGGTACTTGCACAACTTAAAAGACAGGAGGTGCTCTCAGGTGAAGCTCATTACCCAAATCAGTCATACACCAAGGACCTGAGATTAATTAAGCTTCAGGTGAACAAGGTATATTAAACTTCTTAGGTACAGTTTTAGTGGTATAAATATCCATTGCACCCTTTAGTACATATAGAACTTAAAGATCTAAACACAAACTTAAAACTAAGATGCAGACAGCAGTCCAGCAGCGGGATGTGGGCTTTCCAGTCTTTTGCATTGAGTGTCACATGTATGATTTTCTCCCAGCTGGTGAGAGGTCTTACGTGTGCACTAGGTGCAAGGAGCTCTCTGCTCTCAGGGAACGAGTCCGTTCTCTAGAGGCTAGAGTAGCAGACTTGGAAAACATAAGACAGACAGAGAGGTACATAGACGAGACCTACAGGGATATAGTCCTGAAGTCCCACCTCCAGTCTGGCAGCATCCCTGTTGCCATGGAGGAGAGAGGTCACGTGACAGGAGAGCATCACCCTGGTGTGGCAGGAAGTGATCCTGTAACTAGGACCTGTCCTCCAGGTGATGTAAACCCCTCTCGCACCGAGGAGGTTTCTCCAGGGCCAAGTGCCCATGCGGGAAGGGTTAGGACAGCAGTTATAGTTGGTGATTCGATCATTAGGCATGTAGATAGCTGGGTGGCTGGTGGACGTGAGGATCGCCTGGTAACATGCCTGCCTGGTGCGAAGGTAGCGGACCTCACACGCCACCTAGATAAGGTCTTAGATAGTGCTGGGGAGGAGTCTGCTGTCTTGGTACATGTTGGTACCAATGACATAGGAAAATGTGGTAGGGAGGTTCTGGAAGCTAAATTTAGGCTTTTAGGTAGGAAGTTGAAAGCCAGAACTTCCAGGGTAGCGTTCTCCGAAATGCTTCCCGTTCCACGCGCAGGACCCAATAGGCAGGCAGAGCTCCGGAGTCTCAATGCGTGGATGAGACAATGGTGCAGAGATGAGGGGTTCGGATTTGTTAGGAACTGGGGAACATTCTGGGGAAATGAGGGGCTCTTCCGAAGGGATGGGCTTCACCTTAACCGGGATGGAACCAGGCTGCTGGCATTAACCTTTAAAAAGGAGATAGAGCAGCTTTTAAACTAGATAATAGGGGAAAGCCGACAGTCGCCCAAGAGCGCATGGTTCGGAAGAATGTATCCTTGAAGGATACTACAAAAAGCAGAGAGGTTCCAAAACAGAGTAAAGTAGCCCAAATGCCCTCGAGTATGGAGCAGACAGAACTTAAAGATCCCAAATTACCCATGTCTACCAATAGCCAAATTAATATGAATAAAATACAGTCTCTAAAATGCTTGTATGCAAATGCTAGAAGTCTACAAAACAAGATGGGAGAGTTAGAATATATAGCACTAAACGAGAGGTTAGATATGATTGGAATATCAGAGACATGGTGGAAGGAGGACAACCAGTGGGACACTGTGATACCTGGGTACAAACTATATCGAAATGATAGAGCTGATCAAATTGGTGGAGGGGTTGCGCTCTATGTTAGAGAGGGCATTGAATCAGAAAGGATTAAAGTTTTGCAAGAAACAAAATTTGCTGTAGAATCTCTATGGATTGAAATTCCATGTAAAAAGGGGAAGGCGATGGCAGTGGGGGTGTACTATCGTCCGCCTGGCCAGAATGAACAAATGGATGATGAAATGCTCAAAGAAATCAAGGAAGCTAGCAAAAGTTACAGTGCAGTAATAATAATGGGTGATTTCAATTACCCCGGCATCGACTGGGTCAGTGTCACAACAGGACATGCTAGGGAGATAAAGTTCCTAGATGAAATAAATGACTGCTTCTTGGAGCAGCTGGTTCATGAACCGACCAGAGGGGAAGCAATATTAGACCTAGTCCTTAGTGGAACACCAGATGTAGTGCAAGAGATAAGGGTGTTGGGGCCACTTGGCAATAGTGATCATAGCATGATCGCCTTTGATTTAATTAGTGGAGGAGGGATAGTAAGGAAATCCACAGTACTACCCTTTAACTTTCGAAAGGGAGACTATGATAGAATGAGGAAAACAGTTAAGAAAAAACTAAAAGGAGCAGTTGCAAAGGTTAAAGACGTACATCAAGCTTGGGTGTTGTTGAAAAATACTATCTTGGAAGCCCAGACCAGCTGTATTCCACGCTTTAAGAAAAGTGGAAGGAAGTCTAAAAAATTGCCAGCATGGTTTAAAGCTGAGGTCAGAGAGGCTGTTGTTGCCAAAAAAGCATCTTTCAAGAAATGGAAAAAAGAGCCAAATGATGAAACCTGGAAACAGCACAAGCACTGGCAAGTCAAATGCAAGGCATTGATAAGGCAGGCAAAGAGAGAATTTGAGAAGAAGCTTGCTGCGGAAGCAAAAACGCGAAATAAAGACCTTTTCAAGTACATTCGTAGCAAAAAACCCGTGAGAGAGTCAGTTGGTCCATTAGATGATAAAGGGGTTAAAGGAGCACTAAGAGGCGACAAGGCGATAGCGGAGAGACTGAATGAATTCTTTGCTTCGGTCTTTACTGAGGAAGATGTAGGGATGTTACCCACGACTGAAGTGGTATTTAAAGGTGTGGAAGAATTGAAGGAAATATCGATACATCGGGAAGATGTCTTACAACTATTAGATAAACTGAAGAGTAGCAAATCACCTGGGCCGGATGGTATACATCCAAGGGTGTTGAAAGAACTGAAATTTGAGATTGCAGACCTGCTATCAGTAATCTGTGAACTATCATTAAAATCATCTCTAATACCTGAGGATTGGAGGATCGCCAATGTAACACCAATTTTTAAAAAGGGTTCGAGGGGTGATCCGGGAAACTACAGACCGGTGAGCCTGACATCAGTACCGGGAAAAATGGTAGAAACCATCATAAAGAATAAAATTACTCAGCATATAGATAGTCATGACCTAATGGGAGACAGCCAACATGGCTTTAGACAAGGAAGATCTTGTCTTACTAATCTGTTATGTTTTTTTGAAGGAGTGAATAAACAGGTGGACAAAGGTGAGTCGGTTGATATTGTGTATCTGGACTTTCAGAAAGCCTTTGACAAGGTCCCTCATGAGAGACTTTTGGCAAAACTAAAGAGTCATGGGATAGGAGGCAGTGTACTACTGTGGATCAGGAACTGGTTAAAAGATAGAAAGCAGAGGGTAGGGCTAAATGGCCAATTTTCCCAATGGAGAAAAGTGAATAGTGGTGTACCCCAGGGATCTGTGCTGGGTCCGCTGCTTTTTGACATATTCATAAATGACCTGGAAAGTGGAATAACGAGTGAGGTTATCAAATTTGCTGATGACACAAAACTATTTAAAGTTGTTAAAACCCAGGAGGATTGTGGAAAATTGCAAGAGGATCTTGATAAATTGGAAGACTGGGCATCAAAATGGCAGATGAAATTTAATGTGGAGAAGTGCAAGGTTATGCACCTAGGGAAGAACAACCCAAACTATGGTTACACGATGCAAGGTTCCACATTAGGAACCACCACCCAAGAAAAAGATTTAGGCGTCCTTGTGGATACCATGTTAAAACCCTCGGCCCAGTGTGCAGCGGCGGCCAAGAGAGCAAATAGAATGCTAGGTATGATAAGGAAAGGAATGGAAAATAAAACAAAAGATATTATAATGCCTCTATATCGTTCCATGGTGAGACCGCACCTTGAATATTGTGTGCAATTCTGGTCGCCGTATCTTAAAAAGGATATAGCGATTTTAGAAAAGGTTCAGAGAAGAGCCACCAAAATGGTAAAGGGGATGGAAGGCTACTCCTATGAAGAAAGGCTAAAAAGGTTGGGGCTCTTTAACCTGGAAAAGAGACGGCTGAGGGGAGATATGATAGAAGTCTATAAATTAATGAACGGAGTGGAACGGGTAAACGTAGATCGATTGTTTACCTTATCAGAATATAGAAAGACTAGGGGACATGCAATGAAGCTACAGGGTAAACTATTTAAGACTAATAAAAGAAATATTTTTTTCACTCAACGTGTAATCAAACTCTGGAATTTGTTACCGGAGGATGTAGTAAAGGCTGTTAGTGTAGCTGGGTTTAAAAAAGGTTTGGACAAGTTCCTGGAGGAAAGGTCCATAAACCATTATTAAGAAGGGACCCAGGATATCAATGCTTGAACCAATACAAGCATTGTGGAACCTGTGTCCCTTGGGGAAACTGCTAGGTACGTATGACCTAGATTGGCCACTGTTGGAAACAGAATACTGGGCTTGATGGACCTTGGTCTGACCCAGTATGGCATATCTTATGTTCTTATGTTCTTGTCCTGGACTCCATGTTCCTGTATACGCGTCGTGACGTGCGCGACGCAACTTCCGGATTTGCGCGTCGTGGCGCGCGTACGGGCACGCCGCATGGCTGCGTGATTAAGCTAATCACGCTAGTGCGTTCCGCATGGCTGCGCGGCAGAAAAAGTCACATTGTAAATGCACGCATCATTCAGATACACTGGTTATGGAGTCGCTACCATTATGTCTACTGGTTTCTGCAGACACATATAGCAACGATGTGTCTCTCATGTCCCAGAAATTAAACTTAAAATTCCTATGGATTTATCTTGTTTGAACAGTGTGGTATTGAACCTCTGGACACATATCCAGTGATTCATGGTGCATTGTCAGATGAGGTGTGCTATGTGTGTCACCTAGCAGGTACTGCTTTGCCACTGATAACAATAGGTGGTGTCAGACCATCTGCATCAGGTATCTGTCCCCCTGGTGATATGGGGTTGTGTGTGCCACTGGAGTAGGTTCTGTGGTGCATCTCCATGTATGTCCAGCAATGATATTGTGGTTGCCAGGGGGGGGGGAAGTTCATATCTGACCATTGGACATGCACAGTAGGTTGCATGGTGCCCGTTACCAGGATATGTGCATTGCCAGGCCACCTTACTGCATGTTATCCTTTGTTGTGTGGGATGGCATACTGTCCTGGTGGCAGAGGTGTTGCACAATGGTTGATAGGTGGACTGCATAACCTGTTGTCATTGTGTTACATGTTCCAGTTGGGCTCTTGTTTACCTGTCTCAGGCAGCACACATTATTATTCAGCAGCACACGATTACGCATGCTGCCTTTGATGTACATCTGTGCTGCACAAGACATACATCCTCATATGTTGCAACAGTGTTACCTGCCCCAGACCTCTTTCTACAATACAGCATTGCTGCGAGGCGCAATACCCTTACAGTGCTATATAAGTCATATGCTGTTCAGCATTCTCACTGATGGATCACCACCCCCCTCATAACCACAGCACACAGTCTGCATGATTGCCTGTTTACATAGGCAGGCATCTGTTCACAGCTATTGAGCTGTGGCCCACAGATTAACTAGCTGACTGTGGAGCCAGAGGTTCTGTATTTCCATCCACAGTGAGGTTCTTGTGGAGTACAGCCAATGACCGGTATCAGAATGTAATATAGTGGTGGCAGCTATGGGATCCTCACAGTGCTGTAAGCATCACGTGCTCCATAGGACACCTTATAGGGCATCCGAGGGTTATTGCACTGTGATGGTTTATGAGTTGGCAGTACTACAGGACATCACACACATAATGGGATAGACAGCCCACATGACCCTTGAGACATATTTCTCTCCATGTTACAATGCCCTGAGCAACTTATGTCCGGTTTGTGCAATGTAACCAGCACTGATGCTGACTGACCCGCAGTGGTCCCCAACCCAGTCCTATGCGGCCCACCGGCCAGTCAGGTTTTCGGGATATCCCTAATGACTATGCATGAGATATATATGCAGTAGAGATATCCTGCCAACCTGACTGGTTTGTGGCCCTCCAGGGCTGGATTTGGAGACCCCTGCCTTACACCTCTGTCATTTAAGATTGTGAGTGGGCAAGGTGCAGATGTCCAAGACATCAAAAAGGTTAGATAGAATTTGTCACAGTCCTCCTCACTTCTCACCACCACCAAAAAATTGTCTATTAGACAACATTTTGGTGGTGGTGAGAATCGAGGAGGAATGTGACACATTCTATATACCCTTTCGGTCTCCAAATCCAGCCCTGGAGGGCCACAAACCAGTCAGGTTGGCAGGATATCTCTAATGCATATATATCTCATGCATAGTCAATTAGGGATATCCCGAAAACCTGACTGGCCGGTGGGCCCCATAGGACTGGGTTGGGGACCACTGGACTGACGCAGTAAAAGTGACAATGTAAATATGAAATATACTTTGTTTGGACAACCACAACAGGGATTTGAACCAGCAACCTGTTGCTTACAGAGGCATTGCTGTTACCAGTGGGCTACAGCTCCATAGCTGTGGTGAGAGGTCTGGCTGGCTGCAATATAACCTCTGTAGACTGTGTGCTACGTTTAACAGGGTAGGGTGAGTCCACTCACACCCATGATGCACTGCACATGCAAAGCAGCGCTATACAGATAGTCTGACCATAGGGTGTGCAACACCACAGCACCTCGGACTAGTAGTGGGTACTGACCTTCCATGGTGCTGTTACAGAGTGGCTACAGACCATCAGAGTGTGTGTTGCCTGTGCTCACCCTGAGGGTGAGGTGGGACACACAGCACCTATACTGGCAGGGATGGCTTATACATCATGTCAACTTGTTTGCTGATGTCAGATAGTTTGGCATATCAGACACACCTACGGTAAAGTTTTGACCATCTTGATCTACCAGTCACCTCTGGGCTTTGTGGGTTACAATGCTCACAGAGGGGTGCATCTCCTATCTGTGTGCCCTGCACAAATGATATATGTGCACTGTGTGGGTGCGGAAAGGAGCTGTTTGTACACATAGACTGAGTGTGTCAGACCAACCAACTATCCCTGTGGAACCACAGTTCCCCCCACAACATATCCACATTCAATATCCCATCTACACTGGTAGCAGCTGCCAGCACCATCAGACAAAGTCCAACTGTGGTAAAGACAACCTACAGCAAACTCTCTGCAGTTCTGTACGCATCCATATTTCCTGAGCCAACAGACAGTAGGGCCGGATCCCCCCAGCACCATGCACAGTGTGTCCCCAGCTACTGAACCCTGCACGGTGTACCAGCCAGACACATGCTCACTGCAGACAGGCCACTAGGCAGTCCGTAGTGCATGCTACCTGGGGATATGTGTCCACCCATAACTGGGATGTGAGCACACCCACCACGCAGTTAACTCAGTGATTGGGCTCCCATATATACAGAACCCATATACATCACATGAGAGACCTACTATATGGCACTGTGTTGGAACCTAGCCAGGCCATGTTCACTGATTGGTCGGGGTGAGAATTACCTCCAAGCAGGGCATGCTATGGACACGATGTCTGTGGAGGTGTCCGCCAGGCACTACATCGTCCCAGGCAGTCATGTGTGCCCTGTGCTGATGCATCCTGCTCATGCCGCCCTGTCTGTTCTATACCCACAATACTTTGCTCCTCATTATGTGCATTTGCAGGCCACTACTGGCAACAGTGCTATCAGTGTGTGCTGCAGAGGGTGTTGGCAGACAGCACTCACTGGATAGACGGACACACACTCCCCACACCTAGGGCAGCATTGAGCAGATGTTGTGTTATTTGCAAGCCCTGGCCAACGCACCAGTGATGGGCACATTGCAGGACTGGCAATGTGATGGTGTACTGTTTGCGTCATTATCCACGGTGGTGGACACTGGAAGACACATGACCTGACAAACATTGCACATATATCAGAGACATTGCTATGGTACAGCTCAATGAGCTGCTTGTGCCTAACATAGGCATTTCTATCTGACAGTGATCATTACAGGCTTTTGATTTCTCTGTACCGTATCCCCATGTGTACTGTTGCATTGGTAATGTATGCACATGCTGGTATTGGGAGAGGCACATAGGGCCCAACATCCTGCTGCTGCATTGGTCTTTGGATAATGGAGCATGCAGGTGTTTCTGCCCCTGTTCCCCAGTGCTATAGGGCAGAGGTTAACAACTCCAGTCCAGGTGGCACAAACACAGGTCTGGTTTTCATGATGTCTGTAATGAATATGCCTATGATACATCTGCATACCATGGGGGCATTAACTTACATTGTAGCACACGCATCGTTTGGGGAGACATCATCCAACCTGAGTGATTTGTGACCCTCCATGACTGCATTTGGGGGATTCTGCTGTAGGTGATGCATATGTTTATGTGCTGTGTGCTGTTTAAGGACAGGTATGGGCTTTTGCCCAACGCTTATGTCCTCTGCAGGAAAGTTTCATTCTTTACTACCATGTTTCCCTCATGGGTAAAATGTTGGTTTTGGGGTGGCAAGTTCCACAGCTGGGATTGGAACCTGTGGCATTCTGGTCTTAGAGGCACTGCACCACCATCTGAGCACAGCAACATTGCATTCCCTGCGGAGTCCATGGGTGTTTGTCACACAGGTGCTGTCTGTTGAAGTGCACTGCACCCACGTGATGGGGGATAGGCCAGCATCTTCTGGGGGCAGCAGCCACTGCCCCCTCTGTCACCGGTAGGCATACACCACCATGCTGACATGGGCTTATATTGGTTACCGTATCACAGCTGAGTGAGATGTGGCCCTACTGGACAGCATTTTGTGTTCTCTGCTGTAGTTGTTGCACATTGTTCAGGTGTATGTGCTCCTTAGGGTAAAAGCAAGGTTTTTGTAACATGCTTTTGTTCTCTTCAGTTAGGGTTTGTCTTTACTATCAGGGTTTATTGGTGGGTAAAATATGTGGCCTGTGTTCCCGGGGGCCCCAGCTGGGAGTTGAACTGTTGATCTTTGGCACCTAAACACAGTGTCTGTGTTCACTGCACCACACTGCGGCCACAGAGACAATGTACTCCCTGGTGCTACCATGTGTGTTTGTCAGGAAAAGCCCTTCTGTTGGGGTGCCCTGCACCCTCGTGATGGGGTGTCTGCCTCCGTCTTGTCTGGGAACCTTTCAATGCCCCCCTAGGATATCATGGCCCCTCCACCAACATGCTGCATGTCCTGCTGGTGCTGGTGCTGGTGGTGCACAGTTTTGGGCCATCCAGTGTGCAGATAGGCGACTGCCTATGCTGTGCGTTCTGGGGTTTGGGTGCCTGCATAATCATCCACGCGTCCCCCCAACTCATACATACTGTTGTGGAACGTGGGCATGCCATAGAGGGACTGTCCATTGGAGTGGGAATCCCTGCTATATCCTATCTCAAGGTGTGAACATGCACCTTGTATGCTGCAGGAGCGGGGACCCGTCCCAGATCCATATACTTTCTTCTGGCCTTTGTTGGGGGTGTCTTTTGATGTTTCCCATTGCTGTCACCATTACCCAGCTTGGTCATCTTTTGTGCCACAATCAAGGGGGTTTAGCTGCCCTACCCAACACACCAGTCCTGAGAACAGTACAGGCATGGATGTGGTACACAAGGCTGATGGGGGACACTCCCTGGGGTGGTGAACACTGTCAGACGCCAGACCTGCAGCACACAACACAGACATCAGAATGATTGTTATGGTGGAGCTCAATCATCAACATGTGTTTTGCGTAGAGATTAATATCTGCCAGTTTTCATCAGAGATGTTTGATAGCTGTGTACTATGTACCCAGGTGTAGGGTAGCATTGCTAAGGTATGCAACTGCTCATATTGGGAGATACAGGCAGGGCCCAATGTCCTGCCTCTCCAGTAGGCATTGTCCAATGGGGCCTGTGGGTGTGTGGGTGGGTGTGTCGGGCCCTGTTGGCTGCTACTTTACAGCAGGGTTTCCCACATCAGGTCATGGTGTTGCATACACTGTTCAGGTTTTATTCTCCCCATCATTTATATGCATGTGCTACATAGGCATACCATGGGGGTGGTGCATAGATGTGCAGCACACTCATTTGTATTAGACGCAGCATGGAGCCGGAAGGGTGTGTGATCCTGCAGGACTACATTTGTGAGACTCTGCTCTACATAATACCCGTGTTCATGGTGTCTGTGCTCGGGTTGGTAAAACATACGCATATTACCAGTGCATATGTCCTCAGCAATAAAGGTTTGTCCTTCCTATCATGGTTTAGTTATGGGAAATATATGTGGACAGGATTGGCAGTAGCCCCAGCTGGGCTTTGAACCTGTAACCTTTCTGTTCTTGCACACACTGTCAGAATGCACTGCACCACTGTGTTGCCACAAATTGCCTACATTCCCTCAGAATTACATGTCTGTACATCCAACAGGGCCTGTCTATTGCAGTGGATGCTGCCAGCATGCACATGCCTAGGCCACTGTCTTCTGTGGCTGCCAGCCACTGCCCCCTCCACCACCTGTACCCTTCCACCAACATGCTGGCATGTCCTTATATGTCATAATACAAATATAACCTGATTGTGTTGTGGCATTGGAGGACTGCATTTGGGGGAATCGGATGTGGGTATTGCCCATTGTCATGGTGTGTGAGCAGTGTCTGCTAAAATATGGGTGATTGAACCATGCTTATGTTCTCTGCAATAAAGGGGGGTCTTCACTATCTCGGTTTAGTGGTGGGTAAAAGATGGGAACTGGGCTGCTAGGTGCCCAAGCTGGGATTATGAACCTGTAACTCTCTGTTTCTCGACATGCTGGTTCTGTCCACTGCACCACACTGTGACCACAGACACTGTGCTGTCCCTGGAGATAGGGAGCCTGACTGCAAGAGTTTGAAACCCTACTCTGCACATTGTTACTGTGGGCTCATTCACCTTGCCTGGAGACAAACGTGCAAATACACCCCACAAAGGGCTGCATGAAACAGGGGAACACATATAACCAAGCTAGGCAATAATGCTATTCATGGGCAAACCTAAAGGGAACTCCCAGGTAAGCTCCACTAATAGGAAATGATTTTTGGTGGGGTCTCCACTCCATAGACCCTTCAAAGATTCATTTCTCTTTTTTGGATCTTTCCTGGGTGTGTTTTTTATTTTATCCCATTACTGGCACTGTTCCCCATCTGACTTCTCATTTTAGTAATTTTTGTTCTGGTCATTTTCTACTTTTCATTGCGCCTTTGTTCTGTGCACATGTATCACACTGCTCACGTTTTGCGGGTTTCCCCGGTTTTGCTGTACATTGCTAACGGAAATGGTTTCTCTTCCCTTTAACTGCCCTCTACCGCGAGGGTTTCACTCGCGCTATTTTTTCAATGTAAATTCGGGCCCGCAACTGTGCGAGGTGCCTCTCCCCTCCCCTTCCCCGCCCATTGACCCCGTCTCTCCGCCCCTCGGGGGCCTTCCTCCGCCCTCCGTTAGCCTTTCCACGCCTCTATCGGACATTTGCGGGCCCGTTCTTGTGCGGGGCCCGTTAGTGTGTCGCGCACATACGCGGGGGTTCGTCGCACGTGTGCGGGGCATTTAAATGCGTTTAGGAGCGTTTGAGTGCCGCTTTTCCGTGCGCTATTGTGCGGCGCGCACAATTGCGGTTTTTAGTAAACATACCCCTAAGTTTCTGAATGGTTCTTAGTTTAAAGAATATAGTCCTGGCTGTTTGTTTTGTATGAGATGTCATACTGAGGAATCTGTCTAGAATGATTTCAAAGTATTTCACCTCCTGCTTCACTGGGAAGTGTGGTATTTTGTATGTTCAATTCAAGGAGGGGAGTGAAGCTTAAATTTGTTGTTGTAAACATAATTTCAGGGTTTTTTTAAGTTGATATGGAGGTTGTTTTTACCCTGCCAGGATTCCGCCTCAAGAATGCAGTCAATCATATTGTTATAAATGGGTGTTTTTATGTTTACAGGAGTAAATAACATAATATTTATTTTATTTATTTAGACAGTTTTGTATACCACCTTATCCTTCAAACGAAGTGGTCACAACACAATTGGGGGATACATTTAACACGAGGGGATATGAGACACATACACTAATACTTACAGGGAACATGGGCAATGGAGGGTTAAGTGGCTTGCCCAAGACCACAAGGAGCACCTTGTCTGCATATATGAGATATTCAATTTTGTGTCTCTTGAAAATTGAGAAGATTGGCTGGATGTAAAGGTTGAAGAGAAGGGATGACAATGCTGAACCTTGGGGGATTCCCTGTTCTTGAGGAAAGGAAGTGTAGGATTAATAGTTAATTCTTACAGATTGGTACCTATTGGAGATGTATGATTTAAACCATTTTAACGTAGTTCCAACTATTCCAACTTGTGTTAGTGATTCTCATAGCACCTTACTGGCCCAGACAGCTATAGTTTCCTCTTCTGCTGGAGCTCTCTGTGATAATTCATCGCCACTCCCATATCGTTCGTCTGATCCCAGGTTTAGGTCAACAACGTATTAGATCCATCTATACTAAAAGTTCTAATTTGAGAGATCTCTTATGCCCGTCTGCATTTACCAGAGTGGCGTTGATACCTTCTGTTTCAATGGGCTATTGCAGTTGTGGGCATTGTTCAGAATGTTTTATGATGGATTCTTGTCAGTTTTTTAACCATATTTATTATTATTATTATTTATTTATTTATTTACATTCTCTTATATACCGCGCTATTCTGCATCAGTGCGGTTTACATTGAACAAACTGAAATTACATTGAACAGGGCATTATAACTTGGAGATAACTATTTTACAGGGAACATGGGCTATGTAGGGTTAAGTGGCTTGCCCAAGACCACAAGGAGCACCATAACCATTGTACTTATCGTTTGCATCATTCTACGACTTGTGATAGTGTGGGAGTGATATACTTACTCCGATGTCCCTATGGTCTGGGATACATAGGGTAGACCAAACGGACTTTACGGACACGTCTTATAGAACATCGGAGTCGACTCTGCCATTTGGTAGAAGGAGCACCTTTGATTCAACACTGTCAATCCTCTGGTCATCGGTTTGAAGATCTGAGATGTTTGGTTATTACACAGTGCATACCTTCTGTCTATGGTGGGGATTGGAACAAGACCTTGACCCATTTGGAACAACACTGGATTTTCAATCTTGATACAGTGACACCGGGAGGTCTTAATGAATCCATAGAATGGAAGATCTGTTTCTGATTTTTCTTAAGTTACTGCTCTTGAATAATTTTTTAGAAAGGTTTTTTGATATCTTTATTGATTGGGTGGGCTGGGTGGTGATTTTTCTATTCTTTGTGGTCTCTTTTGCATCATTTGAGCTTGAAAGTAGTTTTATGTTGCTTTTTTTGCAGAGACATAGGGGGATGTTTACTAAAGTGCGGTAATCGTGATTAACGCGCGTAAAGTACGTTTAACGATCGTTAGCACGTCCGAACGCGCGTTCTGAGGTGCTAACGATCGTTAAACGTACTTTACGCATGTTAACCGCAGTTAACGATCGTAAACCTCCGCGGCGCGTTAAAACAGCGCAGAAGGTGGAGAGTGGGCGGAGAGAAGGGGTCAATGGGCGGAGAGTGGGCGGGGAGAGGCTCCCCTCATACTAACGCGCTGAATTTCTGAGCTCAATTCCAACGCGAATGAAAACCTGTCGTTAAAGGCATATTAAAGGGAAGAGAAACCATTTCCGTCAGCAAAGTACAGCAAAACCGGGGAAACACACAAAACGTGAGCAGTGTGATACATGTGCAAAGACCAAAAGTTCACATAAAACCTTAAGAATGACCACAAGAAACATTGTAAAAAGCACAATTCAGCTGGGCAACAGTGATAGCAATGGGCAACAATGAACAACACTCCCTGGAAAGCACCAAAGAAAGAAATGATGTTTGGAAGGGTCTACGCTCCGTAGACCCTTTCAAAGATCATTTCATTGTGATGGAGCTTTCCTGGGAGTGGTGTGTAATGTTGCCCAATGATATCATTGTTGCCCAGCTTGGTTATGGGTGTTTGCCCCTTTTTTTGAGGTCTGTTTTGAGGTTTATGTGCACCTTAGTCTCCATACAAGGTAAATGAGCCCACAGTAAACCTGTGCAGAGCAGGGTTTCTGACTCGTCAGGCCACTTTAACTAACTCCAGGGACTGCATCATCTCTGTGGCCACAGTGTGGTGCAACAGACACAGCCAGTGCCTGTAAGACCAGAGGGTCACAGGTTCAAATCCCAGCTGGGGCTCCTGCCAACCCAGTCCCCATATTTTTACCCACCACTAAACAGTGATAGTAAAGACACCCCTTTATTGCAGAGAACATACGCATGGTTAATACGCCTATATTATACCACACCAAACACAGACATCAGAAACAGGCGCATTACCCAGAGCAGAGTCTCACAATTGCTGTCCTGGAGGGTCCCACACCATTCAGGTTCCATGCTGCCTCTAATAAAGATGCCTGTGCTGCATATCTATGCACCACCCCCATGGTATGCAGATGTAGCTCATGCATATTTATGAGGGACAGCATGAAAACCCGAACAGGTTTGGAACACCAGGACTGGAGTTGGGGAACTCTGCCGTAAAGCAGCAGCCAACAGGGCCAGACACACCCACAGGCCCCATTGGCCAATGCCTCCTGGAGAAGCAGGACATTGGGCCCTGCCTGTATCTCCCAATACTAGCAGTTGCATACCTTAGCAATGCCACCCAACACCTGGGTATATGGTACACAGCTATCAAACGTTTCCTGTGATAACTGGCAGATATCAATTCCTACATTAAGCACAGTTTGCTCAGTGAGCTCCACCATAACAATCATTCTGCTGTCTGTGGTGTGTGCTGCAGGTCTGGTCTCTGACAGTGCATACCACCATGGGGAGTGACCCCCAACAGTCTTGCGTACAATATCCATGCCTGAACTGTGCCCAGGACTGGTGTGGTGGGTATGGCTGCTGAACACCTCTATAGTTGCACAATGCTGGCATAGGTGTGGGGGTGTCTGTCTGTCTATCCAGTGTGTGGTGGCTGCAAACACCTTCCACAGCCCACACTGCCAGCAATGTTGCCAGTATTGAGCTGCCAATGTGCATAATGAGGAGCAAGGTACCATGGGTATAGGCCGGACAGGGTGGCCTGGCCAGGGTGCATCTGCACAGGGCATAGGGCAGTGACAGGCACATTTTAGTGCCCAGCCACCACCTACACAGACAGGGTGACCTCAGTATGTCCTGCTTAGAGATCACTCTCACCCTGACTGTGCAGTGACCACAGCATGGCTAGGCACCCCCATAGTGCTATATAGTATTTCTTTCATGTGATAGATATGGGTTTCTTTTTGGGGTCCAGTCACTGATTTATCTGCTTGCTGTGTATGCTGACATCCCAGTTCTGGGTGCATGCATATCCACTGGACACATGCATTATGGACTAACTAGCAGACTGTTTGCAGCTGGTATGTGTCTTGATGGAGTGGCTTGCAGGGTGCAGTGGCTGATGGCTTGCTGCAGGAGTATATCAGATAGTGGTGGGGTGCAGCTTACCATATCCAGGCCTGATGTCTGTCTGCGTACAGAGCTGCGGTGCCTGCACTGTGGGGTGTCTGTTCCCCACCAGAACTGGGGTTAATGTTCCTCTCTACTTCCACCTTTGCAGGGAGGTAGAAGGTGGATCTATTGTTAGGGGACCCTGTTTGCCACCCTTGGCACGGGGGGGGGGGTCCATGGGGGCTACACCTGACTGCAAGGTGTTTGTGCAGAAACTACCTATCTCGCACATTAACACTGCTTTGGACCTGCGCCATAGCCTCTTTGAGCCATGGATGGTGCTGTGGACCTGGTGCTGGGCGCCTCACTGCACCCTCAGGGTGAGCACAGTACCAGCACAATGTGACGGTGTATAGCTACTCTGTGCCAGTACAACACACAGTCAGTATCCCCTACCAGGCTGAGGTGCTGTGGGGGTGCACATGGTCACTTCCCCCTACCAGGCCGAGGTGCTGTGGGGGTGCATTCCCCATGGTGTGTATCTGTGGACAGCTGATTTGCATGTGCAGTGCATCATGGGTGTGACTGGCACGATCCAACCCTGGGAAGATCCAGCGCCTGCTCTCAGGCTCTGATAAACCATAGGCCATCACACGTACATCTGTTAGCATAGTGCATAAGTGCAAGACACCCTAAATTGTCTGTACTATAAGGTGCCCAAGCTGGGAAAAACACACGTACCCACGCACGATTGTACGCACGTACCTACGCACGGGGCTACGCCCATAACAACACATGCAGCCACGCACTTACCAACGTACATGGCTATGCGCACTGTGAGAGTGTGTTTCACTAACAACTACTGAACGTAAAGAAAAACATGCCTCCTCATTCCCTATGTAATGTACAGGGTGCTGCCTGGGACAGCATTCTGCGTTAGGTACACTGGGGACTCGAACCCGTGCTGCCTGTAACAGCGATGAGTACACTAACCATTGTGCTACAGCTCTGTTTCAATGATTTGTGTCTGTACGCCTTCATATGCTTAACGCGCCACGGCGCCCTGTAACGCTCGTTAGTTTTTGGAACGCGCGTTAGTCGTTACGATGTCCCGCCCATGTCCTTTTTTGGCTTTCCTTTCACTAACGCGGCTCCTAACGCGATTTGCACTAACGCAGTTTAGTAAACATACCCCATAGTATATCTGGAGGTGTCTTACGTTTACTTTTTCTGTGTTGCCCAATCGGTTTTCAGCTTTGTCGGGGATTTCCTCTGATGTCATAGGACATTTATTTTATTTTTATTTATTTATTACAATTTCTTATATACCGCACTATTGTCAGCGCGGTTTACATACAACAAAATAACCATAACAAACTGCTTGGCTTCACATAGAACAGGAGTAACAACTTGGATAACATGTTTTGCTTTACAGAGAACAGGAGTAACAACTTGGATAACACGGGGGTTGCAAACTGAACTAATTACATATGTACAATGAGATTGAGTGCTGAGAATTTAGGGTGTTACATGTGTACAGTAGGGTTGAGATGTCCTTTTTAACTGAGCATGCCCACTATACTTGTTCTCTGCGTTTTTTGGATTTTTCAGTTGCTTTGGTATGCAGCATTTCTCCCCTACTCTTGGACATTGATTTATGTAAGTTTCTTGGTTCCTTTTTTGCTGTCTTGATTGTTTTTTCAAACGGCATTATTTGCTTTTCTTTTCACATGTGAGAGTTTAAATATTTTGTTTTCCTAGGACCAGCATGTTGCAGTTTATTTGATCAGCATGCTACATTTTGAGCTCCCTGAGAAAACCGTGAGGGGAAACACCTGGTGTCGGGGCTCCCGATAAAAACTCGAATGTTGCAGTGCATTACTTTGATGTTCTACTGTTCTTCATGATTGCTGCGGTGCACTCCCTGGATGTTTTACTGCTTTTCAGATAAGTCCTTCAAACTATTTTTTGCAGTATTGATGTTTCATGCTGTTTCTTGCTGTTATACTGTTATGTTGCCGTGCTGTGGCTGTCTAAATTTTTGCGACGCCTGTCAGACGGCTGCCTGGGTGAGAATCTTCACACTCTTGGCAAGAGCATATTTCTATATGATTTGCAAGGTATTGTGGGCAATGTAGTTCATTCACACCAGACACAGCTGCTGACAATAATTTAGTTGTGCTCTTGGGTAAAGCCAATAAGATATTTATTTATGGGGTTATTTCTCCCAACACAGATATGCTTGGTAGCACATAAATTAGGTTACTTGCTTTCAGTGTTAACTTGGAAAAACAAAATAGAAAATCAGGAAAACAACAAATGAAAAGCCACAAAGCAAGAAACAAACTGTTCTTTTCAGGTTAACTTCTGATTACTTCCCACATAGATACAGAAGTGATTCTCTCCTAGCTCACAAGCAATTAGGTAAGGCTTAATTGCTAGCAGTTATCCAGCTGAAACCCCTTAGCTGGCTTGCTTTCTACTGTGTGGGTCAGATCCTGCTTCAGGAGCTTTTCTGAGTAGATTAAAGAACAAATTTGTATTTCTTTGTGATGGTTGCTGTACCTTATAACAGAAAGTTACCAACGGAGTTTAGATAGAGAGCAGTCCATATAAACAGGATCCTCATCTGCTATTATTCCCCCTTGTTCAACAAGCATGGGTTCAATATCATGGATTGGCACAGATGAATCTCTCAATGGAGCATTTTCAGGAGAATACTTGTTTCCCTGCTGTCTTTCAAGGTTATAGCTAGGGCATAGATCAGTGTTCATACCTGAGCTTCCATTGCTGCTAGAGTTCCTCTCTATATAGCCTGGCCAGTATGTAGTCCAGTTCTTATGTCCAGCCTTCCAATCCAGATCCCTGGACACTGGATCTCTCTTCACATACCTTCTGGCACAGGTCTTAGGGTCCCTTCCACGTGCAGCCGTCTCCCTCACAGGTAGCCTCTGGTGATTCCTAGCTCTGCAGCACCATTCCTCTGGCTTTTCCCAGTCCAATGGTGTATGCTGGCCCTTGGAATACCTCCCAGTATACATACTGCTTTGGACTCTTCTAGACCTCTCAAAGGCTTTTCTCTTCCTTCTTCCAAAGGGTCTCTTTCCCTCTCTGTCCGTCCGGTTTGGCTTCTGCTTCTGATGATCCTTCAGATGAAACTGATGATCAAACTCAAGCTGATTCTCAGGATACTGAGGACAATTCTCTGGATATCCAAGGTGATCATGAAGATGGTCATCTGTAGAATAAACTCTACTCTTATTCTACTTGGATGAGTGCTCCTCCCTAACACAGCGCAGCTGTGCTGAATCAGGCCTTGCCCTTTGAGATGAGTGTTCCATCCTAGCACAGCGCAGCTGTGCTGAATCAAGCCCTGCCCTTTGCAATGAGTGCTTGGGGATTACCTCATAGCCCTTTTGATTGAACACACGTTTTCTCACTTCAGCTCCTCTCATGGCTGTTGGAAACCTGGTGCATTCTGGGACTGGTAGTCTTTTATGGCAAAATTCTGTTTTCTCATTTCTACCAGCACTGACAGGTTGCTTGTTCAGAGACACTTCACCTTTTCTATAGCCCCTTCCTGAGCTATGATAAGTTTCCTTATCACATACCCCCCCTGCTTAAGTTATTGCGGACTGGTTTAACTGGTGAAACTTCTTTCCTACAGTCCGTAATACCTACAAGAGTGTTATCTTTTTGAAGCTCACTTACTTCCTGACTGGCTTCAGGGACATTATTATTTACAGGCCTCTCCTTCCAAGACTTAAGTACATTAATATGGTAGGTCTACCTACGCCCTCTTGCATTTTCTACCACATAAGATACTGGGCTCACTTGTTTAACAACCTTCCATGGCCCTTTACACTGTACTTCAAATTTTGGAGCTGTACCTGCTACTTGAACCAAAACCTTTTCACCAATGCTTAATTGGCGGCTTTTGGCCTTCCTATCATACCACCCTTTCTGGTGCACTTGACTGTCCTGCAGGTTCCTCTCAGCAACCTGCGACGTCCTTTTCAAACGTGCTCTCAAGTCACGTAGAAACAGTGGCACCTCCTGACTTCCTGGTTCAGGATCAATCCATTGTTCCCTCAAAATGTCTAACAAACCCCGTGGAGCCCTACCATACATCAATTCATATGGGGTTACACCTAGGGACACCTGAATTCTTTCCCTGCAGGCATACAAGGCAAAAGGCAATAACATATCCCATTCTTTTACCTCTCCTGCTAACCCCCTTCTCAACATTTGTTTGAGAGTTTGGTTAAATCTCTCCACCAAACCGTTTGATTGTGGATGGTAGGCTGAGGTTTTTACGTGATGAATGCCAAAGGCATCCCAGACCTGGGCCAAATATTTGGATACAAAATTGGACCCTCGGTCAGTCAACACCTCTCTTGGGAATCCCACTTCACAAAACAATTTTACTAGCTCTAAAGCTATTGTTTTTGCAGAAACATTCCTCAATGGTATGGCCCAGGGAAACCTTGTTGCCTGATCTACCATAACTAGGATGTATTGGAAACCTCGGGGCGTTTTGACTAATGGGCCTACAATATCCATGGCAATGCGACCAATTGGGTCTGTAATAATTGGCATGGGAATCAATGGCACCACCGGTGGGTGAGCTGCTGTAACTCGCTGACACGCTGGACATGCAGCACAAAACTGGGCAGTTTCTTTGAAGATACCTGGCCAGTAAAAACGCATAAGTATTTGATCCAGCGTTCCTTGCATCCCTTTATGACCTCCCACTGGATGATCATGTGCTAATCTAAGTACTAGCCCTTTGAAAGTTGTGGGTACCACCAATTGTTTACGTATGGTCCCATTCCTGGGGTCCTGACTCTCTCTATATAATATGTCATTATCTAGTCTGAATCTGGGCAATTCCTCCCTGACCTCCTGAGCATACTTAAAAGCTCGGGTGAGAGCTTGATCAGCTCGCTGTTCTTGTGGAAAGTTAGGAAACTTTGCCACTAACTCAGCTGGCACCCCGGGTAAACTTTGACCAGCTAACATCTCAGCCCTACCCTGTGCTCTGCAAAGTCTCTCACGCCGCTTTTGTGCTTTCAACTTTCTTACTTTACCAGATGATGGGGTTATTAAATCATCATGAGAGGGTAAGTCTCCTAATAACTCTGCCTGCTCCCCCTCCTCCTTCTGCTGGCTCTCTATCTTAGCCTGCGAGCGGGTGGATACAAGGCCCCTCTTATTACCCATAGTTTGGCCTTCTGGAAGCTGAACCATCTTTTTAGCTAGGGACTGAGGACTTCCAAAGAAAGGCCCGGGAGCTATTTCCATTATTAAACCTTCTCCCTCCTTCTTTCCTACCCCTTCCACTAGACCCTGCTTAAATCTTGGCCAGTCCTTTCCTAGAACCAAATCAAAGGGTAGCCTAGGCACCACTGCTACCAGGACTTCCTCTTGTTCCCCCAGGCACTTAACCTTTAGCCTATAGGTGGGATGTGATGTTGCAGCACCATGAATGCACCCGATGTGAACTTGGCTTTCAGGGGTTCTAGGCACAAATCCTTCTTGGGCCGCTATTCTCTGCCAAAGCCTTTCTGACATCATACTCTGGTCTGCCCCAGAGTCTAACAAAGCATTTATGGTAATTCCTTGCACATCAACCATCAAAAGAAATCCTTCTTTGGGCTGTTTTAAATCCAGACCCATTAAGCTAGTGTGTGACTGGCATCCCTTCTCTAAATGTCCCCAGCTTCCACACTTGAAACATGTCTTTTCACTCCCCTGTGTCATCTGGTTTGGCACAGTACATTTATTTTCAGAAATATTTTTAACTATTTTCTTTTCTGATACAGCACAACTTGCCTCAGCACCTATCTTCAGAGGGCCACCCATTCTATGGCAAGCCTGCGTGGCTCCCAAGAATCTCTCTGCTAGCATGGTTGCCTCTCCAAGATTTTGGCAATTTTGCTGTATAAGGAAAGTGTGCAAATCTTTAGACACCCCAGACATAAATTGTTCCAGCATTATAATGTCTAATAACATTTCTACCGTCTTTTGCTCAGGCTCCAACCATTTTACAGCTAAACCTCTGATTCTCTGACTCAGAGCCCTGGGTGTTTCACCCACTTTCAATGTAGTAGCTCTAAACATTCGCCTATACTCTGAAATAGACAACCCTAGGCGATCTCTAATAGCAGCCTTTACATCCTTATAATTCAAAGCCTGGGCTGCTGGCATTGCTCTGTAAGCTGCAAGCGCCTCTCCAGTTAATGAGGCTGCCAGCCTTACTGCCCACTGGGTCTCTGGCCATGCTAATGCTTGTGCCACTCGTTCAAAAGACTCTAGAAAATCATCAACATTATCATCTGGAGTTAGCTTCCCAAAACTAAATGCCCCAATCCCTTGATTGAGTCCCACACTGTCCACATGTGGTGTAACAGTATTCACTGCTGGTCTTGCATCTGTTCCACTTTGGTTCTGCAGCTGAACTAGGGCTTGCACCAGATCAAGCACTGGCCTCTGCTGCTCCATTATGGCTTTCATAGCAGTGTCCTGAGCCTGCTGTGCTAGCTCCTGTTGCCTGCTAAATTGGGCTGCCATCCATTCAGCCATCTCCCTTGGATCCATCTTGATCCCTGCAAGAAACAAAGAAAAAAAAAACACCAAAGTGCACCACCTTCCAAACAGGTGTGTTTTTTTCTACTTTTTTTTTTTTCAATTACCCCTGTGCTTACTCCCATCCACCACTAGACATGCCCAGGTACTTATTACCTTGTCTCAGTGATGAATCCAGCTCTGCACAGGGTCTTTTCCTCCTGGGACATCCTCTTCTCCTCCAAAGTGCAGTTGAGGGAAAATCTTTTTTTCCAGCTTTAAACTTGAACTGTAGTTGTAATCCTCAGCAAGTAAATCCCCTTTGTGCAAAAGCAATCCGAAAAACTACGCCATTTGTCAGACGGCTGCCTGGGTGAGAATCTTCACACTCTTGGCAAGTGCATATTTCTATATGATTTGCAAGGTATTGTGGGCAATGTAGTTCATTCACACCAGACACAGCTGCTGACAATAATTTAGTTGTGCTCTTGGGTAAAGCCAATAAGATATTTATTTATGGGGTTATTTCTCCCAAAACAGATATGCTTGGTAGCACATAAATTAGGTTACTTGCTTTCAGTGTTAACTTGGAAAAACAAAGTAGAAAATCAGGAAAACAACAAATGAAAAGCCACAAAGCAAGAAACAAACTGTTCTTTTCAGGTTAACTTCTGATTACTTCCCACATAGATACAGAAGTGATTCTCTCCTAGCTCACAAGCAATTAGGTAAGGCTTAATTGCTAGCAGTTATCCAGCTGAAACCCCTTAGCTGGCTTGCTTTCTACTGTGTGGGTCAAATCCTGCTTCAGGAGCTTTTCTGAGTAGATTAAAGAACAAATTTGTATTTCTTTGTGATGGTTGCTGTACCTTATAACAGAAAGTTACCAACGGAGTTTAGATAGAGAGCAGTCCATATAAACAGGATCCTCATCTGCTATTATTCCCCCTTGTTCAACAAGCATGGGTTCAATATCATGGATTGGCATAAATGAATCTCTCAATAGAGCATTTTCAGGAGAATACTTGTTTCCCTGCTGTCTTTCAAGGTTATAGCTAGGGCATAGATCAGTGTTCATACCTGAGCTTCCATTGCTGCTAGAGTTCCTCTCTATATAGCCTGGCCAGTATGTAGTCCAGTTCTTATGTCCAGCCTTCCAATCCAGATCCCTGGACACTGGATCTCTCTTCACATACCTTCTGGCACAGGTCTTAGGGTCCCTTCCACGTGCAGCCGTCTCCCTCACAGGTAGCCTCTGGTGATTCCTAGCTCTGCAGCACCATTCCTCTGGCTTTCCCCAGTCCAATGGTGTATGCTGGCCCTTGGAATACCTCCCAGTATACGTACTGCTTTGGACTCTTCTAGACCTCTCAAAGGCTTTTCTCTTCCTTCTTCCAAAGGGTCTCTTTCCCTCTCTGTCCGTCCGGTTTGGCTTCTGCTTCTGATGATCCTTCAGATGAAACTGATGATAAAACTCAAGCTGATTCTCAGGTTACTGAGGACAATTCTCTGGATATCCAAGGTGATCATGAAGATGGTCATCTGTAGAATAAACTCTACTCTTATTCTGCTTGGATGAGTGCTCCTCCCTAACACAGCGCAGCTGTGCTGAATCAGGCCTTGCCCTTTGCAATGAGTGCTTGGGGATTACCTCATAGCCCTTTTGATTGAACACACGTTTTCTCACTTCAGCTCCTCTCATGGCTGTTGGAAACCTGGTGCATTCTGGGACTGGTAGTCTTTTATGGCAAAATTCTGTTTTCTCATTTCTACCAGCACTGACAGGTTGCTTGTTCAGAGACACTTCACCTTTTCTATAGCCCCTTCCTGAGCTATGATAAGCTTCCTTATCACACGCCGTACCTGTTTGGGTTCTGTATAGAGGGGTTTTTTTTTACCGTTGATGTGTGTAGAGCCTTTTTGATTATTGTGACATGATTGTCCTTTGATAGGCTCTTCCTCCTGGTTGTTATTGGCTGGAGGGTTGGCTGAGGTCTTTTTTCCTTTATAATTGAATTTATTTTAAACTCAAATAGGTCTGGCTTTTTTGTTTTTCTCTCACATGTGGTTTATATAATAGTAAAAAAAATTTAATGTTTATTTGCTTTTTTGTTAACATATTTTTCTGTGCCTAGTTTGGAGTTTTGATATTTTTGTTTTTGGTTAATGTAAGCCAACATCAGTTTAGCTTCCAGAAAGATTCCAAAAGAAGTTCATATGGTTTCTAGTGAAAGAGGTTTGCTGTCTGGTTTGATTGAAAAGCTCTATATATTTTCTCTTGTCCCAGACAAAAACTACTTGAATACTTTTATCATTTAACAGAGTTAGGACTGAAAACAAACTGTACATTTACTTTGGAATCCTGACATAACATCTCCCTCCCACAACCTATAAAAACTGAAGTTTTCTACAAGACCATTACAGCTATGTGAATTGTGCCCCAGTGATCTAATGAAGAAATCACAGATTAAAGCCTCTAATGAGCCCTAAAATGATTATCTTAACCAAGGCCTGAATGACTTAAAGGCCACCACTCCTGATCTGCCAATTTATTCTAGAAAGTAACATGCTATTTTTCAATAAAATATTTTCAAACCTTTATATTTCTAGCTCTTTTACTCTTGTCTTGTTCCTTTCCCCTGATTATATCTCAGTTACTTTTGTAGATAAAGGTCACAATGTTGACTTCTGGGGTTTTAGCAAGCAGAGTAGTAAGCAGAGATGCAGGTACATTTGTAGTTTCTAATTGGCTACAATTTTCCAAGAATATCTTCAGTTGTCTGAATCTGGCTGTGGATATTTCAAATGTTTGGCCTTTGGCCTAGTCCTCTCTGTGAAGAGGCATTAGAGGAGCAAGAGACTGTGAAGTGCAGAAAGACATGATCCTACAAGAGGTATGTCCACTCAAAATCCCTCCCCCCTTCTGACTTGGCATAAGCATATTGCATTAGAACCCACTCCTACAAATACATCACTTTGGGCAGAGTCTGAAATCCAACTAGGCCAACCTCCATTAAACACAGAGAAGTGCCATGGAAGTTGGTAGTAGATGGGATAAGATCAGAGAAGAAACAACAAGAACAGAAAGAGCAACAAAATAGACAACTACAGTGAAGAAAAAAGCCTTATATTGGATATGGTTATGGTTATGATTATGGTTATGGTTAGGCATTTGATATACCACCCTTTTACTTATGCATCAGAGCGGTTTATATGTATATACAGGTACTTTTTTATTCCCTTGTCCCCTCAGGGCTCACAATCTAAGTGTACTAATAAGTTTGGAGCTCTTTGACTTTGAATACTCTCTTTTACTTTATTTGGTTCCTCCGGTCAAGGAATTCCCATCATCCTACATATCTGCATTACCATTCTAGGAGTTTGTTTTGATTCTCTAATTATGTTTAACTTGCAGGTGTCAGCTGTTTTTAAATCTTCATTCTACCCCCTTAAGCAATTACATTCTGTAAAGTCCCTCTTCAATGTAAAGGACTTAACCTCTTTAGTACTGTATTTGCTCTTCTGTTAAGTCGCCTTGACAATTGTAATTCTCTATATTACGTCCTCCCTCTGTCATCTACAATTAGTGCAAAACATTGTTGATAAGCTACTCTTTGGAGCAAAGAAATATGCCATTTCTCTATAGTCTTTGTTGGCTTCCCATCCTTTTCCATATTCATTATAAGGTTCTTTTAGTGGTTCATAAAGAGTTTTGCTCTAGTATTCCCTTATGTCTGAATAATCTATTGATCCCTTTGCACTCTAATTCCTCTCTCTATTCACGGTATATTAAATAGCTGACAGTCCCCTCAACTTCTACGGTCCGTCATGGGTCTTCTAGGCATTCTGACTTAAACTAGTGTGTTCCACTTCTTTGATAAGCCTTGTCTAGTTCCTAAGAACTGAGTCCTCTGGACCCCATTTTAAGGCTGGTTCTAAGACCTACAGGCCTGATTTTTAAATCTCTTAGCTGGCCAATGGGAGACCAGCTGGCTAAGGGGATAGTATGCGATATTCTGCAGTACTGTATGGATAGTGCCACTAAATATCTTCACAAACCGCCCCAGCACTATCAGGTTAATACAGTGGTGGTCTGTGGGCAGTGTGAGGGGTGGTCTCATTGCTATCTGGATAAGTGCAAACTTATCCAGATGGCAGCAATAATCAATTGGCAATTATTCAGATAACGTAAGCCACATATAAAGCTGGCCTAAGTTGCTATCAGAATAAGTGCTACTTGAAATCACCGATAACCAGATAAGTCACTAATCCGGATTAGTCTGCAGTTCTCTGGATAGCGCTGCTCAGCCTGGATATTCAGCAGCAGCTCATATCTGACGACCATGGCATTTGAATATTGACCATTCTGAAAATCAGCCCCTACTTGTTTTCCCAGACCTATCCTGATGTATAGAAGATCCTGCATTTGTCAGGTCAGTGAGTAGTTTACTGCTGCCCTTTATCCTTTGGATTTTATATGTAAACCATTTTGCTGTATTCGCTACAAAAGGAGGTATATCAAAATAAACTGAACTAAACTAAAGGCGATGAGTCCCCAGGAAAGATAATCTGGTATAGTATGTATTTTGGAAAATTCTTGGGAAATAGAAATTCACATTTGGTTTTGTTAACAATTTAGTTTATTTGAGTATGATGGTGTTGGAGTCAGTATGTTACCAAAATCAATTTATATCTATATATATATAGAGAGAGAGAGACTGAGAATGAGAGCGAGACACTGCTTTGATGTTGCTGTTGCTGTAAGAGCAGCAGCACCATCCAGTGTCCCTATTCAATATCATAAGGAAGTATAGAGAAAGATTTGACATTATGCAGACAGGAGAGGTTCTTGCTGCCAGTTATTTCATACTGGGAGGAGACTCTTCTTGGAGGGGAAATCCTACTCAATATATAAAACACTTCCAAAGACAGAACTCCGTCTTTGACACATAGCCACTATACCATGCAGGAATAAGGTTTTTACCCTTAAGGGCAGGTGTCTTTGGCACACAGTAAGTGCACCATGATGAAAGAATAAGGTGATCACCTCATATAAAGTTTCAGGTACACTGTGAAAAGCTCTAGAAAAAGCAGGAAGTGATTCCCACTGAAGAAAATCAGATTAAGTAATGAAGGTGAAGGAGTCATAAGAAGTGGGCTCAGATAATGAATTAACTGAAGGGAGTGTGGTAACATATCCAAACTTATAGAAGTAATCTGCTTGCAGACATTTTTGACTGAGATGAGGGAGTTGACTGCTTGTAGCATAGTTATTGTTTGTTGCTTCTGCCAATTCTTATTTATACTGCTTTATCATCTTAGTCAAAGCAATTTATATCATAACTTAAACTTGGTAATGTACATTAAAAGGGGACATTGATAATTTGGATTCTTCTGAGGCAATGGAAGGTTAAGTGACTTGCCCAAGGCCGCAAGGGAACTGAACCCTTGGTGTCTTGGTTTCCAAACCAGTGTTCCGGCCACTAGGCTATTTCTTTATCTTTATTCTGTTGCTTAATTGACCACCCATGCAAAAAACAGCATCAGGGTAGTTTACAATAAATGGCTGCAACAAAAAGTGGGAAAAGAATGCCAGTGTATTACAGGAAAGCCAAGATGATAGAGCACATAGAAAAAGCAGAAGACAGGCATACAAGGAAACTCTGATGGTAGGGAGAGAGAAGACTCAGAGGGCTAGGGAGTAGGGAGAGCATTCGGGGAAGGTATTGAGGAGTATATCAAATGCATGGCAGAACAGATACGTTTTAAGCATGGATTTAAACCTTGTGAATGAGTGTTCGGCACGAAGCAGGGCTGGGAGGGACTTCCAGAGTGCTAGACCAAGGAAGAAGAAAGCAGAGTGACGTGTTTGCTCAAGACAAGCATGGGCAGGGGAGGGAAGAGCCAAGCAGTCATTGTGAATTGCACGGAGCGCACGGGGGAGGGGGGAAAGAGGTGTATGTGTGAGATACTGAGGTGTACCAGCATGGATAGTTCTGTGCACACTAGTGAGTATCTTATAATGGTAATGGAACTTAAGTGGGAGCCAGTGTAGACAGATGAGATGGGGAGTGACATGGTCCATGTGAGAGGAGTGGGTAAGAAATCGGGCTGCCATATTTTGAATAAGCTGCAATTGGCAGAGCTGGTATTGGGGGATGCCTGCCAAAACAGCATTGCCATAATCCAATCATGATAGGAGGAGAGACACTGTAAGCGTGGTTAGTGAGTGAGGGTGGGAGAAAAGGGTGGACTGAATGAAGTTGACGAAGGGTAGAGAACGAGCGGTGGATGAGTGAGGTAATATGGGGATGAAATGTAAGGGCAGAATCGAGAGTAACCCAAAGATACCGCAAGGATGAGTACATGTTCCAGCCGGAGTGGGAGAGAGATTGGGGGTGGGGGCACCAAGGGTGAACCAGATGGCTGCTGACTTGGATGGATTCAGATGTAAATAGTTAGCGGACAACCAGAAGGAGATATTGAGACAGGAATCAAGCGGGGAAAGATCAGGGAAGAGAGGACTGGTATGGAACAGCAAGACTATGTCATCAGCATAGTAATAAACTGACACACTAGACTGCTGAACAATTAAAGTGAAAGGAACAAGAAAAACATTGGGGGGGCCAAACCAGAACCCTGGGAAACCCCACAGGGAAGGGGGTGGGTGGGGAAAGGGAGGAACCTACACGGACAGAGAATGAGTGGGAGGAGAGAAAAGATCAGAACCAGTAAAGGACCGTCCCATGAACCCCATAATCATACAAGCACGTAAGAAGTGTAGGGTGATCGACAAGATCAAAGGCGGAAGATAAATCTAGGGAAACCAGAATAGAGATATCACCATGCTCGTGAGCCACATGGATTTCATTGAGGAGGGAAAGAAGGATGATCTTGGTGTTGTGACCTGGTCTGAAACCTGATTGGTGAGGGTGAAGGGCGAAAGTAGAGTCCAGGTGTGCAGATAATTGTGTAAAGACAAGTTTTTCAAGAATTTTGGATAAAAATGGGAGGTTAGATACCGGAAGCCAGTGTGCAAGAATGGACGGGTCAAGGGACAGCTTTTTAAGTAGAGGGCAAACAATTGCGTGTTTCCAGGGGGTTGGGAATAGTCTAGTGGACAGGCTTGAATTAATCATGCAGAGGGGATAGGGAAGGAGGGTAAGTGAGGGTTCAGAAAGCCAATGAGAAGGGATTGGGTCCAGGGGACATGTTTTATGAGACGAGGAGAGGGCTTTAAGGAGTTCGGTCGGTGTGACCTGGTAGAAGGAACTCCAGGTATGCATGAGAGAAGGACAAGGGGGAGAGGATGAACTGTGCAAGGAAGAGAGAGGGGAGGGATAAGGGGGAGGGAGTAGGAATGGGGGCAGAGTCAAGAGAGGAGGACAGGAGGGAAGCTGAGATGCAGGGAGTGAATCTTCTTGTCAAAAAAGGTAGCCAAGCGAGCGGGATCCAGCGAGGCAGGAGAGGAGACAGTGCCGGTGGAGGAGGAATGAAGTGCAGAGAGAGAGCAGAGAATCAAGTAGAGCTGGCAGGAGGAATTAGAGGAAGAGGCGATATGAGCTGAGTAGTAGGAACGTTTAGCAGAGTGAAGTAGGTTGCAATAATGATGGTAGGCCAATGATGAGCGGAAAGTGTCGCTGGTGAAGGATGTTTTCGCCAGAGCCATTCAGCACAATGGAGATGTGATCTGTGGAGATATAAACCAGAATGGTACCACAGCTGATGTGAGGAGGATTGGGGAAATGGGACAGAAACCTGAGGGGCCAGTGCATCAAGTGCAGTAGAAAGAGTAGAATTCTAGGTCTACACCTGGAGGTCAATTGGGAGTGAGGAAATGTCAGGCTGGAAGAGGATGTTGGCCAAGGGGAAGGCCAAGAGGGTAGAGGATGTGATACGGCGGGTCACATGAGTGAGACGGCAGGCTGAAGAGATGTCCCAGACATGAGCAGGAGGGAAGGGATAGGGAGAAAATTATAAAAAGGTGATCCAACCAAGGGAGCAGACAGCTGAAACTGTAGGGGAAGCATAGAGCAAGTTTGAATGTGTGAGAATTTGGTCTAAGGTATGGCCAGCAGCATGGGTAGAGCAGTCAACATGCTGTCTAAGGGCTAGGTCCTCAATGAGGGAAAGGAGAGACCAGTCCTGAGGGCGTGAAGGGGAGTCAAAGTGGCAATTGAAATCCCCAAGCACTAACAGATGGGGGAAAGCAAGAGATATCTCCAAGAGGGTCAAAAGGAGGGCATCCCAGAGATCAGGATGAAGGGAAGGTGGAGCATACACAAGAAGAAACTGAACTGGTCGAGGGGTGTCCAAACAGAGCAGGAGGGTCTCAGGGTAATGTAAGGGAATGTGAACTTCTGAGAGAGGAAGAGATGCATGAAACAGGGTAGCCACACCACCTCCACTCCTGCCAGAATGGGGCGCGTGGGAGGCTGAAAAGCACAGGGGAAGATATTGGTGAAATATAGCCTCATCTGCATAGTGGAGCCAGGTCTCAGTTAGGAAACGTACATCCATGGAATGCTAGTCCACCAAGTCCTGAATCAGTGGAGCTATAGACCAGAGAGATCTGCAGTTTAGTAGAATCAGGTTGAGAAAAAGGAGAGAGGGTGCCAGAGGAGGAATGGCAGCCAAATGTAGATGGGGCACACAGGGAGTGAGGTTAACAGGGCCCCACACTGGGTGTGCCACAGGAGATGCCAGGCGCCAGACCCAATGAACCGAGATGGTAGACATTAGTAAAAGAGAGAAAGAGAGCAGCAAGTACAAAACAGGGATCTTACCCGGTGCAAACAGGTGGCAGACAGGAAAGGAGGACCCACAATGGTGTGACAAGTAAGGCCTGCAGATATTCTGGGTACCGTCGCCGCAGGAGTTGCCCCAAGGAGCTCACCCAAGGAGCAGGTCCTGCTCCTTGGGCACGCCCACGGCACACGCTGCTGCGGTGTAGAGCACCACAGCAGATGTCCTTAAATGTGCCAGGTCTCTCGGGGAAGACACGGGCATGGAAGTACAGCCATGTCACTTCCAGTGGGTGAGAACAACAGGAGGAGGCTCGGGAAACTGAAGGGTATGTACCTGGGGAGACAGAGAGAGACAGCACACACAGATTAACTGGGTAGTTGCTTGCACAATAGCAGGTGGAGTGCAGAAGGAGAGCAGCAGCACTGGAACCCCGCAGCAGATGTCCTTAAATGTGCCAGGTCCCTCGGGGAAGGCGCAGGCATGGGAGCACAGCTGCGTCACTTCCAGTGGCCAGGAACAAGGGGAGGAGGCTCAGGAAACTGAAGGGTATGTACCTGGGGAGACAGGAAGAGAGAGCACACACAGATTAATAGGGTAGCTGCTTGCACAACAGCAGGAGGAGTACAGAAGAGGAGCAGCTCCACTTATCATTTTGTCAGTGACCCTAAAGTTTAAGGGCCTGATATTCAAAGGCATTTACATGGTTTACAGAGCTGCAACCTGTGTAAATGCCCCTAAGCAGCATTACTAGGGATATTCAGCGGCACTAACCAGGCACTATATGCCCCGATAATCAAGGGTGTGTTGGGGGCATCCTGCGGATAACACCCAGGGATAACTATGTAGCGGTGATACTCAGCCGCTGCCCAGTTATCCCTCAGCAGTGAAAGTTAGGCACAGCAAAAGCTGTCCTAACTTTCGCCACCGGAGCCAACCGGGCAGTGGCTGAATATCGCCACTGCATGGTTAGCTTCTGCGTCATGTGCAGCTGACCCTGGATATTCAATGCCAGTGGCTGGATATGGCCCCAGATTGAATATCTGGCGTTAAATTTTGGCAGCAATCACTTTGCACCTTAGAGACGTATAACCATCGCAAATGAATATCGGGCTCTAAGTAAACAATTTATGGCCTGAACTCGTTTATTTGAGAAGCGGATGGTGTTAAGGTTACTAAATGGCTCCAGATGCATCTGACCAGCTTGATCCAGTCCTGGGTTCACCTCATTGCATACAGGGATATGTAGTTCTGATTTCTCTATTGCGCTCTATACGAAAAGCAAGACTGCAAGTCCTTGCATGCAATGGGGTAAACCTAGGACTGGATCAAGCCTGTCAGGTGCATCTGGAGTCAGTTGGCAACCCTAGGTGGTGAGAGAGTGTCGTTCCAAGGGCCTCCTGACAAATGCCAGTCTCCCACTAAAAGCTAAGCTAACCAAATACCAAACATACATGCTACGTTTTCTGGTAATTAAGTTATAATATCCATTATGCCTCCCTACCCCATTGTTCAATGTAACCACTATGTTCAAGTTCATTGTAAATCACTTTGATAGCTTGAAAAGTGGTATAGAAGAAATGTTAAATAAATAAAGAACCCTGACACTAAACAGAGTTTAATAAATACTTCTTACTGCCAACCCGACACAGGCCGTGTTTCGCACACTTCATCAGGAGCTGATAAGGCAGATAACTACATAAAAAACATGAACATATAAGCAAAATTAATAATAAATGTATAAATACATAAATAGTTATTAAAAATGCGTAAAAGAACAGATAATACCATAATTACGAATACATACATATTTAAAATAAGTGTCAATAAACATAATTACATAAAACATAGATGAATAACTCATATATAAAAAAATATATATAATAAATACAAACTCTAAAACATTATATTGTGAGGAGTTAAGAAATGTGGATGCAGAACCATCAAAAAAATACATATAAACATTAAAAGAGTCATAACCCACACGTGTTATACACATAAATATCAGAAATAAGATGAGAGAAGCTAAAAATGTGACAAGCAACAGTGGAGAGAAATATAAATACCTCTGCAATAACGTTGAAGAACTACTTTGTGGATATCCTTTATCCTATGGGACCCAACTATAAAACAACAAGTAAAATAAATATACTGAAATACTTGTGTGTAAATAAATGAATAAATAAAGAACTAGAAGAGAGCAAAAAGGGAGGGTTTGGTGGCAGGAGCGTTGAGTGAAATTGATGCCTTCTGAAAAAAGGGGGGCTATACCCACCATGTGGGGGAGCCGCCAATCATCCACTTTAAAGAAAGTTACTGCAAACGATACACTGTTATCGCTCGGCTACAGAAACGGCTGCTGTAATAGGCGATGTGCAAGCCTAATTTCAGTGTACATGTTTTTGATGTAGTGTAAAGTATGTAAAATAAATTAAACCACAAATACAATCGAAAAATAAAAGGTAATAAAACAAACCCAACGTAGTCTAAGGACAGGTCACTTGACTAGTGCAGGCTGTCAATGCCAACGCCACATCTATAAACAAAATAGAAACGCAAGATCAAGAAGGGGACATATAGACCTTCTAAGACTATTTAAATAACCGACTTTGACCTTACTTCAGCGTGATAGTAAAATTAAAGGGCTTTAAGGAGTTGAATAAGAAGGTAATAGATAATAAACGAACCGCAGGTCGTTGTCGATGGGTGCGCTGCTGTTGTGAACTGTAATTCATCAACAAATGGAAGAGACACCTGAAATTATTCCACAGTTGTAAAAATGAAAATCGTAGACATATAGGACTCCTCCTCGCTATGCAAGATAACCGTTTCTAAAAAACCGCCGGCGCAGGTGCTCTCTATTTGTGTACCTGAGGCTGAAGGGGAGGGGCAAAGTAGCACAACAAACCACCGCGGGAGAAGACCACGGGACTCACCAATGGGAAATGCTAAGGAAACATTGTGAAGGAACAATTCTGTACTAAGGGGGTACATTAAAAGCCTTATATGATGGGAGTCTCTGGAGCGACAGCCATACTTAGGAAACACTGGCACATTCTGGCTCTTCAGCCTTGTTTTCAGAAAGAATTGATGGTGGCTTTCCAGAGGGGCCATAACATTCGTGAAAATTATAATTCACACTGCTACTATTACTGCTCATCTGGTAGTTTCACATGATCTTCCTGGTCATTTTGCCTGTCTTAGAACTCATTGTTTGCATTGTAAAACCACCCATTTGGGTTCTGAGTGGGAGGACATTCACAAAGGCGAAAAATACACAACTCGATGGTATACCACATGCACATCTTCATTTATAGTTTATCTCCTTATTTGCCCATGTGGTTTGAAGTATTAGGTAGGACCATTAGACTGGTCCGCAAATGTTTAACTGAGCATAAGTCTCGAATTAATACAAAAACATCATCAGCTCCTTTGGTCCCTCATTGTATACAATTTCATCATACTTTCTCTGACTTTTTATGGAGAGTTATTGATCATGTTCCACTGGACCCAAGAGGGGGCGATCGTGAACACCGCTCACAGGTACTTGAACAACGGTGGATATTTAAACTTAATACTGTGATTTCCTACGGCCTTAATTTGGAGATGAATTGGTGGAGCTCATTCTGATTGGTTCTTTTTGTCATCTGGTCTTGTGACGTCAAATGCCATCTTATTGAAAAAAGCATTATAGTAAGTTCATTTATTCACACAATTTTTAAATGCATTGAGACACTGACAAGTCATTCTGCAGTACTGATACACTGTCTTTTTATGTGATTTACTGTGATTCACTTATTTGCTTATTGGGATATGAGGGTCAGACTTTGACTAACATCA
The DNA here is from genome assembly GCA_033557465.1 of Ichthyophis bannanicus. Taxonomy (NCBI): domain Eukaryota; kingdom Metazoa; phylum Chordata; class Amphibia; order Gymnophiona; family Ichthyophiidae; genus Ichthyophis; species Ichthyophis bannanicus. The sequence continues at coordinate 179,594,691 of CM066036.1, forward strand.
GCAATATTGGTGCTACACTGTGTTTTCTGAATTAAAAAAGCTTGACAGAGGGTTGTTTGTGGACCTGAAACGCAGTACTGTGTAGCTGAAATTATATTGATTGACTGTAATCGGCTGTGCTGAATTTACATCGATCGACTGCTATCAGCTATTTTCTTGTTTTCAGCATTGCGAATGAAACACTCTAATTGCCAGCTCCAATTGCCAGCTAAGTGGAGCTTTTTTACTCTTCTCTCTGTCCTTATTATAATACTGTATGGTGCATAGTTACATGAAACAGATATAACATGCGCCACTTAGCCAATTGGCCTTTGTGCACACAATCTTTAGAATAAAAAGGAGTTGTTTGCTTTTTGGAGGGAATCCCTGCATAACAAACATTCTAACATTTAGGGGTATGTTTACTATTCAGTGGTAGCGGCTTCATGCGATATTGAAATCAATGGGACCGCAGCTCCAATATCGCATGGAAGCTGCTACCGCCGAATAGTAAACATACCCCATAGAGTTTTGTAGTGCCAGCTCTTTCCTTTAGTTTTTTGATCGGATCTTTTTGTGGTTGTGTTTACTGTAGTTTTTCGATCATGGGGGGTTTATTTGTTGAGTTGATATGGAAAGGCAGACTAGATAAGCCATAAGGTCTTTTTTCTGCCATCATATTTCTATGTTTCTATATTTTATGTAAATGTTGGATGTAAATTTTGTAAATCACCCTGAGACATTGTTAGGGACGATATCGAAATCTCACTGAATAAATAAATCACCACTGTTTTTGTACATTGTGTAATGTGTAGGTGTGTTGCTTTAGTAACTTTAGTGTTAATTTACAAGAGTTAATTCATTGCACTCAATATTAGCGTTGACTAGACAGAGTAGAGTGGTACAGTACGAGACACTACATAGCCAGTCATTGTCTACAGACCAAAAAGTCTGGAGATATATTTTAAAGTGACTTTTCTCTGATACAGGAAGACTGTGACTATGTCTGTCTGTATTCATTTTTTAATTCCTTTTCTGTTTGACTGTAAAGGCTTTTGAATATGGAATCTGTATAAAAGAGCATGAGAAATTTTAAAAAGCGACTTTTCTCTGACAGAGAAACACAGTGACCCTTTGTTTCTATCTCTTTCTGAGCTTGTCTATGCTCTTTCTCTTATTTTTTAGTCTTTTTTTACTTCAGCAAACTAATTCTGAATCCAGCAACTTCCTAAATCACCGCTCTCTATGAAATCTAGGAGAGAAAACACTACTACTGAACTTCAGTATAGCGCTACACAGTGCTGCAGACACATGCAAAAGACGGTCCCTGATCATCATAACTTAGAATCTAGTCAAGATAGACAACACAGTAGCTGTAGACATAGGACACATCTAGGGAGAATGGTAAGGAAACATGAAGGAGATTAGGTGAGTCAAGATCCGAAAACGACAGCAAAGAGGTGAGTTTTCAGCCTGGATTTGAAAAGGGTCAGAAAAGATGCCTGACATACAGACTCAGGTAGTTTGTTCCAGGAATAAGGAGCAGCAAGGTGAAAGGAGTGATGTCTGGAGTTAGCAATAGAAGAGAAGGGCACAGATAGAAGTGATTTGCCAGAAGAGTGGAGTTGCTCAGGAGGAGTGTAGGGAAAGATAAGAGAGGAAAGGTAGTGAGGAGCTGCAGAGTGAATGCACTTATAGGTCAGCAGGAGAAGTTTGAACTGGATGAGGAAATGGATAGGGAGCCAATGAAGTTGAAGAAAACTCCATGATCTGACCACAATACCACGGCTCGTTAGGTCTCTGGTCCATCAAGCAGTGAGAGACAGGCAGAGAGTAATACAGAACACAATCACACACACACAAAGTGCTATTTTCTTTGAGCTCAGAGGGAAGACAATAAGCGGACTATGAACAGGCATAATTCCAGGCTTATTGAATTCAAAGTTCTCCTCCTAAAAGCTCCCTTTTATTAGAGAAAAAGAGGAAGTAACAGTCATTTATTATAACCATGAAATAACACAAGGTGTCACCAAAGTTCTTTTTACAGAGTAAGATCTGATTACAGTATATTAGATGAAATTTATAATTGCAAAAGTGGCAAAAATCATGTTGTGTCAGCAGGGACTTCCAGTTGACTGTAAAATGAACTTTATGCTTGCACAGTTCATAGCCTATGTTCTTTTTGCTTGCGTTAACACTGTTCCATCTATTTTAAAGACGGTTACAGAGAACTCATGATCATGACATCCTATTCTATTTAAAAGGAAGTAGGTGAAAAGTCAAACTTCTAAACACATTTTGTATCAAGAAATTCATCCATCTTCATTTACATATTGGGGATTCTGGTATCCCTTTATCTGTCCATTCCTACAGAAGTGACTTGAGAAGAGGGGTAATATGAGCATGACAAGGCTGGCAGAAGATTAGCTGCATAGCAAAGTGTTGAACAGATTGAAGGGGAGAGAGATGATTCAAAGGGAGACCAGCAAGGAGTAGGTTACAATAGTCTAGACGGGAGGTGACTAAGGAGTGTCTTGGTAGTATGTTCAGAAAGGAATGGGCGAATTTTGTTGATGTTATCGAGAAAGAAGCGGCAGGTTTTAGCTATCAGTTGGATGTGTGTGGAGAAGGAGAGAGAGGAATCAAAGACGACTCCAAAGATGTGAGCTGAGGAGACAGGGAGGAGTACAGAGTTATCCACAGAGACTGAGAAACAAGGAAAGTCAGAGGAGGGTTTAGGGGGAAAAACAGTGCTAGACTACAAAAGAAAACAAAAACAACTTGATAGAGTCAAAAAATGTAAACAATAGAACAACAAAAGGACTTCCAGTCTCCTTTACCAAAGCACACTTTAATCATTATATCAAAAAATACTCAATGGTTCACAACTCAAAAATCTTAGGGCAAGAAATAGAGAGGTGTTGAAGGCAGTGAAAGCCACAGAAAAACACTTTGAAAAAAAGGGCTGGAATGCTCAGGAAGGCGGTGGATATACGTGCAAACATAGAAAATGAGGGTGCATGGTTGTGCGCAAGGCAGTGACTAAACTCGTGTATGTTGCCTGAAAGCGGGCAGCGATATTGGAAGAACCTGCTCAACCCAGTGGACCTTCCAAAATGCCCATGTAAGAAGACAAAAGTGCAGAGCGGTGCCTACCCATGTATAATGTAATGGGCTGCCAGTGTCTCGAAATCCCGGACTACTTGTAGAGTCCCAACAAAGTGGGCACCATCTGAAATAGAGGTTGCTAGAGCCAAACTGGTTATTGCCGCAAAATTCATGCAGCATGGAATATGGCCCAGTATTAACTGTGTGATGCTGTGATCCCAGACATGGATACCACGAAACCCCACATGTGCTAATACTCTTGTAGAATGTCACAGTTTCCGAATGGCACATCCCATGTGTTGAATGCCCTCCCTGTGGGGCAGTTAGTCACAAAATGGCAACCTGGAGATGATAATAAATCTTCAGCCAAGAGGAGGTGTGCATAGTACTGAGGTAGGAGGGGGTGGTGTATCCTAGGGGCCACTGCAAGACCAGCCTACAGCTGGCCATGCAGATCTGGAGGGCAATCCAGTTGTGGCTGCGCAGATGAGTAAGCCATGGATGGCAGCCATTGAGTGGGGGAGAGGCATGGTAGTAGGCAGACTAGGAGCACCTGCAGCAGGCATAGGTGAATGGAATCATGTAACTATGCCACACCGATGTACCACAACATGGCCCAGGGCCATGCACCCACACCCTTGGTGGCCCCATGGCCATATCCCCCATTAGCCATTGTGTTTATATAGTGCCATGAGGCAGCAATGGCAAGACCTATGACACAAGGTTTCTACCATAAGTAACCCAAGAGGCCCACATGTCACCTGACATGACATTGTCTCATCCCTGATAGCAACAGGGCAGTTGGAGAGGAGGGACGCAGTATGAGGAAGGGGAACAGAAGCCATGAAAAGACATGATCTGTGCTGATATGGCTAATGGACTATGTTGGGGATGCAAGGTACTAGTCCTGGGTCCTGCTAGGCTACAGGCCTGTCACCCCTTGCCCCTTTTGGGGAACTCACCTATGAGAGTATGCCTCCCAAAACCATTACCTAGACCCGACCCCCAAAATATAGCCATCTGTCAAGGGAGCACAGTCATTGGGAATCTCTGCTTTGTCACACAATCCCGCACCTCTGAGTCAGTGCTATGAATGTCTGTCTGATGTGCCCATCCTGCCACTATAGCAAACAGCCAGACACAGTAGCTTATCTTGGAGGACCAATGCTGCCTGATTGATAGGGCACAGGTTCAACTCTGACCCAGAAATATTCACCAACAAAAATGTGCAAGTAGTCCACACTAGCAGCTGTTATATTTGCAATGCTAACTTTTGATATATATTTTGCCTTGATTGGTGTGTGTCATGGGCACCTGTCTGGCCCAGTGAAAGGAAATGTATGAGCAGCTAAAGGAGACAGCAAGTGTTCATGTGACTGGGGAGCATAGGGAAAAGTGTGGGTGTGTTATGGTCTGTTCTAGAAAAGTGGCAAAGACTGGGAGAAGGGGCTAGAGGGAAATCTGAAAATGGGTGGTGGCAGGATGGTCAGAGTACAGAGCACATGTGTGTGCTGGACTGTGTCCAACATGCCCACAGTAGTGCGCAGGTCTTGTCACCATGGCAAAAGTGGTCCCTGGACCATGCCTTGGCAGCATATACAGCAAACCCACCAGTAACCCCTGCCAACCAAGGGTAGTAGTGGCCACAACACAGGACAGGAAGGGCAGACTGAGACACAAAATAGGTTACAAGGACTCCCACTTTCAAGATGTCACATTAACAGGCCCTGCTGCACTGTGACTGTTCCAGAAAACAATAACCTCTGCTGCAAGTGGCAAGGTCAGAGTTGTGAGCCTCTGTGCCACTGCAGGTGTTGGGACAATGTCCTATAGATCCAGGCATATGCAGGAATGCCTGTGGATCGAGGTGTACCAAATGGACTTTGAAGCCTGTGGGAGGCTGTATGTGTACTGTGCCACAGTGCAGTCATTCCGATCTGTGGATGCAGTGTTGTCACCAATATAGGCTGAGTGTGGTGATGGCCATTACACACACATGCAGATCAGATCCCATTGTAGAAATCTTGCAGGCAGAGCGCATGCTTTACACAGAGGTCTGTGAGCTGGATGCAAGGGCATCAAAAGCTGCCGCAGCACTCTGATAGCCCGGCACAGGAGATCACCATGTGATCGGCAGCACAATATACTACTTGTGGCCAACACTGCCCGTGCCCTGCTCTCCCACTATGTGTGCTGTGGGGAGAGTGTCTGTTCCCACAAAGCCACAATGTCACTCTGACAGGACCACAAATGACATGAAGCTCCCCGTCCAAGGGGCCCCATGCGCCATACATCTGCTGCCATGGTGGGTGTGAGTACAGGCCCAGGGAGGAGGATAGCTGCCCAGCACAGATGGACATGGAGTGGTCAATATGTTGTTGTCAGATCGATAGTGCCTGCCCCCATTGCATTGTGTGTGGCTCATATTTTGCCATGGCATGCCCATTAATGCCACATGTACAGAACATGTACTGAACTCACTGTATCTTATTTCACAGTACAAAGGGATCAGGATGCAGCAGAGGGGCCAAAAGGGCAGGTGGATGCCACGACCAGTTCACAGCTGCAGGAGCAGCAGGAGAGCAGCTCCAACTCGACCTCCACCATCTCATCAGCTGCCACAGGGAGTGAGCAGCAAGAGGAGGGGAGGAAGGAGAGGAGGATGATGATGTGGAGGAGCTGCTGGAGTGAGAGGAGGAGGCATACATGGAGGAGGAAGGACAAGGGGAGGAAGAAGCCTAACCTGAGACTGGGATGGAGGAGCGCACCTAAGGGTGTTTTTTTGGGAAGGACCAGTAAGTGAAGCTGTTGACACTGTCCAGATAAAGGTGGAGGAGGGGGAGCGCAAGGGCCACCATTTCACCATCCCACCCTTGCTTTGACCTAGCCTTCTACTTTAGCATCTGCGCCAACAGAGGTGCACAGGGCTGCCTTTGTGGAGGCAACAGCCCTGCAGTGGCACTACACCCACCACCAGGCACCTCTGCTGCTCCAGTACCCCCAAACCCTCTGCCTCCCCCCTCAGGAGCCTGTGCCATCATTGGCAGCTGTGGTGCAGGAGCTGCGGCTCCTGAGGGATGTGGTGGAGGCTGCAGGTAAGGGATACGGGCCGGCCTCCAGGCCATCTCGCAGGCTCTGCTACGCCTGCATGAACAGCAGACATGCCTTTAGGCACAGAATGGGGGAGGGGAATGGGATGTAGGGGAATGAGAGAGTGGGAAAAATGCTGGGGCTCAGTAGAAAGGGGGTGGGTACTGGTGTTTGCTGGGGAATGGGGTGGGGTGGGGGAAGGGGAAGGCATGAGGGATGTGTAAGGGGGAAAGGGGAGTTATATACTGTATTATGATATTGTGTGTACCTATGTGTCCCTTTCTGTTCTGTATCCCCATTATTTTGGGGGGGTTTTCCACAGATAAAGTTTTATGATGATATCACCCTTGTTACCTAGGTAGTGGTGGTTTCACTTAGGGAGGCTGTGCGATGCACTTTATAAGTGAGTTCTGCTTTATGAAACAGCCAGGGGATGGGTGAATGATGCGCAGTCAGGCATGTCCTTGGGAGCCTGCATTGTTCACTCCAGTATGGGCCTCCCCCTCTATGTATGGCACCATTGCATAGAGGTATGTTGGGCCCACCCTACATTGACATCATAATCAGAGGAGCATGCTTGTCTGTAGCCAGAAGAGCAGCCAAAGCCTAATGGTTCATTCCACATGCAGAGACTGTAGCACATATCCAGCTCTGAATGGCTTGGAGTATGCAGGAACCTCCAGTATGCACTCTACACCAATGGCCACCCACCCTATGTATGTGTCCTGGCAGCAGGCAACACCTGCTGACACACAACATCCCCTTAGACTCCTTATCCCACCTGGTCACACGTTCCCTAGGAGTAAAGCCTGTCTCAACTGGTTCTCCCCCACACCTCTCTGATTTGGTCCCCTGTGTGGACCCTTTCAGCCTCTGTATGCATTCTCCACCCTCCTTGTTACAGTCACTTTAGAAGGGTCTCTGGTTCAAGACCAACCCATGAATATTGTCATATGAAGCATGTCTATTTGAAGTTGACCCTTATCTTATGATTGACAGCCACAATCCTCCCCAAGCCCTCTCTTTTTGCCAGGCATCAGGGACAGCACAGACTAATGACACAATGCCATCACATGAGTTATTATGTAGTCCTACATTAGAACAAATGCATTGATGGAAAGGGGAACCATTCCTAGATAAGGTGTCCGCCTGCACATCTCATCTGCCATCCTGTGCCATGTACATTATGGGGGGATGGTGCTGCCGTGTCTGACAGTGGCAAAACACATGCAGCTGCAAGCAGGTGCCAGTCACCAGTGCACTGTCCATAGTGTTGCACTGCTTGCTAGCCCGCTCCATTTCCTGCTCCCCAAGCTGCCCTTCGGCCTATACTTACATCCCCACTACATCCATCCCTGAGGGCAGTAGAGGATGCTCACATCTGTGCTCTTGAGCTGGTGACTGACGTTGCACTACAGACCAACTGTCAGGCTCCACGTGCACAATCACATCCCACTGTAGTGACCATATTCCCTTGGATGTGGCTAACGGAGAACAAGGGATGTTCAGATCACACAGGTAAGGGGGCAGGGGAACCAGCTACGTTGCAAGACCTTGGATTGCAGCTGCAGTCCAATAGCGAAGTAAAGATAACACTCACAGTAAGGAAACATAAACCAATCTGGAGTGAGGTATAGGTGAAATGAGGAAACCTTTATTAGGGAAAAACCTTATTCCTGGGGTACAAAGAGCCACACCCAACATGGCCATGTTTCAGCAAGCCTTTATCAGGGGTATATAGGCACCACAAATAAAAACATGAATAAATAAGTAAAAAGAAAAATAAATGAAACATATTATGAAATATTGGAATTTAAAACACAAGGACACCAAAAAGACATTGTGTGCAATTGCCATTCTGAACGATTAAAATAATAATACTCCAGGTAAAGTGAAATAAAACAAAATAAATAAATGATAATACATTAATAATACTAAGGGATATGTTTACTAAGCGGTGATAATGTAGCATGTGTAACGTTAGCACGCGTTAACGTTACATATGCTACATTACTGCACGGTGCAATTATCAGCGGCTTCTTTGCTGCAGAAAACAGCAATTTTCTTTCCGTTGGAACACTATAGAACCGCATGGGTTAAATGCTCAGGTAGAATGGCATTGGTTTTATTAACCTGTTGGAGTTTTGGATTTGGCTATAAATGTGCAAGTGCTGGCGTCTTTTCATTTGCTGTCATCTATTTGTTTGAGTTACTGAGTACGGAGAGTTAACTTTGTGGTAGATTTTGTTCTTTTAATTAGATGTATCTGGTGTGTGTGCTGACTATAGTGTTTTAGTTTTAAGTGTGGTTTGTTTTATATAGGCAGTTTCCCTGAAGAAGCCGTGAATCCGGTGAAACTGATTTATGGTGATTTTATACATTTCAGTGAAAAACCGTACGGATTCTATTGACTGGTGATGCGATCGCCTCTATTCTTCTCGTTGATGTTTTGAGTGAGTTCAAGCACCTCTATGTTTTTCAGCCTGTAAGAAGATCTCTTATATTGCTGCTTGGTTAATTTAGCTATTAATTTGCTTTTTATGATTCTCTGTAGTGACCCTGATGAGGCGTTATGTGATGAAGATAGTTTCTAGGAGACATTTCTATTTGCCAAGGTTTTGTAACAAACTGCTATCGAAGCTGTGATATCTCACAAACGTACTCAATAGTTCCGGGAAAACATCACCATAATCAATGGTTTTATATGAGATATTATTTTCATATTTTAAATTAGTTTAATCTACAAGTAAAGAAATGTGTTGCATTGTGGTTTGTTTGATTGATTGATTGTTTTGCAAACTAGTGGTGATAATTTATGTGAACATTACTGCACGGTACAGGGCATGCTTACATTACACTCGGTGTTAAGCGCACTATGGGTGGAGAGTGGGCAGGAATCAGGCCCTGCTACATTACCGCCGGCATCTTAACACAGGAACATTACTGCCATTCAAAACCTGGCGGTAAGGGTGCACAGTGAAAAGAGAGAGCCTATTTAAACATATGCAATGTGCTGCACAGATAGTTAAGCCCAAGAAAGTGATAGTAGTGCAACATTTGCAACAACAGCACAGTGGCCAGGTATGAAAGGGCACTTTCTTGATGGTGCAAATGGTGCATAGGAGGGTGCAGGTGGAACATGCAGTGGGTGCTGCGGTGGCACAGTGCGGATCAGGTGGCTGCCTAGGTGGCACATACAAACAGAAGACTGGAAAATATTCAAGACTGCATCTGACCAAGGTCCATCATGCCCTGTATCCTGTGACCAACACTGTGGGTGTGGGTTTGTGTTCAGCCATTGGGTTTTATCCCCATGGCTACATTTTATACTACAGTGCAGGTAGAATACCAGCATGTGCAAACACAAAATATTTACCCAACAAGGTTACACACACCCACACAAACAAGCAGCACTATACACATCTACATCGGCACAGTGATCAGCTGTCAACAGCACAGCACACAATGTGCTCCCACACCCGCAGTAGAACCGGTTCCATGTGCCTCTCATGCCATGGCAACATAGTCTTGTGGCAGGGAGAAACCAGGATGGATGAACAAAGGCACAGTTACTGGTGTCTTGCTCATCTCCACATGCACAATAGGGCCACACAGCATCTGGGAATGTGCAAGAAGTAGGGTTGCTGTGATGCACCATCCATCTGCAGCATAAATGAGGCATATCAGGCAGTCCACTATGTACCTCAGTCCCACAGCACTGTCACACAGTAGAATGTGATGCAAATGAAGGGGAGAGGATGCTGGGAAATACATGAAACAGCATCATTGCCACAGGGTGCACATGTGCGAGAGGGAATGTACATGGAACAGATGGTTCAACATGTCAGAGCCATCAGCTTGACTAGGGTACAAACCGCAGATGTTGTTGATAGTCCACCATCACCACAATTGTGGTGTGATCCTGGACTGGCTATGCAGCCACATTGTGTAGCACATTGATTAAAACTGCAGTTGTTTGTCTGATAGCTCATGTCTTGCACCTGTTGTCTCAGGTCAGCGAGAGTGTCTCACAGACATAGGCTGCACTGTGCATGAATAATATGTATGTAACAGCAGCCTTGTGACAGCTGTGGTGTGCACGCACCAAATGTCCCTGGGCATGTGGTGCATGCAAGCTGATGGCTGCATCTGTCTCTGACTGGCTCGGTGGTGGTGGTAGTCTAAGCTGTAGCAATGGTTCTGAGCTAAATGTACAGCAGAACCATACACCACATTGGCAGTGCCTACTGCTACTGTGTGTGTCTGAACCACCTCTGTCACCCATCATGTGGGCCCCACACCTTGTAGGCCTAAAAAATAAAAATCCTGTATGCATGTGCATATACCATTGCCACACATGAGGTTGTTGTGGCAAACACTGATGTGCTGCTGGATGCAATTCTAATGGTGTATGTCCGTCAGGCCACCACATACAGCCCCTGAGTTTGTAAGACTGACCCCTGGAACATTCAGTGTGTCACATAAATCTGCATCACATGGCAGTGTGTTGTATGTGCAGGATTTCTGTGGCCAGGTGCACGCCATCAGAGGTTGTGTACAATGTCATATTGAAGTGTTATTAAATGGGTTTGTAGCAGCACTGTACCAATGGAAGGTGAAACATTAACCCACTCCTAAGCCTTGGGCAGGGTGAGATAGGTTAGTGACATACACAGTGCACTGAAAATGTATGCATCCCTGCTGTCTCAGTGCTGTTGTGTCACTGTACAACATATGACATAAAATGGGGTTCTGGGGGTTTGCACCATGTGAGACACACTACATGCTTAACAGAGGGTGCATAACATCCCTAATTGGCACACTAACAATATATATGTATATGCATACCAATATCTGCGGATGGTAGGACCACCTGTTGCCTCAATTTTCAGATGCATGTCTCCTGGGGTCTGTGCTGATCAACCTACCACATGTAACCACAGTGAGCACCATCCATTTCCCACACCAAACCAACCAAGCATCCTCATTTGGGATGTGGTGTCTTGGTGTGCAACAATTCACAGCTAATGGCACACATTAGGTATTGTATTGTGTGCAGTGCTGTAACTAGACCACTCCAAGACATATACCTGAGAGCCTGTTAAGAATCACAGTGTACCTAGAGCTGTATGTGTAGGCTCAAGTTATGGGGCCTGTCATTACCTGCAACCACATATAGGTCACACGGGACTGAGCAAGTGACACATACCACACCCAGGGGGAGTGAAAACATAGCAGTATGTGGAGTGTGTGGCCAACTGTATGGGAATGGTGACCTTTGGTTCTGTCACTGTTTCCCACTGCAATCTGTAAATGTGACATACAAGGTGCGTTGAGCATGGTAACATAATAATAGAGCAGGTGATGGCAGATATGTAGCTGATAGGTCTGTCTAGTGTGACCAGCAAATTGCCAAGTGTAGGCGTGCATGTCAGGCCACCCATGTTCTTCCTGAGGGCCCCACCCACCTCTCTGTGCCCCATCAAGGTGGCAAATGTAGGTGCGCCTGCTGATACATGCAGGTCAGCCCTACCCACGCCCTGCCTCAGGCCTATACACAGTGCTTGGTCGCTCAGCAATTTGGCAAATGTAGGTGCACCTGCTGATCTGTGCAGGTCCGCCCTACCCATGTCCAGCCTCAGGAGTGTACCCAGTGTTCCTTGTAGGTTACCCCAACTTATGCCTCTGCCAGACAATGCACTGGGTTGATCCCTTGCCATTGTTGGTTTGTTCAATGAGGTACACCCACAACTTCCAATGGGAGGTCAGTCCAGTCTTTCAACACTCCTTCCCTGAGAAGAAAATTCCTTACATTGCTTGTTATATACAGCCATGCAGCTGCATGTAATATGCTACCTATTTACGGCTCCCATGTCCTGGGAGGGGGTATGAATCCATATCAATATGAAAGAAATATATGCTCCTATCAGTCTTAAATGCAACACCCTGTAGCTTCATTGCATGTCCCCTAGTCTCACTATATGCTGATGACATAAGCAAGCAAACCATGTTTACGAGTCCCACTCCATGCATTCATTCATACACCTCCATCATATATTCCCTCAGTCATTTATTTTGCATGTTGAGGAGCCCTATCCTTTATCGCATCTCTTCATGAGGGGATCTCCCATCTGTTTTTCCATATTTTGTGTGTCCTCTCTGTACCTTTTCTAATAAAGCTATATCCTTGTTTTAACATATGGTGGCCATAATTCCACACAATATTCAAGGTGCTGTCGCAGCATGGAGTGATACAGCAGAAGGAATAACCTTTGTGTTATGTAACATTCCTTCCCTTAGGGTACCTAGCATTTGATTTGCTCCCCTGGGCATGCCTGCACATTGGGTGGAGGGTTATAACATCTTATCCACGATGACACCTAATTCCTTTTCAAGGGTGGTGGCTCCTAATGTGGAACCTGCCATTATGCAACCATAGTTTGGTGTTTGCTTTCCTACATGCATAACATTGCGTTTGTGCACATCAAATCTCACCTGCCATTTGGATGCCCAGTCCTCTGATTTAGCATGATCCTCTGGCCATTATCAACAATCTTGCAACATCTGCAGAGTTGAGAACCTCACTCGTTATCCCCATTTCCTGGTCATGTAGGAATCTGTCACACAGTAGTGGATCAAGCCGAGATTACAGGGTTATTCACCCAGTCACCACTCACCATTGCCAATATTGGCCACTTAGCCCCACCCTCTTTTCATTTTCATTTTTCATTTTATTATCACTTGATATACCACCTATTACTACATAAAAGCGGTTCACACTGAAGAGTAACATCTTAGAGTAGGCTCAAGGCCAGAAAAAGGAAGAGAAATACAATGGTAACAGGAAAGGAAGGCAGCAGGCAGACAGACAGGACATAGAGCAGAGAGACACAAACAGAGATATAACCAATCCTGTAACCTGTTCATGATCCACAATATTGGACTGCCGCATATCCCATGATGTGTTAGTTTGGCCAGAGGTTTCCCATGAGGGACCCTGCCAAAGGCAGTCTGATTACCCACATACACCATATCAATGGACACTCCTTTGTCTAGCTGTTTACTCACACCGTCATAACAATGTAGCATATTAGTAAGACAAGATCTTCCGTGTCCAAAGCCATGTTGCCTGTCCCCTATTAAGCCATCACTATTTACATGTTTGTCTAGTGATTTCATAATGATGCCCTCTACCATCATTCCCGGTACAGACGTCGGGCTCTCTGGTGTGTAATATCCCAGATCACCTCTGGACCTCTTTTGTTAACATTGGTGTTACATTGATCATTCCCCAATCTTCAGGTATCACAGATGATAGCCATCATAGCTCACAGATGACCAAGAGCAGGCCTGTAATCGCATATCTATGTCATTCCATCATCAATCTGGGATGTACACCATCCAGTCCATGTGATTTTTCAGTCTTTACTATATGAAATAGCAGTAAGACAACATCCTGGTGTACTGATATGTGCTGCAATGCACCTCCAGTATCACCCTTTCAATCCACAGCATTTGTGGGTAACATCCCTACATCTCCCTCAGTGGAGACCCAAAGTACAAAATTATCAGGTCTACCCACAATGTGGCCATCCCCTCTTAGTGGTCCATGTACTCCTCTGTCATCTGTCAGTCCACCAATTTGTGATTCTGTCCACCATTCGGGGACACATCCCCAGGATGTGTATGACATTATAAGACCCCCATGATGTATTGTAGCATAGGCCTGGCTGTTTCTGTACAATACCACTGGGCCCACTCAGGGGTATCGGAATGATCTTGCAATCCTAACACAGGTTGGATGTGCACTAGCACCAGAGGACAAATCGAGGGAGGCAGATTAGGTGGACAGGGCACTGTACCGGCCCCACCATCAGACATCCACAGACCTTGACTATGAGCAGATGACTGACTGCATGTGCAAATAGTGATGCATACCACATTGCAAGTACGCTGGCCAGGTGTAGCCACAGGCTGCAAGTCACCACCTTTGTTCTCTGGGCCTGTTCCCAAAGGCACCAACATCTGCCACATGTAGCTATCAGGCATAACATTTCTGTAATGGGAGCCTGTATCCACATGCATATGCTTGCAGTGCCCTTGACACAATGACACACATGGCTGTGAAATACCACAAACCATCCATTGACCTAATCCCATCACATGGTGAGCACTCACACACCTCATCTGAACAGAAACACAGGGTTGACCTAGGCAGTGGCCATGGATGTCCATCACAGAACATGTAAGTTCACTCTGTGTAAACAGTGCACACATGTGCACATGGTACAGTGGAAAGGTACTGTGGGACATGGCTAAGGTGTGAGGGCCCAGGTGTTGGTCATTTATGGCACATAACAGCTCCAAGTGTCCACATGGCCCACATCATGTGCCATGTGACATCCTCACAGTAATTAGTGACAGGAGAGCACGCAGTACAAAGGTAGGACCCACACATAGTGGACAAATGTGGCAACATGGACATCACCATCACATGCCTGTGTGGTGACATGGAGACTCTGTGCAGCAGTCACAGTTGCATAGCTGTGAAGGAAGTGGTAATGTGCACACATAAAGTGTCCACCTAGGGGCAGCGTGCAACAAGAGAATCATGACACCTCACCTAACCATGAGTGTTGTGCTATAAAGTTGCCACATGTATGTTTGGAACATAACAGATGGCATATATCCCTGTTAACTCAGGTGGCAGATCAGCGAAAAAAAGGCCGTGAGATGCAGAGGAGGCGGCCTGACTACCTCCAGAGACTGCAGAATGACATGATGGCCACCGAGGAAGGTGAGTGATGCAGCATGTGTGTCACACAACAGCATGTGTGATGTAGGGGCCATGGCCAAATGTTCCTGTTGCACTGCACCAGCAGGCATATGAACATGCACCATGCACAAACAGGATATTACCTACACATTTAGCCATGCCTGTGCTGGCACACCTCGCATGATAGAATGGTGAGATCATATTGGGGCACACAAGAACATTCAGGGGCCAATATCCTGCATCAGATTAGATTATGGACCTGTTGGGTGACACACGGATGACACACAAAGCTAAGTGGTCATGCCACATGCGCATACCTGTTGTGGCCATGTATCATATGCACACCCCAGAGATGGTGATGGCACAGCAAACATGTATTGTATGGCATCACATCCTTCTCAGGGTTGACATCACCCAGACACATCTGAATGTCACTGGATCACAGGACACATTTGAACAGTAGGTGCCTGGTAGCACAGGCCTGTAACAATGGTGCCAACCCCTGTTCTGTGTTAACACCAGCCACACAACAGTCCCTGTCACATCCCTACCTGTAACATGGGATGGCAGACAGGGACCGTGTGGGCTATGTGTATGTAGGGCCCACATGTGCCGCATCTGCACCCACCCATGGACCCATCAGGCATGTGTGTGTTGGTCAAACTCTGCCCTATGCACATGCCAAACTGATGTGTCGCATGTGTGCCGTGTGTCCAGGCCAGCCCTCAATGCATGCATATCCTATGTGCACACACCCCTTCATAGGTCACTGGGTCACTGCACAGTGCTGCTGGCTCCATATTCTATCGCACAATGTAAGTGCATACATCCTGCCCTATCCTATGCCCCTTGCCTGGCCACCTCCCATTGCTGCTGGGAAGTATACATGCTGCCTGAAACAGAACATAGCAGTGGCCACATACAGTATCCCCACACATGTCCCCATCACTCATCATCTCTCTATTATTGCAACATGCCCATATCACTGGCTGACTCTCAGCAGGGGAACATACATCCAACTGTCACCCATGACCTGCCTATCATGTCACACTGACACACAGAGCTGCCACACATAACAGCACAAACACACCACTAGGGTGCCTATTTTTACTGTGGCCGCACAGACAGTTGATAACATGTTTCCACCCCCTCAGTGCTGTATACCATATGTGGTCCAGCACTCGCCCCAAAGATCTGGCCAAGCCCCAGATGTGTCAGTCACCTCTGCTGTCCCCAGCATGCTGGTAGCAAACCTTTGCCACATCACCTCACAGTCTCCACAGATAGCAACAGAGTCTGCCAGACCTTACCTTCTGATGTATGGAAACACGCACACTGAAGGTCACACACCCAGCCTTCCTGGCCATACCATGCACATGCATCTGGGGACCCCACAGCGCTGGTGTGCAAACACCGTCTGTCCCCCTCCCCCTTTCTGTGCATGCACCACAGGGGGCCCTTGTGGCGTTGCCTTGGGGGCTGACATCTGTAGTGGAAGGCCAAGTGAGCACCTAGGCACCAACACCCCAGCAGGGCCCTAGATCTCCCTGAATCTGCGAACACTGACAGCTCAATTCCCAACACCTTGTCTGTAATGTGCATACCCGTTGGATGCATATGCATGTGCAGTTGTATCCTGTCTGTTCTGGGGGCACTGCATTCCCTGGTGTACATGGCTCATCTGCTGTCTGGGCAGTGGCCCACCAGTTATGTAGCAGGCTTACAGGCATTGTGGCTGTTACAAGTTGCCCTGGGAGCAATGAACACATGGCTGATGGACCATTCTCTCTTTCCATTCACAGAGCCTGCAGATGGAGGAGCTGTGGCACAGGCTGCCGGGCCAGTGGGAGAGGTGAGAGCCCCTCTGGCAGAGGACAAAGAGGAGGATATGGAGGCAGAGGAGGAGGCAGAGGAGGAGGAGGCAGAGGAGGAGGAAGAGGTGCTGGAGGAGAAGGAGGATGGGACAAAGGATGAGGCGGGGGAGGTGGAGGTTGAGGAGGGAGAGGTTTGTGAGGTGGAGAAGGTAGAGGAGACAGATGTGGAGGAGGAGGCAGAGGCGGTGGAGGATGTGCAGTCATAGGAGGAGGAGGTGGAGATGGGTGAGGGTGAGGTGGAGGAATGGGTGAGGGAGTGGGAGGGAGAGTGTTGGGGAGGTGAGGGGGAGTTGGAGGGAGAGAGAGGGGAGGGGGAGGTAGGGTTTTGGGGTGAGGTAGGCGGAAGGGCATGAGGCAGGATGCCTCCCTGTTGGTGTGGGATGTGGAACGGGGAGAGGAGGTGTTCAAGGAACGGAGGTTGCATTCTCACACCACCATAGGGACATCCTACTCCACAGACCCAGTTGTGGTAAGGCACCTAGCACCCGGGAATGCAGAGGGCCCTGGGGGTCCCTGCCACCTGCCCCATGGTCCTGAGGCTGGGTCATGCTCAGCTGCAGGGATGGCAATCAGTGCTGCAGACAGAGGGCAGGCGGATGCCTCAACCCAGACCCCATACACATGGGGCCTGGGTGGGGACTAACATGACCACACCCTGTCTCTGGCACCGATTGCCATCTCTCTGGGCCAGCGTGCCCAGACCTGGACCATGGAGCAGGTGGTGGAAGCAGTGGTCCAGATGGCTCATGAGCTGCGGAGGCTAAGGGAGGTGGTAGAGGCCTCTGCAGCCCATGTGCCATCAGGCCATGGTGGCCACCAGGAGGGGTAGGCAACATGGGGAGGTGGCCGCACCCCTGCCCTCTGCATTCCTGTGTACCAGGTGCTACCACACCCACAGGGCACAGGGGGGTATGGGTTTGCGAACCTACTACCACCAATGTAGGCACTTTGTGCCATCTATCATTTTATTTTTATTTATAATGTGTAATGTTATGTACAAATGTATATGCGGCCAGTGGCCATGTTTTTATTTTGAGTTGAAACAAACAACCTTTTATGTTTCACATGTAAATGCACATTTTTTCATATTTTGGTAACAATGGAATGATCATGTGTGTTTATTTGGTGTCATGCACTTGCACATTGTTAGACATATAGCAACATTTCCCTGTGTTGTTGACAGGCACACGTCTGTCATTATTCAGTCCACACAGCTTGCAGTGGGGGATGGGTATGTGCAGTGCTGCATGCAACCTCTTGGGTCCACCCAGGTGGTGCATCCTTTACTGCCCCAGCAGGGGATCTGTTGGTTATTATGTCCTGCACACTGGACCATATGCCTAGAGCCCGTCACATGCCTATGAGTGCACATATGCAACAGTGAACAGCACATTAGCAGAGCCATGACAGAGCTGTGTAATAGAGGAACATATGGAGTGGCAGGGGTAGGTGTAGTTCAATGATTCGATCCACTGCTGTGGTGAAGGGTCACTCAGTGGGTACAGATGTGTAGCAGTGGGCCTCCAGCAGCAATCCATGTATGGTCCTGGGGAACGGTTGCTCCAGAAACATGTCAAGCCTACCCCACAGGCCACACATAGGGTTCACATTGTAAGGGTGGATGACTCACATAGGAGTGGGTGATTACATGTGCACATGTAAGGTGTGCTACCCTTACCATGCCACCGTGAGCATGTTCCCTGGGTATATGGAGGTGATACCTGTGTTGTGACATGACAACAATGGCCTCATGTCCATGTCACTTACAATGGGTGGGGAGGAGCCATGGGTCAAATATGTGAGGATGTGCTGATGCACATCTGATGTGAGGGAACACATGACATTTATACCTAGGTACATGTACACCCAGAACCACAGCAGGTAGGGGCCCGTACACGTACCTTGCCATGGTAATGACAAACAAAGCCACACATAAGAACATAAGATATGCCATACTGGGTCAGACCAAGGTCCATCAAGCCCAGTATCCTGTTTCCAACAGTGGCCAATCTAGATCATAAGTACCTAGCAGTTTCCCCAAAAGACACAGGTTCCATAATGCTTGTATTGGGTCATGCAGTGACATCCCGGGTCCCTTTTAATAATGGTTTATGGACTTTTCCTCCAGGAACTTGTCCAAACCTTTTTTAAACCCAGCTACACTAACAGCTTTTACTACATCCTCTGGTAACAAATTCCAGAGTTTCATTACAAGTTGAGTGAAAAAATATTTTCTCTTATTAGTCTTAAATAGTTTACCCTGTAGCTTTATTGCATGTCCCCTACTCTTTCTAAATTCTGATGACGTAAACAATCAATCTACGTTTACCCGTTCCACTCCATTCATTAATTTATAGGCCTCTATCATATCTCCCCTCAGCCGTCTCTTTTCCAGGTTGAAGAGTCCTAACCTTTTTAACCTCTCTTCATAGGGGTATCCTTCCATCCCCTTTACCATTTTGGTGGCTCTTCTCTGTACCTTTTCTAATAACGCTATATCCTTTTTAAGATATGGCGACCAGAATTGCACACAATTTTCAAGGTGCGGGCTCACCATGGAACGATACAGAGGCATTATAATATCCTTTGTTTTATTTTCCATTCCTTTCCTTATGAAACCTAGCATTCTATTTGCTCTATTGGCCACCGCTGCACATTGGATGGAGGGTTTTAACATGTTATCCATGATGACGCCTAAATCATTTTCCGGAGTGGTGGTTCCTAATGTGGAACCTTGCATCGTGTAACCATAGTTTGGGTTGTCCTTTCCTAGGTGCATAACTTTGAACTTGTCAACATTAAATTTCATCTGCCATTTGGATGCCCGGTCTTTCAATTTATCAAGATCCTCTTGCAATTTTCCACAATCCTTATGGGTTTAACAACTTTAAATAGTTTCGGGTCATCTACAAATTTGATAACCTCACTCATTATTCCCTTTTCCAGGTCATTTATGAATATGTCAAAAAAGCAGCAGACCCAGCACAGATCCCTGGGGTACTCCACTATTCACCTTTCTCCACTGGGAAAATTGGCCATGTAGCCCTACCCTCTGCTTTCTATCTTTTAACAAGTTCCTGATCCACAATATACCATTACTTTTTAATGTCACCAAGAATCTCTCATGAGGGACCTTGTCAAAGGCTTTCTGAAAAACCAGATATACTATATCAACCAAATCACCTTTGTCTGCCTGTTTATTTACACCTTCAAAAAAACATAACAGATTAGTAAGACAAGATCTTCCTTGTTTAAAGCCATGTTCGCTGTCTCCATTAAGCGATGTTCACTAATTTTGTTCTTTATTATGGTTTCTACCATTTTTCCCAGTACTGACGTCAGGCTCACTGGTCTGTAGTTTCCCGGATCACCCCTGGAACCCTTTTTAAAAATTGGAGTTACATTGGCCTTCATCCAATCTTTAGGTATTACAGATGATTTTAATGATAGTTCCCAGATTACTAATAATAGGTCTGCAATCTCATATTTCAGTTCTTTCGACACCCTTGTATGTATACCATCCGGTCCAGGTGATTTGCTACTCTTCAGTTTATCAAATAGTTGTAATACATCATCCCAGTGTATCAATATTTCTTTCAGTTCTTCCGCAGTATTACCTTTAAATATCACTTCAGTCATGGGTAACATCCCTACATCTTCCTCAGTAAAAACTGAAGCAAAGAATTCATTCACTCTCTCCACTATGGCCTTGTCTCCTCTTAGTGCCCCTTTTACCCTTCTATCATCTAATGGTCCAACTGACTATGTCACGGGTTTTTTTGCTACAAATGTACTTGAAAAAGTCTTAATTACGCGTTTTTGCTTCCAAAGCAAGCTTCTTCTCAAATTCTCTCTTTGCCTGCCTTATCAATGCCTTTCATTTAACTTACCAGTGCTTGTGCTGTTTCCAGTTTTTGTCATTTGGCTCTTTTTTCCATTTCATGAAAGATGCTTTTTTGGAAACAACAGCCTCTCTGACCTCACCTTTAAATCATGCTGGCAGTTTTTTGGACTTCCACTTTTCTTAAAGCATGGAATACAGCTGGTCTGGGCTTCCAAGATAGTATTTTTCAACAACAACCAAGCTTGATGTAAGTCTTTAACCTTTGCAACTGCTCCTTTAATTTTTTTTAACTATTTTCCTCATTTTATCATAGTCTCCCTTTTGAAAGTTAAATCAAACGCGATCATGCTATGATCACTATTGCCAAGTGGCCCCAACACCCTTATCTCTTGCACCGGATCTGGTGTTTCACTAAGGACTAGGTCTAATATGGCTTCCCCTCTGGTCGGTTCATGAACCAGCTGCTCCAAGAAGCAGTCATTTATTTCATCTAGGAACTTTATCTCCCTAGCATGTCCTGATGTGACACTGACCCAGTTGATACCGGGGTAATTGAAATCACCCATTTTTATTACTGCGTTGTAACTTTTGTTAGCTTCCTTGATTTCTTTGAGATTTTCATCATCCATTTGGTCATTCTGGCCAGGTGCTCGATAGTACACCCCCACTGCCATTGCCTTCCCCCTTTTATATAGAATTTCAATCCATATAGATTCTACAGCAGATTTTGTTTCCTGCAAAACTTTAATCCTTTGTGACTCAATGCCCTCTCTAACATAGAGAGCAACCCCTCCACCAATTTGATCAGTTATATCATTGCGATATAGTTTGTACCCAGGTATCATAGTGTCCCACTGGTTGTCCTCCTTCCACCATGTCTCTGAGATACCAATCGTATCTAACCTCTCATTTAGTGCTATATATTCTAACTCTCCCATCTTGTTTTTTAGATCTCTAGAATTTGCATTCAAGCATTTTAGAGACTGTATTTTATTCATATTGATCTGGCTATCGATAGACATTTGGGCTACCTTTGTCTTTATTGGAATCTCTCTGCTTATATGCCCTAACTTCATTCTTTTGGTAGTATCCTTCAAGGATACATTGCTCCAAACCATCGGCTCTTGGGAAACTGTCAGCTCTCCCCTATTATCTAGTTTAAAAGCTGCTCTATCTCCTTTTTAAAGGTTAATGCCAGCAGCCTGGTTCCATCCTGGTTAAGGTGAAGCCTTTGGAAGAGCCTCCCTTTCCCCAGAATGTTCCCCAGTTCCTATCAAATCCAAAACCCTCATTTTTGCACCATCATCTCATCTACGCATTGAGACTCTGGAGCTCTGCCTGCCTTTTGGGTCCTGCGCATGGAATAGGAAGCATTTTGGAGAACGTTACCCTGGAAGATCTGGATTTCAACTTTCTACCTAAAAGCCTAAATTTAGCCTCCAGAACCTCCCTACCACATTTTCCTATCTCATTGGTACCGACATGTACCAAGACAGCAGACTCCTCCCCAGCACTATCTAAGACCTTGTCTAAGTGGTGCTTGAGGTCTGCTTCCTTTTCACCAGGCAGGCATGTTACCAGGCGATCCTCACGTCCACCAGCCACCCAGCTATCTACATGCCTAATGATCAAATCGCCAACTATAACGGCTGTCCAAACTCTTCCCTCCTGGGCTCATGGCCCTGGGGAAACCTCCTCGGTGCAAGAGGGTTTTACAACACCTGGAGAACAGGTCCTAGCTACAGGATCACTTCCTGCCACACCAGGGTGATGCTCTCCTGTCACGTGACCTCTCTCCTTCATGGCAACAGGGATGCTGCGAGACTGGAGCTGGGACTTCAGGACTATATCCCTGTAGGTCTCGTCTATGTACCTCTCTGTCTTCCTTATTTCCTCCAAGTCTGCTACTCTAGCTTCCAGAGATTGGACTCGTTGCCTGAGAGCAAAGAGCTCCTTACACCTAGTGCACATGTAAGACCCCTCACCAACTCGGAGAAAATCATACATGTGACACTCAGTGCAAAAGACTGGAAAGCCCTCATCTTGCTGCTGGACTGCTGTCTGCATTTTAGTTTAAGATGTGTTTAGATATTTAAGTTCTTTACTTACTAAGGGTTGCTGGGGATACTTATACTAATAAAACTATACCTAATACTTTTGATGTACTTTGTTCACCTGAAGCTTAATTAATCTCAGGTCCGTAATGTATGCCTGATGAGGATAAACAGCTGCACCTGAGAGTGAATATGGCACTTCCTTTCCTTTAAGAGTTTTAAGCACCTATAAAGCTATGATTATCCCAGGGGTGGGTGGGTATTGGGGAGGGAGGGAGGTTACTACCCCTACTGATACTACTGAGCATATGTATCGCAATACAGGATGTGTGCAGCATTGTACACATGTGTGTCAAACATACCCTGCTCTGCAAAGTTTAACATCTAGTAATGACCGACAACACAGATAGCGTGGACACACACAAAACATGGATAACTGCTAAATAAAACCGGGAGAACATGAGAGGCAGGACCCGAAAGTTGCAGCACAGATTTGAATGCTCAGACAGGATATGAATGGGGTCAGGTAAGGGGCCTGGCATGCTGACGTAGGCATCTTGTTACATGCCAAAGGTGCAGCAAGGTAAATGGGGAAAGTCCATATCTAGCAATATAACAGAAGGGCACATATAGAGTCTATAAGACCAAAGGGCGCAATCCCCAAAGGTGTTTGGGTTATGGAGATAACTGAAAGGAAAGGTAGTTAGGAGTTGCTGTGCAAATGCAAGTGAAGGTCACCAGGTGGCCCTCAAAATGGCTGTGGAAATAGATATGGTGCCACTTGTGAGGCCCTGTTACTCACAAGAGACCGATTACTAATTATCACTAATTTCCTGTATAGTCCAGATCCAAAAGTCAGTACAGGTGCAATCAGAATCTCTGTTTATTAGATAACTGATGGACAAATACAGGCAGGGGAGAGGAGAGCTTCTGTCAGTCATCAGACACCAGACACTTCCAGAATTCCTCCTCCCCCGAGTATAATAGTCATGTTACATATATACATTTTTTGCTTCCGTGTATTGCTTCCGTATATGCATACAGTCTCCAAATCCATCCCTCTGTGAGGCCCCCTCTCCTCCCTCCTTCTGTTTCCTGTCATTGACCTTTCTGTCCCCTCTATGTTCCTGTTTCAACATTCCTCCAGGCCTCTCTGTCTTGCTTATACTCACCAACTGTCAAAACCATCTACTGTCTTCAGGACTAACGGCTCAGCTTATACTTTTTTGCATAGTTTCCTGTGTACGTGCCCTCTGCACAAAGCCTCTGCATGGACTCTCCAATCCATGCATACACTTTGCTAAGGCTTATGATATTTCATTATATGGTTCCTTATACTGGCCTGGGGTTTTTTCTATGTCCACAATATAGTAGTTTGGTTGACATATTTTTATTAGAGCAGAATAAAGGCCATTGAGTGATTATGAACCAGGAACATATCCCTAAACCTTATAATCCCTACAATTCTCCCATTTTTTTTTTTTATTGTGAAGGAGATAAGACCAAGTCAGAGAATTCAGAAGTGGGGACCGCAGCATAGGAAACATTCACATGTGTATGGCATGTTTGAACAGGCATAAGGGAGGTAGACACTTTGGTACACTGTCTCTTACAACAGGAGATGACAAGAGAAACAATACAACAAAAGGACAAGGCAAAAATTAAAGATGCCAGCAGAAATTAAAAGGCCTTTTAGGCCAGCACCTAGCGAGTGAAACCAGGAGGTAAGGGATGAGAACCAATTACCTACATTCAGTCCTCCCTTAAAGTCATCAATATGTAAATCTGACAGGTGGCGTATTTTATCCATAGCATTAAGCACAAACACTGAATGATTCGCTATGACCGTACAACAAATAGTGGCATTAATAAAAGAGCAAAGGCCTCCTTCAGAAGCAAGGAGCAAATCTAGTGCCTGTCTATTTTGTAGTGTCATTTGTGTAATTTGCTCTAATGACTCTGACAACTTACTAATAGAATCAGTAACAGCTTTCATCTGAACATACAGTAAGCATTGCAGACGGCGTATAGCCATACCAAGTTCAGCAGTTATGGCAGGGGTCTGGAAAGGTACCAAGGAAGTCCAGCATTTAACCTACGTTTAATAGCAATGGAGAACACAAGGGTATCAAAAAGTTCAACAGAATGTCCCGATAAGAGTTCAGTTCAAGGCAGGGTTGAAGTGAGAACTTCTTTGGAGATGTGGGTTGTATTGTGAACACGCAGAAGTAAAACTAATTGTCCATCAGGATGAAGGAAACAGATGGTGTCCCAAGGAGCAGGTTTGGCAGCAATCATCTTGGTCAACAACAGTTCATACAGGAAGGAAGTAGATCAAACAGAGGTGACAGTTGGTAAAACCTTCAACTGACTGACATGAGTCCAAGTGTCAGTATCATTCAAGTGAGCAGCAAAGGGGGAAGCAACAGTGACAATGGTGAGCGAGCTGGATACAGACTGTGTAGCAGCCACCCAATCAGCAATTTCTTGAAACGCAATCCGAAGCCCTGCAAGGGAAATCACGGAGACTCTGGTTGAACCTCTCTAATGTAATTAGCCAAATCAAATAGACAATGTGGGAATCACTTATTCAAAAGTAGCCTTAAAGAGGTAAGCCTAAAACATGGCTTAGAAAAAGAGCAGAAATACAGCCTGATACACTAGCTTCCAGGCATAAAAAGGATTAAGTACAACAGCAGTGAAACCCTGATATTCCTGGATACATGATAGCATTTAAAACATAATGCAGCAGACACTTGCCACTCTCCAGAGAGAGAGCAGAAGGAGAGAACACACAATACTGTTTATGCCATTATACCATTCTACATAAATTGCAAACAAGCTTGAACCAGTTCGAAAGGTCACACAAAAGTCAGCATTATGTAGTTGCCGTAGGGGTCGCTGTTGTCCACAGGTGTGCTGCATCAGATCTGAAATAACTTCTTATCAGAATGTCTTTCACTCGCTCCACCAATTCAGTTGCCTGAAATTCTACAAGTACAAACAAAAGAATACTATTTCCCCTTCTCCTTCTTGGATTGCTTTCTGGGATTTCTGCTCGCACACAACAGCTAATCCTGCTTCTAAAACAATTGTTAAAAGTCAGTATTGTGGAATATCTTAGCAAATAAAACTGGGAAGATGAGTGAACGCCCATGGTGACACTGGCCTGTTCATCAGTCATCAGTGCAGAGCTTAACAACACACCCAGTAATTTACCTTGAATCTTACAGTTCGGGGAAGCAGACATTTAAAACTGATACTTTTTCATGAAAAGACTGGTGGACATCTGGAATGCAAACACTTCCCTTTTAAGTTATTTCAAAGCAAATCACTGAGAGTTACAGCCAACCTCGACCTCCATGAGGTGCTTGCCATAATATATAAAATCCCTGTTTAACTTTTAATTTTGCTTAATAGCATATACAATCAGAACAAAATCCAAACATGATTAACTTCTTATTCACTCAGTATTTAAACCATTCCCAAGTTGCAATCTGGCAACCACTGGCCCAGAATACCACATTATCCTGCAGGGCTCTTAACCTCTACTTTGAAGGTCAAAGGAAAAACGGAAACAGTTTTCTTTTGTTGTATCAGTAGCAAAGAATTCTAAGCAGTTCAATTCCAGAGATCATAAAATCTAATTAAGAAAGCATTGATTGCGTGAGTGTTATACAGAACTAAAACAGGCACTTCCAGAAGGGAAACAGCTGCACTGGTAATTCTGCTTCAAAAGCAAAGTAACTTTTGAATCACACTCTGCAGTTATCATAGTTGTTATTGTTCCTCTTTTACCAATTTTGTTTCCAGAATATATATTACCACAAAACAATAATCATATATCAAAGCATGGAAGATCTTCCCATTCATTCATTCATTCATAACAATTTATAACTAAAAATACATCACACATAGAATGGAATCAGGTCCCTAAGTTTTCTAAACAGTTTTTTCTTTCTCTCAGCGTCATTTCCGTACCTAGAAAGCTAGCAAGCTAATTACAGAGGAAAAAATACTTCACCCAAAAGAGTTCTGAACTTCATCTCCTGTTTCGACTGAATAAATCCTTTATTTAAACAAACAAGAAAGACTGCTCAATCGAGAGTTTCCTCTAGGTAATGCGTCCATTCCCAGAAGAAATCCCTTATCAGCCTTTCTCCCTCTCTCTAGCTGAAACAGGCAACCATCTTATCCTGCTGCAGACAATTAGCTATCTTTCATCAGATGACATATAGGGGCAGTTATCCATTAAACACAGCCAAGACACTGGCCAGGTATCTGACAATGTTCAAGGAAAAATACCTCGAAGTTCAGAACTCCATAATTACAATTGATGTGTATCTTGTTTACATTGTTATGTAACTAGACTGGTTATTTTCAATTGATCTAATTGTCACCCTCTCTGGTCTGATCCCAGATAAGGAGATTTCTTCCATTGTTTTCTTTTTTTTTTAGAACAATCTTTTATTCTCCTTCACTGTCCCTCAGCCTATAATCAGTAAACCTGGTGTTTTCACTGTGTGGGGGTGAAAATAGACAAAACTTTCTCTATTTCCTTTCCTAATAAGGGATTATCTCTCATCATCCGTTCGACCGGAGTCCCTGGGGAAACTTGATTTACCATTATGTCCTGATTGCCATCTTTCTTTCTCCTAAACAGAGACATGATTCCTACGTGCAACCTTTTATTTAAGGATCTCAATATCCACCCTCTTTATTTACAGAGGAAGGAAGTGCATGAAATGTCCAGGACACCTTTCAAACAAGAATTCGCTTCGTTCAAGCCCAGCCAATCTCCTCGCGGAGGTATGGAACTGTGAGCAAGAACACACACACGCTTCGTGTCAGATGACACGTGCAGTCTCAAACACTTATCATTCAGTCCCAGTTTATAACAGCAAATTTTTCTTACACTTTATTCATATAACAAAAACAAAAACTTAAACAACACTTACCAAGCTTGGTTAAAAATAGTTATACTCACGACGCCGTCTTCACAGCTGCCGTCATCCTAGGGAATCTGTCACTCACTTCTTCTCCTCCGGTCTCTACTACTCACCGGGAACGTACCTCCCTCTTCTTTCTTGAGGGGAATCCAAATCTTTAAATTTGTATCTTGGTCATAAAGACCCACCCGTACCCCAATCCCGGGTGTTCGGCACAAATTCTGAGGCCCTGTTACTCACAAGAGACCGATTACTAATTATTACTAATTTCCTGTATAGTCCAGATCCAAAAGTAAGTACAGGTGCAATCAGAATCTCTGTTTATTATATAACTGATGGACAAATACAGGCAGGGGAGAGGAGAGTTTCTGTCAGTCATCAGAAACCAGACACTTCCAGAATTCCTCCTCCCCGAGTATAATAGTCATGTTACATATATACATTTTTTGCTTCCATGTATTGCTTCCGTATATGCATACAGTCTCCAAATCCATCCCTCTGTGAGGCCCCCTCTCCTCCCTCCTTCTGTTTCCTGTCATTGACCTTTCTGTCCCCTCTATGTTCCTGTTTCAACATTCCTCCAGGCCTCTCTGTCTTGCTTATACTCACCAACTGTCAAAACCATCTACTGTCTTCAGGACTAACGGCTCAGCTTATACTTTTTTGCATGGTTTCCTGTGTACGTGCCCTCTGCACAAAGCCTCTGCATGGACTCTCCAATCCATGCATACACTTTGCTAAGACTTATGATATTTCCTTATATGGTTCCTTATGCTGGCCTGGGTTTTTTTTCTTTGTCCACAATATAGTAGTTTGGTTGACATATTTTTATTAGAGCAGAATAAAAGCCATTGAGTGATTATGAACCAGGAACATATCCCTAAACACATATCCCTAAACCTTATAATCCCTACACATTATGGTGGCATGTAAAGGTGGTGTGACAGGCTGGACATTACTTGTGGGAGACATGTCGCACAGAGGAGGGTTGTACATATCTAAGGGGAGACAGATGATACCCAGAGAGAGCATCAGGTAATCAGTTAGAGGTGTATGTATGTGATGTGAGTGAGGAGTGGGTATATGATTTTGTGGTCTGTTCACAGAGGTCGGGCCATAATCTGTCACTGTCAACAACAAATGGCATGTCCAAGCTATTACATGGATACTGTGGGGAAGGAGTGATTTGGGCAGGCCAAGGGCAGGGCCGTGACTACAGGAACAGCAAGGAGACATCACTCACCCACAGAGACTGGGAATGGAAAATGGGAATGAAAGGGCCTATAGTGTTCATCACCAGGGGGAAGGGGTATGGGTCCGAGGTAAAGATACATCTGAAAGATAAATATGATAGAACGCCCAGCAACAATGGACACTTGGCTGCAAGAGGTAGTGAAGTAAGCAAAATTTATTTACATGGCACCAATCACACCTCTACCCAGGACTACTGTCTGGGGCCCACATCCACACCGTCCTGGCCCCCTAGCACCCCTTGCTACCGCTGGCTGCTGTTACCCTGCAAACCTGGCTTCCATTACATCCTTCTGGCGGTTGATTGCTGCCACCATGACCCTGACAGCCTCAGCCAGAGATTCTGTCCCCTGGGCCCTTGTGCGGTTCTGTTCCTGCTCCTCGGCCATGTCTTGGCATAGACCCTGGAGCTCCTGCCGGATACCTGTGGAATAATGGTTGGGGATACTGATGCACTGTTCACACACACCAGCCATGATAACACATGCAACTGGGGGCTCAGGGATGACAGAGACATGACATCAGAACAACATAGCTTGACAGTAGTAAGCGCAGATCACATGTTGGCCCATGCCGGAACAGTAGCATGTGCATACTGTATGGATACGGGGCGGGGGAGGGGGCGATTCTGTTGGGCAAGCAGATATCGCCACCTCCTCTTCACTGAAAGAGGGGGAACAAATCCTTGAAAACTAGCACATATACAGGGAGGGCCTACCACATCCTCCCAATAAAACACACCTCATGCTGATTATACTCGTACCTGGTACAAAAGTCTCCAAGATTTCCCTTATCAAAACACCACCTTCATTTCCTTCTTATATCACAGAAGCAGACATATAGGAAGCACAACCAAATGAGCTAGATACAAAGGAATGTGGGGAATTCTCTCACCCTCTTCTCACAGGTCTAGAGTTATGAAGTAATTATGAGATTTCCTGCCCATCAACAGATCCTAGCACAGTGAAAAAGAAGGATATATGGTTCCTAACTACACTCAAAGAGAAACTAAGGGAAACCTTTCACACAGCACAAAGAATCATGATCATACCCATTCACCCATTAGCAAGCATGCAATGGAAAATTGCATACCACCTTCTTCAGAAATTTGTGGTGGCAATTACCAATTGTTGAAAATTCTGTCCTGTAATATAGATTTCCTTTTCAACTTGGTCCCTTTAATTACACAGGTACACTAAAAAAATTTTTTTTTAAACTGCCTCTAATGTTTCGATTGATTTTTACGTTTTTTGGTGCGCTGAATCCAAATCTGGTAACCAATTTGCTCCATCACGTACAGATTTTTTGCTACATTGGGTTAGCAGTTTGAGGTGAAACGTTTCAGATTGAGTGCGATCGAGATAAAAGTTTCTTGGATGAATTCTTTATACTAATTGTTTAGTAGTTATTCAAATAAGAATAAAGAAAATTGTAACAAGGCAGCACATAAATATAGAGTAATGTCAACAAAACACACTGTGATGGTAGCCAAAATTGTCTGCACTTAAAACAGCCACATACATGTGCACAAACATTGAGCATATAAGAGTGAGGTTAGACACAAAGCAAAGCAAAGAAATGTGCAAAAAAATGTTGTACAGGTATGTATGTAAGAATAGAAAACGCAAACCGCACATTGCAATACATGAAGACAAACACCAGATGGTGTGAAAATAAAATTCTAATAAATGAGATCCGACACTGTGGTAATAACTAGCAAATTTTTATTTCAAAGTTTAGTAAAAACACGATATTTGTCAACACAGTTTAGATTTTAAAGTCATTCTTGGGTCAATCAATCTCCTGGTGGGCCTGTTTTCTTCTTCCCCCGAATGCTTCTCTTGGTGCGCTGCTTGGCGTATTTTCATCTGGGGTTCCCGCAGCAGCAACCAGCAGAAATCAGCCATCATAGTGGTGTTCCATCTTCCTTGGTACCTTCT
The DNA here is from genome assembly GCA_033557465.1 of Ichthyophis bannanicus. Classification (NCBI taxonomy): domain Eukaryota; kingdom Metazoa; phylum Chordata; class Amphibia; order Gymnophiona; family Ichthyophiidae; genus Ichthyophis; species Ichthyophis bannanicus. Next base: position 179,625,556 of record CM066036.1, read on the forward strand.
CTCTGCGTCCTTGATGTCCCTGGTGAAACCTTTACCTTGTTCTTCACGTGTACGCCCCCAAGTTTTCGGGAAAGTAGTTCACATGGGAGTGCAAGAAATGGACTTTCAGGCTCATGTTACAGCCTTGTTCTTTGAGGCATTGAGCATCCTGGCAACCAATTCCTTATAGTTCTCATCCCGCCTGTTCCCCAAGAATTAGAGAACAACATCCATGAAGGAATCCGAGGCTTCTTTTTCCTTCTCAAGACATCGTTTCAGCGAATGCTCCATCTGAAATGAGTTTCCTTATATCAGGGCCAACAAACACTCCTTCCTTTAGCTTTGCTTCAGAAAGTCGGGGGAAACTTTGAGCAAAGGTACTGAAAGCACTCACCATCTTTTGGAAGGGACTTGATGAATTGCTTAATGAGACCCAACTTAATGTGGAGAGGTGGTAATAGAATTTATCACTAGGTACCAAGCTCTCATGAAGAACATTTTTTCTCTCACCGGGTCTCAAATACTCCCGAATTGGCCAGTCTTTTTTCCCACAGTTGTAGGTCGTGGGCCCGGCTATCCCACAAGCAAAGGAAGCAGGGATATTTGGTGAAACCGGATTGCTGCCCTAATAGCATGATAGAATTTTTAAAAGTCTCCACAAATCATAACGAATCTCTGAAGAATCAGGGCCAAAATTCTCGTATTTTTCTTGGAGAATAACAGAGTGAGCAATAGGAACTGAAGTGAATGTGTTGCCATTATGAAGAAGAAACACCTTTTATGCTGTCTTTTGACGAAATCAATGAACAGACGCCATTCAGCAGATCATACTTGAGTTTAAACTTTCCATCACTCCGTATATATCGTTGCAAAATACCAAATCTTCCTCTTTGCTGAAATACTTCAAAAATTGTGTCTCGCGGTTGCGGTACCAATAAAAATTGTTCCTGGTGACAATAGATTTTTCTGTTTAAACCGAGAACCTAGCAGTTGGGCAGCATCTTTTGGGAGTCCTAAATCCCGGACTAAATCATTCAATTCAGCTTGAGAGAAAAGTTCAGGTTCGGATCTGGTTTCAGTTTCAAACTCGGAAGTACTGGACTCATGGAGGAAAAGCCATCTGAGTCTCATCATGATCAGAAAACCGTCCCACAAATATGATCCAAAGATTTTGGTGGTTCAGGCACAGGTACTTCGTTGCTATGAGGCATAGGCCCTAATTGCTGAGGGAAGGTTGGGGTAACTTATTACGTTCTTATTTTTTAAGTTGTATCCCTTCACAATGCAAGAGCAAAAATAGCAGTCACTGCTGTGGTCTCTTTGTTCACCGCCACATCATAGGTATTCCGAAACGAAATGCTTGGTTTTTACCTTTCATCCATAAGCGTAGATCTTCCTCACATGTCTTGCACACTTTGTGAGGAGCCCACGGTTTGTCTTGATCGCCTAACTTTCAAAACCGAAATAGGCGAATATACTTTTTAATAAATGCAGAAATGTTCCTCTGCCGCTTTTTCACGGTATATTCCCCACAATAAAACAAAAACTGTCCGGAGAGTTGACGCAACCTCTGGCTCTGTGAGCCATCACAAAATACACAGCACTGCAAACTACAACTGTAGTGAACCACTTCGGAATAAAGCTGGATTACGACTGAGCAAACAAAAGGTAATAATGAACTTGCAAGAAACTGAAATTTGACAGGAACGTTCATGTCGCAACCACCGTGTTTGAGCGAGCGAACGAGGCGAGGCGAACAGGAAAGAAACATGCGCCAGCGCGAGTACTGGATTTAGCCCCCCGCCTCCCAATTGTCCTGTTAATGTATAAAATGAATACAAAACACTCTAAAATATCATGAGGGAGTGTTTCTAGTTAGTTAACCATTACAACCTCTATTTTGGGCCAAGAAAATAAACTGCAGTCGGCCTAAAAAGAAATTATGTGAACATTCCTTATATGGGTAAGAAATTTAATTTTGCAAGAAAACGTGACGTGATGGAACATTTTGGCTATTTTTCCTGGATTCAGCACCCCAAAATCTATAGGAATCAGTTGCAAAACTGGAGGCAGTTTTTTGGTAGTGTACCTGTGTTATTCCCATAGCTTTTTATTTCTGGCATCTGGATTCTCTCTTTCATTCCTTCCTTTGTCCCATCATGCTGCAGTCCCATTCCTGCTGACCTGTTGACCCTTGTGGCCTTGTGTATAAGCATGTGCTCAGGCCTTTGTCCGATGTATTCCGTGTTATCTGACCCTTTCCCCACCTATTCAACATTATTAGTTCTCTAATCTTTTGACAGTTTCCACACTAGGTCTCATTAGGCCCCATGCCAAACTGCCGTACCCATTTTAATGAGATGTCAATGTAGCACACCTCCACCATAGCACCATCATCCTGGTCCTCAACCTCCAACTGCTGTGTGTCGCCTGGGGAAAGGCAACATGCAATCAGTACAGTTCACATTTTGGTACATACCCATATCAAGACAGTTTCACATTGTAAGGTACCATGCTGCCCCAGGGTCCACTCAGGGCAGGTCAGAAACAAGGTGGACATACACTCTGGTTGTCACTGAGGGAGCTGCACAGGTCCATGCATGCAGCAGTCACACAGGCCATAGGGTCACACATGTAGCTAGGTGCATACATGGTATATGTGTGGCCATATGACCATCCATATCTACAGGATGTGTCAGTTGCTTGCAGAGGACAGCATGTATGCTTGATTAACAGGGTTTCATTTGCTATATGAGTCACATGTGTATGGTAATCTTTCTTGTTATGTTTCTTAGGGCTCTAGCTATACTGTGTCATCATTACACCAGGCCAAAGAACATTATACAATGGGTGAATGGTCAAAGACCAATATTGTGAATGTCATCAAATGTCTGATAGGGGAGCAGCAGTACAGGCTACAGGCGAGATGTTATGAGGGGGAAAGGCACGTGCATTTATCAAATACGTAGGTAGATGGTGTGAAGTCATATTTAAACACTTACCAGCACGTGGGTGGGCTGTGTCCAGCTCTGGGGGCAGTCCATGTATATAGATGGGCTCCAGTCTCACTGCCAACTGTTTCTCAAGGGCAGAAAGTTGTGCCCCACTGGGTCTGCCACCATCTGTGCCCATTGCATGCTGGAGCTCTGCTGTGAGATATGCTCGTACACCATGTTTTATGCCATTATACCTCTTTCTGAGGCTCTCAACGTCCCTGGGTGGTCCACCAGCCTCACCCTTCCCGGATCTCCTCCCAGACCATGTTAACTTGTGTTCAGAGGTGTTTTTGTACAAAGATGCTCATAGAGCACATCATAATTTTCAAAGACATTGACCAGAAGGATGTCTTTTTCCTGCTGGGTGAACCGCATCGTCCTCTTGTGCACCTCTACAGGGACACGCTTCCTTTTTCTTTTGCCAGGTAGAGGCTTCTCAGGCTGCTCTTGTGTTTGCTAGACTACCCCAGATGGCCCAGCTTGTCCGTCTTCTGGGTCTTGGACCCCAGACTTCTCAAGGGGCTGCTCTTCATGTGTTTTGGCACCTTGGTTGGTTGGTATCTCCTCTCGCTGCATGTTTCCTGTAGTTAACAGCAGTAGCATGTTTCCAAATGAACACTGACTTGCACCGTGTGTCACACCTACACTACACCCTACATCGTTTGCACATGAGCAGCATGTATCATGCACGTGCAGGGCGCGGTGCGCATGTGCAGGCCATGGTGTGCATGTGCAAGGCACATTGCACACATACCCATTGTGGGCCCGATGCAAGTGAGCAGGGTGCTCTACATGTGCATTATGCGTCCTGCCCATGTTCACGGCGCCTTCCACGTGCATGAGGTACCATGCACATTGGCATACACAATCAGGTGAATTCTAGGTGTGACATGTGGTGCAAAGGCTATCAATGTCCACCTATATGCCAGTACTCCTTACTAAAAATATGCTGCGAGAGAACGACATTAACAGCAGGCCCATGATCGGTCACGAGGTGCACTGTGCCTGCGGATGGCGTGCTCCGCATATGCAGGGTGCCTCGTGCATGTGCAGTGTGCCTTACCCATGTTCAGAGTGCATTGCACATGCGCAGGGTGCTTCATGCACATGTAGGGTGCCCTACGCAGGTGCAGGACACATAATGCATGTACAGTATGTCTTGCACATGGGCACAATGCCTTGCCCATATGCAAATGGGGTTAATCGTGTTTTATGTTTGACATGCGCTGCAAACCCTGGACATGTACTTGTGCTATTAAGATCATCCAAAAAACCTCAAGCTGTCCAATGACCCAATTTGAATCACCACAATTTATAGTCATTGAGTCTTGCAACCAGTCGCCACTCTGGTAAATATCTTTTTATATCCTCCTATTTTTGTCGGGCACAACCAATATGAGAGGTGGGAAGAAATAACCACCTCCCTGTATTGGAAGAACCCTTTTATTCAAGAGAGCCGTAGCCCTCACAATAATGTAATAGTGTGAACCCACAGCTGAACCGGGTGAAAGAAAATTTCAAATTCAAATTCAAATATATCCCACTTATCATTTACTAAAGGCAATAAAACTTCAAACCGTGCTGGAACCAAGGCAATTGATGGCTGAACTGTCTCGCCGCGATAATCCACCAGCAAACGTCACGACATGCATGTTTCGGACCAACTCCGGGCCCCGTATCAAGTGAATGCGTTCCTTCAAAGAAGTTGCCTTGCTCTTCCTCCACCCCGGAAGAACCTTATAAAGTGAAAAACGTAACTCATTATTGGCCAGAAACATCTACACGTCAGAAGGAAAATCCCTCCCCCTGATATGGACCACCCAGAATTGTTCAAACCAAAACATAACCTAACTCTCCTCCCCTACAAGAGGCTCCACCATCACAACAATATGTTAAAACAATCCATACAACCGAGGGAACCCCACTCCCATCTATAGACCCCCTACCCCTACCCCAGTCAAAAAAGGCACAATATTAGATTGGTCGCCCCTACAAGAGGCTCCCCCAATCCAACTCCATATTTAAACCCAACGGTATGACAGTGTGCTATTAAGTACTGCAATGATGCTCAGAAAGGGAAATCCATGCGACAATACCAACACATGAACAGCAAGCCCATGAGCAGTCGCGAGTCGCTGTGAAACTCGTGTAGGCATGGAATGCATGCGCCTGGAGCCTTGCACCTCCATTCCACACCTTATGCATGGTGAAGGTGCCTTGCGCATGTGTTCCACACATGCACATGCGTAAGGCACATAATGCAGACGCAAGGTGCCTTGCGCCTGCATTCCACGCTTTCCGCATGTACAGGGTGCCTTGCGCCTGCGTTCTGCTCCTTCCACATGTGCAGGGCACTGGGGGGGGGGCCCTCACAACATCCACTGGGGAGGGTCCCTCACAACATCCACATCTGCTCATGTGTGATGCGTAACGCACAGGTGTGTATGTTTGTTCTGATCATTTGCCCATATGAGGCAGTGTGCATTTTCTAAAGCTGTCGTCCATGATGGCTCACTTTGTCTTTGCTACGAGTGCTGCCCAGTGATTGTATGGTGAGGGAGAACTGTGGTTGCCTGAGGAGGGAGATGGTGTCCAGGGGAGAGTGGCAATGGGCATGAGTCCAGTCCCACAGCAACACAGACCTGCAGCTGTGGAGGATCCACAGGTCAGAGATGGAGCACCACGGTGCCATAAGCATTCAGAGGTGTGCCCCATACAGCCTGGCCTCTACAGGCCCAGGGCAATGCTCCAGGGCATGCGTGAGTACTAGGTCATCTCCCTCTATTGTCTGAGCACAGGAGCTATTAGAGAGCTCTATGAGGATCTAAGATCTGACCTTGAGTCTCAGACTGGCCAGTTTCATGCCATACCAGGGTTGGTCAAGTTCCTGAGTGCCCTACATATCTTTGCCACTGGCTGTTTCCAGATATTAGTGGCTGCAGTAGGTGGAATGAGCCATGCCACCTTCTCATGCTATCTCCACCAGGTACCACAAGCCATGATCAGCCGGGTAAGGAATTACATTGTATTTCCTAACAGTAGGCAACAGTGGGGGTCCCTGAACCAGGCATTTAAGCAGATTGTAGGAATACCACACATGATGGGAGCTATTGATTACACACATATTGCCCTGATCCCACCCAGAGACAGGGAGGCAGTGTTCCGCAACCGCAAACACTACCATTCCCTGAATGTGCAGGTTGTATGTGATGCAAATATGCATATTGTGAATGTGGTTCCTAGGTTTCCAGGGTCCACCCATGACTCCTATATACTGCATCACTCAACACTATTCCAACAGTTTGAGAGTGGACATTATGAGGACTGTGTCCTGCTGGGTGGGTATTTTTTCTGTCTACTATGTGCATACTGTTAGGGTGATCTGGGGTGCATGACCACTATCACAGATGGGCCAGGGTCACAGGTGGTTTTGGGTGGCACCTTTATGTTTGTGTATCTCATGCTGCAAATAACACATGGCCTACTGCAGGAGAACTGCAATTTTCTATGACATTCTACACACTGGTGTTTCTGCTATGGCATATCACAGCACAGCCATAGCATCCATGCCTTTCTGCACATGCACATGCACATGCAGCAATTGCACATGGTACCCCCTTGTTCCCTTATTTAAGTTTTGGTGGTGGGAATCTCCAATGTCTGGTACCTGTGACTACTATCTCAGCATGTCACTCTCTGCAGAATGATGTTCACATCCCTTTTTGTGTTTTAACAATGACATCTATCTGGCATTTGTTTTGAGTATTTTATTTGTGTCGCCATCCAGCCATGAGGTTTAGATCGAAATTCCAGACTGCTGCTCTATTTGACAGTTATTTTAGCCTCTGCAGATATCTGCACATGTGATGTGCTCATCATGTGCTATTCAGCAGCATGTTGTTGGCGCAGATCTGCTGGTTACACCTCTCATGACCTGGATACCCACATGTACATCTGCCAGCCTTGGTGGTGTATCCCTATTTGTGTCTCTTGCCAATCAATGCCTCTACAGTGACTTTGTGAGCTTGAACTGCGTTTAATAGGTGTTTGTTGCCTGGTTTGGTATATGTGCGCCATTCACCTCTCAGCATTTTGCCCTACTTGCATTGTTTTCTTTCAGTTTGCACATTCAGATCCCTAATTATTGGTTTGCTTATGGACTATGATTAGCATGTCTAACAGCCCGGAGGTGGGCTCGTCATGTTAATGTGGCAGTGGCACTTGTTCTAGTTCACTTGTAGGTTTTTGTTTGGAATGTTTTCAGAGAGGTGTATATTTAAGATTGGCAGAGATATATTGTGCTAGATATGTTTATGTTTATGTGTATTTACTTGATTAACCGCCCTTCTATGTTCAGTCCTTCACAACTGGCGTTACTGTATTTTGTGTATGGCAGGTTATTAATGTGTTGGAGATGGGCATGGATATGTGTGTTGGAATTATTACTTATTATCACTGGCATGTCTCACATTCATCTGAGAGGCGGCGGATAAGGGACATATGGCATCAAATGCTGCTGTGTGTTTATGTCATTATTGAATATCTTTGATGTTACAGCTACATAATTTGTGTGTGTGTGTGTGTGTGTGATGGGGAAGGGCAAGCTACAATGGAGAGGTACCGGCATTTACATCCAGACATTGTGTTTAAACATATGTTACTTGTTCAACTTTCTAGTTTTCTTTCTGCATGTGATACTGGATATAGGTGTCGGGCCTGGTTGCTGACCCCTGTGCATTTTCCATGGTCACCTGAAGAGATGAGGTACAATGAGGCCCATGCCTCCAGCCACTCTGTCATTGAGCGCACCTTTGGCCTGTTAAAGAGTCACTTCAGATGTTTGGATAAGACTGGCGGGGCTTACAATACCGACCCCTGACTGTGGCACAGATAATTCTGGCCTGTTGCATCCTGCACAACATTGCTCTCAGGCACAATATCCCAGTTGACATTAATCCGGATCTGGAAGTTGATCCAGCATGCCCTCCTGTACATGGCCATGGAAACACACATGTGGGCACAGCAATCCAGCAACATCTGATTAAGGAGCTCTTCTCATGTAAGTACTGTGTACATGGGGAGATGCATATGTGTACAAATGTGCATGCTAGCCTGTGTGCTTCAGGACTACATCCTAACATATGTGTCTCTGCTGTGTTTGTGACTATACAGAATATGCTTGCCAGGCTGTCATTGCTGGTGGTGTGGTGATGTAACTACTTTGGGCAAGTGTATCTACATGCAGCCGACTGTGTTACAGATCCATACAGATGACAACATGGCAGTTACGTATGGCTGGTGCATCATACACGGTGGCATCAGAGGTATGCATTTAATATAACATACAGGCATAGGTTCCACAAACATAACTGCTTTCTGTGCTGATGCTATTGTGTCACTTGCCATGCATACACTGTGGGCACAGGACAACATTTGACATGTGTGATGTTACCTTGTATTATGACCTATATTGCTCTAAACCTATATAGCATGCAGACATATATTTATTTTTTTTTAATTTATTTTATTTATTAAACTTGATAAAAACCGCCTTTCAAGTATAATCAAGGCGGTGTACAATAAAAATAAGTCACATAAAATCCAGACGAAGCTGGAGGGTAAAAAGGAAATATACAATAATAATAAATATAAAATTTACAAAAAAAAGGTAAATAAAATTATACTGAAACATCAGATATAGGCTATAAAATTATAAAGGACAGAAAGAAAGAGAGAGAAGACAACTGGGAGTCAACAAAACGGAAGAAGGGTATTAAATACAGACAGAGAAGGACATCAAACAAAGGGAGAAGGAACATCAAACGCTAGGGAGAACAAGTGAGTTTTTAGATTGTGCTTGAAAGTGGTGTGGAGTGGTTCAAGACAGAGGGTGGAAGGAAGGGAATTCCAGAGAGCGGGACCAGCAAAATAAAAGGCAGAGAGGCGGGTGGACTGTAGGTGAGCGCGAGAGGGAGGGGAAAGAGAGAGACGATTGAGATGGAAAGAGCGTGGGGTGTACCTGGGAGTGTGAAAGGAAAGTAAGTCAGCTAGATATGAGGGAATGCCAGTATGGAAAACCTTGTGTAGCAGAATCAACATTTTGTATTGTGGACGAAAAGAAATAGGCAACCAGTGAAGATGAAAAAGTAAAGGAGTGACGCGATCGCGAGTAGTGGAAGAGGTGATTAGGCGAGCAGCGGTGTTTTGTATCCTTTGGAGTCTGGCTAACTGATTTTTTGGGAGACCGAGAAATAAAGAATTAGAAAAATCGACCCGAGACATTACTAAAGATAGAACCAGTGTAGTTAAGGCAGAAGAAGATAGAAAGGGGCGTACAGAGCGGATCTGGCGAAGAAAGAAAAAAGAGGTTTTGGCGATGTGAGAGATATGAGTGCGAAAAGATAGGTCAGAGTCAAAGTGAACACCAAGATAACGAAACGTGGAAACTAGGGGAACCGGAGTGCCAGAGAAAGAAGGAGCGAGTGAAGGGGAGGGACCCCCACCAGAAAACCAGATAGCAAGAGTCTTAGTCAGATTCAGGTGGAGACAGTTAAGAGTAAGCCAGGTAGCAACAGAAGAAAGACAAGAGTTCAAAGGAGCCAGATCAGGACAAGAGGGAGAAGTATGGTGAAGCAAAAGAATATCATCGGCGTAGAAGAAAGCTGATATACCGGACTGCTGGATTAGAAGAGCAAGGGGTGCCAGAAAGAGGTTAAAAAGAAGAGGAGCAAGGACAGAACCCTGAGGAACCCCACAGGAAAGATTTTGTGAATCAGACGGGGGAATTACAGGTGAAGAGGAAAGAACTGCACATGAGCGGGAATATAGGAAGGAGTGAAACCAGTGATGAACAGTGCCACAGAGACCAGCTTCCCGGAGACGGTGAAGAAGCAGAGAGTGGTCGACAAGATCAAACGCAGCCGAAAGATCCAGAGCAATACCCTATATCTATAATTTATCTATATAGCCATCTTTATTTCAGCAGTTGTTAATTTGACGCCATAGTTTTGCGGACATTACCAACTAAGATGTGGGTGTACAGAGCTGATAGGAGTTGTAGTGTTTAACATTGCATAAACGTTTTCATTACATTGTGGAAGCAGTCAACATAAATGTATCCTTGGATAGGCTGCTGGCATTGCTCCTACTGACCTCATATTTGTACCAGACAGGGAGAATGCTACCAGGTGCAAATATGTTTTACATTATAGTCTGTGTGGATTGTGAGTCACATTGTACTGATACACTGTGCAGGCATATGTTCAGTATTTGTTCCTGGGATGAGGTCTGATCAGCCCTTTACAGATCACCACTGTAATATTGCTACATTTCAGATGCTGCCCTGTGACTGATGTGATGTCATGCATTGTGTTCTGTGTTGATAACTGACATACGTTTTGTCTGATGGCAAATTTGAATGCCTCAGCATTCATGTTTGACATGTGACAGTATAGTTTTGACAGGAGGCAATGATGGTTTCACATGCACACAGAATACTGTGACACTTTTCAAACACCACATCTGTGTGTGAGATGACAGTTTGGACACAATGACATCTTCAGCCAGTCCCTGTCCACCACATGCACCACACAGCAGATGGTCTTCAAATTGGATCATGTTTAACTAACATAATCATATATCTTGTATGTGATTTCCTGGTTTGTTACTCAGAGTTCATTGAGAGGTCAGTATCCGGGAGCACTGATAGACATGATGGGGACCTATGAGACACTTGTAACACCTGCCCATGGACATGTCTATGTGCCTGTGCAGATGTGAAAATATTCTGTACTGATAGTTTGTAATGTCCTACACCTTCAGTGTCAGCTGTGTTATGGGAATGTAATGATTGAATGTTAGACGTTTCCCACTTGACATATTAAACTTGCAGGCACTTGGATGGCAACTCATGATGTGTGATATATATCCTAAATACCTTTCTATTCCTTTTTCCACAGAGCATGGCACACACACAGCAAAAGGGACCTACAGTGCATCTGTGGTCACCATCACCCGCCTGTTGGAGGACACAGCAACAATATGAGATGAACTCTGAGAAGAGGTGGCATACAGTAATGGAGCTTAGGTTGAGGAGTGCATGTCTATGCTGGACATTGCTATTCACGTGGGGGAATGTTGCATGCAGAGGGTGCATACTAAATTGGTGTGCCTGGGTGGCGTGACTCCTTGCCACAACCAAGTTTTGCCATTCCCTTACTATGGATTCTCCCATCATCATCATCAAACGTCACACATCAATGTGTAGACCCATGGATGCATAAACAGACTTTGAGAGAGCTGTGATGGAGCACACACCATTTTAGCTGGGGTGAGGTTAATGCCGCTTAGTAAACATAACCCTAAATGATAAAGTTCATCTAAACCATTATCAAATACAATAAAAGAAAAGAAAAATGAATAATGGCAACAGTAGCACCATTGTTTTACAAATCCATCAAGAAAACATTATATTTGAAAGATTATATATACAATGGGGGTCATTCTGATCAGGACGTCCAGGCTCCTGTGTGCCCAATTGGAATCAGATGCAAAGGGGCAGACAAAATTCTGAGCTGCGGGGCACGTAGAGCTCCCGCGGGATCAGAATTGTGACTAGGCTTGTACGTGCAGGCCGGGACCCAATTCCCATCTGCGTGCATGTACAGGCCCCTGCCCGACTAACTCAGTCAAGGCTCCTGAATGGAGCTGCGGCACCAGGGCATCCGATTGCCATGGCACTGCAGCTCCATTCAGGAGCTGCGATCTCCAGCCACTGCTGACTGTCTCCTTTCCCCATAGCCCGACCCCTGATCTGGCCTCCCAAGGCCAGAGTCGGGCTGCAGGGAATCCCCTACACCCACCTCACCTTTATTGCTTGACTAGAGCTCCCGACCTGCAATGTCTAGGGGGACGTATTCCAGTCTGCCAGCCACGGATGTACAGGGCCAATGTCAGAATTGGCCCTGTATGTCTGGGACCGCAGACCGCCCACTGCCTGCCCTAACTCCACCTCCGCCTCTGCCCCTTCCCACCCCCATCTAAGCCTCCCCACACAAACCCCTTGTTCATATGGGGAGGTTAGTCAGGGACAGCAAAGGGGGCCGAATAGCGGAGATGGACGTCCCAATGGGATGTTCATCCCCGCGGCTCAGAATGACCCCAAGAGATACTAGCAAATCCTGTTCTGTCTAAGAAAAAATGTATGTGGGAGAGCAGAAGAGAGCTGTTGAGTAAAATAAGAAACGTATCACAAATAGAGCCAACCTGTCCATTGTGTGAGACTAACTTTGCGAAGATGGGCCAATACCTCAGGGAGTCGTTAGTGGGATGGGAACAGCTGAGGGATATAGAAAAACAGTGGGCAAAACTGAAAGGGGATATTTTAAGGGCAACCAACCTTTTTGTTAAAATGGTAAATAAAGGTAAAAGGAAAAGGAGACCGCTATGGTTTTCGAAAGAAATAGCTGAAAAAGTGAAGAAAAAGAGGGAGGCCTTCATGAAATACAAGAGATCACAGAGAGAGGAAGACAGGCATCTGTATTTGGAAAAACTTAGAGAAGCTAGCAAAGTAGTCAAGAAGGCAAAGATTCAGAAGGAGGAGGAAATAGCCAATGCAATAAAATGGGGGGATAAGACATTTTTCAGATATATTAGTGAGAAGAGGAAGGGCAAAAGTGGTATTGTCAGACTCAAGGGTGCAGGGGAGGAATATGTAGAAGCTGATAAGGATAAAGCGGAATTGCTTAACAAATATTTTTGTTCTGTGTTCACAGATGAAGAACCAGGAGCAGGACCTCAGAAAACACCCACAAATAGGAACAGAAGCGAGAGACATCTTGAACAATTTTCAGAAGACTGTGTTCGTGAGAAACTAGCTCAACTTAAAGTAGACAAAGCTATGGGACCGGATAGGATACACCCTAGAATACTGAGGGACCTTGGGGACATTCTAGCAACTCCACTGACTGACCTTTTCAATGCCTCGTTGGAGTCGGGAGTGGTGCCAAAGGACTGGAGAGAGGACTGAGGAGAGGAGTGGCCTAGTGGTTGGGGCAAGATACTTCAGGCCAGAAGGTCAGGGGTTCAAATCCCACTAGAGGACAGCAATCTTGGGCCAGAAGGACTGGGGTTTCTAGTCCCACAGGTGCTCCTTGTGGTCTTGGGCAAGCCACTTAACCCTCCATAGCCCATGTTCCCTGTAAAATAGTTATCTCCAAGTTATAATGCCCTGTTCAACGTAATTTCAGTTTGTTCAATGTAAACCACCTTGATATCATGAAAGGCAGTATAAACCTTAAACCTTAAACCTTATATAAGAAATGTTAAATAAAATAAATGTGGTGCCTTTACACAAAAGTGGAAGTAAGGATGTGGTTGAAAACTACAGGCTGGTTAGTTTAACTTCAGTGGTGAGTAAATTATTGGAAACGCTGCTGAAAGAGAAAATAGTGAGGTTTCTGGAGTCCAGCGGATTACAGGATCCGAGGCAGCATGGATTCACCAGAGGCAGGTCTTGTCAGACAAATCTGATTGATTTCTTTGATTGGGTAACCAGGGAGTTGGACCAAAGGAGAGCTCTAGATGTGGTGTATTTAGATTTCAGTAAAGCCTTTGACACTGTTCCTCACAGGCGACTTATAAACAAACTGAGCACCCTAGGGATGGACCCTAAAGTTACTGCTTCGGTTAGAAATTGGTTGGGTGGGAGGCGACAAAGAGTACAAGTAATGGAGCTCACTCTGAGGAGAAGGATGTTACCAGTGGTATGTCCCAGGAATCTGTCCTTGGTCCGATTCTTTTTAACATCTTTGTTAGTGATATAGCGGAAGGGCTGTTGGGTAAGGTTTGCCTCTTTGCGGATGATACCAAAATCTGCAATAGAGTAGACACCCAGGAAGGTGTAGATAACATGAGGAGGGATCTAGCTAAGCTTGAAGAATGGTCTAGAATTTGGCAGCTGGGATTTAATGTTAAAAAATGTAAGGTCATGCATTTGGACTGCAGCAATCCAAGGGAGCAATATAGTATAGGGGGTGAAGTACTTTTGTCCACTAAAGAAGAGTGGGATCTAGGCGTGGTTGTGTCTGATGATCTTAAAGTAGCTAAACAGGTAGAAAAGACGACGGCAAAAGCTAGAAGGATGCTTGGGTGCATACGGAGAGGAATGGCTAGCAGAAAAAAGGAGGTGATAATGCCTCTGTATAAGTCTTTGGTGCGACCACATTTGGAGTATAGTGTGCAATTCTGGAGACCGCACCTTCAAAAGGATGTGAACAGGATGGAGTCGGTGCAGTGGGTGGCTACTAAAATGATTAGTGATCTTCATTATAAAGCATATGAGGACAGACTGAAGGATCTTAATATGTGCACCTTAGAGGAAAGGCGGGATCGAGGTGATATGATTGAGATGTTTAAATATCTCCGTGGCATAAATGTTCAGGGAGAGAGCCTCTTTCAATTGAAAGCAAATTCTGCTATGAGGGGACACGGGATGAGAGTGAAGGGAGATAGATTCAGGAGTGATATGCGGAAATATTTCTTTACGGAAAGAGTAGTGGATCCGTGGAATAGTCTCCCAGTGGAGGTGGTAGTGATGAGGACAGTAACTGAATTCAAAAAAGCATGGGACAAACACAGAGGATCTCTAAAGGTAAAAAGGGGACTGTTGTAGTTGTTGATATGGAAGGACAGACTAGATAGGCCATGTGGTCTTTTTCTGTCATCATGTTTCTATGTTGTTCACACAGGGCCCTGCACTTCAGGGGGCCCCGTGCTAACAACAACCCACACATGCTATTCAGCACCTGGCAGGGGCGGCTTTAGAGGGAGTGGAGAGGCCCCGGCTCACTTCTATATAGACGCCAAAGTGAAGAGCGCCATTTTTCTTCACTTCGGCAGTTGTGTTCTAGTTCTGGCGCAGCGTAGGTCAAAGGGAATTTCCTGTTTCCCAGCATTAAGCACGCCAGGCGCCTATACTATAACACAGCTGCCAAAGTGAAGAAAAATGGTATTCTTCACTTTGGTGGCTGTCAGAGGTGAGCTGGGGCCTCTTTGGCTCCCTCTAAAGCCAGTCGGACAGCCATAGGGCTCTATGAGGGAGGGGCTAGGACTGGAAATAGCTGATGGGGAGGCTTGGACTGGAAATAGACTGATGGAGAGCTAGGATAGAACTGGAAATGGGCTGATGGAAGGGCTAGGATTGGAAATGGGCTGATGGGGAGGGTTAAGACAAGAAATGGGCTGACAGAGTGGCTAGGATGGGACTGGAAATGGCTGATGGGGAGCTAGGACTGGAAATGGGCTGATGGAGGGGCTAGAATAGGACTGGAAATAGCTGATGGGGGAGCTAAGACTGGAAATGGGCTGAGGGGGGCTAGGATAGGACTGAAAATGGCTGATGGGGACTAGGATTGGAAATGGGCTGATGGGGGATCTTGGACTAGAAATGGACTGATGGGGGGTTAGGATAGGACTGGAAATGGCTGATGGGGGGCTAGGATTATAAATGGGCTGATGGGGTGGGGCCTGAAGTGGAAATTGGCTGATGGGGGGCTAGGACAGGACTGGAAATGGCTGATGGGGAGGATAGGATTGGAAATGGGCTGATGGAGGGGCTAGGATAAGACTGGAACTGACTGATGGGGGAGCCTGGACTGGAAATGGGCTGATGGGAGGCTAGGATAGGACTGGAAGAGCTGATGGGGGGGCTAGGATTGGAAATGGGCTGATGGGAGGGCTTGGACTGGAAATGGGCTGATAGGGGGACTAGGATAGGACTGGAAATGGCTGATGGTGGGGCTAGGATTAGAAATGGGCTGATGGGAGGCTTGGACTTGAAATAGACTGACGAGGGGCTAGGATAGGACTGGAAATAGCTGATGGAGGGTTTGGACTGGAAATGGGTTGATGGGATGCTAGGATTGGAAATGGGCTGATGGGGAGGGGGGCTTGGACTGTAAAGGGCTGATAGGGGCTAGGATAAGACTGGAAATGGCTGATGGGGGCTAGGATTGGAAATGACTGATGGTGGGTTAGGATTGGAAATGGGCTGATGGGAGGGCTTGGACTGGAAATGGGCTGATGAAAGAATGAGACTTAAAAGGAGCAGATGCTGGGTGCAGCTGGAACTAGAAGGGAGCTGATGTTGGGAAGGACTAGAAGGGGATGGGGCTGGAGGAGTGAGGGTGCAGAGGGGAAAATATATTTTGTGTTGGAGGGAAGGAAAATCTGTGATTGGCCAGGTACAGGGAGAGTAAGTGGGGATTGAGGATGGAGGGGTGAAATTTGAGTGGATGAAAAAAGAATAAAGAAAGAAATTGAGGAAACAGCAAAAGGGGAAAGATCAGTAAGTTAAAGCAGATGTAGAGAGAGAATGGAAAAAGAACTAGAGAAAAGAAAGGACAAATGGACAGCAGACAATGGAGAGTTAGCAGAAGACAAGAAGAAACCATAAGAAAGTGATTGGAGCAATTGCAACTGAAAAATAAAATGCACAAACAACAAAAGGTAGAAAAATATGTTTTATTTTGAATTTATTAACTGGAATATGTCAGCTCTGGGAAATATTCATCATTAACGTCTTTGTATTTTGTTTAGTACAAAAGGAAATACATTTATAGCTTTATTTCTCCAGTGTTGTTGTACATCCCAAGTTTGGCTTTTGGGGTTCGCAGTTTAATTATTGTCTTCCTATTTCTAAATTATGACTGGGCAGGAGATGAGCCCTTTCGGCCCAGCAAGGCCCCAGCAACATCGAGGCCGCATCGGAGCCCCTCCTTTACTGCTGCTGCCCAATCAGGGCAGTCCAGGGGCAGTAAAGGCAAACGCCGGGCAGGAGATGAGCCCTTTCGGCCCAGCAAGGCCCCAGCAACATCGAGGCTGCATCGGAGCCCCTCCTTTACTGCTGCTGCCCAATCGGGGCAGTCCAGGGGCAGTAAAGGCAAGCGCCAGGCAGGAGACGAGCCCTTTCGGCCCAGCAAGGCCCCAGCAACATCGAGGCCGCATCGGAACCCCTCCTTTACTGCTGCTGCCCAATCGAGGCAGTCCAGGGGCAGTAAAGGCAAGCACCGGGCAGGAGACGAGCCCTTTCGGCCCAGCAAGGCCCCAGCAACATCGAGGCCACATTGGAGCCCCTCCTTTACTGCTGCTGCCCAATCGGGGCAGTCCAGGGGCAGTAAAGGCAAGCGCCGGGCAGGAGACGAGCCCTTTCGGCCCAGCAAGGCCCCAGCAACATCGAGGCCGCATCGGAGCCCCTCCTTTACTGCTGCTGCCCAATCGGGGCAGTCCAGGGGCAGTAAAGGCAAGCGCCGGGCAGGCGTGCCCGCGCCTGAGGGCCTCGCCAGAGGGCCCTTTGGCGTGGCCCTTAGGCGGGGCTCTATACGCATTAAGCAAAACAGCCGACACCGAAGTCTCAGATCCATGCCCTCATCAAACCCACGCCTTTATACTCAAACAAGCCTCTTGCTGTAAAATAATCCACGATTCAGGAATAACCCGGTAACCTTATAGTCTTTCTCCCAACTCTCTGCCTTCTAATGCTAAGCAATGTGTCTGAACAAAGCACCCTGAATTTATGTTACCCCTGCCTACCATAGCCAGTCTGACAACATGTCCCCTATTAACAGCAATGTGTGTTAGCTTTGCATACTGTATTTTTACTACCCCATTCTAGCGCTAGCTTCCCTGTTTACCTAATTACCTAGCTGACCTCCTGTTTAGCCAGACATTTCCTCTGTCCACAGATACTGCTCATGCTTGTAACATTGTTTTCTAATTCTAACTACTGTCTGAGGTAACATTGTTAACAACGTCTAGCTACTGCCTAAGGTAACATTGTCGACTACAAATAGCTAGCGACAGAGGTAACATAGTTCTCTACTTCTAGCTACTGTTTCCTATTACTTGCAATATGTGTTAACTTTGCATACTGAATTTGTGATACTCCATTCTAGCTCCTGCCACTCAGACCTTTTGTCTAGATAGATATTCTTACTGCACACAGATAACTCTCCAAAAGCCTTCAGCCCCAAAATGGCTCTCACAGACTCCCCTACACTAAGACTACTTTACATTAGCATCACTATAACAACCTTAATCATTCTGACCCACAGCCTAAATAGCAATAACTTCAAAAACATCCCAGTCATACATAGTATACCACGATTTAATCCCTCTCCATGGAATCACTACCATCCCAAAGTGAACTATAACAGACTAATCCACATAAACTACACCATACCTCCCCAATCAAATAACCAAAATGTCATTAAAAACTCAAAACCGTTATTGTTCATACTAATAAATGCTAGATCAATGAAAAATAAACCTCCCATATTCACAGACATTCTAATTGACCTAAAACCAGACATACTGTGTGTCACGGAGACATGGTTAACAGACGCTGATAATGTCTTTATAAACCAGCTAAATAATAATGACTACGATATTTCATATACACATAGAAACCACAAAAAAGGAGGTGGTGTTCTAATGATGACAAAAAAAGCTTTAAAAGCTAGAAAACAGTCATCTAACTTATCTACGAACATAGACACTATCATTATGAAAATAGGCCATCTTAGAATTTGTCTAATTTACAGACCACCTGACCAACAATCAGAAAACTTAGATACCTTAATTGAATTCCTCAGCTCCTCCACTGACAAAAATCCAATAATAATGCTTGGTGACTTTAACCTCCCCTCACTGCCAGCATCATATTCTACCTTCTTCTTAGAATCAATAATAGACATGGATTTTCACCAAATAATTAATACTAAAACACATAACAAAGGAAGTACACTTGACCTCGTCCTCCACCCTGAAGTACTCCACAAGCCATTTAATCCTAACTCACTCAAATGCATCCCAATTCCATGGTCAGACCATCATCTTATTAACTTCAACATCACAATCAACAACACAACAGATAAAAGTAGACCAACAAACATCCCAACCCCAAGATTCAAAACATTTAATGAAGAAGAGTTCTTGGATTTAATAATCCCTCACCTATCCCCATCACCACTTGATCTGGATGAAGCTGTAGCAAACTGGCATAAAATTGTCAATAATGCAGCCACTAATAAACATGTCAGCAGAAAGAACACACATACCAGAGTCGGTAATGCCCCTTGGTTTAATAACACACTAAAACAAATGAAAAAGGGGCTAAGAAAAGCAGAGGTTAAGTGGCGCAAATGTAAAAACACTATTAATAATGAGATATACCACAAACAACTTAAAATGTATAAGGAAGCAATAGACAATGCTAAGAAAAATTACCATGCAACTATCCTAGCAAACTCATTAAACAGACCAAGAGAATTATTTTCAATTGTGCAAAAACTAACGAGCAACACTAACAACTCCAGCAATGATATTACAGAAATCTCCCCACAGGCCTTGGCTAATTACTACATAAATAAAACTAAGCTCCACCCACTTTTACCTAACACCACACACATATCAAACCCATTATATAGATGAATGGTCTGATTTCAACCCCATAACCAAGGACATACTCAAGAACACTATATTAAATATTAACACAACAACATCCTACCTAGACCCATGTCCAGTATCCTGGATAAAGAACTCTCTACCAATTTTATCTTCCTTCATACTTCCTATAATCAACTTATCCCTAAAAACTGGATATCTACCCCCGACACTAAAACATGCACAGATCCGCCCAATACTCAAAAATGCCACCCTTGACAAAACATTACCTAATTCCTATAGACCTATTTCAAGTATTCCTTTCATGGCAAAACTAATTGAGAAAGTTGTACAAATTCAGACTCAAGAATACATTGACACCTCAGCCCCTCTCGATGAACAACAATATGGGTTTCGCCCATGCCATGGTGTCGAGACACTCTTAACAGTACTCCTTGACACACTCGTAAGAGGAATAGACAATCCCAAGCAAGCCTTTTTACTCCTATTCATCGACATCTCTGCGGCATTTGACAGCGTAAACCATACTTCAATGCTCAATAAACTCAATCAAATAGGAATAAAATCAACAGTGCTTAATTGGTTCACCTCTTATCTAAGCAATAGAACACAAACAGTACAAATCGGTAACCTTACATCCAAGACATACAACCAGGAACTAGGTCTCCCTCAGGGATCGGCACTGTCAGCCCTCCTATTTAATATCTACATAAAGCATGTCTGCAATATATTTTAAAAATTCAATGTTTATTATCACTTATATGCAGACGATATAATGATGTACATCCCATTTACAATCCCCAATATACCACTTCAATTACTCGCAGAGTGCTTTAATGAACTAACCACCTGGCTAAATGAAAATAACCTCTACATCAATCACGCAAAAACAGAAACCCTAATTGTAACAAAAAACCTTTCATACTCACCCCCTACACACATTACTCTACAAAACCAAGAAATCAAATTAAAAAATGAGGTACGATATCTAGGTGTAATACTTGACACACATCTCAACATGGAAACACATATAAGAAATACAACGAAGAAAGTATACTTCAAACTTAAAATCCTAAAACAACTACGCCCACTAATGCACTTACAAGACTTCCAGCGAATAATACAAGCCATAATTACACCTCACTTTGACTTTGCAAATCTAATACTACTAGGTTCAACAAAACAAAACTTGAAAAGACTACAAATTGCACAAAACGCTGCGGCCAGGACCATTATGAAGGTTCCCCCATTTCAACATATCACACCGATTCTGGCGTACTTACACTGGCTACCGATACAAAGCCGAATAGTATATAAAACCCTAATAACTACCTTCAAAACTCTAAACAACATGGCACCACCTACCCTATTCAACCTCATCACTAAAGAAACTGCTAAAAACCTACACAGGAGAGATCATACAAACAAACTAAGGACTCCGAAAGAATTTATAAAAGCCAGAAAGATAACAAACAAAAAAGCATTCTCCCATGCAGCCCCCATTCTATGGAACGCCCTTCCGGATGAGATGAGATCACATTGAGAGATCAACGAATTCCGCGAAAAAATTAAAACGCACCTGTTCACATCACACTACGGATCTCTGCCAAAGACACCTACCCAACTAGAAAATGGATAATACAATGTCAGTCTTCATAAACCAAATTGGATTTGACATAGGATGTGAAACCCAAATGCTTATATATTATGATTCACCCGTCACACTCACCACTGTATTTAGTTCTCATTTTGTTCCCTGTAAATAGTTATTTTATGTTCAATGTAATGTAATATAAGTTGTTATGGTTTTAAGCTGTTCACTGTAAAAACAGACGTTGACCTGTTATTTTATGTTGTTCCATGTAAACCGCATTTGATCGCTGGAAGGTGCGGTATATAAGAAACTGTTAATGATTCCCTCTTTGTTTGGTGAAAATGTATGTTTTTCTGCATGTGTAACTGAACTGAGGTATTCTGTTTATGTAGTTGCTAGTTGACAGTGCCACTTGTTCTCTTTTCCCAGTAGGAGATGTATTGGTATTCTCTGAGATGTATTGGTTTAATATTTACAGTGTTGCCTTTTGGTAGGTAGGGTATGGTGCTTTGTGAGTCCTGGTAATGCTGTTATGATAGGGTGGGTTTGCTATGGGTTCTAAATGGGTATTGTTTGTAGTATTTCCTAATGTGCCTGGCGGTTGGCACTGGAGTATAGTATTGTAGAAATCTGGTAGTCTTTCTTTATCCATACACTCATTAAAAGGCATGTTTACTAAAAGTTGGTGCACTTAACATTATGTAAATATTTATGCGAATGATGCCATTATGCAAATGAGACCCTGTAATGAGTCTCCGCAGATATCCCCGCACCCCCCCCCCTTGGGCCACTCCTGACCACAAACCGTAGTAATGTAAAATCCCTTATGGGTGTCAATCAAGCAAACTTGTATGGGAAACAATTGGAGTAGTCAACCAGGGAGGAGGATTACAGCCGTATGGAAGGACGAAATGGATGGTGACACAGAGATCAATTGAAAACTCAAACAAATCAATCTCTTTGGCATAATTGCAGAAGCTTTTCATTCAATTCATATTCAATGTGAAAAAAACGGGTCTTTTAGATATTGGATTTAACGCCATTTTGAAATGAAAACTGGAGATAGCAATTCTTTTTAATAAACATAAAATAAAGAGTGTGTATTTTTATATTTTGTGATCAATATTTACAATGTTTTTGTATTCATCAGCAAGATACAGGTCAGGAGAAATACCAAGGGGCTTGTTTACAAAGCCGCGGTAGCGGCTTCCACTCGATATCGGAGCCGCGGCCCCATTGAATTCAATGGGGCCGCGGCTCCGATATCAGGCTGAAACCGCTACCGCAGCTTTGTAAACAAGCCCCCAAGTATTTGAATCTTAAAACTAGTGGTCCTTTTTAATGAATTTAGGACTGGAACTGCATCTGTATTTTCTTTTATTTAAAAAAGATTTTCTATTAAAGGAAAAGATTCGGGTCAGAGTGCTGTCACAGTTTAAGGTAGTCTTGTAGCAGCGAAGTGCACACAATGAATAACACCAGGAGTCAGTTCAGGGTCCAAGCCAATTTATTGTGCACAGGCTCAGACAGGAAAGCATCCAAAAAGGACTGAGCAATGAAGTACAGAAGCAAATTCCTTATATACAATTTTACACTTTTTATACAGGCAAACTTTCTATTGGTCCCAGTGCCTCTTGCACCTGTCCAATCGGGGACCCTCTCTGGGCCTAGCTTCTTGTTCCCCCTTTTCAGACTATTCTAACAAAGGCACAGTCTTAGATATAGATACATTTCTACTTCAAGGCCATTTCTAGCTCAGAGAATGCAGGAACATTTCTACGAGTATCATCAGCATAGAGGAGTTTAATAAAGGAATTATACAAACTTTTCAAAAGCGGCTTAAAGCAGTTTAAAGCAGATTCTCAGACTCTGGTTCTTCTCAGCACTAGTCTCAGGTGGGGGTTGGGGCCTAGGCCTAATTTACAGGCCATAGCCTACCACATTCCCCCATTTGATTATTCTCATCCCGATTAAAAGGAGAGTGAGAAACTAATCACATATCAGACTCCTGTAAAACAGATGCTCTCATCTTGGGGTATAGCCTGATATTGCCACATAGCTAGTACTCTAGTGGCTGTTTTACGTTCAACGGTACTGTCTATAATAGAGGTGAACATACGTAAGCAGAAAAGTAGAAAACATGGAAGAAGTAAACACATAGCGATTAGTACTAGAACTGCAAACATAAAAGTCTTCAATCCACCCAGGCCTAAAAACAGGGTCCCAGACCATCCACTGAGGTTGAGGCCATTCCAAGGCTGGACTGGTACGTATGCATGCCTACGCATACTGTCAGCTATTTCTTCAACGACCTGACCTTGATCATCAATTTGCAAACAACAGTTAGTGAGATTAAACTTACCACACACACCATCCTCAGATGCTAGTAAATAATCAAGTGCTAAGTGGTTCTGGTAAATAGCTGTACGCATTTGGGTACTCTGCTTTGCTAAAAGGGTTAGTGCTCTACTGGTTTCATTGGTTATAATTTCCACAACAGCTTGTAAGCGTATAAGACGATTCAACATATAAACAGGAGTGCGGTATCCCCAGGTCACGTCTTGTGCCCAAGTGGCTGGGCCATAATATGAGATAATTCGCTCAGGGGGCCACTCATCACCCTCCCACTTATCCCATTGTCCAATCTTGAGAGTGCTTCACTTCCGTCAACCATTGTAGATGGGGAAGCCTAACTGCTCCACTTGAGAAAGTGGGATAAGGAAGAATGAAGGTCGTATTGTTCCCAAGACACATGCTCCTCCCCAGTTGTTAGGGAGTCGAGCATATGCTCTAGCGCCACAAATCCAATATAGTCCAGGAGGGGCTTCCCAAGTGTTGGTTAGAGCGAGGTTAGTCCATAGCTTGGCTAGATGAGGGAAAGAGATCAAAGGGTTGGAAGGTTCCGTAGCATTAACACCTGACCACCAGGATGTCTTCTTGGTGGTGGCATTATAAATTCGTTGACTCAAGCAGATCAGTTGTCCCACCGGTATAGTGAATTGTGGTCCCATTCGGACAAAACAGAGATGGCCGACGATGGTGTTGGCCAACACCCATTCACTAGCAGTCTTGTTGAGGGCAGTCTGGTTATAGGGGACGGAGTAGTTAAGTTCTCTTGCTTCCCATGGCCACTGGTTGCCCATCTTGGTTCCGCCACAGAAGAAACAGTTAGAAATGTGGGGACTTGAGGCCACAGCTCCGGCAAGCTCAATGAATAAATTCTGTGTAGTCTGGGGAAGTTTTATCTCCGTCTGCATTGCTTCATAGAAGGTATGGTGTATTTGATAAGGTGAGGAAATGCGGGTTTTGGTGTTAAGTTGTCTATGTAGGAAGGTTCCAGGGTCTACTCCTCTTCCCGCAATACGTAAACCAAATCTATATCCTGGCTTCCATTGGCTAGGATTAAACACAAGGAGTTTCATAGGATTACAGGTACTTTTCAGACACTTAAGGGGTGTCAGCAATGGCAGTCTTTCTAAATTAGCTTGGCGATGGTCTCCATCTTGCCCCTGAGGTCCATCAGTCCAGGTGGCGTAGTATACACACTCCCACTTGGGGCAAAAGTAGGCATCTTCAGATGCTTTGACATAAGTAGTTGGGGCGCGCGTCCCGGTACATATTCCCTACCTGTAGGCTCCTTCGGGGCACATGTATTTTTCATCATGGTAGTAAATTCGCTCATTGTCAACAGATCCACAGCTATAGTAGCCATTCCTGTTGATGGCCTCACAAGCATCGAAGTAAAGAGGGGCCGGTTTGGTGGGATCTGCGAGCTGTCGTGTAGCATTCAGAAGGGCTCCGTCCTCGTTGTTCCATCACAACTCCAGAACATGGTATGAGAGGTTCTGTCGGGGGTTAAAATAAGTTCTCACGTTGCCTTTAGTACAGATACTTAATTCCGTACCATTTATATACACACCGGCTAGTCACGCCAGTGTAGGTGTAAAAGCAGTGATTGAGCAAAGTTTGGGTAACTTTTGTCCCGACGGGTAGTGGTGATACAGGCCGCACAGGGAGGTAAGGCAAAAGTCATTTTAAGGGACCCCAGGGTTACCGCAAGCACAATATAAACATATAGAGAAAACATGATTACAATGTCTTAATGAACTTGTCTAAGAGTTGCAAAGTCTTTACTGTAAGTCTCTGTTTCCACATCTTCCACTGTACGTAGACCTGTCAGCTTCCGGTTGGTGACAGGAGTAGGGTTGCAGATTCCTCAAGCTTCTGCCATACGTAGACCTGCCAGCTTCCAGCTGGGTGGCAGGAGTAGGGCTGTAGACTCTCACAGCAGCGGCTGTCGTCTCAGCGTGAGCCGCACTGGTGACGCTGGGTTGGTGGTTGAAGTCCAGGGACGAAGTTCGGTGGTCGCCGCTAGCTTTACTCGACTGTGATGGATCCAAGGTTCGAATTCTGCAACTTTGACGGCTGTAGGGGTCGATAGTATGATGACATAGGGTCCCTTCCAGTGAGGTGCTAGCGGTGTCTTTCTCCACTCCTTGATCCACACCGACGTTCCAGGCTTATAGGGATGCAGTGGTTCGGTCAGGTTGATGGGTAGCTGGTCTTGTACCCAAGTATGCAGACCCTGCAAAACAGAACCTAGAGCAACTAGTTCTTGTCTGGTGATTTCGGACCCAATTTGACTAATATCCCCTTTTATCCCTTGGACAAGGGCGGAGGTCGCCCATACAAGACCTCAAAAGGGGAAACTCCTAATGACTTGGTGGGGCTGAGCGTATCCTGAAGAGGGCTATAGGAAGAGCCTGGGGCCACTTCAGATGAGCTTCCTGACAGAGTTTGGACAGCTGGGCCTTTAGGGTCCGATTCATTCGCTCTACTTTCCCTGAACTTTGGGGTCTGTAAGCTGTATGTAACTTCCACTGCACCTGTAGGGCTTGGGCCAACTGCTGAGTTACTTGGGATACGAATAACGGCCCATTGTCTGATCCTATAACTAACGGTATACCAAACCGGAGCATGATCTCATGGAGCAGAATTTTGGTAACTTCCCTGGCTTTCTCAGTTCTGGTGGGGAAAGCCTCCACCCACCCAGAGAATGTACAAACCAGGACTAACAGGTAATGGTATCCATTTGCTCATGGCATTTCTGCAAAGTCCACCTGGATATTTCCCATGGGGGTAACTCCTACTGACTGAACAGGTTAAGCATCTGCGGGCCATTGAGGCTGTCAGGGGTCCTAATAATGAGATACAAAAATGAGGTCTTAGGGCTTTCTCCATTGCAGCCTTCCCATAATGTGTGGCTTGGTGGAAAGCTTGAACAAAGGCTGGACCTAATGCTTCAGGAATCACAGTCGGGCCAGGAGGGGACCCGCCTGCCGGCGGTGGTAGCACTATCCATCCAGTCTCTGATAACACTCTCCCTTCTTCTTGGCAATAATAGTCTGACTCTCTGGAAGTGTATCGGGGTGTCCATGCACTGAAGGGGTACTGGAAATATGGCTGCCTGGACTGTTGTGCTAATGGCAGAGACTTTCCCTGTGGTGGCTGCTTCTCGGGCTGCAGTGTCAGCAAACCTATTTCCTCATGAAACCTCTCCTTCCCCTACCTGATGACCTCGACAATGCATTACTGCAACTTGTTCGGGGGCCCACACAGCATCTAGCAATGTCAATATCTCAGGGCCGTACTTGATGGACTTGCCTCCTGAGGTTATTAACCCTCGCTCTTGTACAGGGCCCCATGTGCATGCAATGTTGTGAAGGCATACTTAGAGTCTATGTACACATTTATACGGAGCCCTGTCCCTATTATCAGTGCCCTAGTGAGGGCTATCAATTCAGCCTTCTGTGCTGACGTTCCCGGGGCCAAAGCTGAGGATTCTATTAACACGTCCAGTGTCACCACTGCATAGCCAGCACATCGTCGTCCGTTGATGACAAGGCTACTTCCATCCACGAAGAAAGTTCGTTCTGGGTCGTCTAATGGGACATCAGTTAAATCAGGGCGACTTGAGAAGACAGTGTCCATAACTTCCAAGCAATCATGATCAGGTGGGCCTGGACCAATTGGTAACAGCATGGCAGGGTTCAAAGCTTGACTGACAACCAACTGCAATCGGGGGTTCTCACATAACATACTCTGATACTTCAGCATCTGTGAATTCTTGAACAGTAATTTCCTTTGTGTTCCATGAGGGTTAGGACAGAGTGTGGTACTGTAACTTGGAGACTCTGACCCAGAGTGAGCTTGTCGGCCTCACCCGCCAGGAGGGCTGTGGCTGCCATGGCTCTCAGGCAAGGTGGCCATCCTTTTGCAACGGTATCCAGTTGTTTTAATAGGTAAGCTACAGGTTGCTGCCAGGATCTGAGAGATTGAGTCAATACTCCCAAAGCATTTCCACTTGACTCATGGACATAGAGACAAAATGGTTTCTGTACATCTGGCAGGCCCAAGGCTGGTGATGACATCAAGGCTGCCTTCAGCGATCGGAATGCTGTATCCTGTTCTGGGCCCCATTCCAGGGGAGATCGCTCTATTCCTTTGGTAGCCTGATACAATGGCTTTGCCAATAGCGCAAAATTGGGTATCCATATTCGACAATAGCCTGCAGCTCCCAGGAAAGCCCTCACCTGCTTTCTGGTGGTGGGGGTAGGGATACGACACACTGCTTCCTTACGTTCTATACACAATTTCCGAACTCCTTTGGACAGATGGAATCCCAGGTATTTAACCTCAGTTTGACATAGCTGCGCCTTGGCTCTTGAGACCTTGTATCCGGCGTCATTCAGGAGGTGCAAGAGATCACTGGTGGCATGCACACATTCGTCTTTGGAGTTGGTGGCTATTAGCAGGTCATCCACATACTGAAGGAGAACTGTCTCCCCCGGAGTCACAGGATAACTTGAAAGATCTTGATTTAGCGCAGCACTGAATCCTTGGGGTAATCGGGTCCAGGTAAGTTGGCCTCGTCTTCCTGTGATTGGGTCCTCCCATTCAAACGCGAACAAGAGTTGACTGGTTGGTGCTAAACGTATACAGAAAAAGGCATCCTTCAAATCCAAGACAGTGAAGTGAGTAGCCTCAGCGGGAATCAGTCCCAGGAGAGTATATGGGTTTAGTACTACTGGATGTATGGTTTCAACTGCATTATTTACTCGTCTCAAGTCCTGCACTGGGCGGTAGTCACCTGTCCCAGGCTTCTTGACTGGTTGGAAGGGGGTATTCCAGGGCAATTGGCACTCTCTGAGAAGTCCGTACTTCAGTAATTTCATTAAATGACAGTAAATCCCTTCAATCGCCGGACGCGGGAGAGGATATTGTCTCATATGAACTGGTTCCACTCCTGGTTTGAGGGTGACATGCACAGGGGCTATATTCTTTGCTAGGCCAGGAGGATTATCCTCCGCCCACACCTCAGGCGGAGCTGAGATTCTGGTGGGGATACGGGGACTAGCTGCCTTACTTGGGGGTGCACTGTAGAACCACCATTCTTCTTCCCGGGGGACAGTCAGCACCATCAGGCCAGCAGATTTCGAGTTCATAGTCATCTCCATTCCTCCCTCAACAAAGGATATCTGTGCCTGGAGCTTAGCAAGCATGTCCTGGCCCAAGAGGGGGATTGGGCATTCAGGCATGTACAGGAACTGATGTGTTATTCTCTGTCCCCCTAATTCACAGGTGCGGTTCTGCAGAAAGGGTTTTGTGGTTCTGGTTCCGGTAGCGCCGACGATATTGACGGATCGTGAACACAAAGGAGCCACTGATTTGGCTACTACTGAATGTTCGGCCCCCGTATCCACCATGAAGTCCATATATTGGTCCCCAATCTTCAAGCTGACCATAGGCTCCTGGAGACCTAGAGGAAACTTGGAGCCCAGTTTGGCCTAGTCTTCATCCATGCTGTAGCCCTCTTTGGCTGCCACTCCCTCTATAGCTGCTTCTTCCTGCTGGAACTGTGTGCGATTCATTCCTCCCCGATGCTGGAATCTTCCCCCTGCTCTCCTCATGCTCCCTCCTCCCCTCCAGGAGGCGGAGTCATAGTATGGGCATTCATTCTTCCAATGTCCTTCTTCCTTACAGTGGGTGCACTGATTTGCACCCAATGGTGACCGACTATTTCCTCGGCCCCTTCCACGTCCTCGAGTCCTTCGATTAGAGAAACTTCCTCCACGTTGTTCAACTAAAGCTGCAGCAAGGAGATCAGCTTTCTTCTTCATCTTACGTTCACATTCCTTCTGACGTTCTTGATCACGATTCACAAACAACTTCTGAGCAACTTCCATTAACTGGGCCACTTTCATGCCCGCAAATCCTTCCAACTTCTGCAGTTTCCGTTTTATGTCTCCCTGGGACTGACTCACAAAGGCTGCATTCACCATGCGCAAATTTTCCTGGGCCGCTGGATCATATGGGGTATAGAGTCTGTAAGCTTCAGATAAGCATTCATAAAAGGCTGCTGGGCTCTCGTCTGGATGCTGGATGACTTCCGCTACTTTTCCGATATTCATGGCCTTCTGACCCTCTCTCTTCAGGCCTTGTAATAGGGCCTGGGGAAACCGAGTGAGGGCCATTGCTCCGGTTGCACTGCTTGGATCCCACTCAAGATCTTCATTCGGGAAATCTGTGGCGGCCGCTTGTCGGGGATCCAGGCCTCTTTCTCCCACGGGATTTTCTTCTAACCATCGAGTGGATGCTTGCACGATCCGTGCTCGTTCTTCGGTAGTAAAAAGGGTAGACAGGAGCTGGCGGCAGTCAGACCAGGTAGGCTGATGGGTTTGCATAATACTGGACATCAATTCTGTCAATTCCTGGGGCTTCGCAGTATAGGATGCATATTGCGTCTTCCAGTTTAATAAATCTGTGGTGGAGAATGGCACATAAACGAGACTAGTTGGCCCCATCACAACTTGGTCCTGTTCGTTAAGTATAAGCAGTCCTGGGACCTGGCGCAATGGTATCACATGACCATCTCTCTGGCTTGCTGTAGTACTTCTGAGGACGTAATGTAGCCTGGCCTGCCGGGATTCTGCTCCCCTGCTTTGATATTTAGCAGTAAGTGACCCCGAACTGGCAAATGAATCCCTGCTCGCAGTGTCATCGGAGGACTGTGGCCCCTCCGAGGCACTCTGGACGGAGCTAGGGCTCTCGCTTGGGAGGGAGTGTGCCTCTTCCTGGTGCGGGGGTGGCTGGTGGGTTTGGGGTAAATCTGCGGGAGGGGGTCCTCCTGTGCCGGGCTCGGCCTGGGGTTGTGGCGGAGCTGAGGGGACTGGCCTATAGAGAAACTGGGACGAATAGGTTGGGATATCTGGCGATTCTGGGTCAAAATAGACAGGCCGCTTCTCCTCTCCAGACTTCCGGGCCCCCCTTGTGGTCACTACCATTATCCTACACTGTTCCTCGTGGCAACGCTTCATCCAGGAGGGCTCTTTCTCACAAATATTTAACCAGGCATCGATATAGGGGAACTGGTCGGGGTGTTCTCTACGTACAATCTGATGTACTCGGGATATAAGTCTAGCATCAAAGGTACCACCAGGGGGCCACGCGGTGACCAGCACCGGCCACTCCTAGGCACAAAGTACTTCTAAGCGGGACGGGGACATTTTTATTCCATAGTCACCGTCAAAACCTTTCTTAAAATTCTTGATCATACATTTTAGAGGAGTTTGCGTGGACTCCGCTCCTCCCATAATGACATACACAACAACAAACAGTAAGGGCGGGTAGTATGACTGCAGGTAAGGGGTCTGTACAGCCTTAGAGACAAATAGGGAGACAAACACCAAACGCTTCCTCCTTTTCACGACCTGGGCGCAGTCGCCCGGCCAGGAACTGCGCTACTCAGGAGTTCGCTCTCACTTGGTCTGTGTTTCAAGACCTCTCATTCATGCTAGCAACGTTTTTTCCCAAATTCACAGGCCTACCTTTCTAACCAACAGCAGCCGGTCTCGCGCACTCATGCAAGATGCTTCGGACTGCTGACCCAAGGGCAGTAGTTTCGGCTTCGCACACTAATGCAAGGCGTACTCGGACTTGCCGGGAGAGGTGATCAGACTCTCGGTACTGTACCCATTTAGTCTCGCGCACTCATGCAAGACGTTCCCCAAGCTAGCTGACTAGATAGCAACAAGAGTTCTACTCACCAGATCCGGTACCCACAACAGAACCAATTCTTGGGTTGAATCCTAGACTCCCCTCAGGTTCGGAGGTGTTGGCCGGCTGGACCCAGTAATCTGCCGAGGCAAGGCAGAACCCTCTCCGATGCAAGAGGACCGGTGGTGCCTGAGTTTTCCCCTGCGGTCGGGCAGACACGTTCCCAACCGGGCCAAACCTTGAGGCGGTAATACGTGGTATATTCACTTGAATACCATCCACTACTCGCACATTCCTGGCCAACGCACCAGGAATATGTAGCAGCGAAGTGCACGCAATGAATAACACCAGGAGTCAGTTCAGGGTCCAAGCCAATTTATTGTGCACAGGCTCAGACAGGAAAGCATCCAAAAAGGACTGAGCAATGGAGTACAGAAGCAAATTCCTTATATACAATTTTCCACTTCTGATACAGGCAAACTTTCTATTGGTCCCAACGCCCCTTGCACCTGTCCAATCGGGGACCCTCTCTGGGCCCTAGCTTCTTGTTCCCCCTTTTCAGACTATTCTAACAAAGGCACAGTCTTAGATATAGATACATTTCTACTTCAAGGCCATTTCTAGCTCAGACAATGCAGCAACATTTCTATCATCAGCATAGAGGAGTTTAATAAAGGAATTATACAAACTTTTCAAAAGCGGCTTAAAGCATTTTAAAGCAGATTCTCAGACTCTGGTTCTTCTCAGCACTAGTTTCAGGTGGGGGTTGGGGCCTAGGCCCAATTTACAGGCCATAGCCTACCACAGTCAGAGAAATAATATACAAATTATTTCTCCCAATGTAAACTCTGTAAGATCGATTACCAGATTTTCACAAAAAATGAATAAAAGAACTTTTAAACGGGATTAGAATCTAATATTAATGGGTGGTGTAAATATACCATCACTGTCTCCACTTATGAATGCATAGAAGTGAGGGCAATCTACATCTTGTTTAAAAGAAAAGGAAGCCGAGAGATCAGGAGTGTGGATAAATGTACAAAATACATTACAAAGTATAAGGTAATACAAAAATGCATGTAGTTGCCCAATGAGAAATTTCAAGGATTAAAATTAAAACGAAACCAGACATCTGTTCCTGTCCTGAGGAGCTCATTCTTCCCATTCCATAAAATCTTCTGAAAAATGAAACCAGCCATTGGTTCCCATCTCAAGGTGCTCATTCTTCCAGGTCTATAAAACCGTCTTAAAAATGTCCTTAAAAATCATCCCTTCATAAAAAAAAAACCCTATATTAAATAGTGTTGTAATTAGTAAATAAATAAATTAAAAGGGGGATGTGTACCTAATGTCTTATAAGAATGATGCAATTAAACAATTGAGTCACTAGGTGGAGCTAAAACACATATATTAAAAAATAAAAAGGAAAAAGTGGAAATAGGGGATGGGGGAAGTAAAAGGAATATGATTAAAAATCCAGTACTTGCATGTGATGTAAAAAACGGGATTAGCTTAATAAAATACAGATACAATTCCATTCCTAATTTCATTAAAAAGAACTGCTATTTTTAAGACTCATATATATTATTTTAAAACTACTTCCATTAATTTATAAAAATGGTGCCAAAACCAGTATAAGTATACCGATGTCAGAGTGACCGGTTTTCAAAATGAGCATTAGTTGGATCGAAAAGCTCTTGTTATAACGCTAAGGTAATTGAGATTTTTGTTTTCTTATGATCCCCATGCTCCCTACTGATATCGGATCCCTATCATTTTGATTACGTTTTTTTAAATGTCCTTTTTAAAATAAAAGGTTTTAAAAGATAGTCTTTTCTTTTTTGAGAAGGTTTGTTTTTTTCAGAGTCCACATTTGGAGAATAATTATGTGTACTTTCCATCGGGCTATTTAAATCTTGATGTTTCTCCTGACCTGTATCTTGCTCATGAATAAAAAAAGCTTTTAAAATATTGATCACAAAATATGAAAACACACACAATCTTTATTTTATGTTTATTAAAAAGAATCGCTATCTCCAGTTTTCATTTCAAAATGGCCTTAAATCTGATGTCTAAAAGACCCATTTTTTTCACATTGAATATTAATCGAATGAAAAGCTTCTATGATTATGCCAAGGAGATTGATCCTTTTAAGCTTTCAAATGATCTCTGTGTCACTGGCCATTTCGTCCTTCCATATGGCTGCAATCCTCCTCCCTGGTAGACTACTCCATTTGTTTCCCATACAGATTTGCTTGACTGAAACCCATAAGGGATTTTACATTTACTATGGTTTGTAATACGTTTCCTATTTTACTCAACAGCTCTCCTCTGCTCTCCCACATACATTTTTTTGTTAGAAAAGGATTTGCTAGTATCTTTGTATGATCTTTCAAATATAATGTTTTCTTGATGGATTTGTAATTCAATGGTGCCGCTGTTGCCATTATTCCTTTTGCTTTTCTTTTATTGTATTTTATAATGGTTTAGATTAACTTTATCATTTATTATCATTAATGCACTATCATATATTTATTATGTTTTATTTCACTTTACCTAGAGTATTCTTATTTTAATTGTTCAGAATGGGAATTGCACACAATGTCTTTTTAGTGTCCTTGTGTTTTGAATTCCAGTATTTCAAAGTATATTTTATACAGTTCATTCATTTTTCTTTTTACTTATTTGTTCATGTTTTTATTTGTAGTGCCTCTTACCCCTGACAAAGGCTTGCCGAAACAAGGCCATGTCAGGTGTGGCTCTTTGTACCCCAGGAATACAATGTCTGTACTCCATGTATAATACAATCAAGTTCATGCAACAGTATCATATGTTCCAGTAAAGACAACCTAATATTCATAGAATTAAAATGGGTCCAAAGCAATATGGTAACAGTTATTGTTGTATCCTTCTATGTAAAGCTTTTTACTACTACATTGTTCTATGTAAACTGCTTTGATTAATTGATTAAGCGATATAAAAAACAGTTAAATAAATAAATAAAATGAATATGTTTTTTTCTCTAATAAGGGTTTCCTCATTTCACTTAAACCTTGCTCCAGATTGGCTTGGATTGCAGCTGGTCATGAGTCGGAGGCAGAGAGTGAGAGATGAAGGGGCAAGATGTTAGGATGGGAAGGAGAGATGGGTTCTGGTAAATACTGCCACCACCTTACTACCTGGGCCTTGAGGGTTTCCAGGTAGGAGGGGCCTTTGATGCCCTTCAGGGGTAGAGCACTAACATTTGACCCCCAGGGATTCTGGGAAATGTAGTTACTGGGCCTCCTGAAGGATTGAGATTGTAGTTGTAGCTCGAGCAGACAAAGGCAGGCAAAGAAAATTTCTTTTAAGAGGGTTTATTTCCAATGCATTGAAGCTCAGTGCTTTCAGACGCAAAAGAAGAATAATGCACATTCAACAAAAGATGGGAAAACCAAATATACAGAAGTTGCAGTGCTGAGGCAACTTTCATTCAGCTTATTCACAGTTCCTTCTTAGACTCACATTTAGGCAATCATGTGACTCTTCAATGAACAGAAAGCAATGTCCTTTCAACGGCACGGCCTCTCAGCTCCAGCATGTGATTACACTTATTACCTTCATAAGCTTTTCACAAGAGAAACAGGTAAAGTAATCTTTCTACTATATTCTTTTCATGTAGTTTCAAAAATCTTTATCATGGCTATCTTCAATAATACATGTAGAGCAATCCATGGCTAGGTCCTGTTCTGTTGAAGGCAAATATCTAATTGCATTTCTTCCTCACAGCTATTGGCCTGCTGTATAGGATTAATAGCAGATGCTGCCTATTGCTCTAAGAACTCCTTAAACTGTGCCAGAAGTAATTCAGCCTGCTTATGCTCTTCCCCAAGCTGATATCTTTCTTCCTCTTCAGGCAAACGTTTGTTTAAGGCTCCCAGCTCCTGGTAATTAGCTATGCTATTCTTATCAAAGCAACAGTTCTCCGTATTTGTAAAACCCCTCCCCCACTTATCCTTAAGAGCAAGTGTTGGGTTTGTCTTTATAAGTTTAACACGTTCTGGAGACTTTCTGAACAAGCAATCATAATAAGAAATGTCAGCTTTACCTTGGCTCAAGTCCTCTGGATAAGCATTATCACTTTTCCTTCTACTGGCTTTCAGGATTTGTGCTCCAGCTGGCTTATCATTAGTCCTTGTGCTTTGCAAGTGAATATGAGGCTGAACAATTCCTCCGTACTTCTGTCTGTTGTTGCTTTGAGTTTTAGTACTGTGTTTCCAGCTCTCTTTGGTCCAGGTATCAAACCTGCTAGCTCCTTTAACCCCAGGATGTACCTTATAATGAGAGTGTCTCCAGGGTGAATCCTTAGACCACTGATTACTGCTCAAGGTCCTGCTTAGTTCTCAGGTAGCTCTTCCTGTAGTTCTAGGTCTCTCTGTGCTTCTGAGTCTCCCAGTAACTCTCCCTGTAGTTCCAGGTCTCTCTGTGCTTCTGAGTCTCTCCGTCCTTTGGAGTCTCTCTGTGCTTCTGAGTCTCCCAGTAACTCTCCAGGTTCTCCTGATTCAGCTAACCCTCCTGATTCAGCTAATTCTGACTGTGTTCTAACTGCTTGCGTATTTAACAAGCTCTCACTACGTTGCACTGCCCGCCTCCTGCTTGGGCGTGCCCAATCAGTGACCAGACCTGTCTCCTCCCCTAAGGTGAGGTATGGTTTTAGATCAGCTGAGTGTTTTTTTCCTTTTGAAGTGAAAATCCTGCTTCTCCGTGCAGTACTATGTTTCTCCACAGGATTTTCAGCTATCTCCATTGCTTCTTGAGGAGCTTCCTCATCACAATACATTTGTCCAGAGTGGGGAGAGATGCAGTCTAAGGTGTCTGAACTGCTAATGCAGGGTTGGCCAGAAGTTTTGGCTGTGTAGTAGGTCATGATGTAGGTGGGAAACAGAACTGGCATCCTCATGGGAAGGGGAAAGAAGGGGGGAGGCGATAGTGGTGAGCATGGCCTTGGCAATTCAGGGTACACAGTCTGGGGTGATGCAATATGTGAGGGTCACATGCTGAGATGGGAGCAAGCAAGGAGGAGAAGGGATTTGCCCTCTAGCTGGGATGGGCACAGAGGAGGGGAGATGGGGTGTGAGCAGGGATGGTAAGTGGACATCTAGAAAAGGGGGAGATGGTGGAATGTAATGTGAAGATGAGGGATAGCTAGGTGTTAATGCACTGGTTATGGATGGAGGTGTGAGCAGGGACAATCACAAAGCAATGTTGGGAAGAGGAGTACTCACACATATGGGAGGGAGGGCATCCCACGACAGTCATCCCCCATCTACCTCCCTTCACTCCTCCACATGCACTTGCATACATCACAGATGCTTTTCCTAGCCTGTTGTGCACACCCCCAGGCTAAAGGAGGTGGGGGGCTTGACCTCTATGCATTTATACTCCATTTGCCTGTCTAGGGACAGGGGCAGGGCCAAGGGGGGGCTCTTCCTCTGCAGGCCTTGGGGGGAAGCACATGTGCTAACACCCTGATCTTCCAAGGGGTTGATAGCAGCAGTCACTAGGTCCCAGCCAGCAGTACATGTTGTATGGGCAGAGGCGAGGCCTACTGACACAGCTGTGTACCTCACCAGCATGTCACTACATAGGCAGAGTTGCCATGCTACCCAGTTCCAGCAGTGAGATGTTCTTCCACTTCTGGTTTTATATTTGCATTGCAATGTGGCATGTTATTTGTTGTCTCTAAGTTTAATCATTGGAATAAGTGCTGCAGGTCCATAGTGCACTGGAATTAGAGTGTCAGAAATCCAGGATTGACTGTAATGACATTCCTGGAACTGGGTAACTTGTCAACTCTGCACATGGTCTGTAGACATTATATGCAGAGTGACCCCTGTCATAAAGAGACTGTCCATTAGCTGCCCCCTTTCCCAACCCACCCAGTGTGCAGCTCTACACCATGGAAGTGGTGCAGACATATCTCTGTATGATGGTGTGCAGATGGTGATCCACGGGTACATGGTGCAAATGCATATTCCAAATACACGGGTAGCATAGCAACATGGCCAAGCTGCTGAACATCCGCATCTGCGTCTCTAACTGGTTATTTCTAGTGCTGGAGCTTAGCGGCGCCATCAATATTGAATAATCCGGTGATTATTTTAAATGCACCTACCAGGCAGCGACTTGCACAGGGGGTGACGTGGCAGACCTAGCCAGTCATAGCCACATAGTGGCCAAATTTATATGGATTGGTCTGTGGATTTCCTCCATCATATCCGTGTACCCCTTAAATATGCATGGTTAGAGCTATACTGTCTGATTATGGCCATAAAGAGGACAAGGAAGCAAAATTTCTCTCCAGCAGCAGTGAAGATCGCCATTGGATCTTGAGGGAGCATGGGACCCTCTTTGGGGCTGGAGATGACCACATCAAGCAGTATGCCTGGCATGACATCACCAGGCAAGTTAATGCTGTCCACCACCATAATAGGGAAGTGGAGGACACTAAGAAAAAGTGGTGTGGGGAATCAGGTCTGACTTTGCAGAGGAGATCTGCTTTGGCCTGTCCATCAGCCCTATAGACTGTTCTGTGAATTCGCTGACTGCTTTACTTGGAAATCCGGTGTTGGAGATCTGGGCAGACACTGAGGGGGGTGGCCTGTTCGCCAGAAGGACCCCCTGGGACCATATGTTCTGGAAGTCAGTGTCTTTCAGTGGAACCAGGTGTGATTGTGGAGGGGAGATCTGCTTTGGCCCATCCATCAGCCCTATAGATTATTCTGTGAATTCACTGATGGCTTTACCTGGAAATCCAGTGTTGGAGATCTGGGCAGGCATCGAGGGGACAGCCCATTCCTGGAAGGATTCCCGGGACTATATGTTCTTGCTGCTATGTTCCCACAACCATGTGGTGTGGTCCGAAGAAGCATGTACAAATGTGCAGGCATCCACTATGCCGCCAGATAAGCCTGTCGGCCCCCTGGACAAGCGCCTTGTCCCACTGTCCACAATTCAGTTTCGGCAGGAAAAACCCACACCTTGTTCTGCTCTGCTGCTATCTTCTACCTCTGTAGGGAGCGGCTCCTCAAATCATGATTTGTGGGATGTTTCTCATATAGCTTTTCCGAAACCTGTACCGTCTTGAGAGTCTGGCACTGTTGCCGACACTGCAGTTATAGTCCCTGAAGGTGAAGCTACTTTAAAGGATGTCTGGTGGGGGGGGGGGGGTGATTAAAAACATTTTATTTATTTTTTTAATGGCTCTTATATACCACCCCTTCCAACGATCAGGGGCAGTTTACATTGAACAAAAATTACAGAACCATGGTTAGAGAGAACATTTTAAACTATAATACAGCAAACTATGTACAGGTCAGCTAGGCACTTATACAGTTGTATCGTGCTAGCTGCGTCTTAAATATTTACATAATATATTGAGAAGAGAGTCTGAAATGTTGTGGACAGTGTAAGATATGGGGCATAGACATATCAGGGGGTGGGGGAAGTAATTAGTGAAGTAGGAGGCTGTGTCAGTGACATGGGTGGGTTATAATATTCTGAGAAAAGTAGGGGTTTTAGGAGTGTATGAAATGTTTGCAGGTCCTTGATTGATCTAATGGAGTTTGGGAGGGAGTTCCAGAGGGTTGGGGCAGAATATCTGAAGGTTCTGTTGCTGGTGGCTTTCTTGGTTTTCATAAGAACATAAGATATGCCATACTGGGTCAGACCAAGGTCCATCAAGCCCAGTATCCTGTTTCCAACAGTCATACATACCTAGCAGTTTCCCCAAAAGACACAGGTTCCACAATGCTTGTATTGGGTCAAGTATTGTTATCCTGGGTCCCTTTTAATAATGGTTTATGGACCTTTGCTCCAGGAACTTGTCCAAACTTTTTTAAACCCAGCTACACTAACAGCCTTTACTACATCCTCCGGTAACAAATTCCAGAATATGATTACATGTTGAGTGAAAAAATATTTTCTCTTATTTGTCTTAAATAGTTTACCCTGTAGCTTCATTGCATGTCCCCTAGTCTTTCTATATTCTGATAACGTAAACAATCGATCTATGTTTACCCGTTCCACTCCATTCATTAATTTATAGACCTCTATCATATCATCCCTCAGCCGTCTCTTTTCCAGGTTGAAGAGCCCTAAGCTTTTTAGCCTCTCTTCATAGGAGTAGCCTTCCATCCCCTTTACCATTTTGGTGGCTCTTCTCTGTACCTTTTCTAATAACGCTATATCCTTTTTAAGATACGGTGACCAGAATTGCACACAATATTCAAGGTGCGGTTGCAACATGGAACAATACAGAGGCATTATAATATCCTTTGTTTATTTTCCATTCCTTTCTTTATGATACCTAGCATTCTATTTGCTCTCTTGGCCGCCAATGCACACTGGGCGAAGGGTTTTAACATGTTATCCACAATGACGCCTAAATCTTTTTCCTGGGTGGTGGTTCCCAATGTGCAACCTTGCATCGTGTAACCATTGTTTGGGTTGTTCTTTCCTAGGTGCATAAATTTGCACTTGTCCACATTAAATTTCATCTGCCATTTAGATGCCCAGTCTTTCAATTTATCAAGATCCTCTGGCAATTTTCCACAATCCTCTTGTATTTTAACAACTTTAAATAGTTTTGTGTCATCTGCAAATTTGATAACCTCACTCGTTATTCCCTTTTCCGGGTCATTTATGAATATGTCAAAAAGCAGCGGACCCAGCACAGATCCCTGGGGTACTCCACTATTCACCTTTTTCCATTGGGAAAATTGGCCATTTAGCCCTACCCTCTTCTTTCTATCTTTTAACCAGTTCCTGATCCACAATAGTAAACGGCTTCCTATCCCATAGCTTTTTAGTTTTGCCAAAATTCTCTGATAAGGGACCTTGTCAAAGGCTTTCTGAAAGTCCAAATACACTATATCAACAGACTCACCTTTGGCTACCTGTTTATTCACACCTTCAAAAAAACATAACAGATTAGTAAGACAAGATCTTCCTTGTCTAAAGCCATGTTGGCTGTCTCCCATTAAGCCATGACTATCTACATGCTGAGTAATTTTGTTCTTTATGATGGTTTCTACCATTTTCCCCAGTACTGACGTCAGGCTCACCGGTCTGAAGTTTCCCAGATCACCCTTGGAACCCTTTTTAAAAATTGGCGTTACATTGGCGATCCTCCAATCTTCAGATATTAGAGATGATTTTAATGATAGTTCACAGATTACTAATAGCAGGTCTGCAATCTCATATTTCCTTACTGACGGGGGCAAGGCTAAGAGGTCCTTTGTACATGCTCTTCTCAATCTGACATCAGGCTGCGGCTGGATCAAGGTAGATAAAAAGGAGGGGGAGATGCTATTAAGTAGTTTAAAAGTAGTGACTAACATTTTGTATCTTACTCTGGAAGCGATGGGGAGCCAATGGAGATTATAGAGAATTGGAGTGATGTAATCAGTAAGTCTTGCTTTGGTAATAATCCTAGCTGTTACATTTTGTGCAAGTTGCAGTGGGTGAGTTGTCTTTTTAGGTAGGCCCTGAAACAGACTGTTACAGTAGTCCAGGTGAGGAGTAATCAAGGCCTGGACTACTGTTTTGAAATCAAGGGTGTCAAGGATTGGTCTGAGGTGTTGTATAGTTTTTAATTTAAAGAATATTGTCCTAGCTATTTGTTTGATTTGGGCAGTCATCGTGAGCGCTGTATCGATAATGACTCCTAGGTACTTTACTTCCTGTTTGACTGGCAGTTCAATATTACAGAGTTTAAAGGAAGAAGGGGGCGTAAAGTTCTGGTTTCTAGTTGTGAATAAGATTTCTGTTTTCTTGAAATTTATTTGCATGTTGTTTGCATTTAACCATGATTCTGCTTCAATTATGCAGTCAGTGATGTCATTGTATTGGGGATTTTTTATGTCAAATGGAGCATATACCACAGGGGATAGATCAGGTAGGGCCTTAGAATAATCAGTTACAGAAATGAGACAGTCATGAGACCCATCAGATTCAGATAATTCTGACAAAGGCTCCAAAGAAGCCAGAATTTGTGCAGGCTGTAAAACGAAACTTCATGCAAAATGATATATAGAAACATAGAAAAATAACAACAGAAAAAGACCACATGGCCTATCTAGTCTGTCCCTCCATATCGACAACTACAACAGTCCCCTTTTTTCCTTTAGAGATCCTCTGCGTCTGTCCCATGCTTTTTTGAATTCATATACTGTCCTCATCTCTACCACCTCAATTGGGAGACTATTCCATGGATCCACCACCCTTTCCATAAAGAAATATTTCCGTATATCACTCCTGAATCTATCCCCTTTCACCCTCAACCCATGTCCCCTCGTAGCAGAATTTGCTTTCAATTGAAAGAGGCTCTCCCCCTGTGTATATATGCCACGGAGGTATTTCAGCATCTCAATCATATCACCTCTATCCCGCCTTTCCTCTAAGGTTTACATATTAAGATCCTTAAGTCTGTCCTCATATGCTTTATAATGAAGACCACTAACCATTTTAGTAGCCACCCTCTGTACTGACTCCATCCTGTTTATATCCTTTTGAAGGTGCGGTCTCCAGAATTGCACACTATACTCCAAATGAGGTCGCACCAAAGACTTATACAGAGGCACTATCACCTCCTTTTTTCTGCTAGCCATTCCTCTCCGTATGCACCCAAGCATCCTTCTAGCTTTTGCTGTCACCTTTTCTACATGTTTAGCTACATTAAGATCATCAGACACAACCACGCCTAGGCCCCTCTCTTCTTTAGTGGACAAAAGTACTTCACCCCGTACACTATATTGCTCCCTTGGATTACTGCAGCCCAAATGCATGACCTTACATTTTTTAACATTAAATCCCATCTACCAAATTCTAGACCATTCTTCAAGCTTAGCTAGATCCCTCCTCATGCTATCTACACCTTCCTGGGTGTCTACTCTATTGCAGATTTTGATATCATCTGCAAAGAGGCAAACCTTACCTGACAGCCCTTCCGCTATATCACTAACAAAGATGTTAAAAAGAATCGGACCAAGGACAGATCCCTGGGGCACACCACTGGTAACATCCTTCTCCTCAGAGTGAGTTCCATTTACCTGTACTCTTTGTCGCCTCCCACTCAACCAATTTCTAACCCAAGCAGTAACTTTAGGTTCCATCCCTAGGGTGCTCAGTTTGTTTATAAGTTGCCTGTAAGGAACGGTGTCAAGACTTTACTGAAATCTAAATACACCACATCTAGGGCTCTTCCTCGGTCCAACTCCCTGGTCACCCAGTCAAAGAAATCAATCAGATTTGTCTGAAAAGACCTGCCTCTGGTGAACCCATGCTGCCTCGGATTTTGAAATCCGCTGGACTCCAGAAACCTCACTATTTTCTCTGTCAGCAGCATTTCCAATAATCTACTCACCACCGAAGTTAAACTAACTGGCCTGTAGTTTTCAACCACATCCTTACTTCCATTTTTGTGTAAAGGCATCTTATGAGCCTCTCTCCAGACCTCTGGCACCACTCCCGACTCCAACGAGGCATTGAAAAGGTCAGTCAGTGGAGCTGCTAGAATGTCTCCAAGTTCCCTCAGTATTCTAGGGTGTATCCCATCCGGTCCCATCGCTTTGTCTAATTTAAGTTGAGCTAGTTTCTCACGAACACAGTCTTTTGAAAATTGTTCAAGATGCCTCTCGCTTCTGTTCCTGTTTGTGGGTGTTTTCTGTTCCTGGTTCTTCTGTGAACACAGAACAGAAATATTTGTTAAGCAATTCTGCTTTATTCTCATCAGCTTCTACATATTCCTCCCCTTCACCCTTGAGTCTGACAATACCACTTTTGTCCTTCCTCTTCTCACTAACATATCTGAAAAATGTCTTATCCCCCCCATTTTATTGCATTGGCTATTTCCTCTTCTTTTTGACTCTTTGCTTTCCTGACTACTTTGCTAGCTTCTTTTTCTAAATATAGATGCCTGTCTTCCTCTCTTTGTGATCTCTTGTATTTCATAAAGGCTTCCCTCTTTTTCTTTACCTTTTCAGCTACTTCTTTCGAAAGCCATAGCAGTCCCCTTTTCCTTTTACCATTATTTACCATTTTAATAAAAAAGTTGGTTGCCCTTAAAATATCCCCTTTCAGTTTTGCCCACTGTTTTTCTACATCCCCCAGCTGTTTCCATCCCGCTAACGACTCCCTGAGCTTTTGGCCCATCTTGGTAAAGGTAGTTTTCCTAAAGTCTAAGACCCTCACTTTTGAATGGATTCTAACAGCCCTAGTCCTAATACTGAACCACACCATCTGGTGATCAATGGATGCAAAATGATCTCCCACTGTAATATCAGAAACACTTTCACCATTGGTAAGCACCGAGTCCAGTATGGCCCCTTCACGTGTGGGGTTTGTTAACAATTGCCTGAATAGTTTTCCCTGTAGAGAATCCAGGATCTCCTTACTTCTAGATGATACTGTGGCACTAATGTGCCAGTCAACATCTGGCATATTGAAATCCCCTATCAGTAGCACTTCCCCTTTCCTAGCAATGCTGCGTATGTCTTCAATTAACTCTCTGTCCACCTCTTCCTCTTGTGAGAGAGGTCTGTATATCATGCCAATGCAAATATATTTCTCTTTCTCTCTTTCTAGTTTAACCCACAATGCCTCCTCTCTTCCTTTTAAACTCTGTAATTCCAAAGCTTGTCACGGCCTCACCACCCGCCTCTAGCTTAGAGGGGCGTGGTTATTAGAGGAACTTCCCGCCATCCGCCTTAACAAATTATTTCCCTGCAGCATCCTCTGGGAAATGTAGTTTTGTTTTGTTAAGCTGTATGGGTGCGTCAGGCAGAAAGTTGTAGTCAGGCTCAACGAGGTAAGGCAAATGACAGAAATTTATTTTTTACACACAATGGTTCGAACATACCACATACAGGATTATCTGTTCAGGATTCTTTGAGGTAGAGCATTGTCCATAAAACAAACCCAAACACAAAAATGGCTGTTCTAAGGTTCTCTATAGTTCAGGATATACAGTCTTTAACAGCAAGGATATCGAATTCCTTTTTAGCCTTGCTGGCTAAAGCACAAAAAGAAATCAAATTTAATGTCTGTGTTAGCTTCTATTCAGCTTCAAACCTTTCTTGGCTACCTTCCAAACAAAAGGGTAGAACCCAGGGGCAAGAGACAGCGTTGTTCTCATAGCTACTTTAGCTTACCCTGGTGTCATAATTTAGGCAGCAGGTGGTTAACAAGCTTATCACAGTTCCTGGCTTGCTCCTTAGTCTCCGTAAACTTCCCCTTTGCAAACACACGGGAATCATGGCCACCCTGCTTGTTGATTATGGGTACCTTCTTTCCTTGAAGACTTTCTTTCAAGATAGCTCTTTTTCTCTATGTTCCCAGGGTTAAGGCCTGGCAAAAGGAACAATCCATGGGAGTGTCCTCCTCATTCAGCTCCACCTCGGGATCTCCCAGCTGCATGAATTCTGAGTCCCCGTCTTGCTCAGAGGGCTCAGCTAACAGCCTCCCGGGGGATCCTGGAGTCCCTCTTGTCTCTGGCCCCAATCTCGCTTGCAGACGTGCTATATGCCAATTAGCATTTTCTTCTCCTGGAAGCTCAGTTTCTCTGCTCTGCTCAGCACTAGCCAAGCTTCCCTTGCTTGTATCTGTACCTCTGTTCGTGTCAGCCTGGCTTCCTGCTTCTCTTCCCCCTTCCTCATAGTCTGGCATGGGTTTATATTTCCAGGGCTCTAGCTCCAACTCCTCCCTTCCCAGGTGATGGTAATCAGCCTGACTTCGGCTACCTGAGTGCTTGGAGAAATCAGGGTCATAGGGGTTCTGGGTCCTA
Organism: Ichthyophis bannanicus; assembly: GCA_033557465.1. Taxonomy (NCBI): domain Eukaryota; kingdom Metazoa; phylum Chordata; class Amphibia; order Gymnophiona; family Ichthyophiidae; genus Ichthyophis; species Ichthyophis bannanicus. Next base: position 179,670,464 of record CM066036.1, read on the forward strand.
AATCCTCTCGCCCTCATTCCACTAGGGGGCGCATGAAACGTCGGCAACATGGAGGTTTTCTGATTCTTGGAAGTGGTTGTGGCTTTCCTACAATGACTTGGTGAAAGGGGGCGCTTTACTAGGGTGAATTCCCTGTCTCTTTGTCCTCCCCCGGACTCCGGATAGGCCTCCTTGCCACAAGCTTTAATATTATTTTTTACATATAGTGCCACTCCTCCTCCCCTTCTTTCTACCCTGTCCTTTCTGAATAAAGTATAGCCCGGTATAGTTACATCCCATTCATGGTTTTCTGTGAACCATGTTTCTGTATCTGCCACTAAATCCAAGTCGGCCACTCCCACCAAAGCTTCAACATCAGGGATCTTATTTCCCATGCTACCGGCATGTATACACACTGCTTTCCATAAAGGTATTTTTACCCATTTCCATAAAGGTATTTAACGTATCACTTACCTGGAGGCTTTCACTTACCTGGGGGCTTTCTTCACCCATCCCCAACGAATCTACTTTAAAGCCCTCTTCAGTAGATTAGCCAGTCGACTACTGAAGACGCGTCAACCTTTCTTGGACAGATGGAGGCCATCTCTGCTCTGCAACCCTTGGAACAGCATGCCATGTTCCAGGAAACCAAAACGCGGCCATGCATTCATCTCCAGGATGCGAGCCTCTCTGCCATGGCCTTTACCCTCAACAGGGAGGATTGAAGAGAACACCACCTGTGCACCTATCTGCTTCACCCTCTGTCCCAGAGCCATGAAGTCACTTTTGATACCCTCAGAGGGATACCTGGCAGTATCATTTGTTCTGACATGGATTAGCAACATTGGGTAATAGTCAGTGGGCTTGATGAGTCTCGGCAAACTCTCCGTAACATCTTGGATTTTGGCACCAAGCAGACAGCATACCTCTCTGGACATCAAGTCTGATCGGCAGATGGATGCCTCAGTACCCCTCAGAAGAGAGTCACCAACTACCACTACCCTTTGCTTCCTTGTGGTCACTGATTCTGCAACTTTGGGGTACTTGACCTCTGGTTCTTTCCTTTCCAGGGATGCTTTCACCACCCTTTCCAGGGCTGCATAATGGTCCTTCAATTCAAGGACTTGAGAAGTTGGACTGGTGATTCTGCAGGCCCTGGTGACTTGTGTCCAACCTTCATCATTCTGTAGGCACCCATCTTCTCCTCTGCTGGAGAGCTTGGTTGCTGCAAGAAGCATCTCATCAATGTACTTCTCACTGTCTTGAATTATCCTCAGCCTCGCCTCCTCCTCTCTGAGTTCCTCCACTTGTTTCCTGAGAGCTTCAGCATGCAGGCACCCTGCACATGGAGCCAGTCCTTCACCTGGCATTGGGACCTCTGTCTGAACAGAGGCAGAAGCTGTAATGGGGGCAACAGCTTTAGCGATACGATTTTTCCCAGCCATTGTTTTGTTCGTGGAGCTTAGGTATCTGTTAAAGCAAAAGAGAGAGATCTACCAAAGAACCAGCCAGTTTCCCAGCTGTCCTTTCAGAGAAAAAGCAGTTAAATCTCATTAATTATATTCAAAATGTGCTGTTCCAAATCCTTGTGTTTTGTTAATTGTGGAGGTGCCCTATAAAGCAAGACTGCTCACTAGGGGTGGGTGGGAGTTGGAGGGGGGTAGGGAGGGAACTAACCCCTGATTAGGTGTCAGCAGCTCCCAAGAGTTGAGAGAGTTACCAAAGCAGTCTTAAACCTATGCCACTAAAGAAACGATTTCTCCATTTAAACTAACTTTGTTTTAAAAATGTACCAAAACTCTTTTAAGAGCTCCCAGTCAGAGAGCTAGCAATTAACCCCCCTCCCCCCCAACACACAAATTCTTACCTTTGTTTGAAATATATAGCCCCTGTTAGGAATGCCTCAACAGTGCAGGGCTCTGAAACCTTTTATGCAGGCCTCAGCTGCTCTCAGTTTTTTCACAGGCTAATCAGGCCCACTAAGGCCTGATTAGGTGTCAGCATCTCCCAAGAGCTGAGAAAGTTAACACAGTTTTAAACCTTCCCCACTAAAGAAAAGATTTATCCTTTTAAACTAAAGCACCAAAAAGAATGTAACTTTGCTTTAAAAATATACCAAAACCCTTTTAAGAGCTCCCAGTCAGAGAGCTAGTAATAAAAAAAAAAAACACAAATTCTTACCTTTGTTTGAAATGTATAGCCCCTGTTAGGAATGCCTCAACAGTGCAGGGCTCTGAAAACTTTTATGCAGGTCTCAGCTTCTCTCAGTTCTTTCATAGGCTAATCAGGCCCACTAACTCCTGATTAGGCATCAGCAGCTCCCAAGAGCTGAGAAAGCTACCAAAGCAGAGTTTTAAACCTACTCCACTAAAGAAAAGATTTCTCCTTTTAAACTAAAGCACCAAAAAGAATGTAACTTTGTTTTAAAAATGTACAAAAACCCTTTTAAGAGCTCCCAGTCAGAGAGCTAGAAATTTAGAAAAAAACACAAATTCTTACCTTGGTTTTAATTATATAGCCCTGTTAGGAATGCCTCAACAGTGATGAGCTCTGAAACCTTTTATGCAGGCCTCAGCCGCTCTCAGTTCTTTCACAGGCTAATCAGGCCCACTAACTCCTGATTAGGTGTCAGCAGCTACCAAGAGCTGAGAAAGTTACCAAAACAGAGTTTTAAACCTACCCTACTAAAGAAGATTTCTTCATTTAAACTAAAGCACCAAAAAGAATGTAACTTTGTTTTAAAAATGCACCAAAACCCTTTTAAGAGCTCCCAGTCAGAGAGCTAGCAATTTAAAAAAAACCACACAAATTCTTATCTTTGTTTTAAATGTATAGCCCCTGTTAGGAAATACTAAGGTCAAACAGTAACAATCTAGAGCTGTAAGGAGGCTGGGTTTATTTCCAAGTGCAGAAGACCTGTGATTGAATGAGACATAAAGACATGCAAGGGATGTTCTAGTAGAAGAAAATCAGTAATTTGGATTGTAGACTACCGCTGCCAGAGACTGAAAGCATGGAGGCATTCCTGCTACAACAGGGTCAAAAGTCTGAATAATAACCCAGTGGCTTAAGTCCAGTGGGAAATTTCAGAGCAAGAACACAAACAGCAGCAATAGAAGAGGTAGCTTATTGAATCTACCTCAGTTACTGATACTAATTTAGACCTATTCCACTAGCAACAAGGCATTTGCTTCACACTTGCAATTAATAACATCAGTTCTGCAGAGGTCTTAACATAGCAACTAAAACATACACGACATGAGAATTTAAGATTACTCCTCCAATTGACTCTTGCAGGCTAGTTTAAACCAGACTGGGAGAAATGTCAGCATTTTCAATGCAGACATTGTGTGAGACTATACCCTCCTTAGGCGCCCGCCTAGATATGGGGTATAGCTCTGTTTCTTAAAGGAATACTCTGTAGTCGTGTGTCCAAGTATAATTAAAGCTGGGCTTTATTCCCCTTCCCTTCAGGATTGCCTTCCAGATACAGCAGATAATGGTAACAAAAATAAACTGTTGCTTCACAGAAAAAATAAAAGCTTTTCAAACGATAACAATGCTTCTTCTTGCTTTTTAACATAGAGAGTCTATCTCGTCAGAAATACATAGAGCACAATCCATGGGTTCTGGAATAATCTCTGGGTTTGAACTTTCCCACTGCATAAAATCAGGACCTGGTCCTGTAAACGGGCACCATGCTTCAGCATTGCTGGTTTCACAACCTTGCCCCTGAGAGACCTCAGTTTCTATGAGAGGAGACTGTTCTGTGCAGACATGGACATAAGGAGCTGTGCTTGGGGTTTCTTTCCAATACCCATTCCAATAAGGGTTTTCTAAACACTGTAAGCTTGGCTCTTTATAAAAGGACCCACTTCCTTCCCTCTGTAGAAAACAGGGTACTTATCTTTCTTTCTGGTATAGAGAGTTTCCAGCCCTTCCTCTGTTAGCCAGGGCTTCTTCTCTGGGGTGTAAGCTGCCTTTCTCCGGGAGTTCCAAGCATTAGGCTTAGCTGAGCTGTAATCACTTCCTGGCTTCAGTGAGCTTTCCTGGGTGTGACGTTTGCTCTCTACCTGCTTGATTGCCTTCCCCGGCACGAGGACCCCTCTGGCTTGGAAGTCTCTTGCACTGCTTCTCCCAGCACTCTCTGGTTCAACAGCTTGCTTCCACTCTGCCCTCTCTCTCCGTGACAGCGTGTCTCTCTGTGTCTGCTCCTGAGTCTCAATCCCCTTCTGGATCTGACTCCTCTGGCTTTCCCTCTGTGGGATTTCCCACCTTGTTTTATCTCCCTGACTGTTGTACGTTGTACGTGATTCTTTCCTCAGGTGAGCATGATTAGGACTCTGAGTTTCTACTGCGTCACTAATGCTATGAGGAAAGTTTGTTCCTCCATTCTTTGCTTCTCTGCAACCTGAATGTATTAACTGCTCATGTGGCTGTGAGGTAAGCTCTTCTTTTCCATTTCCCTTTATTATCCCAGGCTCAGTGCTGTCTACCTCATGTCATATCCCCCCCCCCCTTAAGCTATTTCGGGCTGAGGGACACATGTCCTTACAGCACGGAATACGTGATAATGCATCTGCATTGAGGTGGAGCTTACCTGCTCTGTGTTTTACAGTAAAATTGAACGCCTGCAAAGCTAAGTGCCAGCGGGTGAGCCGCGGATTATGATTCTACATGGTACCAAGCCACTTCAGAGGCGCATCATCAGTTACCAGTATAAAGTGGCGACCCGTGAGATAAAACCTAAGGGCTTCTACCGCCCACTTAATCGCCAGGCATTCCTTTTCCACGGTTGAATAGTTGGTTTCTGCCCTTGAGAGTTTTCTGCTCAAATACATGACGGGGTGTTCTGCCCCCTCGAATTCTTGAGATAGGACTGCCCCTAGGCCAGACTCCGAGGCATCCGTTTGGAGGATGAAAGGCCTTTGGAAGTCTACCCCATACAGAACCGGGGCTTGACATAACTTCCCTTTTAATAGGAGGAATGCTCTCTCCGCCTCAGGTGTCCAGACTACCTTATTTGGGGCATTTTTCCTCAACATATTAGTTAAGACCGCACTTTCATCCGCAAATCGAGGTATGAACCTGCGGTAATAACCAATTAGGCCGAGGAAACTCCGAAGGTGCTTTTTAGTTATCGGCTGTGGGAACTTTTGCACACTCTCCACCTTGCTGATTAACGGTCGAACCATACCTTTCCCGACCATGTGCCCTAAATATTTTACCTCTGCCCCAGCGAATAAACACTTCGCCGGATTTAGGGTTAAACCGGCCTGCCGTAGGGCTTTCAATACGGCCTCTACCCTAGGCAGATGCTGTGCCCAATTTTCACTATGAATAACGATGTCATCCATATATGCCACCGCGTAGTGTTGATGGGGACGTAGAACTTGATCAACTAAGCGTTGACATGTCGCCGCTGCCCCATGTAATCCGAACGGCATTCGCCGGAATTGGAATAGACTGAGAGGAGTACTGAAGGCTGTTTTTGGTCTAGAAGCACGGGTAAGTGGTATCTGCCAATATCCTTTTGTAAGGTCAAGAGTGGTCAGATACCGTGCCTGCCCTAGCCGGTCCAGCAACTCCTCAATCCTCGGCATGGGGTATGCGTCAAAAAGGGAGATGGCGTTAACTCGTCGAAAGTCAATACAGAAGCGTAGGCTTCCGTCCGGTTTTGGTACCAAAACCACCAGGCTGCACCACGGACTTTTTGACTTCTCAATTACTCCCATTTTTAGCACATCCTGTACTTGCTCTATTACCTCCCTCTTACGGGCCTCCGGCAGGCGATAAGGCCTTTGCCGCACTATTTCCCCGGGAGGGGTATGAATCTCGTGGGCCACCAACCCTGTTTCTCCTGGCAATGGAGTGAGGACGTCTCTAAAACCCGCTAGCAATTGTGTTAACTGGTTTCGCTGCTGTTGTGATAATTCCTCTCCCATTTTTGGAGCTGGGTTTTCCTTACAATCCCTGACCTGGGGTCCTAAATCCTCCTCTAACTTCTCTTCCGCTAGGGCGGTCATGCCTTTTACCTCTTTTTGCCCCGTGGAACCAAAACCGCCCCCTCCGCGGTTGGTGGTAGTCAAGAATGGCATCTCCTTTAACTCGGGGAACCCAACCCGCTCACATATGAGTTGGGTCACTCTGTCACCTATTTTAACCCTAAAATCTTGCTCGCCAAAATTAAAGAGTAAACCGGGGTGCTATTCGACCATAGCAGCCTGCTGGCAGCTGGATCTGTAACCCTGTGCTTACTAAGGCTTTCCCTTTTTTGGGCACCACCTCGTCCAAGGCACTGAAAAGGTCGTATCCCGCAGCAGCGGCACTGGCTCTTTGTGGGCTCTGGGCGTTTGGGGCAGCTTTACAGTATTTTAAAACAAAACCCTCTTTTTTGGCTACTCCTATGTTCTCTGGGACTTCCTTACCAGACTCCTTCCTTTTTGGCTTAGCAAATAATGGTTCAGGAATTAAGGTCACCAAGGCTTTCCTGTCCCCCTTGTCCTCTGGTTGCTTTTGGGGATCCCACCCGGTCAGTTTATTTTCCTCCGGGGGTTCGACCTGGCCCTTCACCTGTTGGCCACAGGGCTCGCTAGGTATCCTCTCTTCCTCACAGTGTAGGCCTTCGCCTAGCCCTTCATCAAATAGTGGCCAATCTCTGCCTAACACTATGTCAAAGGGAAGACGTGGAACTAAGGCGACTAGAACCTTTTCCTGGGTTCCCAACCCTTTTATTGTTAAACTGTAAAGAGGGTAAGTGGTAGCCGCTCCATGTATACATTTTATTTTGGCCAGGCCTTCCGGTTGATTCGGGGTGGATTGGTCACTGGCCTGTAGGCGACGCCAGAATTTTTCGGACACCATAGTCTTGTCCGCCCCTGAATCAAGTAGGGCCTCGGCCAACACGCCCTGTACCTCTACATCAAGGCGAAACCCTTCCTGCCTATATTTTTCCTTTTCACTCATCAGTGCTGTGCGTGACATGCATTCATCCCTCCTGTGACCCCTCTTCCCACATTTAAAACATTTCATGCGGGTGTCATTTTCCATACCTTTAACCATACATTTCTTTGTATCTGGTATACATGACATAGGGTCTTTCATTACTCTGCTAAAATTGGCTACCCCATATGAGTCGCTAGCTCCTCCATGCGGTTTATGGGCTATCCGAGCCTCCATGAACCTTTCGGTAAGGTGAGTTGCCTCGTCTGAAGTCTGGCAATTTTGGAGAGTAAGGAATGCTCTTACTTCACCTGGCACAGCCTCAGAGAATTGCTCCAACACGAGCATATCAAGAATACTCTCAATTGTTCTCCCTTCCGGAGTAAGCCACTTCCACACCAGGCTACGTATCCGTTGGCCTAGTGCCTTAGGAGTTTCACCTGGCTGGATTTTTGTTGCCCTTAACATCCGGCGATACACCATAGGCGACAGGCCTAGCCTGTCTCGTATGGCAGCTTTTACTTCTTTGTAATCAGTTGCCTGGGCGGCGGGCATAGCTTTATAAGCCGCCAAGGCTTCTCCCGTCAGGGAGGTAGCTAACCGGACTGCCCACTGCTTCTCGGGCCAACCTGCACCTCGAGCTACCCGCTCAAAGGCCTCGAGAAAGTCATCTATATTGTCATTGCCTGACCATTGTCCGAAAGATAAGACCCCACAGGTTTGTGGGCCTACCCCACAGTAGTGTCCTTCAGGCATCTTGTCTGTCAGCTGCTCCTTCAGGAAAGCCTGTACCAAGTCTGTTAGCGGCTTCTGCTGCGCTTGCATGGCTGCTAAAGCTTGCTCCTGACACTGCTGGGCCAGCTCTTTTTGTTTTTCAAATTGGAGCCCAATCCAACGCAGCGTGTCTTGTGGAGTCTCCATGTTGGCAGCCTGCAACAATAAAGGAAAAAAAAACACACCAAGTGCGGCACCTTTTTTTTTTTTTTTTAAATGCAGTTAAGCTGGGGTTTTTCAGTCCCCCTTATTTCTCCTTACAGAATCCCACCCTGGCTGTACCCAGATACCTTTACCTGAGTCAGGTGGTGATTCTGGCTTTGAGAAAGTTCTCTTTCTTTCCAGACCTTGGAGTCCTCTGATCGTGGTCCACTGCAGTCCCGGTCCTGTTCTCCGGCGCTGGTGACTCCACTGTGCTCCCACAGTATCCTTCTTTCAAGGAATCCAAAGAACTACGCCATTTGTGAGACTATACCCTCTTTAGGCGCCCACCTAGATATGGGGTATAGCTCTGTTTCTTAAAGGAATACTCTGTAGTCGTGTGTCCAAGTATAATTAAAGCTGGGCTTTATTCCCCTTCCCTTGAGGATTGCCTTCCGGATACAGCAGATAATGGTAACAAAAATAAACAGTTGCTTCTGTCATGAGGTAGACAGCACACAACCTGGAATATTAAAGGGTAGTGCAGAGGAAGAGCTCACTTGTCAGGAGCTAGACAGCATTAGGCCTGAAACATTAAAGAACAATGCAAAGGAAGAGCTTACTTGTCAGGAGCTAGACAGCACTAAGCCTGAAACATTAAAGGACAATGTGGAGGAAGGGCTTACCTGTCAGGAGTTAGAAAACACAGACCCTGAAATATTAAGAAATGAAAAGGAAGAAGAGCTTACCTTGCAGCCTCAGGGGCAGTTGCAGCATTCACAGTGCAGTGAGGCAGGGAAAAGGAAAACAAACTTTCCACAGGGTTGAAGTGACGCAGTAAGAATTGAGAGTGCCAATCAGGCTCACCTGGACTCAGACTCACGTTCCACGTTAGAGGAGCTGAGAGATAAAAGCAGGTGGGGAATCTCACAGAGACAGAGTTGGAGTGGGAAGCAGATTGGAAAGGAGAACAAGGAGGGGGAAGAGAGTTGGAAGCAGCAGAATGAGCATTGGCAGTGAAAGCTGGAGCCTGGATTAGGGCTGGAGCCGGAGCTTGAATGCCAGGAGGAAGGCAGAGACCAAAGGAACTCTGACTGCTGTTTCAGGCAGGCTTGGAGAGAAGGTGAGAGTAGAAATCCCAAGCAATTGCAGGAAGACACGTTACCTTGGAGATCCAGGGCTGGAGAAAGGCAGGCTGGCAAACCCAGGTGGGATAAGCAAAACTGCAGCAAGGTCTTCCCAGCCAGAGGGGTCCTCACACCAAGGCAAACTGTCCAGTTAACAGAAGGCAGAGGTCACGACCAAAGAAGCAGATGGGAAGCAGGAAGTGAGTTTCCCTCAGCCAGACATCGTAACCAGGGTTCCCACAGAAGAGCAGGCTGCAGGGCAGAAAGAAAGCCTTGGCTGGAAGCAGAGGGGTTTGAGATCATCTTCTCCAAAAGAAAAGATAAGTACCCTGTTTTTACTAAGGGGAGAAAAGGGAGTCTCCGGGATAGAAGCCAGGCTTATAACCAGCAAGGGAACTCTTATGGGCCCAAGCCGTGGGAAGAAATCCCCAGCACAGCTCCTGATATCCGGGACATACAAAAGCAGCTCCCACTGGTGGCAACTGAGGTTTCCCCAGAGCAAGACACAGAGAGCAGCTTCATAGGGGCTCCGTGTCCTTATACAGGGACAGGTCTTAGCCCTATGCAATGGGAGAGCAATAGCTCAGAAAATATCCTTGAACCCATGAAATGTGCTGTATGCGTGACTGATGATATAGAGAGTCCTTGTTAAATGGAAAGAGCAAGAAAGAAACTGTATTTTGCACATTGAAAAGTGTTGGACTTTATTGCTGGAAAGAAGCATGATTATTATTGGTTAAACATCCTTTACCCTGGTGAAAACAACCGTTCTTTATGTTGTCCCTTATTCTACGACATCCTCAAGGGAAGGGGAATAAAACCCAACTTTAATTTCATTTGGATCACGACTACAGTATCCTTTATTTACCACAACTCCAGGCTATCCCGGGTCTAGGCAACCGCCTAGGACCGGCATGGTCTCACACTTCACAGAAAAAATAAAAGCTTTTCAAACGATAACAATGCTTCTTCTTACTTTTTAACATAGAGAGTCTATCTCGTCAGAAATACATAGAGCACAATCCATGGGTTCTGGAATAATCTCTGGGTTTGAACTTTCCCACTGCATCAAATCAGGACCTGGTCCTGTAAACGGGCACCATGCTTCAGCATTGCTGGTTTCACAACCTTGCCCCTGAGAGACCTCAGTTTCTATGAGAGGAGACTGTTCTGTGCAGACATGGACATAAGGAGCTGTGCTTGGGGTTTCTTTCCAATACCCATTCCAATAAGGGTTTTCTAACACACTGTAAGCGTGGCTCTTTATAAAAGGACCCACTTCCTTCCCTCTGTAGAAAACAGGGTACTTATCTTTCTTTCTGGTAGAGAGTTTCCAGCCCTTCATCTGTTAGCCAGGGCTTCTTCTCTGGGGTGTAAGCTGCCTTTCTCCGGGAGTTCCAAGCATTAGGCTTAGCTGAGCTGTAATCACTTCCTGGCTTCAGTGAGCTTTCCTGGGTGTGACGTTTGCTCTCTACCTGCTTGGTTGCCTTCCCCGGCACGAGGACCCCTCTGGCTTGGAAGTCTCTTGCACTGCTTCTCCCAGCACTCTCTGGTTCAACAGCTTGCTTCCACTCTGCCCTCTCTCTCCGTGACAGCGTGTCTCTCTGTGTCTGCTCCTGAGTCTCAATCCCCTTCTGGATCTGACTCCTCTGGCTTCCCCTCTGTGGGATTTCCCACCTGGTTTTATCTCCCTGACTGTTGTACGTTGTACGTGATTCTTTCCTCAGGTGAGCATGATTAGGACTCTGAGTTTCTACTGCGTCACTAATGCTATGAGGAAAGTTTGTTCCTCCATTCTTTGCTTCTCTGTAACCTGAATGTATTAACTGCTCATGTGGCTGTGAGGTAAGCTCTTCTTTTCCATTTCCCTTTATTATCCCAGGCTCAGTGCTGTCTACCTCATGACAATTGTTACTCTTACACTTTCATAGATATGATTTTCAACTAGTCTACTACCACAAAGAAAAAAAGAAAACATTATACACATAGGGACTGATTCCAAGAAAGACATGCCAGGTGGATGTAAATGTACAACACATGTACGTCCCCAATGAAGACGGGATTCCGTGCCTGAGCGTCTAGACGTGCAGCCGTGCACGGAATACAGAGGTGTATGTCTGCGCCGTTAAATGTGTAATGAGTGTGGAAGGGGGAGATTCGCACATGTGCAAATGGCATGTGCACGTCCGTTGTTATGCTGTGGGAGTGTAATCCCAAAAATGTGTCCACCTGCACTGTTGCCCATTAGGCATTCCTAACAGGGCTATACATTTTAAACAAAGGTAAGAATTTGTGTGTGTTTTTTTAAATTGCTAACTCTCTGACTTGGAGATCTTAAAAGGGTTTTGGTACTTTTTAAAACAGGACAGGAAACAGGATACAGTAAGTACCCCCCCCCCCCCTATCCGCTGCCAGACCCCTGGAAAATGCAATGCCTCAGGTTAATTTCTCTGAGGCAGAGACTCACCTGCTCTACAGGCTGCTCCTGGAACCTGTGGAGGGATGCAACAGGTCGATGGTCAGTCTGGGTCCTGGGGGAGTGCCACCGACTGTCTCACCCCCAATGTCCCCTGATGGTGGCAGGGGGGCTAAACCACTGGTCCCGCACCCTCCCACCATGCACAAGTTACCAGGGCACCAAGTGGATGGTCCTTCTACCACGCACTGCTGCATGGTTTCCTATCTACCTGTGGACATGCCCATTAGGAGTGGGTACACCCCTATGTATGCACTGCTAGGGTGTCTTTCGCTTCACACATGCATCAAGGTGTTCAGGCACTGGTGATAACCTTGTACAGTGACCACAATATGGGCATAGGGTTGGGGATGTGGGGATAGGGCAGGACCTGCCACAATGCAAGCCAGTCACTCCCTGCCCAAGACAGCAACATGCCCACACCTGCTTGCCCTATGGTGGGTGCCTGCGCAGGGCACCTGTCCTCTGCACCCAGATCTATGCATGCCTCTGACTCCCACAGGGCCACAGGCACTGCAAATATGCATCAGGATCACAGGCCCCAGTACATATACCATCCAGTCACATCATTGACCCTTTGCACTTACCGTGTCAGTGGCAGTGTTGCTGTAGAGTCCGATATAGTGCACTTAGATGCATTGCACATGGGAAAAGAAAACGTGTGAAGCCTCACCCGTATTTATATGTACTGTAGGATGCGAAACATGGACGTGGGTCCAGACGCACAGATGTGTTCCGTATTCCATGTCTCTGAATGTATACATCACTGCACGTCTAACTGCTATGAGATATGTAACGCTAGTGTCGACATGCCCCTGCGAAATGCCATTCTACTGATACTGATACCCTGAAGGTACATTCAGGAACAGCTCTGTCAGTGACCATGGCTCCCAAGGTTTCTACTTGAAAAACAAACTTAATCAACAGGGAGCAGACCCTCCTCATTGAGGAGGTGCTTGCCAACCATGGGGTCCTCATGGGCATCAAGGAGGCCCGTGTAGGTGCTTATGAGAGGCAGCGCAGGTAGCTCACCATCTGCCGCAAACTTAATGAGATCTATCACAACAACCATGGCCAGCACCAACCACCTGGAGACAGTCTCCATTTCCAACAAGTTTTGCTCTGTAAACCTACTGTATAGAGCTCCTTCAGCCTCCTTGGATGACCTTCCAACTATAATAAACCTCGCTTCCAACATCCAGAATCCTAATACCCCAAGTTGGATCCTAGGTGATTTTAACCTGCCATCGCTGCAAGATAACCAATCATCGGCCTTTCTCGAAGCTTTAGAGATCCTAGGATACAAACAACTAGTTAACGAACCTACTCATGTGAAGGGAAATATTCTCGACCTTGTATTTGCCCCACAGACATTTTATGACCAATCCCACAATACCGTGACGTCCATAACTACCGTGCCATGGTCAGACCACAAACTCATCATTTTCCAGATTCCCACTCACGGCATCCAATCAAAGACCAACAGAATTCCAAGCAATACCTCTAGACTACCTGCTCGAAGCTTCCATCCCTTCAACAGAGATCTTATCCTCGACGGAACACGCTCACTCTTGAACGAGACCTCCCTAGATCTTGAAGAACTGATCACCTGCTGGAACAAGAGTCTCAATGCGATAGCACTTTGACCTCCAACTAACAGGACATCAAGGAAGAGAGCCACAGCCCCATGGTACACAGAGGGGGTCATCATTCACCAGACTACGGAAGCTGGAGAAACGCTGGCGTCGGTCGCACTCCAGTGATGACCATTCAGCTTACATCTACCAGCTAACTGTCCACCGCAACGCTATCACAGAGAAGATGAAGCAGTACCACACAGACACCCTGAAGTGCTCATTAAACAAACCTCATGATCTGTTTAACTTAGTAAAAACTCTTTCTAAGGAACCAGCCCCCGAACATCAATGTGAAATCCATCTCCAGGAGTTTGCCGTTTACCTACAATCTAAGATATGTCAGACAAATAAACCTTCAATTGAGGTTTCTTCCACTGACCAAGAATGCCCAACACCTCTAACTTCTTTCTCTACCCCTGCCAAGAAACGCATCGAAGACTCAATCATGACCCTCAATACTACTACTGCACAAACTGATCCTTGCCCAGCCTTCTGGATAAAGGAACAGCGTAGTGACTTCAGCACAATAATAACCAGGATAATGAACCTGTCCTTCACAACCGGTTCTTTCCCCTCCGCCCTCAAGCACACATCTATCAGACCGCTGCTTAAAAATAGCAAGCTTGATCCCCAAAAGGTAGACTCTTTCAGACCCATTTCAAGTATTGACCGCTTTGACCCGGTGAAAAGCGGGATATAAATAAAGCTAAATAAGTATACCGTTCCTGGCAAAGTTAATTGAAAAAGAGGTGCAAAGGCAGTTACAAGACCACATCGATGCTGCTGCTCCACTGGACCCATGCCAGCATGGATTCAGGGAGTCACATGGAGTAGACAACATCCATCAGGGATTCGCACTCATTTTCTTAGACAATGCCGCAGCCTTCGACTCGGTAAGTCATAAGCTTCTCCTAGTGCGGCTAAAAGAGAAAGGTATCAGTGGAACAGCACTTGAATGGTGCAGATCATATTTGTCCGGAAGATGGCAGCATGTTCGATCTGGTGGAGCAACATCGGAACCCTTTCATCAAGGCCAGGGAGTTCCACAGGGATCCTCCCTATCCACCTTGATGTTCAACATAATATCGTCCGGTCTTTCAATGTCAGTTGCATGATATACGCTGACGATGTTCTGCTCTATATGCCGTTCTCCGTTGATAAATTGGACCTCTCTCCCCTGACCAATTGCTTCAATGCCATATCAGAATGGCTCCTGTCACAAAACCTAAGAATTCAACATAAAAAGACCGAAGTGCTCTTCATTACGAGGAACCCGAATTTCAGCCCTCCACAGTACTTGAAGGTGAAAGATGCCGATCTACAAGCAAAACCCACAATACGGTACCTGGGTGTTATACTAGATCAAAACCTTGACATGAAGGCACATATAGCCAACACTGTAAGAGCCATATATTACAAGATCCGTTCACTCAGACATCTACGCCCCTTGCTTGAACCGGGGGACTTCCGTACAATTTACCAGGCTCTGATCATACCTCATTTTGATTACGCCAATGCCATTTTACAAGGTCTCCCCCAATCCACCTTAAATCCTCTACAGCTCGCAATGAATAGCGCAGCGAGGGTTCTTCATGGTGCATCTCGGAGAGACCATGTAACGCCCCTTCTGAAGCAGTTACACTCGCTTCCTATACATGCCAGGATAGTCTTCAAGACAATGTTACTGACTTTCAAAGCGGTCAATAGTCTCTCCTCCTTCTCACTAACCGACCTCATCCAAACCATATCCCCGAACAGATCAAGAAGATCCACAGCAATAAATACGCTAACGATTCCGAAAGAATTAACAAGATGTGCAGCAACGACAGCAAATAGAGCTTTCAGACTCTGTGTCCCAAGACTCTGGAACTCATTACCAACAAACATCAGAGCAATCACTAACCTAGCCCAGTTTAGAAAGTCCCTCAAACACTACCTTTTCCTCAAATACTTCCCAGAGAACAATGAATCACAACCCCACTCAAGTATTTCAACTACACTAACACACCTAGGGAGCCAGGAGAACACACTTAGCTAGGTGTCCTTGACCATTTAATTTCATGTTACTTTGATACTGTGACTCTAATGTGTAAATAGTTTCTCCTATTTCTCCAAGTTTGCTTTCCTGTTAATTGTAAACCCTCCCTTGTTATCCAAGTTTGCTGTCCTGTTAAATGTAATTTCTCCCTGGTTATCCAAGTTTTGCTGTCCGGTTAATTGTAAACTCAGACACATGTTATCCCGTCTGATTTTTGTTCCATGTAAACCGCGCTGATGCCGAATAGTGCGGTATATAAGAAATTGTAAATAAATAAATAAAATAAATAAATTGAGGATGTCAAGCGCAAGTAGCAGCAGGTGAGATGCGAGACCTGTAGGAAGGCATGTGCTATGTGCCTGGATGGACAGGGGGTATGCCTCACCGAGCTGGAGCAGTGTGTCCTTGCCACAATGGATGCTGCTACATTGGAGGGTGTTGGGGACTTGGACACCTCTTGGCGCCCACAGGTCCAAGATACGTGTCTGTGCTGACATTTGCATGCTGCAAGTCCCCAGCCCCAGGCCTACATTCATGGTGTGAGGACCCATTGACCCACCACTGCCCCTCTCACACATGTCCCCTCTGGTTTGGGGTGGGGCATGCATGCCTTTGTTGCACTGTCACATCTCCCATCGCTGGCTCACCAGGTGACTCTGTGGTGGTGGGACCTCCCTGGTCTGTTTTGCACTCCCCCCAGCTTCCTGTGGTTGTAGTGCACTGGTGCAGCTCATGTGGGGGCAGGGGTGGGTTGCTGCATGCTGGGGACAGCATTAAGCTGGTCCACCTTGCTTATCTCAGCAGGTGCTGCCACAGATGCTGGACCCAGTGCTGCACCCATACATGCCTCGCCACCAGCAACTCTACCACTGCTACCGTCAGTGGACAGGGCTATGGTGCCACCAGAGGTGGTTGCATCACAGCTTGCATCCCCTGTGGACACTGGTCACTGCTGTGGAACCTGAGGGCACCAGCTTTGCAGACACTGAGGACCAGCTTGCACCATCACCATCACCCGAGCCCCAACCCCAGCCTGGTTGCAGCGGTCACCATGGGCAGCACCACTGACACACCTATGGGCAGTTGGTTAGGTGTGTTGAGTGCCTCATCACACAGCAGGAGGGCCACGAGGTGCTGGCACAGGAGAAACTGCGACTCCTCAGGTGTAACATGCAACTGCGGGAACAACAGCTGACACTCCAAGAGCAGTGGTTGACGTCCAGGAGGAGCAGCTGGCAGTGACCAATCACCTCAATACTTCCGTGTGCCACCTTGGGGCCCGCATCGACCTACTGATCACCCAGTTGGCAGGCTTCAGGGCACCCCTCCAACACTGGCTGGTGTTACTGTGCCTCCTGCCATAGCTGGTGTGCTGCACCTCTATGCTCCACCATCCACTAGCAGAGTGTCCACATGGGCCACTACATGGGCCACATCTGTGTTAGGGTCCAGCAGCATGGGGCCATCCTGCATCCTGGGTCCTGTGCCCTTAGGTGTGGGGTACACGCTGTTCTTCCCATCCTTCCATGAGGCACGTGGGGAAGCCAGTGGGGAGAGCAGCAGCAGCAGCTCAGTCTCAGGGGGTGTGCCATCACCCACGCCACCTGATGGCCAACCATTGAGGCCCAGTGATGGTGCCTCTGGGTGGGGGTGGGGTCAGCGGCAGGTCAGGGTATATGGGAGATGGTGGTAGGCCTGGGTAAGGTTGCCTGTCACTTGGGTGGGGGTGGGGATTTCGGTTGGTGGGGTGGGGTGGGGTCAGGGAGTTGGGGGCTGGGATGGTGGAGTGGGGTTGTGGGGTAGAGCCAGGAGCATATGTGTCTTGCTGTTGGGGGGCACCTGGGTGTGTGGGGTGGGCTTGCTTGGGCACTGGTGTCGGTTGTGTGGGTATTATAGTTTTTGTCATGCATGCAATACACGGTATTTCATGCACCCACTGGGCTCTGTGTTTCCCTCTGCCTCAGTCACTGTGGGCATATGTTGCTTTTGCCCATGTTGCCTTGGCACTGCCTACTCTTTCTCATCCGCCTTGTACATGTCCCTCCTTTGTGCACAACAGTATGTGCATCTGCATCCGGTGCACCCTGCTACCGCAGCCTGACCCCCGATCTGGCCTACCGCAGGCACACAGGTAGTGTCACCATCATACCTCTCATTGAGATGCAGTGGGGCACAGAGCAGTATGTCCAGCTCTATGCGGTAACGTTTCTTTCCCTTCTTTTGGTCCCTCCATTTCTGTTATTCCACGTTTTACCAGGTATAATGTAGATGTCCATGTATAAACACCTAGAAGTACACAGGTCCGGACGGAATACAGTTTGGATGTTATTGTCACCTGGAACACCCATGCTCCTCCATGCCCATGTTCCACCCTTTCCCGCTCACATCCAGTGATATGTGTACATCTCTTTTGTATGTGCATGTAGGCTTGCATTCGAAATACCGTCTAGATATCACCGCAGGGCGCAAGCCCCCAGCATACATGCAAATGGCTTATTCGTGGTTCAGAATGATCCTATTTACCACTTTGCTTTAATTACTTAATTACTACTCCCCCGATCCCTGTCCAGGGAGACATCTTACACTTTAACATGTTCTTTGTGCACAGACGCTTGTTCCTCTATTCTAAAAACCTGATTATGTAATTCTTTTGAAGTAGAAACCTCTATCTGCTGTCTTTTTTCTTCAACTTTAGTTTGCCACCAGCTAAATAGTAGATTTTCATGACTGGCACAAGACCGCTCAAGATCTCATACTGTAACCACCTCAGTTTATCCTCCTGGAAAGTTCCATCAAGTGGGAACTGCAAACTAGGGTTACTGGCAGTCATGAAGTGCTATTTTCATATCACTCTTTTAAAACACTATCACCATATCTACAACGCATCTCATAGTTAGGGCTAACTTTCTTCTACCCAATTTCTTCAGCTCTTCATTTCACTCATCTATCACATGAACTTGCTGCCTCTTACAAACAAGATTACCCATAATAATCTACTCACACGTATCCTGGAGTCTACTGTTTCCAACTGCTGAAGGATACAGTGATCCGAGTCACGGCAAAACTGAAAGAATACCTGTGATCTGGTCACAAAACCTCAGCTCTTTTGGAATCCTCTGGTCCCTCAAACAGCGAGAAATAAGCAGATAGAAACATAGGGCACAAATACTCAAACACAAAGTTCCTTTTCCTCTGAGCCCAAAGGGAAGCCAACGGAAGGTCTGTGGACACAGAACAGTTCCACTTCTGTTAGATTCAAGGTTCTTCCTTATAGAGACTCTTTTTATTATAGTAAAATGAGGAAGTAACTACATCATTAATCATAAAAATGAAACAACACAAGGTATCACTAGAATTCTTTTAAAGAGTAAGAACTGATTACAATGTATTGGATAAAATTTACTTGTTTATGACAAAATTATTTATTACTGCAGAATTGCAGAAATTACGTTGTGCCAGCAGTGACCTATAGTTGACTTTACAGTGAACTATGGTTGTACATTTCATGGCCTATGTTTATTCTTTATGCTTGAGTTAACAATATTCTTAAGTTATTTTAGAATAGTTACACAGCTCTCATGATCATGATATCTTATTCTATTTAAAAGAAGTAGGTGAAAAGATAAACTAGTGAGTGATGTTAACAAAATTCATCTATCAGCGCATTATAGAGATCTGTATCAAGAAATTTGTCTATCTTCAATTACATATTGTGGATTCTTGTATCCCTTTATCTGTCCATTCCTACAGAAGGTTAGAAGTTTTCTTCGAGAGTTGGGTATGCATAACGTACTCCGTCTCTATCTCAGCCACTTTGCCTTCCAATGATTTGCTAAAGAGTTGTTCTCCAAGGCAGGGGACATCGAGAAGTTTCTCTTGCACCCACTGCTCGAGATCTGATGATTGAAGCCAGGCTTGGCGCCGAACAATGATGCCCGCAGCTGCCACCCTTGCGCAAGACTCAAAGTCATCATAGGCGGCTTGGTACAAGTATTTGGAGCAGTCTGAGACAAACTTCGAGAGATCTGAAAACGCCGAAAGTGGTTGCCATCAAGGCCAGTCGCAAAGCCTCCGAGTTCCTTGATCAAGTCCCTGAGGAACATGCCGATGTAAAGTTGGCATGTCTGGATCCGGCATGCTAACATCGAGCCCTGGACTCTCTGCCTGGGGGCATCAAAGAATGTGACTTCAGGCTCTTTTGCTGGTGCATGGCTGACTTGATCACCATAGAGATGTGTGGGTGTTGTGCATTATGGAAACCCGGCCATGCTGGAATCGGTACATCATGTCCAGCCTGTGGCTGACAATGGGTACCGATGCAGGAGTCTCCCACATCTGAAGGAGGAGTCAGTTGAGGATAGATGGAATGAGGACCGTCAAGGTCTCCTTCAGTGGTGCCTCGTATTGCAGGATTTCAGTTCCACTGCATGAAGGTCCTCTTCAGACTCTGTCATGAGAGTGCCCTGGCCATGTCCCTCACAAGCTTGAGGAAGGAGGTGCACTTGGGTGGGGCTAGGTGTTTGGCGGCCGGAGGGGGCAGGTCTGAGGGAAGATCTCGGTGCGCTTGAGACTCCGGGAATGTTTCAATGTTGGATTCCCATTTGGAGTAGTCCAAGGAGGACTCAAGGCCCATTGCTGCAGGGGGGCTGGCAGCTCCAGTTCTGGGTGTCTTGATGCAGGGGTGTGCCCAGAGCCAGAGGCACTCACCTGCGAAGAACTCGCTGCTGAGGAACGGGAACAAGAACGAGATCCTTCCAAGGATCTGACCAAGGCATCTGGCTCTCGATGATCAATTTAACGGCCCGAGGAATCCTCAAGGCCGAAGTCCTTGCAGTCTCCACAGGGCCAGCCAGCACCCACTGTGAGGCAGTGAATGCAGAAATACTGCATTCCAAGGACAGCATACGATCTTCCCACTCGGGGGTAGCACCACCGGTGTGACTGGGTGAGGTGTCAAGGAGGAGAGGAGGTCCTCGACGGGACGGCTCTCGGGGGATGAGGTCCATCTCTGGAAGCCACGACATCCATCCTGGGCACCTTTCAGGGTGCTCCCACTCCAACTCCTCGGGTTCTTACCAGGGGCTGAGGGACCTTTCATGGGATTTTCTGTGTTTGCCGCCTCTCTGGAAGAGGTCCTCGAGGTCGTCTTCTTCTTACACTCTCGCTCTGGGGAACCTTGTTCAAAGTACATGCAAGTCCGCTGAGAGGCCGTTAGAATCTTGCAAGATTCCAAAGAGCAGTGCGGGGCCTTCGAGAATGAGGCTACTAGGGATACCGGGGTTGAGTCTGCCTTGTGGAAAATGTTGTCCTGCTTTAGCTGACAGCTCTGAATGCTTTTGGGGACATTTTCTTGCACAAGGGGCATTCCTTTGGGTTGTGGTTGGCACCCAGACACCAGAGGCAACAATCATGAGTGTCGGAGAGAGACATGCTTTTAGAGCACCGATCACTTTTTTTTTAAACCGGTGGCCATTGGGGTGAAAAGGACCTCAGCGAGGTCGAAGACCCTCGATGCGGTCAGCGGTTGAAAAATGCGTGAAGTGCTGAAAAATAAAAACTAAGTAAAATTAACACAAAAGAGAAAAATCAGAGGCCCGGTGCTGTAGCAGTGGGTCTCAAGGAGGGAAGAGAGCTGGCATAAGCCATAAAGTACAAGAAAGTAAGGCTATAAAACTTTTTTCCAGGGGAGACAAGATGTACATCTGTAGGGCTCCACGGAAAAAGGCAGAATGAGCAAGATGTTTTATGTTCTATGTAAACCGCACTGATGTTGAATAGCGCGGTATAAAAGAAATGTAAATAAATAAAATAAATAAATAAATAAGATGGCACCTGTGGGCGGGAAGGGCACCACGTATGTGTGGTGGCATCTCCCAAAGGCTTTTTTTGAAAGCTGGGGAGATGTTTCCATGAGGGCTCCATTGATGCCGTCACCCATATGTGAGGACTGATGTCCTGCTTGTTCCTGGAAAACCTGGGTTCCACTAAGAACAAAATCCAAAACAGTTTCTCCTCTTGTCGGTTCATGAACCAGCTGCTCTAAGAAGCCTCTATTTTGTGCTAAAGGGAGATTTATTATCCAAGTGTCCAAGGGTGCCCTAGAGAGGGAAGAGATAGAACAACTGATAGTTCCCTGACCATACCATCAGCAGGTGTTATCGTTAGCTCATAGCCATTTATTAGGGGGACACCTAGGGGTGTAGAAAACACTAGAATGTATTTTGGTCCTATTTTTCTGGCCTGGGGTCCATAAACAGGTGCAGTTATATTGCCAGTCATGCCTTACCTGCTAAATTCATAACCCCACCACAGTCCAACCTGACCCTCTAGTGCCTAAGCTTATCATTGAAACCACATTTGAAAGAGTGGCCATGGATCTGGTAGGACCTTGAAGCAAACCACTAGAGGCAACAAGTATATTTTAGTCAAACTGGCCGATGCTATCCAATATTTGAAGGCCATTTCTTGAAGGAATATGAAGACTTCTACAATCGCAAATGCCCTCTGGGAAGTATTCTCACGGGTGGGATTACCCAATGAGATCCTCATGGATCAAGGAACATCCTTTGTATCCAAGGTGATGAAGCAAGTGTGTGCCTTGGTGAAGGTCAAGATGCTGGTGCCGGATAGAGGCGTCGGGCAAACTCCAGCTGATAAAGATAAGCACTTTTTGAGTTTAAAGATCTGATAACATCAGTTTAGATGTGTAGCCATAAAAGAAAATCGAGGTCGTTGATGCTATAGCGGCACTTTGCAAAAAGATATGTTTTGAAATTAGTGCCATAAAAAGTCTGAGACCTCCATAATTACAATCATATGAGAATCAAAGACAAAAAATTCACAACCATTGGGCGGTTATTTAGCCTACCAGTAGATTGGAGGAATGTTTACATGAATAGCGCGTTAGTCTAATCCTCTATAAATCAGACCAGTATTCATAATGATATCATTACTGACCATGGAGTGATTATCCTGCAATGACCCTACCAGATTTTGGAGACCAGGCAATAGGCCGTCACCAAGGAGCTGGAAGAGATGCTTAAGTTGGATGTTATAGAAGAGTCTATGAGTGACTGGTTGTCCCTCATCATCTTGGCTCCTAAACCCAGCAGAAGCATCAGAATCTGCACTGACTTCCGGAGGGTCGATGCAGCTTCTAAACCGGAAGCGTATCCCATGCCCAGAGTAGATGAGCTAATCAAGCAACTCAGTGGAGGACGCTTTATATCAATCTTGGATCTGACAAAGGGATATTGGCAGTACCCTTGACTCCGCTTGCCAAGGATAAGACTACTTTTCGACACCGCAAGATCTGTTGCAGTTTACAGTACTGCTCTTTGGATTCCATGGGCTCCTGCCATGTTTCAAAGCCTAGTTGACTGCCTACTGAGAGAAGACAAGGAATATATGGCTGCAAACTTTGAGAACATCATCTACGACAGAGACTGGACCACCCATCTAACCCAAGTACAAGCTGTGTTGACCAGCCTGCAGAAGGCCGGGCTGGCCCCAAGAAATGTTTTCTGGGAGGTTGTGAAGTTCAATATCTGGGATATTTAATAGGAAATAGGCAGCTATGACCTCACCTACGGAAGGTGGATGCCACTACCCAGGTCCCCACCCCGAAATCGAAGAAATAGGTTTGTGCCTCCCTTGGATTGATCGGCTATTACCGACGATTCATCCCTAATTTTGCAGAGGTAGCGGAGCTATTAATCAATCTTCTCTGGAAAAGTGGTCCTGAATGGATTCAATGGTCACTGGACCTAGACCTGGCCTGGCCTTCCAGCGCCTCAGGAAGGCTGTGTGCTGTAAACCCGTCCGATTAGCCCTGATTTCTCTCTACTGTTTATTGTGCAAACTAATGCCTCAAAGGTAGGCCTAGGAGCCGTTCTGTCCCAGGATTTCAGAACATCCTGTGACACTTATCAGCAGGAAGCTGCTTCCTCAGAAACAGCATTATGCACTGATCAAGAAGGAAACCCTGGCTGTCAAGTGGACGCTTAAGACCTTCAAATACTAACTGCTTGGCCATCCGTTTATGCTGGTAATGGATGACCAATCTCTCAAGTGGCTGGCTCAACATGTGGAGTCCAACGACTATTATGCGGTGGTTTGTGAGCCTCCAACCCTACCAGTTTTGAGCCCTCCACAGGGCTAGTCGGACTCACCTGAATGCAGACTTTTTTTCCTAGGTGGGGGTCCCATGTGAGGTAGGCACTTAATGGACATGACTGAGCTGAGGGGGAGTGTATGCGATGGGGTCTATAGAATGTTACCTATCCCTTTCCAAAGGGAGTATCAACAGTACCCTTTAAGACAGTCTGCAGCCCAGAGTTCAGGGCTGGGAGGGCATGGCTCACAGGGAGAGGTTAAGAACCCAGCAAACTGCAGGAGGGAGAGAGGTCCATGGAGCCAGAAGTCCTTCCAAGGCAAGCTGTGCAAAGGAGTTCTGATTTAGGAATGTTAACTGGGGTTGGAGGAAGGGATAGGAGAACCAGCTTGTGGAGATTTCCCTAAACTGCTGTCTGTTCTGGATTTTGCTTTGTGGAGGTTTAGCAAGCTGGAAAAGAATAACAACTGCTTTTGTTTTCCCCGAACTGCTGTCTGGCCTGTGTTTTTAAAAAAAAACCTTTCCACCACACAACCACAAAGCCCTTCTGTGTTCTTATCATCTAGCTCCATTTTTCCTTATTGGATTCTCCTCTTTTAGGGCAAGTTAGTAAGTACTGAAGTTGATGGTGGGATGGCTGCCACTTAAAGACATTAGGTACCTTATCCAAATATCTTCAAATGCATATCCAAAAAGCGTAGTTACTCACCTGTAACAAAAGTTCTCTGGGGACAGCAGGAATCAGTCCTCACATATGGGTGACGTTGGTGCGGACAGAGCCGGCATGGAAGCATCTCCCCAGCTTTCAGAGAAAGCCTTTGGGAGGTGCCACCATGCATACATGGTACCCTTCCCACCCAAGGGTGCCGTCTTGCTTAGTCAGATGATATAACTAAAGAGGGTAAAAGCAAAGGGTAGTAGGAAGCAACTCCAAGAGGAGTAGGGAGGGTTGTGAGGACTAATTCCTGCTGTCTCCAGAGAATACCTGTTACAGGTGAGTAACTACACTTTCTCCGGGAACAAGCAGGAAGTCAGTCCTCCATATGGGACTCCATAGCTACAGGCTTCCGAAAGCCCATAGAAAAGACCATGGTTGCCCTCAGGGGAGCCATGAGCAGCAGCAATTGAGTCCACAGATACAGACTACAGTAGTACCTGTGTGCCCGATGGGAACCAACGCTCCGGTAGTCTGAATACAGAAGGGTTGGAGGATAGGAGTTGCCTAGACCCCAAAAATATTATGGAGCATGGCCTGGCTGAAGGCGCTGTCCTGTTGGGACTCCCTTTCCAGGCAGTAATGAACTGCAAAGGTATGGACTGAAGACCAGGTGGCAGCCCAGCAGATGTCCAGTAATGGGACAGAGCCCAGGTTTTCACACAGAAATCGCCAAGGCCCTGACACTGAGTTGTGACCTGGCCATCCAGCGTGAGCCCAGCCTGTTCATAGGCTAAAGCGATGCAGTCTGCCACCCAGGTAGACAGTGTCCATTTGGTCACCGCTTCTACAGCTGACTGGGTTCATAAGAAACAAAAAGCCGAGAAGCTTTCCGGTGACCCTGGGTCCGCTGAAGTAGAAAGGGCCCTCTTACAATCCAAGGTGTGAAAGACAGTCTCTGACCAGCTGGAATGAGGCCTTGGCAAGAAGGTAGATAACACCACCTCCTCCTGGTTGAGGTGGAAAGGAGATACCACCTTTGGAAGGAACTTGGGGTGTGTACGTAGCACGATCCTGTTCTTATAGAATCTGGTATACAGTGCCTCTGTCACCAGGGCTTGGAGCTCGCTGATCCTGTGAGCGGAGTGAGTGCTACCAGGAACACAAACTTCCATGAGAAGTACCACAGGTCTCAGGTAGCTAGATGATAAATGGTAGGTGAGTGTGCTGCGCCAATACTACATTGAGATCCCATTCCGTCACTGGAGGGCAGACGGGGGTTTGGACAACAGGAGTCCTCTCAAGAAGCAGGTCACCAGTGGCTGGACCGAAAGGGGCTTGGTAATGTACCACCAGGGCACTGAGGTGCACTCTCATAGAGTTTGATTTGAACCCGGATTGCGAGAGATGAAGATGGTACTGCAACACCAGCTGCACCGGGCAGGAGAACGAGTTCACCCGCTGCTCCACACACCAGAACGAGAACCTGCGCCATTGAAAGGCATAAGCTCTCCTTGTAGAGGTCTTCAAGGAGGCCAGCAGGACCTCTTCCACTTTTCCCGAGAGGCTGAAAGGGGCTAAGGTCACCCTTTCAGCAGCCACGCAGTCAATGATATGGACCCCAGGGTGGATGCATGAGAGAGCCCTCCTCCTGAGACAAGGGCCCTGGGGAGTTCCCAAGAAGGATCGTAGTCTCCACTGACAACTGAGGAGTAGCAGGAACCATGGCAGCCACCGTGGAGCCACCAAAATCAGTGACACCTTGTCGCGAAGAGCTTTTAAGAGTGTTCTGATAATAAGCAGAGTGGGTGGGAAGGCATACATGAGACTGTCTGATCACGGGATGAGGAACGCATCTGCCGCTAACGAGGATGGATGGGGCTGCCAGAAATGGAAGCGAGACAACTGGTAGTTGTCCAGACTGGCAAAGAGGTCCAGCCACAGGGCCCTCCCAGAGCTGAATAAGCCAGTTGGCTACTCTGAGGTCCAGCTGCCACTTGTGTGGATGGAGAACCCTGCTCAGTCTGTCTGCCAGAGCATTGTCCTGGCCTGGTAGCTATACCACCTGCAGGAGTATTCCCTGTTGAATTGCAGAGGAGCAGAATGTCATCACTTCGCAGCAGAAGGCGCAAGACCTTGTGCCCCCCTGCTTGTTCTCATAGAACATTGCCACCTGATTGTATGTTTGGATCACCACAAGCTGGTGTCTCAGGCTGTGACAAAATGCTCAGAGGGCCAGATATATTGACCGAAGCTCCAGGAGATTGAGCTGCTGGTTGTCCCCAGCTTGAGACTAGCTGTCCTGAGTGTGGAGTTCTTTGCAGTGGGCTCCCCATCCCAGCAGGGAGGCATCCGAAGTGAGGACCCTTAGAGGGCTTGGGGTTTGGAAGGGCCTCCCCGCCTGCAGGTGTCGTGGATTTTGCCACCAAGTCAGAGATTCCGCCAGCTGGTGGGTTATTGAGACTTTCTTGGAGACGGCCTGTGGCCTGTGTCCACTGGTCCCAAATGCACCACTGAGCAGCCCTCGTGCAGACAAGTGTCCAGGGTGACATGGACCATCGAGACCATGTGTCCCAGTAAGCACAATAGAAGTCGAGCTGACACCGAGGGATGGTGTTGCACATCTCCAGCCAGTGCCCTGAGATGGTCTGCCCGATCCAGGGGAAGGAAGGCCTTTGCCTGAAGAGTGTCCAGCCTTGCTGCTATGAACTCCAGACATTGCGTCGGGAGGAGGTTGGATTTGGGATAGTTTATCACGAACCTCAGATGTTGCAGGACCTCTGTGGTCATGCCTCCTTTTATGAGCCAGTCATCGAGGTAGAGGAAGACAAATACCCCTTGGAGATGGAGGAAGGCGGCTACTACTGTCAGACATTTGGTGAAGACCCTGGGGTGGAAGCCAGGCCAAAGGGTAGAACCCTATACTGGTAGTGATCACCCCCTGCCATGAAGCAAAAATACTGCCTGTGGCTGGGGTGATAAAGGATGTGGGTATAGGCATCCTTCAGATCCAAGGAGCATAGTCACTCTCCTTTCTGGACGTAAGGCAGCAATGTTCCAAGGGGGAGCATCTTGAACTTCTCCCTCACCAGGAACTTGTTCAGGTTGTGCAGGTCCAGGTGGAGCAGTTAGCCCTCCCTGACACCTGGAGTGCCCAGGAATCAGTGGTGATGGTTGGCCACCTCTTGGCATACAGGATTAGACGTCCTTCTGTGGGCTGCTGTCCTCCTTGGGGTAGAGAGACTATGCTCAAGGAGTCGAAAGCTCCCCCTGGCTGGGGCCCGAGGCTTGGGAGCCTTCTGCTTGCAAGAGCCTTGCCCATGTCCCTTAGTCTGCTGACCCTGCTGGGGAACTGGGGAGGCCTGAAAATGTGGGTAGTTTTTATAAGCAACCCCTTTCCTCGGGTAAAATGGCTTTTTATCCGAGCCCTTCCTTCGCGGAGGGGCAGTGGTCTTCTTGGAGAGCCTGGTCCTCGTCATGAATTTGGACTCCAACTCGGTGGCCTTTTCATTCATGGGTTTTCTAAAGATGTTCTCCCCTTGGCATGGGGACATCGACCAATTTGTCCTGAACCCATTGCTCGAGGAACTCACAGATGGCCTTGGAGAGGTTCCTGATACGCTGCAGGGGTTCCTCGGAGAGCCAAGCCGAGAACCCGGCGAGTTCCTTCGCCAGTTCTCTGAGGTATATGCCCATGTACAACTGATAGGCCTAGATCCAGGCAATGAGCATCGAGTTCTGTTAGCACTTTCTGCCAAAGGCATCCAAAGTGCGGGCCTCCCTACCATGGGGCACCAAGGAGTGTATCTTCTGATTCTTGAGCTGACACATGGTTGACTGCACCACCATAGAGTTGTGCGGCAGCTGTGACTTCTGGAAGCCTGGGCTCCGGTGGACCCAATACATCGAGTCGAGCTGCTTGCTCACCACTGGCACCGATGCCGGTGTCTCCCACATATGGAGCATTAGCCATTCCAGGATGGGTGGGATGGGTACTGTGAGTAATTCCCTCAGTGGGACCTCATACTGGAGGATTTTTAAGTCCTCCGTCCGAGGGTCCTCCTCCGATTCCATCGGGAAAGCAAGAGCTTTTGACATATCTAGCACGAAGTTGAGGAATGCCATATTCTCAGGTGGGGAGAGACACCAGGGCCCCGAGGCTGGCGAGTACCAGGGGATATTGTGGTGGCATCAGATGTCTGGGGACTCCTCGTCCTCGGTCTCCCACTCCAGGTAGTCTGAGAAAAACTCAAGAGAAGGGCAGCTCATGGACTCAGGGATGGAGCCCTACCCGCATCCCATGGAGGCCCCATGGCTGGTTCCATGAGTGCTAGCCGGGGAACACCTCAGTCCCGTCGAGCGGGATCTGGAGCGAGACCTAGGCCAAGGATTGACTCGGGCCATATGGTCTCGAGGATCGGCTCGGCCTCCAGGGAAGGCCTCAATGTCAAGGGCCGGGTTATCTGGGCAGAGGAACCAGTAGTACCAGACAGCAACGCCCACTGCTGGTCCTTGATGGCAGTCAGACCGTGCGCCAGGACCGCCATCCTGGATTCAAGTCCAGAAGGCTCCACAGCCATCAGTGTAGGCACCGAAAAACTCAGGCCTGGCGCCGATTCTCCTGAAGGGGAGTCCTCAACGAGGATAGACTCTGGCAACTGTGACCGATCTTCAGTCGACTCCTTTCGGGCAATCTTAGTAGGCTGCTCCCACTCCAATTCCTCCAACAGCTCTAGTGGACTGCGAGACCTGGCCCGGTGCTTACCCGGCACATCGGAACTATCCAGAGACGCTGCCTTCGAGGGTTTCTTCTTCTTGTGTTCTCTCGAGGGAGACCGCTTTCTGAAAAGCCATGTCACCCATATGTGAGGACTGACTTCCTTCTTGTTCCTGGAGAAACACCTCCAATAAAATCTCCACTTAATTCACAAGATAATTACCAGTAATGAGCTTAACTCAAAACTTCAAGGAAAAAAGAGAAAAGGGAACCTCAGAGGCCACACGTGATATTGATACTGCTATTTACTAAGCAAGTCACATTTTGTCACTTAACATCCATCATTGTTTCCATAAAATGTATTTTCTATTCTTCTTTCTTAATTTTTCTTTAATCTTCTTTAAAAGAACGACTACAAAAAGGGATTGCTACTTCTGGAGAGAGATCTGCAATTGTAAGCATTTACTTCTGGGAATTTTTCTAAACCTTGGTGAAAAAGGAATTCTTTAGATTAAAGTTGATTAATCTGTGAATCCAGTGTATTTGTCAAATCAGTCAGGGACTAGTATCAGCATAGAGCTTTTAGTTAAATTAAAAACTCAACAGTAGCTTTCAGTTTAAGTTTAAAACCCAGCAGAGAGCTTCTAGTTTAAATTTAATACTCAGTCAGGGCCTAGAAGCAGCAAAGAGCTTTCAGTTTAAATTTAAAACACAGCAGAGAGCTTTCTGGTTAAATTTAGAACCCAAGACTCCCTCAATCCAAGCAAGGGCTGTGTGAATCACCCAGGAAATTGGTCACAGATTATCTTAGAAGCACAGGACAGGGTACTGTATAGCAGCCAGTTTTTAATAAGTTTTCTTTCCCTCCCTCCCTCCCTCCCTGACACCCACCCAACCCTGGCATAATCGTAGCTATATAGGTGTTAAAATCTCTTAAAGGAAAGGAGGTGCCATATTCACTCTCAGGTGCAGCGGTTTATCCTCATCAGGCATACATTAAGGACCTGAGATGAATTAAACTTCAGGTGAACAAAGCACATTAAAAGTATTAGGTATAGTATTATTAGCATAAGTATCCCCAGCAACCCTTAGTAAGTAAAGAACTTAAATATCTAAACACAACCTTAAAACTAAGATGCAGACAGCAGTCCAGCAGCAAGATGGGGGTTTTCCAGTCTTTTGCATTGAGTATGTATGATTTTCTCCCAATTGGTGAGGGGTCTTACGTGTGCACTAGGTGCAAGGAGCTCTTTGCTCTCAGGGAATGAGTCCGATCTCTGGAGGTTAAAGTAGCAGACTTGGAGGACATAAGGAAGACAGAGAGGTACATAGACAAGAGCTACAGGGAGATAGTACTGAAGTCCCACCTCCAGTCTGGCAGCACTCCTGTTGCCATTGAGGAGAGAGGTAACATGATAGGACAGCATCATCCTGGTGCAGCAGGAAGTGATCCTGTAGCTTGGACCTGTCCTCCAGGTGATGTAAAACCCTCTCGCACTGAGGAGGTTTCTCCAGGGCCATGTGCCCACGAAGGAAGGGTTAGGACAGCCGTTATAGTTGATGATTCGATCATTAGACATGTAGATAGCTGGGTGGCATGAGGATCACCTGGTAACATGCCTGCCTGGTGCAAAGGTAGCAGACCCCATGCGCCACCAAGATAAGGTCTTTGATAGTGCTGAGGAGGAGTCTGCTGTCTTGGTACAAGTCAGTACCAATGACATAGGAAAGTGTGGTAGGGAGGTTCTGGAGGCTAAATTTAGGCTTTTAGGTAGGACGTTGAAATCCAGAACCTCTAGGGTAGCATTCTCCAAAATGCTTCTCATTCCATGTGCAGGACCCAAAAGGCAGACAGAGCTCTGTAGTCTCAATGCGTGGATGGGATGATGGTGCAAGAATAAGGGTTTTAGATTTGTTAGGAACTGGGGAACATTCTGGGGAAAGGAGGGGCTCTTCCAAAGGCTTCACCTTAACCGGGATGGAACCAGGCTGCTGGCATTATCCTTTAAAAAGGTGATAGAGCAGCTTTTAAACTAGATAATAGGGGAAAGCCAACAGTCACCCAAGAGTGCATGGTTAACAACAGTGTATCCTTGAAGGATATTAGCAAAAGATTGAAGTTGGGACATAACAGCAGAGAGGTTCCAATAAAGAATAAGTAGCCCAAATGTTCTTGAGTACAGAGCAGACAGAGCTTAAAGATTACAAATTATCCCTACCTACCGATAGCCAGATTAATATGAATAAAAGACAGCTTCTAAAAAGCTATTATCCAAATGCTAGAAGTCTAAAAAATAAGATAGCAACAAATGAGAGGTTAGATATGATTAGTATCTCAAAGGCATGGTGGAAGGAGGACAACCAGTAGGACACTGTGATATCTGGGTACAAACTATATTGTAATGATAGAGCAGATCAAATTGGTGGAGGGGATCCACTCTATGTTAGAGAGGGCATTGAGTCACAAAGGATTAAAGTCTTTCAGGAAACAAAATACACTGTAGAATCTTTATGGACTGAAATTCCATGTAAAAAGAGGAAGGGGAAGGCGATGGCAGTGGGTGTGTACTATCGACTGCTTGGCCAGAATGAACAAATGGATGATGAAATGCTCAAGAAATTCAGAGAAGCTAACAAAAGTTACAGCACAGTAATAATAATGGGTGATTTCAATTACCCAGGTATCGACTGGGACAGGATATGCTAGGGAGGTAAAGTTTCCAGATGAAATAAATGACTGCTTCTTGGAGCAGCTGGCTCATGAATGACCAGAGGGGAAGCCATTTTGGACCTAGTCCTTAGTGAAGCACAAGATCTGGTGCAAGAAGTAAGGGTGTTGGGGCCACTTGGTAATAGTGATCATAGCATGATCGTGTTTGATTTAATTAATAGAGGAGGGAGGGTAAGGAAATCCACAGTACTACCTTTTAACTTTCAAAAGGGAGACTATGATAAAATGAGGAAAATAGTTAAGAAAAAACTAAAAGGAGCATCAAACTTGGGTGTTGTTTAAAAATATTATCTTGGAAGCCCAGACCAGCTGTATTCCCTGCTTTAAGAAAAGTGGAAGGAAGTCCAAAAAACTGCCAGCATGGTTTAAATGTGAGGTCAGAGAGGCTGTCGTTGCCAAAAAAATATATTTCAGCAAATGAAAAAAGGAGCCAAATGACAATAAAATGAGGAAAATAGTTAAGAAAAAACTAAAAGGAGCAGTTGCAAAGGTTAAAGACTTACATCAAGCTTGGGTGTTGTTTAAAAATACTATCTTGGAAACCCAGACCAGCTGTATTCCACGCTTTAAGAAAAGTGGAAAGAAGTCCAAAAAACTGCCAACATGGTTTAAAGGTGAGGTCAGAGAGGCTGTTGGCAAAAAAATATATTTTAGCAAATGAAAAAAGGAGTCAAATGACGAAAACTGGAAACAACACAAGCACTGGCAAGTTAGATGCAAGGCAGACAAAGAGAGAATTTGAGAAGAAGCTTGTTGTAGAAGCAAAAATGCATAATAAAGACTTTTTCAAGTATATTCGTTGCAAAAAAACCTGTGAGAGAGTCAGTTGGGTCATTAGATGATAGAAGGGTTAAAGGGGCACAAAGAAAGGACAAGGCCATAGCGCAGAGACTGAATGAATCTTTGCTTCGGTCTTTATTGAGGAAGATGTAGGACTATTACCCATGACTGAAATGGTATTTAAAGGAGATGCTGAGGAAGAATTGAAAGAAAGTGTAATTACTCACCTTTAACAGGTGTTCTCCAGGGACAGCAGGAATCAGTCCTCACATATGGGTGACGTCGCGTCGACAGAGCCCTTGTGCGGAGCAATTCCCCAGCTTTCAAAGAAAGCCTTTGGGATTGCATCGTGCATTCATGGTCCCCTTCTAGCCCAAGGGTGCCATCTTGCTCAGTCAAATGATATAGCTAAAAAGATGGCAAAATGAATAAAAACCAATAATAAGACTGCAATTCCAGGGGTGGAGGGAGGGCCGTGGGGACTGATTCCTGCTGTCCCTGGAGAACACCTAGAACATAAGATATGCCATACTGGGTCAGACCAAGGTCCATCAAGCCCAGTATTCTGTTTCCAACAGTGGCCAATCTAGGTCATATGTACCTAGCAGTTACCCCAAGAGACACAAGTTCCACAATGCTTGTACTGGGTCAAGCATTGATATCTTCGGTCACTTCTTAATAATGGTTTATGGACCTTTCCTCCAGGAACTTGTCCAAACCTTTTTTAAACCCAGCTACACTAACAGCCTTTACTACATCCTCCGGTAACAAATTCCAGAGTTTGATTACACGTTGAGTGAAAAAATATTTTCTTTTATTAGTCTTAAATAGTTTACCCTGTAGCTTCATTGCATGTCCGGTAGTCTTTCTATATTCTGATAACGTAAACAATCGATCTACGTTTACCCGTTCCACTCCGTTCATTAATTTATAGACTTCTATCATATCTCCCCTCAGCCGTCTCTTTTCCAGGTTAAAGAGCCCTAACCTTTTTAGCTTTTCTTCATAGGAGTATCCTTCCATCCCCTTTACCATTTTGGTGGCTCTTCTCTGAACCTTTTCTAAAATCGCTATATCCTTTTTAAGATACGGCGACCAGAATTGCACACAATATTCAAGGTGCGGTCTCACCATGGAACGATATAGAGGCATTATAATATCTTTTGTTTTATTTTCCATTCCTTTCCTTATCATACCTAGCATTCTATTTGCTCTCTTGGCCGCCGCTGCACACTGGGCCAAGGGTTTAACATGGTATCCACAATGACGCCTAAATCTTTTTCCTGGGTGGTGGTTCCTAATGTGGAACCTTGCATCGTGTAACCATAGTTTGGGTTGTTCTTCCCTAGGTGCATAAC
The DNA here is from genome assembly GCA_033557465.1 of Ichthyophis bannanicus. Classification (NCBI taxonomy): domain Eukaryota; kingdom Metazoa; phylum Chordata; class Amphibia; order Gymnophiona; family Ichthyophiidae; genus Ichthyophis; species Ichthyophis bannanicus. The sequence continues at coordinate 179,703,932 of CM066036.1, forward strand.
CTTGCACTTGTCCACATTAAATTTCATCTGCCATTTTGATGCCCAGTCTTCCAATTTATCAAGATCCTCTTGCAATTTTTCACAATCCTCTTGGGTTTTAACAACTTTAAATAGTTTTGTGTCATCTGCAAATTTGATAACCTCACTCGTTATTCCACTTTCCAGGTCATTTATGAATATGTCAAAAAGCAGCAGACCCAGCACAGATCCCTGGGGTACACCACTATTCACCTTTCTCCATTGGGAAAATTGGCCATTTAGCCCTACCCTCTGCTTTCTATCTTTTAACCAGTTCCTGATCCACAATAGTACACTGCCTCCTATCCCATGACTCTTTAGTTTTGCCAAAAGTCTCTGATGAGGGACCTTGTCAAAGGCTTTCTGAAAGTCCAGATACACAATATCAACCGACTCACCTTTGTCCACCTGTTTTTTCACTCCTTCAAAAAAACATAACAGATTAGTAAGACAAGATCTTCCTTGTCTAAAGCCATGTTGGCTGTCTCCCATTAGGTTGTGACTATCTACATGCTGAGTAATTTTATTCTTTATGATGGTTTCTACCATTTTTCCTGGTACTGACGTCAGGCTCACCGGTCTGTAGTTTCCCGGATCACCCCTGGAACCCTTTTAAAAAATTGGGGTTACATTGGCGATCCTCCAATCTTCAGGTATTAGAGATGATTTTAATGATAGTTCACAGATTACTGATAGCAGGTCTGCAATCTCATATTTCAGTTCTTTCAACACCCTTGGATGTATACCATCCGGCCCAGGTGATTTGCTACTCTTCAGTTTATCTAATAGTTGTAAGACATCTTCCCGATGTATCGATATTTCCTTCAATTGTTCCGCACCTTTAAATACCACTTCAGTCATGGGTAACATCCCTACATCTTCCTCAGTAAAGACCGAAGCAAAGAATTCATTCAGTCTCTCCGCTATCGCCTTGTCGCCTCTTAGTGCTCCTTTAACCCCTTTTATCATCTAATGGACCAACTGACTCTCTCACAGGTTTTTTGCTACGAATGTACTTGAAAAGGTCTTTATTTCGCGTTTTTGCTTCCGCAGCAAGCTTCTTCTCAAATTCTCTCTTTGCCTGCCTTATCAATGCCTTGCATTTGACTTGCCAGTGCTTGTGCTGTTTCCAGGTTTCGTCGTTTGGCTCTTTTTTCCATTTCCTGAAAGATGCTTTTTTGGCAACAACAGCCTCTCTGACCTCACCTTTAAACCATGCTGGCAGTTTTTTGGACTTCCTTCCACTTTTCTTAAAGCGTGGAATACAGCTGGTCTGGGCTTCCAAGATAGTATTTTTCAACAACACCCAAGCTTGATGTACGTCTTTAACGTTTGCAACTGCTCCTTTTAGTTTTTTCTAAACTATTTTCCTCATTTTATCATAGTCTCCCTTTCGAAAGTTAAAAGGTAGTACTGTGGATTTCCTTACTATCCCTCCTCCACTAATTAAATCAAAGGCGATCATGCTATGATCACTATTGCCAAGTGGCCCCAACACCCTTATCTCTTGCACTAGATCTGGTGTTCCACTAAGGACTAGGTGTAATATGGCTTCCCCTCTGGTCGGTTCATGAACCAGCTGCTCCAAGAAGCAGTCATTTATTTCATCTAGGAACTTTATCTCCCTAGCATGTCCTGACGTGACACTGACCCAGTCAATACCGGGGTAATTGAAATCACCCATTATTATTACTGCGCTGTAACTTTTGTTAGCTTCCTTGATTTCTTTGAGCATTTCATCATCCATTTGGTCATTCTGGCCAGGTGCTCGATAGTACACCCCCACTGCCATTGCCTTTCCCCTTTTATATGGAATTTCAAGCCATATAGATTCTACAGCAGATTTTGTTTCCTGCAAAACTTTAATCCTTTCTGAGTCAATGTCCTCTCTAACATAGAGCGCAACCCCTCCACCAATTTGATCACTTATTAAAAGAGGGCTGCTACACAGTACCCTGTCTTGTGCTGCTGAGGTAAGCTAAATTCTGATTTGATTTAAATTATAGCTCTTAGCTGCTGCTAGGCTCTAACGTCTTATGAAATTTAAACTACAAGCTCTCTGCTGGGTTCTAAATTTAACCAGAAAGCTCTCTTCTGTGTTTTAAAACTAAAAGTACTTTTCTGATGCTAGGCCCTGAGTGACTATTAAATGTACACTACAAGCTCTCTGCTGGGTTCCAAATGTAACCAGAAAGCTCTCTTCTGTGTGTTAAATTTAAACTAAAAGTACTTTGCTGTTACTTGGCCCTGAGTGACTATTAAATTTAAACTACAAGCTCTCTGCTGGGTATGAAATGTAACCAGAAAGTTCTCCTCTGTGTTTTAAATTCAAACTTTAATTGCTGCTACTAGGCCCTAACTGATCCAACAAAAAACAGTGTGTTCACAGATTAAGTAGCTTTAATACAAAGAATTCTTTTTAGAAAATTACCAGAAGTATATACTCACAGTTGCAGATTTCTCTCCAGAAGTAACAGTCCCCCTTTCTAGTCCTTCAAGACGCTTTCTCCAGGAACAAGCAGGAAGTCAGTCCTCACATATGGGACTCCCTAGCTATAAGCTACCGGGAACCCATAGCTGAAAAATGGCTCCCTCTAGAAGAGCCGCAGCAGTTGCAATAGGAATTTAGCCGAGAAAGCAGCACTCCCTGGTAGCCTGACACCAAAGGGTCGGAGGGTTGGAGTTGCCTAAACCTCAAATAGATTAAGGAGAACTGCCTGGCTGAAAGCACTGTCCCGTTGGGACTCCCTATCCAGGCAGTAATGGGCTGCAAAAGTCTGGCTTGAAGACCAAGTTGCGGCCTGGCAGATGTCTGCCAACGGAACAGAGCAGAAGTGAGCCACTGATGCGGCCTTATCCCTGACACGGTGGGCCATGACTCGACCCTGCAACGGGAGGTCGGCCGCCCTGTATGCCCAGGCAATGCAGACTGCCACCCAGGTGGACAACGTACGCTTGGAAACAGGCAACCCCAGCTTACTGGGGTCATACGAGACGAAGAGCTGAGTAGCCCTTCGATGTTCCTTTGTACGCTCCAGGTAGAAGGATAACACCCTCTTCCAATCCAGGGTATGCAGGACTGCCTCTGCCTGGTTGGAATGCGGCCTGGGAAAGAAGGTTGGAACACCTCCTCCTGGTTGAGGTGGAAAGAAGAGACCACCTTTGGAAGGAACTTCAGGTGAGTGCGGAGGACCACCCTATTCCTATAAAACCTTGTGTATGGTTTATCAGTTACGAGAGCTTGCAGCTCACTCACACATCTGGCTGATGTGAGTGCCACCAGGAAGAGCACCTTCCAGGAGAGGAAGCGCAGATGGCAAGAGGACATTGGCTCAAAGGGTGGGCGAGTAAGCTGCTGTAAGACCACATTCAAATCCCACTCAGTTGCTGGAGGACAAACTAGGGGTTTCAGCAGAAGCAGACCTCTGAGGAATCTGGACTCCAGGTGGTGAACCGAAAGAGGTTGCCCCTCCACTGGCGAGTGATTTGCTGACATAGCACTCATGTGGACCCTGACAGAGTTAGACTGGAGACCTAATTCTGAGAGGTGAAGCAAGTACTGCAGCACCACTGGTACAAGGCAAGAGAAAGGGATTTCATTGTGCTGGTTACACCACCCCTCAAATCTACGCCACTTAAAAGCGTAGGATTTCCTAGTGGACTGCCTCCTTGAGGCCAGCAACACGTTTTCTACATTCCGAGGTAAGAAGAGAGGAGCCAGCACTACCCTTTCATCAGTCATGCCATCAGGTTGAGGGACCTAAGGTTGGGGTGCAAGAGAGAGCCCTCTTGCACCCCAACCTTAGGTCCCTCAACCTGATGACAGGAGGTCGGGCTGTGTCCCCAGTGGGAGTGGAATTTCCACTGCCAGCTGGAGAAGAAGCAGGAACCAAGGCTGTCTTGGCCATCTGGGAGCTACCAGAATGACAAAGGTCTTGTCCCGAAGGATTTTGAACAGAGTCTGGGTCACCAGGGGCGTGGGAGAAAACGCATACATGAGGCCCCCTGACCAGGAGATCAGGAAAGCAACTGCAGCTACCCTCAGAGGATTTGGCTGTCTGGAGCAAAATCTGGGCAGCTGGTGATTTTGCGGACTGGCAAATAGATCTATGGATGGATGTCCCCAGTGGTGGAAAATCTTCTGGGCCACCACCGGATCCAGTTGCTACTCGTGAGGTTGGAGAATCCTGCTTAGTTTGTCTGCTATGTAGCTCAAACCCCACTTCTTGGTAATGGCATAAACAATCAATATCAAAAATTACCATTTCCTACCCCTCCCAAAATAATAAAGTGAATGTTAAATACTTTTTGTCGGATGAAGCCAGGGGAAGCTAGAACTATACCCTAACCAGTCCAGATGGCATGATCCATTTTAATTAAACGTACAGTAATACTTTTGAATAACTTAACTTAAACACAACTAGATGCTCCTCCACATGCAGCATAACACAGTCCTCAACAGTTGTAGCACGACGTGCACATTTCGGGAACAAATCCCTGTATCAAGTGCATTCTTCTTCAGTCAAAGTCAACCGCCAAATGTCGCCGAGTTCACCAACTCGATTCTATTTCCAGAAGGGATCTCATGATTGGCTACTCCAGCCGTCACTCACAACGTGAATCCAATCCAGCAGTGGGGACACCCCACCATCTCAGGGGAACCCCACCACGTCATGGATGATGTCATGAAAGGCTCATCCAATCGATCTCCTTATTAAGTCCGAAGGGAGCCACCGTGTTTAGTCTGAAAATCCAAGTTTGTTCACGACGCTGCAGCAAAGCTACCCGATCACCCCCTCGAGGATCAGGGGGGATGTAATCAAGGATGGTCCAACAAAACTGAAAAAAATCATGGTCACATGATACACAGTGGTTGACTATCGGGGCAGATGATACCTTATTCCGCACTCGAGATGCATGCTCACCCAGATGAGTCCTCAGCACACGGGGCGTCCTCCCAACATACAAAAGGGGGCACGGGAACTGTAAAAGATACACCACAAAGGACGACCCACAATCCGTATTCCACCTACGATAAAAAGACTGACCTGTCCCCGGATGTTTCCACACACATCCCGTTAACGCCAAAGCACAGTACGTGCAAGCTCCACAGCTAGTGTGGGCAAAATTCTGTAAAGGCGGTGGGGACGGTCGATCAGAAACAGGAGTAGATCGAACCACCAAATCCCCAATATTGGAACCACGAGAGAAAGCTATGCGCAGAGGTTTATCAAAACATGGATGCAATCCCAAAACGTGCCAGTGCCTCCGTAATGATTTGACTACTTCCATACTCAAAATAGAATAAGGCAACACACCAAACACAGCGTCCATAGACTCTTTAGTAGAGCTCGCTCCGGAGGCATCATTAAGTAACCATTCACGATATACATGTAAGGCTCGGAGATATGCAGTGCGAATCACAGTATCTGGATAACCCCACTGTACTAAACGGAATCGCAGATCACTTGCATGTTGTTAAAAATCACCCACCGATGAACAAAGACGTCGAAGGTGCAAAAACTGCCCAGTTCTCCTGACCAGGCAGGTATATGGCTTTGAGAGACAGACCCCATACCTTCCTGCTTGTTCACATAGAACATCGCTACCTGGTTGTCCGTCTGTATCAAGACAGACTGATGTGAGAGGACATGACAAAAGGCTTGAAGAGCTAGGCGAATCGCCCACAGCTCTAAGAGGTTGATTTGGTGTGCAGCCTCCTGAGAAGACCATAACCCCTGAGTGCATGATCCTTGGCAGTGGGCTCCCCAGTCCAGCACGGAGGCATCTGTCATCAGCACTCTTGTGTGTGAGGGAATCTGAAAAGACACCCCCTCGAGCAGATTGGGTGGTTGACTCCACCACTGGAACGACTTCACTAGTCGCCTGGAAACAGTTATCCTGTCTCTGAGGCTGCCGGAGGCCTGTGTCCACTGACCTCTGAGGCACCACTAAGCTGTTCTTATGTGGAGACGGGCATTCGGTGTCACATGTACCATGGAAGCCATGTGGCCCAGGAGGCATAAAAAGTGTCTCGCTGAAACCCGAGACCTGTGCCTGAACTGCTGTGTCAGTGCTAGCAGCCTCTGTGCCCTGTCCTCCGACAGGTAAGCCTTTGCCTGAAGGGTGTCCAATCTTTCTCCTATGAACTCTAAGTTTTGAGTGGGGAGCAAAATAGACTTTGTGTGGTTTATGACAAAGCCTAGATGTTGCAGCAGGTGGATAGTGCAAGAAGTGGCCTGTTGGGCCTCCTGAGGCGAATGGCCCCTGATGAGCCAGTCTTCCAGGTAAGGGAAGACAAAGATTCCCTGACTTCTGAGGAAGGCCGCCACTACAGCCAGGCATTTTGTAAACACTCTGGGAGCAGAGGCTAGGCCAAAGGGTAGAACCCTGTACTGAAAATGATTTCCTCCCACTACAAATCTGAGATGTTGTCTGTGATCTGGATGTATGAAGATGTGTGTGTGTAGGCATCCTTCAGGTCTAAGAAGCATAGCCAATCTCCCTGGTGGAGGTAAGGCAGCAACATTCCAAGGGAAAGCATCTTGAACTTTTCCCTCACCAGGAACTTGTTTAAGTTTCATAGGTTGAGAATGGGCCTGAGGCCTCCTGTTCTCTTTGGTATGAGAAAATACCTGGAGTAGAAGCCTTTGCCCTGCGGGTGGTGGGGCACCGGTTCCACCGCCTGATCCTCTAGAAGACCTGCCAGCTCCTGCAAGAGGAGGTCCCTGTGAAGAGGGGTCTGAGAGGCTACCCTGGAAAGAAGGGGGGTGGTAACTGGCTGAAGTGAAGCATATAGCCCCTGTGGACTATTTGCAGGACCCAGATATTGTGGCGCCGTGGCGCCCTCCTAGGCGGCTGCCTAGTGGGGGCGACCGGTCATCACACTTGATTCTATGCTTCAATGTAGTAGCTGAGGCCCTTCTAGTGTAGTTGTGGGCTTATTATTAAAGCAGTCCGAGTGGATGAGGCTGACACAGGAAAATTTGTTATAAATTTTTTTTATTTTTCTTTTCAGCGTCAAATTGGCAACAGGCCTTGATAAAGGTTCCCAAAACAGCAAACAGAAAGAAGGATAATTTCTCCAACAAAAACTTTTCAAAAGAGGCATTCAACTGCTTTAGCAAAGCAGTTTCTTCACTCTTTGCTTTTTAACTTAAATTCTTCTTCACTTAAGCAAAACAGTTTAAACTCTGTTACATGCACAGTCCAGCAATCTTCTCAGCTTCTCCCAGCTGCTACAAACCAGCGTGTGATTATGTGCTGCCTCTTAGCTTAGAAACTAACAGCATTTTAACACAGCTCCAGCATTAGTAAAAATGGCTGCTTTTAAAGCATGAGGTTTTCCACCTTTTTATCTGCCCTTCTCAATGGCTTTACTTAGTACCAGCACTTCTTATATTTTCACACAGCCTTCAATAAAACTTCTAAGCATTGCTTGTACAAAAACCACATTCCATAGATTCATCAGAGGACACTGGATTATCTTGATAAGACCCAATTTCCATCTCCTCCTCTGTGCTGTAAGGCTCAGGGCTTGGGACACGTTCTGGAACGTTTAGCTGCACTTTCTTTAAAAGTTTAAAAAGCTTTTCCCACTTGAGATTCCTTCTCCCCTTTGGAACTGGGTCAGAACCTCTTGCCCTTCTTCCCCTTACTGAATCAATTTCAGGAAATGTTTGGTTTACCTGGCTTGCAGAAACCCTTCCTTTACAAGGCTTTCTGTAATGTTTGGTTATTGGCTCAGAGCTTGAGCTGCTGTCAGAGTCAGAAATGTAGTTCTGGAACTCTCCCCAGCTCCTTTCTTTCCTCTGGCCCTGCCACTTGCCTTGGCAGTTATGGCTGGTCCCTTTAGAATCACCAGGTCTCACAGCCCTGCAGTGCTGTCTCCTCTCCTGGCTTCTCTGGACTCCTTGAATTCCTTCAATTCTCTGCCTTCCTCTGCCTCTGTCCGTCTCTCCCTCACTTGCTGAGTGACGCAGTTTAAATGCTCTGTAGCCTGCTTCCTTCTCTGGCCCCACCCTCTCTCTCCCTGCAGCTGCTCTGGAGACTGGGTGTGGCTTCAGGCTAGCTCTGCAAGTGTGTGTTTTAGTTTCACTTTCTTTCTGGGACCTATGCCTAGGTGAACCCATCCCCCACTTACGGAAAAAAACTTCTTTTTTTTCACTTTCACAGGGCTGTGCTGCACCCGCATCACCACAATATCCAAGGTGATGGCTGGCCACCTGTGAGCGTACAGGATTAGCCTGCCCCCTGTGCATGACCTTACCACTGGCAGAAGAGAGACTATGCATTGGGAGTCAAAACCCCCCACCCGGCTGGGTAGGAGCCAGGGCCTGGGGCTTAGGGGCCTTCTGCTTACGCGGGCCATGCCCCTATCCCTTGGCCTGCTTCTCATGTTGGGAAGCTGGGGTGGCCTGGTAAGTGGGGTAGTTTCAGTAAGCAGTACCCTTCCTCGGGAAAAAGGGCTTTTTACCCGAACCCTTCTTTTTAGAAGGGGCAGAAATCTTCTTTGAGAGTCTTGTCCGGGTCAAGTACTCGGACTCGAGCTCAGCAGCCTTCTCAGTCATGGGTTTACCAAAGAGGTTGTCACCTTGGCGAGAGACATCGACCAACTTGTCCTGAACTCATGGCTCCAGATCCGACATTAGCCAGGCCAGGCAGTGTGCACCGATGCCGGCCGCGGCAACTCGGGCCGAAGCCTCGAAGCCATCATAAGCCGCTCGAGATATGAACTTCGAGTACTCCCGAATCCCGGTGGACAAGGCATTGAAGCGCTGCAAGGGTGCCTCGGGGAGGCCAGCAGAGAACCTGGCAATCTCCTTTGCCAGGTCCTTCAGGTACATGCCCATGTACAACTGGTAGATTTGGAAACGGCATGAAAACATCGAGCCTTGGAAGCATTTTCTGCTGAGGGCATCCAGGTTCTGGGCCTACCGGCCAGGAGGCACCAAGGAGTGCGTTTTCTGGCTCTTGAGCCTATGCATGGCTGATTCCACAACCATGGAGTTGTGCGGCAGCTGTGCCTTTTGGAACCCAGGGCTCTTGCGGACTCGATAGATGGAATCGACCTGTTTGTTAGAACCAGCATTGAGGCCGGGGACTCCCACATGCGGAGCATCAGCCATTCCAGCATCGGAGGAACTGGCACAGTAAGGGCTTCCCTTGGGGAAAAGTCATACTGGAGGGCATCGAGCTCTTCAGCTCGAGGTTCCTCCTCGGCATCAGCCAAAGCCTTGGCTGATGCCAAAGCCTTGGCCATGTCCCTGACGAAGTCCAAGAACCAGGTATCCTCCGGAGGGGAACTTCTCCGAGGCTCTGAACCCGGGCAGTCCGATGGGACATACCAGGTCCGATGGGTGTCAGGGGACTCCTCATCTTCCGTCTCCTATGCCGATCCCTCCGAGGAGGAATCGAGCAGCACCGGCTGCGAGGGCTTCGGGCCTGACTGCCCCGACGCTGAAAGCACCGGCATCGACGACCTCGGTCCGGAGCAGGAGGTCGAGAGAGACCTTGGCCGAAGATCGATTCGAGTCCGAAGAGTCTTGAGGATCGGCTCGGCCTCCGGGGTCGACTTGGACATCGAGGTCCCGGTGGTTGAGGCAGATGGACTGGTGAGACCAGCTATCAGCGCCCGCTGCTGCTCCATGAAGGCAGACATGTTGCGCTCCAGGGCCGTCATCCTGAGCCCGAGCTCAGAAGACTCCGCAGCCTCTGGCTCGAGCCCCGACATCGTCAGGCCTGATGCCGGCTCCCTTGGAGGGGAGTCCATGAGGACAACAGCACTTACCAGCCTCGGCATCTCTGGCTCCATGCGAGGTACCTTCGCAAGCTGCTCCGACTCCGAGGACCCAGGGCGGTGGTCAGGAGTCTGCAACCTGGCTTTCAAGGGCCCAGGGCGATCAGAGGCATCCAACGATGCCACCCTCACGGGCTTCTTCTTCCTCCAGTGTTCCCAGGAGGGAGACGCCCATTCAGAAGACCCCCGACCCTGCTCGGGTTCAGACAGCTCCCTAGACGTCGAGGCTTCTGATGAGGTCCTGATCCAGGGGGAAGTGGACTCCAAAAAAATCCTTTCACGCAACTGCTGCCTACTTCGCAGTGCCTTAGAGGACATTTTCCCACATGGGCAACAGACCTTCGGGTCATGGTCGGGCCCGAGGCATCGGAGACAGCAGTCATGTGTGTCGGTGAGGGACATTAGCTTCTTACACCGATCACACTTTTTAAACCCGCTGGCAGCCATGGGGGGAAAAAGGGCCCCTGCAAGGTCAAAGGACCGGGCTGCCAGTGAAAATAAAAAAGAGCGTGAACGCTAATCTCTAAGGACAAAAACGCAAAAAAATTGACTGGACTCAATACCGGTGTACCGAGCCCAAGGCGGGAAGGGGAACTGATGTCGAACCAGTCGAAGATCCAAAATTTCTCCAGTTTTGATGCACTTTTTCCGCGAGGAATTAGGGACAACGTCCATTGGGCTCCGCGGAAAAAGGGAGACTGAGCAAGATGGCACCCTTGGGCGGGAAGGGGACCAATCATGTGCGATGCATTTCCAAAGGCTTTTTTTGAAAGCTGGGGAATTTCTCCACACGAGGGCTCCGTCGGCGCCAACGTCACCCATATGTGAGGACTGACTTCCTGCTTGTTGCTGGAGAAATATTGATACACCGGGAAGATGTATTACAACTATTTGATAAACTGAAGAGTGGCAAATCACCTGGACCAGATGGTATACATCCAAGGGTGTTGAAAGAACTTAAATATGAAATTGCAGACCTACTATTAGTAATCTGTGAACTCTCATTAAAATCATCTATAATACCTGAAGATTGGAGGATGGCCAATGTAACGCCAATTTTTAAAAAATGTTCCAGAGGTGATCTGGGAAACTACAGACCAGAGAGCCTGACCTCAGGACCGGGAAAAATAGTAGAAACCATCATAAAGAACAAAATTACTGAGCATGTAGATAATAATGGCTTAATGGGAGACAGCCAACATGACTTTAGCCATGTAAGGTCTTGTCTTACAAATCTGTTATGTTTTTTTTGAAGATATGAATAATCAGGTAGACAAAGGTGAGTCGGTTGATATTGTGTATCTGGATTTTCAGAAAACCTTTGACAAGATTCCTCATGAGAGACTTTTGGCAAAATTACAAAGTCATGGGATAGGAGCCAGTGTACTATTGTGGATCAGGAACTGGTTAAAAGATAGAAAGCAGAGGGTAAGGCTTAATGGCCAATTTTCCCAATGGAGAAAGGTGAATAGTGGAGTAACCCAGGGATCTGTGCTGGGTTTGCTGCTTTTCAACATATTCATAAATGACCTGAAAATGGGAATAACGAGTGAGGTAATCAAATTTGCAGATAACAGAAAACTATTCAAAGTTGCTGAAACCCATGAGGCTTGTGGAAAATTGCAAGAGGATCTTGATAAATTGGAAGACTGGGCATCCAAATGGCAGATGAAATTTAATGTGGACAAGTGCAAAGTTATGCACATAGGAAAGAAAAACCCAAACTAGGCGTCATTGTGGATAACATGTTAAAACCCTCCGCCCAGTGGGGAGCGGCAGCCAAGAGAACAAATAAAATGCTAGGTATCATAAGGAAAGGAATGGATAATAAAACAAAAGATATTATAATGCCTCTGTATCATTCCATGGTGCAATCGCACCTTGAATATTGTGTGAAATTCTGGTAGCCATATCTTAAAAAGGATATAGTATTATTAGAAAAGGTACAGAGAAGAGCCACCAAAATGGTAAAGGGGATGGAAGGATACCCTATGAAGAGACGCTAAAAAGGTTAGGGCTTTTCAACCTGGAAATGAGACGGCTGAGGGGAGATATGACAGAGGTCTATAAATTAATGAATGGAGTGGAACGGCTAAATGTAGATTGATTGTTTATGCCATCAAAATATAGAGGGCATGCAATGAAGCTACAAGGTAACCTATTTAAGACTAATAACAGAAAATATTTTTTCACTCAACGTGTAATCAAACTGTGGAATTTGTTTCCAGATGTTGTAGTAAAAGCTGTTAGTGTAGCCAGAGTTAAAAAAGGTTTGGACAAGTTCCTGGAAGAAAGGTCCATAAACCATTATTAAAGGGGATCCAGAATATCCACTGCTTGACTCAATATAAGCATTGCGGAACCTTTGTCTTTTGGGGAAACTGCTAGGTACTTGTGACCTAGATTGGCCACTGTTGGAAACAGGATACTGGGCTTTATGGACCTTGGTGTGACCCAGTATGGCCTATCTTATGTTCTTATGTACATACAATGCTCATGCACCTTTACCCCTATTCTCTCGGGTCATTCAACAATACATGAGGTTTGATGTCCTACTACAAAACTGTGGGAACACTGTATCAAAATGTTACTTTCATGAACATTATATCAAAAATACTTATCTCTATAGCACTGTAGCTCTCAGTATATCATATCAGACAATCCCAGTTGTGTCAGGGGTTTAACGTGTTTTGTGAATTAAATGGCAATTTTTTGGAGGTGTGAGTATTGTTAAAAAAATGTAATATGTTTTTTTCACTGTTGATAATTTTTGAGATGAGAAAAGATTCATTTTACATGTGGATGTCCATACCACATCAAAATTGAAAAGGGATGTGTGGGGGGAATGGCCTGGGAAGGACAAAAATCTAAACATGTATTCTCCAATTCATATAGGGAATGCACATGTAAGTCAATTGTCCACATCCAGATTTACATCAGCTCCCTGATGCAACCAGGTAATTTAAAAGTAGTCTTTTTGACCATCCCTTTATAACAGAGATAAAGAGGGATATCTCCCATAATGCCCCGATATTTATTGCCCCCCCCCCCCCATCATGGACATGAGTTAAAGACAGAGGTCTCTGCAGTTAATTAGCGGCATCTATATGTCTAGGATTGCAAAATGGCCAGATGCATATAAGCACTGACATATATACATATATGTTGTCAAATGGCTAAGTTGCCAGGCTTCCTTTGTTGATTTTTCCCACGTGTATATTTGTGAAAAAGAGCCTCCCGCTGCACATGGATATCAATCCTACGTATTCCTGCACTCCATGGCCCATTTTTAACAATCATGTCCATTTTGAGGGGCAGAGATATGTCGATTTTATATTGGCCTCATATGCACATCCACTCTTCTAAAATTGACATAGATTTGTAATTGTCACTTCCACATCCCTTCTAACACATGCACGGCCTTTTTAAAATATGTTTCTTAACAAATATGTGGTCCTAAATCTGAATAGACAAGTTATCCATTTAAGATGGGACCGCTATGTATATGGTCCTATGTAAAGAGAAATCATTATATGGATGGCATTTATCAGTGCTATCTGCATAATGTTTGACCCCGCCACTCAAAATGTCTTCTGACTCTTTTCCTAAATGCAGAAAGCCTAATATTAAATACAATTTATGCAATCATTGCCAATGTTGATCACGTTATTTTTTAAAATTCGCCTCACTTATAGGTGTAATTTTATGGATAGATTGCACCATTGCAGGCTCAATGCATAAAATGTATGCATAAACTGTAAGGGGCCAGTATGCATACACTTTATCTCACCTTACACAAACACACTCCAGTATTCTATAATTATGCATACAAATACTACTTTATTCATACAGGTTACCCGTCTTACATAGGCACAAGATAATATTGTAAAACACAAAACAGAAAAAGGTTAGTGGGGGCAGGTGTACCTGGCAACTCCACCTATGTGAGGCAGCTAGGTATCCATTCTCCCAACTACCACTTGGACAGAGTGCACTTTTTATCTGCGTATGTGCTTACTGATACATAATTTGCAACATGCTTTGCTTAGAATTACATACTTAGCAACATGCTTTGTTTGTCCACTTGGGTGTTTGCATCTTTCTTAGACAGAGATCTTCTATTCTAGTTCTCATTCTGCATCATGATATTCTGTAGTCAGATTTCAAAAATCCCCTGGCCAAAAATCCCCCGGGTGTCCCCACTTGTCTGCTCTCATGCTCTCTCCCTGTCATCATGCACACCTGCAGCCTTAAGGATGACGTGTTTCATTATCTCATGTATTCTGGTTCATCTGTCTGTGCTATATTTTTATTTCCTTCTTGTAGTTTGTATGTTTTTGAAAACCTCTGCCTGTCCCTCTGGTTCTTCTGTTGTCTGAGCATACTCTACATTCCCTAGTGTCCAACAGAACTTATTTCCACAGGTTCCATAGTCCACTAGCATTCTGTCTTTTCCCTACAAAACTGGGGCTAGTTTTGGGCTGGGTGAAAGCTATATGGAGAGCAATGAAGTTCAATTGCTCTGCATATAAAACTTATACAAACAAGTTAGGCCAATGAAAAAAGCAGGCTTATGTGTATGAGTGGTGACATGGAACCTTCAAGTGACAGGTACCATGGAAAATAATCATAAAGTTAAGCACCATTGCTAATGCTTAACTTTATAACGTCTTCAGCAACTTTCACTATAAAGCCCATAACCTTTAGTTAAACATGATGACATCCAGCCAAATGTTATGCAGCGGGTGACTGCACAGTCTTAGCCCAGACTATGGGGCTTGTTTACAAAGCCGCGGTAGCGGTTTGCGTTCGTAATCGGAGCCGCGGCCCCATTGATTTCAATGGGGCCGCGGCTGCGATCGCGATCGCGAACCACTACCGCGGCTTTGTAAACAAGCCCCTATGTGTTATCTACAAACTTAACCATATAAATCATTTTGAATATTGACCTCATTGTGTATATTTCCTATTTTGTTTTACAGAATTTCATTTATATATCTTGTCAGATATGCTATAATTACTGAAATTTGAGTTCTTTAAAGGCAACTGTATATTATATAAAAGGCTATTAAAATTGTGTTTGTTCCATGAATTCATGCTGGGCCTATTATATTAAAATCAAATCTATTACAACTAGATAGGGAATGGAGAAACACATTCAATTCTCTACTATATTCATAGGCACCAGTTGCATAAATCACCTCTATACATTAATTTGATGCTATATAACTGGTGGGTCATTTAATGAGGTCAGATCCTGGACACTCTTTATCCTGTGAACGCTGCAACGCAGTCCAGTACTGTAACAACTCATAGGGCCGGACATGATGACAGGTCACAATTTTTCTAAAGCGACAGACAGAGAACTTCACTTTTTCAGTGAAAAAAATCCGATTGGTGTGAAGCTTATCTAGTGTTATTCTCAGCTTGTCCAAGCACATCCCTATATAAACATCCTCGAGTTTAAAAAAAGGGACGCTGGGTGAAATGCTATAAATTGAATTGGCAACATCGGTAGAAAAAACATAACCTGTGCCAGAGCAGAAAGGAGGATACATCTTCCCCGGGTACTCAGTCTTGCTTGCGTACCACTTACTGAATATGCTCCGTATGGGGTATTCCTCAGATTGCATAAAGCCAGTGAAAAAATTGGTGGTCCTGTTTTTCCTTATAAGCAGTTCTGTGAGATAAAATGTATTAACAAACATGTCCGTATCTGTCTTCATTACAAAGCTGGTCTGTGGGCAGAAGTGGTGAATCCAGTCTATTCCCATCAGGGTCTTCAATGTCAGATTATAGTAGGAGTCAATGAAATTTTTCTGGATAATGTCCTTATACTTCTGACTTTCACTCATGATGCTGGCTTCAGTCTTCTTGTTCTGTCTTGCCAAGGTCCCCAAGAGAAAAAAGGACACCACTCGTTTATTCCATATTATTCTCTCTTTCCCCCAAGAATGGCGAATCGCTGTCCGAGCTTCCAACTGCCAATATTCTGTAGTAACAAGAATAACCAAGAATGGAGGGTTCTCCTTGCAATCAATGGCTGGTAAGAGCAAAAAGGTGTCATTGCCGTTGTAGAAGGGTAGTGCAATGGAAACCATTTCTGTACTGTGGAAGAATATGCTAAAATCAACTAAATCCATTTCATTGAAGAGACAGAGACAAGCAAGAAGCAGTACTACTGTGAAGATGCCCACAATTCCAGTCTTACGCCGAGCCATCTGAAACAGATAAAGACACATTACAGAAGAAAATGCTTTGCTCTGCCAACAAATAGCTAATAGAGAACATCATTGTCTTTCCAACCCTTTCAGAACTTGGCTTAGATTATCTCACCAGTGTTGAAAGAAACTGTGGAGAAATGAGAATGTTGGGGGTCTCTATAGACAACTTATCTGCAGTTTCCAGTTCATACTTTTACAGTATCAACCAAGTTTACCAAACTCCCATACTTTCAACACTCACTCTTGTACATCACATGTATAGTGGAATATAAAGTTCAGATCGTGCAAGAGGATGGCATTATCCATTGCTATCAGATTAGCTTAGATATCATATATCTTAAGATTCCATTTCCACTGTGCAGTTACTGATGGGTCAATATAACCAAATAAGGAGCCCTTTCACTTAATGCGCGTTTAGCACAAAAACTAATGTGCATTAAGTGCAAAGCCTCCACGATACTGTCGGGGGAGGGGCCAGCATGCTCCCAGCAGTTAATGCATGGACAAGTACTCTAACACACAGCACTATTATTGTGGGTGCACTTACCTCCACCTACAGAGATAAATGCACCCACGCCAATTGCAACATTGGCAGTTGACATACGATATGTCCTCCTGCACTAACTGAAATGTGCTCACCATGATCATTCTCCGCCCCTAACCTTCCCATTTACCATAGACCTGAGCTTGTAGTTAACATATGCCAAACTGCATGATAACTGCATAGTGCACTTTAGCTAAAGAGCTCCTTAGTCCCTCTAAGGTGGATATCCATTCAGTAGCACTATCCAGACAGTGACGCTGAATATTTCCTCTGACCACCTTGGCACTATCTGGATTTTGCTGGAGTGGACCTTGGGCAGAACTGGCACTTACCCGAAATGAAATGATTTTCAGAGCTGCTATCGACATAACAATCTGCATTTCTCAGGACAGCAAAAAAACTGTAGCAAATGCTATGTGGACTGCCTATCCAGATAGTGACTGAATATCACCACTATCCACATAAAGCTGGTGCTAACCACTAAATCCAGATATTCAGCGCCAACCAGCATTTGGATATCAGCACTGAATATCCGGAATATATGTAGTTGCAGCGGTGGGCATTTAAAGAAAAATGTTGACTGCTGCCGTTAAATATCAATCAGCTAATCTATAAAAAGAGATTTTCCTTATCATCCTGTTAGACAAGTCCAGACAAGTGGGTTATACTCCCCATCCAGGTGGAGGCAGACTAGTGCAACTTTCAGCGATGTCATCACTAGTATATCCACTGGTGCAACACAGAGAAGCCAGTATTTTTCTGCCTTCAGAAGGTGGAAAGATATGTGGACCAGTGCAACAGTGCAGATAAGCTTGTCTCCCCTGGCCCAGACTACAGTCTTGTGGCCCAACCTTTGCTTGGAGCTCAGGTATGTCCTTATTTCCTCGAGTTAACAGCTTCCTGTGTCTAGCACTGTTACCCACTCCTCCTGGCAGGCCAAAGGGAGGACAGGACAAGCCCCATAGGGTCCCTGAGGGAGATGGTAAGTTGGGGCCCAGGCCTCTCTTCCCTCTTGCTATTCCCTATCTGCCTGCTAGTGATTTTTTTCCTTATTGCTATTGGTCTCTATTGTTGCTTGCAATTAAGCAACTTCAGAGTTTACAAAAGAACTCCCCCCCAGCTATTTGAGGCAGCTGGGCCTCCAAGGTGTGTGGGGGTAGCTTTTGCTGCATTTTTTTCTTTCCATCTGGCTTTTTGGTTCACATTTTTTTTTCCTTTTGATCACACGGAGCTGTGCTGCGATACCGGGTGCACGGTGCTATTCCTCCCATCAGATGAGCTTCACAGCTCACTCCTTTTGCTCAGAGTACAATTGGAGCCTCTCAAGGTCTGTTTTTTTGGCAATGTCAGGACCCCGCCACAGTGGGCCGAGGGCCGATGCCGATTTTGCTTCCTCTGGAACGTCTCTCAAGGTTTGCCTGCCAACAGGAAAGGCAGCAATCTTGGATGGCCACATGATGCCCAGGGAGGGGGGAGCCACATGATGCTCAGGGAGTGGGGAGCTCCCCGGAAACATCCGGCACAACCTCTCAGGCATATAATACCAATGCATCATAATCTTATAAGTTTTCCCTAATATTCAGTGCTAATGGGGCTTTCTTGATCTGAACTATCATATGTTTCCAATCTTTCAGTGTAGGTATGCAACCCAAGTCTCTCTCCCATGCTTTCATATAGGGGAGAAGTTTAAAGGTTGTACCCTGGATTGCCTGATATAGTGCAGATAATAACCTCCTTGATCTCTTTTTCCCATACCACATAAGAACATAAGATATGCCATACTGGGTCAGACTAAGGTCCATCAAGCCCAGTATCCTGTTTCCAAGAGTGGCCAGTCTAGGTCATAAGTACCTAGCAGTTTCCCCAATGCTTGTATTGGGTCAAGCAGTGATATCCTGGTTCCCTTTTAATAATTATTTATCAACAGACTCACCTTTGTCTACCTGTATATTCACACCTTCAAAAAAACATAACAGATTAGTAAGACAAGATCTTCCTTGTCTAAAGCCATGTTGGCTGTCTCCCATTAAGCCATGACTATCTACAGTACATGTTCAGTAATTTTGTTCTTTATTATGGTTTCTACCATTTTTCCCGGTACTGACATCAGGATCACCAGTCTGTAGTTTCCCGGATCACCCCTAGAACCCTTTTTAAGAATTGGCATTACATTGGCCATCCTCCAATCTTCAGGTATTACAGATGATTTTAATGATAGTTCACAGAATACTAATAATAGGTCTGCAATCTCATATTTCAGTTCTTTCAACACCCATCTGGTCCAGG
Organism: Ichthyophis bannanicus; assembly: GCA_033557465.1. NCBI lineage: Eukaryota > Metazoa > Chordata > Amphibia > Gymnophiona > Ichthyophiidae > Ichthyophis > Ichthyophis bannanicus. The sequence goes on from CM066036.1 coordinate 179,722,803, forward strand.
TGATTTGCTACTCTTCAGTTTATCAAACAGTTGTAATACATCTTCCCGGTGTATCAATATTTCTTTCAATTCTTCCGCAGTATCACCTTTAAACACTACTTCAGTCATGGGTAACATCCCTACATCTTCCTCAGTAAAGTCCGAAGAAAATAATTCATTCAGTCTCTCTGCTATGGCCTTGTCCCTTCTTAGTGCCCCTTTTACCCTTCTATCATCTAATGGTCCAACTGACTCTCTCACAGATGTTTTGCTATGAATATACTTGAAAAAGTCTTTATTACACGCTTTTGCTTCCACAGCAAGCTTCTTCTCAAATTCTCTCTTTGCCTGCCTTATAAATGCCTTGCATTTAACTTGCCAGTGCTTGTGCTGTTTAAAGTTTTCATCATTTGGCTCTTTTTTCCATTTCCTGAAAGATGCTTTTTTGGCAACAACAGCCTCTCTGACCTCATCTTTAAACCATGCTAGCAGTTTTTTGGACTTCCTTCCACTTTTCTTAAAGCGTTGAATACAGCTAGTCTGGGCTTCCAAGACAATATTCTTAAACAATACCCAAGCTTGATGCAAGTCTTTAACCTTTGCAACTGCTTTTAGTTTTTTCTTAACTATTTTCCTCATTTTATCATAGTCTCCCTTTCAAAAGTTAAAAGGTAGTACTGTGGATTAACTTACCATCCCTCTTCCATTAATTAAATCAAATGCGATCATGCTATGATCACTATTGCCAAGTGGCACCAACACCTTTATCTCTTGCACCAGATCTGGTGTTCCACTAAGGACTAGGTCCAAAATGGCTTCCCCTCTGGTCGGTTCATAAACCAGCTGCTTCAAGAAGCAGTCATTTAATTCATCTAGAAACTTTATCTCCCTATGAAAAGCTGGCTGCTACAGAGTACCCTATCCTGTGCTTCTAAGGTAATCTGTGACCAATTTCCAGAGGGAGTCCCACAGCCCTTGCTTGGATAGAGGGAGTCTTGGGGTCTAAATCTAACTAGAAATCTCTCTTCTGTGTTTTAAATTTAAACTGAAAGCTCTTTGCTGCTACTAGGCCCTGACTGATTTAACAAATACACTTGGTTCACAGATTAATCAGCTTTAAACTAAAGAATTCCTTTTTCACCAAGATTTAGAAAACTTCCCAGAAGTAAATTCTTAAAATAGCAGATCTCTCTCCAGAAGTATCAGTCCCCTTTTGTAGTCCAAATCTGTAAAATCTCGACCCAAGCCCTCTGTCCGTAGAGCCTGCTGTAAGAAGTGGCACACTTGACTAGATTGGAATCGCTCCCCTTCCAGTAGCTCATAAGTCTCCTGAAGATCTTCATACGGGACAAATTCTCCATCATCAATAAATTGGTTGAATGTCTGCAACCCTTTTTTCTGCCATCGTAAATAGATCCCCCCTTGCCACCCCTGTTGACAACCCCACTTTCGCCCCTCCCTGTTCCTCCTCACCACATCCCATATCCGCAACACCTGATACATACTTGGGCTCAGGATACCCCAGCTATCTCTCATCTTTGCCTGCATCCACGGTAGCACTTCCAACATCCCCCCCTCCCCCCAGTATAATTTCTCTTAATCTCTATATAACACTTACTTTCCCTATCCCTTCTCCAATCCATCACATGCCGAAGTTGACCCGCCCAGTAATATGCCTGGATATCCGGTACCCCCAATCTCACCAACTCTCGAGACCGATAAAGCATAGCCAGGGCTATCCGCGGAGGCCGATGCTTCCAGATATATTGCATAATTTTCTTTTGCAACATAAACGCTCCTGCTGGTATGGGGATGGGCAATGCCTGAAAGAAATATAACATCTGAGGTAGGATGTTCATTTTGACTGCAGCGATCTACCCCAACCATGAGACTTCCATATTCATCCTTCTCTATCTCCTGAAATAACCCTGGATAGTTGGCCTGGTATAGGGCTTCAATTCAGCTGAGAGGACACCGAGACCCTGTCCTGGAGCCGGCCTGTGGCCTGGGTCCACTGTGAGCAGAGGCACCACTGAGCCACCGGCATGTGGAGGCAGGCATTGGGAACCACATGGACCATGGAGGCCATGTGGCTGAGGAGACGAAGCATTGACTGCACCAACACGGTGTGACAGTGTTGTACTTCAACCACTAGAGCCGTGAGGTGTTCTGCCCTGTCCAGGGGGAGGAAAGCCTTGGCCTGGAGGGTGTCCAGGCGAGCCCCTATGAACAAGTCTTGTGTTGGAGTGAGGTGGGATTTTGTGTGATTTATCACATATCCCAGATGTTGTAGGACCTTGATGGTGCAACCTGTGGCCTGCAGTGTCTCTGAGGCAGTGTTCCATTTTACTAGCCAGTCGTCTAGTTAAGGGAAGACGAAGGTCCCTTGGAGACAAAGATAAGCAGCCACCATTGCTAGGCGTTTGGTGAAGATCTTTGGTACGGAGGCTAGGCCGAAGGGAAGCACCCTGTACCGGTAGTGGTCGCCCCTGACCATGCCGAGGAGCATAGCCAATCTCCTTGCTGGAAGTAGGGTAACAATATTCCAAGGGAGAACATCTTAAATTACTCCCACACCAGGAATTTGTTCAGGTTTTTCAGGTCCAGGATGGGCCTTAGTCCTCTTGTTCTTTTTTGGACCAGCAAGTACCTGGAGTAAAAGTCTTTTCCTCTCAGGTGGTGTGGTACGGGCTCCACAGCCCTGTCCCTGAGAAGGTCTGCAAGTTCTTGCATTAGCAGAGCCTGGTGCAGGGGAGACTGAGGAGGCTCTTCAGGAAAGAAGGGTGGAGGCAGATGGTCCAGGTGGAAGAGATAACCTTCCCTGACCACCTAAAATGCCCATGAGTCGGTGGTGATTGAAGCCCACCTGTGGGCAAAATGGACCAGGTGCTCCCCCCTGTAGGAAGCTGACCCTCCAGTGGAAGAGAGGCTATGCTGGGGGTGTTAAATCCCCGACCCAGGTTGGACTGGGGCTGGTGTCTGCGGCTTGGGACCCTTGGGCTTGAGTGGGCCCTGGCTTGTTCCTTGCCCTGGTGACCCTGCTGAGGTGTCTAGGTGGCTGGGTATGGAGGATAGCCTTGGTAGGGCTGGCCCTTTCTGTGGAAAGGAGGCTTCTTTCCCATAGATTCTTCCTTTGAAGAGTGGAGGTCTTACTCATGAGTCGAGTCTGGGTTATGTACTTGGTCTCGATTTCGGCTGCCTTATCCTCCATCAGCTTGCCGAAGAGTTGCTCCCCGAGGCAAGAAACATCAAGGAGTTTCTTTTGCATGCATTGCTCGAGGTCTGATGTCTGGAGCCAGGCCTAGTGTTGAGTTATGGGTGTCGGGCGCCAATGCTGGTGGCAGCAACCCTCGCTCTGGATTCGAAGTCGTCTTAGGCGGCTCGAGACAGATATTTTGAATGCTCTCTAACAGACTACGTAAGAATCTGGAAGCACCAGAGGTGGTCTCCACTGAGGCCAGCTGCAAAGCCTCAGAGTTCCTTCGCAAGATGTCGGAAGAACATGCCGATGTAAAGTTGGTAGGTTTGTATACAGCATGCCAACATCAAGCCTTGGTAGCATTTTCGCCCGAGGGCATTGAGGGCGCAGGACTCCCTGCCCGGTGGCACCTATGAGTGCGTCTTTGGGCTCTTCTGTCAGCGCATGGCTGACTTGACCACCATAGAGGTGTGAGGGAGTTGTGCCTTTCGGAAGCCTGGCCCTCACTGGACCTGGTACATAGTGTCCAGGTGTTGGCTGACAATCAGCACTTATGCCTGGGCTTCCCAAATCCGGAGAAGGAGCCGACTGAGGATGGTGGGGACGGGGACCATCAGGGTCTCCTTGGGTGGTGCTTCATATTGGAGGATGTTGAGCTCCTCTGTACGGGGTCCTCCTCCGACTCAGTAGTGAGGGAGAGAGCTTGAGTCATGTCCCTAACGAGGAATGAAGTATCCTTGGGCGGGAACTGGTGCCTCGTGGCCGGTGGAAACTGGTCCGAGGGGAGGTCTCGGAGGGCCTGAGTCTCAGGAGATGTCTCAATGTTGGACTTCCAGTCAGAGTAGTCTGAGGAGGACTCGAGACCTGATGGCTCCAGGGGTGTTGTTGGTTCCGGTCTTCAGTGCCTGGAGGCTGGGGCATGACCAGAGCCAGAGGCACTCGCCTGCGAGGACCTCGCCCCCAAGGAGTGAGATCAAGACCATCGCCAAGAATCCACTCAAGGTGTCTGGCTCTCGAGGACTGCTTCGGTGGACTGGGGAGTCCTCGACATCAAGGTCCCTGCGGTCTTGGTGCAAGCGCCAACGGGGCCATGCATTGATGCCTATTGGGAAGCAATGAATGCAGAAATGCTGCATTCCAGTGCCAGAATTCGAGTTTCCCACTTAGGGGTAGCAGCCTTTGACAATGACGCCGGGGTCACCGGGTTGTGTGTCGAGGAGGTCCTCGATAGGATGGTTCTTGGGAGACTTGGGAACATTGCCAGAGGCTTCAACAACAGTCTTGGATACCTTTCAGGGACTCTGCCGCTCGGACTCCTCCGATGCCCGTTGGGGGCTGATGGACCGTGCACGGGACATCCCATGCTTGCCTGCCTCCCAGGACAAGATCCTTGAGGTCATCTTTTCTTTCTTATGCTCACGCTCCGGTGACCCTTGCTCGTTATGTCTGCGAGCCCACTCAGGAACTGCGTGGGTCTTACCCGACTCTGAGGATCTGTGCGGAGCCTTTGAGCACGAGGCTACTGGGGATACCGGGATCGAGTATGCCCTGTGGAATATGTCATCCTGTTTAAGCTAGCAGCTCTGGATGGCCATGGTGGACATCTTTATACACCGGGAGCATTCCTCCAGGTCATGGTCAACGCCCAGATACCAGAGGCAACAGTCATGAGTGTCGGTAAGGGACATGTTTTTTGAGCACCAATCACATTTCTTAATACCAGTGGCCATTGGGGCAAAAAGGACCCCAGCGAGGTCGAAGACCCTCGACGCGGTCAGCAGTTGAAAAAGGCGGGAAGTGGAAAAGAGCCTAAAAATAAAGCTTTAAGACCCGATGCCGGGGCAGTGGGGCTCAAAGGCAGGAAAGGGACCAGTGCGAGCCAGAAAGATATACGAAAAGATATGAGAAAATCAACTTTTTTCTGGAGGGACAAGATGAACGTCTTTAGGGCTCCACGGAAAAAGGGAGACTGAGCAAGATAGCACCCTTGGAGGGAAGGGGACCACACATGCGTGGTGGCATCTCCCAAAGGCTTTCTTTGAAAGCTGGGAAGATCCTTTCGTGAGGGCTCCATAGGCGTCAATGTCACCCATATGTGAGGACTGACTTCCTGCTTGTTCCTGGAGAAATCTACAGTACTACCTTTTAACTTCAGCAACCAAGAAGGCAAATAGAATGTTAGGAATCAGAAGAAAAGGAATGGAGAATAAAACAAAGGATATCATAATGCCTCTGTATCATTCCTTGGTTCAACAGCACCTTGAATATTGTGTGCAATTCTGGTCACTGTACATTAAAAAGGATATAGCGGAATTAGAAAAGTACAGAGAAGAACAACCAAATTGGTAAAGGGGATGGAAGGATACCCCTGTGAGGAGAGGCTTGAAAGGTTAGGGTTCTTCAACCTGGAAAAGAGATGGCTGAGTTCTACAAATTAATGGAGTGGAACAGGTAAATGTAGATCATTTGTTTACACCACCAAAGACTAAAAAGACTAGGGGACCTATTTAAGACTAGGGGACACGTTTAAGACTAATAAAAGAAAATATTTTTCACTCAATGCGTAATCAAACTCTGGAATTCGTTACTGGAGGATATAGTAAAAGCTGTTAGGGTAGCTGGGTTTAAAAAAGGTTTGGACAGGTTCCTGGAGGAAAAGTCCATAAACCATTATTAAAGAGGACCTGGGAAATCCACTGCTTGCCCCAATACAAGCATTGTGGAACCTGTGTGTCTTTTTTGGGAACCCGGCAGGTACTTGAGATCCTGGATTGGCTACTGTTGCAAACATGATTCTGGGCTTGATGGACCTTGGTCTGATCCAGTATGGCATATCTTACGTTCTTATGTTCTTACCAAAATACAATTCCACTGGGCGGGAAGAAGACGCAACAGTTTGAAAAACTCCAGAGTCAAAGGCCAAGTCCACCCATGCATGGACATCTGAACAGTAATGCTTGACAAAAGTGGAACGTGATACCCACACTGTTGCTCGACAAATGTCTGCAGGTGCAACCGAGCTCTGTGTTGCCCAGGAAGATGTTTGTGCTCAGGTAGAATGGGCGCACAAACCCTCCAGAACCGACTGGTTCTGCAACAGATATGCCAAGGCCATGGCCTCCTTAATCTAGCTCCCTAAAGCAGACTTACCCATCACATCACCCTTGCACTGGCCAGCAAAAAGCACAAAATGATGGTTGGTAAGATTTTGTCTCCCCCAGGTCCATCACCAGCTTCTCCAAATTGGCTCATTTATTTTATTTTATTTCTCTTATATACCACACTATTCTGCATCAGTGTGGTTTACATTGAACAAACTGAAATTACATTGAACAGGGCATTATAACTTGGAGATAACTATTTTACAGGGAACATGGGCTATGGAGGGTTAAGTGGCTTGCCCAAGACCACAAGGAGCACCTGTGGGACTAGAAACCCCAGTCCTTCCAGCCCAAGGTTGCTGTCCTCTAGTGGGATTTGAACCCCTGACCTTCCGGCCTGAAGTATTTTGCCCCAACCACTAGGCCACTCCTCCACTCCATACCTGGCTGCCAAAGATATCAGGTCAAACATTGCATCAGAAAGGAAGGCTGCAGCAGAATTCAAAAGAGGGGAAGAAACATCCGGCGGAAGAGATTGAATCCACTTGAGCAGGGCTCAAGACGTCAGACCTGCACATACTCCAACTGAAGAATAGCAGCCGTGGCTGCAAACTGGTTCTCTAACACAAATTCACTTTTCAGTCTAGAGTATCCTTTAAGGCCCATATGGACTGGTAGTCCATCTGATAACTGCTGTGACATGCGTATCCATTTGGAAGTATCAACCACACAACCCACTTCCTCTTCAGGAGAGCGTGCATCAACTTGTACACCCTTAGCCCCTTAGACAGGGAGTTGGGGTAATCTCACTTCAGCCAGAACAGGCCCTTGAGCACCTCTGGGAAGACAGTATGGCTTTCCGAACCTCTTGCAGGAGCAGATGCTTCTTTGTTCCTGCTCCATGACTGTAGCTTCCACCAAGCTCAAAGTGGATAAGACCCCTGGGATCAACATCTCCAGTTCCTACTCCTGGAACAGGTAAATAACCTCAGCCTCCTCAGAATTCTCTGAAGGCAAGAGACACATCTCAATCCAAGCCACAGCTGACTCCATCCCAGGGGGGCGCCCTCGACAGGGACACTTTGCTAACAGTCAAAGGTTTCCACTCTCAGCCTGCCCACACGGGATTGTATGCAGGAGAAACAAAAGGCCAACACTGGAATGACCAGGGCTGCTGCAAAGGGAAAGAATTCCAGGGAGGACAATCTGAACTACAGAAGTTCTCCACCCGGAAATGAACCCCCCTGCACTCAGGGGTATAGTTGCTATCGATCTCCTAGAGGACAGGGAGAGGCTCACAGAATGGATAGCAGATCCTCCAGCCAGCTGAATTTCCTTACCTATACTGCAATCTGCCACTTCCTGCCAGAAACAGGCATGGTTGAGCTAACAGCATCCCCCAGCCGAGAAAGGGGGAGTAGGCCCTCCAGGGATGACTCAGAAGCAGCAGAATACAGAAGCTGGAGATGAGGCACCATGCTTGACACAGACCAAACAACATCACCTGGAAGAAGACATAAGAGAAGACAAATGTTACAAGAGTCTGCACTAAGGTCATTGTGGCCTGACGGGCATGTGTTAACTGCACTTTTATTACAGCACGTATTACAGGCACTAGGGCAGGAGCGTATGTTGGAGCCGTCTGGGCATAAGGTGCACAAGGACCTACGACTGCCAGGCACACAATATTTAAAAATACTACTAGTGCGTGCAGAAAATGGCGGAAACCCCCCACCTAGCGCCAATGGTCACCAACAGTCTACCCTGAATTGCTTCCCCCACATAGAAACATGACGATAGAAAAAGACCACATGTCCTATCTAGTCTGTCATTCCATATCAAATTCTAAAGTCCCTTCTTTTCTTTTAGAGATCTTCTGGGTTTGTCCCATGCTTTTTTGAATTCAGATACTGTCCTCATCTCTCCTACCTCTACCGGGAGACTATTCCATGCATCTACCACTCTTTCCGTAAAGAAATATTTCTGCATATTACTCCTGAGTGTATCCCCTTTCACCCTCAGTCTATGTCCCCTCATAACAAAAAGGCTTCCCTCTTGTGAATTTATGCCATGGAGATATTTAAATATCTCTATCATATCTCCTCTATCCCCCCTTTCCTCTAATATATACATATAAAGATCTTTAAGTTTGTCCGCATATGGTTTATAATGAAGACCACTGAGCATTTTAGTAGCCACCCTCTGCAATGACTCCATCCTGTTTATATCCTTTTGAAGGTGTGGTCTCCAGAATTGCACACAATAGTTCAAATGAGGTCACAACAGAGACTTCTACAGAGGCACTATTGCCCCCTTTTTTCTGCTGGTCATTCCTCTCCCTATGCACCCAAGCATCCTCCTGGCTTATGCTGTTGCCTTTTCTACTTGTCTTGCCAACTTGAGATCATCAGAAACAAACAATCACGTTCAAGTCCTGCTCTTCTTTCGTGGACAGAATTACTTTGCCCCCTACTCTGTACCGCTCTCTTGGATATTTACAGCCCAAATACATGATCCTACATTTTTTAACATTAAATCTCAGCTGCGAAATTCTAGACCATTCTTCAAGCTTAACTACATCCCTCCTCATGTTATCTACTCCTTCCTGGATGACTTCTCTATTGCACATTTTGGTATCATCCGCAAAGAGGCAAACATTACCCGACAGCCCTTCCACAATATGACTAACAAAGATGTTAAAAAGAACCAGACCAAGGACAGATCCCTGTGGCACACCATGGTAACCTCCTTCTCCTCAGAGTGAGCTCCATTTACCTGTACCCTTTGTCATCTCCCACTCAACCAATTTCTAACCCAGTCAGTCACTTTAGGGTCCATTCCTAGGGTGCATGGTTTGTTTATAAGTCGTCTGTGTGGAACGGTGTCAAAGAATTTACTTAAATCTAAGTACACTACATCTAGGGCTCTCCCTTGGTCCAACTCACTGGTCACCCAGTCAAATAAATCAATCAGATTTGTCTGACAAGACTTGCCTCTGGTAAATCCATGCTGCCTCAGATCCTGCAATCAACTGGACTCCAGAAACCTCACTATCCTCCCTTTTAGCAGAGTTCCCAATAATTTACTCACCACAGAGATTTGACTAACTGGCCTGTAGTTTCAACCTCAATCTTACTTCCCCTTTTGTGTAAAGGGACCACATGTGCCTTTCTCCAGGTCTCTGGGACCACTCCCGATTCTAAAGAAGCATTGAAAAGGTCAGTCAGTGGAGCCACTAGAATGTCCCCAAATTCCTTCAATATTCTTGGATGTACGCCATCCGGTCCCACTGCTTTGTCAATTTTTAGTCTAGCCAGTTCCTCAACAACACAGTCTTCTGAAAATCATTCAAGATCCCCATCACTTCTGTTCCTATTTTTTGGGTGTTTTCTGAGGTCCTGCTCCTGGTTCTTCATCTATGAACAAAAACCAAAAAGATTTGTTAAGCAATTCCATTTTATCCTCATCAGCCTTTACATATTCCTCCCCTTCACCCTTGAGTTTGACAATACCAATTTTGCACTTTCTTCTCTCACTAACATATCTGAAAAATGTCTTATCCTCCCATCTTATTGCACTGGCTGTTTCTTCTTCTTTTCGTATCTTTGCTTTCCTGACTACTTTGCTAGCTTCTCTAAGTTGTTTTAAATATAGATGCTTGTCTTCCTTTCTCTGTGATCTCTTGTATTTTATAAAAGCCACCCTCCTTTTCTTCACCTTTTCAGCTACTTCTTTTGAGAACCATAGCAGCTTCCTTTTCCTTTTACATTTATTTACCTGTCTAACAAAAAGGTTTGCTGACCTTAAAATATCCCAGTTTTGCCCATTGTTTTTCTACATGCCCCAGCTGTTCCCATCCCGCTAACAACTCCTTGAGGTATTGTCCTGGCAAAGTTAGTTTTCCTGAAGTCTAAGACCCTCGCTTTTGAATGGATTTTATCAGCCCTAGTCCTAATTCTAATACTAAACCACACCATCTAGTGATCACTGGATGCGAGATGATCTCCCACTATGACATCAGAAACACTTTCCCCATGGTAAGCACCAAGTCCAATATGGCCCCTTCACATGTGGGTTCTGTTACCAGTTACTGGAATAGTTCTCCCTATAGAGAATCTAGGATCCCCTTACTTCTAGATGACACCGTAACAGGAATGTGCCAATCAACATCCAGCATATTGAAATCACCTATCAGTAGCACTTCTCCATTCATGGCAATACTGTGTATGTCTTCTATTAAATCCCTGTCCACTTCTCCCTGTGAGGGAGATCTGTATTTCACACCGATGTAAATGGATTTCCCTTTCCCTCTTTCTGGTTTAACCAACAGTGCCTCCTCTCTCCCTTTTAAGCCCAATAATTCTATAGCTTTAATATTATTTTTTATATATAGTGCCACTCCTCCTCCCCTTCTTCCTAGCTTGTCCTTCCTGACTATAGCATAGCCCGATATAATTACATCCAGTTATGGTTGTTAATGAGCCATGTGTCTGTAACTGCCACTAAATCCAAGTCAGCCTCTTCCATTAAAGCCTCAACATCTAGGTTCTTATTTCCAATACTACGAGTATTTATACACACTGCTTTTGAGAAGTTGCCCCTTTTACCCATTTGTAAAGTATTTAATGTTTCACTTAGCTGGGGACTTTCTTCACCTATCCCCACCATATCTAGTTTAAAGACCTCTTCAGTAGGTTAGCCAATCTGCTGCAGAAAACATTTCAACCCTTCTTAGAGAGATGGATGCCATTGGATCATCCTCCCATGATCCAGGAAACCAAAACACTCTCAATGATACCATCCATATAGCCATGCATTCATCTCCAGGATGCGAGTTTCTCTGCCTCGGCCTTTACCCTCAACAGGGAAAATTGAACAGCCCACCTGAACAGCTATCCGCTTCACCCTCTGTCTCAGAGCCATGAGGTCACTTTTGATACACTCAAAGGGATACCTAGCAGAATCATTTGTGCTGACATGGATGAGCAATATCGGATAATAGTCAGTAGGCTTGATGAGTCTTGGACAACTCTCCGTAACATCTTGGATTTTGGCACCTGGCAGACAGAACACCTCTCTGGACATCTCAAGACCCCTCAGAAGAAAGTCACCAATCACCACCCTTCGCTTCCTTATGGTCACTGATTCTGAAACTTTGGGTGCTCCAGCTCTGGTTCTTCCCTTTCCTGGGATGCTTTCACCTCCTCCACTTCCAGGGCTGCATACTGGTTCTTCAATTCAATGGCTGGAGGAGTTGGATTGTTGATTCTGCAGGCTCTGGTAACTCGTATCCAACTCTCTTAATTTTGTAGCCTCCCATCTTCACCTCTGTCGGAGAGCTTGGATATTTTAAGAAGCCTCTCATCTATGTACTTCTCGCTGCCTCGAATGCTTCTCAGCCTCGCCACCTCTTCTCCACTTGATTCATGAGGACTTCAGCTCGCAGGTATCCTGCACATGGAACTGATTCTTTGACTGACATTGGGCTCTCTGTCTGGAAAGAGGCATAAGCTGTAATGGAGACAACAGCTTTGGCAATAAGATTTTTTCTAGCCATCTCTCAGTTGGTGGAGTTTTGGTACCAGTTGAAGTAAATGAGAGAGACCTACCAAAGACCCTAACTTTTCCTCAACTATCCTTTAAGAGAAAAAGAAGTTAACCTCTTTTATGTGTGTTCTATGTCCTTGTGTGTAGTTAATTGGGGAGTTGCCCTATAAAGCAAGAATTCTAACATGGGGTGGGTGGGAGCTGGGGTAGGTAGGAAGAGATCCAATACAGACAGAATCGGGAGCCCATAACAAGGACAATGATAAGGTCAAGCCTTGGTACTCACCCCCTGAGAGCCTCCAGGAGAGAATCTGTGACAGGCTCAACCCTACTCCCCTGGAACTGTTTGGATGGCTTTGCAGCACTGTGTGTAAGGTGGCTGGTTTGCAGATCCCTCTGAAGGCCTTCTGCAATCTTCAGGAGAGAGAAGGGTGGACAGCGGAGGAGGGAGGGAGCATTGAGGTTGTGTGCGGCAGTCATACTCTTCCAGATCCTTCCAATTTCTGGCTGCTCAAGGGGCCCTTATCCAGGGTAAGAGCATGGAGCTGAACCAATTGTCCACTGCAGTCTAGTGGAGCCTTCCATGTCATGCTCCAGTGAGAGATCAACCCACAGACTGTCGTTCATGAGCATTCTAAAACAATCTTTTCCTCTCAAATCCTCGGTGTCTGCCTGCTTCAGGTGTACATTTATAACATTTATAAACATGAAAATACACGAACAACCAATAAAGAGTAGTTACTCACCTGTAACAGGTGATCTCCGGAAACAGCAGGAATTTAGTCTTCACATATGGGTATCGTCGGTACCGACAGAGCCTGCGCAGGAACGCTCCCCAGCGTCCAATAGGAAAGCTTTTTGGAGCATCCCATAGCGCCTGCGTGCTGCCTTCCCGCCATTCCAACTCTCCCTCTTCAGTTGAGTTTATAGCTGAGACAAAGGAGAGAGAGTGAGAGATAGAGAGACAACTCCTAGGGGAGGTGGGTGGGTTGTGAAGACTAAATTCCTGCTGTTCCCGGAGATCACCTGTTACAGGTGAGTAACTACGCTGTCTCCAGGAACAAGCAGGAATGTAGTCTTCACATATGGGGACTCCCCAGCTGAAAGATGCCAGGGAGATGGCCCCAGGAATCTGCAAACTCATGGTCATGCTTCCTCCCATGGATCTCTGGCATCCCACCTGGGAAGGTGGGTAGGAGCTGTACTAAGTCTGAAAGAGATGCTGAAGAACAGCCTGGCCAAACAAGGCATCCCGACAGGAGTCCTTGTCTAAGCAGTAGTGGGCTGTACAAGTGTGTACTGAAGCCCAAGTGGCTGCTCTACAGATGTAATCGATAGACACAAAATGAAGGTTAGCCATAGAGGCTGCCATGGTTCTGACATTGTGAGCTGTGACATGGCCCTCGAGAGGAAGTCCCTTACTCTCATAAGCGAAGGAAATGCACTATCCATCTAAAGAGAGTTCTTTTGGAGACTGGAAGTCCCAAATGACTAGAATCAAAAGCAACAAACAGCTGAGAAGATTTTCTATGCTGCTGTGTTCTTTGCAGGTAAAAAGCTAAGGCTCTTTTACAATCTAAGGTATGAAGGTTCCTTTCTGCATTAGAGGCATGAGGCCTCGGAAAGAATACAGGAAGGTAAACCGCTTGGTTTAAATGAAAAGGCGAGACCACCTTTGGCATAAAGTGAGGATGAGTCCTAAGAATAACCTTATCATGGTGAAATCTTGTATAAGGAGGATCAGCCACTAAGGCTTGCAATTCACTAATGAGTCGAGCAGAAGTGATTGCAACTAGGAAGATGACTTTCCAAGAAAGAAACTTTAGAGTTGTAGTGGCTAAAGGCTCAAAGGGCGGTTTCATGAGCTGCCCGAGAACAAGATTCAAATCCCATGCCACCGGTGGTGGTCTAATGGGAGGCTTTATTAAGAGTAGACCTCTCATAAATCTTGCTATGAGTGGATGAGAGGAAATAGGTTGTCCATTTAGAGGCTTGTAAGAAGCTGCAATAGCACTAAGATGGACTCTTACTGAACTGGCCTTAAAACCAGAATTGTTTTTAAATAATATCTTTATTAAGTTTTATAATACATACATGTAGTCACACATTATAAACTTATATCAGTGTAGTTACAACTATAACAACAAAAGAAAACAACATAGCTGAACAATCTGATCCAACTCCATGCCCCGATACTCTAGTTATAGACTCTCGTATTCTTATGGTTCATTTGTTATCTATTGCTCACCGACAATGCCTAACGGTTGCATATATATCCATGTATTGCATGCCAGTCATCCTGACCCGATAAAGTTTGTGCGTATATTCTTTTGTCTACCTAATGTTTCATGCATTTATTCAAGGTATTCCATTTTTTTTTCCAATTATGAGCATTGGAGTTTTTTGTTACATACACTTCTTCATATGTTCGGTGGAGACAGAGCAGATTCCACCAGTGTTCCATATTTACACTTTCCAGATTCTTCCAATGCACTAATATTTCTTTTACTGCTAAGCTAATCATAAGATCCAACAGTGGATAATCCTGTTTTTCCAACTTAGGTATTTCCATTGTACATTTATATACTACTATTTGATACTTGATAGGTATTTGTATATCCAGGATATTTGAGATACGCTGCCAGACTAGCTTCCAATAAATTTGCAGATTCGCATAGTAATATATCATATGAGATAGTGTCCCAATGTCCATTATACAAGACCAGCATCGGTTCCCTGCTGTGGCTTCCACTTTGCCATTTTAACAGGGGTTATGAACGCCCTGTGAGCCAAGAAGTATAGCGACTGCGTAAGAGAGGCCGCTCTGGTGATTCTTATTTGGGATCCCCAAAAGGAGTTCCATATCTCGGGGCACTCTGGTTCTCCTACCTCCGCAGCCCATGCTAACTGTGTTCCTATACATTGTCTCTTTACACCAGAACGTAATAATGCAAGTTACTTGGACACTAAGTGCGTACTATTTTGTATTTCTTGAAAACTTTGTAAAAGAGGCCATCCAGCTCGCAGTTGCATTGGAGAGATTCCTGCTTTACTTAGACAGTGTCTGAGGTGGCACCACTGAAACTGGCATACATCTGGTAGACCACATTCTAGCTTCAACAATTCGAACGTTTTATATTGGCTATCATGTATCAACTGACCAAGCATTTTTATATCACATTCTAACCATTTCTTCCATATCACTGGTCGCCCCCTGATAGGGAACCACGGATTCAGCCATATGGGTATCTCCAACGTAAGATCCTCACCGTCTTCAATATATGTAGCTATGAGTCGACAGGCTTGCTGTGTTGCCCCAATGATCTCATCGTGTGGCATTTTCATGTACCTGATGGTTCCAATAAGCATATTCATTTGAAGAGGGGTGGCCATAGCTTGCTCAACATGCAGCCATCTAGGGATGCCTTCTAGATTTCTTTCCATGGTCCACTGTGTTGCCTGCTTGAGTAGTGAGGCTATGTGTAACCAGTAGGTATCAGGAAAGTGGACTCCACCCTTCTCTTTGGACAATCTTAATTTCCATGCTGCAATTCTCGGGACTTTGTTCTGCCATAGGAATGCCAACAATGATTTGTTCAGCTTACTGTAAAATACTTGAGGAAACATTACTGGAATCATGCTCAAAATATAGCTGACCTTGGGAACAATTACTATCTTAATTGTTTCTAGTCTACCCCACCAGGTTAGATGCAGCGATGTCCATTTATTTACATAATCATTCACAATCTTTGCACAAATATTTGTATTAAACTTCACTGTCTTATGCATTGTATGGCCGTACATGATCCCTAAGTACTTAAAGGAAGAATGTGTGTATTGGAAGGGATAGTCCTGTATGCTTTGCAAATCTACGCAAGAATTGAAAGGGATTATTGTTGTTTTGGTCAGGTTTACTTTATATCCAGATATTGCTGAACATTTATTGATGATTTGCAACACTGTTGGTAGGGAACTAGGTTTCAAAAAAAGTAAAAGATCATCTGCATAAGCTGACAATTTAAACTGTCCATCCGCCAGCTCAATCCATTTAACGTCTTTGTGTTGTCGAATGGCCATCGTTAAAGGTTCTAACGCCAAATTAAAGAGGAGTGGTGAAAGGGGACAGCCTTGCCTGGTGCCTCTGTGCAATTCAAAGGGTGTAGATAAAGTTGAGTTAGCTGCAATACGCGCTGTGGGTTTAGCATATAATAACGATATCCTTTTTATGAATTTTTCCTTGATTCCAAATCACCGTAGTGTTTGAAAGAGGAAAGGCCATTCTAATCTATCGAATGCCTTCTCGGCATCTAATGCTAACCCAATTAGCGGCTCAGGCATTGCTTGAGCCTTAGTCAAGACATGCGCCAGCAATCTGCCATTGTCAGTGGTGGATCTTCCCGGTACAAAACCACATTGGTCTGTATGGATAAGTGTATCTAAACCTTTTTCAATCTGCTGGCCAACACTTTGGCATATATCTTATAGTCTTCATTCGGTAGAGATATGGATCTATAGTTTTCCACTCTCTGAGGATCTCAGTCTGGGTTTGGATGTATCACAATAGTAGTCCTCATATAACCCACCATAGTACATCTGAAGCATGGGCAATATCTGTTCTTGAAAGACGTGGTAGAATTCTAGCGGTATACCATCCGGGCCTGATGCTTTGCCTCTGGCTAACTGTGCAATTGCTTTACGAATTTCTGCAATCTTTATGTCCTTCTCAAGTGACTGCGTTTGGGTCTCCGACAGTTTTGGTCCATTGATGGTAGAGACCATATCCTCAAAAGCTTTGTCTTCCCAGATTATCTCTGTGCGGTAGAGATTTTCATACAACTCTCTGCAGCATCACAGTATTTGTTCATCCTGAACGAGCAATTCACCATTGGCATTTTGCAGTGCTGTAATGCAGGTTGCATCTTGTTTCGCCTTAAGCATCTTAGCCAGTAATGACCCTGCCCGATTATTTTCATGAAAGTATTTACTCTGTTGCACATTTATGTTGGATTGGGCCTGTGTATTGAGGATGGAGTTGTATCGAAATCTTAACTTTTGAAGTCTCACCAAGATCATAGAGTCTGCTTTCTTAGCAAAAAGATGTTCTCCCGCTTTTATTTGAGCTTTCAGTTCCTTCAGTTCCTTTTTTCTTGCCTTCCTTTTTTGTATCGAGAAAGTCGTTATATGCACTCGAAGGGTTGCCTTAAAGGCTTCCCACCATTCCCATATCGAGGTGTCTGCAGGTAAGTTAAACTGTGAGTACACGTCTATTTCGTTTCGCACATAGGCTATAAATTCTTCATCTACCAACAGGGATTTATCCATTGTCCATTTTGATGATGTCTGTCGTGAATTCATATTACTCAGCGTTAGGGAAACTGCCGCATGATCTGATACTGTTCCTGCATGTATTTCCGAGTGAATTAGCTGAGGGATCAATTTATTTGTTTCCAAAAAATAGTCAGTTCTGGTTTGAGTATTATGTGGAAGCGAATAGATTGTGTACTCTCTGTCATTTGGATGTAAAAACTGCCACGGGTCGACAAGACCCAAAGATTCTATCATACCCTGTGTGATAGAGCTGAAGCTAGTGAAGCTATGAACATAGGAAAAAACACTGTTTTTCATAAAGCAACTGACTTGCAGAGGGTGCAATTACCTAGCAGGACAGCTAGAGGGAGCAGGCACGAGCCTGCAGATGCTGAGCTGACACATCCAGGTACTGATGAAGCAGAAGCTAATCAGGTGCACCTGAGGAAAGGGTCAGAAAACTCAAGGGAAAAATGGCTTTATAAGCAGAGCCCTGCAGGAAGGAAGCAGAGAGAGCCACGGCTAGAGAGAGAGCCACGGCTAGAGGGAGAGCCATGCCTAGAGAGAGGCCTACGCATAGAGAGAAGCTCTGAGAAAGGATCTGGAAAAGAACCCAAGGATACTGGGAAGAAAGGACCTGATAGAGGAACCTCCTTTACTGCAAGGCAGAGGAGATTTGAATCCGTACGTGGCAGAGCTAAGCTCCAGGGAGGATTAGCCCAGCCCAGAGAACTCCAAGAAACAGTCTTCAGAGGAGACGGTATCAGAAGGAGAATGCCTGGTAGAGAGAATACCAGTGGCACAGACTTCAAGGAGCCAAGTTACAGTGATACTTTATTTCTCACAAAGAAGCCAGGTCCTAGAAAGACTTATAACTCAGATAGCAATACTGAGAGGAAAGAAAGCTGGCAGAAGTTTTGGAAACCACTACAAAGAGGCATAGGAACAAGACATACCACTTGTTTGCAAAACCCAGAACTGCCAGGCTGGAAACTAGGGAAGAGAACTTCTGAACTGCAAACTATTTCAGCCAGGGAAAGCTCAGGTGTAGAAGAAAGCACGGCTGAGCTGCAACCCATGCAGATTGAGCTTGGGGAACCAGAGCCGTTGATGCCTGAAGAACAAATGGACTGTTCGATGTGTATTGCTGAAAGCCTAGAGTCTCTCCCAGAGATGTAATTACCAGAACATGCTTTAACAATATCTTTTGCCTATGTTGAGCTAAAGAAGAGCTTGTTTATTTGTTTTACCACAGTGTTGAAAACCCTGTGCATTTTTACAAGGAACTGTGAAGCTCTCATAACAGTTTTCTTGCTCTGTGATTACTTTGGCATAAACCTGAAAATAAGGTAAATTCTACTTTTTTGGTTTCTTAGCAAACCTTAATGCTAAAGGGGAATAAAAGCCTTTTGTTTGACCCTACACAAGGCGTACACAACTCATTTCTTTAAGAAGAAGGACTACAAGGACCATAATCCCTCTGGTCCAAAAAGGTTTCCTACTTCTACAAAATAATTAAAGTGTCCACCTTGTCCCTTCAACAAGCTACCAGCAGGGGGCGTGGTGACACCTGTAACGCTCCCTGGGACTTGTTTTTTGTCAGCGACTTATATGGCATCCGGTCAACAAGAGCATCTAATATTAAATTAAAGTCTCCCCCTAATACTATTTGCGTAGATATTGCCTCTGTTAATTCTTCCGCAATTTGCGCAAAAAAATTGGGGTCATCCTGATTCGGCGCATATATATTCATTAAAGTATACAAATTCTGATCTAATTGCAGAGTAACTTTAGCCCATCTTCCATTAGGATCAATTCTAGTTTCTTTGACTGCCGATAGGAGCGCTTTCCATGCTAGTATCAGCACTCCACCTTTTTTACCTAAAGCCGGCACAGCTACGACTACTTGATATTTTTTCGTTTTCATTTTCTGGGATTCTTTGACAGATAAGTGTGTTTCCTGTAAGTATACAATGTCAGCGTTTTCCTGGGAGCAATACGTTAATATCTTTTTTCGTTTAATTGGATTTATAATCCCTTTTACATTTAGGGTGAGTAGTTTTAAATTATTAGCCATTATCACGTCTCTCCATTTCCCTCGGAGCATCGAGTCTCTCCCCATCGTCTATCTCCACCTTTACTGTAACAGGCATTTCATTAGATCGGATCAGCCAGCTTAACATTTCAAACTTATTAACAAATATTGTTTGGTGAAGTCCACCCACTAATATGCAGAATGGGAGTTTCTGCTCAACTGTTGCCCACTGTTATCTTTCCAAATATCTCTAGATTTAACGTTGGTCCATTTAGCTGCTTTATTGTACTTATTAGTTAACCTGTGCGACATTCTCTCAGCTGCAGTTGCTATTGTTGGCTACAACACAGTCCCTAATACATGTGATCATATTCAGCCAATCAGCTTAACCAAGATACCTTGATGCTTGGCTCTGTTTAACATTTATTTTTCTTATATAGATCATTATGCATATTTCTTCATCTTTCTAATATCTTTTACTGCATTCATGAACAGAGATCCTCTGTGACTAACTCTCTCACTTATCCATATCAAATATGCTTTATATTACTTCTTTCTTGTAGGCAAGCATTCAATGCTGCCGAGCCCATTGCATTTCTCTCATAGTTAACCAACATGTTATCAACTACCAGCCTTTATATTGTCTTTCTATTTACCCCAATGAATCACGATTCCATACTTCCCCTCTCTTGCAAAAAGATTTTCAGTGCTGCTGCGTCCACGAACTTTCTTGTAATGTTATGCAAAGTCACACGCATAGTTCCTGGGTAATATATGCCATACCTTACTTGCATTTTTTGCAGTAGCGGCCTGCAGCCAAAAGTTGCTTTTGCCTTTCCTTTGTTTGTTTGCTCAGGTCTGGAAACAGTGCTACTTTTTGCCCCTGCATTTGTAGCACAGTACACTTTTTTGCGGCTTGCAGAATCTGCAGTACTTGGGCATATCTAAGCACTTTCATAATGATCGGCCTTGGGTATTTCGCTCCAACTGCTTTATGCAAAGGGACTCGGTGTGCACGCTCTATTTCAAACGGCCTTTCAAACGAGATTTGCAGCAATTCCGGTATCATCTTTTCCATGTATCTTATCGGGTCCATACCTTCTGCTCCTTCTGGTACCCAGATCATTCTTACGTTCTTCCGCCTTGCTCGGTTATTTTGATCTTCTATTTGGCTCTCCAAGGCTGTTACGCGCTTCGCGAGAGGCCCCATCTGGGTAAGTACGCTGTCCTGTGTTTGTAATTGCGCTTCAACCGTGTTCATACGTCTATTCATGTCTTGCAGATTCTCCATGACTGTACTTAAATCTCCCTGTATGCGCTCGAGTGTAGTCGCACTATTCTCTATCATTCCTTTAACATGCTTCAGTTAGTTTAATATTTCTCGGAGGCCTTCCGCCGTCGTGTCCTTCTCCGCCGCCGCCATTTTCTGCAGGGAGCCAGCATCTTGCTTTGATCGTTTCGGCGCCGTTCCAGTCCCCTGCTGAAAGTCCAGACGTACCGGTTTCAGTGTTGTCATCCTCCACTATCTTTTTTCTTCCAATGCAGTCTAAAAACAGAAGAACTTCAAAGCTATTTGTTGATGATTTGTTCAGGAATCTGCGTTGACAACGGGAGCTACAGTTCTATGCTGCCATTCTGCTCCGTGGATGGATCCGCCCCCCTTAAGACCAGAATTTGATAAATGAAGAAGATACTCCAGTAACAATTCCAAAGGTATCAAAAGAAGGTTAAGTCCCTTTTGAGAGCACCATATAGTGAAATGTTTCCACTTGAAGACGTAGGACCGCCTTATGGAGGACTTTCTGGAAGCCTTAAGGATATCCTTTACCTGTTGAGAAAGGTTGAGATCCTGACACTAACACTGTAGCATTCTCAGAAGTTCTACCTGTTCTTGGTAAGGGGGCAGAAAGGCTGCATCACATAAACGGCTTTAATACATGGCTCCAGACTTGGTGCAAACAAGAAGGATTCAGATTTATAGGCGACTAGGGAAACAGATGAACCAACAAGAGACTGTACTGTGCTGATGGACTACATCTCTCTGTCGCAGGGAAAAGAATCCTAAGTGAAAAATTCAGGCAGTATGTGGATATGCATTTAAACTAGAAAAAGGGGGTGACGGATGGGGAAGGACAAGTTCAGGATGTCACTCCCGGCAAAAGCAGAATAACATCAGAAACAGCCACACTTTTAAACAACACATCAATGACAAGTGGGAAGAGGTGGGCAGAACAAAATCAATGCAAAATACATGCAAGCCAGTTAAATGCTGGAAAGCAATGAGCACAAATAGTCAAAGCTTAGCCAACAAACTTCCGGACCTGGAATCCCTAATGATGGAAATGGACTTGGACATTGTGGCCATTACAGAAACATGGTTTAATGAATCGCATTAATGGGATATAGCCATAGTTGTCTATAATCTATTCAGAACAGACAGAGAAATTGGAAAAGGAGGAGGAGAAGCCTTGTATGTCAAAAGCAATATTAAAGCTACTGAAATGTAGGGGGCATGGGGAAAAGAAGAAGCGCTCTGGATTGTGTTGGAAAGAGGAGATGGCACTGTCATCCATACTGCTGTAAGTCTACAGACCTCCGACTCAAATCGAAGAAATAGAAAATGAATTGATTATAGATATTGCCAAGATAGCCACAAAGGGGGAAGTGATCATATTGGGTGACTTTAATCTACCCGATGTGGATTGGATTACTCCTTCTGCGAATCTGGAAAGCAGCAAAACAATTGTGGATGCTTTCCAGGATGCGTTGCTTAGACAAATGGTGATGGAACCAACCAAGGAAAGTTCAATGCTGGATTTAGTGCTCACCAACGGTGATAGCATGTCGAATGTCTGGGTGGGTGCCCCTGTGAGCAGCAGTGATCATCACATTGTGTGGTTTGAGATAAAAGCCAAGGTGCAGTCCAATCATAGAAAGCTCAAAGTGCTAAACTTCAAAAACACCGACTTCAGTAAAATGGCCAAGTACCTAAAGGAGGAGTTGGCAGGATGGGAGAGGATAAGGGAAGTGGAATTGCAATGGGCTAAACTAAAGGTGGCAATAAAAGGGGCAACAGATAAATATGTAAGGAAAGTAAATTAAAACAAGAGGAGAAGGAAACCTATTTGGTTCTCCAAAGAAGTGGCTGTTCAAATAAAGGCAAAAAACACAGCTTTCACAAAATTCAAAAGCTTGCAAACAGAGGAACATAGACAGGAATACAGGATCAAACTAAAAGAAACAAAAAGAGAAATAAGGAAAGCAAAATCAAAGGCAGAGGAAAAGATGGCTAACAATGTGAAGTGTGGCAACAAAACTTTCTTCAGGTATATTAGGGAGAGGAGGAAAATCAGAGGTGGAATTGCAGGACTCAGAAGTGCTGGGAACGGACTCGTGGAAAGTGACATTGAAAAAGTGAAATTGCTAAACAAATTCTTCTGCTGTGTTTTTACTAAAGAAAATCCTGGAGAAGGACCAACCGTGACTCCCAAATATAAAAATGGGAATGAAGTAGATACCGCACCATTCACAGTGTTAGAACAACTTGCAAAACTGAAAGTGGACAAGGCCATGGGACCAGATGGGATACATCCCAGGTTACTGAAAAAGCTCAGAGAGGTTCTTGCAGGGCTGTTAAAGGATGTTTTCAACAGATACTTGGAAACAGGAGAAGTTCCTCAGGACTGGAGAAGGGCCAATGTGGTACCTCTTCATAAAAGTGTTGACAGGGAAGAAGTGACAAACTACAGGCCCGTGAGCCTTACTGCGGTGGCGGAAAAAAAGGGAGGCACTCCTGAAAGAGCGAATAGTGGACTTTCTCAAAACCAACAGATTGCATGATCCGAAGCAACATGGTTTTACCAAAAGACGATCTTGCCAATCAAATCTGATTGAGTTCTTTGACTGGGTGACCAGAGAACTAGATCAGGGGCATGTGATGGATGTCATCTACCTGGATTTCAGCAAAGCCTTTGATACTGTTCCTCATAGGAGGCTTATCAATAAACTCAGTAGTTTGGGGATGGGTCCCAAGGTGGTGAACTGGATCAGAAATTGGTTGACTGACAGACGACAGATGGTGATGGTAAATGGAGCTCACTCAGATGAAAGGAGGGTGATTAGTGTGGTGCCCCAGGGTTCGGTCCTGGGCCCGGCACTGTTCAATGTATTTGTGAGTGATATTGCTGAAGGACTGAATGGAAAAGTCTGTCTTTTTGCAGATGACATGAAAATTTGCAAGAGTGAACTCCCCTGAGGGAGTGGATAACATGAGGAAAGATCTACAAAACTGGAAGAATGGTCTAATGCTTGGCAGTTAAGATTTAATGCGAAGAAGTGCAGTGTCATGCACTTGGGAAACTGGAATCCAAGGGAAATGTATGCGATAGGGGGCGAGAGGTTGGTGTGCACAGACCAGGAGAAGGACCTTGGTGTGATTATTTCTGAGGATCTCAAGGTGGCAAAAAAGTGCGACAAGGCGGTAGCAAAAGCCAGGAGGATGTTGGGTTGCATACAAAGAGGAATTACCAGCAGAAAGGAAGAGGTAATAATGCCACTGTATAAGTCACTGGTGAGGCCTCACTTGGACTACTGTGTTCAGTTTTGGAGACCATATCTTGCAAAGGATGTAAAAAGACTCGAAACTGTTCAGAGGAAGGCAACCAAAATGATTTGGCGCCTGCGTCAGAAGCCTTATGAGAAGAGACTTGAAGACCTAAATATGTACACTTTGGAGGAAAGGAGGGATAGAGGAGATATGATTCAGACCTTTAAATACTTAAAGAGAAATAATGAACAAACAAACCTCTTCCAAAGAAGGGGAAGCTGTAAAACTAGAGGGCATAACATGAAGCTGCAAGGGGGTAAATTGAAAGGCAATGTCAGGAAATACTTTTTCACCGAAGGGGCAGTGGATGCTTGAAATGCCCTCCCGATGGAAGTGAGCTGTGAAGCACCACATTGAGATCCCATTCCACTGTTGGCGGGTGGATAAGGGGCTTGGACAGCATGAGGCCCTTCAGGAAATGAAAGATCAGGGGATGAGCTGAGAGGGGTTTTCCCTCGATGGAATGGTGGTATGCCATGATAGCACACATTTGCACTCTGACAGAGTTGGACTTCAGTCCCACCTGGGACAGATGGAGTAGATACTGAAGTATTAGTTGTACAGAACGGAGAATGGGTTTGTCTGTCTCTCGGTGCACCACACCGAGAATTGACACCACTTGAAGACGTATGCCTGTCTAGTGGAGGCCATGCGGGAGGCTAGAAGGACCTCCTCCATGTCCCGTGAGAGATGAAAGGGAGCCAGGTCTACTCTCTCAGCAGCCAAGCCATGAATGGCAGGGATTCCAGGGTGGGGTGAATGAGAGAGTCCTCCTCCTGTGATAGCAGTCCTGGGGTGCAGCCCAGGGGAATCAGGGGTGCCACTGACAGACAGTGAAGCAGACAGTGAAGCAGCCACCTGGGGGGCTATCAGTATCAATGATGCCCTGTAACACTGGACTTTGAAAGAGGTCTTGGCGACCAGCGGTGTTGGCAGGAAGGCAAAGACTAGGCCTTCCGTCCATGGAATGAGGAACCCGCCCATCGCCACCCGAGACGGGTGTGGTTGGTGGAAGCACAACAGGGCAAATGGGTGTTTTCCAGGCTGGCAAATAGGTCCACTAGAGGGAGGTCCCAGAGTCGGACGAGCCGAGCGGCCTCTTCAGGGTCCAGGCGCCACTTGTGCGGCTGGAGAACTCTGCTCAGTCTGTCCACCAGAGCATTGTCCTGGCCTGGAAGGTAGACTGCCCGTAGAAGAATTCCATGGCATGTCGCATATGTGCAGAGGGTTACCGCTTCCTGGCAGAGGGAGTACGACTCTGTGCCTCCCTGCTTGTTGATATAGAACATTTGGACCTGATTGTCCATCTGGACCAGCACCGTCTGATGCCGTAGGCGGTGGAAAAGGCTCGGAGGGCCAAAAATATGGCCCAGAGTTCCAGGAGGATGATCTGTCACTGGGACCCCTTGTCTTGGTTGCGGAGGTCCTCACAATGAGCTCCCGATCCTTTCAGGGAAGCGTCCGTGGTAAGAATCTTCTGGGGAACGGGTGCTTGAAAGGGGATCCCAACCTTAAGGTGGCGTGGGAGCTGCCACTAGTTGAGGGAACCTGCCAGTTGGTGGGTCATCTTTACCCTGTCCCGAAGCCAGCCTGTGGCCTTCGCCCTCTGGGAATGGAGGCACCACTGAGTCGTCCTCACTAGACAGGCTGCAACGTCTGAGAGAGAAGGGGATTCGAAGCACAGCACTGGAATGGTGTAGATCCTACCTTTCCAATAGGTGGCAACAAGTTAAAACAGGCCAGGAATCCTCAGAGCCATTCCTACAGTCTCAAGGTGTACCACAAGGATCTTCCCTATCGGCATTAATGTTCAATATATATATGCAGCCGATATGTGAATTGATCAGATCCTTCAACGTGCAATGCCTGGCATACGCAGATGACATCCTCATATACATGCCGTTCAAAACTGACCAACCAGTGTTTACACCAATAATCAATTGTTTCGGAGCAGTAGCTGAATGGCTGCTGACTCAAAACTTAAGAATAAATCATAGCAAAACTGATGTCCTATTTGTTACAAGGAATCGTAAGTTCGTACCTCCTCCGTCGCTGCTGGTCAACAACATAGAACTGACGTCCAAACCCACAATCCGATACCTCAGCATCACATTAGATCAACACCTGGATATGACAATGCATGTGAAGAATGTGACAAAGAGTATATATCATAAGATCAGAACGCTACGCCACCTCCGCCCCCTACTTGACTATACTGATTACCGATCAACCTTCCAGGCACTAGTCCTCCCACATCTAGATTTTGCGAACATCATCCTCCACGGGCTCTCTCAATCAACCTTAAATCCACTTCGTCTGGCTATGAATGCAGCTGCAAGAGTCCTCTCTGGGTCACCAAGATCTGCTCACATAACGCCTATCATGAAAGACCTACACTGGCTACCTCTACAAGCCAGACTGTGATATAAGTCACTAGTCCTGACCTTCAAAGCCATGAATAACTACCCACCGACACCAATCAGCAAACTAATCCATAACACCCTCGAAAATAGAAACAGAAGGACTACAGCTATGAACACCTTAATAGTTCCCAAGATGATGACATCATGTACTAAAGCTACATCAAACAGAGCTTTCTCAATATTCGCACCCATGAATTGGAATATACTTCCCCATGAAATCCGTGGCATCAAAAGCCTATTACAATTCCGAAAAGCCGTGAAGCATCACTTATTCACAAAATACTACCCAGAAGTGATCATGGACACTCACACAACCAACAGGCCTCCCACTTACACCAAACACCTTAGCACCTTAATACAACCAGAAAATGGTTAGACTCCACGATAGTTCACATTACTACTGTTGACCCGTGCCACCTACATGAATACACGTACAATATCCACTCGAGTTTAAATATGGTATATAGTAAAAGCATATATAGTATAATGTTGACTGTACATAGTTATCCCTGTTATTCCATGTTATATATTCCCTTGTTCTCTGTAAACTCAATGTTACCTGTATGCATTGCAGTATATTTTGTTCGATGTACACCGCGCTGATTTTAATAGCGCGGTATAGAAGAGATGTTAAATAAATAAATAAATGAATATGGAGTTGGGGTCTATGGGATCACATGGACCGTGGAGGCCATGTGGCCCAGCAGGCGTAGGAGTAGGCGAGCGGGTACTGACTGTCGGTGCTGCATTTCTGCGGCTAGTGCCCTGAGGCACCCTGTATCTCCAGAGGGAGGAAGGCCTTGGTCTCGAGGATGTTTAGCTGAGCCCCTATAAACTCAAGTTTCTGGGTAGGAGTTAAATGGGATTTGGGGTAGTTGAGGACAAACCCCAGGTGCTGTAGGGTGTGGATAGTGCACCCAGTGGCATTTTGTGTCTCTGCAGCTGTGCTCCCTCTTATGACCCAGTTGTCCAGGTATGAGAAGACAAAAGCCCCTTGGAGGCGCAGATGAACAGCGACCACAGCTAAGCTTTTTGCAAAGACCCTTGGCGAGGAGGCCAGTCTGAAGGGTAGCACTCTGTACTGGTAGTGCCCTCCTCCCACCACGAACCAAAGGGACTGACAGTGGTGGGTGGATGAAGATGTGTGTATAGGCATCCTTGAGATCTCAGGAGCACAGCCAGTCTCCCTGCTGGAGGTAGGGCAGCAGTATTCCAAGGGAGAGCATCTTGAACTTTTCCCTTGCCAGAAACCTGTTTAGATTCCTCAGGTCTAGAATGGGCTAGATGCCTCCTGTTCCCTTGGGGATGAAGAAGGATGTGGAGTAGAAGCCTGTGCCCCAGAGATGTTTGGGTACTGGTTCCACCGCCCCGTCCTTGAGGAGGCCTGCAAGTTTCGTGAGGAGCAGAGTCTGGTGAAGGAGAGGTCTTTTGGGCTCTCCTGGAAAAAAGGTGGGTGGTGACTGCTGTAGGTGAAGGAGGTAGCCCTCTTTGACCACCTTCAGGACACAAGAGTCAGTGGTGATGATAGACTACCGGTGGGCAAAGTGGGTCAGCTGCCTCTTATGGGCAGAGAAGGGTCCCCTGAGGGGGAGGGGCTCCTGCCTAGGGAATCAAAAGCTCCCACCTGGCTGTGCCAGGGCTGGAGCTTGGGCCTTGGATGTCTTGGGCTTGCAGGGAGCATGGGCTGTTGGCCCTGCTGGGAGCCTGAGAAGGCCTGGTAATGGTCCTTTCTTCCTCAGGAAGAAGGGCTTTTTCCCCGAAGGTTTCTTCTGGGGCTGTGCCGAGGTCTTTATTGAGAGCCTGGTCTGTGTCAGGAACTGGGTCTCAAGCTCTGCCACTTTGTCTGACATCGGTTTCCAAAGAGATTTTCACTGATGCACAGGACATTGACAAGCTTGTCCTGCACCCATTGTTCGAGACTGGATGACTGCAGCGAGGCCTGGTGTCAGGCCCTGATGCCGGCAGTGGCTACCTGAACCAATGACTCGAAGCCGCCATAGGCTGCCTGTGATAGGAAATTAGAGCATTCTTTGATCATCGAAGTCAGTGCCTGGAACCGCTGGAAGGGTTCATCTTCGAGGCCTACTGAGAAGCTCACCAGCTCCTTAGCTGCTTCCTTCAGGTACATGCCTATGTACAGCTGGTAGGATTGTATCCGGGAAGTCAACATTGAGCCCTGGTAGCATTTGCGCCTGAGGGCATCGAGGGTCTGGGCCTCCCTTCCCGGGGGCACCGAGGAGTGAGCCTTTTGACTTTTGAATCTACGCATGACTGACTCGGTGACCATTGAGTTGTGTGGGAGTTGGGTCTTCCGAAACCCCGGGAATGAGCAAACTCAGTACATCAAGTCAAGTCGTCAGCTGACGATGGGCACCGATGCTGGCATCTTCCACATACAGAGGAGACACTTGATCGGGGGACCAGCACTGTGAGGGCCTCCTTGGGTGGCACCTTGTATTGGAGGATCTCTAGTTCCTCGGTGCAAGAGTTCTCCTCTGCCTTGATCTTGAAGGTGAGTGTCTTCACCATGTCCTGGACAAAGTCAAGGAAGGCAATGTCCTCAGGCGGGAACCGGCATCGGGACATCAGTGGAGACGGGTCCGAGGGTACATCTTGGTGATGCCGGGTGTCTGGGGACTCCTCGTCCTCGGTCTCCCAGTCGGACTCAAAGTCCGAGGAAGACTTCGTGGCTCTCAGGCTACTGCAATCGAGGCTTGAGTCAGTTGTCCCGAGTCGCGGGTGCTTGCCAGGAAGGACCAGTGGCCTGAGGATCGGGACCATAACCTCGTCTTGAGCCATTGACTTTGTCAAGGCTGGTGGCGCTCAATGGTCAGCTTGGCGTTCAGGGAGGCCCTCGATGTCGAAGGTCTCATCACTGGGGTAGATGAACCGGAGGAACCAGCCATCATCACCTGCTGCTGGGCCAGGACAGCAGTAATGCTGGGCTCCAAGGATGCCATCTTGATCTCCATGCCAGTTGGCTCTGCAGCTCCCGACATGGGCACTGAAGGCTTCGGGCCCGACATCGGTTCCGTTGAGGGGGCGTTCTCAACCAGGATGGCCTCAGGGATCCGAGGCCGGTTGCCTGATCTGGACAACTCTTTCCAGGGCAGCTTGAGAGGCCACTCCCCCTCAAACACCTCATGCTCACGCCTGGGGATGTGGGGCCTGGTGTGGGATTTAACTACTTTTCCTGACCCATCCACCGAGACGGCCTTCAAGGACTTCAAGCTCTTCTTATGTTCTACCTCTGGTGGTGTCCTCTTGGAGGACCCACAGCTGCAGGATGTCGAGGCAGCCCAGGAGTTGCAGGCCCCCGAGGTACCAGAGGGGGCTCTGGAGTGTAGTGTCGTTGGGGACTCGCATGGAGTCGGACTTGTGGAAGAATTTCTCCTGCTGCATATGAGGGCTCTTAATGGCCTTCGAGGACATGGACTTACAGAGGTCACATTCCGCATCATCATGGTCTGGCCCAAGGCAACAGAGGCAGCAGTCATGTTGGTTGGTGAGTGACATCATTTTGCTGCACTGGTCGCATTTCTTGAAGCCACTGGAAGCCATGGAATAAAGGAGGGCCCTGCACCCAGGCAGGGGTCCGAGGCCTCTTGGGTAAAAAAGGGCGCAAAGCGCCAGTCGAGGAAAAAGCCTCAGGAAAAGAAAAATGGACCCGAGGAGTGACGCGGCGGCAAGCTGGCTCGGGGATGGGAAGAAGAACCGGTACACAAATTGGGAAATAAACACTGTTAAGGCAATATAACAAACTTTTTCTGGGGAAACAGGAAAGACATTTGATGGGCTCCGCGGAAAAATGGAATTGAGGCAAGATGGCACCCTTGGGCAGGAAGAGGAAGTATGCCGATGTGATTGCCTCCCTGATTCATCTGGAGATGGATGCCTTTGCTGCCACCTCACCTCTGCACAGCCCCACAAACAAAAAAACAATCAGATTTCCGAAAGGACCCTGTCCTTTTCAAATACCTCCAGAGGACCCTTCGCACATCCAGGTGGCACACTGTTGGTTGGCCGAGCACCCATCTGCATTCATCAGAGCTGGCAAAGAAATCACCAGTTTCACATGAAAAGCTGAAACCACCTTGGGCAAAAATGAAGGTCCTGGCCAAAGAACCATCTTCTTCCTGGAGAACAAAAGGAATGGCTCCTGACATGACAAGGCCTGAAGCTCCGAAATCCTATGTGCCGAGCAAATTGCCACCAGGAAAACCATTTTCAGAATAAAATCCTTCAGGGAAGTCTGACTCAGTGGTTCAAAGGGATCCCCAGAAGGCGCTGTCAGCACGAGACTGAGATCTCATTGCGGCGCCTTCCACGGAGAATGGAGGTGACTCACAGCCCTCAGAACTCTCAGGACATCTGGGTGAGTGGCTAACTGCACCCTATGGACATTTCCTCGATAACAGGAAATCTCTGCCAGCTGCACCCACAAGGAACTGTGGCTAGACCCTTATCAAGCTCCGATTGCAAAAACGCCAAGATGTCTGGGATGGAAGCAGTAGATGGATGTGCCTGCCTCTCCCCGCACGACTCAAAAATGCACCATACATAGATGTAGGCCAAGCATGTAGACCTCCTCCGGGCCTGTAGCAAAGTAGCTATCACCGAACACGAATAGCCTCTCTTCTTCAACCTTGCCCTTTCAAGAGCCATGCCGTAAATGAGAATTGATCCACCTGGGGTATACAGAAAGGGGTCCCTGCATTAGGAGGTCCTTCCTAACTGGTAGACGCTACGGCCATGCTGCTAGTACCCAGACCAGGTTGGCATACCATGGGCGCTGTGGCCAATCCGCTGCGATCAGAATTACTAACCCGCGGTGCGCCTCTATCTGTTACATTACTCGTCCTATGAGAGCCCATGGAGCAAATACATAGAGAAAACCTTCTGTGGGCCACCTCTGTACTAGAACATCCAGGCTCTTGGACATCCTTTCCCTTCTTCTGCTGAAAAAACGGACAGCCTTGGCCGATTCTAATGTTGCCATCAGGTCCATGATTGGTTCACTCCATCAACGCACCACTTGCTCGAACACCCCCTGGTTGAGCCGCCACTCTCTGGGGTCCATGCACACACAACTGAGATAGTCGGCCATCACACTGTCGACTCTCGCTACATGCGCCACCGACAAAGCCTGAAGATGGACCTCTACCCAGTCGAACAGGCTTTCAGCCTCCTCCTCCAGGGCCACACTGCTCATGCCCCCTTGACAGTTGATGTAAGCTACCGTGGTTGCATTGTCCGAAAAATCACAGACCACCTTTCCCTGAAACCCCATTTTAAAGCTCTGCAGAGCCAGGACCACCACTTGCATCTCGAGCCGATTGATCGACCAACAAGCTTCCTGAGGGTTCCTGTGTCCCTGGGTAAAGAGCCCTTCGAATGGGCTCCCCACCCTGACAGACTGGCATCCATAATCAATGGGATCCACACCGGGGACTCAAGGGGCATTGCCCTTCTAAGCTCCTCGGGCGCAGCCACTACCTGAGAGCTCTTCTGGTGCTCCACGGACAGGGGAGTACTTGGGACAGGGATTGAATCTGGTGGAACCACCGCTGGAGCAGGGCTCTTTCATGGATCCTGAGCCCAATGATCTGGCAGGAAGACCCTGCCCACGTGGATGTTGAAATATGCCCCTAAATACTCCAGCTCCTGTGCCGAATGCAAATCACTTTTGGCCAGGTTGACTACCCAACCGAGACTTTGGAGGAACTCCGCCACTCGCGCTATTGCTCTTTCGCTTTCGTCCCTGGACTTCACTCGGATCAGCCAATCGTAGAGGTATAGGTGTACGAGAATTCCTTCCTTGCGGAGCGCTGCTGCCACCTATGCCCACAAATGGAGTCCTGTAGCGAAAGGGCGTTGATGTCAAAGGCCTGCTTCAATAAGGTAAGAACATAAGATATGCCATATTGGGTCAGACCAAGGTCCATCAAGCCCAGAATCCTGTTTCCAACAGTGGCCAATTTAGATCACAAATACCTAACAGTTTCCCCAAAAGACATAGTTCCACAATGCTTGTATTGGGGCAAGCAGTGGATATTCTGGGTCCACTTTAATAATGGTTTATGACCTTTCCTCCAGGAACTTGCCCAAACCTTTTTTAAACCCAGCTACACTAACAGCTTTTAAAACATCTTCTGGTAGCAAATTCCAGAGTTTGATTACACGTTGAGTGAAAAATTATTTTCTCTTATTAGTCTTAAATAGGTTACCTTGTAGCTTCATTGCAGGCCACTTAGTCTTTCTATATTTTGATGGCATAAACAATCGATCTACGTTTACCCGTTGCACTCCATTCATTAATTTATAGACCTCTATCATATCTCCCCTCAGTCGTCTCTTTTCAAGATTGAAGAGCCCTAACCTTTTTAGACTCTCTTCATAGGGGTATCCTTCCATCCCCTTTACCAATTTGGTGGCTCTTCTCTGTACCTTTTCTAATAATGCTATATCATTTTTAAGATATGGTGACCAGACTTGCACACAACATTCAAGGTGCGGTCGCACCATGGAATGATACAGAGGCATTATAATATACTTTTTTTTATTCTCCATTCCTTTCCTTATGATACCTAGCATTCTATTTGCTCTGTTGGCTGCCGATGCACACTGGCGGAGGGTTTTAACATGTTATCTACGATGATGCCTAAATCTTTTTCCTGGGTGATGGTTCCTAATGTGGAACCCTGCATCTTGTAACCATAGTTTGGGTTTTTCTTTCCTAGGTGCATAACTTTGCACTTGTCCACATTAAATTTCATCTGCCATTTGGATGCTCCTTCCAATTTATCAAGACCTCTTGCAATTTTCCACAATCCTCTTGGGTTTTAACAATTTTGAATAGTTTTGTGTCATCTGCAAATTTGATAACCTCACTCGTTATTCCCTTTTCCAGGTCATTTATGAATATATCAAAAAGCAGCAGACCCAGTACAGATCCCTGGGGTACACTACTATTCGCCTTTCTCCATTGGGAAAATTGGCCCTTTAGCCCTACCCTCTGCTTTCTATCTTTTAACCAGTTCCTGATCCACAATAGTACACTGCCTCCTATCCCATGACTTTTTAATTTTGCCAAAAGTCTCTCATGAGGGACCTTGTCAAAGGCTTTCTGAAAGTCCAGATACACTCTATCAACCGACTCACCTTTGTCTATATGTTTATTCACACTTTCAAAAAAACATAACAGATTAGTAAGACAAGATCTTCCTTGGCTAAAGCCATGTTGGCTGTCTCCCATTAAGCCATGACTATCTACATGTTCAGTAATTTTGTTCTTTATGATGGTTTCCACCATTTTTACGGTCCTGATGTCAGGCTCACCGGTCTATAGTTTCCCGGATCACCCCTGAAATCCTTTTTTTTTTTTAAATTCTTTATTTATAAATTTAACAATACACCAGTGACACACCAAACTCACAACAATAGCAACCCACCTAACCCAACTCCCCTTCATCCCATCCACCCACCCCTCCCCCCCGGCTCTCCGAGGCGCCATCCTTGGGAAAAAGAGAAATTAATCAGGACTGACAAGCCCACCCCTCACACCCAAAGGGTATACATCCTGTCACTTATCATAACAGCGCTCTATTTCTCAAAAATCACATTACTTATTTGAGACCGAGCAACATAATTGTCCAATGCCCGCCACCTGCCTGCATTAGTACTATCCCTATCCGGATAGTGGATTTTACTATACAGCTTCTCAAATCTGGCAGATTGACATACAAGATTCCACCACATGTCCATACATAACTTTCGTGAGTCTTTCCAATTTGCAAAAATAACTTTTAAAGCCAGGGCTATCATAAAATTGAACATAAAACGATTTTCTTTAGTTAAGCTAGGTATATCAAAGGTCGATCTCAAACATATTATACCCCAAGACAATAAAGCAGTAATTTGCAATACAGTCTGCATCCTATTCCAAACAAGCTTCCAGAATCTCTGAACGTAAGAGCACTCAAAAAACATGTGCTTAAACGTGCCGAATTCCGTTAGACGGGACCAGCATTTAGCCGATGCCGCTTTATCCCACTTGGCTAATTTGACAGGGGTAATGTAAGCCCTATGCAAAAAGAAAAATAGGGACTGGGTAATCGCAGCTGACCTAGAGACCCTCGTGACAGGGCCCCATACAGTTCTCCACACCTTATGAGGCACAGATCCTAGCACCTCTCAAGTCCATGCAAGTGAGGTGGGCTGCAGTCTCTCAAAAAAGCGTAAATTTTTGACGCAGCTCCCGCCCCACCCACTGTCTCCACCAACCACTGAACTAGACACTCATCAAAGAGCGTCACAGGAGGAGCTATATTCACTGCCTTTAGACAATGGCGGAGCTGAAGCCAATAAAACCGGGCAGAATCAGGGAGAGAGTACTCACGTTGCAAAGTGCAGAAATCTTTCCGATCAGTAATCCCAAGCAGCTGATCCAAAGACCAAATGCCGCATGCTTGCCATTTCCTCCATAAGAACATCTTGCCACTGATTTTAAATTTTGGATTCCACCATAAAGGTGATCTCCTGGATGGGGGGACAACAGACTTCATCTGACCCAGCAGCCACAAGTAGGCCTCATGAGTAGCAGAGACCACTTTACCTGATCGAGATTTCTCGGGATGCTTCATACCCAAGAGCAGCCTCAACGGACAAGGGTCTACTATCCGCATTTCAACTTCTAACCACACAGGCTTAACCTCCAAGTCCTCCTCACAAGCCCACAATGCACCTTGTCTTAGGAGAAAAGCTTGATGATATAACCGAAAATCAGGGAAATGAACTCCCCCCTTGTCCTTTGCAGCTTTCAATTTTTTAAGTGCAATCCTAGGCTGCTGACCTCCCCATAGGAACCTAGATAGACATCGTTCCACTTCATCATAGATACCCGGAGCCAGCGGAATCGGGAGCATACCTAGGATATAATTGATTTTGGGCATTAAGGTCATTTTTATGGCTTCCAACCTCCCCCACCAGGAAAGATATAAAGGAGACCAGACTAACACAGACTGCTTAATGGACCGAATAAGGTCGTCAACATTCTCTTGGACAGCCTGCTCCAGGGGAAAACCATATTTAACACCCAAGTATTTGATACTGCCGGCCACCCACCGGAACGGAAAGGACGCTAATTGATCCGCTGTGACCAAACTATTCATCGGAAAGACAACAGATTTGGACCAATTTATTTTATAACCAGATAACCCGGAATAGTAATTAACTAAATTCAAAATCGCGGGGATCATGGTAGGTTGTGTGAACAACAAAAGATCATCAGCATACGCTGACACTTTAACTTACCAATCCCCTACCACAAAACCACTAATATCCTTGTTTTGCCCAATGGCGAGGATTAACGGCTCTAAAGCCAAATTGAAATGCAAAGGCGAAAGAGGGCAACCCTGATGAGTACCCCTATATAACGAAAAAGAACAGGAGAGAGCCCCGTTCAAGCAAATTCGAGCCTTAGGATTCAGATAAAGGGCTCAAATCATATTAACGAACTTTTGACCCAAACCAAACCATTCCAATGTTTTAAACAAAAAAGGCCACTCCAGCCTATCAAAGGCCTTTTCAGCATCCAAAGAAACCCCAACATAAGGATCCTTTGAATACTTCGCCCTCTCTAAAAGATTACATAACAGCCTGGCATTATCAGATGTAGCTCTCCCCAGAATAAAGCCACATTGATCAGGGTGGATCAGCCCCCCCACTCCTTTGGCAAGTCTACTCGCCAACACTGAGGTGTAGATTTTATAATCTACATTTAATAAGGAAATGGGCCTGTAATTCGCTACCTGAGTGGGGTCTCTCCCAGGCTTCTCTAAAACAACAACCGTAGCATCCCTGAAATTGCCCACTTCCGAAGGGGAGTTACCAATAGCCTCATAGTATATCAGCAAATAAGGGAGAAGATCATTTCGAAACACTCTGTAAAATTCTCCAGGGATACCATCGGGGCCTACTGCCTTGCCCGACGGCAAGCCTGCAATGGCCTTACCAATTTCCTCACTTGAGAAGGATTTATCCATCTCACTTGCTAAATGAGCCGGGAGCTGAGGATGATCTAGCTGCTGTAAAAAAACATCAATTGCCCCCGCTTCAACAAGACCATCAGAAGCGTATAGCTTTTGATAGTAGTCTGCAAAAACTTCCAGAATCTGTTCAGTACTACGCAGAGCTCCGCGGGTTTGGTCAACAATCACCGCTACTCTAGCTCTTTCCTGCCGCCTCTTTAGGGAGTTGGCCAAAAGTTTACCCCCTTTATTATTCTCGCCATAAAACTGAGACTGTTGCTTCAATAATACATGCTCAATCTCTGAACTCAAAATCGCATTATACTGAAATCGGAGCCTTTGCAACCGCAGCATAATACCAGCATCTGCTTGTTTAAGCAGGAGCCTCTCCCCCGCCTTAATTTGGTCCTCTAGGATACTCAGTTTGGCCTTCCTCCTTCTATACTCTAATAGAAAAGCTGGTAATCGCTGCTCGCAGAGAGGCCTTAAAGGCCTCCCACCACGCCCAAATCGACGTGTCCCCCACCCTATTTGATTCAAAATACTCCTTTATGACTGCTCTAATTTCCTCCTGAAAAAGAGGATCTGCTACCATCGATCTGTTAAAGGACCAAGTCCGCGACTGACTACTCCCCTCCCCCCACTCTACCCATAAGGAGATGGCAGCATGGTCTGAAATATGCACACCTAAGATTTCTGCACTCCGCACCCCGGGAACCAATCTTTTGGAAATCAGGAAAAAATCCAATCTCGACCAAGATTGATGTGGGGGTGAGAAGAAAGTAAAGTCCTTCTCTTTAGGATGCATGAGCCTCCAAATATCCACCAACCCTAAGGAGTTGAGGAGAGCCTGAAGAGCCACAAGCGTTCTGGCAACTCTCTCCATCCTGCCAGGGCATTTGTCCACCAGCGGGTCAAGAGTAACATTGTAATCCCCCCCTATTATCAGTGGGGAAGAGGAGTGTTCATGCAATATACCAAGTAAATCCGTGAAGAATGTAGGGTCATCCGAATTGGGACCATACACATTAACAATTGCAACAGCCACGTCCCCAATCACCGCTGACACTGACACCCAGCGTCCCTCCGCGTCTGATCGCACTTCCATAACCCTACAGCCCAAAGACTTCTTCCCCAAAATCACCACCCCATTTTTCTTTTGCACTGAAGGAGAAGCTCCCAATAGCACAAAATGCCTATCCTCTAATTTTTTAGTCTCTTTCAAGTCCAAGTGGGTCTCTTGTAGTAAGACCAGATCTGCTTTCTGGTGCTTACAATATGTAAGTATTTTCTTCCTTTTTTTTTTTTATTGA
Organism: Ichthyophis bannanicus; assembly: GCA_033557465.1. Taxonomy (NCBI): domain Eukaryota; kingdom Metazoa; phylum Chordata; class Amphibia; order Gymnophiona; family Ichthyophiidae; genus Ichthyophis; species Ichthyophis bannanicus. The sequence continues at coordinate 179,760,341 of CM066036.1, forward strand.
AAGATAGCAATGAGACACAGGAGAACATAAGCTACATGCATAATACAATAGCAGGAGATAACAATGTCAAAATCGCAATCATCAAAGAATAATCCAGCAAAACGCCTTTTTCCCCCTCCCCTCTTCCCCACCTCCCTCCCGCTCACCATCTACCAGCAAGAAGCAATCCCAGAACATATTATCTACCCCCCCACCCACCAATTCCCCACCCTCCCTCCAGCCCCTCCCTATCTTCCCCCCCTCCCCCCCACGCACTGTTCCCTCTAAGCTGTGCGCGCGCACACCCCTCGCCGAGTGAGCGCACATATTTTACAACAGAGCGCACAAAAATTACGGTTCTGATTCTGATAGAAAACAACACAGACGTTCTTAAAATTGAAAAGTTGCTGTGTATTTATGGTTTTCACAAGTTCTACAATATTTTCTAGTGCAATCAATGTGGTGTACATACTGTATTCTGACGTGTAGTCAAATTTTAAAGTATATAACTCTGAGTGTCGTTATGTGGCGCACAAAAATTTAACCTTCCTTCAAAAGCTGCACAGCTAATATTTTATGCGCACACAGCCTACAGAAAATTAGAGGGAACATTGCCCCCACGAACCTCCACAACTGCTACAAGTTAAGGAAGCGGACCGACCAACCAGCGCTCATGAGGCATGAGGGGGAACTCCGGAGCACCATCTCACAGGAAAGCACGAGGCCGGCCCTCCCACGGGATATAGAGAACCCCCGGGCTATCACGTACCATAATGTAGGACAAAAGCTTCCCACACCTGCTCAAAGCGCGCCAATCGCAACGTACTGGCTGCCACCCCGCGCTCCATTGTATACGTATCCCACATCCGTTCCAACCAGGCAGAGAAGGACGGCAGTAGGACCTGCTTCCACGCAGTAGCCACAGATAGCCGAGCCACATTCAGACCATGCCGAATCAAAGCCAGCTGAGGACTTCGCGCCCCAGGCACATTAACACCAAAAAGGAAAATGCCCGGATCCCAAGGAATGGTCAACCCAACTAAATGTTTTAGGCGATATTGAATCCCCCTCCAAAAGGTTCGGACGTGAGGACAAGACCACCAGACGTGCGCCAAAGTACCCCTCTGTCCACATCCCCGCCAGCACTGATCCGAGACCCCTGGATACACTCGAGCGATCCGTTCAGGCGTCATGTACCATCTGTATAAGAGCTTATAGTTAGTTTCACGGACGCTAATCGCCACCGAGCTCCTCCACAGCCTGCCCTCTACCTGTTCCCATTGCTGCTCAGAATAATGGAGACTCAAGTCAGAATTCCATTGCTCTCTATACTTGCCTAATCTCGGTTGCTGCGCCTGCAGATGGGCATATAAGGCAGCTATAAGACCCTTCGTGGTAGTACACTCCTCGCTCTATATCCGACAAATCATGGGCCACTTGAGACCGAATGGTTCGAGCCTGAACCCAGTGGGCCGCTTGCGTATATTGAAAGACATGACAGTCGGGAAGGTCAAATTCCTCCTGAAGTGTACTAAATGATCGCAACCTACCCTCGTCGAACAATTGCCCAACACGGCTAAGGCCCTTATGCCCCCAAATCCGAAAAACTGGGTCAGTCATCCCAGGGGGAAACATAGCATTGTCCACTATAGGCGCCAGAGGAGTCAAGTCTACCCCCGGAGCCCGAAAGGATTGGTCCCAGCAGTGGAGGGTATGTAGGATATATGGATTACTTAAACGCAAATCACTCCGCAACTTGGGACCAAGCCACAGCCGATCCCCCAGTCCCGCTCCCCCCGCAATATCCATTTCCAATCGTACCCAACGTTTGGAGCTATCCGGATTCATCCATTCCACTCCGGCACGACACTGCGCCACCACATAGTACCAATGAAGGTTAGGCGCCCCCATGCCCCCAGAGCGGGTGCGCGTATAAAGAATGCGACGCGCTATACGCGGCCATCGATACTGCCATATAAACTTCATGAGCATGGTTTGCCAGATAGCCAATAATCCCCGGGACAGTGGTATAGGAAGTACCTGGAAGAGGTACAAAAACCGTGGGACGACCACCATCTTAACCACCGCTATACGCCCAAACCAGGATAATGTCAGGCTAGCCCAGGACTCCAAATCTCGTTGGACCTGCTGGAGAAGCAGATCATAATTGGCCTTAAAAAGCGCCGTCCGCTCCACCATCAGGTTCACACCTAAATAGCAAAGGGCACCTGTCACCCACCGAAAGTGGTAGGCAGCCCTCAAGTTCACACAAACCGCCTCCGGGACCCCAACATTAAGAATCTCAGAATTAGTGTAGTTGATTTTGAATCCAGACACCTGGAAGAAGGTCTCGAAGAGCTGCATAGCAGCAGAGAGGGACATAGCGGGATTCACCAACGATAATATGATATCATCCACAAAGAGTGCAATTTTGTAATCAGTAGAGCCCACACGAACGCCCATAATGCCCGGATGTTCGCGAAAGCTTTGCGCCAAGGGTTCCATCACCAGTGCAAACAGCAACGGCGACAAAGGACATCCCTGGCGAGTACCCCTTTCTAACAGAAAACTCCTCGATTGGCCCCCGTTAACCCGGACACATGCTGTAGGGTTTTGATATAAACTACGGACCCAGCGGATATAGTTAGGACCAAACCCCATCGTGTCTAACACGCACCAGAGAAAGCCCCAGCTAACATGGTCAAAGGCCTTCTCGGCATCAATTCCCACCACGAGCGTCGGTTGTGGACCCTGTTGAGCAGCATGAATAACCTGTAGCATTCGCCTAATATTATCCGCCGCCTGACGGCCCGGCACGAACCCAACCTGATCCGGGTGTACCAAAGCTGGGAGAACCCGGTTCAATCGGGCAGCCAGTGCTGAGGCCAGTATTTTAACATCCGTGTTTAGTAGGGAGATGGGTCGGTATGAGGCAGCGTCCTGCAAGGGTTTGCCCGGCTTAGGAAGCATTGCTATAAGCGCCTCGCGCTGAGAAGGAGGCAGCGGTGTCCCCCGTAGAACCTCATTAAAGAGTACTACCAGGGTCGGGGCTAACTGAGCACGGAATTTTTTATAGTACTCCGCAGGAACGCCATCACTACCCGGCGCTCCCCCAGATTTCAACCGTCGGATTGCAATTTCCACCTCCTCCACAGTAAGTTCAGCATCTAATTGATCCCGATCAGAGACATTCAACCGCGGCAAAGCGACAGTCTGTAGGAAGCCCTGCACACGGGTCAAATCAAAGGACTCAGCTTTATATAATCGTTCCAGAAACGCGGCGAAAACGTCGCGTATCTCGCGGGAGACAACCTTCCTCTGCCCCCCGGAATCTCGAATTTCACGAACCACCCTCATAGTTTGCTGCTGTCAAAGTCGTAAGGCAAGAAAACGCCCGGGCTTATTCCCCCGTTCATAAAAAGTTTGTTGTAATTTCCGGCGTTTATTATCCAGTTCTCTTTGTAGGCACGCATCTAAGTTGGCACGCGCCGCCCGCCATTGGCGCAAGTCCCTTTTAGAGCCAGTCCGAGCGTGCTCCAAGTGGAGACGAGAGGTTTCCCCCACCAGTTGGGAATATTCCCGCCTCCAAGCCCTCCGCATGCGAGCCGCTTCCGCTATTAGCCATCCCCGAGCCGTGGCCTTAAAGGCATCCCAAACCGTGTGGAGCGGAACCTCCCCAGAATCATTTAACTCAAAAAAATTGGTTATGAAGCAACCATGCTCCTGAACAGTGCGCTCTCGCCGAAGAAATCGTGTATCTAGTCGCCAAAGCCAGTGGCGCGCACTGCCCAAATCCGCCGGAAGAGTAATCCAGCACGGGGCATGATCCGACCAGGTCAATGCACCATGTCCAGCCTCCACTCTCTCATCCATCAGGCGTTGATCCAATAGAAAATAATCTATACGGGTATGCACCTGGTGAACGGGTGAGTAATACGTATAACTTTTCTCCCCTTCATGGGTATCTCTCCAAACATCACGCAAGCCTAACTCCAACATAAATTTCTGCAACGCCTTACTGGGCCCACCCACCACCCTCCCAGCGCTTCCCGTCGAGTCCAAGTGTGGAACCATGTGGGCGTTACAATCCCCACCTAGTATAATAGGGCCTTTCGCGGAGTCAGCTAACAAGGCTTTCAGACGCGCAAAGAATGTTACTTGGCCTTCATTAGGGGCGTAAATATTAGCTAGCGTTAATAGTTGACCCTCCAATCGCACATTCACAAAAAGCTACCTTCCCAAGGTATCTTTCTTAACCTCCTCCACCTTGAGGGCTAAGCAGTGATGAAACAGCAAGGCCACACCCCGTTTCTTCCGTCCATTCATGTCCGATGCTATCCACACCTCAGTGTAAGGCTTACGTTTTAACCACCCCTGAGTGCTAGTACGAAGATGAGTCTCCTGTAAAAACACAATATCCCCTTTCAAGGATCTCAATTACGAAAACAGCAAAGAGCGCTTTCTAGGGGAATTAAGACCCTTTACATTCAGAGAAATCACTTTCAACATAGGTAATCAATCACCCCACCACCACCGCCCCTCTCCCCCCCTCCAGCCCATATGGTCCGCCCCTCCCGTCACATGCAAAACCACATACCTGTAGCAGTAAGAGCAGCCCGACACCCATTAACCGCCGAGCTGTCTGCGGAGGTTCACCCCACAACCACCAACACTCCCTACCCCATGAAACTACCCAGAATTCCATACCCCCCCACACCCTTTCCTCCACCCTCCTCCATTTGTAGTAACTCCCCATCAAATCCCCCCCCCCTTCCCGTCAGTACCACCTGCCTGCCAAAGAGGAAACAGGACACGGTTAGACTGACCCCAAACTCAGCTCCTCCCGAGTCCCCTTGCAGAAGAAATAGGATAAAGTAATGCAATAACAGTTCCCCGTTTTACAACTCAACAGTAGAATAGTGTTCATATTATGCCCCTCTCCATAACACCACCACTACTTACCTATCCGCCCTCATATAGCAAAAAGCAAATACTAAAATCCCCATAGAACCAGCAACATGTAGTACAACAAGAACAAAAGTGGGGGACAGCGAGATTATACAATACTGATCAAACAAGCTCAGTCCCAGAGTCAGAGAGCCCTTGAGCACCACCCCTAGGTCAAGGAGTCAAACACACATGTACCAAGGAGACTCAAGCAGGTCTTCCCACCCGAGTCCACTTTGAGTGTTGGGGCTTAGGGGCCGGGGGTGTTGGCAACGCATTATCTTCCACAAGACCCGCCTGGCGCAGTGCTCTCCAAGCCTCGGTATGGTCTTTTGCTGAGATCTTTTTATTTCCCAAGAGGAAGTTCATCCGGAATGGAAAGGACCAGGAATAGCGAATCCTTTTATTGTTCAGTACCACCGTGATTGGCTTCATCTCCCTCTGGCGAGCCAGCGTGAAAGCCGAGAGATCCTGATATATGGTTACCGCTGTGCCCTGGAATTGGATCGCTTTTTTCTCCCGACCCCTTCGTAGGAGAAGCTCCGCATCTGTATATCGCAAAAATCTGGCAATCACATCCCGGGGTTGATTGTTAGGAGGCTTTCCCAGGGCACGATGCACTCGCTCGATCTCCATTCCAGACCCACGAGAGGCTAGTTCCTCTGCTGTGAGTAATTCACCTATCAAAGTTTTGAGCACCACCGCCAGGTCTTCAGCGCCCCCAAGCCTCTGGGATTCCTCGAAACCGCACATTATTTTGACGGGAGCGGTTTTCTATATCATCAATTTTATAGGTCAGTTCCATCGCTTGCGAGCGGTGCCTATCTATAGCACATTGTAAATCCACCAGAGCACCGTCATGATCTTCAACTTTTGTCTCGACCTCTTCCACTCGAGTACCCAGATCTTTTATGTCACTCCTGAGTTTCGCCATTGTGCTTATCACGTCCTCGCACATGGAACGGAATTCGCTAGCCAAATCCTCAAAGCCCCTCCGAAGCTCCCGCTGGAGAAGGGCATGTGAGGATGATGCCACAGGGCCCAGGTCATTTTCACTCACTGTCTCATCGCCGGAGCCCTCCAAGGGGTGCCTACTGGTTGGGCTGGTCTGGGAGCCACTCTTACCCAGCAGACGCTGGGAGGACCGCATTCCCTCCCGGACTTCGAGTCCTCTGGTTTTGGCAGCCATGGGTAGACGTAGTATGTGGGGATCAGCAACCGGGATGAGAGGGGTAGCTATCAGTAAAATGAGCAAGAAAAGAAAAAAAAACTTGTGAGAGAGTCCCACTCTTGAGCAGTAGATGGCGCTCCAGGTGCACTGAAGATGGTAGGGACCAACAAGCACAGAGAGGAACTGTTCCCAGTGCTGTTATTACATGGTCAGCCAGACCAACAGGTGTAGAAAGAAACTGTGCTCGATATAGTTGTCACGGGGCCAGCTGCACTTCGCAAGAGACTCACCGGTCCGGGCCCAGATGCTGAGCAGGAGAGGAACCAGCAAGCAAAGCAGCAATCTCCGGAAATGAGCAAACACAAGGAGTCAGAGAATGATTCGCTGACAGCAACCCACGTGATCTTTTCCCGGCACAGCTGACTGGAACGCAGAGGGGGCCGTGCGTTCCAGGACCATGTGGCAATGGCCGCTGAGGCACTCAGTCAAACCGCCGGCACTCACTCAGCCCACCACAGCAGGCACCGCGGAGCTCTCACCTCTTCAGAGCGCGGTCGTTGCAGGCAAAGCGAAGAGTGGTAATCAGCCAAGCACCGGGGGTCCGTTCCCTCTCGCTTCTCCAACTTCCAGTCACGCACCAGACCGCCCCGCAGCCACAGCCAATCTCCACTCCCTCTCCGGATTGTAGCCCCAAAAACAGGAGCGCCGACAGATCTCTCCACAGGGATCGCTAGGGGAGGAGGGCAGCCGGCAGAGAGACAGCGGCTCCAGCCACGGGATCTTGTGCCTCTGGGTCACAAAACACACCACGCACTTCCAATCGTCCCACCGGGTTCAGCGAACCAGCAAGTTCTCAGCAATCAGGATAGGGCAAGTACAAGAAATTACGCTGGTGAAATGCAATTTTTAGCTATATAATGGGGGAACCCGGGACAGAGTTGGACTAAGGCGCCCGTCTTTCTCATTTTCTTCCTTTTTATCCAACTTTTGATTCCTTTCACGTTCAGAGAAAACAGATGCACAACCCTAACCATACTCAAACATAAATATGTCTAGCAAGGCTTGCCCCTGAAAGACTACATGTCCTCCCTTACCAATATTTACATATAGACACGCCCCGGAGAGCCGCAAAACCCCCCCACAAACTGAAAACAACCCCCACACACCCCAAATTGGGTAAGCCAGCTTGTACCAAGCACGCTGCCAAGCGGACCCCCCATGCAGAAAAACAGGAAAAAACATTTGCCCCAGCCCCCACAGAACAGTCCTTCAGGCATGCAAAGCTTAGAACAGCGGAGAGTAGAGTCCGATATTATAACTCCAAAGCCCAAACTCTTGCCAGAGTAGGCCCCCTGAGCCGTGGAACCTGTTACACCAAGTCCGAGAAAAGGATTCACACCTCCGATCTCAAGCCAGACAGTCACTGCATCTGGAGCGCCTCCTGCTCTGCGATGAATCTCTCCAATACTGCAGGATCATCAAAGTTCTTGGTGACATTATTGAGCGCAACTCAAAAACTAGCAGGGTAAAATAGACCATAGCGTGCTTGGAGACACTGTAGTCTTCCCCTAAGCGCTAAAAACTGCTTCCTCTTTGCTACCGTGGGCTTACTGAGGTCAGGAAAAAAGGATATTTTGTGACCTTCAAATTGAAGCTCCTTGCAAGCCCTAGCAGTATTCAGGACCTGAGCAACGTGCTGATACTGTAAAGCACAAAGAATTAAAGGCCTTGGCCGACTTGACTGCTGGCTCGGTGTTGTAGGGATACGATGTGCCCTTTCAATTTCAAACGGGCGCGCCAAATTCAATTTCAACAGCTTTGGTACTAAGTCCTCCAAAAACGAAATAGGGTCTCTATCCTCTGCACCTTACGGAATTCCAATGATCTGAATGTTATTCGTGCGTGCCCTGTTATTCATATCCTCCAGGGTCCTTTCCAAATAGTCCACTTTCCTTATGGCCCTCCCAAACTGCACCAATTTTTCCTCGTGCGCTATGGCCTTAAGCTCGATATTTTCCACTCTAGTAACCAACGAAACCAACTGCTCCTTGAGCTCCTTCGAGTCCGCCTGGAGTTCACAGAGGTGCTCCCCATTAGTATCCACCCAGGCACAGACTGCCCTCAGCTCAGTAAGGATCTCTCGAACTCCCTCTTCGTGCTCGCCCTGCGACGCCATCTTCTGCGGGGAAGGCGGATCCGCTTTTGATCGCTTAACCCCAGAGGTTTGCGAACTAGTAAACTCCAACTAAGTTTGCTTGCTGTTCGCCATCTCCGACGGTAGATAAAACAATTGCGGCCATCTGGTTGCCCTTCAGCAGGGACTGAGGCAGGATTTTAAGTTAGGTCCTCGGGAGCTCTCCGCTAGACGTCCATGCAGGTCCCTAGCTGGCTCCGCCCCCCCCCCCCCCCCGGAATCCTTTTTAAAAATTGGCGTTACATTGTCCATCCTCCAATCTTCAGGTATTACAGATGATTTTAATGATAGTTCACAGATTACTAATAGTAGGTCTGCAATCTCATATTTCAGTTCTTTCAACATCCTTGGATGTATACCATCCGGTCCAGGTGATTTGCTACTCTTCAGTTTATCAAACTTCCTGTTCTGGACATTCCTGAGAGCTGCACTGCCTTCTACTGGGATTGTAGTCTTCTTGGTAACCACTGACACAGCTGCGTCCACCTTAGGAGAATGAAGGAGTTTACTTCGTGTTATGAAAGCAGGTAGAGGTGCAGCATGGCACACACCCTTCTAAGTCTGGCCTCTGACAGATTCCACTCCTCCTGGATCATCTGCCATACCAGCCTATGCACTGGTAAAACTTTCTGTGATTTCCGCATTGCCTGGAGCACAGGATCCTTCAGTGTCTCATCCTCAGCTGGTAGGCTAGTGGGCATATTCAGGGCCTTCAAGGATTCTGAGATGAGCACCTGGAGCTCTTCCCAGCGGAACATCCAAACAAGTTGGGACTGATCCTCCTGCTCTGGGATCTCTCCTTCTTCCAACTCCTCCTGCAAATCAAGTTCCATGTCCAAGTCATCACCCTCCAGACCCTCCGACAATGGTGACTGCTGCCATTCCTCTGGGCTTCTGCCCCTCTTGGCTGCCACTACTACTGTCTCATCCTCCTTTGCACTAGATGGCCTCTTAGCACTGCGTGCCAATGCGGAGAAGCCATTCGCCAACCCCTGTTGGTGTAAGTAAAATGCCTTGTGCAAAAGCAAGACAAATTCTGGTGAAAAATCCACTGGGAAACCTGTTACCCCTGGTTCTGTGGGGCGAAAGGTCCAGATGCATTTAGAGGAATGAGGGCTGGTTCTGTCAAAGCCAGGGCAGGGCTTCCCCGCCTCCTGGACCTCTGGCGCCAGGGAGGAACTCTCTTGCCTCAACTTGTCCTGCAGATCCTGCTCCAAGGAATTAGCCTCTTTTGTGCAGCCTAGGCAAACACCTGTTTCAGAGACCACTCCCCAGTGGGTCCCACAACACCAGGCACTGTCCCACCAGGCACTGTCCCACCAGGCATTGAGGCCAAGCCGGCATGTGGGACATGCTGTGGGTTCACCCCACCTGCCAAACCTCCCCCAACGACAAACCTGGGAGGGCAAGAGGACCCGTTCCCTAGTACCCGTCACAGAAGCCAAGGCATGGCTGGCCCAGCTATGTAAATAAGTAACAAAGTAAGTCAATTTAAAGTGATAATTAAGTGATCTTAAACATTCCTGGCTGTACTGGAGAAAAAATTAGCCACTGACCTCCCCTGCACCAAATAACAGAGCGGGAGCCAGACGCACACGTGGGCCCAGCGAAAAAACAGAAGATTCGCCTCTAGTGCTTCCCGCGCAGCTGCAGGCCCCAAAACACATGCCTTCAAGCTGCGCTGTGTCTCCAGGTTCTCCAGCAATATCGCTGCCGCTACACCGCACACTTAAAGGTTTACCGTTCTGCCCAATGTGGCTTTCCTCCTCCCTCACACTCAAGCCGTCATTCCCGGATTCGGCACTGAGGGGGCTGACAAGGGGCTGCCGATCTGCTCGCCTATTCCCATGTCATGGCTCTTCACCCGATAACAGCTTCGGGAGCCGCCTAAAGATTCGGGCTGTGGGAGGACTCCAACAACTCCCTCCAGCTCCTGGGGAGGGAGGGGGAGGAGTAAAAACCTTCCTCTCTGCCCTGCAGCCTCTTCCTGGCTTTACTACATTTTTTTAAACATTAAAAGTAAAAGAACCTGTATTACAGGGGAAAGGATCACCAAAAAACTTAGCTTACCCTAACCTATGCTCCTTAGTTCTCCCTTCAGTGAGTCCAACACCCTGACTCACTACCACCTCCAGCTGCTTGGAGACTGAGCATACTGGGGCCAGTAGGCAGTACCAACACATATGTACACTGGTGTCATCAAAAGATGATATGCTCAGTCTCCAAGCTGCTGGAAGAGGTACACTATCCAGAGGTGTGGGACAGGACTGGATGGACGATAAGGAAAACATTAAATAATAAAGGAGCCAACATGGATCCCTGTGGGACTCTGCAGGGTAGAGAGAAGCTGGAGGAGGAGATAGATTGAAAGTCAACATAGTATGTATGAGAGAAAAGAAAAGAATAGAACCAGTAAAGGACTATGGACAGAAGACTAGTGGAAGAGAGATATGACAGGAGTAATGAGTGGTGAACTAGATCGAAGGCATTGAAAAGATCTAATGAGATTGCAAGAGTAATATTACCGCCTTATACCAGTAATATTACTGCCTTATACCAGTTCTTAATGAAACTTGTACATCTTAGGAGAAGAGTAATATTACTATTACTATTAATATTACTCTTCTCCTAAGATGTACGAGTTTCATTAAGAACTGAAAGAAAGATCATTTCCGTGCTGTGGCCCAGCCTGAAACCAGATTTGCGAGAGTGTAGGAAAGTTGTATGCTCAAGATGTGAGAGATGTGCAAAAATAAGTTTTTCTAAGGGTTTAGATAAGATTGGGAGGCTGGAGACTGGAAGAAAATTAGCTGGATTTGCTGGATCTAAAGTGGGATTTTTCAGGATAGGGAGGACCACTGCAGTTCTCCAAGGTAGAGGAAACTGTTATTGAAGAGAGTCAAGATATATAGACGTGCCAGAGATGTTTCAGACATCCATGTGAAGGGAATAGGAACCAGGGCACAAGTTGTTCAGGAGGAGGAGGAGGAAATAGCATAGTTACTCACCTGTAACAGGTGTTCGGGGACAGCAGGAAATCAGTCCTCATGTATGGGTGACGTCGGCACCGATGGAGCCCTCGTGGAAGCATCCCCCCAACTTCAAAGAAAGCCTTTGGGAGATGCCACCACGAATACGTGGTCCCCTTCCTGTCTAAGAGTGTCATCTTGCTCAGTCAGATGACATAGCTAAAAGACAGAAGAAAATAAAAGATGGTAAGGAGTAACTCCAAGGGGAGGAGGGAGGGTTGTGAGGACTGGTTCCTGCTGTCCCCGGAGAACACCTGTTACAGGTGAGCAACTATGCTTTCTCCAGGAACAAGCAGGAAGTCAGTCCTCACATATGGGGACTCCTCAGCTACAGGCTACTGAAAGCCCAAAGAAAAAACAGGGGCTCCCTCATGGAGAGCCACAAGCAGCAGCAAATGATTCCATGTTCACAGACCACAGTAGGACCCCTAGGTCCAATGAAACCAGCTCTCAGGTAGCCTGAACACAGAAGAGTCAGAGGGTAGGAGTTGCCTAAATCCAGAAAAGCTTACGGAGCACAGCCTGGCCGAAGGCACTCTCCTGTCGGGACTCTCTTTCAAGGCAGTAAAGAGCTGCAAAGGTATGGACTAAAGACCAAGTGGCGGCCCGGCAAATGTCCACCATCGGGACAGAGATCAAGTTTGCCACCGAGGTCGCCATGGCCCTGACACGGTGGCGCGGCCTTCCAGTGGGAGCCCCGCCTGCTCATAGGCGAGGGTGATACAGTCCACCACCCAGGTGGACAGCGTACGCATAGTCACTGCCTCCCCCAGCCTACTGAGGTCGTAGGAGATGAAAAGCTGAGAAGCATTGCAGTGGTCCCGAGTGCGTTGGATATAGAAGGACAAAGCTCTCTTACAATCCAAAGTGTGAAGGACCGCCTCCGCCCGACTGGAGTGAGACCTTGGAAAGAAGGTAGGGAGCACCACTTCCTGGTTGAGATGGAAGGGTGATACTATCTTTGGCAGGAATTTGGGGTGTGTGCGACGCACCACCCTGTTCTTGTAGAACCTGGTATAAGGCGCCTCTGCCACAAGGGCCTGAAGCTCGCTAACTCTGCGAGCGGAGGTGAACGCAACCAGGAAAGCCACCTTCCAAGAGAGGTAGCAAAGGTGGCAGGTAGCCAGAGGCTCGAAGGGTAGGCGAGTAAGCTACCTCAGCACTACTTTGAGGTCCCATTCAGTTGTCAGAGGGCGAACCGGGGGTTTCAATAAGAGCAGGCCCCAAAGAAAACGGTTCACCAAAGGTTGGATGGAGAGGGGCTTACCATCCACCGGATGGCGGTGCGTCGCCGAAGCACTAAGGTGCATTCGGATGGAGTTAGATTTGAGCCCGGAATGAGAGAGGCGGAGAAAAGTACTGTAACACCAGTCCCACTGGGCAGGAGAATGGGTTAGCCCCATGCTCAGCGCATCAAGCTGAAAACCTGCACCACTTGAGGGCATAAGCCTTCCTAGTAGTGGCCTTATGAGAGGCCAGCAGAATCTCTTCTACCTCAACCAAAAGGTTGAAAGGGGCCTGAGTCACCCTCTAAGCGGCCACGCTGTTAGCGACAGGGACCCCAGGTTGGGGTGCAGAAGAGAGCCCCCCTCTTGAGACAGGAGTCCCGGGGTGGTCCCAAAGGGGATGAGGGTTCCCACCGCCAACCAGAGGAGTAGCAAAAACCACAGTTGCCTGGGCTACCGAGGGGCTATCAGGATAAGTGAGGCCCTGTCATGGAAGTTCTTGAACAAGGTCTTGGCGATCAGTGGCATGGGAGGGAAGGCTTACATGAGGCCTTCCAACCATGAGACCAGGAATGCATCCACTGCCACCCTGGAGGGGTGGGCCTGCCAGGAACAGAAATGGGGCTACTGGAAGTTGTCCAGGCTGGTGAACAGGTCCAACACCAGTTCCCCCCAGAGCCAGAAAAGCTGACTGGCTACCCTGGGGTACAGCTGCCACTTGTGCGGCTGGAGGACTTTGCTCAGCCTGTCGGGCAGAAGGTTGTCCTGGCCTGGCAGCTACACTGGCCACAGGAAGATACCCTGTTGGATTGCATACGAGCAGAGGACCAGTGCTTCCTGGCAGAGGGTATGAGACCCCATATCCCCCTGTTTGTTCACGTAGAACATTACCACCTGGTTGTCCTTCTGGACCAGCACTGGCTGGTGATGTAGGTGGTGGCAGAAGACTCGCAGGGCTAAGTATATGGCTCAGAGCTCCAGGAGGCTGATCTGCTGGGGCTCTCGTCTAATGACCAGATGCCCTGGGTGCGGAGATCCACGCAGTGTGCTCCCCAGCCGAGCAGGGAGGCATCTGTGGTGAGGACCCTTGAGGGGCTCGGGGCCTGAAAAGGCATGCCCACCTCGAGATGCTGGAGAGACTGCCACCAGACCAGAAAGTCTGCCAGTTGGCAGGTTACAGAGACTCTGTCTCGGAGGTGACCCATGGCCTGAGACCACAGGTACCAGAAGCATCACTGCACCACCCTCATGTGGAGGTGAGCGTCTGGGGTGAAGTGGACCATGGAGGCCATGTGTCCAAGGAGGCGCAAAAGAAGCCAGGCGGGCACCAAGGGACGGTATTGTATGTCCCGTGACAGAGTCCTGAGATGGTCGGCTCGGTTCCTGGGCAAGAAGGCCTTCAACTGTGTGTGTCAAGCTTTGCCCCAATGAACTCCAGACACTGTGTTGGGAGGAGATGAGACTTGGGATAGTTTATGACAAACCCCAAGTGTTGCAGGACCTGGATGGTGCATGTGGTGGCCTGTTGCACCTCTGAGGCCATGCCTCCCTTTATGAGCCAGTTATCCAGGTAGGGGAAGACAAAGACCCCTTGGAGGCGGAGGAAGGTGGCCACGACTGCAAGGTATTTTGTGAAGACTCTTGGGGCCGAGGCCAAGCCAAAGGGGAGCACCCTGTACTGAAAATGCCTGCCCTCCACTACAAACCACAGGTACTGCCTGTGGCTGGGGTGTATGAGGATGTGAGTATAAGCATCCTAGAGGTCTAAGGAGCATAGCTGGAGGTATAGAAGCAATGTTCCAAGGGAGAGCATCTTGAACTTCTCCCTCACCAGGAATTTGTTGAGATTGCGCGGGTCGAGGATGGGCCTTAGGCCCCCTGTCCTTTTTGGAACGAGAAAGTACCTGGAGTAGAACTCCTCACCCTTGAGATGGTGGGGCACTGGTTCCACTGTGTTGTCCTCAAGAAGACCTGCCAACTCCTTTAGTAGAAGGTCCCGGTGGAGGAGAGACCTGAGGGACTCTCCTGGGAAATAAGGAGGAAGTGTCTGAGTGAGGCGGAGGAGGTAACCCTTCCTGACTAAACGAAGTGCCCAGGAGTCAGTGGTGATGGTCAACCACCTCTGGGCATAGAGGGTCAGACGTTCCCCTGTGGGCTGCTGATCTCCTTGGGGTAGACACGCAATGCTCAAGGAGTCAAAAACTCCCCCTCTGGTTGGGCTGGAGCCGATGCCTGGGGTTTTGGAGTCTTCTGCTTATGAGGGCCATGCCCATGTCTCTAGGCCTGCTGATCATGTTGGGGAGCTGGGGAGGCCTGAAAAGGTGTATAGTTTCTGTAAGCAGCCCCCTTCTTCGGGTAAAAGGACTTTTTACCCAAGCCCTTCCGTCGGGGAGGAGCAGTGGTCTTTTTAGAGAGCCTGATCCTCGTCATGAACTCTGTCTCCAGCTGGGCAGCCTTGTCGGTCATGGGTTTGCCAAAGAGGTTCTCTCCTTGGCAGGGAACATCGACCAATTTGTCTTGAACTCACTGCTTGAGGTCGGATGACTGCAGCCAAGCTTGGCGGCATGCACCGATGTCCATCATAGGCTGCTCGAGACATGAATTTGGAGCATTCACGGATTGCCTTGGCCAGGTTCTTGAACCACTGCAAGGGTTCCGCGGAGAAACCAGCTGAGAACCTGGCGAGTTCCTTTGCCACGTCTCTCAGGTACAGCTGGTAGGCCTGGATACAGTCGATGAGAATTGAGTCCTGGTAGCGCTTTCTGCCGAGGGCGTCTAGGGTGCAGGCCTCCCTGTCAAGGGGCACCGAGGAGTGCATCTTTTGGCTTTTCAGCCGACACATGGCCGACTCCACCACCATGGAGTTATGTGGCAGCTGTGTCTTTTGGAAGCCCGAGCTACGGCAGACTTGGTACATCAAATCGAGCTGTTTGCTCACCACCGATACTGAAGTCGGTGCCTCCCACATCCGGAGCATCAGCCATTCCAGGATGGGAGGAATGGGCACTGTGAGCGATTCCCTCGGAGGAGCCTCGTACTGGAGGATTTCCAACTCATCCACCTGAGGGTCCTCCTCCGCCTCGGTAGGGAATGCCAGGACCTTTGACATATCCTTGATGAAATCAAGGACGCCCATACCCTACAGCAGGGACCGCTGTCAAAGCTCCAAAATGGGAGAGTCAGATGGGATGTCGCGGTGGCGATGGGTATCGGAGGACTCCTCGTCCGTCCTTGGAATAGTCCGTAGAGGACTCATAGGAGGGCTGCTCTGCGGGCCTTGGGGCCCCTGATGCTCTGCTGCCAGTGCCCAGCATACTTGTCAGTGATGACCGCGGTCCCATCGAGCGGGACTTGGATCGCGACCTCGGCAGAGGATCGACTCGAGGCCGAACGACCTCGAGGATCGGCTTGGCCTCTGGGGACATCTTGGACATCAAGGGCCCAGTGGTCGGGGCAGATAAACCGGTCGTGCCAGACAACAGCGCCCATTGCTGGTCCATGAAGGCATACAAACTGCGCTTCAGGACCGCCATTCTGGACTCCAAACCAGAAGGCTCCGCAGCTTTCAGTGTGGGCACTGAAGGACTCGGGCCTGATGCCGGCTTTCCCGAAGGGGAATCCTCGACGAGGATGGTGTCTGAGGACCGAGGCCGGTCCGCGGTCGGATCCTTTCAGGGGGCCATTGCAGGCCGCTGCCTCTCCAAAGCCTCGGACAAACGTCTCTGACTGCAGGACCGGGGCTGGGGAGCACCTGGCCGGTCGGAACCATCCAAGGATGCCGCCTTTAAGGGTTTCTTCTTTTTCCTGGGTCCCTCGAGGGAGACCCCCTTTCTGAATATCCATGAGGAGGTCAGGTTCAGAAGGTTCCACCCGAGATGTCGGGGCCTCAGATGAGGTCCTGGCCTTTGGAGGCACCAGGGACTCGGGGAAAAACTCATTGTGCTGCTGCTGGCAGCTCTCGAGCGCCTTAATGGACATCCCTTTCAGAGACCACAGATTGCTGGGTCGTGGTCTGGCCCAAGGCAGCAGAGACAGCAGTCATGTGTGTCAAACAAAGACATAATTTTAGAGCACCGATCACACTTCTTAAAGCCACTGGTAGCCATGGGGGAAAAAGTACCCCTGCAATGTCAAAGACTCTCCGAGCTGCCTGTTGGGAGAAAAAAGGCACAAAGATGCCAGAAAGAAAAAGAACAGAAACTACAAAAATAGACCCGAACTCAATGCCAGGGCAACGAGGGCAGTGGCGGGAAAAGTACAGGTTCGATACTGGAGATGAGTATGAAACTCGGAGTGAAAAATCAACTTTTTCCGGGGACAAGACAGACAAACGTCTGAAGGGCTCCGCGGAAAAAAGGAGACTGAGCAAGATGGCACCCTTGGGTGGGAAGGGGACCACGTATGCATGGTGGCATCTCCCAAAGCCTTCCTTTGAAGGCTAAGGGGATGCTTCCACTAGGGCTCTGTCGTTGCCAACGTCACCCATATGTGACGACTGATTTCCTGCTTGTTCCCAGGGAATACTTTCTTCAAGGATGGCATGGTGATATGATTAAATTGGGACCAGATATGAAGATAAAAAGAATAAGATGGGCCTTCAGAAGGCTCTGTGGAAGAAGGATCCTCTATGATTGGAAATAGAAAAGAGGGAATGATAGAAATGGAGAAACACAGAGTACTTTGAAAGATGGAAAACGTTGATGAAGAGAGGAGAAAAATGTTTTGTATATATATCTATGTATTTTTAGTTAGTGTGTTTTTAGCTGCTTTTTGTAATTCATTTCAGCTGTTCTGCCATCTTCTGCTGGCTGCCCCTGTGCCTGGTTCCTTTCTACTTATGTTTTAGTTTGATTTTATTTCATCTCTGAGATCTTTCGAATTTTATTTGAGTTTTTCAATTACTTCAAACATTATGCAGAATTTGCCAGTTCCCATTCCTAATTTACCCGTGTGTGTGCTCTAGGTGGCGTTGACTAGCTCATTGAGTCTTGAAAGACTACTAAAAGGGACTGCTACCTCTGGAGAGATATCTGCAATTGTAAGTATTTACTTCTGGGAATTTTTCTAAATCTTGGTGAAAAGGAAATTCTTTACATTAAAGCTGATAAATCTGTGAATCCAGTGTAATTGTTAAATCAGCCATGGCCTAGTATCAACAAAGAGCTTTTAGTTTAAAAAAAACTCAACAGGTAGCTTTCAGTTTAAGTTTAAAACCCAGCAGAGAGCTTCAATTTAATACACAGTCATGTCCTAGAAGCAGCAAAGAGCTTTCAGTTTAAATTTAAAACACAGCAGAGAGCTTTCTGTTTTAATTTAGAACTCAAGACTCCCTCAATCCAAACAAGGGCTGTATGAATCACCCAGGAAATTGCTCACAGATTACCTTAGAAGCACAGGACAAGGTACTGTAAAGCAGCCAGCTTTTAATAAGTCTTCTTTCCCTCCCTTCCTCCCCAACAAACCCTCAGATAATCATAGCTTTATAGGTGCATAAACCTCTCAAATGAAAGGAGGTGCCATATTCACTCTCAGGTGCAGCTGTTTGTCCTCATCAGGCATACATTAAGGACTGAGATTAATTAAGCTTCAGGTGAACAAAGTATATTAAACGTATTAGGTGTAGTTTTATTAGTATAAGTATCCCCACCAACCCTTAGTAGGTAAAGAACTTAAATACCTAAACACAACCTTAAAACTCAGATGCAGACAGCAGTCCAGCAGCAAGATGGGGGTTTTCCAGTCTTTTGCATTGAGTGTCACATGTATGATTTTCTCCCAGTTGGTGAGAGGTCTTACATGTGCACTAGGTGCAAGGAGTTCTTTGCTCTCAGGGAACAAGTCCGATCTCTGGAGGCTGGTGTAGCAGACTAAGAGGACATAAGGAAGACTGAGAGGTACCAATGACATAGGAAAATGTGGTAGGGAGGTTCTGGAGGCTAAATTTAGGCTTTTAGGTAGGAAGTTGAAATCCAGAACTTCTAGGGTAGCATTCTCCAAAATGCTTCCTGTTACACGTGCAGGATCCAAAAGGCAGGCAGAGCTCCGGAGTCGTAATGCGTGGATGAGACGATGGTGCAAGGATGAGGGTTTTAGATTTGTTAGGAACTGGGGAACATTCTGGGGAACAGAGGGGCTCTTCCAAAGTGATGGACTTCACCTTAACCAGGATGGAACCCAGGCTGCTGGCATTAACCTTTAAAAAGGAGATAGAGCAGCTTTTAAACTAGATAACAGAGGAAAGCCGACAGTCACCCAAGAGCACATGGTTCGGAATAATGTATCTTTGAAGGATACACTACCAAAAGAATGAAGTTAGGACATATCAGCAGAGAGGTTCCAATAAAGACAAAAGTAGCCCACATGCCCTTGAGTACGGAGTAGACAAAGCTTAAAGATTCGAAATTACCGATAGCCAGATTAATATGAATCAAATAGAGTCTCTAAAATGCTTATATGCAAATGCTAGAAGTCTAAAAAATAAGATGGGAGATTTAGAATATATAGCACCAAATGAGAGGTTAGATATGATTGGTATCTCAGAGACATGGTGGAAGGAGGACAACCAGTGGGACATTGTGATACCTGGGTATAAACTTTATCACAATGATAGAGCTGATCAAATTGGTGGAGGGGTTGCTCTCTATGTTAGAGAGGGCATTGAGTCACAAAGGATTAAAATTTTGCAGGAAACAAAATTTGCTGTAGAATCTCTATCGATTGAAATTCCATGTAAAAAGGGGAAGGTGATGGCAGTGGGGATGTACTATTGACTGCCTGGCCAGAATGAACAAATGGATGATGAAATACTCAAAGAAATCAGGGAAGCTAACAAAAGATGCATCACAGTAATAATAATGGGTGACTTCAATTACCCCGGTATTGACTGGGTCAGTGTCATGGAAGGACATGCTAGGGAGATAACGTTTCTAGATGAAATAAATGACTGCTTCTTGGAGCAGCTGGCTCATGAACCGACCAGAGGGGAAGCCATTTTGGACCTAGTCCTTAGTGGAACACAAGATCAGATGCAAGAAATAAGGGTGTTGGGGCCACCTGGCAATAGTAATCATAGCATGATCATGTTTAATTTAATTAATACAGGAGGGAGGGTAAGGAAATCCACAGTACTACCTTTTAACTTTCAAAAGGGAGATTATGATAAAATGAGGAAAATAGTTAAGAAAAAACTAAAAGGAGCATCAAACTTGGGTGTTGTTTAAAAATACTATCTTGGAAGCCCAGACCAGCTGTATTCCACGCTTTAAGAAGTGGAAGGAAGTCCAAAAAACTGCCAGCATGGTTTAAATGTGAGGTCAGAGAGGCTGATGTTGCCAAAAAAGTACCTTTCAGGAAATGGAAAAAAGTGCCAAATGACGAAAACTGGAAACAGCACAAGCACTGGCAAATTAGATACAAGGCATTGATAAGGCAGGCAAAGAGAATTTGAGAAGAAACTTGATGTAGGAAGGAAAAACGCGTAATAAAGACTTTTTCAAGTACATTGGTAGCAAATACCTGTGAGAGACTCAGTTAGACAATTAGATGAGAGGCACTAAGAGGGGCACTAAGAGGGGACAAGGACATAGCAGAGAGACTGATTGAATTCTTTGCTTCGGTCTTTATCTGAGGAAGATGTAGGTATGTTACCCATGGATGAAGTGGTATCTAAAGGTGATACTGCGGAAGAATTGAAAAAAATATCAATAAACTGGGAAGATGTATTACAACTATTTGATAAACTGAAGAGTAGCAAATTACCTGGACCGGATGGTATACATCCAAGGGTGTTGAAAGAACTGAAATATGAGATTGCAGACCTGCTATTAGTAATCTATGAACTACCATTAAAATCATCTGTAATACCTGAAGATTGGAGGATGGTCAATGTAACGCCAGTTTTTAAAAAGGGTTCCAGGGGTGATCCGGGAAACTACAGACCGGTTAGCCTGAGGTCAGTACCGGGAAAAATGGTAGAAATCATAATAAAGAACAAAATTAATGAACATGTAGATAGTCATGGCTTAATGGGAGACAGCCAACATGGCTTTAGCCTAGGAAAGTCTTGTCTTATTAATCCGTTATGTTTTTTTGAAGGTCTGTATAAACAGATAAACAAAGGTGAGTCAGTTGATATAGTGTATCTGGACTTTCAGAAAGCCTTTGACAAGGTCCCTCATCAGAGACTTTTGGCAAAATTAAAAAGTCACGGGATAGGAGGCAGTGTACTATTGTGGACCAGGAATTGGTTAAAAGATAGAAAGCAGAGGGTAGGGCTAAATGGCCAATTTTCCCAATGGAGAAAGGTGAATAGTGGAGTACCCCAGGGATCTGTGCTGGGTCCGCTGATTCTTAACATATTCATAAATGACCTGGAAATGGGAATAACGAGTGAGGTTATCAAATTTGCAGATGACACAAAACTATTTAAAGTTGTTAAAACCCACGAGGATTGGGGGGCGGAGCCTGATGTCCAGCGGGTAAGACGCTTCGCGCTGAAGCTCCCGAGAGGCCTACTTAGAATCCTGACATAATACCTATACAAACTTACTATTTCGCTCCGGGCTGACCGGGGTACCTCGGGGGGGATGGCGGCCCATAAACCAGCGCGCTTGGACTTCGGGTCTCCTTCTTCTTCTCACGGAAAACGCTCCAAAACAGAGGTGTCCTCCCCACAGAAGATGGTTCCATTTCGGGAGAACCCCGAAATGCACCTGGAGATTTTAGAGGAAATACGCGGCGTGAAGGAATTGGTGCAGTCCAATGGAGAAGCGCTTAGAGCCATGCGAGAAGACTTTGGAGTGCTCCAGGACCGACTTGAAAGTCTCTCATTACGGCAGGACAATATGGCGGGGGTCCTCGACTCGCACGCGGTGCGCTTGGGCACACTGGACAAGGCTGAGCGCCAGATACAGAATCTTCAAAAGGAGTTAGAAGATAGCAATAATCGAGCCCGTCGCAACAATGTGAGGCTCATTGGAATACCGGAGGGGGTGGAAGCGGGAGATATGAGAGAATTCCTGCTCAAAACTCTTCCCTCCTTGCTGAAGATCACCTTTCATAAAGAACTGGAAATCGATCGAGCACACCGTGTTCCTACCCACATGGCGCTCAACCGAACGACCCCCCGGCCTATTATCTTTCGCTTGCTACGATATCAACAAGTGGAACAAATTTTAAATGCTGCCCGGGCGAACCATCATCTGGAATTTGAAGGTCACAAAGTCTCCTTCTTCCCTGATTTGGCAAAGCCTACAGTCGACCGACGGAAGAAACTCCTTGCTTTTCGCCCTCGACTTCAACAGCTACAGGCTCGCTTTGGCCTGTTGTATCCCGCGAAGCTCCGAGTGACTCTCCACAACCAAACCAGGACATTCGAAGATCCTGATCTACTATCAACATTTTTAGACTCCAAAGAAGCAGAGCAGATGCGCTAATCCAACGACTTGGACTTTTATTTGCCGGCTCTGTCCGCCATTTTGAAGGGCCCGATGCGGCGGTCATAGTTCAGCACAGAGACTACCTGGACTTTCTTTCTCTCTTTCTATGACTTTTGTTTTGTGGTCTCCTATCCCTCCATGATGTGTGCCTCGGTCGGATTCGGAGCACGCACAGTCCTACAGGTTATGTGTTTTTTCAATTTCGGCCTTCTCTGGGGCTTCTCCCCGCAGACACATGGTCGCCAGTAATTTTTGGGGTTCTGCTTCTTCTCTACCGCGCTGCGGTTTTTCTTTTTTAATGTGGGGCGCTTCATTGTATTATCCAAGCTTATTTTCTTTTATGCCATATGTACAGCCAGATACAGTCAATATGAGGGACATTGTGAAATTATGTGCGCTATCATGCTCAGAATTCTTAACTTGTCTGAATGGCTTTATGTAAAATCTTATCACTCAACGTAAAGGGCATTAATAGTCCAATCAAGAGAAAGAAAATCCTTAGCTATCTTAGCCATGAGCATGCTGATTTAGCGTTTCTTCAGGAAACGCACTTAAACTCTGCTGAAACACTGAAACTCAATGTTAAGCCTTACATGGTGGCTGCCTATTCTCCCGCCGTTTCCAAACGGTGCGGGGTAGCCATTCTGGTTAAGAAATCTTTGCAAGCTACTGTAATTGATACTAGCGCTGACAAGGAGGGTAGATGGGCCCGCGTACATCTTAAGGTTGGAGATAGTGAATTTACATGTATTTGCATTTATGCCCCGAATGTGGACAACCCTGCTTACTATGCAAGTATTGCGCAGTTGGCACAGGCCTCTGCCAATACTCCATTAATACTTGGTGGTGATTTTAATCAAGTGTTAGACCCTCTGATAGATAGACAGCCGCCTAGAACGAGTAGTCCACCCAAGAGTCTTGCTACCCTTACAGCTCTGATGCAAGATCTTGCGCTGGTAGATATATGGAGGCTGCTTCACCCCTCCGACTTAGAGTTCACTTTCTTTTCTGCCCCCCATCACTCCCAATCTAGAATAGATTTCTTTCTCATTTCCAAAGCACTGATTTCTCAAGTAGACACGACTAGGACTCATCCTCTCCATATTTCAGATCATGCTGCCATATCTTTATCATTACGTGTCACTGCGCGGGACGATTCTCCCCGAGCTTGGTTTTTTGATAGATCCCTATTGGGTCAAAAGGATTTTCAGGTTGATATAAAGGCCGCTATCCAAGATTATTTTCATTTTAACTCACCCCATGACACAGCGAGCTGGGCTTGGTGGGAGGGTTTTAAAGCATCTATCCGCGCCACTATAACTAGCTATCAAATTCGGCAGGGGAAACAAAGAAAGCAGCATTTACTGATTCTAGAGCAGCAGATACAAGCTGGGGAGCGTCTCCTCACGTCCCGTACTGACCCATGTATTTTACTCCGTTTACAACGCTTGCGTTTTCAATACAATCAGCTTTTGTACACTGCTGCTGTTAAAAATATCGAATCACAACAAGGGCTATATTATCGGGAAAATAATCGTGCTGGCAAATTATTAGCAAATGCCCTAAAAGGTCAAAAAGAAGCCAAGCGTGTTACCGCCCTCCGCAATCCGTCGGGGGGGGGCTTGGTCACTAAAGATACCGAAATCTTAGAACTCTTTCGTGATTTTTATACCCGGCTTTATCAATCTGAATGTGATTTTGAGCCAGATGTATTTGAACGCTTACTTTCAGGGGTACAAAGACCGACCCTATCTGACGAAGATAGAGTGGCCTTGGACACACCATTTACTGTCTCAGAAATTCATTCTGCTATCAAGAAATGTGCCTCAGGTCGAGCCGCAGGCCCAGACGGTCTCCCTGCTGAATTCTACAAAACTTTTCACGCTGACTTAGCTCCAGTTTTGAAAATTTATTTTTCTGCTCTGGCCGAGGAGGGTTCTCCTTCTGGGTCCTTTTCAATGGCAAATGTAGTAGTTTTTGAGAAAGAGGGGAGACCCGCAACTAACAGCTAATTATCGTCCAATTTCCCTCCTAAACGCGGACTATAAAATATTTGCCACCATTCTCTCTACCCGGCTCTCGGATAGGATGCCTACCTTAATACACCCAGATCAATGCGGTTTCATTCCTGGTAGATCAACTGCTGACAATGCTCGGACTCTATGCCATGTACTGACTACCGCAGTTACTCTTGATCGCCCATTTGTTGGCCTCTCACTTGATGCTGAGAAGGCCTTTGATCGCTTAGAGTGGCCCTTCCTGTTTGCAGTCCTCCGCTGGTACGGATTCGGGGAAGGTTTTCTCCGTTGTCTTCGCACCATGTACGCACAGCCTACAGCCAGTATATGTGCCAATGCTTTAAAGTCTCAGCCTTTTCCCCTTCAACGCGGCACTCGCCAGGGATGCCCACTGTCTCCACTTCTCTTCGATCTTGCACTTGAACCCTTGGCTTTACTAATCCGGCAATCGGAGGAGATTCATGGAGTCCCCTTCACCCATAGGGAAATCAAAATTTCAGCGTATGCTGATGACCTTATGCTTTTTGTCTCTATAGACTCAGTACCGGCTGTCCTAGAGCAAATTGGTAAATACTCACAACTGTCCGGTTATAAGATAAATTGGACCAAGTCGGTAGCCTTTCCATTAAATCCTTTGCTTCATCAGGCAGATATGCAACCCTTCCCCTTTTTATGGCAACCTCGCATGGTCAAATACCTTGGGGTTCACTATTGTTCTCCTTTGGAAGACACTATCTCCTTCAATGCCAAAGACTTAACCTCTAAAGTCCGGGCGCTAACTCACCGCTGGACTCCTTTAACACTTACCTGGTGGGGTCGATTAGAAACCATAAAAATGATGATTGTTCCGAAAGTGAATTATATCTTAGAAATGTTGCCCTGTCTCTTCCCTCGACGTATATATAAAGATATAGAGGGCCTTCTGACTAGATACTTGTGGCAAAACAAGACACCTAGGATAGCGAAACATAAGCTGCAAGCAGATAAGGAAAATGGGGGTGTCAGATTCCCTGATTTCCTGAAGTATCATCAATCTTTTCTTCTCAAACAAGGCGCTCGCTGGCTGGAAGATCCAGTACCGAGTAGACCTGTGTGGCTAGACATAGAAGAGGACCTTTGCAAACCGATTCCTCTTACTTTTCTCCCTGGTATGACTCTCCCATCAGACTCCCACTTTCCACCAATGCTTTTAGACACCTTAGGTGCCTTTAATAATCTTATGCACTCTTTAGACTCCCGACTCTGTCCGTTAGACAAGCTCCCACTTTGGTATAACACTCGATTTCGAATACAAAATAAGCCGATGGCGTGGAGCCCCTGGTACACTAGGGGCATTTGGATTCCTAGTCAGTTGTTCCATGAAGGTCGCTGGAAAACTTTTAGTGAATTGCAAATTGAATTTGGTCTCCCAGCGAAACACTACTTTCAGTTGGTGCAACTTCAGCATTGCCTTCGGAGTGCTAAGGTGCTCCCGCCATCGGCCTCCCCTACACAAGGTTGGTTGGAGACTATCCGATCTATCGGTAGTTCACCGGGTGTAGCATCCAATTTTTACAAAACCTTATGTAATGCTATAACTAGAGATACCCCTATAGCGCAGAAAGCATGGGAGAGTGAATTGCATGTGACTTTGACCCCGGAGCAATGGAGCCTTGTCTGGAGTAGAGTGACACGGGTCTCCAGATCCGCCTCACTCACTCAGACACTCTTCTTTCTAGCCCACCGGTGTTTTTACACTCCTGACAGATTAGCCAAATGGAACACTACTCAGGGCAATAGTTGTTGGACATGCCATGCGGCCATTGGTTCACTACCTCATGTTATGTATGAATGCCCCGCACTACAGTATTACTGGCGTCGGGTCTGGGGTCGTATCCAGTCTATTTTGCACTTTCAAGAGCCCCTTTCTTGGAGGATAGTGGGACTTCGCTCAGCTGCGGGGATCCCCTCTCTTCCAAAAACGGCTTACTTCCTCTTGGACTTTATGCTTGGCATTGCTATTTCCCTAATTACGAAATACTGGAAAAATAGCTCCCAGCTGAGCCCCAATGAATGGTGGAATCATGTCTGTCTCTACAGTAAATATGAACAAATACCTCGTATGTTTGCTTCCCCCATTCAGACTCCTCATCATCGGTCTAAATGGAAAATGCTCAATGACTATGTACATTCTGCTCAATGCTCTTATCTGACTGTCTAAATCTGTATATATCTTTGTCCCATGATTATTCTGTATCGCAGATACTCTTTTGATTGTTTTGATGTATAATCACTGTTGTTTGGAAGCGCTCACATGCTGACATAATCAGCTAGAGAAGAAGCGTGGGGGTGGGGGGTAATTGGGTTTACTTTTTTTTTTATTGTATACTTGTTTTGTCTCCTTTGGTGTGTTGTTTCTTTTGTTTGTTGCAAAATGAAAATAAAAGTTAAAAAAAAAAAAAAAACCCACGAGGATTGTGGAAAATTGCAAGAGGATCTTGATAAATTGGAAGACTGGGCATCCAAATGGCAGATGAAATTTAATGACGACAAGTGCAAAGTTATGCACCTAGGAAAGAACAAACCAAACTATGGTTACACGATGCAAGGTTCCACATTAGGAACCATCACCCAGGAAAAAGATTTAGGCATCATTGTGTTAAAACCCTCCATCCAGTGTGCAGCAGCAGCCAAGAAAGCAAATAGAATGTTAGGAATCAGGTAGAAAGGAATGGAGAATAAAACAATGGATATTATTATGCCTCTGTATCGTTCCATGGTGCGACCGCACCTTGAATATTGTGTGCAATTCTGGTCGCCGTATCTTAAAAAGGATATAGCATTATTAGCAAAGGTACAGAGAAGAGCCACCAAAATGGTAAAGGGGATGGAAGAATACTCCTATGAAGAGAGGCTAAAAAGGTTAGGATTCTTCAAAATGGAAAAGAGACGGCTGAGGGGAGATATGATAGCTATAAATTAATGGATGGAGTGGAACGGGTAAATGTAGGTCGATTGTTTATGCCATCAATATATAGAAAGACTAGGGGGCAATCAATGCAGCTAAGAGGGTAACCTATTTTAAAAAGAGATATTTTTTCACTCAACGTGTAATCAAACTGTGGAATTTGCTACCGGAAGATTAATAAAAGCTCTTAGTGTAGCTGGGTTTAAAAAAGGTTTGGACAAGTTTTTGGAGGAAAGGTCCATAAACCATTATTAAAGGGGACACAGAATATCCACTGCTTGACCCAATACAAGCATTGTGGAACCTGTGTCTTTTGGGGAAACTGCTAGGTACTTGTATTGGCCACTGCTGGAAACAGGATACCGGGCTTGATGGACCTTGGTCTGACCGAGTATGGCATATCTTATGTTCCTCCCTGCCCCACAAAGGCATTGTTGGGTCTTTTCTCCTCTCTGTGTACATGTGCTGACCTCCCTGTTGGTCCTCTGCTCTTCTGAGAACAGCTTCATTGCAAGCCTCTGCCCTGCAATCTGGTTTGCTCAGACTGTTTTTATACCAGTGATTGTCTTGTGTTTTTCAGCTTGTTTGTATACGCATTTATGCATTTTTAGTT
Source organism: Ichthyophis bannanicus (assembly GCA_033557465.1). Lineage (NCBI taxonomy): Eukaryota > Metazoa > Chordata > Amphibia > Gymnophiona > Ichthyophiidae > Ichthyophis > Ichthyophis bannanicus. The sequence goes on from CM066036.1 coordinate 179,787,902, forward strand.
AGTGTGTTTATATTCAGCTTTTCCATCATCTTATGCTGGCTGTTCCTCTTCTATCTTCTTTATCCTTCCCCACCTACCCTACAACCTATCCGCTCCTAGGCTAATATTCTCTTATAGCTGTCCTGTGCTTATTACCAGTATTACTCCCAGCTGCATTCTAGTCCTCTGAGACTTCTCTCCTGCTATCCATCACGTATCTCCTCCAACCTCTACTCCTTCCCTCTCTATCTTATTCCGATGGCTCCACATCACTTTCTTTTCTTATTGTTGACACTCCCTAATCTTCTCCTCTCATTCCGACAATCTCATCCCCACTCCTTACCATCCGCGCTTCTTCTGCCATCTTGACATCTACCCTGTTGTGTGTTCGTTAGCTTCAGCATTTTCTTCTCATTCAGACATTTCCCCTCTCTTTGAAAGAACCTCACTCTCTTTACTGTCATGCATCCTCCTCTCTCCCCTGCACCCTCCTGCTCCTTTTCCTTTTCTCATCAGTGGATATCAATCCCAATCTTTGCCTCTCTAGCCTTTTTTTACACTCCCAGGGCAGATCCACATGCAACCCCTCAAATCTTATTCCTATCCCTCTCCTTTCCCCATCTTCTCTCCCTTTCTCATGCACCTTGTGGAACCACACTTAGGGGCATGTTTACTAAACATTCCTAACGTGCGGGGCCGCGGTAGTGTGCCTGTGCCATATAAGGAGTGGGCGGGTCAGGCAGAAAAAAGAAAAGAAACGGGAGTAAGCGATCGCACATTTGCGCGGCGCGCTAATGTGCGCCGTGCAAAATAGTGTGTGGGAAGGCTAAGTGGCGCCCTGATATGCACACACAAAGGAACAGAGTCATAGTACAATGGTTAAGACACTGACAGCTGGTGCAGCTGCCATGGGTTCAATTCCACATTGTGTGCAATAAAAAGGGCTGGCTGAGGCATTAATTTTAATGGGTAAAGGTGCTTTAGGAGGCATATTAATTTTGGGCGGCATAAGGCAGTGCGCTGATGCCCAAGCACAGGACCAGAGCCACAGCACAATGATTAAGACACTGACCAATGGTGCAGGGATCAGGGGTTCAATCCCTCACAGTGCCCAATGAAGAAGGCTCACTGAGGCAGTGCATATTATGGGGATGAGTGCTGTAGGGGGCAAGTTATTTTTATTTCAGTTATCACTACTAGCAAACGCACTCACAAAGCGTGTTAACATAAGGCGGCCCATAAGGCACATGTTAAAGTTCACTGTCCGCCAAGGCACCCTAGAATGTCCCCTATAGGGCACCATATATGTTGCATCACAGGATAAGGTACAGTGCACCTTATATGGACAGCAACCATAAGGTGCCCTATAGGGCGCCCTATAAAGCACCCTCAGAGGCACCGTGTGGGTACAGTACACTGAGGGTGTGTTTGATGGCAGCAACATATGTACATTAAATCTAAAAAAAGCTTTGGACAACCCTATCAAATAACCCCACTGTGGGCTTGAACCCATTACCTCTGGCTCCACAGGCAGTGAAGTAACCATTGGGCTACAGCTATATAGCTGCCAGCAAGCCCCTGGCTGGCTGCAGAGAGCCTGCATGTCACCACACAGACAGTCTGCTGTGGTAACCAGGATAGGGTTAGGCCACCCATACCCATGATGCACTGCACATGCAAATCAGCTGTCCACAGATGAACACAAGATGGGGAATGCACCCCAACAGCTCCCCGGCCTGGTAGGGGGACGTGTCCGTGTGCACCCACACAGCACCTTGGCCAGGTAGGAGGTACTGACCGGGTGATTAACTGGCACAGAGTAGCTACACACAGTCACATTGTGCGGGAACTGTGCTCACCCTGAGTGTGCGATGAGGCGCCCTGGACCAGGTCCACAGCACCCTCCATGGCTGAGAGAGGCCATGGCAGAGCTCCAAAACAGTCGTAATCTGTCAGATAGGTAGTTTCTGCAGGAACACCTTGGATATCTCTGTCTGTCTCAGTCAGGGGAACCCCCACGGACCCCTAGGTGGGCCATGTACCACCAACCACCACCCCCCCTCCCCTCTGCAATGTTGGCAGCACAGTGGACCATCAACCCCAGTCCTGTTGGGGAACAGACACCCTACAGGGCAGTCCAAGCAGCCCCACACACACCCAGACCACAATATCAGACAGACAGTAGGCCTGGATATGCTAAGATGCACCCCACCACCATCTGATATTCCCCTGCATCAAGCCATCAGCCACTGCACGGCACTCCAGCAGGGCACATACCAGCTGTGAACAGTCTGCTGGTTAGTCCCGCTGGAAATGCATGCACCCACAACTGGGATGGCAACACACACAAGCAGATACATCAGTGACTAGGCCCCAACAGGTGACCCATATATATCACATGAGGGAAATGCTATGAAGCACTATGGGGGTGCCTAGCCATGCTGCCGTCACTGCACAGTCAGGGTGGAGTGAAAGCCCAGCAGCACATACAGAGGTCACCCTGTCTGTGGAGGTGGTGGACGGCCACTACAATGTCCCTGCCAGTGCCCTATGCCCTGTGCAGATGCATCCTGGCCAGCCCACCCTGTCTGAGCTATACCCATGGTACCTTGCTGCTCATTATGCACATCATCAGGCCAAAACTGGCAACAGTGCTGGCAGTGTGGGCTGTGGACAGTGTTTGCAGCCAACACACACTGTATAGACAGACACACACTCCCACACGTATGCCAGCATTGTGCTACTATAGAGGGGTTCAGAATCCTTGCCCACCACACCAGTCCTGGGCACAGTACAGGCATGGGTATGGTATGCAGTACGGTTGGGGGTCACTCCCCAGGGTGGTAAACACTGTCAGGGGCCAGACCTGACGCACACACCGCAGACATCAGATAGATTGTTATGATGGAGCTCAAAGAGCAGACTGTGCGTAACGTAGGGATATCTATCTGCCAGTACTCATAGCAAACGTTTGAGAGCTGTGTACCATATACCCAGGTGTAGGGTGACATTGCTAAGGTATGCAAGTGCTGGTATTGGGTGCTGCACGCAGGGCCCAATGTCCTGCCTCTCCAGGAGGCATTGGCCAATGGGGCCTGTGGGTGTGGGTGTGTCTGCCCCTGTTGGCTGCTGCTGTACGGCAGAGGTTCCCATATCCAGTCCAGGTTTGCAATACACTGGTTGGGGTTTCCTGCTGTCCCTCATGAATATGCATGAGCTACATCTACATGCCATGGGGGTGGTGCATAGATATACAGCACAGTTATTTGTATGTGTGGCAGCATGGAACCTGAATGGTGTGGTCCTCCAGGACTGCATTTGTGGGACTCTGCTCTAGGTAATGCCCCTGGTCATGGTGTCTGTGCTTGGTGGTGTAAAAGATGGCGTATGACCAATGCGTATGTCCCCAGCAATAAAGGATAGCCCTTACTAACATGGTTTAGTTGTGGGGAAAATATGTGGACAGGATTGGTAGTAGCCCCAGCTGGGCTTTGAACCTGTGATCTTTTGTTCCTGCACACACTATCTGTGTGCACTGCACCACTGTGTTGCCACAGATGTGCTGAATTCCCTGGGAAGTCCATGACTGTACATCCGACAGGGCCTATGTTGCAGTGGACGTGCCAGCCTGCACATGGCTCGGCCACTGTCTTCTGTGGCTAGCAGCCACTGCCCCCTCCACCACCTGTACCCTACCGCCAACATGCTGGCATGTCCGTATCTTGGAAAAGCATATGACCTGATTGCGTTGTGGCACTCCAGGACTGCATTTGGGGGACTCGGCTGTCGGTAATGCCCATTGTTATGGTGTGTGTGCGGTGTTGGGTACAAAATGGGTGTGTGAACCATGCTTATGTTCTCTGCAATAAAGGAGTGTCTGTACTATCTCTGTTTAGTGGTGGGTAAAATATGGGGACTGGGTTGGCAGGAGCCCCAGCTTGGATTTGAACCTGTGACCCTCTGGTCCTAGAGGTACTGCCTCTGTCCGCTGCACCACATTGTGGCCACAGTGATAGTGCAGTCCCTGGGGGTGGGAAACCTGACCAACAGAGTCAAAAACCCTGCTCTGCACATTTGTACTGTGCGCTCCGTCACCATGTCTGGTGACATAACTGCAAATACACCCCTCAACCGACCACGAACAACTGGGGATAAATATAACCAAGCTGGGCAACAGTGATATTAATGGGCAACCATAGCAAACACTCCCAGGAAGGCTCAGAAACAAGGAAATGGTTTTTGGAAGGGTCTCCCCTCCGTAGCCCCTTCCAACCTTCATTTCATTTTCTTTGAGCTTTCCTGGGTGTGTTTCTTATGTTTGCCCATTATTATCGGGGTTCCCCAGCTGCCTTCCTATTTTTAATGTGTTTGTTTGGGTCTTTTTCTATCTGTATTTGCACTTTTGTTCTGTGCACATGTATCACACTGCTCACGTTTTGCAGGTTTCCCCGGTTTCCCTGTACATTGCTGTCGCGAAATGGTTTCTCTTCCCTTTAAATGCCCTCTACCGTGAATGTTTCACTCGCGCTATTTTTAACCTGTGAATTCGGCCCCGATCATGTGCGGGGAGCCTCTCCCCTCCCCTTCCCCGCCCATTGACCCCGTCTCTCCGCCCCTCGGGAGCCTTCCTCCGCCCTCAGAATGCCTTTCCACGCCTCTATCGGACATTTGCGGGCCGGGTACTTGTGCGGGGTGCGTTGGTGCGGCGCGCAATTGTGCGGGGCCCACGCGCACTTTTGCGGGGCGTTTAAGAGCGTTTCTGAGCGTTTGAGTGCCGCGTTTCCGTGCGCTATTGTGCGGCACGCAATTGTGCGGCTTTTAGTAAACATACCCCTTAATCTCTAATAATAATAAGAATAATGAATGAAGACGAGTCTATTATTATCATTATTATTATTATTATTATTATTATTATTAATCATTTATAGAGCGCTACCAAGCGTATGCAGTGCTGTACAGCCGTCCAAGTAGACAGTCCCTGCTCATAGAGCTAACAATCTAGAACACAAGAATACAGTACAATACAGGAGAAGGCAGAATGGAGATGAAACACAGGGAAGGCAATTATGAACCAAAGGCGTCCTCAAAGAGGTGAGTCTTCAGCTTAGACTTGAAGAGTGGCAAGTTATTCCAGGCAAAAGGAGCAGCAAATTGAAAGGAACAAAGCTAGAATTGGCACAAGAAGGGATGGACAAAGAGAAAAGGAAGGCAGAAGAGGAATGGAGATCATGTGGAGGAGTATAGGGAGAGAGGAAAGGTAAGGGGGCAGCAGAATAAATGCATTTGTGGGTCATAATAAGTAGCTTAAGCTGTATACGGTAGCGGATAGGGAGCCAGTGAAGGGATTTCAAAAGAGGGGTAATGTGAGTGATGTGTGGCTGGTGGAGAATTAACTGCACAGCAGAGTTTTGAATAGACTGAAGAGAGAAAAGATGACACTGAGGGAGACCAGCAAGGAGAAGATTGCAGTAATCAAGACGGGAGGTAATTAACGAATGGACAAGATATTTAGTAGTGTAATCAGAGAGGAAGGGACAAATCTTTGTTAATGCTGAAGAGAAAGAAACGACAGGTTTTAGCAAGTTGTTCAATATGTGAGGAGAATGAAAGAGAGGAGTCAAAAATGACCCCAAGGTTATGAGCAGAGGAAACAGGAGGAAGAAGAATATTATCAACAGTGACAGAGAAAGGAGGAAGGATGAGGAATGTTTTAGGGAAGAAAACAAGCAGCTCAGTTTTGGCCATGTTCAATTTCAAACAATGCAGAGACATCCAGACAGCGATGTCAGATAACATGTGGAGATATGTGCTTGGAGAGCAGGAGAAAAGTCAGGCGAATATATATAGACCTGAGACTCATCTGCATAAAAGTGATAATAAAAGCCATGGGAACAGATGAGGGCACCAAGTGACTGGGTATAGAGAAAGAAAAGGAGTGGACCAGGAACAGACCCCTGGGGTACACCAACTGAGAGAGGGTACACCAACTGAGAGAGGAATAGCAAAAAAAGGAGGTACCATGAGAGAAGACACTGAAAGAGAGGTTAAAGAGATAGAAAGAGAACCATGACAGGACAGAGTCTCTAAAATCAAGACAGGATAATGTGAGGAATAGAGAGTGGTCAACAGTATCAAAGGCAGCAGAAAGGTCAAGAAGAAGAACTGAGTAAAGGTCTTGAAACCTTGCTAGGAACAAGTCATTTGAGACCTTGGCAAGAGCTGTTTCAGTGAAATGAAAAGAATGAAAACCAGACTAGAATTAGTCAATGAGGGAATGAGAGGAGAGAAAATTGAAGTAGCAAGACAGAACAGCACGCTCAATTAGTTTAGAGATAAAGGAGAGAAGGGAGACAGGTGATAATTAGAGGGATCATTAGGGTCAGGAGAGGGCTTTTTGAGTAGAGGAGTGATCAGAGCATGCTTATAGGCAGCAGAGAAAGTGGCAGAGAGAAAGATCGATAATAAGAGAAATGGCAGAGATAAGGGAGGAGGAGATGGTGTTAAACAGATTAGTGGGAATGAGATCAGAGGAGCAAGTAGTTGGTTTAGCAGATAAAAGGAGCTTGGAGGTTTCCTCATCAGAAACATTAGCAAAGGAAGAGAGGGATGGGGAACTTGTGGGGAAAATTTGAGATTGAAGTGGGGAAATAGGAGTTGAAAAAGAATTAGTAGGGAAATCAAAGAGTAATCCTATTAACTTTATCATAGAAATAGTTGGCGAGGGTTTGGGCTAAAAAAGGAGGAATTGGGGAGGAGGGGCCTTAGAAGAGAATCGAGAGTAGAGAAGAGACAACAAGAGGCCAGATGGTCAGTCAGGTGAATGAAATAGTTTTGCTTAGCAAGTAAGATGGCATTGAAAGAAGAAAGCATGAATTTAAAGTGAAGGAAATCAGAAAAGGAAGGGGATATAAGCTAAGAACGTTCACCAGATCGGGTGCAGGAAAGAAGGTAGCTGGTTGTTGAAGACAGCCAGGGCTGAGGTGACGAAAGCCTCAGAGCATACTATTGGAGGAACGAGGGTGTCCAGAGTGGAGGAGAGAGTGGTATTAAAGAAGGTAACAGCCTCATTGGCAGACTCAAAGGACAAAGTCAAAAGATTCTGCATCTTCTTGCTGTAATTGAGACCTGGTTTCTCCCTGAAGACTCTACTTCAATTGCTGCCCTCTGTCATGGGGGCTACCAATTTCCCATATGCCTCGTTCCACTGGGCATGGTGGTGATGTTAGCTTTCTACTCTCTCAGTCCTGATAATTTCAACCCCTCATTCTGCCTCATTCTCACTCCTTTCCTTCCTTTTAAGTCCACTCCATCCGCCTTTTTACTCCACTACTTCTCCATGGCTTTCCCTCTTTCTGGATTTATCTTCCCCTTCACTTATTCTTGAGGATTTTAACATTCATGTTGATAACCTCTCTGACTCTCATGCCTTAAAGCTCCTTTCCCTTTCCACCTTATTCAATTTTCAGTTATGCTCTACTGCCCCTTCTCACTAGCTAGGCCACTGCCTTGACCTTTTCTTCTTCTCTAACTGCTTGCCCTCAAATTTCTGCACCTCAGTTCTTCTCTTATCCGACCATCACCTGCTAAGTTTCACTCTTCATCACCCCAACCTCATTCTCACCCAATCTCCTCCAACTTTAGGAATCTTTGTGCTATCAACTCATCAGCTCTTTCCTCTGCTGAATTGCCACCATTTTCCTCCACTATGTCATCTAAGTCTGTTGATGAAGCCATGTCTTCCTGTATCACTGTATTCTCTTCTGCTCTGGATGCTCTTGCTTCTCCCACTTCACGTTGCGATGGCCTAGCTCTCTTTGTGTCTGCCACTCAGCCCTGGCTGTCCTCTAAAATCCTGTACCTGCTCAACTGAGTGCTTTTGGCTCAAATCCTGCACCATTGCAGACTTCCTACATTTCAAATTAATGCCGACCTCTTTCAAGTCTGCCATAGCACTCACCAATCAAGAATACTATGTCCATCTAACTAACTCGCTTGCCTCTGACCCTCGTCATCTCTTTACAACTCTCAATTCTCTCCTCAAAGTGCCTTCGACCCCTCTATTCCTTTCTGCCTAGACTTTGATTGACTACTTCCATGACAAAGTGCACAAGATTACTCATGAGTTCTACCCGGGATAATCTTCATCTCCCCTTTACCCTCTTCATTCCCTAATTCTTCCCTCGACCTCTGTCACCCTTTCCTCCTTTTCTAAGATCACCGAGGAAGAAACCACACCTTTGCTCCTCCTCTAAACTTACTACCTGCTATTCTGATCCCACCCCACCCATCTATTAAACTCCATCTCCAGCACTGTTGTCATTTCCATATGTAATATCCTCAACCCAATGCTTTATATCGCGACTGTTCCCGCAGCCTTCAAGCATGCTGTGGTTACACCTCTCCTCATGAAAACATCCCTTGATCCTATCCATCCTTTTAATTATCGACGCTTCTCTCTCCACCCCTATATTTCTAAACTACTTGAACGTGCTACACCGTTGCTGTCTTGACTTTCTCTCCTCTCAGTCCCTTCTGGATCCACTGCAATCTGGCTTTCGCCATGTACATTCTACTGAGACGGCTCTTGCCAAAGTCTCCAATGACTTGTTCCTCGCCAATTCCAAAGGGCCTTTACTCGATCCTCATCCTTCTTGACCTTTCTGCTACTTTTGACTGTTGATCATCATCTTCTCCTCGATACCCTCTCCTCGCTTGGATTTAGGGGTTCTGTCCTGTCCTGGTTTTCTTCCTATCTCTCCCACTGCACTTTTAGTGTATGTTCTGGTGGCTCATCCTCTACTGCTATCCCGCTTTCAGTTGACGTACCCCAGAGCTCTGTCTTGGGACCTCCCCTTTTCTCTCTCTCCACTCAGTCCCTTGGTGCACTCATTTCCTCCTACGGTTTTCAGTACCATCTATGACTCAGATCTAATCTCTGCACCTATCTCTCCAGAAAGCCAGGCCAAGGCCTCTGCCTGCTTATCTGACATTAGTACCTGGACATCTCACCGCCATCTGAAATTAAACAAGGCGAAAACTGAGCTCCTTATCTTTCCCCCTAAGCCTACCTCCCCATTTCCTCTATATCTGTGGATAGCACTCTACTCCTCTGTTTCCTCAGCTCGCAACCTTGGGATCATCTTTTACTCCTCCCTCTCCTTCTCCACACATATCCAATAGATAGCTAAATCATGTCATTTCCTTTTCTATAACATTGGCAAAATTTGTCCTTTCCTTTCTGAACACAGTACTAAGACCCTTACTCATTCTCTAGTCACCTCCAGTCTAGACTATTGCATCCTCCGCTGGTCATCCTCTAAATCATCTCTCCCCACTTCAATCAGTTCAAAACTCAGCTGCATGGATAATCTTCACCAGTGTCACTATGCTCAGGTCACCCTTCTTCTCATCACTTTAATGGCTCCATATTCTGTTTCCACATCGAGTTCAAACTTATGCTACGGACCGATAAGTGCCTTCATTTGGCTGCTTCTCACTATCTTTCCTCTCTTATCTACTACTACTACTACTAGTACTGAACAATTTTATAACGCTACAAGATGTACATAGCACTGCACAGCCACCCGTGGTCACTGCCCATCGGTTCCTACACCCATCCATGGGAACTCTGCTCTTCTGGCAGATCCCTTCTATCTGTGCCCTTCTCTTCTATTGCCAACTCCAGATTTTGATCTTTCTACCTTTCTGCTCCTTATGCCTGGAACAAACTACCTGAACCGGTACATCAAGCTCCATCTGTGGCCTTGTTCAAGTCCAGGCTAAAAACTCACTTTTTTGGATCCTGATTCCCTTAGTCTCCTGTTCACCTATGTGTTACCCTACCAATCCCCTAAATATATCCTTGTCCCCAGTTGTTGTGCTGTCAGTCTTGACTAGACTATAAGCTCTTATGAACAGTGACTGTCTCTTACATGTCTCTGTACAGCGCTGTGTATGCCTTGCAGCGCTATACAAACGATAAGTAGAAGTAGTAGTAGTAATGCCGGATGTTGATTGCCATATCCCTGCTGCGAAGTCATCTACAAGTAAGGAGGTCCTGATTTCTCTATGGGGAGACCATCCCAGCAATTGATAAGAAAACCTACATGTGAAAGGGCCATACTGCAGTGGTTTTGATGTTATAGTGGGTGATCATCTAACATCCAGTGATCACCAGATGGTGTGGTTCAGTATTAGGACTAGGGCTGATAAAGTCCAAGGAGTCGTTAGCAGGCTGAGAAAAGCTGAGGGATATAGAAAAGCAGTGGGCCAAACTGAAAGAGAATATTGTAAGGGCAACAAACCTTTTTTTGTTAGGATAGTAAATAAATGTAAAAGGAAAAGGAGGCCACTATGGTTCTCAAATGAAGTAGCCGAAAAAGTGAAGAAAAAGAGTGTGACCTCATAAAAACAAGAGACCACAGAGAGAGGAAGACAAGCATCAATATTTGGAGAAGCTAGGAAAGCAAAGATACAAATGGAAGAACAAAACAGCCACTGCTGTAAAATGAGGGGAGAGAAAGATATAGATACCATGAGGAGGAATTTAGTGAAGCTTTAAGAATGGTCGAGAATCTCTTAACTGAGATTTAATGCTAAAAAATGCCTGCTGCAAAAATCCCAAGGGAGCGGTACAGTATAGGGGGCGAAGTGCTTCTGTCCACAAAAGAAGAGCGGGACCTGAGCGTGATTGTTTCTGATGATTTTAAGATAGCTAAGAAGGTAGAAAAGGCAACTATGAAAACCAGAAGGATGTTTGGATACATAGGAAGAGGAATGGCCAGCAGGAAGGAGGAGGTGATAGTGCCTCTGTATAAGTCTTTGGTGAGACCTAATTTCCAGTATTGTGTGCAATTCTGGAGACCTGACTTTCAAAAGGATATAAACAGAATGGAGTCAGTGCAGAGGGTGACTACCAAAATGGTCAGTGGTCGCCATAAGGCATATAGGGAAAGACTTAAAGATCTAAATATGTATACTTTGAAAGAAAGATGGGAGAGGGAAGATATGATAGAAACGTTTAAATACCTCTGTGGCATAAATGCACAGGAGGAGAGCCTCTTTCAATTGAAATAAAGTTCTGCCATGAGGGGGCATAGGATGAAGGTGAAAGGAGATAGACTCAGGAGTAATATGCAGAATATTTCTTTATGGAAAGAGTAGTAGATGCATGGAATAGCATCCCAGTGGAGGTAGTAGAGACAAAATCTGTATCATGCTTTCTTGAAATCAGATACAAAGAGGATCTCTAAAGGAAAAAGGACTGTAGAGCTTAGTGGTTTGTATAGAAGGGCAGACTGGATTGTCATGTTTCTATGACAAGACATTTTCAGATATTTTTCAGGTACAAAAACATAGAATGTGAGCCCTTCGGGGACAAGGGAAAAATATATATACAGTATCTGAATGTACACCACTTTGACTGGTAGAAAAGAGGTATATATGCCTAGTTAAATAAAATAAAGTTAAATATGTTAGTAAGAGGAAGAAGTGCTAAAGTAGTATTGTCAGACTCAAGGATGAAGGGGAGGAATATATACAGGCTGATGAGGATAAAGAGGAATTGTTTAAACAGATGAAGGATAGGAACAGGACCTCAGAAAATACCCACAAATAGGAACAGAAGTGAACGATTTTCAGAAGACTGTGTTCATAAGGAGCTAGCTTAACTAAAAATAGACAAAACAATGGGGCCAGTTGGGATACATCCAAGAATACTGAAAGAACTTGGGAAATTCTAGCGGCTGACCTTTTCACTGCTTCTTAAGAGTCAGGACTGGAGAAGGGCGCATGTTGTCCCTTTTACACAAAAGCAGAAGGATGAGGTTGGGAACTACAGGCCAATTAGTCTGACCTCTGTGGTGAGTAAATTAATCAAAATGTTTATAAAACAAAGGATAGAGTCCAATGGATTGCAGGATCCGAGGCAGCATGGTTTCATTAGAGGCAGGTGTTGTCAGACAAATTGAATTAATTTCTTTGACTGGTCGACCACAGAGCTGGACTGAGGGAGAGCCTTAGATGTGGCATACTTAAATTTCAGTAAGGCGACTTATAAATAAATTGAGCGCCCTAGGGATGGACCCTAAAGTGGCTGACTGTGTTAGAAATTGGTTGAGTGGAAGGCAACAAAGGGTACAGGTAAATGGAGGTCACTCTGAGGAGAAGGATGTTACCAGTGGTGTGCCACAGGGATCTGTCCTTGGTTCAATTTTTTTAAATATTTTTGTTAGTGATATTTTGTAAGGGCTATCAGGTAAGGTGTGCCTCTTTACAGATGACACCAAAATCTATAATAGAGTAGACATCCAGAAAAGAGTAATATGAGGAGGGATCTAGCGAAGCTTAAAGAGTGTTCGAGAATTTTGCAGCTGAGATTTAATGCTAAAAAATGCAGAGTCTTGCATTTGGGCTGAAAAACTCCAGGAACATTGCAGAATAGGCGGGTTAAGTACTTCTGTCCATGACGGAAGAGTGGAACCTGAGTATGATTGTTTCTGATGACTTTAAGGTGGCTAAACAGGTAGAAAAGAAGAAAGCCAGAATGATACTTGGGTGCAGAGGGAAAGGAATGACCAGCCTGAAGGAAGTGGTAATAGTGGTGAGACCTCATTTGGAGTATTGTGTGCAATTCTGGAGACCACACCTTCAAAAGTATATAAACAGAATGGAGTCACTGCAGATGGTGGCTACCAAAATGGTCAGTGGGCTTCGAAAAAAAGGCATAGGGAGACGGACTTAACATAGAGATTTCAATATGTATAATCTGGAGGAAAGAAGGGAGAGGGGATATATGATAGAGACATTTAAATATCTCCATGGCATAAATGCACAGGAGGAAATGTACTTACTCACCTTTAACAAGTGTTCTCCAGGGACAGCAGGTATCAGTCCTCACATAAGGGTGATGTGCGGAAGCTTCTCTCAAGCTTTCAAAGAAAGCCTTTGGGAGATGCATCACGCATGCATGGTCCCCTTCCTGACCAAGGGTGCCATCTTGCCTCAGTCAAATGACATAGCTAAAGATGGATGACAAAGAAGCAACTCCACAGGGAGGAGGGAGGGTTGAAAGGACTGATTCCTGCTGTCCCCAGAGAACATGTGTTACAGGTAAGTAACTACACTTTCTCTGGGAACAAGCAGGAAGTCAGTCCTCACATATGGGACTCCCTAGCTACAGGCTACCGATAAACCTGTAGAAATGCCATAGGTGACCAGGAAAAGGTGAGCAGTGAGCACAAGCAATTGAGTCTTAAGGAAAGACTCCCAGAGTCCCAAGTGTCCAGTGAGAACCAGCACTCCAGTAGCCTGAACACAGAAGATTTGGAGGGCAGGCATGCCTACAGCCTGAACAGATGATGGAGTACGGCCTGGCCGAAGGTGCAGTCCCATTGGGAATCCCTCTCCAGGTAGTAATGAGCTGTGAAGGTGTGGATTGAAGACCAGGTGGCGGCGCGGCAGATGTCCAACAGAGGGACAGAACGGAGGTTTGCCACAGATGCCGCCATGGCCCTGACTCTATGCGTCATGACCAGGTGCTCCAGCGAGAACCCAGCCTGCTTACAGGCGAGGGCAATGCAGTCCGCCACCCAAGTTGACAGAGTTTGCTTGGTCACCGCTTCTCCCAGCCAACTGGGGTCATAGGAGGCAAAAAGCTGAGAGGTTTTGTGGTGACCCTGGGTATGTTAAAGATAGAAGGACAGGACCCTCTTACAATCCAAGGTATGAAGGACAGTCTCCACCCTGCTGGCATGAGCCCGTGGAAAGAAGGTGGGGAGAACAACCTCTTGATTGAGGTGCAATGGGGACACCACCTTGGGAAGAAACTTGAGGTGCGTGCGGAGCACCACTCTGTTCTTACAGAATCTTGTGTAGGGTAGATCCACCACTATTGCCTGAAATTTGCTGACCATGTGAGCGGATGTGAGTGCCACTAGAAGATGACCTTCCATGAGAGGTGGCAGGTTGCTAGGGGCTTGAACGGCTTGGATAGCACCACATTGAGGTCCCACTCCACTGCTGAGGGGCAGTCGAGGGGCTTGGATAACAGGAGGCCCCGCAGAGAGGGACTTATCCTCAATAAGGTGGTGGTGTACCGCAAGAGGACTCAGTTGCACCCTTACCAAGCTGGACTTCAGTCTTGCTTGTGACAGGTGGAGCAAATATTGCAGTTCAAGCTGCACAGAGCATGAGAACAGGTTAACTTGCCATTCTGCACACCACACTGAGAATCTGCACCATTTGAAGGCATAGGTCTGTCTCATGGAGACTCTAAGGGAGACCAGGAGGACTTCCTCTATATCCCTTGAAAGGTTTAATGGGGCCAAGGCTACCCTTTCAGCAGCCAAGCTCTTAGTGACAGGAACCCAAGGTTGGGGTGTAGGAGGGAGCCCTCCTCCTGTGACAGTAATCCCGTGGCACTCCCAAGGGGGACCAGGGCTGCCAAGGACAAGCAGAGGAGCAACAGGAACCACGATTGCCTGGGCCACCAGAGGGCAATCAGTATCATTGACAACCCATCATGCTGAGCCTTGAAAATGATCTTCGCAATCAGAGACATGGGTGGGAAGGCATACAGAAGCCCTTCCATTCACGGGATGAGGAATGCATCCACTGCCACTCATGAGGAGTGGAGGAGTGGCCTAGTGGTTGGGGCAAGGTACATCAGGCCGGAAGGTTGGGGGTTCAAATCCCACTAGAGGACAGCAACCTTGGGCCGGAAGGACTGGGGTTTCTAGTCCCACAGGTGCTCCTTGTGGTCTTGGGCAAGCCACTTAACCCTCCATAGCCCATGTTCCTTGTAAAATAGTTATCTCCAAGTTATAATGCCCTGTTCAATGTAATTTCAGTTTGTTCAATGTAAACCGCACTGATGCAGAATAGCGCAGTATATAAGAGAATGTAAATAAATAAATAAATAAATAAATGAGGGGTGTGGCTGGCGGGAGCAGAAGAGCAGCAGCTAAGAGTTGGTCGGACTCATGAAGAGGTCCATCAGCAGAACCCCCCAGAGTTGGAAGAGCCGGGAGGCCACCATGGGATCAGCTGCTACTTGTGCGGCTGGAGGACCCTACTCAGCTTGTCTGCCAGGGCGCTGAGCTGGCCTGGCAGATACACCACTCACAGGAACATCCCATTGTGGAGCACAAAGGAAAAGAGCCACTGCCTCCTGACAGAGGGCATAGGACCTTGTGCCCCCCTGCTTGTTCATGTAGAACACTGCCATCTGATTGTCTGTTTGGAGCAGCACTGACTGGTGCTGCAGGTGGTAGCAAAAGGCTTGGAGAGCCAGGAATATGGCCTGAAGCTCCTGCAGTTGGTTTTCTAAATGTAACTAGCTACCCTGGGTGCAGAGATCTTCGCAGAGGTGTCTATGGTGAGGACCCTCTGGGTATTGGGGACCTGGAAGGATATTCCCACCTGGAGGTGCTACGGAATGTGCCACCAGCTGAGGGAGTCCGCAAGTTGGCGGGTCACTATCACCCTGTCTTGCAGCCATCTGGTGGCTTGGTCAGCTGGGAGTAGAGGCAATATTGGCTGCCCTCATGTGGAAGCAGGCATCTGGGGTGACATGGACTGCCTCCACATGAGGACCACATGGCATCCAATATGTTATGTCTGCATTGTACGTCTGCGTTGTACATCTGCGACCAGCGCCCTGAAGCGGTCGGCACCATTTTGTGGCAGGAATGCTCTGGCCTGGAGGGTGTCTAGCCGAGCTCCTATGAACTCCAGACACTGTGTCGGGAGGAGGTGAAATGAGGTAGTTTATGATGAACTCCAGGTGTTGTAGGATGCTGATGGTGTGGGCTGTGTCTTGATGCACCTTGGCGGCCAAGCCCCTTCTGATGAGCCAGTCGTCCAGGTAGGGGAAGACGAAGGCACTGCTAGGCACTTAGTGAAGACCCTTGGGATGGGGGCTAGGCCAAAAGGTAGGACCCTGTATTTGTAGTGGGCGCCTGTGGCAGGGATGGATGAGGATGTGTGTATATGCATCATTTAAATCCAAGGAGCATAGCCAGTCTCCCTGCTGGAGGTATGGCAGCAGCATCTCAAGGGAGAGCATCTTGAACTTCTCCCTCACCAGAAACCTGTTCAGGTCCCGTAGGTCTAGGATGAGCCTCAGGCCCCCTGTCCTTTTTGTATGAGGAAGTACCTGGAGTAGAACCCTATGCCCCAGAGGCGTGGGGGGTATGGGTTCTATTGCCTTGTCCTTGAGAAGGCCTGCAAGCTTCTGCAATAGCAAGGTCTGCTGGAGGGGAGTCCTGGTGGGGTCTCCTGGGAAGAATGGAGGGAGAATCTGCTCCAAGTGGAGGAGGTAGCCCTCCTTGACCACCTGGAGGGCCCAGGTGTCGGTGGTGATGGCTGACCACCTGTGGTCAAACAGGATCAGACATCCCCTGTGAGATGCTGGGGTGGGCCTCCTTGGAGTGAAAAGGCTATGCCCAAGGAGTCAAAAGCTCCCACCAGGCTGGGCCAGAGCCGGTGCCTTAGTTCTGAGAGTCTTGGGCTTATGAGGGCCATACTCTTGTCCTTTAGCCTGCTGACTTTGCTGGGGAGCTGAGGAGGCCTAATACTGAGGATAGTTTCCATAAGCCTTTCCCTTCCTCGAGTAAGGGGGCTTTTTACTCAGAGCCTTCCATAGGGGAAGGGTAGCGGTCTTCTTGGAGAGTCTAGTTCTCATCAGGAACTCGGACTCCAACTCTGTAAACTTATCTGTCATGGGTTTGCCAAAGAGGTTCTCTCTTTGTCTTGAATCCACTGCTCCAGGTCGGAATACTGTAGCCAAGCCTTGCATTATGCACCAATGCCCGCCATGGCTGCTCTAGCCGCTGACTTGAAGCCATCATAGGCTGCTCGAGTCATGAATTTGGAGCACTCTCTGACAACAGAGGACAGGCTCTTGAACTGCTGAAGGGATTCCACGGAGAGACCAGCCAAGAACCCGGCGAGTTCCTTCGCCAGGTCCCTCAAGTACATGCCCATGTACAACTGGTATGCCTGGATCCGAATGATGAGCATCGAGCCCTGGTAGCACTTTCGGCCCAGAGCATCCAAGGTGTGAGCCTCCCTACTCAGAGACACCAAGGCGTATTTCCCCATGAGGGAAGGGTTAGGACAGCCATTATAGTTGGTGATTCGATCATTGGATATGTAGATAGCTGGGTGGCTGGTGGACGTGAGGATCGCCTAGTAACATGCCTGCCTGGTGCAAAGGTAGCGGACCTCACGCGCCACCTAGATAAGGTCTTAGATAGTGCTGGGGAGGAGTCTGCTGTCTTGGTACATGTCGGTACCAATGACAAAGGAAAATGTGGTAGGGAGGTTCTGGAGGCTAAATTTAGGCTTTTAGGTAGAAAATTGAAATCCAGAACTTCCAGGGTAGTGTTCTCCGAAATGCTTCCCGTTCCACGTGCAGGACCCAAAAGGCAGGCAGAGCTCCGGAGTCTCAATGCGTGGATGAGACAATGGTGCAGAGATGAGGGGTTTGGATTTGTTAGGAACTGGGGTACATTCTGGGGAAAGGAGGGGCTCTTCCGAAGGGATGGGCTTCACCTTAACCAGGATGGAACCAGGCTGCTGGCATTAACCTTTAAAAAGGAGATAGAGCAGCTTTTAAACTAGATAATAGGGGAAAGCCGACAGTCGCCCAAGAGCGGATGATTCGGAAGAATGCATCCTTGAAGGATACTACCAAAAGCAGAGAGGTTCCAAAAAAGAGTAAAGTAGCCCAAATGCCCTCGAGTACAGAGCAGACAGAGCTTAAAGATCCCAAATTACCCATGTCTACCAATAGCCAAATTAATATGAATAAAATACAGTCTCTAAAATGCTTGTATGCAAATGCTAGAAGTCTAAAAAATAAGATGGGAGAGTTAGAATATATAGCACTAAATGAGAGGTTAGATATGATTGGAATATCAGAGACATGGTGGAAGGAGGACAACCAGTGGGACACTGTGATACCTGGGTACAAACTATATCGTAATGATAGAGTTGATCAAATTGGTGGAGGGGTTGAGCTCTATGTCAGAGAGGGCATTGAGTCAGAAAGGATTAAAGTTTTGCAGGAAACAAAATTTGCTGTAGAATCTATATGGATTGAAATTCCATGTAAAAAGGGGAAGGCGATGGCAGTGGGGGTGTACTATCGACCGCCTGGCCAGAATGAACAAATGGATGATGAAATGCTGAAAGAAATCAAGGAAGCTAACAAAAGTTACAGCGCAGTAATAATAATGGGTAATTTCAATTACCCCGGTATCGACTGGGTCAGTGTCACGGCAGGACATGCTAGGGAGATAAAGTTCCTAGATGACATAAATGACTGCTTCTTGGAGCAACTGGTTCATGAACCGACCAGAGGGGAAGCCATATAAGACCTAGTCCTTAGTAGAACACCAGATCTAGTGCAAGAGATAAGGGTGTTGGGGCCACTTGGCAATAGTGATCATAGCATGATCGCCTTTGATTTAATTAGTGGAGGAGGGATAGTACGGAAATCCACAGTACTTCCTTTTAACTTTCGAAAGGGAGACTGTGATAAAATGAGGAAAATAGTTAAGAAAAAACTAGAAGGAGCAGTTGCAAAGGTTAAAGACTTACATCAAGCTTGGGTGTTGTTGAAAAATACTATCTTGGAAGCCCAGACCAGCTGTATTTCACGCTTTAAGAAAAGTGGAAGGAAGTCCAAAAAACTGCCAGCATGGTTTAAAGGTGAGGTCAGAGAGGCTGTTGTTGCCAAAAAAGCATCTTTCAGGAAATGGAAAAAAGAGCCAAACGACGAAACCTGGAAATAGCACAAGCACTGGCAGGTCAAATGCAAGGCATTGATAAAGAAGGCAAAGGGAGAATTTGAGAAGAAGCTTGCTGCGGAAGCAAAAACGTGAAATAAAGATTTTTTCAAGTACATTCGTAGCAAAAAACCTGTGAGAGAGTCGGTTGGACCATTACATGATAGAGGAGTTAAAGGGGCACTAAGAGGCAACAAGGCGATAGCGGAGAGACTGAATGAATTCTTTGCTTTGGTCTTTACTGAGGAAGATGTAGGGATGTTACCCATGACTGAAGTGGTATTTAAAGGTGCAGAAGAATTGAAGGAAATATCGATACATCGGGAAGATGTATTACAACTATTAGATAAACTGAAGAGTAGCAAATCACCTGGGCCGGATGGTATACATCCAAGGGTGTTGAAAGAACTGAAATATGAGATTGCAGACCTGCTATTAGTAATCTGTGAACTATCATTAAAATCATCTCTAATACCTGAAGATTGGAGGATCGCCAATGTAACACCAATTTTTAAAAAGGGTTCCAGGGGTGATCCGGGAAACTACAGACCGGTGAGCCTCACATCAGTACCGGGAAAAATGGTAGAAACCATCATAAAGAATAAAATTACTCAGCATGTAGATAGTCATGGCCTAATGGGAGAGAGCCAACATGGCTTTAGACAAGGAAAAGACACATCTTTCAAAAGACACATCTTTTGAAAGACTTTAGAAAACTACTCAAGACACATCTTTTCCAAGCACATTACAACCTAACCACATGAAATATACTAACCTCCTGAAGTAAACTCAGCAATGTATAAATTTGTATATAAGGGTCATCATTTGTAAAGCCCTAACAGGCAGCCACTGTAAATATGTATTAAGTACCTGTATGTAACTACAATATTCAATCTACTGTAAATCACCTGGGCCGGATGGTATACATCCAAGGGTGTTGAAAGAACTGAAATATGAGATTGCAGACCTGCTATTAGTAATCTGTGAACTATCATTAAAATCATCTCTAATACCTGAAGATTGGAGGATCGCCAATGTAACACCAATTTTTAAAAAGGGTTCCAGGGGTGATCCGGGAAACTACAGACCGGTGAGCCTCACATCAGTACCGGGAAAAATGGTAGAAACCATCATAAAGAATAAAATTACTCAGCATGTAGATAGTCATGGCCTAATGGGAGAGAGCCAACATGGCTTTAGACAAGGAAAAGACACATCTTTCAAAAGACACATCTTTTGAAAGACTTTAGAAAACTACTCAAGACACATCTTTTCCAAGCACATTACAACCTAACCACATGAAATATACTAACCTCCTGAAGTAAACTCAGCAATGTATAAATTTGTATATAAGGGTCATCATTTGTAAAGCCCTAACAGGCAGCCACTGTAAATATGTATTAAGTACCTGTATGTAACTACAATATTCAATCTACTGTAAATCTTGTAACCCTATGCTTGCTGTGCTCTATCCCCCCCCTCCCCCAAATCACATTGTATATAAATTAATCCTGGCCAGTACAGCCAAACCTCCTATGTATAGACACCGCTGCTGATCACTGGAAGCAGCGGGCTACAAATGTACACTAAATAAATAAATAAGGAAGATCTTGTCGTACTAATCTGTTATGTTTTTTTGAAAGTGTGAATAAACAGGTGGACAAAGGTGAGTCGGTTGATATAGTATATCTGGACTTTCAGAAAGCCTTTGACAAGGTCCCTCATCAGAGACTTTTGACAAAACTAAAGAGTTATGGGCTAGGAGGCAGTGTAATACTGTGGATCAGGAACTGGTTAAAAGATAGAAAGCAGAGGGTTGGGCTGAATGGCCAATTTTCCCAATGGAGAAAGGTGAATAGTGGTGTACCCCAGGGATCTGTGCTGGGTCCGCTGCTTTTTGACATATTCATAAATTACCTGGAAAGTGGAATAACGAGTGAGGTTATCAGATTTGCAGATGACACAAAACTACTTAAAGTTGTTAAAACCCAAGAGGATTGTGGAAAATTGCAAGAGGATCTTGATAAATTGGAAGATTGGGCATCAAAATGGCAGATGAAATTTAATGTGGACAAGTGCAAAGTTATGCACCTAGGGAAGAACAACCCAAACTATGGTTACACAATGCAAGGTTCCACATTAGGAACCACCACCCAGGAAAAAGATTTAGGCGTCATTGTGGATAACATGTTAAAACCCTCGGCCCAGTGTGCAGCGGCAGCCAAGAGAGCAAATAGAATGCTAGGTATGATAAGGAAAGGAATGGAAAATAAAACAAAAGATATTATAATGCCTCTATACCGTTCCATGGTGAGACCGCACCTTGAATTTTGTGTGCAATTCTGGTCACCGTATCTTAAAAAGGATATAGCGTTATTAGAAAAGGTTCAGAGAAGAGCCACCAAAATGGTAAAGGGGATGGAAGGATACTCCTATGAGGAAAGGCTAAAAAGGTTAGGGCTCTTTAACCTGGAAAAGAGACGGCTGAGGGAGATATGATAGAAGTCTATAAATTAATGAACGGAGTGGAACAGGTAAACGTAGATCGATTGTTTACGTTATCAGAATATAGAAAGACTAGGGGACATGCAATGAAGCTACAGGGTAAACTATTTAAGACTAATAAAAGAAAATATTTTTTCACTCAACGTGTAATCAAACTCTGGAATTTGTTACCGGAGGATGTAGTAAAGGCTGTTAGTGTAGCTGGGTTTAAAAAAGGTTTGGACAAGTTCCTGGAGGAAAGGTCCATAAACCATTATTAAGAAGGGACCCAGGATATCAATGCTTGACCCAGTACAAGTATTGCAGAACCTGTGTCTTTTGGGGAAACTGCTAGGTACGTATGACCTAGATTGGCTACTGTTGGAAACAGGATACTGGGCTTGATGGACCTTGGTCTGACCCAGTATGGCATATCTTATGTTCTTCTGGCTTTTCAGCCAACATGTGGCCGACTCCACTAGCATGGAGTTGTGAGGTAGTTGTGCTTTCTAGAAACCTGGGGTCCGGCGGACCTGATACATTGAGTCTAATTGTCAGCTCACGATGGGTACCGATGCCGGTGTTTACCACAAGCGGAGAAGCAGCCATTCCAGGATTGGGGGAAAAGGCACTACAAATGTCTCCTTCAGAGGGGTATCATATTGGAGGATCTTGAGCTCCTCCATGTGGGGGTCCTCCTCTGACTCTGTATCGAACAATGCCTTTGACATGTCCCACATGAAGTCGAGAAAGGCCATATCCTCAGGCGGCGACCAACGCCAGGTCTCAAAGGGAGAAGGGTCCAAGGGCACGTTGCAGTGGTGACGGGTGTCCGGGAATTTCAGTCCTCAGTCTCCCAATCTGACTCATAGTCGGTGGAGGAGTAGAGACCAAGCTGGGTTTCGAAGTCGTGCCCCTCGGAGGCTCTGCAGGTAGAGCCGTGGCCACTCATCGGGGAACACCTTGGTCCCGAGGATCAGGACCAGGATACAGTCCTTGGAGGACATCTTTTTGCAGAGGCCGCAATCCAAGGGGTCATGGTCCGCCCCAAGACAATGTCAATGAGGGGACAGGGTCTGAGAGTATTGATCACACCTTTTGAAGCCGCTGGTAGAAGCCATGGGGGAAAAAGGGCCCTAGCAAGGTCAAAGACCCGGGGCTTTGCCAGTGAAAGTGCGTGAAGCTGCACCGGTCAAAAACTAGAAAAGGAAAAGAAAATATGAACCCAAAACGCAATGCCGAGGCAAGTGAGTCGGGGGCGGGAAAAGGAACTGGTACTCGACCAGGGAAGAAAACTTCCAAGAGAAAGACTAGCTCTTTTTCTTGGGAAAAAGGGCACACAGCTGGTGGGCTCCATGGAAAAAAGGAGACTGAGGCAAGATGGCACCTTGGACAGAAAGGGGACCAGGCATGCGTGGTACATCTCCCAAAGGCTTTCTTTGAAAAGCTGGGGAGAAGCTTCCGCACAGGGTTCTGTCGGCAATGAAGTCACCCATGTGTGAAGACTGACTTCCTGCTTGTTCTTGGAGAAAACGTCTTTCATTTGAAAGAAAACTCTGTGACGAGGGGGCATAGGAAGAATGTGAAAGAGGGTAGACTCAGGAGTAATATGTGGAAATATTTATTTATGGAAAGAGCAGCAGATGCATAGAATAGTCTCCCAGTGGAAGTAGTAGAGACGAAAACTGTATCTAAATAATCTCCACACTTTGGAATCAGGCCGGGTCACCATTAAAGTAATCTTGGGAAGACCCCCAAAGTCCAGAAATTGTTGAAATACTGAGTGGCACAACTTCCACTCCGTGGGATCGGGATAATGGTGATGAAAAGTCCACTTTCACATTATCGACACCCACAATGTGTTGCACCAAGAAAGCTAGGAGAGTCCATATGGCCCAGGAGAACAGGAGTATCATCCTCAGAGCTACTCTTTGTCCCTTGCTGGTTGACATATGCCACTTCCGTGGCACTGTCCAAGAACACCTGGATCACTCTGCCCCAGTAGAAGGACTGGATACATAGCAAGGCTAGCTAATGACCCATGCCTTTTGCCGGATGGTGGGCCATGCTATCTTACAGCTGTTCCAATAGTCCTCAGCCCTTACAATGGCCTCCCCCCACCATTTAGGCTGACATCCATCGACAGGAGGAACCACTCAGAATCGTCCAGTGGCATATGAAAGGAGGCCTAGTCTTGAAATTGTGAGAGCTTGGAGACCAGCGGGACCCTTGCAGTGGTTGCGAGCATGTGTCCAGGAATCATTTAGATTGATGGCGCTATCCATCCGAAATTTGTCGCAAATCCCAAACCCTGGGAGCCTGCTGTGCCCCAAAGGCTGCCAACTGAAACAGTCTTCTCATTCTCTCTTCAGGTAAGAATCTGCCCACACAAGTGTCAACTCGCATTCCCAGGAATTCCAGCAGCTGGGAAAGTGCAATGAACTCTTCCCATAGTTGATCAGCAAGGCAGAGGTTCTCCAGGAATTACACTACTTAGGCCGACACCTGAAATGTGCCCGGCTTCAAACTGGCTTGGATGAGTCAGCTGTCCAGATATGGGTGAACAAAGATCTCCTCGCACCTCAGCATTGCAGCTGCTACTACCATGACCTTCAAGAATGTCCTTGGAGCGATGAAAACCCAAGGGGAGAGCAGCAAATTGAAGATGAAAGCTGAGAATGGTGCTGGAGAAGGCGGCATTGATCCTTGTGGATAGGAATGTATAAACAGGCCTCGGCCTGATCCAGGGCCGTGAAAGTGACTACCTGTGCTACACCACCTATATCTCAGAATGTAAGGTCTCCATACATAAATGCAATGCTTGTAGGTGGGCATTAACCCCTATGAGAATGGGACAAAAGGACCCAACCTTTTTTTCGCACCACAACAGAGATGGAGTACTGGCCCTTGCCCCATTTGGCAGAGGGAACCAGTACAATTGCCTGTAGATTGAGCAATCCTTCCAGTATAGATTTTACAGTGACCCTCTGGAGTGCAGAGTCACACAGGAAGCTGAAGAAGGCCTCCGGAATAGGCTCTCTGCCTTTCAGAATATAGCCATCCCATATGGTGTCTAGCACCCAGCAGACTGCAGAAACTTGAGCCCACCCTGGTAGAAGAGACGCAACCTGCTGCCCACTGGAGGCACCCTGGTATGAGCTCCAGCCATCACTGCGCTGGACAGGAGGAGGAACTTCTGGATGTAGTAATCCTCAGATTCCCCGAGCTCAACGTAGGACTGAGTCTGGGATCGAAAACCTGAAGAAGAAACAAGGTGGGCTTTCTGGAGTGATACCGACGGGAAAGTGTAGTTACTCACCTGTAACAGGTGTTCTCCGGGGACAGCAGGAATCAGTCCTCACATATGGGTGACGTCAGCACCGATGGAGCCCTCATGGAAGCATCTCCCCAGCTTTCAATGAAAGCCTTTGGAAGATGATACCACGCCAACATGGTCCCCTTCCCGCCCAAGGGTGCTATCTTGCTCAATCAGAAGACATAGCTAAAAGACGGAAAAAATAAAGAATGGTAAAGGAGCAACTCCAAGGGGAGGAGGGAGGCTTGTGAGGACTGATTCCTGCAGTCCCGGAGAACACCTGTTACAGGTGAGTAACTACGCTTTCTCTGGGAACAAGCAGGAAGTCAGTCCTCATATATGGGACTCCCCAGCTACAAGCTACCAAAAGCCCATAACATAACCAGGGCTCCCTCATGGGGGGCCACAAGCAGCAGCAATTGAGTCTGTGCCCACAAACCACAGTAGGACCCCTGTGTCCGATGAAACCAGCACTCTGGTAGCCTGAACACAGAAGGGTCAGAGGATAGGAGTTGCTTAATCCCTGAAAGGTTTACAGAGCACAGCCTGGCCGAAGGCACTGTCCTGTTGGGGCTTTCTTTCCAGGCAGTAATGGGCTGCGAAGATATGGACTGAAGACCAGGTGGCGGCCCGGCAGATGTCCGCCATCGGGACAGAGCACGTTTGCCACCGAGGCTGCCATAACCCTGACACGGTGCACCGTGACGCGGCCTTCCAGGGGGAGCCTCGCCTGCTCATAAGTGAGGGCAATGTAGTCCACCACCCATGTGGACAGCGTACACTTGGTCACTGCCTCCCCCATCCTACTGGGGTCGTAGGAGATGAAAAGTTGAAAAGCTTTGCGGTGGTCCTGAGTGCGTTGGATATAGAAGGACAAAGCCCTCTTACAGTCCAAGGTGTGAAGGACTGTCTCCACCCAACTGGAGTGAGGTCTTGGAAAAAATGTAGAGAGCACCACTTCCTGGATGAGATGGAAGGGCAGAGACACAACAAGCAAGTGGCAATTGGAGGTCACAGGTGCTTTTATTAATAAGAAACCCCTATGCGTTATGGCAACAGCCTTCTTCAGGGGATGCGCATCCTCAAAAGAAAATAAATGATAACACAGTTAAAAAATAGTACAATTAATAAATGAATATAAATAATAACACAGATAATAGAAAACAATTAAAGAAATTATAAGTAAAACAAAATTAAGAACCTAATGAAAACATCGACTAAAAGCAATGAAATCAAAGCATCAAGTATTTAAGCAACGTAGGGTATCTAGTAAAGTGGAATAAAATTAAGTGTAAAGACTCAGACAAGGGCATAAAGGAAAAAAATTCAAACTTAAACAAAGAGAGAAAAAGAAAAAGAGAGATGAGGAGGACTAAAAATATACATAGAACCAATACTCTTTTGAGGATGCGTACCCCCCCCGAAGAAGGCTGTTGCTGAAATCCGTAGGGATTTCTTATTAATAAAAGCACCTGTGACCTCCAATCGTCACTCGCTTATTGTGTCTCTGCTCTGCTTTTGTGAGGGTTCCTGCTCCCTCTGTATTCTGAGATGGAAGAGCGACACTACCTTCGGCAGGAATTTGGGGTGCATGCAAAGCACCACTCTGTTTTTGTAGAACCTGGCATAGGGTGCCTCCGCCACTAGGGCCTGAAGCTCGCTAATTCTGCGAGTGGAGGTAAGCGTGACCAGGAAAACCACCTTTCAAGAGAGGTAGTGAAGGTGGCATTGCCAGGGATTCGAAGGGCAGGCGTGTGAGCTGCCCCAACACCACGTTGAGGTCCCATTTGGTTGCCGGAGGGCAAACCAGGTGCTTTGATAAGCCAGTCCGCGGTTGGATCCTTCCAATGGACCTTCGCAGGCTGCTCCTTCTCCGATGCCTCGGACGAACATCTCGGACTGCGGGACTGGGCCCGAGGAGCACTTGGCCGGTTGGAACCGTCCCAGGACGCCGTCTTCGAGGGTTTCTTCTTGTTCCTGGGTTCCCTCGAGAGAGACCCCCTTTCTGATGACCTACGATGAGGCCAGGTCATGGTCTGGCCCAAGGCAGTGGAGACAGCAGTCGTGTATGTCGCTCAAAGACATGCTTTTAGAGCACCTATCACACTTCTTAAAGCCACTGGTAGCCATGGGGGAAAAAAGTACTCCTGCGAGGTCGAAGATTCTCTGGGCTGCCAGTGGGAGAAGAAAGGCGCGAAGATGCCAGAAAAAGAAAAGAATGAAAGACTACAAAAATAGACCAAACCCGATGCCGAGTCACTGAGGACTGTAGGCGGGAAGAGTACCGGTGTAATACTGGAGGCGAGTGTGAAACTCAGAGAGAGAAAAATCAACTTTTTTCTGCGGACAAGCCAGACAACATCTGAAGGGCTTCGCGGAAAAAAGGACACTGAGCAAGATGGCACCCTTGGGCGGGAGGGGGGCCACGCATGTATGGTGGCCTCTCCCAAAGGTTTTCTTTGAAAGCTGGGGGAATGCTGCCGCGAGGGCT
This sequence comes from Ichthyophis bannanicus, assembly GCA_033557465.1. NCBI lineage: Eukaryota > Metazoa > Chordata > Amphibia > Gymnophiona > Ichthyophiidae > Ichthyophis > Ichthyophis bannanicus. The sequence goes on from CM066036.1 coordinate 179,814,966, forward strand.
CCGTCAGTACCGACATCACCCATATGTGAGGAATGACTTCCTGCTTGTTCCTGGAGAAATCCCAGGAACTGCGAGGATTCAGGAAACGGGAAAGAGGCTAACAGGCGAAGGCCAAGGAAGAGAATGCTCTGTCCATTTCCTAGATTCCTGGGCCCTATCTTCTGGGAACTGGTGAGGTTTAGACTCACCCAAATCCTTAACCAGCTTCTCCAGGTCTTTTCCAAACAAACACTTCCCTTAAGGCAAGCCGGAATCACCAGGGCTTGGAAGAAGAGTGTGCTGCTCAGTGGCAATGCCACAGCCAGCATTGCATCAGCGTCAAAAAAGTAGTATCTTTAGCTGCAAAGTGGACTAAGGCAGACAAAGCATTTGGAAGAAAGCTGCTGCTAATTTCAGAAGGACAGAGGTACCATCTTGAGGAGGCAACAGAACCCAATGAAGAAGAGTTTGAGTCATGAGATTTGCTCAAACCGCTAACTGGAAGTCGCAAACTGACTCTTCATAACAGCTTCCATCCTGCAATCCAAATGGTATTTTATTATTATGGCTACAGCACCTCAACAGGGATGGCAGCCCAGCTCATGATTGCCTGGATAGGTGCAAGCCCCGGAAGCATCCTGAACCATCCAGTGCGATCCTCCTGTAGCAGGGCCTATTTCTATCCTTGACCCCTTTCATCAGGGAATCAAGAAAATATCAGTCTGAGAGAACCATACTCTGATAGGTTCTGGAATGGAAAGGACCTCGTAGACTTCCACACTTCTTGCAAGAGGGGGGAAGGCATACCTGCGGCATCTGTTCTGCCGCCAGAAGATAAGTTAACCACAGAGTGGAAAACACCTGAGCAGCAATACCACTAGGCCTTCTTCAACAGTCGGAAAATACAGGAAGCATCTTGAACCTAAGAAAGAAAGGACATACTGTCCTCAAAATGTTGTTCTCTCCAGAAGTATCTGAGCTGCCCTCCGAACTCCGGGCACAGAAGACAATCTGAAACTCTGGACTCCAGTTTCTGCTGAGATCTCAATTGAGCAGAAAGAGAGCATGGAAGGAAGGATCCAAAGACTGAAATGCTTGCTAGAAGGACCAAGCTTGCTGAAGTAGGAAGAGGATTCCGAGGAGAACCCGGGAACCAGGAACTCCCCATGTGCCTTCTCTTTCACATTTTTAATACATTCTTGTATATATTCCTTTATATAATCTTTTACATATTCTTTTTTATGTGTTCTTCTATGTCTTTATATATGTTTATGACTAAATATTTTACAACTTATACATATGTGCTTTATAGAGGTTTTATGCTTTTTATCTTTTAACCTCACAAGATTGTTTTATAGGTCTGGTTTCTTGTTTGCATTATTATCTATTGTTTTACAATTGCTTTAAATTGTTCTAAAAAAATTTTTATATATGCAGTATGCATGTCTCTGTATCCTGATTGGCACCTGATTTTTATGTCATCATTGTCTACAAAGAGGCTCTCCTCCTGTGCATTTATGCCACGGAGATATTTAAATGCCTCAATAATATCACCTCTATCCTGCCTTTCCTCTAAAGTATATAAATTAAGATCCTTAAGTCTGTCCTCATATGCTCTAAAACGAAGACCACTAACTATTTTAGTTTCAACCCTCTGCACTGACTTCAAGCTGTTTATATCTTTTTGAAGGTGTGGTCTCCAGAATTGCACACAATACTCCAAATGAGGTCGCACCAAAGACTTATATAGAGGCCCTATCACCTCCTTTCTTCTGCTGGCCATTCCTCTCCCTATGCACCTAAGCATCCTTTTAGCTTTTGCCGTCACCTTTTCTACCTGTTTAGCTACTTTAAGAACATCAGACACAATCACACCTAGGTCCCGGTCTTCTTTTGCGGATAGAAGTACTATATCGCTCCCTTGGATTGCTGCAGCCGAAATGCATGACCTTGCATTTTTTAACATTACATCTCAGCTGCCAAATTCTAGACCATTGGTCAAGCTTAGCTAGATGCCTCCTCATGTTATCTACACCTTCCTGGGCGTCTACTCTATTGCAGATTTTGGTGTCATCTGTAAAGATGCAACCTTACCCGATAGCCCTTCCACAATATCACTAACAAATATGTTAAAAAGAATCAGACCAAGGACAGATCCCTGGGACACAACACTAGTAACCTCCTTCTCCTCAGAGTGAGCTCCATTTACCTGTACCCTTTGCCGCCTCCTACTCAACCAATTTCTAACCCAAGCAGTAACTTTAGGGTCCATTTGTTTGTTTATAAGTCGCCTGTGTGGAATGGTGTCAAAGGTTTTATTGAAATCTAAATACACCACATCTTTGCCACTCCTTTAGTCCACCTCCCTGGTCACCCAGTCAAAGAAATCAATCAGATTTGTCTGACAAGACCTGCCTCTGGTGAATCCATGCTGCCTCCGATCCAGTAATCTGTTAGACTCCAGAAACCTCACTATTTTCTCTTTCAGCAGCGTTTCCAATAATTTACTCACCACAGAGATTAGACTAACCGGCCTGTAGTTTTCAACCACATCTGCTTTTGTGTAAAGGGACCACATGTACCTCTCTCCAGTCCTCTGGCACCACTCCCAACTCCAAAGAGGCATTGAAAAGGTCAGTCAGTGCTGCTGCTAGAACGTTCCCAAGTTCCCTCAGTATTCTTGGGTGTATCCCATCCGATCCCATCGCTTTGTCTAAGTTTAGTTAGTTCCTCATAAACACAGTCTTCTGAAAATTGTTCAGGATGCTCCTCACTTCTGTTCCTGTTTGTGGGTGTTTTCTGAGGTTCTGCTCCTGGTTCTTCATCTGCTTTATTCTCATCAGCTTCTACATATTCCTCCCCTTCACCCTGGAGTCTGACAATACCACTTTTGCCCTTCCTCTTCTCACTAACATATCTGAAAAATGTTTTACACCCCCCCCCCCCCATTTATTGCATTGGATATTTCTTCCTCTTTTTGAATCTTTGCTTTCCTGACTACTTTGCTAGCTTCTCTAAGTTTTTCCAAATATAGATGCCTGTCTTCCTCTCTGTGATCTCTTATATTTCATGAAGGCCTCCCTCTTAGTCTTCACCTTTTCAGCTACTTCTTTCAAACCATAGCAGCCTCCTTTGCCTTTTACCTTTATTTACCATTTTAACAAAAAGACTGGTTGCCCTTAAAATATCCCCTTTCAGTTTTGCCGACTGTTTTCCTACATCCCACAGCTGTTCCCATCCTGCTAACGAGGGGATGTTTTTAGAGGCACCTACTCCAACGAAGGCATAGCCAAAACACAGCCATATTGGGTTCTCTTAAGGTTTAAGGTTTAAGGTTTATTTATTTGATAAAAACCGCCTTTCAAAACAATCAAGGCGGTGTACAATAATAAAATACATAAAAAGGTCATAAAAGCAAATAAAAAACATGGTACGTAAAAACAATACATAAAAACTGTGGCCAAGGCCAGAAAAAGAAAGGAAAGATACATATTTGTATAAAGGACAGAAGAGTGAAAGCAGGGGAACACAGGACAAGATACAAAAGGCAAAAAGATACAATAGAAAAGGACTCATACAAATGGGGAGGGGACATTGAAGGCTATGGAGAATAGGTGGGTTTTGAGATTTTGTTTAAAAACAGTAAACTGTGATTCCAGACGAAGGGAAGGAGGGAGGGAGTTCCAGTGCGCGGGGCCAGCGAAGTAAAATGCGGAGAGGCGTGTGGATTGAAGGTGAGCGCGGGAAGGGGAGGGAAGAGCAAGACGATTGAGGTGGAATGAGCGGGGAGTGTACCGAGGGGAATGAAAAGATAAAAGGTCAGACAAGTAGGACGGAGTACCAGTGTGATAAACCTTGTGAAGAAGGGTCAGTAACTTAAATTGTGAACGAAAAGAAACAGGCAACCAGTGAAGATTGAAAAGCAAGGGAGTAACGTGATCTCGAAGAGCGGAGTGTGTAACAAGACGTGCAGCAGTGTTCTGTATCCGTTGAAGCCTCACCACTTGGTTCTTCGGAAGACCAAGAAACAGTGCATTGGAGAAATCCACCCGTGACATGACTAAGGATAACACCAGTGTGGATAAAGCAGAAGCAGAAAGAAAGGGACGAATTGAACGAATTTGTCGTAGACAGAAAAAAGAAGTTTTGGTGATATGGGAAATATGAGAGCGAAAGGAAAGATCTGAGTCAAAGTGAACACCTAGATACCGAAATGTAGAAACCAACGGTACAGGGGAATTGGAAAAAGAAGGGGCCAAAGTGTGGGGGGGGGTCACCATAGGTAAACCATATAGCAAGAGTTTTAGTAAGATTAAGATGGAGACAGTTAGTGGTAAGCCAACTTGCAACAGAGGAGAGACAGGAATTCAGAGGGGTGAGGTCAGGACAGGAAGGGGAGGTGTGATGGAGTAAGAGGATATCATCTGCGTAGAAGAAAGCTGAAAGACCTGATTGTTGGATAAGAAGAGCTAGCGGAGCAAGAAAGAGATTGAAGAGAAGAGGGGCAAGAACGGAACCCTGTGGAACCCCACAAAGAAGGTGCTGTGGAGCGGAGGGGGAGAACGCAGGCGAGGAAGGGAGGACTGTGCAGGAACGAGAAGAGAGAAAGGAGTGAAACCAATGATGAACAGTGCTACAAAGACCAGCTTCCCGGAGCCGGTGAAGAAGAAGAGAGTGATCCACTAAATCAAATGCCGCTGAAAGATCTAAAGCAACCGCCACCGAAATGTCACCTCGATCGTGAGCTACATGAAGTGCGTTTAGTGACTACCTCGATAAATTTGATGAGAAGGCGACAAGGCCAACTATGTTCCCCTGTTATGGAAGAGGGGGACGATAAACCCCAAGGAAACATCAGAAGCCTCATGCCACATGAAGAACTGAAACTCAGCAACAGAACGTCTGATTTCCTCAGAACAGGCAGCATGTCGTAGAAGGAGGCATACATCGGCACCAAAACTGCATGTCTCATGCATTGCTAATGGCCTGGCTTCACAGGTTCAGGGCATGCTAATAAGGCACACTGTAATGCACACTCTGGCTGTGTGGGCATTACTATTGTGCGCTCCAACCACGTGGGCACCACTACCACGTGCTATGACCCTTTGCAGGGTTAAGGTGTGCATGCAATATGCAAAGCATAGGAAGGAACGTACTAAGAGCATGTAGCACGGCTAACACACGCAGGCAACACAAAAAGGTGAGAATCAATAGGACAAACTGTGCCTCGCCAATGGACATCCTGAGTAGCCCAAACTCAGTGGATGCATCGCACAGCGGATGAGGTCAGATAGAACCCACCCATAAACAAGCCTGACAAGACAAAGATTTTGCTTTGGTACCCACTGCCAGGGAGCCCAGCAGGAGAACAATGCTGGGCTCAGTGCCACTCCCCTGATACCAGAGCCTGCAGTCACATACCTCTGAGGAGCCTTCTTCAAATCTTCAGAGGAAAGTCGGCCGGGGGAGGGGGCATTGAGGTTGTGTGAGGCTTTGAAAAATCATTTCCAAACTCCTTTTCCAAACTTTGGCTGCTGAACTGGCTCTTAGAAATATAAGGATAAGGAGCTTATGAGCTGAACCAATTTCCCTCCTCCATATGGTAATACCCAAAAGAGCACCGGTTTTAAGGGTGACTCTAGTGGGGCCTCCTGCACTGCGATCTAATGAGAACATGGCCCACTTGTCTGGACTGGTCTAGCAGAACGATATGGAGTGTAGGATTTGTTGCATGGGGCACTGCACTAACTTTTATCATGGTGCGCTTATTTCATGCTAATGGTTAGCAGAGTTTACTAAACATTGCCCAAAATTTCTAGATTGAGGTGTAAATCAAAGAGCAATTTTATCTGGAGAACTGCTCCGAATCCAACACGGCAGTGTTTTGGCACTAGCCTTCATCAGGGGTATGGGTCACTATACATATAATACACATAAATACATAAAATCAAAATTAAAAGCAATTTCAAAAATTATATGAAAAATATAAACAATTAAAAACTTCAAAATAATACAAGGAAAGCATCCTAAACTTTAAAAAAGTGTAGTTACTCAGCTGTGGAAGGTATTCTCTGGGAACAGCAGGAATCAGTCCTCACATAAGGGTGATGTCAGCATCGAGAGAGCCCACGAGGTAATCTCTCCCCAGCTTTCAAAGAAAGCATTTGGGAATTAAACCAAGCATGTGTGGTCACTCTCCTGCCCAAGGGAGCCATTTTCCCTCAGTAGAATGACATAACTAAATCAAGTCCAAAAAGAAAAAACAACTCCATAGGAAGGAGGGAAGGTAGGGAAAACAGATTCCCTCTGTTCCCGGAGAACACCTGCCACAGGTGAGTAACTGCGCTTTCTCTAGGAACAAGGAGGAAGTCAGACCTCACATATGGGACTGCCCAGCTACAGGCTACTGAAAAACCTATAAATAGCCATGGGTGACCCAAAGATCAAATCGTACATAGCAGCTTAAAGATGCTGAAGAGCCCCAAGCATCAGTATGCAACCCCACCATCTGCAAAGGAATCGACTCTCCAGTAGCTTGGACAAACAGAAGGGCTGGAGGGAAGGAGTTGCATCAGTCCCCAAAGAAGTGCCAAAAAACAGCCTGGACAAAGGCACTGTCATGCTGGGAGGCCTCCTCGAAGCAATAGTGAGCTATAAATGTATGGACCGAGGTATGCCGGTATGCCAGAGATTTGTCAAGGTGGCTGTTCGACAAATCTCCGTCAGGGATAACCTGAATAATATGGGCCATTGAATGACACTCCAGAAAAAGGTAAGCCTGTCCACAGGCGAAGGAAATGCAGTCAGCCACTCAAGTGGAAAGGGTGCACTTAGAGACCACCACACCCAGTCTTTTGGGTTCATAAGAAACAAACAGCTGAGAGGAGCGGCGATGAGCCTTTGTCCGATCAAGCCCATTTCCAATCCAAGGCCCATTTCCAATCCAAGATATGAAGAGAGGTTTCCACCCTGTTCAAGTGTGGCTGGGAAAGAAGATGGGAAGAACCACCTCCTGGCTGAGGTGAAAAGGAGAAACCACCTTAGGAAGAAACTTAGGAAGTGTGCGTAGAACCACCCTATTCCTATGAAACCTAGTATAAGGGGAGTAGCCACCAGCACTTGCAGCTTGCAAACCCTGCATGCTGAAGAGAGAGCCACTAGGAAGACGGCCTTCCGTGAAAGGTACCTGAAATGGCAGGAGGCTAGTGGTTCACAAGGAGGGTCAATGACTTTACCCAGAACCACATTCAGGTCCCACACTGCCACCGGCTGCGAGAGCAAGAAGCCCCGCATGAAGCGACCAATGAGGGGATGAACAGACAAGGAACGCCTGTCAACCACATGATGGTAGGCCTCTAGGATGCTCAGATGCACCCTGACAGAACTAGACTTTAATCCAGCCTGGGAGAGGTGCAGAAGGTACTGCAAGACCACCTGCACCGGACAGGAGAACTGGTTGCCTCTGACCCTCGCTGTCTCTTTACTACTCTCAACTCTCTCCTCAAGGTGCCTCCACCTCCAACCCCTTCCTCCCTTTCTGCCTAAACCATGGCTGACTATTTCCATGACAAAATCCACAAGATCACCATTCAATTCCCCACAAAGTCAGCTACTTCCCCTCCTCCCCCACTCCACTCCCAACTTTCCCCATCTACCTCTGCTACCCTTTCTTCCTTCTCTATGATCTCTGATGTGGAAACCACATACCTTCTTTCCTCCTCCAAACTCACTATCTGCACCTCTGATCCTATTCCCACCCATCTCCTTTGGTTTCAAATTGGAATGACACCCTTAACCTGTACTCAAAACTGCCGTCCACTGACAAACAATCAACATCAGTTATCCATGCAGATAAAAGGCTGTCAGCCCCGTGGTTCTCTCCAGAACTTAGGAAGTCCCTTCTACTCCTGAGGAAACTTGAGAGAAAATGGCATAAATCCCATAACACCATTGACCAAGCCGCATACTTAACCCATCTGAAAACTCATCGAGAAGCAGTCTGGGACAAGAGAAAAGTTTTCCATTCTGAGCTCCTCAACCGCTCTTTAAACAAGCCACGAGACCTATTCATCCTAGTAAAATCTCTAACCACGGAACCATCACAACCACAACAAGAACAAATACATCCCCAAACATACGCCAACTACGGTATATCCAATCTAAAGCCATCAAAACAACAACAGCCTCCAATTCAGAACCTACCCGGCCTCCTGGGCACCAGAACCCACTCACCAAGCTCTCCTCTCCTTCCGCAAAAAGCATTGAAGACATTATCACCAACATAAATACCACCACGGCGCCAAATGACCCATGCCCAGCACACTGGATAAGAGCAATGCGTGCAGAATTCAGCCCTTTCATATCAGATATCATAAATCAATCTTTCTCAACAGGAATATTCCCATCTGCTCTTAAGCAGACGTCCATCAGACCACTGCTAAAGAACAACCAACTGGATCCAACGAAGGAGGAATCCTACCGGCCGATCTCCAGTATCCCACTACTATCAAAAATTATTGAAAAGGTGACCCAGAAACAGATCCAACAACACATTGATATCGCATCACCATTAGACCCCAGCCAACATGGATTCAGGGAAGCTCATGGAGTTGAAACACTTCTGACCTCCCTAACTAACACGCTCATCGGTGGGATTGATAACATCAAAAGGGGCTTCGCGATAATCTTCCTTGACATTTCCGCAGCGTTTGATTCAGTGGACCATGACAAACTTCTAATCCGACTCCATCAGAAGGGAATCCACGGGTTAGCATGGGATTGGTGTAAATCTTACCTAGAAGAGAGATGGCAACAAGTTCGGGTTGGATCAACTACTTCGGAACCTTTCCAGCTGAAGCAAGGAGTACCCCAAGGCTCCTCCCTCTCAGCGCTGCTCTTTAATATATATATGCAGCCGATTTGCGAAATCACCCGCTCCTATGGTATATCCTGTCTAATCTACGCAGATGATGTGCTGATATTTACTCCGATCAATGTCACGCTCCCAGATTATACAGTACTAGTAGAGTGCTTCAACGCAATAACAGACTGGCTCCTCACTCAAAACATGCGAATAAATTTCAAAAAAACCGAGGCACTAATCGTCACGAAAAACAAAGGATTCTCACCCCCGGCGACCCTAAAAGTACGGGACGCAGAACTGCCAATCAAGTCCTCCATAAGATACCTAGGCATAACACTGGATCAATGACTGGACTTCAAAGAACACATAAACCGCACGGTAAAAACCATCTATTTCAAGATCAGGACCCTCTGACACCTGAAAAACATGCTCGACCCTGACAACTTCCATACAATATTCCAGGCGATAGTCACCCCCCACTTTGACTATGCAAACATCATACTTCACGGTCTCCCAAAAAGTACCATAAACACACTACAATTAGCCATGAATGCAGCTGCCCAGGTCTTATATGGAGCATCAAGAAGAGACCACACGACCCCCATCCTAAGGGAACTTCACTGGCTCCCGATAAGCTGCAGGATTACATATAAAGTACTGCTCATCACAATCAAAGCCATTAACAAAATAGCCCCCCCCCCTCAATCACAACACTGCTCAATCACACCTCCAATATTAGACCTAGGAGATCAGTTGCAGCTAATACACTAACCATACCTACAGAATCCACAAAATGCACAACCGCAACTACTAACAGAGCATTCGCACACTATGCCCCCAGACGCTGGAACAACCTTCCACCCACCATTAGATCATTCACGGACCTCAAGCAATTTCGAAAAGCTTTAAAGCACCACCTGTTCCTTATTCACTTCTCTCAATACCATAACCCCTCACCGACTCCCCCAACACAACCAAATCCCTCAGTATGAGGCTGCAATTGTTCTGTCGCACGTCACACATTATGTAAATAGAACACTATCACTGTATAAAGTTGTATAACATAAATGTACAAAGTTTCCCAAAGTTTTTTATCCTGGTTAATTTCCCTGTTATATGTAAACTCATGCCTGCCTATTGCTGTTCGTGAGTAGTTTAGTTCACTGTAAACCGCGCTGATGATAAAGAGTGCGGTATAAAAGAACTGTTAAATAAATAAAAATAAAGAAAATCTCCTAAGCCCCATCTCCTCCATTGTTGTCCCTTCCATCTCTCATATTCTCAACTTATCGCTCTCTACTGCAACTGTTCCTGCAGCCTTCAAGCATGCTGTAGTTACACCTCTCTTCAAGAAACCCTCACTAGATCCTACCTGTCCTTCAAACTATTGACCCATCTCCCTCCTCCCCTTCATTTCTAAATACTCGAACGTACTGTTCACTACCATTACCTCGACTTTCTCTCCTCTCAAGCCTTCCTGGATCCTTTACAATGTGGCTTTCGTCCTTTACATTCTACTGAAACAGATCTTGCCAAAGTCTCCAGTGACCTGTTCTTGGCAAAATCCAAGGACCTTTACTCAATCCTCATCCGTCTTGACCTTTCTGCTGCTTTTGACACTGTTGACCACAACCTTCTCCTTGATACCTTGTCTTCGCTTGGCTCCTTACTACCCTGGTTCTCTTATCTTTCCCATCGCTCTTTCAGTGTTTGTTCTGTTGGATCCTCCTCTGCTGCTATCCCACTCTCAGTTGGTGTACCCCAAGGATCTGTCTTGGGTCCACTCCTTTATTCTCTCTATAGCCAACCCCTTAGTGCATTCATCTCTTCCCATGGCTTTCAGTACTATCTTTATGCTGATGACTCACAGATCTACCTCTCTACACCTGAAATCTCTCCTGTTATCCAGGCCCAGAGATCTGCCTGCCTTTCTGACATTGCTGCTTGGATGTCTCACTACTGCTTGAAATTGAACATGGCCAAAACTGAGCTTCTTATTTTTCCCCCCTAAAACCGCCTCTCCCCTTCCTCCTTTCTCAGTCTCTGTGGATAACTCTCTACTCCTCCCTGTTTCCTTGGCTCGCAACCTTGGGGTTGCCTTTGACTCCTCTCTCTCCTTCTCCACACACATCCATCTGATAGCTAAGGCCTGCCATTTCTTTCTCTATAACATTAACAAAATTTGCCCATTCCTTTCTGAACATGCTACTAAGACACTTATCCACTCTTCAGTCACCTCCCGTCTTGACTATTGTAATCTACTCCTTGCTGGTCTTCCTCTGAATCATTTCTCTCCCCTTCAATCTGTTCAACACTCTGCTGCATGGTTAATCTTCCGCCAGCCTTATCATGCTCACTTCATCGGCTCCCTATTCATTTCTGCAACCAGTTCAAACTTCTCCTGATGACCTATAAGTGCAGTCACTCTGCAGCTCCTCATTACCTTTCCTCTCTTCTCCATACACCCCTCCTTGGGAACTCTGCTCTTCTGGAAAATCGCTTCTAACTGTGCCCTTCTCTTCTATTGCTAACTCCACTTCTTTCACCTTGCTGCTCTTTATGCTTGGAACAAACTACCTGCCTCTGTACATCAGGAGTTTTCTCTGGCTCTTTTCTAATCCAGGCTGCAAACTCACCTCTTTGCTGCTGCTTTTGGTTGCTGACTCATCTGATTATAGATATTGCCAAGATAGCCACAAAGGGAGAAGCGATCATATTGGGTGACTTTAATCTACCTGATGTGGATTGGATAACTCCTTCTGCAAATCTAGAACGAAGCAAAAAAATTGTGGATGCTCTCCAAGATACATTACTTAGACAAGTGGTGATGGAACCAACCACGGAAAGCTCAACGCTGGATTTAGTGCTCACCAACGATGATAGCGTGTCAAATGTCTGTGTGAGTGCCCCTGTGAGCAGCAGCGATCATCACACGGTGTGGTTTGAGATAAAAGCCATGGTAAAGGCCAATCATAGCAAGCTCAAAGTCCTAAACTTCAAAAACACCGACTTCAATAAAATGGCCGAGAACCTAAAGGAGGAGCTGACAGGGTGGAAGGAGATAATGGAAGTGGAATTGCAATGGGCTAAACTAAAGGTGGCAATAAAAGGGGCAACGGATAAATATGTAAGAAAAGTAAACAAAAACAAGAGGAGAAGAAAACCTATTTGGTTTTCCAAAGAAGTGGCTGCTCAAATAAAGGCAAAAAACACAGCTTTTGCAAAATTCAAAAGCTTCCAAACAGAGGAACACAGAAATGAATACAGGATCAAACTCATAGAGACAAAGAGAGAAATAAGGATAGCAAAATCAAAGGCAGAGGAAAAGATGGCTAAAGATGTGAAGTGTGGCGACAAAACTTTCTTCAGGTATACTGGGGAAAGGAAGAAGATCAGAGGTGGAACTGCAGGACTCAGAAGTGCTGGGAACGCACTCGTGGAAAGTGACATTAAAAAAGCGAAATTGCTAAACGAATACTTCTGCTCTATTTTTACTAAAGAAAGTCCTGGAGAAGGACCACCTGTGACTCCCAAATATAAAAATGGGAATGAAGTAGATACCACACCATTCACATAAGATGATGTGTTAGAACAACTTGCAAAACTGAAAGTGGACAAGGCTATGGGACCGGATGAGATACATCCCAGGATACTGAAAGAGCTCAGAGAGGTTCTTGCAGGGCCATTAAAGGATATTTTCAACAGATCCTTGGAAACAGGAGAGGTTCCTCAGGACTGGAAAATGGCTGATGTCGTACCTCTACACAAAAGTGGTGACAGAGAAGAAGTGTCAAACTACAGGCCTGTGAGCCTTACTTCAGTGGCGGGAAAAGTAATGGAGGCGCTCCTGAAAGAGTGAATAGTGAACTTTCTCAAAGCCAACAGTTTGCAAGATCCAAGGCAACATGGATTCACCGAAGGATGATCTTGCCAAACAAATCTGATTGAGTTCTTTGACTGGGTGACCAGGGAACTAGACCAGTGGCATGCGATGGATATCATCTACATGGATTTTAGCAAATCCTTTGATACTATTTCTCATAGGAGGCTTATCAATAAACTCAGTAGCTTGGGGATAGATCCCAAGATGGTAAAGATTTTCTACACTTCAAATTCATGCTTGTCTCCTTCCAGTCAGCTATAACTCTTGCCAAACAAGACTATTATGTCCACCTGACTAGTTCTCTTGCCTCTGATCCTCGCCATCTCTTTACCACTCTCAGCTCTCTTGTCAAAGTGCCTCTGCCTCTAATCCCTCCCTCCCTTTCCGCCCAAACCCTGGCCGACTATTTCCATGACAAAATCCACAAGATCACCCTCCAAATCCCCACAAACCTAGCTACTTCCCCTCCTCCCCCTCTTCATTCCCAACTCTCCCCCCCCCCTTCCCTTGCTACCCTCTCCTCCTTTCCTGAGATCTCTGAAGAGGAAACTGCACTCCTTTTTTCTTCCTCCAAACCTACTACCTGCTCCTCCGATCCTTTCCCCACCTAAGCCTCATCTCCTCCACCATTGTCCCTTCCATCTCTCATATTCTCAATCATCTTCAGGCGGTGACCGTTGTCATTCATAAGGAGGAGATAGATCAGACGGTACATCCTGATGTGGATCAGAATCTGCAGATTCCGGGTCAGAGACATTGGAACCACAATCAGAATCCGGCAAAAAATTGAAGTAATCCCTGTCCGGGCCCGGAAGCCTTCGATGTTCTGAAGACTTAGTCTGCTGCGATGTGGATGGCAACGGATGCGCAATATTGGAACCCCTGGTATTGGTGGTTCCAAAAATGGGTGCGAGGCAGGAAGTGTCTGAGGAACAGAAGTTGTCATCCTTGCATTTAGGTCTGCAGTAGGATGCATCAGCGTTGACGGTATAGATGCCTGTTGAGGCAAAGTCAAGGACGTTGGTGCCATTAACACTAGAATCACCATGATGTTCCTCTCATTGGCGATAACATGGTCATTGAGCATTGTTACCGGGAGAGGAATGGCTCTGGACACCTTGGTCTGGGCTACAACTCCTGATGCCAGTATCAGGGGCTCCACATAGGATTGAACCTCAAGAGGCATCCCCAAACCCCTGTGAGGCTTTGGAGGGTGAGACCTCCTGCCGGGGCTATTTTGCTGAATGGTCTGCATTGGAATGGGAGGAGTGTTGGTGCCAATTGTGGCAGTCAGAGTCCTATGCTGATCCTGACCTTGAGGTTGAGGAATGTGAGTTCCTTGATACTGAAGTCGATGTCTTCTTGGTCTTATGCTCTTGGGACTCTGATCGATGTTTTTTTGGTTTTACAGAAGATGACAACCTGGAAGCATGGGATGATTTTGAAGGAGTCGATGCCCCCAAGGAATGCACCGAAACAGTTTATCCTTCTGTTTGTTTCAGTTCTTCCTACCTCTGGCGGTCATGTGGCGACAGGAGAGGCAGGAATCTACATCGTAGTCTGGTACCTGCTTGTTCCTGGAGATAAGCCATCGCTGTGGCATTGTCTGAAAACACTTAAACTGCCCGGCCTTTGACCAGGGGCCGAAAATACAGAAGAGCCAACCTGATGACCTTCTCCTCAAGGCGGCTGATGGACCACACTGCTTTCCTGTGGTTCCAATAACCCTGGGCTGTATGGTCTTGGCAGTAGGCTCCCCAGTTCAAGACACTGGCATCTGTCATCAGGAGGATCTGGGAGAAATCATCCAGAAGCACGTCCTTCCTCAGATGATAGGGCTGCTGCCACCACCGCAGACTGGACTGCACCATCAATAGGAGCGGCAGCCTGTGCTTGAATTCCTGAGAACTCAGGGATCACCGAGCCAGCAAGGACTGCTGGAGCAATCGCATGTGAGACACATGCCCATGGCACCATCTCTATGGTCGCCCCCATTAATCCGAGGAGCTGAAGATACTCCCAATATCTGGGAGCCCGCTGCACACAGAAGAGCGCCAGGTAATCCAACAGTCTTTTGACTTTCTCATCTGGCAGGAAAACTGCCCACTTGAGTGTCGAAATGTGCTCCCAGGAACTCCAGGGACTGAGAAGGCAACAGCTGGGTCTTTCCCCGATTTATCACCCAGTCAAGGCTTTACAAAAAGGACACCACTCAGGATGCCACCTGAGACGCTTCTGAAAGGGAACGGGCCCAGATGAACCAGTTGTCCAGATATGGATGAAAACAGATTGCTCAGTGCTGCAAAGCCGTTGCCACCACCACCACCATGACCTGGAAACAGCACAAGCACTGGCAAGTCAAATGCAAGGCATTGATAAGGCAGGCAAAGAGAGAATTTGAGAAGAAGCTTGCTGCGGAAGCAAAAACGCGAAATAAAGACCTTTTCAAGTACATTCGTAGCAAAAAACCCGTGAGAGAGTCAGTTGGTCCATTAGATGATAAAGGGGTTAAAGGAGCACTAAGAGGCGACAAGGCGATAGCGGAGAGGCTGAATGAATTCTTTGCTTCGGTCTTTACTGAGGAAGATGTAGGGATGTTACCCACGACTGAAGTGGTATTTAAAGGTGTGGAAGAATTGAAGGAAATATCGATACATCGGGAAGATGTCCTACAACTATTAGATAAACTGAAGAGTAGCAAATCACCTGGGCCGGATGGTATACATCCAAGGGTGTTGAAAGAACTGAAATTTGAGATTGCAGACCTGCTATCAGTAATCTGTGAACTATCATTAAAATCATCTCTAATACCTGAGGATTGGAGGATCGCCAATGTAACACCAATTTTTAAAAAGGGTTCGAGGGGTGATCCGGGAAACTACAGACCGGTGAGCCTGACATCAGTACCGGGAAACATGGTAGAAACCATCATAAAGAATAAAATTACTCAGCATATAGATAGTCATGACCTAATGGGAGACAGCCAACATGGCTTTAGACAAGGAAGATCTTGTCTTACTAATCTGTTATGTTTTTTTGAAGGAGTGAATAAACAGGTGGACAAAGGTGAGTCGGTTGATATTGTGTATCTGGACTTTCAGAAAGCCTTTGACAAGGTCCCTCATGAGAGACTTTTGGCAAAACTAAAGAGTCATGGGATAGGAGGCAGTGTACTACTGTGGATCAGGAACTGGTTAAAAGATAGAAAGCAGAGGGTAGGGCTAAATGGCCAATTTTCCCAATGGAGAAAGGTGAATAGTGGTGTACCCCAGGGATCTGTGCTGGGTCCGCTGCTTTTTGACATATTCATAAATGACCTGGAAAGTGGAATAACGAGTGAGGTTATCAAATTTGCTGATGACACAAAACTATTTAAAGTTGTTAAAACCCAGGAGGATTGTGGAAAATTGCAAGAGGATCTTGATAAATTGGAAGACTGGGCATCAAAATGGCAGATGAAATTTAATGTGGAGAAGTGCAAGGTTATGCACCTAGGGAAGAACAACCCAAACTATGGTTACACGATGCAAGGTTCCACATTAGGAACCACCACCCAAGAAAAAGATTTAGGCGTCCTTGTGGATACCATGTTAAAACCCTCGGCCCAGTGTGCAGCGGCGGCCAAGAGAGCAAATAGAATGCTAGGTATGATAAGGAAAGGAATGGAAAATAAAACAAAAGATATTATAATGCCTCTATATCGTTCCATGGTGAGACCGCACCTTGAATATTGTGTGCAATTCTGGTCGCCATATCTTAAAAAGGATATAGCAATTTTAGAAAAGGTTCAGAGAAGAGCCACCAAAATGGTAAAGGGGATGGAAGGCTACTCCTATGAAGAAAGGCTAAAAAGGTTGGGGCTCTTTAACCTGGAAAAGAGACGGCTGAGGGGAGATATGATAGAAGTCTATAAATTAATGAACGGAGTGGAACGGGTAAACGTAGATCGATTGTTTACCTTATCAGAATATAGAAAGACTAGGGGACATGCAATGAAGCTACAGGGTAAACTATTTAAGACTAATAAAAGAAAATATTTTTTCACTCAACGTGTAATCAAACTCTGGAATTTGTTACCGGAGGATGTAGTAAAGGCTGTTAGTGTAGCTGGGTTTAAAAAAGGTTTGGACAAGTTCCTGGAGGAAAGGTCCATAAACCATTATTAAGAAGGGACCCAGGATATCAATGCTTGAACCAATACAAGCATTGTGGAACCTGTGTCCCTTGGGGAAACTGCTAGGTACGTATGACCTAGATTGGCCACTGTTGGAAACAGAATACTGGGCTTGATGGACCTTGGTCTGACCCAGTATGGCATATCTTATGTTCTTATGTTCTTATGACCTTGGAGGGCATCCTCAAGGCAGTAAATAGCCTGAAAGGGAGGGCGGTCAACTGATAGTAAGAACCAAGCATAGCAAAACGCAGATACCTTGGCTGATCTGCCTGGATTGGGATATGAAAATACACCTCGGCCAGATCCAGAGAAGCAAGAACTCCCCTTGGAGCATGGCTTGAATCACGGAGGACAAGGTTTCCATCCAGAAGCACAGGATGCACATTGACCCCTTTCAGATCCAGAATGGGTAGAAAGGAACCATCCTTTTTAGGCACCATGAAATAGCTGGAGCAGCTGCCCTTGCCCCGCTCATCCAGGGGGACATCCATCACCTTTAGCACTTTTGATCGCAGACCCACAAGAGGAGATGATTAAGGCATCCGGAATTAGCTCTTTGCATTCCAGGACAGAGCCAAACTGAATGGTGTCTAGCACCCAGCAATCCTTGGTAACCTGGGCCCATTCCTGAAAGAAAAGGCGAAGATTGCCTCCAACCAAAGGAAGCAGGGAATGGGCCCTCAGACCTTCAATGCACAGTCTGGAAGAGTCTTTCTCTGGAGTGGACTAAGTCCCTGGATTCATGTGCTCCAAGAAAGGACTAAGAGCAAGCACAAAGCCTGGAAGCAGATGAGGTTTTCCATAACAATGAAAGTCCTAAGACCCTCAGGGATCCGGCCAGCATGCCCTTGGTGGATGGGCGGAGACTGATGAGACAGGGCACCAACTGCTTCACAGGCCCCCTGGACATGTCTTCCAGAAGGCGGTAAGACTTTGTCTCACCCAGGATCCTCACCAGCTTCTCCAAATCAGCTCCAAACAAAAGCTTCCCCTTAAAAACCAGCTGAGCCAGCCAGGTTTTGGAAGATGTTTCCGCTGCCCAGTGCTAGAGTCAAATCCAACACCGTGACACTGTTGTCAGGGCATCATCATGGCCACCAAACATATCAGATCATACATGGCATCAGAAAGGAAGACCGTAGATGATTCCAAAAGAGGGGTAGTATCATCTGGCGGAAGAGACTGAATCCACTGGAGCAGGGCTCGAGACATAAGACTGGTACATACCGCCAGCTGCAGAATAGCAGCTGCCATGGCAGACTGGCTCTGCAACAACGAATCCACCTTATGGTCCAGAAAATCCTTTAAGGTCGATCTGCCTTCCCTAGGAATGGTGGTCTGTCTGGTAACCGCTGTACCCTGTGCAGACCTGCTATTAGTAATCTGTGAAAAGAACACTGGTTTGCTTCAAAAAGCTTTTTCTGGTAAAGTAAGGAATTAGTGGTGAGATAACTGAAGAGACAAAAGATTAGATATGTTTAAATCAACCAAATGATTTTTTCTGCTTTTGTTTGTTTGTATTGATAGAACTAAAATTATAAGAATTTGGAAGAACAATGAGTCGATAAACAGCCCTGGAGAAAAGTAATGTTAATATCCCCTTGATAAACCCAACAGGAGAAACGCCTGAGCGCTTGGATTATTGAGGCGTTGGGGTTTCTATTTCTTCGAGCGCTGAAGGGACATTGTTTAAGCACCGTTCTGCTCAAAGATAAGTAGGATGGTGTCTTGTTCTCTCTTTTTTAAGTATCTTTTAAGTTAAATGGATGAAGATTAATTAGAAAAGCACAAAAAAAATCTTATATATAAAAAAACAGCCTCCAGTCATTG
Organism: Ichthyophis bannanicus; assembly: GCA_033557465.1. NCBI lineage: Eukaryota > Metazoa > Chordata > Amphibia > Gymnophiona > Ichthyophiidae > Ichthyophis > Ichthyophis bannanicus. The sequence goes on from CM066036.1 coordinate 179,833,698, forward strand.
ATGTGAACGAACACCGTACTGGGTGAATTCAAGTACCCATATTAAGGTGTAAAGAAAGGTATCGTTTATCTGAGACCGTTGGCAAAAAGTTAAAAAATATTTAAAAATATTGAGGTTGAAGATGATAATAGTATAGAGTGGATTTTTCACATTTTTAATTAGTAATCTGTGAACTATCATTAAAATCATCTCTAATACCTGAAGATTGGAGGATCGCCAATGTAACACCAATTTTTAAAAAGGGTTCCAGGGGTGATCCGGGAAACTACAGACCGGTGAGCCTGACGTCAATACCGGGAAAAATGATAGAAACCATCATAAAGAATAAAATTACTCAGCATGTAGATAGTCATGAACTAATGAGAGACAGCCAACATGGCTTTAGACAAGGAAGATCTTGTCTTACTAATCTGTTATGTTTTTTTGAAGGAGTGAATAATCAGGTGGACAAAGGTGAGTCGGTTGATATTGTGTATCTGGACTTTCAGAAAGCCTTTGACAAGGTCCCTCATGAGAGACTTTTGGCAAAACTAAAAAGTCATGGGATAGGAGGCAGTGTACTATTGTGGATCAGGAACTGGTTAAAAGATAGAAAGCAGAGGGTAGGGCTAAATGGCCAATTTTCCCAATGGAGAAAGGTGAATAGTGGTGTACCCCAGGGATCTGTGCTGGGTCCGCTGCTTTTTGACATATTCATAAATGACCTGGAAAGTGGAATAACAAGTGAGGTTATCAAATTTGCAGATGACACAAAACTATTTAAAGTTGTTAAAACCCAAGAGGATTGTGGAAAATTGCAAGAGAATCTTGATAAATTGGAAGACTGGGCATCAAAATGGCAGATGAAATTTAATGTGGACAAGTGCAAGGTTATGCACCTAGGGAAGAACAACCCAAACTATGGTTACACGATGCAAGGTTCCACATTAGGAACCACCACCCAGGAAAAAGATTTAGGCGTCATTGTGGATACCATGTTAAAACCCTCAGCCCAGTGTGCAGCGGCGGCCAAGAGAGCAAATAGAATGCTAGGTATGATAAGGAAAGGAATGCAAAATAAAACAAAGGATATTATAATGCCTCTATATCGTTCCATGGTGAGACCGCACCTTGAATATTGTGTGCAATTCTGGTCGCCGTATCTTAAAAAGGATATAGAGTTATTAGAAAAGGTTCAGAGAAGAGCCACCAAAATGGTAAAGGGGAGGGAAGGATACTCCTATGAAGAAAGGCTAAAAAGGTTAGGGCTCTTTAACCTGGAAAAGAGACGGCTGAGGGGAGATATGATAGAAGTCTATAAATTAATGAATGGAGTGGAACGGGTAAACGTAGATCGATTGTTTACCTTATCAGATATAGAAAGACTAGGGGACATGCAATGAAGCTACAGGGTAAACTATTTAAGACTAATAAAAGAAAATATTTTTTCACTCAACGTGTAATCAAACTCTGGAATTTGTTACCGGAGGATGTAGTAAAGGCTGTTAGTGTAGCTGGGTTTAAAAAAGGCTTGGACAAGTTCCTGGAGGAAAGGTCCATAAGCCATTATTAAGAAGGGACCCAGGATATCAATGCTTGAACCAATACAAGCATTGTGGAACCTGTGTCCCTTGGGGAAACTGCTAGGTACTTTTGACCTAGATTGGCCACTGTTGGAAACAGAATACTGGGCTTGATGGACCTTGGTCTGACCCAGTATGGCATATCTTATGTTCTTATGTTCTTATCCTTCTTGAGAATGCCAAACCGCTCAACACACTCTTCCTCCAGGAGAGCATAGATCTTCTTATACGCCCTTAACCCTTTAGGCAGAGAGTCGGGAGAGTCCCACTCTGACCGGATCATATCCTTGATCATATCTCAGAATGGGAAGACAGTAGTGGATTTTCTCACCCTTTGAAAGGGCGGGTGTACCTTTGGCTCTTGCTCTGTGCCCGGAGTATCCGTCAAGTTCAAGGCAGAGGAGACTCTGGCAATCAATGCCACCAGCTCCTCCCTCCAAAATAGGTGGATCCCTCTGGCCTCTTCACAATCTTCTGAAGGTGAGAGTAAGTCTAAATCCACATTAGAGCCAAGTACCAAGCCATTTGAATCAGTCATAGTCAAAATCTTGGGCAGCTCCCAGTGGTTCCCCATCTAAAAGGGGCACCCCTCACCAGGGACATATAACGAAGGGTAATTGAACAGAGTTTCCACTCTCAGTCTGCCCCACATGAGACTACGTCCAGGGATACCCAGAGGCCGCAGGATCTGAATTTCCATGCCAGGAAGACCAGGATTGCTGCAAAAAAGAAAAGAATTCCGGGGAGGACAATCTGGAGTTCGGAAGCTCTGCTCTCAGAAATGACCCCCTTAACCCCATGGGGCACAACTGCCACAGACCCCCTAGAGGACGATGAGCAGCTCACAGCACAGTTGCTAGATCCTCCGACCGGCTGGATATTCTTACCCATTGCGCCATCTGTCACTTCCTGTCCTGAGGCAGGCAAGGCAGGACTGGGAGAGAGGAAGCAGGTCTTCCAGGGATGACTCAGAAGCTGCCATGCAAGAAGAATAGAGTCCAGAACTAAGATATGAGACACCTCGTTTGCCACAGGTCAAACATTTTCTGGAAGAAAGGCAACTATTATGACAGTACAAACTAAGGCTGCAGCAGCCTAAAGGCACTCATTAACTGCGCTTTTATTGCAACAGACATTACAGACACTAGGAAAGCAGTGCTTGGAACGCATGCTAGACTCTGCTACCGCCTGGTGCACAATAGGTTAAAAAGTTACTAATATGTGCAGAAAGCAGCGGGAAACCTCCACACCACTCCAATGGTCAACAGCAGTCTACCCCAAATTGCATCCCATGAAGACAGAATCAGGAGCCTCCAACAAGGACAATTACGAGGTTAAACCTTGTTATTCTCCCTCTGAGAGCCCCAGGCAGAGAATCTGTGCCGGGCTCACCTCTACTCCCCTAAAACTGCTTTACTGGCTGTGCAGCACTGCATTTAAGGTGGCTGGCAGGTACATCTCTCTGAGTCTTCTGTAATCTTCAGGAGAGAACAGGGAGGACAGAGGGGGCATTGAGGTTGTGTGAGGCTGCTGTAGTCTTCCAGATCCTTCCAAATCCTTCCAATTTCTGGTTGCTCAACAGGCTCTTATCATGATAAGAGAATGGAGCTGAACCAATTTTCCCTCCTCCTATGACTACTGAAAAGATGGCAGTCTAGTGGAGCCTCTCATGTCACACTCAGTTGAGAGACAGTCACCCTCAAGGTTCACGAGTGTTTAATCAATATTTTCCTCTCCATTTTCAGATCTTTTCTTCAGAGAGGAGAAAATCCATCTATCATCTGCTGGAGATAAAGAAATATTGAAGGGGCCTCTGGTGGCTGAGGCAAATAGAGGCATAGGAGTGATGCCATTGAAACCTGGGCTTTTCACTAATTCTTTGTCTCCGCCAATATGCTGGTAGGGGAACACAACCCATTTGTCTGGACTGGTCTAGCAAGATGATATGGAATGAAAGGTTAGATATAATTGGCATCACAGAGACTTGGTGGAAGGAGGATAACCAATGGGACAGGCTACAAACTATATTGCACTGATAGGGTAGATCATATTGATGGAGGGATGACACTTTATGTTAAAGAAGGCATTGAGTCAAACAGGATAAAGGTTTTGCAGGGAACAAAATACACCGTAGAATCTCTATGGATTGAAATTCCATGTAAAAGGGAAGGGAATGGCAATAAGGGTGTACTACCATCCGCCTGGACAGAATGAACAGACAGATGATAAAATGCTAAGAGAAATTAGGGAAGCTAGCAAAGTTTACAACACAGTAATAATTGGAGATTTCAATTACCCTGGTATTGATAAGTCAATGTCATATCAGGACATGCTAGGAAGATAAAGTTTCTAGATGAAAGAAATGACTGCTTCATGGAACAGCTGGTTCAGGATCTGACATGGAGGAAAGCTATTTTAGACCTAGTCTTCAGTGGTATGCAGTATCTAGTATGAGAGGTAACTGTTTTGGGGCCATTTGGCAAGAGCGATCATAACATGATCACATTTGGTTTAATAAATTGAGAGAGGATAACAAGGAAATTCACTGTGCTAGTATTTAACTTTCAAAATGGAGACTATGATAAATAAGGAAAAAGAACAAACTAAAGTAGCAACTGCAAAGGTTGAGAGCTTACATTAGGCCTGGGCGTTATTTAAAAATACTATCTTGGAAGCCCAGACCAGATATATTCCATGCTTTATAAAAGGTGGAAGGAAGGCAAAACAACAGCCAGCATGGCTTAAAGGTGAGGTCAGATAGGCTGTTATAACTAAGAATCTTTCAGAAAAGGGAAAAAAGAGGCAAATGATGAAAACATGAAACAGCATAAGTACTGCCAAGTTAAATGCAAGGCAGGCAAAGAGAAAATTTGAAAAGAAGCTTGCCATGGAAGCAAAAGCGCATAATAAAAATCTTTTCAAGTAAACTCATAGCAAAACAATTATGAAGGAGTCAGCTGGACCATTAGATGATGGAGGGGTAAAATGTGCACTGAGAGAGGAGAAGGCCACAGTGGAGAGACTGAATAAATTCTCTGCTTCAGTCTTTACTGAAGAAGATGTCGAAAACGTACCCATGCCAGAAATGGTACTTAGAGGTAAAGTATTAGATGAAGTGAAATTAATCTCAATAAATCAAGAAGATGTTATACAACTAATTGATAAATTAGAAAGCAGCAAATCACCTAGACCGGATGGCATACATCCCAGGGTGCTGAAAGAACTAAGATATGAGATTGCAGAACTACTATTAATAATGTGTGACCTATCGTTAAAATTATCTGTAGTACCTGAAAATTGGAGAGTGGCCATGCAATGCCAATTTTTAAAAAGGGTTCCAGGGATGATCTGGGAAACTACAAACCAGTGAACCTGATGTCATTACCAGGCAAAATGGTAGAAACCATATAAAAAACAAAATTACTGAACATGTAGACAATCATAATTCAATGGCAGAAAGCCAACATTGAGATAGCCAAGGAAAGCATAGTTACTCACCTGTAACAGGTGTTCTCCAGGGACAGCAGGAATCAGTCCTCACTTAGGGGTGACGTTGGCACCGACGGAGCCCACGCGGAGCAATTCCCCAACTTTCAAAGAAAGCCTTTGGGATTGCTGCCACGCATGCATGGTCCTCTTCCCATCCAAAGATGCCATCTTGCTCAGTCAGGTCCCATAGCTAGAGCCCTACTAAGAAGATGGCAAGGGAAGGATAAAAAAATTGCAACTCTTCAGGGAAGGTGGGAGGGTAGTGAGGACTGATTCCTGCTGTCCCTGGAGAACAGCTGTTACAGGTGAGTAACTACGCTTTCTCTAGGAACAAGCAGGAAGTCAGTCCTCACTTATGGGACTCCCCAGCTACAGGCTACCGAACCTGTAAGCTAAAAACGTCTCCCCGAGGCCGTGAGCAGAAGCCGATGTCCAAAGAAAGCCCGAGTCCTCGGGCCTTCGGGGCGAGCTCTCGGTAGCCACAGAAGAAAGGTTAGAGGGCAGGAGTTGCTTATACCCCAAATAGACTACAGAGTACAGCCTGGCCGAAGGCGCTGTCCCGGCGGGACTCCCTCTCCAGCAGTAGTGCGAAGCAAAGGTATTCACTGAAGACTAGGTCGCAGCCCGGCAGATGTCCATTAGAGACACTGAGCGCAGTGAAGCCACTGATGCTGCCTTTGGTGCGGACGCCGTGCGCAGTGACCCGACGATCCAGTGGGGTGTCTGCCTTTGCCTGGGTGAAAGCCATGCAGTCCGCCACCCAGATGGAGAGGGTGCACTTGCTGACTGCCAGCCCCAGCTGGTTGGGATCATAGGTGATGAAGAGCCGGTCGGACTTACGATGACCCTGGGTGAGCTGCAGGTAGACGGCGAGAACCCTCTTGCAGTCAAGTGTATGCAGGACCTCCGATACCAGGTCAGCGTGAGGTCTCGGGAAGAAAGTTGGCAAAACCACCTCCTGATTGAGGTGGAAATCCGAGACAACCTTCGGTAGGAACTTGGGGTGGGTGCGAAGGACCACCCTGTTCCTATAAAACCTGGTGTAGTGGGCCTCGGCCATGAGGGCTTGAAGTTCATTGACTCACCATGCCGAGGTCAGTGCCACCAGGAAAACCACCTTCCAGGAGAGGTGCTGGAGCGAGTACGTCGCCATCAGCTCGAAGGGCGGTTGCGTAAGCTGCATGAGCACAATGTTCAGGTCCCATTCTGCTGGGGGAGACCGGATGTGGGGTTTGGAAAGCAGGAGGCCCCGCATGAAGCAGGAGACCAGAGGCTAGTCCGAGAGGGGTTTACCCTCGACAGGCAAGTGGTTGGCTGAAATGGCACTCAGGTGAACCTTGACCGAGATGGACTTCAATCCCACTTGTGAGAGGTGGAGAAGGTACTAGAGGACCCAATGGATGGAGCAGGAGAATGGGTCGATCTGGAGCTCAGAGCGCCAAATCGAAAACCACCGCTACTTCAGGGTGGAGGCCCGCCTCGTCAAGTCCTTCCTTGACAGGAGGAGGATGTCCTCAATCTCCACTGGGAGGTACAGCGAGGCTAAAGAGATCTGTTCAGCCACCAGGCTGACAGGGATAGCGAGACCAAGTTCAGGTGAAGCATCCGTTCCTCCTCCTGCATCAGCAGATCGGGGGTACTGCCTAGGGAAACCAGAGGCTCCGACGAGAGCCAGAGTAGAAGCAGGAACCAAAGTTGTCAAGGCCACAAAGGAGCCATGAGAATCACCGAGGCTCGGTCATGCTGGATCTTGTGGAGGGTCCTCACAATGAGAGGCGTGGGGGGGGAAATGGATACAGAAGCCCGGAGGTCCAGTTCAGGAGGAACGCATCCGGGGCCACCCTGCTTGGGTGTGGTATCAGCCCACAGAAGCGGGGGAGCACGAAAGAAAGTGGAGACACACCAAATCCACCGAACTCAGGGCTGTGTACCTTAATCTCCTCTCAAAATACAAAGAAGAAGTAAACACAGCAAAGAGGATACACCATACCAACATCCTAAACAAAGCCATCAACAAACCACGTGAACTTTTTGCACTAGTAAAATCGCTTACCAAAAACAGCCCTACCGGAACATCAAGATAGCCCCATCCATCCACAAACTCTGGCAAATTACTACGCAAGCAAACTGACTACTACCGCCCCCACGTTCGATGTAGGCACACTACACCTACGAACAAAGTGAAGCAAGAACTAACATGGAACACATTCCACAACATTGATGAACAACAAACCACCAACATTCTAACCTCCATAAATACCACCACCTCACCACTCGACCCATGCCCAACTGCATGGATCAAAGCGGCAAAAAAAGAGATCAACCAGCAAATAGCACACATTGTAATCAGTCGCTAAGTCAGGGAATAATGCCTGACCAACTAAAACAATCTATAATAAGGCCAATCCTAAAAAACAACTCTCTCAACAAGGAAGACCCGACCTCATACCGCCCCATATCCAGCATTTCATTCCTGGCAAAAATCATTGAAAAGGCAGTGCTCCTACAACTTCAAGATCACCTTGATGACCATGATACCTTAGACAAACAACAATACGGGTTCAGAAGAAACCATGGAGTTGAAACACTTCTGATAGCGCTAATGAACAACCTACTCAAAGGACTAGAAGACAGAAAGAAAATGTTTATACTCATTTTCATTGACATCTCCGCCGCCTTTGATACTGTACATCATGGGATCCTCCTTAGCAAACTGGAATCCATAGGAGTTGCGGGAACCCCCCTCAAATGGTTCTCCTCCTACATATCGAACAGAAGGCCTCAAGTACAATTCAATGGGGAACAAGCAGAACCGTTCTCTCAAACACAGGGCATACCCCAAGGTTCAGCTCTCTCGGCACTACTGTTCAACATTTACATGCAACCCCTCTGCGACATTTTTAAAAGGCATAACATCTACTACCACATCTATGCGGATGATATTATGCTTTACACACAACTAGACGCCGCTGACCCCAAATATACACAGCTCGAAAGCTGCCTGGACGAAATGCTACTATGGCTACAGAAAAATAACATGACGATTAACCACAAAAAAACAGAGGTCATGTATATATCCAGTAAACCGAACTTCAAGCCCCCGTCTACAATCACCCTGTGCAACAACACGTACAACGCGAAAGATGAAATCAAATATCTAGGAGTCACACTCGACTGCAACCTAAAAATGGAGACACACCTACATAAAACAAACAAAGCTATCTTCCATAAACTTAGGGTGATACAACCTCTAAGGAAAATAATAGCACCCTGTGACTTCCGGTCCGTGGCTCAAGCACTCATTATGCCACACCTAGACTACTGTAATGCCATCTTACAAGGTCTGCCTAAAAAATCACTAAATATCCTTCAGATGGCCCAAAATGTGACTGCCAGGATCATAATGGGAACAAGCATTTCTGAACACATCACCCCCATTTTAATCGACCTACATTGGCTTCCAATTGCAGCTAGAATACAGTACAAGATGCTAGTAACCACATTCAAACTTATCAACAACATAGCCCCCTCATTCCTGTCCACACTTATCAGCACACAACCTGCAAATAGGGACAGAAGAACTACCAACTCGGGCACCCTGCAGGTCCCCACCAACATCAGAACTGTGAAAACAAGTACATGTCGCAGAGCTTTCTCATTCTCTGCGCCAAATATCTGGAATCAACTCCCTTTTGAACTGCGTCTAATCAAGGACATCACAATCTTCAGGAAGGAGATAAAAACCCACCTATTCAAATGCTACTACAATCAGCCATGACTCTCAAGTTCCATGGAATCGTAGCAAAGCAATCAGATAATTATATGCTGTTGAATCCACTTCATGTATAAATATGTAAAAATGTGTAATCCAAAAATGTGTAAATATGTATGTATAAATGTAAATATGTATAATCCCAGCCCCAAGACACTAATCCTGTGTGCTGTGACCTTCCCCTCAGACCTATGTATTTACTATCCCCCCCCAGTCCTGATTTGACAACCCCAAAAGAAGAATCGAACCGCTGCTGATCGCTGGAAGCAGCGGTATATAAGTGTGTATTAAATAAATAAATAAAATAAATAAATGTTCGCCGGGCTGACGAACAGGTCTATGGACAGAGTCCCCCAGAGGTGGAACAAGTGGATAACTACCTCTGGACTCAGGCGCCACTTGCTCGGGCGGAGAAGGCTGCTGAGCCTGTCTGCGAGGACACTGTCCTGGTCCGGAAGGTAGACAGCTGTTAGGGTATGCCCCGGTGCACTGTGAAGAAGCAGAGGAGGACTGCCTCCCAAAAGAGGATCTGGGAGCCCGTGCCCCCCTCCTTGATTATGTAGAACATCGCGACTCTGTTGTCGGTCTGCACGAGCACCGACCTGCCCTTCAGGTGGTACTCAAAGACCTTTAAGGCCAATTGGACCGCTCGAAGCTCAAGTAGGTTAATCTACTGTCGAGATTCCTCAGGTGACCACCACCCCTGTGTGCAGAGGTAGTCACAGTGGACTCCCCAGCCCAACATTGAGGCTTCTGTCATCAAGGTGAGTTTGTGTGGACGAGTCTGGAAAGGCATGCCCCAAAGGAGGCTCTGGGGGTCCTGCCACCAGACTAGGACTTGACTAGACTGCGAGACACCCAGACAGGGTCCCGGAGGCGGTGCGCCCTGAGGCATCATTGGGCCACTCGCATGTGCATGTGAACATGGGAAACGATGTGGACAGTCGAGGCCATGTGCTCCAGGAGACGCAGCATGGTCTGCACCGAGACCCTGGGCCGGCCTTGGACCTCGGCAGCCAGAGCGCGGAACCAATCCATGCATGCTCGAGGAAGAAAGGCGGTCGCACATTCTGTGTCGAGAAGAGCGCCAATGAACTCCAGGGTCCGCACCAGTGTGAAGTGGGATTTGGAGTAGTTAATCAAGAATCCGAGGTGTTCAAGGAGGAGGACCATGCACGATGCCGAGTGGTGAGCCTCCTCCGCTGAGGTGCCCGAGATGAGCCAATCATTTAGGTAAGGGTAGACGGATATGCCCTGCAGCCGGAGGTGGGCCATGGCTGCTTACAGGCACTTGGTGAAGACTCGTGGGGCAGACACGAGCCCAAAGAGGAGCACTCTGTACTGGAAGTGCTCTCCTAGCACCCTGAAATGCAGGTACTTCCTGTGCTTGGGATGGACTAGAATGTGGGCATAAGCATCTCTGAGGTCCAAGGAGCATAGCCAATAGCCCTGCCGGAGGTAGGGCAGCAGGACGCCAAGGGATAGCATTTTGAACTTCTCCCGCACCAGAAACTTGTTCAGATTCCTGAGGTCAAGGATGGGGCGTAGGCCCCCCGTCCTCTTCAGAATGAGGAAGTACCAGGAATAAAATCCCTGACCCCGTGTGTGTGGCAGAACTCTTTTGATTGCTGTTTGACCAAGGAGGTTGTTCAGCTCTCGCTGCAAGCAAGCCTGGTGTGAGGGAAGCCGAGTAGGTTCCACCGGAGAGAAGGGAGGAGGGAGTCTGTCTAGACGGACGAAACCTGTCCCGGATCACCTGCAAGACCCAGGTGTCCGATATAATAGCCGCCCATTCAGGGGCAAAAAGGAACAGGCGTCCTCCCATGGGTAAAAGCGTCTCTGGGGGGGCGAGAGGCTATGCTTTCGGCATCAAAACCTCGGGGTTGGTTGGGGTGGTGCTGGTGGCTGGGTCTTGGGCCCCTTTAGTTTCCAGTGACCCTGGACACCCCCTTTTCCTTGAGCACTGGTCGTTGGCACAGGGGTAGGCGTGTATGGTGGGTATCTCCGGTAGGGGAGCCCTTTCCAATGGAAGAAAGGCTTCTTGGCATTCTGCTTCTTCCGTGGAAGCGAGGAGATTTTGTGAGAGTGACGGGTGCGAGTCAGAACTCCGTCTCGATCTCGGCTGCCTTGTCCTCCATGGGCTTGCCGAACAGTTGCTCGTTGAGGCAGGGGACATCCAGGAGTTTCTCTTGGACCCACTGCTCCAGGTCCGATGACTGTAGCCACGCCTTGCGTCAGGCTCCAATGCCAGCCGCCGCTAAACGGGCGGAAGACTTGAACCCGCCATATGCAGAATGGGAAAGGTATTTTGAGCAGTCTGCAACCAACCTCAGGAAGGTCTGGAACCTGAGAAGGTGCTCCCTACCAAGGCCCGCGGAGAACCCGCTGAGCTCTTTGGCAAGGTCGCAAAGGGCCCGAGCCATATCCCACACAAATGCCAAGAAAAAAGTGTCCTCAGGAGGCGACCGCCTTTGCGAGGCGGGCGGGGACAGGTTAGAGGGGAGATCCCTGTGGGTGCGGATCTCCGGGGATGTGTCTCCGTCTGATTCCCAGCCCGAGAGGTCCGAGAAGGACTCGGAGTCAGGCTAATCCCCATGCCCTCTGGCCGAGGCACAGGACGGCGAGCGATACTGGTGCCAAGGACCCTCACAAGGCCCACAACTCTTGGGGGTTTCCAAGGCAGTTTTCAGGACCCCAGTCGGGTGACCCTCGGTCTTGGGGCATGAGCCAGCCATGCTGGGCAGCAGAAACGCTGCATTCCAGTGCCAGCATACGAAACTCCCACTCGGGAGTGGGTCCCTGTGCTGCCAACGCCGGAGTTACCGGGTCTGGCGTGGAGGAGGAGAGGGGGTCCTCACTGGGACGACCCTCAGGAGACTGGGCGCCATCACCGGAGGCCTCCTTGTCCGTACGAGGTACGTTTTTGAGGCAGCTCATTGTTTGACTCTCGGGAACGCTGGGGAAGGCTAAGGGAACGAGCGTGAGACCGAGCACGCTTGTCAAGAGCCCCTGACAGCGACTTCGAAGTCTTCTTCTTTCACCGTTCCACCTTGGGCGAACCCTGATCACAGTGACGTCTGGGGAACGGGGTCACTGCAGGGGACCCCGCAAGCGGTGGATCGGTAAGGCGAGGTGCCACCGGGGATGCCTTTCAGAAAATGTCATTGGATTTCTGCTTGCGGCTTAGCAAGGCCTTAGCGGACATTTTCTTACAAAGCGAGCAGAGCTCTGGGTTGTGGTCAGCCCCCAGACATCACAGACAGCAGTCGTGGGTGTCCATGAGCGACGTATTTTTGGAGCATCTGTCACATTTCTTAAAACCGGTGGTCATGGGGGCAAAAAGGGCCCCTGCGAGGTCAAAAGCCCTCGAGGCCAGCGGTTGGAGAAAAAAGGGCACGAAAAGGGCCTGAAAGAAAAAACACTAAATAGAGACAAAAAAGAGATCCCCTAGCCCACAGCCGAAGCAGAGTCGAAGGGGGAGAAGGAGAGGACCGGTGCTATCAGAAAAAAGGCCAAAAGGCCAAATCACGAAAAGCTTTTTCCAAGGGACGAGGATGTGCGTCTGAAGGGCTCCACAGAAAAAGGGAGACTGAGCAATATGGCATCTTTGGGCAGGAAGAGGACCATGCATGCGTGGCAGCAATCGCAAAGGCTTTCTTTGAAAGCCGGGGAATTGCTCCGCGCAGGCTCCGTCGGTGTCGATGTCACCCATAACTGAGGACTGACTTCCTTCTTATTCCTAGAGAAAGTCATGTTACCAATTTCTTATATTTTTTTGAAAGTGTGATTAAACAGGTAGATAAAAATGAGCCAATTGATATAGTGTATCTGGATTTTCAGAAAGCCTTTGACAAGGTTCCTCATGAGCGACTCTTAGGGAAATTAAAAAGTCATTGGAGAGGAGGCAATGTACTATTATGGAACAGGAACTGGTTAAAAGATAGAAAACAGACAGTAGGGCTAAATGCCCAATTTTCTCAGTGGAGAAAAGTGAATAGTGGAGTACCCCAGGAATCTGTGCTGGGTCCGCTGCTGTTTAACATATTTATAAATGATCTGGAAATGGTAATAATGAGTGAGGTGATTACATTTGCAGATGACATAAAATTATTCCAAGTCGTTAAAACACATGAGGATTATAAAAAATTGCAAGAGGATCTCAATAAAATGACATACTAGGCGTCGAAATGGAAGTTAAAATTTAATGTGGACAAGTGCAGTTATGCACTAAAGAAAGAACAACCCAAACTATGGTTACATGATGCAAAGTTCTACATTAGGAATTACCACCCAGGAAAAGTTTATGGTCATCATCATGGATAAAATGTTGAAACCCTCTGCCCAGTGTGCAGCGGCGACCAAGAAAGCAAATAGAATTCTAGGAATCATAAAGAAAGGAATGGAGAATAAAACAAAGGATATTAGAATGTCTCTGTATCGCTCCATGGTGCCACCATGGTGCAATTCTGGTCACCATATCTTAAAAAGGATATAGCAGAATTAGAAAAGGTACAGAGAAGAGCCACCAAAATAGTAAAAGGTTAGAGCTCTTAAACTTGGAAGAAAGACGATTGAGGGGCAATATGATAGAGATCTATAAAATAATGAATGGAATGGAACAGTTGTTTACTCCTTCAAAAATTAGAAAGACTAGGGGGACATGCAACAAAGCTATAATGTAACCTATTTAAGATTAATCAGAGAAAATATGGAATTCGTTACCAGAGGATGTAGTAAAGGCTGTTAGTGTAGCAGGGTTTAAAAAAGGTTTGGACAAGTTCCTAGAGGAAAAGTCCATAAATCATTATTAAAGAGGACTAAGGAAATCCACTGTCTACCCCAAGATAAGCAACATGGAATCTGTGTACCTTTTTGGAATCTGACAGGTATTTGTGACCTGGATTGGCTGCTGTTGGAAACAGGATACTGAGTTTGATAGACCATTGATCTGATCCAGTATGGCATATTTTATGTTCTTATAAATAAGGATTTTTGGAATAATCCCATTAATCAACTTAGCACACACTAAATTATTTAAGGCACACTAACAAACCTAAAGTAATTTGATCACAGTAACATCTCCCTTCTGGTTTCTTTTGACCTCTCCTCAGCTTCTGATTTAGTAGATCATTCTATCCTCCTCTCTCGCCTCTATGATATAGGTTTACGCGATACTATTCTCACCTGGTTCCACTCTCTTTTTTTCACTCTCTTTTTTTCAGATCGTACCTTCACAGTTACTTTCAATTCTTCCACCACTTTCTTTTAACCACTAACTTGTGGTGTTCCACCAGGTGAAATTAGGCCTTACCTGCTAATTGATATTCCTTGAGTTCCTCCAGTCCAGTCCCCTTACCTATGGGTTGTCATCTCTTACCAGCAGCTTGGAGACTGAACGTGTCAGAAATTCTGAGCTCCCCTAGAAAGACAGCTGCACCTCCCACCAGCCCTCAGTATCCTATTGACAAATACCTTCGTCAAATTTGAACTATTAGTCATGTACTCTCCCCTGCTTCTCTCCCAATCCTCCTCCTCTCCCTGGTAATCTCGCGCCTTGATTATTGCAATATCATTTTTGCTGGCATTCCCCATTATCAACTCCACCATCTACAGATGATTCAAAATACTGCCGCCCGGATCCTCATCCATACCACCCATGGTAGCCACATCACACCATCCCTTATTCAATTACACTGGCTCCCAGACTCTCATCAAATCACCTTCAAGCTCTTGATTCTGACTCATAAGGCCCTCTACACGCACCCCCCTCAGTACCTAGCAGACTCCATACAGTTCCGTCCGATGCCTTGTAGTCTCCGGTCCTTGCATGTTAATCGTCTTGACCTCCCCTCCCCAGCCTGTGCTCACTTAGAACGGACTTGACACTTGGCATTTTTCTTCTTAGCCCCATCACTCTGTAAATCCCTTCCTCCTTCACTCCATCAAGAACAATCGTTCCCCAAGTTCAAGTCCCTCCTAAAGATCCATCTCTTCCGTGCTGACTATGACCTCCCCCTTCTTGACCCCTCTTCGTCTCCCTCCCCTTCTGCCTAAGCTGCTCTCTCTCTCCTTTTCTTAGATTCTGGTATGATTGTGTGATTTTCTATCTGATATTGTAGTTCCTTTCTGTTTCTGGCTTCGGTCCGTTATTTTATACTATTGTAAACCGCCCAGATGATTTCCGAAGGGCGGTCAAGCAAGCATTTTAATAAATATAAAGAGAAAGAAAGCAGGCTCACAGGAGCAACAATTAAGTAGCTTATTATGTCAAACAACTGAAACTGCAACAGGCAGAAAAAAACCAAACACCTTCCTCCTTCACTATCTAGATATATAGAACTATATTAGTTATTCCACTTTCCCGACTCCAGTAGTGCCATAGACTTACATGAATATCTGTTGGTATGCTCCAAACGCCTGCTCCTCGGAAATCAAGGAACCCGACTCCTTCTGTCGGAGACACACTCCCCGATGGCATGCTGAGCAACTTCCAGACCTACTGTAATTTCGATAAACTTCTTCAGGACAGAACACCATCACTCTGCAACTCAGAATATATGAATGAACCAGGGAGGGTCCAGGACTGGACTGGAGGAACTCAAGGAACATCAATAAGCAAGTAAAGCCTAATTTCACTATCCATAGCGTTCCGCCAGTCCAGTCCCTATGGGATGTATCATAGCACTACTAAATTTGGGAGGACCCGTGAGCCCAGCCTGAAGTACCGCTGACCCAAATTGTGCTTCCCCCATCGCCCGAACATCTAGACAGTGATGTTTTACTAAAGTATGCAAAGATGACCACATTGCCGACTTGCAAATATCTGCTGGTGGTACCAAACTGTATTCCTCCCACAAAGCTGCGTGGGCACACATTGAATGCGCTCTCACTCCGTTCGGTAAATCTTTCCTCTTTAGCAAATATACTGAGGAGATAGCCTCGTTCACCGACCGGGAGATAGAAGCCTTCAACGCCGCTTTCCCTTTATGTGGTCCTGCAAACAATACAAAGAGTCTACCGTCTCATCTAGACTATTGTAACCTACTGCTTGCTGGTCTGCCTCTGATTCATCTCTCTCCCCTTCAATCTGTTCAACATTCAGCTGCACGATTAATCTTCCGCCAGCCTCGCCATGCTCATATTACCCCTCTCCTCAAGTCACGTTATTGGCTTCCTATCCATTTCTGCATCCAGTTCAAACTTCTCCTGCTGACTTATAAGTGCATAGGGAGGAGTGGTCTAGTGGTTAGGACAAGGTACTTCAGGCCAGAGGACCAGGGGTTCAAGTCCCACCTGGGGACAGCAATCTCAGGCCGGAGGGATTGGGATTTCTAGTCCTATAGGCACTCCTTGTGGTCTTGGGCAAGCCACTTAACCCTCCATTGCCCATGTTCCCCATAAGTATTAGCGTATGTGTCTCATATCCCCTTGTGTTAAATGTATCCCCCAATTGACCGCTTTGACCCAGTGAAAAGCGGGATATAAATACAGCTAAATAAAATAAATAAATAAATAAATTTACTCTGCAGCTCCTCACTACCTTTCCTCTCTTCTCGCCCTACACCACTCCTTGGGAACTCCACTTTTGTGGCAAATCGCTTCTATCTGTGCCCTTCTCTTCTATTGCCAACTCCAGACTTCGCTCCTTTTACCTTGCTGCTCCTTATGCCTGGAACAAACTAACTGAGTCTGTACGTCAGGAGCCTTCTCTGACCCTTTTAAAATCCAGGCTGAAAAACTCACCTCTTCGCTGTTGCTTTCGGATCTTGACTCACCTGATCTCCCTTGTGTTTCCTTACCATTCCCCCTAGATGTATCCCATGTCTACAGCTACTGTGTTGCCTGTCTTGACTAGATTGAAAGCTCTGATGAGTAGGGACATCTTGTACATGTGTCTGTGCAGTGCTGCGTACATCCTGTAGCGCTATACAAATGTTCAGTAGTAGTAGTAGTATCTGACATGCGAAACAACTCTGTCCACTTCAGGTAGTGTCGCAACACTCAACACACATCCAGATTCCTCAACAGCGGATCGTCCACCTCCGAAAAAGTGGGCACAGCCACTGTTTGGTTGAGGTGAAAAAGCAAAAGAACCTTAGGAAGAAAGGACAGCACCGGCCGCAGCATGACCTTCTCCTAGAAATACATAGGAAACAGGCCTGACAGAATAACACTTGCAGTTCTGATATTCTCCTGGCAGAACAAATGGCCATCAAAAAAACTGTCTTCAATGTTAGTTCATTCAAGGAACACATCCACAATGGCTTGAAAGGCTCAGATGTCGAAACTGTCAGCATCAAATTGAGGTCCCAGGGTGGAACCAGCGCCCTTAATGGAGGACGAACCTGTTTCACCGCCCAAAGGAAACTGGTAATATCCAGGTGCGCCGCCAGGGAAGCCTCCTGTACCCGACCACGATAACAGGCCAAGGCTGCCACCTATACGCAAATAGAGCTGCATGCCAGACCTTTGTCCAGCCCCGCCTGCAGGAAGGCAAGAATGACGGGTACTGAGGTCTAGCCCCAACACCAGTGCTTGAAGATCCTCCAGACTCGAACATACGCCAGCATCGTAAAGCACATGTGGGTTTTGAGCAAGGTGAAATGACTGCCGACGAAGAGCCTCATCTTCTCAACCGAGCCCTCTCAAGAGCCAAGTCGTAAGCGAGAATCAAGCCACCTGCAGCAGTAGAATTAGCCCCTGTCGTAGTAGGTTGTCCCACAGTGGCAGACACCACGGAAGATTGGCCCCCAGCCAGATTAGTCGGTGTACCAAAGCCGTCTCAGCCAATTGGGAACAATGAGGATCACCATCCCGCGATGTGCCTTGACTCTTTGGACAGTGTGGCCTATGAATGCCCATGGCAGAAAGACATAGAGCAGACCATCTGTTGGCCACCTTTGTGCCAATGCATCCAGTCCCTCCGACATGTTTTCCTGTCTTCTGCTGTAAAAGTGCTCCACCTTGGCAGACTCGAAGGTCACCATCAGATCTATGCCCCCACCGCCATACCAGCTGAGCAAAGATGTCCTCATTTAGGGTCCACTCCCCTGGATCAAACCGGACCCGACTGAGGTAATCAGTTGCTACATTCTCCTTGCTGGCCATGTGTGCCAACAGAACTTGGAGATTGGACTCTGCCCATTCTAGCCCTGCCTCCTCTTTCAGCTGGACACTGCCTGTGCCTCCTTGACAAATGATGTATGCCACCACTGTGGCATTGTCTGAAAACACTCTTACTGCATTCCAAAGGAGGAAGTGTCCAAACTGCTGCAATGCCAGGAATACCACCCTGAGCTCCAAGCGGTTGATTGACCATCCCTTTTCCATCATTGGACAGAATATCTGAACTATCTTGACTTCACAATGACCTCCTCCCCCCTCAACGTGACAGACTCACATCTGTCATTAGAGGAATTCACTCTGGTGTCTCTAAGCTTGTACTACCTCAGCCACCAGCGAAGTCCTGTCTGCACCATGCACAGGCATGGCAGTGAATGAGTGAGCTCCTGGTGCTACATGGACCACCTCCTCAACAGCGCCCTTTGCAAGGGCCTTATATGTGCCCAAGCTCACAGTATCATCTTGATTGAAGCAGCCATGCACCCCAGCACCTGCAGATAATGCCACACCGTAGGCACAGCCATATTTAAAAACTGCTGTATCTGTGTTTGTAAGGAGACCATCCTATCTCGCAGCACAAACATTTGCCCCTCATCCGTCCAAAACCACGCTCCCAGGAAGATCAGGTCCTGAGATGGCTGGAGACGGCTCTTGGCAAAATTGACTACCAGCCCAGGCTCTGAAGGTAGGCTATGAGTCACTCCGTGGACCTGGTGCTCTCCTTCTTGGATTTTGCTCGGATAAGGCAATCGTCCAGGTAGAGATGCAATAGGATCCCTTCCTGCTGAAGGTCTGGAGCCACCACCATCATCACCTTGGTGAAGATACATGGGGCCATTGCCAACCCGAAGGGCAATGTGCAGAACTAAAAATGCCCCTTGGGTATTGCAAACCTGAGGTACTTCTGATGTTCAGGCCGAATAAAGATGTGCAAGTAAATCTCTGTGAGATCAAGTGAGGTCAAGAACTTCCCTGCTTGAACTGTGACTATCACTGAGCGGAGAGTTTGAATGTGAAAACAGGGCACCTTGAGGCAGCGATTTACATGCATGAGGTCCAAAATGGGAGGAAGGAGCCCTCCTTCTTGGAAACCACAAAATAAATGGAGCATCGACCACAACCACATTGGTCCCTGAGTACCTCCACTACTGCTTGTAGATCTATTAAGTGTCTTAGCGTGCCCTGCACTGTCGCCCACTTCTGAGACACCTTGCATGGGGAGTTGACAAAGGCATCCATGAGAGGATGAGAAAATTCCAAGGTGTATCCCTCTCTGAGGACCTCCAGCACCCACTGGTCGGTTGTGATCCTGGTCCAGGCATCGCAAAAATCCCATAGCAGACCCCCCACAGGAACCAACTGCTACTGGACCCCCTTGGCATCATTGTGTCTTCTTGGCTGGCAAGGGTGCAGAATATAAACCCCTGTTCCACCCTTGGAACCCATGGAATACTTGGCCTCTAGCCGGAAATCAACTTCTCTGATAGGGTGTAAAGCGCACTGACTGAAAATGCCGAAAGTCCTGCAGCTGGCCCCACTGACCGACCGAGCTTCTGCTTCTCGAGATCCTCACCAAATAACAACTTCCCCCAAAAGGGAAGCTTACTAAGTCAAGACTTGGAGGAAACATCTGCCACCCAATTCCATAACCACAGGTAGCGGCGAGCGGCCACCACCGAGGCCATAGGCCATGCCTTTGGACAATCCTCTAATCAAGTCATAAAAGGTGTCTGCTAGGTAGGCAGCCCCAAACTCAAGCTTTGCTGCCTCAGGCGGAAGCAACTCTAAGTCCGCTGCCCCCTCCAATACCATCTGAGGCCAACAGAGACAGGCCCTGGCCACGAAGGCCCTGCATACCAAGGCCTGCAATGTCAGCATATTGATTTTGAACACTTGCTTAAGGAGGGTCTCTAACTTTCTATCCTGTGCATCCTTAATTGCCAAGCCCCCACTCCACTGGGAAGGTGGTCTTTATAGTGACCGCTGCCACCGCAACATCTACTTTTGGGGGAATTAAAGAGTTCCTTCTCCTTATCTGGAAGTGGGTAGAGCCTGGCTATCGCTCCCATGCCCTTAAGGGCTGCTTCAGACAAGTCCTGAATCATCTGCTTAATGAGCCAATGCAGCAGAAACACCATCTTTGATCTCCTGACCGGCAGAAACAACGGGTCCTCTAGTGACTCTTCCTCTCCTGGGTCGTCAGGCACCATATTAAGTGCTTTTGCCAATTGCGTGATCAAGGCCGCCAGTTCCTCTCTGCAGAAGACCCGTCTTATGCAAGACTCTTCCCCCTGCAGGACCTCACCGTCCTCCAGCTCCACCACCTCGTCCATTTACGCATCCATGCCCTGGTTCTTGGTCGCATCAGACAGTGCCAAGTTCAGTTCCTCCCAGAGGTTATCCTCCATATGAAGCCTACTAGGACCGGGTTCCCCGTCTGCTCTCGTGCCCACACGAATCTCGGAATGGGTTCGCCTGCTCGGTCACCCTTGGGAGCCCACAGAATCCTCTTCACCGCACTGCCTCATGCAAAATTCCATGTGCATGAGCAGCACAAACTCCAGTGAAAAGTCCCCTTGGGGTGAATCTAAATAGACCGACTTAGAAGTGGATGGTCTGGAGGACCTCGACCCCCCTACTCCTAGGCTCCTGCACTGAAGGAGCTGGGATTCTCCTGTCCCCCTGGACTGCTGCGACTAGTTCATCAGGTTTAGGGGATCCTGGTACACCTGGTGGGGATGGATCTTCCACCCTGTGAGTAAATAGGTCCATTCTTCCTCTCACCAAGTCTTCCTCAACAGATCTGGCCTCTTCCTGACAGCCATGGCAGAAGCCCATTGCTGAAACTGACCCACAACGAGAGTCACACATAATACAAGTGGACTTCGCAGGCAGGACCACACTAATCCTGCACTGCCTGGGACTCCCCCTTAGGACAGAAATACCCTTAGTTTGGGATCAGCCCCTGATGCTGGCTCAAAACAATAAACTGATTCCAATCAGGCTGCAGGGAACATCCAACTTTAGTGAGGGCTATAACAAAATAAGAAAAATGTGTATTCAAGCACCCACAGCATCCAGCCACGCTCCCCCCCCCCTCCACTAGTGCCTCTGCACGTGGTGAAGGCCTCTGCTGTAATGGTGGAAGTTCCTGCTCAAAGAAACCCTGTGCCCTGCAGCTCCAAGCAGCCGCAATCAATAAAGCACATTTACTCACCTGTAACCAGTGTTCTCCAGGAACAGCAGGAATCAGTCCTCAAATATGGGTGACGTCAACGTCGACAGAGCCCGCATGGAAGCATCTCCCCAGCTTTCAAAGAAAGCCTTTGAGAGATGCACCACACATGTGTGATCCCCTTCCCACCCAAGGGTGTCATTTTGCCTCAGTCTAATGACATAGCTAAGAGGGCAAAATGTATAATACGGTAAAGAAGCAACTCCAAGGGGAGGAGGAAGGGTTGTAAGAACTGATTCCTGCTGTCCTTGGAGAACACCTGTTATAGGTGAGTAACTTTGCTTTCTCCGGGAACAAACAGGAAGTCAGTCCTCGCATATGGGACTCCCCAGCTACAGGCTACCAAGAACTTGTCAAAATGATACGAGTGACCAGAAAAAGGTGAGCCGTGAGTTGCAGCAGTTGAGTCCCTACAGAGAGACTCTCACAAAATCCAAGTGTCCGGTGGGGAACCAGCACTCTGGTAGCCTGAACACAGAAGGGTCGGAAGGCAGGAATTGCTTACACCCCGAAGAGATTACAAAGCACAGCCTGGCCAAAGGTGCTGTCCCGTCGTGACTCCCTCTCCAGACAGCAGTGAGCTGCAAAGGTATGGACCAAAGACCAGGTGGAAGCCTGGCAGATTTCTGTCACAGATACGGAATACAGATTTGCCACAGAGGTAGACATGGCCCTGACGCGGTGCACTGTGACCCGGCGGACCAGTGAAATACAGCCTGCTCATAGGCAAAGGCGCAGCAGTCTGCCATCCAAGTGCACAGAGTTAGCTTGGTCACTGGAAGCCCCAGTCGACTGGGGTCATAGGAGATGAAAAGTTGAGGTGCTTTGCAGTGGCCCTGAGTCTGCTGCAGATAGAAGGATAGGGCCCTCTTACATCTAGAGTATGGAGAACAGTCTCCGCTTTGCTGGCTTGAGGCCTCAGGAAGAAGGGTGGGAGCACCACCTTTGGCAGAAACTTGGGATGTGTGCGGAGCACCACCCTGTTCTAGTAGAATTTCGTGTAGGCAGGCTCTGCCATCAGAGCCTGGAGCTCACTGACTCTGCGAGCCAACGTGAGTGCCACGAGAAAGATAACCTTCCTGGAGAGGTACCATAAGTGGCAAGAAGCCAAGGACTCAAATGGTGGCTTAGTGAGCTGTGAGAGCACCACAGTGAGATCCCAATCCGCCATTTGTGGGCAGATGGGGGGGGGGGCTTGGACAACATGAGGCCCTGCAGGAAATGAGAAACAAGGGGCTGAGCTGAGAGGGGCTTGCCCTTAATGGAGTGGTGGTACATCGCAATAGCGCTCAGGTGCACGCTGACCGATTTGGACTTCAGTCCCACCTGGGGCAGGTGGAGTAGGTACTGGATTACCAGCTGCACTGAGCAGAAGAATGGGTTCAGCCATCTCTTGGTGCACCACACCAAAAATCTACACCACTTGAAGGCATATGCCTTTCTCGTGGAGGCCTTGTGGGAGGCCAGAAGGACCTGCTCCATGTCATGTGCGAGGTTGAAGGGAGCTAGAGCTATTCTTTCAGCAGCCGTGAATGACAGGGACCCCAGGTTGGGGTGCAGAAGAGAGCACTCCTCCTGTGAAAGTAGTTCCGGGGGCATGGCCCAGGGGGATTGGAGGTGCCGCCAAAAGGCAGAGAAGCAGTGGGAACAAAGGCTGCCTGGGCCACCTGATGGTTATCAGCATCTGTGATGCCCTGTTGTGCTGGACCTTGAAGAGGACTTTGGCAACCAATGGTGTTGGCAGAAAGGCGTAGAGATGGCCTTCCACCCATGGGATGCGGAATGCATCTCCCGCCACCTGGGATGGGTATGGTTGATGGGAACAGAAGCGGGGCAACTGCATGCTGTCTGGGCTGGCGATCAGGTCCACTAGGGGGAAGCTCCAGAGTCAGAAAAGCCGGGAGACTACTCCGGGATCCAGGCACCACTCGTGCAGCTGGAGGACTCTGCTCAGTGTAGGAATAGACAGGTAAAAGGGATACCAGAATCCACAATATGTAATTGAAGATAGATGCATTCCTTGATACAGATCTCTAAAACGTGCTGATAGAACTTTGCTAATAATGACCATCACTCACAAGTTTATCCTTTCACCTACTTCTTCTTAAATAGAATAGGATATCATGATCATGAGTTCTGTGTAACTGACTTTAAAATAGTTTGAGAACATTGTTAACGCAAGCATAAAGAGTAAACATAGACTATGAACTGTGCAACCATAGTTCATTGTACAGTCAACTATAGGTCACTGCTGGCACGCATAATTTCTGCAACTATGCAATTATAAATAATTCTGTCATAATCAAGTAAATTTCATCTAATACATTGTAATCAGCTCTTACTCTGTAAAAGAATTCTCGTGACACCTTGTGTTATTTCATGTTTATCATTAATGACTGTGTTACGTCCCCTTTTTTCTTTAATAAAAAGGGCTTCAAGGGAGGAAGACTTTGAATCCAACAGAGGTGGAACCGTGCTGTGTCCATGGACCTTCTGTTGCTTTCCCTCTGAGCTCAAAGAAAGTAGCACTTTGTGTGTGATTATGTTCTGTGTTACTCTATGCTTGTTTCTCACTGCTTGAGGGACCAGAGACCAAAAGAGCCATGGTATTGTGGCCAGATCACGGGTATTCTTCACTCAGTTTGTCCACCAAAGCATTGTCCTGGCTCAGGAGGTAGACCATCTACAGAAGCATCCCGTTGCGTGTCGTATATGAGCAGAGGGCTACTGCCTCCTGGCAGAGGGAGTACGACCCCGCTCCCCCCTGCTTGTTGACATAGAACATTGCAACTTGGTTGTCCGTCCGGACCAGCACCGACTGGTGCTGCAACTGGTGGTGAAAGGCTCAGAGGGCCAGCAATATCATCAGGAGCTCCAGAAGGTTGATCTGCAACTGGCATTCCATCTGGGACCAAATGCCTCGAGTGTGGAGGTCCTCACAGTGAGCTCCCCATCCCAGCAGTGAGGCATCTGCAGTAAGGACCCTCTATGGGGTGGGTGCCTGGAACGGCATCCCGGCCTGACGATGGCAGAGGAGCTGCCACCAGTCGAGGGAGTCTGCCAGCTGGCGGGTCACTCTTACCCTGTCTTGAAGCCTACCCGTAGCTTGTGTCCACTGGGAGCGGAGGCCCCACTGAGCTGCCCTTATGTGCAGGTGAGCGTAGGAGGTCACGTGGACCATGGAGGCCATGTGGCCCAGCAGGCAGAGAAGGTGAGTGGGCACTGACCGACGGTGCTGCACCTCTGTGGCTAGCACCCTGAAGCATTCTGTCCTCTCCAGAGGGAGGAAGGCCTTGGCCTGGAGGGGGGTCTAGCTGAGCCCCTAAGAATTCCAGGCACTGAGCCGGAGAGAGGTAGGACTTGGGGAGGTTGATGACGACCCCAGATGCTGCAGGACATGGATGGTGCACTCGGTGGCGTGGTGTATTCTGCAGCTGTGCCCCTCCTTATTAGCCAATCGTCTAGGTAGGGAAAGACCCTTGGAGACAAAGGTGGGCTGCGACCACCATTGGGCATAAGATCATAAGATATGCCATACTGGGTCAGACCAAGGTCCATCAAGCCCAGTATCCTGTTTCCAACAGTGGCTAATCTAGGTTATAAGTACCTAGCAGTTTCCCCAAAAGACACAGGTTCCTCAATGCTTGTATTGGGTCAAGCAGTGATATCCCGTGTCCATTTTAATAATGGTTTATGGATCTTTCCTCCAGGAACTTGTCCAAACCTTTTTTTATACCTAGCTACACTAACAGCTTTAACTACATCTTCTGGTAGCAAATTCCAGAGTCTGATTACACGTTGAGTGAAAAAATATTTTCTCTTATTAGTCTTAAATAGGTTACCCTGTAGCTTCATTGCATGTCCCCTAGACTTTCTATACTGTATTCTGATGATGTAAACAATCGATCTATGTTTACCCATTCCACTCCATTCATTAATTTATAGACGTCTAGCATATCTCCCCTCAGCCGTCTTTTTTCCAGGTTGAAGAACCCTAACCTTTTAAGCCTCACTTCATAGGGGTATCCTTCCATCCCCTTTACCATTTTGGTGGCTCTTCTCTGTACCTTTTCTAATAACGCTATATCCTTTTTAAGATACGGCAACTAGAATTGCACACAATATTCAAGGTGCGGTCACACCATGGAATGATACAGAGACATTATAATATCCTTTGTTTTATTTTCCATTCCTTTCCTTATGATACCTAGCATTCTATTTGCTCTCTTGGCTGCACCTGCACACTGGGCAGAGGGTTTTAACACATTATCCACTTGGTGAAGATCCTTGGCGAAGAGGCCAGCCTGAAGGGAAGCACCCTATACTGGTAGTGACCTCCTCCTACCTCAAACCGGAGGTATTGTCGGTGGTTGGGATGGATCAGGATGTGTGTATAAGCATCCTTCAGGTCTAAGGAGCATAGTTAGTCTCCCTGCTGGAGGTATGGCAGCATTGTTCCAAGAAAGAGCATCTTGAACTTCTCCCTCACCAGAAATCTGTTCAGGTTCCACGGGTCCAGGATGGGTCTGAGGCCCCCTGTTCTCTTGGGAACGAGGAAATATCTGGAGTAGAAGCCTTTGCCCCAGAGATGTTTGGGCACTGGCTCCACCACCTTGTCCCCGAGGAGACCTGTGAGCTCAGTGAGGTGCAGAGTATGGTGAAGGAGAGGCCTCACGGGTTCTCCTGGGAAGAATGAGGGTGGCGTCCATTGCAGGTGGAGGAGGTAACCCTCCTTGACTACTTGCAGTACTCAGGAATCAGTGGTAATGGAGGACCACCTGTGGGCAAACAGGGCCAGATGCTCCCCTGTGGGCTGCTGAGGGCCTCCTGGGGGAGAGGAGGCAATGCCCAGTGAGTCAAAAACTCCCTCCAGGCTGGGCCAGGGCCAGTGCCTGGGTCTTAGGTTTGTGGTAGCCATGCCCTTGCCCTTTGGACTGTTGTCCCTGATGTGGGGCATAGAAGACTTGGTACTGTGGGAAGTTACCAAAAACTCCCTTTTTTCTCGGGAAAAAGGGCTTCTTTGGGGATGCACCGAGGTCTTCTTAGAGTCTGGTCCTGGTCAGGAACTCATCTCTATCTCTGCAGCCTTGTCTGACATGGGTTATTATTATTATTATTATTATTATTACAGTTGCTTATATACCGCACTATTCGGCATCAGCGCGGTTTACAGAATAACAAAATGACCAAAACACACAGTCTGTTTGGTTTTACATCGAACAGGGGTAAAAACTTGGATAACAGGGTTGAACTATATACATGAAGTAATAATTCCTATAACATGGTTGGACTATACAATAAATAATGAGTCCGTTGAGCTATATGTTTTCCGAAGAGGTTCTCTCCGGTGCAAGGAACATCAATGAGTTTGTCCTGGACCTATTGCTCGAGGTCAGGCGACTGCAGCTATGCCTGGCGTCGGGCCCCGATGACTGTGGCAGCCACTCTAGCTAAGGATTCAAAGCCATTGTATGCTGCTTGAGACAGGAACTTCAAGCACTCCTTGACTACCAAGGCTAGTAACTTGAACCACTGGAAAGGTTCCCCATTAAGGCCTGCAGAGAACCCGGTGATCTCCCTTGCCAGTTTCTCTGAAGTACATACCGATGTACAACTGGTAGGATTGGACTCGGTAAGCCAGCATCAAGCCTTGGTATCATTTTTGACTGAGGGCATCCAATATCCAGGCCTTCCTACCTGGGGAGACTGAGGAATGAATCTTTTGGTTTTTGAGTCGACGCATGGCCAACTCGACAACCACAGAATTGTAAGGGAGCTGGCTTTTTGGAACCCCAGCCTTTGGCAGACTCAGTATAGGGAGTTGAGCTGTTTGCTCACGATAGG
Source organism: Ichthyophis bannanicus (assembly GCA_033557465.1). Classification (NCBI taxonomy): domain Eukaryota; kingdom Metazoa; phylum Chordata; class Amphibia; order Gymnophiona; family Ichthyophiidae; genus Ichthyophis; species Ichthyophis bannanicus. The sequence continues at coordinate 179,860,723 of CM066036.1, forward strand.
CATCAATGCCGGTGTTTCCCACATATGGAGAAGGAGGAGCTCGAGGATCAGAGAGGCGGGCACCATGAGGGCCTCCTTCAGAGGGGCCTCATACTGGAGGATCTCAAATTCTTCCGTGTAGGGGTCGTCCTCTACCTAGGTCTCAAACATGAGCATCGTTGCCATATCCTGCACAAAGTCAGGGAAGGCAACGTCCTCGGGCGGGGAATGGTGCAGGGACACCGGTGGAGAAGGGTCCGAGGGCACGTCTCAGTGTCACCAGATGTTCGGGGACTCCTTGTCATCGGTCTCCCAGTCTAACTCGAAGTCAGAGGAAGAATCCAAGGCTCTGCGACTCCCATGATCGAGGCCCAAGCACAAAGGCCCATGACTCCTGGAAGATCTGAAGTCCGAGCCGCATGCCCTCGCCGGAGAGGACTGGTGTCCTGAGGTACAGGACTGAGACCTCATCTGATGCCGATGGCTCTCTTGAGGCCAGTGGCACTCAAGGATCAGCTCAACATCTGGGGAAGCCCTCGAGGTCGAGGGTATGGTCTTCGGGAGTGGATGAACAGGTAAAACTGGAAAGAACGCCTGTTGCTGGGCCAGGAGGGCAGAGATACTGCGCTTGAAGGCTGCCATCCTAGTCTAAATGCCAGATGGCTCCACAGCCTTTGACGCGGGCACCAATTGCTTTGGGCCCGGTGTTGGTTCCATCAAGGGGAAGTCCTCGACCAGGATGGCCTTGGGGGTTCGAGGCTGGTCACCCAATGCTGATGAATCCTTCCAGGGCAGCTTGTGAGGCCACTCCCACTCCGACCCCACTTTTCCAGACCCGTCCTCCGAGGCAGCCGTCAAGGTTTTCGAACTCTTCTTGCATTCCACCTCCAGGGAATTCATCTAAGAGAACCCATGGCCATGGGATTCCGAGGCAGCCCAGACATCGCGAGGCACCGAGGTACTGGAGGGGGCTCTGGAATGTGGCATCGCTGGGGACTCCAGTGTAGAGTCAGATTTATGGAAGAACTTCTCCTGCTTTTACTGCCTGCTCTTGATGGTCTTTGCAGACATGGCCTTGCAAAGGCTACAGCCCGAGTTGTCATGGTCTGGCACGAGGCAACAGTCATGTGGGTCGGTGAGGGACATCATCTTACTGCGCCGATCACATTTTTTGAAACCGTCGGAGGCCATGGGGAAAAATGGGCCCTTCAGTCCAGGTGAGGGTCCAAGGCCTACCAGCCAAAATAAGGGCATGAAGCACCAGTCGAGGGATACCTCGAGAAAAACAAAGAAAAACTAACCTGAGGAGCAACGCAAAGGCGAGCTGGCTTGGGGGTGGGAAAAGGAACCAGTACACATAACGGAAAGAGGATAATTAAGACAAAAAAGAGACACTTCTTCCAGGGAAATGGAAAAGATGGGCTCCGTGGAAAAAAGGAGACTGAGACAAAATGGCACCCTTGGATGGGAAGGGGACCACGCATGCGTGGTGCATCTTCCAAAGGCTTTCTTTGAAAGTTGGGGAGATGCTTCCACGCGGGCTTCGTCGGCATCAACATCACCAATATGTGAGGACTGATGTCCTGCTTGTTCCTGGAGAAAAACATGCTCCCCAGCAGACCACAAGCAGGAAGGCTCCTTCTGCAATGCTGCTGCCTCCCGTGATCACCTCCACGGCCACTGCTCAGCTGATTTCCTCAGCTTCGGCAATGCTGCTTCTCCCCAGAGTGCTCCTGACGGTTACTCACTGCTGGCTTACTGTGTGCTAATGCACAGTGGCTCCTGCTTCTAACCGCCATGGGAGCCACTGTCTGCCTCGTTGGCTACTGCCTTGCACCCCAAAGGGGTTTCTTATTTTCTGCCAGTTCCACTGTGCTCCAGAACTAAGAGCCTCAACCTGTAATCAGCTTTCTGCTTATCTGGAATGTCTATTTTTTTTTCTTTTGAATCTTTATACCTCCTGCCCCACCTAATTACCCCCATATACCAGTAAGTCTTTAACTACAGGGTCATGTTTCTCCAGCTGCTTGGTGACTGAGATACTGAGGGCTGGTGGGAGGTGCCAGCTGTCTTTCCAGAGGAGGTCAGAATTTCTAACATGCTCAGTCTCTAAGCTGCTGGTGAGAGGCAACAACCAATAGGTAACAGGACTGGGTTGGAGGAATGCTAAAGAAGGTTCTGTTCTTGCCTCTCTTCTCTTCAATATCTTTTTAGCCCCCTTAACTGTCCTTATTCAACATTTTAGAATATCTGCTTATAATTCCTCTTCCTCAAACACTACCCGGATGACAGCGCACCATCAGCCACTCCCCTCCTTTAGTACCGCCACACCAACACACCCAGCTAGCCATCCAGACGATGATTACTCTGTGATATGACCTGACGTGACGCCTATATGTAAATAGTTACCCCAGTTTTACCCAAGTTTTAGTACCTGTTCATTGTGAATACAGCGCAGCTTGCTGCACTGTATTAAGTTTCTGTTTTCATGTAAACCGCACTGATGTCGAATAGCACGGTACAAAAGAGACTGTAAATAAATAAATAAATCATGCCAATGACATCCTGCTTGTCCTTCATATCCACCCACAAGCCCCTGATCTCTCACATATCAGCACTTGTCTCTCTGCAACAGCCTTATCATGAATTGAGAATCTTCTTAAACTTAACATTCAAAAAAACGCTTCAGTTTGGTTTTCTAATTCCTCCACAGTACCATCTCTTTGCCCTCAGATTCAGGACATTTGTATTTCCCTTATGCCCTCTCTTAATATCTGGGTGACTCTCGACTCTTCCTTAACTTTTCATGATCACATAAGCTTCATCATAAAGGGCTCCATCAAATTAATTTCTGTCCATCAAATTAAGTCTATTCGTCCTTTTCTTTGCTCACCTACACTTGCGACTGTCCCCCTCACTCTGGTCATAACACATATTGATTATTGCAATATCATCTAAGGTGGCATTCCTGAATACGAACTCTAATGCTTACAGATCATTCAAAATCTGCCATCGGAGAATTGGCCATCTGCACATTGCTAGTGAGGCCTGCCTTGGATTGGTGTGCCACTGGAGTCTCTCCCCATCTTCAGCGTCATCACAGTGAGACCTTGCAACAATATTTAAATTGCAGCTGCCGTTCCTCTGGTGGGAGTAGGAGGATTGAGAGCAGGAGAATTGGTTATCTGCACATTGCTAGTCAGGCCTGCCTTGGATTAGTGAGCCACTGGAGTTTCTCCCCGCCTTCAGCGTCATCACGGGGAGACCTTGCAACAATATTTAAATCACAGCTGCCATTCCTCTGGTGGGAGTAGGAGGATTGAGAGCAGGAGAATTGGCCATCTGCACATTGCTAGCGAGACCTGCCTTGGATTGGTGTGCCACTGGAGTTTCTCCTCGCCTTCAGCATCATCATGGGGAGACCTTGCAACAATATTTAAATCGCAGCTGCCATTCCTCTGGTGGGAGTAGGAGGATTGAGAGCAGGAGAATTGACCACCTGCACATTGCTAGTGAGGCCTGCCTTGGATTGGTGTGCCACTGGAATTTCTCCTCACCTTCAGCATCATCGAGGAGAGACCTTGCAACAATATTTAAATCGCAGCTGCCGTTCCACAGTCGCGGATGCGGTCGCATGCCTGAAGGGGCGCGTGACCAAAGGAGTACGCCCCTTTGGTGCTCCTTTGGGGCCATGTTGCGGCCTTTGGGCTCCAGTGTTTGCTGCTGGAGATGCCCAGGGGTCGTGGAAAGAGGAAAATCAAGCTTTCGGAAGTATGATTTGAGACTATAATGTCTACACCTATAGTTGGCCTTATGGATTAACATGTTTGAGTATTATCGGAGGTGAAGGAAGGTCCGGAATCCTTGGGTGCCTCATTTAGTCCCATCATCAGGACTCCGCCTCCGAATCCTAGTTTTCTTCTAGCTGGTGTTGAGGAGGCAGTGTCTGCTCCCTCAATGAGCCCCAGCGAGGCAGTTGAGCAAGTTCCATCTGTGGCCTTACTGCTAACTCAGCTTAGTGGATTTTCTTTGAAACATAGAAACATAGAAATATGACGACAGAAAAAGACCACATGGCCTATCTAGTCTGTCCTTCCATAACAACTTTGGAACCAATCCAGGTGATTAAGAAGCCAGTTGATCAGTTATTAATTGCAGCGTCTCCTGCCGCTGATATTACATTGATTGTCATTTGGAAGATGGTTACAGAGACTAATTCTTTCTTACAAGGATTTATAGTTCAGACAGTTAATTTCTCAGAAAAAGTAATAAAAGTCACAGGAGGTAGATATATGCATTTCTGCTGTTAAACAATGTCTTGATAAGTTAGAAAGTCAAGTTGAGCCACTTCAGACCGCGAGTGGGCGGGGGTTAAAAGATAGTTTCGTTTTGTATAAACATATTGAATATTTGGAAAATGCCCACCATGCTAAAAACATGTTCAGGAATTAAGACTTGTTTTATTATACACAGATGTACAATACACCATATAATTTAATTCTGTCATCCTCTACAGAACATATTTTTTTTCTGGTTTCATCACTATTGACCATATGACGCCAAGACAGAAGTCAGGCCCTCCTCTCTGTGCCAACAAATACAAAATATCTTAAATAAGCTAAAAAGTTATATCATGCACAATATTTTGTTGCAGATCAATATATATTTTCTTTAATTCTAACCCAATGTACAGCAGTTGTGTACTAGCTTTCTTATCTAAGAACCACCCCCCCACTCCCGAGGCACACCTAGCAATTGGACTATCTTCTTTTCCCAGCCCCCGTTTCCTAGAACACATCTTCTGCCTCCGATATTATTAAGAAATATTATAAAGATATCTTACAACTTTTGGATGCAGATATAATGGTTTATTATTTGTCTCCATGTCTGGTGACAAGGGATGATGAAGTGACACATATTGAGGAGTCTGAGTTTGATTTAACAAATTTTCTTGAAACTACGAATGAAGAGATTGCCTCCCGTGCTATTTTGTCTACTTGTGCTCTGAGGAAGATAAAGCAAAAATATTGAAAGTATTTTTTCCAAAAAAAGATTACTTGTTTCATGGTCATAAAGTTTCCATTTTTTTGGATGCATCACGGGTTATTCAGGCGCGAAGAAAGTCCTTCCTGTAGCTGAAACCTTGTATGCTGACTGCAGGGAGGACTTTCTCTCTACGCTTTCCATGTCAGTGTCTAAGGGGTATGTTTACTAAATGGCGGTAGCGGCTTCCGTGTGATATCGGAACCGCAGCCCCATTGAAAACCACGGGGCTGCGGCTCTGATATCGCACAGAAGCCACTACCGCCATTTAGTAAACATACCCCTAACTGTTTTTAGTGGGGTTAGATATGTTTATATTGACAACTTACAGCTTGAAGCTTTTTTAGATAATTTGAGCTGAGCTAGGCTGAGAGAAGTCTTAGGAAGTTTGTTCTATTTGGTTGTTTGATTTCTTGGCGGATTTGTTGTTTTGGAGGGGTTATTATGTCCTGATTTGTAATTATTAATTCTCCTTCAATTAGTCCTATGCTTTCCATGATGTGGGCTACTAAACTAATCATTGTATTGTAATGAGACTTGTTCTCTATAAGTATTTACTTTTTTATTTTATTTACATGCTGTTTCTTGCATTAAGGAGTGTTGTATGTATTTTGGAAACAATATAAAAAAAATCTGCCATTAAATTATTATCCAATGCCTCAAAACACAGCCATATTACTCTGTTGGTTGGGACAAGTTACCTCAGGCTGGAGGGCAAGGGGTTCAAATCCTGCTGGAGGACAGCAACCTTGGGCCAGAAGGTCTGCAGTTTCTGGTCTCACAGGTGCTCCTTATGGCCTTGACAAGCCACTTAACCCTCCATTGCCTTAGGTACAAATACATAGATTGTGAACCCTTTGGGGATGAGGGAAAAATATGTACTGACTGTATAGAAATGTTAACTGCTTAGACATGATACATAATAGGCGGTATATCAAATAAAGTAACTATAACTATATAACTTATTCATTCTCCAGGACCAAGCAGGAAGTCAGTCCTCACTTATGGGTGACTCCCCAGCTCTGGGCTACCGAGGAACCCAGGCTGAACAAGAGGCCTCCCTCTAGTCCCAGCAGCAAAGAAAAGGCTTTTCAAGGACACAACCTCCACCGGTAGCCCAACAGAGGGCAGGAGGGCAGGAGTTGCCTAAACCTCAAAGAGATTCCGTAGTACTGCTTGGCCAAAAGCACTGTCCCTACGGGACTCCCTCTCCAGATAGTAATGGGCTGCAAACGTCTGGCTTGAAGACCAAGTTGCAGCCCTGCAGATGTCTACCAAGGGCACAGAGTGGAGATGAGCCACTGAGGCGACCATTGCCCTGACACGATGGGCCGTGACCCTACCCTGCAAAGGAAGGTCAGCCGCCTTGTAAGCCCAGGTGATACAGTCAGCCACCCAGATGGACAAGGTACGCTTGGACACAGCTAACCCCAACTTATTGGGGTCAAAGGATACGAAGAGCTGAGTAGCCCTTCGATGCCCTTGCGTACGGTCAAGGTAGAAGGATAGGGCCCTCCTACAGGCCAGGGTATGTAGAAATGCTTCAGCCTGGCTTGCATGAGGCCTAGGGAAGAATGTTGGAAGAACCACCTCCTGATTGAGGTGAAAAGAGGAGACAACCTTTGGGAGGAACTTAGGGTGAGTCCTGAGGACTACCCTGTTCCTATAAATCCTCGTGTAAGGCCTATCACAGACTAGGGCCTGAAGCTCACTCACCCGCCTAGCTGAAGTAAGGGCTATCAGGAAGAGAGTCTTCCAGGAAAGGAAGCGTAGAGGGCAAGTAGCCATAGGCTCAAAAGGTGGGCGAGTCAGTTGCTGCAAGACCACATTCAGCTCCCACTCAGAAGCAGGAGGACGGATGGGAGGCTTGAGCAAGAGCAAGCCTCTGAGAAACCTAGACACCAAGGGGTGCCCAGATAGAGAATGTCCTCCCACCAGTGAGTGGTGAGCTGCGAGAGCTGAGAGGTGGACCCGAACAGAATTAGACTTAAGTCCCTGATTCGATAAGTGCAGCAAGTACTGAAGCACTACTGGCACAGTACAGGAGAAAGGATCTTCTGTACGTAGCTAACACCACATAGAAAACCTCTTCCATTTGAGAGCATAGGTTTTTCTGGTGGACTGTTTCCTAGAGGCTAGGACAACCTCCTCAACTTCCTGAGGTAGGCCCCAGGGAGCCAAAACTACCCTTGCAGCCTCCAGGCCATCAAATTGAGAGCTTTGAGATTGGGGTGCAGAAGGGAACCCTGCTCCTAGGAGAGAAGGTCGGGCTGCAACCCCAGAGGTAGTGGGGAATCCACTGCCAGTTGAAGCAGAAGTGGAAAACAAGGCTGCCTCGGCCACCTGGGAGCTACCATCAGGACTGAGGCCCTGTCCTGAAGAGTCTTGAAAAGAGTTCGGGCCACCAAGGGCGTGGGAGGAAACGCACACAGGAGGCCCTGAGACCAGGACATTAGAAAGGCATCGGGTGCTACCCTCGAGGGATGCGGTTGCCTGGAGCAGAACCTGGGCAGTTGCTTGTTCAGCGGGCTGGCAAAGAGATCTATCCAAGGGAGACCCCACTTTAGGAAGATCCTCTGAACCACCAGGGGATGCAGCTGCCACTCGTGGGGCTGCAGAATTCTGCTCAATCGGTCGGCCAGGCAGTTCTCCTGGCCTGGAAGGTACACCGCCTTGAGAAGCATGTTGTGCTTCAGGGCAAAGGAACAAAGGTCTTGAGTTTCCCGACAAAGGAGTCTGGATCCAGTCCCGCCCTGTTTGTTCACATAAAACATGGCTACCTGGTTGTCTGTTTGAATCAAGACTGAGTGGTGAGCCAGGGCCGGAGAAAAAACTCTGAGAGCCAAGCGGATAGCCCGAAGTTCCAGCAGATTGATCTGTTGGGCTGCCTCCCAGGGAGACCAGAGGCCTTGAGTGCACTTGTCCAGACAATGAGCACCCCAGCCCTTTAGAGAGGCGTCCGTGGTGAGGACCACCGAGTATTCTGACATTTGGAAGGGCATCCCCTTGAGTAGATTGGGTGGATGCAGCCACCAGCTGAGGGAGGCCAACAGGGGTTTGGACACCCTTATCCTGTCTCGTAAGTGGCCTGTGGCTTGAGACCACTGACTCCGAAGGCACCACTGTGTAGGCCTCATATGGAGCCTGGCATTGGGAGTCATATGCACTGTCGAAGCCATGTGGCCCAGAAGTCTGAGGCAGAGTCTGGCGGAGACCAGGGGCTTGTTTAGGAGCTGTTTGGCCACGTCCATCAGCCTTTGGTCCCTGTCTTCTGGCAAGAATGCTTTTGCCAGTTGAGAATCCAATCTTGCCCCTATGAACTCCAAGTTCTGGGAGGGGAGCAAAGTGGACTTTGCGAAGTTTATGACAAAACCCACGTTCTGAAGCAGAGCAATGGTTCTGAAGGTGGCTTGTCTGGCCTCCAGGGATGTTTGAACCCCTGATGAGCCAGTCGTCCAGATAGGGGAAGACAAAGATGCCTTGATTTCTCAGGTAGGCCGCCACAATTGCCAGGCACTTGGTAAAAACCCTGGGAGCGGAGGTCAGGCCAAAAGGTAGTACTCTGTACTGATAATGGTTTCCTCCCACAATTAACCTGAGGTACTTTCTGTGGTCTGGATGAATGAGGATGTGAGTGTACGCATCCTTTAGATCTAAGGAGCATAGCCAATCTCCCTGCTGGAGGTAGGACAGAAGTGTCCCAAGAGTAAGCATCTTGAACTTTTCTTTCTCTAGGAACTTGTTGAGGTTTCTGAGGTCCAGAATGGGTCGAAGGCCACCGGTTCTTTTGGGTACCAGGAAATACCTGGAGTAGAATCCGTGACCTTGCAAGTGGGGGCACAGGCTCCACCGCCCTGTCCACCAAAAGACCATGAAGCTCTTGTAGAAGAAGGTCTGTGTGCAGGGGAGGCCTTGGAGGCTCCCCTGGAAAATATGGCGGAGGCAGTTGGTGAAAATGGAGGGCATAGCCATTGTGGACTATGTCCAGCACCCAACTGTCCCCGGTGATAAGGGGCCACTGGTGGGCAAAGAGGGCGAGGCGACCTCCTGTGCAGGGTGGGGAGAGCAGTGGAGGAGAGGCTACGCTCAAGGAGTCAAAAAACCCCACCCTGCTGAGTGGTAGCAGGGGCCGGAGGCTTGGGGGTCCTCTGCCTATGGGGCCCATTACCCTGGCCTTGGCTTGCTGACCCTGGGGGGCAGCTTGGGCAGCCTGATAATGAGGGTATTGTTTGTAGACAGTGCCTTCCTCGGGTAAAAGGACTTTTTACCCGAGCCCTTCTTCTTATGTGAAGGGGCAGAGGTCTTCCTTGACAGCCTTGTCCGGGTAAGGTGCTCTGTCTCGAGCTGAGCGGCCTTCTCAGTCACAGGTTTGCCAAAAAGGTTCTCACCTCGGCAGGGGACATCAACCAACTTGTCCTGAACCCATGGCTCGAGGTCCGATGACTGCAGCCACGCCTGGCGTCGAGCCGCGATGCCGGCAGCCACTACTCGGGCCAAAGCCTCAAAGCCATCATAGGCGGCGCGGGAAATGAACTTTGAGCATTCCCGAATCCCCGAGGACAAGGTCTGAAATCTCTGCAAGGGTTCCCCGGAGAGACCAGCAGAGAATCCGGCCAATTCCTTGGCTAGGTCCTGCAAGTACATGCCCATGTACAGCTGGTAAGACTGGACACGGCAAGCAAGCATCGACCCCTGGAAGCACTTTCTACCGATGCCATTGAGGTTGCGGGCCTCCCTGCCGGGGGGCACCGCGGAATGCATCTTCTGGCTCTTCAGACGATGCATGGCCGATTCCACAACCATGGAATGGTGTGGTAGCTGTGCTTTCTGGAAACCAGGGCTTTTGCGGAGCCGATAAATGGAATTGACTCGCTTGCTTAGAACCGGCGCCGAGGCCGGGGCCTCCCACATTCGGAAAAGGAGCCGTTCCAGCATCGGAGGAACCAGGACAGTAAAGGCCTCCTTCGGAGGAGAGTCGTACTGTAGAGCATCGAGCTCCTCGGCTCGAGGCTCTTCCTCGGGATCGGCAGGGATAGCCAAGGCAGCAGCCATATCCCGGACGAACTCCGAGAAGCTAGTGTCCTCCGGAGGGGATCTACTCCGGGGATCAGACTGCGGTGAGTCCGACGGGACGCACCGAGTCTTAAAAGTATCGGGAGACTCCTCGTCCTCCGTCTCCCAGGCGGACTCGTCCGAGGAGGAGTCAGGGTCCGAACCCGCGGGGCCCCGAGGCACCCGCCCTGACGCCGGGGGCACCAGCGTCGACACCCTCGGTCCCAAACGGGAGGTCGAGGGAGACCTCGACCGAGGATGACTGCGAACCGCAAGTGTCTCGAGTATCGGCTCAGTCTCCGGGGTTGACTTCGAAGTCGACGTCCCAGTGGTCGGGGCAGATGCACCAGACAGGCTGGCCATCAGTGCCCGCTGCTGCTCCATGAAGGCAGACAGTCTGCACTCCAAGGCTGTCATCCTGAGACTCAGCTCGGAAGACGCAGCAGCCACCGACTCGGGCCCCGGCGGCGCCGGGCCCGACATCGGCTCTCTGGGAGGAGAGTCCACGAGGACTATGGGGCTTATGTGTCCAGCAGACTCCAGCTCCACGCGAGGAACTTTCGCAGGCTTCTTTTGGTCCACGGGCCCGGGACGGCGGTCGGGGGTCTTAGACCTGGCCCTCGAGGGACCAGAGATCTCCTCCGACACCGCCCTCGCGAGCCGCTTCTTCCTCTTGCATTCCCGGTTGGGGGACCCCCTGTCCGAGGAGCTTCGACGGCGCTCGGGATCGGAGTCCCGAGATGTCGAGGCCTCAGATGAGGTCCGGGCCCGGCCGGAGGCAGAGTCCGAGAAAAACCTTTCCTTCTGATGCTGTCGACTCTTTAGTGCCTTGGAAGACATCTTCCCACATGGCCCACACGACTTGGGGTCGTGGTCAGGGCCGAGGCACCGAAGGCAGCAGTCGTGTGTGTCGGTGAGAAACATCATTTTCTTACACCGATCACACTTTTTGAAACCACTGGAAGCCATCGGGGAAAAAATAGCCCCAGCGAGGTCAAAAGAACGGCTTTCCAGCGAAAAAATGAAAAAAGGGCGCGAACGCCAGCCACGAAGGCAAAAACCGAAAAATGAAGAAAACGGGCTCGATACCGGTGTACCGAACCTGGCGGGAGGGGAATCGGCGTCGAACCGGAGAAAAATAGCGAAAATCGCCGAAGAAAAAATCACTTTTATCCAGGAGAACAGGACACACGTCCGATGGGCTTCTCGGAAAAAAAGAGACTGAGGTAAGATGGCACCTTTAGGCGGGAAGGGAACCGCGCATGCGTGCCTGCATTCCCAAAGGCTTTCATAGAAAGCTGGGGAAATGCTCCGCTGGGGCTTCATCGGCGCCGATGACACCCATAAGTGAGGACTGACTTCCTGCTTGGTCCTGGAGAAAGAGAAAGAACATAATAATAAATGAAAATGCTTTTCTATATCTCAAAAAAGCAGGAGTGAGTCAGTATTGAGTTAAAAAATAGCAACTGGAAAGAATACTAAGGGCTTTAAACAAAGGAAAAAGCCAAAGAAATATATCCATAGGGTGCCAGAGGGAATGAGTAAGGGTAAAGGAACTGCAAAAGTAAATAGTACAAGTATCATAAATGTTTAAGACACCTATCGGGAATGAGAGCGAATGTTACATTATATCAATATAAAACACAAAGTAACAAACGGGGCTTGGTCTGTCAGAAATAGGAATGGGGGGGAGGGGGGAGGGGGAAGAAGAAAGTTTCACCTCCTGTGAGTGCCTATTACTTGTGCGTGTGTACTGCCTGGTTTTAGGACATATCAATTATGGCATGCCAATGTAAAATAAAGTTGCCTCAGGAGATAAATTAATGATTAAAACATAAAGGGTTAAAATACAATAAAAGAACTAGACTGCATGTAAAGGGGACACCATTCTCGGAGCTACCATAAAAATGTACGGATGAAAAAATAAAAGCTGTTAATAATTCTACCTGCATCAGTGATGTGCAAAGAAAGGGTTATTGACAATATTAACATTGCAACTTGCATTAGCATTCTAAGAAAGGTTTGTGCATGTATAAAAGCCTCCAGAAAACAATAAAACTTAATCGAGGTACCTTTCTGACTAAAGCCACCGCTTCCAGCCGTGAAGAAAAAACTAAAAAACGCCCACTCATGCGCGTAAAAAAGAAAGTGAAAGGGGCGGAGCTAACTCGCAAGGAGCAGGAAAAACTGCTGAAGGCTCTCGTCTATTAACAATGGGAAGCAATCGGAAACCTATATATATACAAATAAACAGACTCATCGCTTAAAAAGAAATATAAACATGAAACAAATACCACATGAACTACAATTCTGAACTATATAGACATCACATAGACATAAGTAAACGAAGTAAAACAATGAAAATGAGCAGGTGATAAAAACATATTTAAAATTTAAAAAGGTAAAACTCTAAAGAAAAAGCGCTTTAAAGTGTGGATTGGCATGACGGCTGGAGAAACCGACTGGCTCATATAACTGTGATCAAACCCAAAAATAAAAGCACTCTAAAATATAAATTGAATGTGTCCACTGGAAAGACTGACTAACTGGTATGACTGTAATCAGACATAAGAGATAAAAAAAATGTATATATAAAATAAATAAATAGGAAAGTGATAAAAGCATATTTCAGAAATTAAATGCTAAAGTACAATGAATATATGAAGAATGTTATTGATAAGGCCAGAACCGGGCAGTCCAAATGATACTACTATAAAACGGCTAAAACGTAGCTAGTCAAAACCAACTAATTAAAAACAATTAGGACAAACATTGCCCTCATATGTAGAAAAATATGTGAAAAACTGTGCCGCAAGAGATTAAAAACAAAATAAATACTAATAAATAACTAAAAAAACTAAGGGAAAACTGATAAATATCTATCTAGATTTAAACCACTAGGTACCATTGTGTCTAATAGAAAAATATATTTCTGCTCAAGCCTCATAATGGTTCTATCAATATCACCACCCCTCCAATTGGTTCTTACTTTTTTAATAACAAAATATTTTACATCCATAACTTTGTGATCAAATTCTTGCCAATGTTGAACAAGGGGTTTGTCAACCAAGCCTCTTTTTATGCAACTTTTGTGTTCTACTATTCTCGTTCTAATACTCTGAGTGGTTTTTCCTACATACAACGTTTTGCAGGGGCACTGGACCACATAAATTACATTTTTGGTCTCACAGTTAGCAAAATCATCAATGTGAAATGTCTGATTAGTAGTGGGATGGATGAAAGTATTACGGACAGGAAGAGAATTCAAACACACTGAACATTTACCACATTGATATTGCCCTTTAAATTTAGATTAAAACTCTCTTTCTGTGAATGCCGAAGGGACCAAAAGGTTCTATAAATTTATATTGCGCTTATGTGCAATGGTCAACTTGAGATCCTGAAAAGCTGGAAGCGTTTGTACCAAATGCTATTCTTTCTGTAATATTTTGATTATACTGCTAGATTGTGAAGTGTATAGGAGAGGACATACCATGCCAATATCATCACTCCATGTTTTGACTTTAAGTAAGTCATCACAGGAAGTCTCACAAGCTCTTTGATATGCTTTATCTATATGGCAAATGGGATATTGTCTTGCGAAAATTTTTTCTTTCATTACATTAGCTTGTATTTCAAAATCTTGGGGTTTAGTGCGAATCCTCTTCGCTCTAAGAAACTGACTGACTGGTAGGTTCTTCTTGAGTGATGGATTGTGGAAACTCTGGTAATGCATTACATTATTTCTATCTGTTGGTTTCCTATACACTTTTGTACAATCTTCTTCTTTTATAATTAGTAAATCCAAATAGGAAATCTGTTGTAAATCATAAGTCATCTGAAAGCACAAATTACCATCCAATTGGTTAATCCAAGAATTAAATCGAGTGAGTTCATCTAATGTGCCTTTCCAAAGAATTAAAATATCATCTACATAGCGTATCCAAAGGGCAATATTAGACTTAAAGGGGTGAGTTTTCAAAAAACTTTCTTCAAAGTTAAACATATACAGGTTCGCTACATCAGGGGCCATAGAGGACCCCATGGCCACCCCCTTGATCTGCTTATAAAACAATTCTCTAAAGCAGAAAAAAATTTCACAGAGTGCTAATCGTGCTAAGGTGATGAGAAAAGCTGTAGGCATGCGTTTGTGTACCGTTCTTTTAAGGAGACATTGTTCAATGATATGAAGTGCATCAAGTTGGGGTACATTGGTGTACAAGGATTCAACATCGAGTGTAACTAAAATAATATCAGAACTACAATTAAAAGTAGAAAGTATCTGTATAACATGTGTTGAATCCCTAACGTATGACCACATGTCGCAAACGAATGGACGTAATAATAAGTCTAAAAATTTTGAAATGGGTTCCAATGCTGAAACTATCAGACGACCAGGTGGAGCTGCTAAAGATTTGTGGACTTTGGGAATAATATAAATGGTAGGAATAATGGGTTTATCAACAATCAAAAAGGACTTCTCTTTTGCAGTAATATATCCAATCTCGAAGGCTGAAATCACCAAATTTTCTATACTTTTTTTAAGATTCTGAGTGGGATCCCCATCAAGTCTCTGATAAAAAACCTTGTCATTCAATTGACGATTGATTTCAGTAATGTAGTAATCTTTATTCCTTATGACAACCGCCCCTCCCTTATCTGCCGGTTTAATTATGATATCATTATTCTTCTGTAGTGATAAAATGGCCTTCTTTTCATTGTATGTAATATTATAAAAGGTGGAGCAGTGTTTCTTAAGGACGTCAGTAACTTGTTTAGTTACAACCTTCTCAAAGTCTTCGATAACAGGGTCTGTACTCAGAGGGGGGATCCATGTAGATTTTTTACTTATAAGAGATACGTCTCCAGGAGAATTAGTATCATGGTTAGCAAAAAAATGCCGAATACGCACTTTGCGGAAAAATTTATAGAGGTCCACCTGGATGTCAAAGGGGTCTAATTTCCTTTTGGGCACGAAAGAAGCCCTTTATTTAATAAGGATGACTCTTCTGGTGAAAGTATATATTTAGATATATTAATGACATTATTAGGAGGATCTATCATCAATTCTTCCTCTCTTCTGATCTTTCGGTATTCCATCCCCCTCTGCCTCCTCGGCCACAACCGCGTCCTCTGTGATGATTGTGTTGTGCTGTGGCAAGGAGGCCTATCCAGAGTTTGAGGGAGGACAAAGAGACAGGGAATTCACCCTAGTAAAGGGCCCCCTTTTACCAAGGCAGGATAGGAAAGACACAAACACAGCTAGGAATCAGAAAACTTCCACATGGCCCACATTCCATGCTCTCCCTAGTGGAAGGAAGGGGAGAGGATACAGAGCCCAGATCCCCTTAGGCAGGGAGTGCTCCAAGTATGCAGGTGCAAGAAGTCAGGCTGATTGCCATCACCTGGCTAGGGAGGGGTGGAAGAGAGAGCCCTGGAAGTATAAACTGAAGCCAGAGTGTGAGAGTAGGGAGAGCGTCGTCATCAGGAGCAGCAGGGGAGAAGGAGAAGCAGGAAGCCAAACTGCCACGAGCCGAGGCACAGCTGCAAGCTGGCAAAGCTTGACCGGTGCAGAGCTGAGCAGAGCCCCTGAGCTGCCAAGAGAAGAGAGTGCTAAGTGGAATATAGCACATCTGCCAGAGGGTTTTAAGCCAGGAACAGGAGAGACTCCAGGATTCCCTGGGAGGCTGGTAGCTGAGGACTGTGAACAAGGAGAGTCTGAGCCTATGCAGCTGAGAGAGCCTGAGGTAAAGCTAAATGGGGAAGAGATTCCTATGGACTGTTCTGTGTGCAAGGCTTTAAACCTGAGGAACAGGGAGAAAACAAGCCATCCCTGAGAGAGAGTTTACCAGGGAAGGGAACCCATAGTCCACAAGCCGGTGGCCCTGATTCCCTCATGATGGTAAAGGGAAAGGTCACAAGGACTAAGGAGTAGCCCTGGAAGCTGTGGAAAGCTTGTTAAGCACCTGCTGCAAGAACAAGGAACATTGGGGTAAGAAAGTTGCTTTTGTAACAGAGCTTTCTTGTGCCCTGAATTGTATTTGTTGATTGAAGGTTTATGCAGGTGAAGAGAAGCTATACTATCACGGACAGTGAATGTGATTTTTGTTTGTGCTTTTGGCCAGCAAGGCTACAAAGAAAGTGAATTATCCATTCTGTTAAAAAGACTGTGTATCCTGCAATACGGAAAACCTTTAAACAGACATTTTTGGTTTGTGTTTGTTTTTGGGGAATACTCTGTTTCACAGAGACCTGAACCAATATCCTGTACGTGGTGAGAACGAACCATTGTGTAAAATAAATTCTGTCATTTGCCTTAACCCTTGGAGCCAACTACAGCTTTTTGTCTGATGCACACATACAGCCAAGCAAAGACTACCTTTCCCAGAAGGCACTACGGGAAATAGTTGAAAAGGGCTAAAACAGCAGACAGCAAAAAGTTTCTATAAAATAACCACGCCCCTCTTAGCTGGAGGTGAGCTGTGGCGGCGTGACAGTGCATAGTATCTGTCGTCCTCCAAATGATATGGCCTAATTCCAGCGGACGCGGACGCCCCCGAGATATGTCTCGACCGCCCCCCTTCCACATTTCGTCCATGTTGAAAAAAAGATTCCTTTTTCTGTCCATGATGGGGATCTTTTCTCTTAGTCTTACCTTTTTGAGATGGAGCCTTATCGGCGTGATTAGAAAAAAAGAGACACAGATGCGTCAAACTCTACTGACTCACTCCCGCTACGTTTCTACTTCTGTTCAACTTCAACTTTCTTCTTCCCCCCCCCTTTCCTATTTCTGACAGACCAAGCCCCGTTTGTTACTTTGTGTTTTATATTGATATAATGTAACATTCGCTCTCATTCCCGATAGGTGTCTTAAACATTTATGATACTTGTACTATTTATTTTTGCAGTTCCTTTACCCCTACTCATTCCCTCTGGCACCCTATGATATGTTTCTTTGGCTTTTTCCTTTGTTTAAAGCCCTTAGTATTCTTTCCAGTTACTATTTTTTAACTCAATACTGACTCACTCCTGCTTTTATGAGATATAGAAAAGCATTTTCATTTATTAGTATGTTCTTTCTCTATCTCTCTTAGTTACAATAATCACATTATGATTAATATATTGATGTATTTATTGTTTACAAATGTTTTATTTTTAACCCTATTTATTTATTTATGTCTCTCTTAGTATGAATATTGTCTTAATTAAGCCTTGTTACATTATGGTACAAGACCATCTGTTTTAAAGGTCTTCAACAGAGGTATTTATATTTTTTCATGTCTTAGAGCATTACTGTTCAGTAGTTTTTATATTATCTTTACATGATGTTTTTACTTTTATTTTAATCTGGATGAGCTATCCATTTCTGACTGTTTTATTTGTTTTCTATTGCCTTGTTTTTAATTGTAGATTGTGCTATTAGTTGTCTGTTCTGTTATGATTTTAAGTATTTATATGTTTATGTTTTTAGTTTGTGCCTGACATACCCCTGACGAAGGGTAACGAAACACAGCCTGTGTCGGGTTGTCAAGGATTCAATAAAGACTTTTATCACGCCTTGGACTGGTTTCTCACTTTTTTTGGACCACCCTGTATATCCACCACTTCAATGAGCTTTGTAATTCTATTATTTACATCTTCAATGATTATGCTGCTATATTTTCAGACTCGTTTACCCCCTCTCTTCCTTCTCTCTCCCCAGTCTCTCCCTCCCTTCTGGTGTGTGCAAAACCTTAACCCTTGCATTCCAGAACTTTGATCATTACTACTGAACCATTCAACTGATAGATATATATCTATGCGATGGGTCAAATACCCAACATATTTCTTTATCTCCTTCATTTCCAATTGTTCATCCCGCCCCCCACCCCCCAATCCCTTTATAGATGGCCCTTTAGCTCCTTTTCTCCTCCTTTTTTTTCCAGCTATGGTAAGCTCCCCAAACCTGGGTATGTCTACTCAGTCTTTGATTTTTGAGGGCTGTTAAAGCATTCATTCGTTCAATGATTCATCCTTGCTTGGTACTCAGACTTCTTTCCATACTTCTGCCATTTTCACTCACACTGCTAACCACAATTGACTTCCCTACTGAGCGACATGCTTGTCTAAATGCTCTGGAGATAGATTTAAGAGCATGTACTACGGGGAGGCCTTCATTGCCACTCCACTTATGGTCTCGAACAATTTCCTTGTCAATGTCCATACCTTTTCAACCTTCTCACAACTCCACCATAGATGAAGAAAATGTCCTTCCCCACCACATCCCTTCCAACATTTCCTGTCTCTCTCCCCTCCAAATCTACTCAGCTGGCAGGGTGTGAGGTATGTTCGATACATAATTTTATATGCATTTTTCTGCAATTTGGCAGATATTGATACACAGTGGGTGTGTTCATATATTTTTTCCCACTGTGAATTTGTGAGAGGGTCTCCTAAATCTTTTTCCCATGCTGCTCAATATTTCAAATTAGGTTCTTCCCCCTCCAGTCTTATATAATTTAGACATAAGCCCTTTACTGATCCCACACTTTCTGTAATAGCTTTCAAATTCCATTTCCTGTTGCTTCAAACCCCCCTGTATAGGTTTGCTGCAGTAAAAGAAAACCATCTGTGTGTATAGAGTACGGAAACAGAGGGGGGCGGCCAATCCGTTGGCCAAGCGGATCCCATCCCTCCTCCTCCGTGCTAGAGGGAAACAAAACCTTACATACAGGGAGGGGCTACCTCCTCCTCCCAATAAACCACACCTCATGCAGATTATACTCGTACCTGGCACAAAATTCTCACAGATTCTTCTTACAAATAAAATCCTTTATTTCTTATATAATAAAAACAAGCATAAAGGAAGCGCAATCAAAACTAGCTAAATGCAAAGTAACTTGGAGAATTCCCTCACCCTCTTCTTACAAGTTTACAGCTATAAAATAATTAAGAGATTTCCTGTCCATCGACAAATCCTAGCACAGTGAGAAAAGGATATATGGTTCCTAGCTACACTCAAAGATAAACTAAGGAGACTTTCACACAGACAATCAAAATCATACCCACTCACTCATTAGCAGACATACAGTGGAAATTTACAAACCACCTTCTTCAGAAAATGGGGTGTAAATTCCCAATCTTTAAAAGTTATGTCCTGTTATATAGTTTTCTTTCCCAAATAGTCCCTTTGTTTTCGATTCCAGGCATCTGGATTCTCTCTTTCATTCCTTTCTTTGTCCTGTCATATCTGCACTCCCATTCCTGCTGACCTGTGACCCCTATGACCTTGTGTATAAACATGTGCTCAGACATTTTTCAGATTTATTCCTTGTTATCTGACCCTTTTCCCACCTATTCAACCTTCCATCCGGTCTGTTTTTCCATCCCCTATTTTCAAGAAATATAGAAAATATATCTTATTAGTTCCCTGATATTCTGACAGTTTCCATACTAGGCCTCAGGAGGCCTCATGCCAAACTGGCATAACCATGCTAATGATGCCTTCTCTCTCCTGTGCTCTGTAGATAAGTGTTTTTTCTCACATTTCTTCCATCTGATGTCACCTAATACCTTTAGCATCCCACAACGCACATGCAGTACAAATGCCAGCAATCTGGACTGTTAACTCCTTCCCTTCTGGCTCTCACAATAGATATCTATCTATCTTCCACATCATCTTATTGCTTCTTAAAGGATCTCAGATCCCTGTTTTCCTTTTGGAGATGTCCCACACTCCATATCTCTCCACTTTCCCATCTACGTCTGCGTGGATTCTGAATCCCTTGTATAAATGCCCGGTTTTTCCAGAGAGGGATTAGCCTTC
This sequence comes from Ichthyophis bannanicus, assembly GCA_033557465.1. Classification (NCBI taxonomy): domain Eukaryota; kingdom Metazoa; phylum Chordata; class Amphibia; order Gymnophiona; family Ichthyophiidae; genus Ichthyophis; species Ichthyophis bannanicus. Next base: position 179,880,602 of record CM066036.1, read on the forward strand.
CTTCCCCTCTCCCTCCCTTGACCCATCTCCTATATGTTGACCAGCTCTTTAAAGTTAAAGCTGTACATGGGTTCTCTGTGCCCCCTCCTTCCCTCCCTTGGATGTTTAGCCATTACGCATCCCTCAAGCTGTGCTGTCCCCATGCACCTTGTTCAAGTACAACCCAATTTTTCCCACCTTCTTTTCCTTCCTTCCAGTCAAAAATACTACACACTTGGGCCGCCTCATAGTAGGTTTGTAGGCATGGTATTCCCAAACCCCCCTTCTTCCTCTCTTGCCATAGAATCTGCCTGGATACCCTTGGGCGTCTTTTCTCCAAATAAATGAGAATATTTTCTGCTGGAGCTTCCTTTATTGTCCACTAGGGATCTCTACTGGCAGTTCCAAGAAATAAAAAAGAAGGCATAGTAACACATTCATTTTAATTATGACCACTTTACCCAGCCAGGCGTACCATCCGTTTCCCCACTTCTCCAAGACTTCTTCCAGGATCTTAAAAAGAGGCTTATAATTCAGTTGATATAATTCCTGCCATGTTTCCCTCACTTGGATCCCCAAGTACCTCAACGATGTGGTTGCCCATTTAAATGGGAAAGACGCCTGCAGATTCCTTTCCTTCTTTGCATCAATTTGTACTACCAGTACCTCTTTTAGACATATTTACCTTATAACCTGATACTCTGTTATACCTGTCTATTTCTTTAAGCAACACTGGAAGGAACAACTGAAGTCCTGGGGTGAAAATATAATATCATCTGCAAACAAGGAGATGCCATGCTTGCTTGTCCCCACTTCCACCCCCCCCACCCCCCCCCCCCCCGGATATCTGGGTTGCCCCTGATCCTTGTTACTAACACCTCTATCATTACAGCAAATATGAGCGAAGATAACGGGCATCCCTGACGGGTACCTCTACCTAGTTTGAACTCCGCTGAATATCTCCCATTTTTTATACAGTGCTCCCACCCACTGGCAAAATCGTGGGCCAAATCCCATCTTTTCTAATACTTGAAACATAAATCCCCATTCTACGCGATCAAACGTTTTTTCAGCATCAACCGCCAGCAAAATAGTGTAAATTTGTTTTTGTTGTATCCACCAAATTATTTATTTATTTATTTATTTATTTAAAGGGTATTTCTATCCCGCCTTATCCTTCAATCAAGGCGGTGTATACATCAAACAATCAATGGCAATGGTGCTTATGTTAGATAAGATAAATTAGGTTCAAGACCCGTCGATTACTGTCTTTAGCTTGGCGCCCTGGGACAAATCCTGTCTCGTCTTGATGTATAAGGCTTGGCAGGTAGCTCTGCAATCGGGTCGCCAAAATTTTGCAAATAGCTTAGCGTCCACATTTATGAGGGATATAGGCCTATAAGAACTACATTGAGTCACAACTTTTCCTGGTTTAGGGAGCACCGTAATACCTGCCACTGATTTGGGAAGAGTACCACTTCTCCCCACTTCATTAAATAGTTCTACCAATATTTCCCCTACTTCCTCCCGATATGTTTTATAAAGCCTGGCTGTCAGCCCGTCTAAACCTGGGGCTTTTCCCTCTTTCAACTCTTTTATTGCTTCTTGTACTTCTGCTAAAGTAATATCTCTATCTAATAGTGCAGACTCTTCTTCTTGAAGCTTGGGTATTTTACAGCCCTCTAGATAATCTTGTCCTTTACTTCTACCTTCTCCAATCTCCGAGGTATAGAGAGTTGTGTAAAACTTCTTAAAGGCTTCCTGTATTTCTGATGTCTTAAATTTTATGTCCCCTCCTTTCCAGATTTTAGTTATATGCTGTTGATTCTGCCTTGCTTTCAGCCTATGTGCTAGAATCCCCCCCTCCCCGCTTTATTTTTCCATTCAAAAAAGTTCTGTTTGAGACAGTCTAACCTATGTGCTTTTTCCCCTAACTGTAATTGCTACAGTTCTTGACGAACTCTCTCTAATGCACTTTGCTTCTGCCTGGTAGTGGTTTGACTGTGTTCTCTTTGTAGCACTCTCACTTGCTCCAATAAATTTTTCTCCTTTTGCTTCCTATGCCATTTATTGTAGGCCACTATAACTACTAACTGTCCCCTCATAATTGCTTTCAGACCAACCCATCTGTCTTGCACTGATGTTCCTTCGCTCGTATTTACCTCTAAATATTCTTTCAATGCCTTCTTTACCCATTCTTGGGCCTCTTTTTGTATTAATAATCCCTCATTGAGTCTCCAAAATTGCAGCCCTTTTTTTCCTGCCGAATTTCAAGTGCCATGAGCACAGGCACATGATCTGACCACATCCTTACCTCTATCTCTACTAATTGTACCATGGGCATAAGTTCTGCTTCCTCCCAAAACATATCAATATGACTATATGTACTGTGGGGTTGGAATAAAATGTATATTGTCTATGTGTCCCATATTTCTGTCTCCACGCATCCACTAATCCCCCACTTCGCAAGATGCCTAGCATACACTTCTGCTCCTTTCCCCCTTTATCTGTTTTGGAATTATCCATCCTAAGGTTTGCGGTAAGATTAAAGTCTCCCCCTAATACCAAGTGTCCTTCCCCTACTGGCTCCAAAACCCCTCCTAGCCTTTTAGAAAATTCCCCTTGGTCCTGGTTCAGGGCATAAATATTCACAAAATTCTATAGGGTCCCCCTCACATTGGCTTGCACCACCAAATACCTCCCCTGCTGGTCTCTTATAACTGTATTGACTACTATTCCTATACGGACAGAAATTAGTATATCCACCCCTCCTTTTTTCGGGCTAGAGATATCAGAAGCCAAAAATATCTGAGGAAATAATTTGCTCCTCAGTGCTCCCTTGTATGATCTCTTAAGATGGGTTTCCTGAATCATAAATATGTCTGCTCATAATCTATCTCCCTCCCGGGACATCAAAGATCTTTTTTGCCAGGAATTTAGCCCATGCACATTCAAAGTCACTACCACAATTTCTCCATCAGATATCACTGACATTCTTTATTTTCCTATCTCCCTATCCACTTATATTTTTTGCAAACACCCTCCTTCTGCTCACCCCTTCCTTCCCCTTCCCCCTTCCCCCCTCTTTCCTCCCTTCCTTCTTCCACCTCCCCCTCTTTCTACCCCCTTCCTCTATCCAACTCCTGGCTTCTAATAGGCTAGTTATATACGAGACAGGAGACCCTACCACCACATGTCCGGTCCCCCTCCCGCTCCCTCTTCCACTTTCAATTCACCCATTCCCCCTTTAGTTTTGAAACTCCATCTCTATCAGCTGTCCTCCCTTATGCTCTTCTTTGGTTTCAAAATCTTACTCTTCCCAGTACATACACATCATTCCTTCTGAACCCTTATTCTTTCTCTTCATTCATTCCACCATATACTGTATATCTTTACATAACTCCCTCCCTTCCCGCAAAATACCCAGTTTCCTCTCACCCATCCCCCCTTTCTATGCGTTGCATATCCTCTTTACCAATCCCAACAGTGCATGCTCAGCAAATATTTGAACTTTTTTCTTTTGTTTTTAAACTCTCAACCTCTCTCTATTTTCAACAGCAAACTGTTAACTTGTGGTCCATTATTTCACAAAAAGACACAGTCAAGTGAGATGCTCCTCTCGCCCTGTTTTCTTCTTCCCGTGTTTCTCACTTTTTTCTACTATTGTCCATTGCTTATTTCTGGCCTTCTCTACTGGCCGCTTGGGTATATTATTCTGTACATCCATTAATCCTGATGCTTCTAAAGCTTCATCAGAGTGGTTTAAATTTACTCCATTTTGGCGCAGGTTTCTTGATGATGCTTGTGATAAGGAAGCTTATCATAGCTCAGGTAGGAGCTATAGAAAAGATGATGTGACTCTGAACAAGCAACCTGTCAGTTCTGGTAGAAGCAAGAAAACAGAGTTTTCACATAAAAGACTACCAGTCCCAGAATGCACCAGGTTTCCAGCAGCCATGAGAGGGGCTGAAGTGAGAGAATCTGTGTGCAATCAAGAGAGCTATGAGGTAATCCCTAAGCACTCATCTCAAAGGGCAGGGCCTGATTCAAGACAGCTGCGCTGTGTTAGGGAGCAGCACACATTAGAACAGGATAAGAATAGAGCTTATTCTTCAGATAACAGCTACAGAGGGAGGAAGAGATACAGAGACAGCAACGGCTACAAGCACCAGTATCACCTGGAGAAACAGAAGCCAAGCCAAGCAGATAGAGAGAGAAGGAAACTCTCTGGAAGGAAGAGAAGAAAGGCCATTGGAAGGTCTGGGAGATTCCAAGGCAGTACTCATACTGGGAGGTATTCCAAAAGCCAGCAGAGTCCATTGGACTGGATTCAGCCAGAGGAATGGAGTGGCAGAGATAGGAATCACCAGTGGCTACCTGGAAGAGAGAAGACTGCATGTGGAAGGGACTTTCAGACCAAGGCCAGAAGGTATGTGGGAGAAGATCCAGCGTCCAGGGATCAAGATTGGAAGGCTGGACATCAGAATTGGATTACATATTGGCCAGGCTATACAGAGAGAAATAATGATAGCAGGAGAGGCTCAGGTATGAACACTGATCCAGACCCTATCTATAATAGAGAATGGCAGCAAGGGAATAAGCATTCTCATGATAGTGCCTTAATGAAAGACTCATCTGTGCCAATGTATGATATTGACCCTATGATTGTTGATGCAGGGGGAAATACAGCAGATGAAACTATTTACATGGACTGTTCTTTATCTAAATGCTATTGCTAGTTTTCTATGAGCAAACACATCAGTCATCACAAAGAAACCTAACTTTGTTCTTTATTTCCACTGCAAACAGCTCTTAAAGCAGGATTTGGGTTCACACAGTAGCAGCCAGCCAGCTAAAGGCTTACAGCTGGTCAATTGATAGTAATTAAAGCTGCACCTGATTGTGTGTGTGCGAGCAAGGGAGAATCACTGCTGAGATCTGCGTGGAAAATAAGCAGAAGTTAACCTAACCAGCAAAGTTTATTCTTTACTTTGTGCCTTTGTATTTGGTAATTATTTGCTAAGAAAACATTAGCTAATTGCCTGACAAGCTGAAGGTTGTTTTCTGGTTTACTTTGTGACTTTTTGTTATCCATTTTAAACACTGCAAGCAAGTAACCTCATTTATAGTGCTATCAAGCATACATGTGCTGGGTGAATTAAACCCCATCAATAAAAGAAGTATTTTATTGATCTTACCACTTGGTTTCACAACTCAAATTATTGTCATCAGCTGTGTTTGGGAGTGAATGAACTACAATACCCACAATACCTTGCAAGAATCATATGAATATATGCATCGTCAAGATTGTGTAAGTTCTCACCCTAGGCAGCCGTCTGACATGCTTTATTCATTTGGTTTGATTCTCACTCTTCTTTGTTAATATTTTTGCAATGGTTTAATACACTTAAACCCAATATTAAATTTACAGCGTAAATTGAAATTACAACTATTCAATTTTTGGATATTACCATTATTCTTACACCTGAGGGATTTCAAACCACATTATATCGAAAACCAGTGCAGCGAACTTCCCTTCTTAGGTACAACAGCTACCATCCTAGTCCTTTGAAGAAAGGACTCCCTTATGGTCAGTTTCTTCGGTTACGTCGCCTGTGTCCCACTATGCGTGAATTTAAACGACATGCTTATGATCTTATGTGGAGGCTCTTCTCTAGAGGCTATCCAAAAAAGTTGTGTCCCAAGCCTATCACCATCATTATATACCCATAGGGAATGGCTATTGGATGACTCAGGCCTGAGTTCTACAAAGGATGATCGCATAGTTGGAATTCTCCCCTACATGCAGCATTCTACTGATATTTGCCGTCTTTTGCACAAACATTGGCCAGTGTTGGGATTACACACTTGTTTTCAACAACCTTTGATGTTGGCTTTCTCTCGAGGAACCAATCTCTGTGACAAACTGGTACACGTGGCCACCAAAAATGACAGATTACCGCATGTGCACCCTGATCCTGGCCATTTTCCTTGCAGCGTTTGCAAACATTGTGACACAACGTTGCATGGAGACAGCTGTTCAGACTTCCGTAATGGCTGAATTTTTCATTCTCAATGGTGGACTTCTTGTAGCTCCACTTTTGTGGTGTATCTTATCATCTGCACCTGCACTCTTTACTACATCGGCAGGACTACCAGGCAATGTAAAACTCATCTTAATGAGCATGCCTCTCATTTTCATTCAGCCATTAGATCAGCACCAATGGTTGAACACTGTCTGGGGAAAGGACATGTTTTCCACCAACTGGCCTGGCACATAATAGATCATATTACAGCTGATCCAAGAGGCGGCGATCGGATCCAGAAACATCAATGTTGTGAACAACAATGGATCTTCAAACTTGATACAGTTTTCCCCAAAGGTCTAAATCTTGAACAGTACTGGCTCAGTTTACTCTGAGGCTGCCCAATTATGGTTTGGATTCCCTGCTTAGCGGGTGGTTTCCAACATTTGACATTTGGCAGATCAGTTTCCACTTGTGACATCAGATGTCAATTCAATTTGTGATTCCTCAATCCGGAATAGCATTGGTTTAGTTCATTCTGTGGGCGTCCAATCACGTATGGGATTCCCTGTTCAGTGGGAGGTTCCCAATATTGGGCATTTGACTGGCTGATTTCAATTTGTGACATCATACACCATTCACTGCAAGACTTTTGAATCTATTTGAACATGGCCTTGATTACTGGAACTAACTGCTATCCTGCAATGCCTGAAGCAGGGCTTGTGTTTCAATCCGAAACATGAGGACTTTGTTCAATATAGTTCAAGAAGATATCTGGCGTGCTTGTTTGAGTAAAGTAGCCACTTTTAACTGATTATGCATTTATGCAACTTACACTTCAATTAAAAAGGGTTCACTGCAGCAGGGGGAAAGAAATCCATCTCCTTCTCCTTTGTCAGTGCCCCTGACAAAATTTATATTTAGGATTCGTTGTCTTACTTGGAATTTTGTAGTTTTTGATGTATGATTTGATCTTCAAGTTTTAAGAGCATTTTATTTATTAACTTTTTCTTTGATGGCATAACGATGAAAACAGTAAACTATATCCCTGGACCACTCACTGCGCTGGGGTCCAAGAGCCCTATGTTCTTTGTCCAACTTTATGTCCCCTGCTTCTTCGTTCCCTTCACCTTGCTCTAATGGGGTCTGAAATATAGAAACCGCCACCGTCATGCAGTCCTGGTAGCCAGGCCCTTCCGGGACGCCTTTAATACGCCGATTGTTGCGTCTACAATGATTTTCTAGGTCCTCTATTTTTAATTGCATTTGCTGCGTTGCTTCTTCCATTTTACTAATACTATCTTGCAGGCATTCCTGCTCCGCTTGACATTCATCCACCCTTCCTTCCACCTCCCCAATTCTTTTTCCCAGCTCATAAAAGCCTGATCTTAACTCATCTACCTTACATCTAAGCTCTGTCCTTACCGATCCAATCTCATTCTTTAGCTCACTGAACCACTGCTGCATTTTGTTTTTGCTGACATGCACCATCGTGCCCGCTGCATCCTTCTTTGCCACGTTTCTCTCCTCTTCTGTGCTCTCTCTGCTTGCTTTCCCCACTGCCAGAGCCATTTTGATAGTATGTTCTTCGCTGTTCTGGAACACAAATTCTTTTAAATCGTCTGCTTTTCGCCGGGTCTGGGTCATCCTGCCAACACTGTGTATTCTCTCTTCTCTCTTGGGATATATTTAGCCGTAATGGGGGTTATGGAAGCACTTTTGTACCCCTTTTGAGCGCTAGGGAAAATGGAGCTCTTGGCTCAGCCATCCATGCAGTGACATGACGTCACTTCCTCCCCCATGGAATTCTTTTCTTAATTTAATATTATTTGATTTGATTTTAAATTATTGTAAACCGCATGCTAAGGAATACACACTCCTAGGGCCAGGAGTAATCCGTGCTTGCTCCTGCCCAGGTGATGCCATTTTCTAAAATGCTATCACTTGCTCCTGTCACAAGACTATGCAAGAGGTAGACAACTCCATTTTGGAAAATGGCACCATCACGGCATGAGTGACTAGGGATTGTCAGTCCTCCACTAGACCACAATGAATGTTGCATTTGGTGCTAGAAGGGCTTGATGTATGATAAAGGGTGGATGTGCTGCATTTTTTGTAAAAAATAAGTGAGGCTCAATGAATTTACTCATTTACAGACCAGTTAAGGGCAGGAGGAGGTAGGGACACATCCCTCACCTCTAAAATACTTGGGCTTTGGTTTTTCATGCCAATCCCTTAAAAAGACAGCATGCTTGACTTGGAACCTGTTATCATACATGCTGAGTTTGGGAATTTATTTATTTATTTAACATTTCTTATATACCGCCTTTCATGATATCAAGGCGGTTTACATTGAACAAACTGAAATTACACTGAACATGGCATTATAACTTGGAGATAACTATTTTACAGGGAATGCATGTTTCTCCCAGTCGTACCAATACAAAGATTACTATGGGATCCACCAATCTGCAGTACTGAGGCAATGGGAGTTAGCGAATCATGCAGTAAATTTCTAAGGCACAACAGCACACACATAATTTTCCCTTGAGTTAATAAATGGGTCTCTTAGATTGTAAGCACTCTTGGGCAGGAAACTACCCGCTGTACGTCACTGTAACTTACGCTGAGCTCAGATTTGGAAAGGCAAGTAATTCAATCTCTATTCAAATACAAAATAAAGATTTATGTGCATAAATTGACTCCGTGAAAACTGCCCTTCCTGAATTCAGCTAAAAGTAGGCATGGCATTCTCTCATGTAATAGTCTTTCTATAAGTGTGTAAGATTGAATGACCATGGAGACAAATAACCTTTCAACTCTAAAATATGATCTTCTCCAGGCAGGGCTTGAATATATTGGTGAGACCAGAGGAGATACTATAGATGCTCTGCAGATAAGTAAAATATGTACCACAGCTGTCTGAAACTTTTAAAAGTCCTGTCACAAGGACGAAAAGATATACTGTACCTGTGAATTATCAATGGTGAGGTAAGTTCACTGTTTGTGGCTTTGGAAGTCTGGAATGTCCAGTGCAGCACAGACAATAGGATTCAATCCCCCATCTCTCTATTGCAACACAAAAACTGCAGCCATTTGGTTTCAGCAATCCTTCCCAGGGAACTTCATCTCCATAAGTAGCCAGTATGGTACTTTTGGCACACACTGTGGATTTTTAGAGAACACACCATGTTACTCTAAAAGTAGCACAAATATCCTCATAGCAAATATGTACAGCCCCAAGTACTAAAAACTGTGAACTATGAAAATTATGCAATTAGAATATCCACATTTCAGAGCCCTTATTCAGTAGGTGCAGTACATAGGGCCTCAGTGACAAATGCCCTAAATTACTTTAACCACTCAAAATAAACCCTCTACATTTGGCAATAATATATACTAATATCAAAAAAATTACCAAACCATGTAAACCCTTTCTATTACAATCTTTTGTCGGAAGAAGCCGAAGGAGGAAGGAAAAAAATGTCCAACCACACCAGACAGCTCATTTCATTTTAATCATTTTCTGCTTTTTATATATAGACTTCCAAAACTTATCTGTATCAATTAATTTTGCTGTTAACCATATTTCATAAATCCTCGCGGCAAGTTCATCAAGCTAGCGGTTTTGGTGACTGCAGGAAGAAGGCACTTGAAACAGGGCAGCAGTCCCGAAAAGTGCACGTCGTGTGTTTGCTTGATGATCTTGCCGCGAGGATTTATGAAATATGGTTAACAGCAAAATTCATTGATACAGATAAGTTTTGAAAGTCTATATATAAAAAGTAGAAAATGATTAAAATGGAATGAGCCGTCTGGTGTGGTTGGACATTTTTTTCCTTCCTCCTTCGGCTTCTTCCGACAAAAGATTGTAATAGAAAGGGTTTACATGGTTTGCTAAATTACTTTAAGGCATTTTACTGAGAAAGAAACCATAGAATAATATAGTATGTAATTGTTTCTGTTACATCTAAGTATAATAAACTGAACCAATGACTAGACATTGTTTGTCCTTGCTTTCCAAACCTTAAACCTCAGAACTTCCCCAAGTATATTAGAATCTCACAACCATGTCACCCCTGCCTTTCTTCGCTGCCTACAGTAGCTGCCACCTGCTGCAGAGGTATGTAGATGTACTATCAGAAGTAGCTTTAAAACTGCAAGGAGTTCAGCAACTCACTATTTATTTATTTATTTTATTTACATTTTTATTCCGCGATTTCCTGCAGATAAATTGTGGTTTACAATGAACAATATAAATTGTACGAAACAGTACGTATTCAAATTACATGGAACAGTTTCAACTGTGTACATTAACATTTTAACAATATATAATACAATTGTTAACTATATACATAATGTTCTTGCGTTGGCAATGGAGACGCATTCTGGTGGGAGCGGTTTTTAGTCTAGCTATATAGGGTGGATGGGTAATGTACTATGCATTCTACCACTCGGACAAAATAAAACATCCCCATACTTTAAGAAATTTCTTTCTATTAAAGGAAAGTGTTGGCAGCCTGAATGCTGAGCTTTGTCTGAGGCATGATAAACTAAAATTATACCTCCTTCCCAGGACTCTCCAGACTACCTGGATTTAGCGTGAATGACTGCTGAACTGGTAATGTCTGCTCGTAAAAAGTTGGTAGAGATCTTCACGCAACCCTAGATTTCTGTCTCATTCTGAGAAGAGATCTTCATGCAACATGTCTAATCCTATCCATATCCCTCTCCTCTCCCCCTCCACTCTCTCATCCAGAGCTATCAACCCCAATCCTGGCCCCCCTAGATTTCTGTCTCACTCTGAGAAGAGATCTTCACGCAACATGCCTAATCTTATCCATATCACTCTCCTTTCCCCTTCCACCCTCCCTTTCTCCTGTGCCTTATAGAACATACACTCTGTCTCTAATAAACTCACTTTCACTCATGATCTCTTTATCTCCAATGCTCTACATCTTCTTGCTCTAACAGAGACCTGGCTCCTCTCAGATGATACTGCATCTACTGCTGCCCTCTGCCATGGGGGCTACCAGTTCTCCCACACGCCTCGTCCCACTGGCCATGGTGGTGGTGTTGGGTTTCTACTTTCTCCCTCGTGCCAATTCCAACCCCTCCTGCTGCCTCAGTCTCACTCTTTTCTCTCTTTCGAAGTCCACGCCATCCGCCTCTTCACTCCACTTCCTCTCCGGATAGCTGTTATTTATCGACCTCCTGATGTCTGCTTCTACCTTTCTCACTGACTTCGACTCGTGGCTCTCCTGCTTTCTGGATTCCTCTTCCCCCACTCTTATTCTTGGGGACTTTAACATTCATGTCAATAACCCCACTGATCCTCATGCTTTAAAGCTCCTCTCCCTCACCTCCTCCTTTGACCTCCAACTTTGTTCCACCGCCCCCACTCACCAGCATGGCCACTGCCTAGACCTGATATTTTCCTCCAGTTCCTTACCCTCAAATTTCCGTAGCTCAGCTCTTCCATTATCTGACCATCACTTTTTAAGGTTTAATCTTCATCTCCCACTGCCTCAGCCTCATGCTGTCTCCCCCAACCTATTTAGAAAGCTTTATGCCATTGATCCCTTGGCTCTCTCTTTCACCATTTCTCCATCTCTTTCTTCCACTTACATAGTAACATATACATAGTAACATAATAAATGACGGCAGATAAAGACCAGCGTGGTCCATCTAGTCTGCCCAGCAATATGGCAGGAGTAGGTGCACCCCTTCCCATGTCTTTTAGAAAGTAGGTGCACCCCTATCCATGTCTTTGCTTAGTGGTGCACCCACCAGGAGCAGATGCACTCCTCCCCATATCTTTGTTTCTTTGTTTGTTTAGGGGTGAACCCACCGCTCCTCCCCCCATTGCTCCATGTAGGACACCCCCTATTTGTTGAGAAATTAGATGGTTCAGTTTATTTAGATTTAATCTTGTTGCTGTAAAGTGATCCACTGTGTCTGTCCCAGGCCACTTTGAATTCCGTCACTGTGTTTGCCCCCACCACGTCCATCAGAAGGGCATTCCAAGCATCCACCACCCTTTCAGTAAAAAAGTATTTCCTGACATTGCCTTTCAATTTACCACCTTGCAGCTTCATGTCATGCCCTCTAGTTTTACAGCTTCCCCGTCTCTGGAAGAGGTTTGTTTGTTCATTATTTCTCTTTAAGTATTTAAAGGTCTGAATCATATCTCCCCTATCCCTCCTCTCCTCCAAAGTGTACATATTTAGGTCTTCAAGTCTCTCCTCATAAGGCTTCTGACGCAGGCTCCAAATCATTTTAGTCGCCTTCCTCTGAACAGCTTCCATTCTTTTTACATCCTTTGCAAGATACGGTCTCCAAAACTGAACACAGTATTCCAAGTGAGGCCTCACCAGAGACTTATACAGTGGCACTAGTACCCCTTCCTTTCTGCTGGTAATTCCTCTTCGAATGCAGCCCAACATCCTCCTGGCGTTTGCCACCGCATTCTCGCACTGTTTTGCCACCTTGAGATCTACAGAAATAATCACACCGAGGTCTCTCTCCTGCTCCGTGCACACCAACCTCTCGCCCCCTATCGTGTACATTTCCTTTGGATTTCTGCTACCCAAGTGCATGACACTGCACTTCTTCGCATTAAATCTCAATTGCCAAGCATCAGACCATTCCTCCAGCTTTTGCAGATCCCTCCTCATGTTCAGCACTCCCTCAGGGGAGTCCACTCTGTTGCAAATTTTCGTGTCATCTGCAAAAAGACAGACTTTTCCATTCAGTCCTTCAGCAATATCACTCACAAGTACATTGAACAGTGCCGGGCCCAGGACCGAGCCCTGCGGCACCCTGTTAATCACCTTCCTTTCATCCGAGTGAGCTCCATTTACCATCACCTTCTGTCGTCTGTCAGTCAACCAATTTCTGATCCAGTTTACCACCTTGGAACCCATCCCCAAACTACTGAGTTTATTGCTAAGCCTCATATGAGGGACAGTATCAACGGCTTTGCTGAAATCCAGGTAGATGACATCCATCGCGTGTCCTTGATCCAGTTCTCTGGTCACCCAGTCAAAGAAAATCAGATTTGTCTGGCAAGATCGCCCCTCGGTAAAACCATGTTGCCTCAGATCCTCTAACCCTCTGGTTTTGAGAAAGTTCAATATTCGCTCTTTCAGGAGTGTCTCCATTACCTTTCCCGCCACCGAGGTAAGGCTCAAGGGCCAGCAGTTTGACACTTCTTCCCTGTCACCACTTTTGTGTAGAGGTACGATGTCAGCCATTCTCCAATCCTGAGGAACCTCTCCTGTTTCCAAGGATCTGTTGAAAACATCCTTTAACGGCCCTGCAAGAACCTCTCTGAGCTCTTTCAGTATCCTGGGATGTATCCCATCCAGTCCCATGGCCTTGTCCACTTTCAGTTTTGCAAGTTGTTCTAACACCTCATCCTCTCCAAATGGTGTGGTATCTACCTCATTCCCATTTTTATATTTGGGAATCACAGGTGATCCTTCTCCAGGATTTTCTTTAGTAAAAACAGAGCAGAAGTATTTGTTTAGCAATTTTGCTTTATCAATGTCATTTTCCATGAGTCCGTTCCCAGCACTTCTGAGCCCTGCAATTCCACCTCTGATCTTCTTCCTTTCCCGAATATACCTGAAGAAAGTTTTGTCGCCGCACTTAACATCTTTAGCCATCTTTTCCTCTGCCTTTGATTTTGCTATCCTTATTTCTCTTTTTGTCTCCTTGAGTTTGGTCCTGTAATCATTTCTGTTTTCTTCTGTTTGCAAGCTTTTGAATTTTGCAACAGCTGTGTTTTTTGCCCTTATTTGAGCAGCCACTTCTTTGGAAAACCAAATAGGTTTCCTTCTCCTCTTGTTTTTATTTACTTTTCTTACATATTTATCTGTTGCCCCTTTTATTGCCTCTTTTAGTTTAGCACATTGCAATTTCACTTCCCTTATCCCCTTCCACCCTGTCAGCTCCTCCTTTAGGTACTTGGCCATTTTGTTGAAGTCAGTGTTTTTGAAGTTTAGGACTTTGAGCTTGCTATGATTGGGCTGCACCTTGGCTTTTATCTCAAACCACACCGTGTGATGATCACTGTTGCTTACAGGGGCACTCACCCAGACATTTGACACACTATCACTGTTGGTGAGCACCAAATCCAGCGCTGAGCTTTCCCTGGTTGGTTCCATCACCATTTGTCTAAGTAACGCATCTTGGATAGCGTCCACAATTTTTTTGCTTCTTTCCAGATTTGCAGAAGGAGTAATCCAATCCACATCGGGTAGATTAAAGTCACCCAATATGATCGCTTCCCCCTTTGTTGCTATCTTGGCAATATCTATAATCAATTAGTTATCTCTCTCTTCAATTTGAATTGGAGGTCTGTAGATTACAGCAGTATCAAATCTGTCATTCAAATCTGTTGACGAGGCACTAACTTCCTATAAAGCTGCACTCTCCTCAGCCCTGGATGCTCTAGCTCCACCAACCCCACGTCCTGTGAGACGCCCTGCACCCCAGCCCGGCTTTCACCTACTACCTGCTATCTATGTTCCTGTGCCCGTTCCGCTGAGCATGCTTGGCTCAAATCCCGCTCCCCTGAAGATTTTCTACACTTCAAATTCATGCTTGTCTCCTTCCAGTCAGCTATAACTCTTGCCAAACAAGACTATTATGTCCACCTGACTAGTTCTCTTGCCTCTGATCCTCGCCATCTCTTTACCACTCTCAGCTCTCTTGTCAAAGTGCCTCTACCTCTAATCCCTCCCTCCCTTTCCGCCCAAACCCTGGCCGACTATTTCCATGACAAAATCCACAAGATCACCCTCCAAATCCCCACAAACCTAGCTACTTCCCCTCCTCCCCCTCTTCATTCCCAACTCTCCCCCCCCCCCTTCCCTTGCTACCCTCTCCTCCTTTCCTGAGATCTCTGAAGAGGAAACTGCACTCCTTTTTTCTTCCTCCAAACCTACTACCTGCTCCTCCGATCCTTTCCCCACCTAAGCCCCATCTCCTCCACCATTGTCCCTTCCATCTCTCATATTCTCAATCTTTCGCTCTTCACTGCAACTGTCTCTACAGCCTTCAGGCATGCGGTGGTCACACCTCTCCTCAAGAAACCCTCACTCGATCCCACCTGCCCTGCTAATTATCGACCCATCTCTCTCCTTCCTTTCATTTCTAAACTACTCGAATGAGTGGTTCACTGCCGCTGCCTCGACTTCCTCTCCTCTCATGCCCTCCTGGATCCTATACAGTCTGGCTTTCGTCCGTTACACTCTACTGAAATGGCTCTTGTCAAAGTCTCCAGTGACTTGTTCCTGGCAAAATCCAAGGGCCTGTACTCTGTCCTCATCCTTCTTGATCTCTCTGCTGCTTTTGACACCGTTGACCACAACCTTCTCCTCGATACCCTGTCCTCGCTTGGCTTTAAGGGCTCTGTACTATCCTGGTTCTCCTCCTATCTCTCCCATTGCTCCTTCAGTGTGTGTTCTGGTGGCTCCTCCTCCTCTGCTACCCCGCTCCCAGTAGATGTACCCCAAGGATCTGTCTTGGGTCTGCTCCTTTTCTCCCTCTATACCCAGTCCCTTGGTGCGCTCATCTCTTCCCATGGCTTTCAGTACCATCTGTATGCTGATGACTCCCAGATCTACCTCTCTACGCCTGATCTCTCCCCGGCAATCCAGACACGGATCTCTGCTTGCCTTTCTGACATTGCTGCCTGGATGTCTCACCGCTGCCTGTAATTGAACATGGCCAAGACTGAACTTCTTATCTTCCCCCCTAAGCCCTCCCCTCCCCCTCCTCCTTTCTCAGTCTCTGTGGATGGTTCTGTACTCTCTCCTGTTTCCTCGGCCTGCAATCTGGGGGTCATCTTTGACTCCTCTCTCTCTTTCTCCACACATATCCATCTTGTAGCTAAGACCTGCCATTTCTTTCTCTATAACATTAGCAAAATCCGCCCCTTCCTCTCTGAGCACACTACTAAAACGCTAATCCACTCCTTAATCACCTTCCATCTTGACTACTGTAACCTACTCCTTGCTGGTCTCCCTCTGAATCAGCTCTCTCCCCTTCAATCTATCCAATACTCTTCTGCGAGACTAATCTTCCGCCAGCCTCGTCATGCCCATATTACTCCTCTTCTCAAGTCACTACACTGGCTCCCTATCCCTTACCGCATCCAGTTCAAACTTCTCCTTCTGACCTATAAATGCATACACTCTGCGGCTCCTCACTACCTCTCCTCCCTTGTCTCCCCCTACAACCCCCCTCGGGACCTCTGCTCTTCTAGCCAACTGCTTCTATCTATGCCCTTCTCTCGTACTGCTAACTCCAGACTTCGCTCCTTTCACCTTGCTGCACCCTACGCCTGGAACAATCTACCTGTGTCTGTACGCCAGGCACCTTCTCTAACCCTCTTCAAATCCAGGCTGAAAGCTCACCTCTTTGCTGACGCATTTGAATCTTGACTCTCCTAATCTCCTTCCCTTCCCTTGTTCTAGCCCTGCTTACACCTCTGTATTTGTTTTTGACCAGATTGTTTTGATTTTGACTAGATTGTAAGATCTGACGAGCAGGGATTGTCTCTTTTATTTCTGTACAGCGCTGCGTACGACTGGTAGTGCTAGATAAATGCTTAATAGTAAATGCTTAATAGTAGTAGTAGAGTATTTGCTCGGAAAAAGTTGGCAGAGTATTGCTAAGTCCCAGGAGAGTTGGAGAGAAACAAAAATAAAATTGGTGTGGAGCCACATTTATTCATTTGGTTTTATATACCGCGCTATTTTAAATCAGTGCAGTTCACAGTATAACAACTCGATACATAAAACAAGACATAAACACATAAGAGTAGTAAGATGGTGATGGTCAGTTCGGGCTCTGACAAGGAGCAGCAGATAAGAGGTGGCAACAACTATGGCCCAATGAGCCAGAGAGAAATGAAGGACTGATTACAGGCATTAAAACTTGAGATTCTGTTTGTAAAGAAGTAGATCATGGTAGAGACTGCGGAACTTAAAAAAGAAATCAGCGAATAGGGACAGCACACAGAGGAACTAGAAGGGTGCATGGACCAACACAATGAAAAGCTTACATAGCTTCAGAAACATATCAATGGCATAGTGTGCCAGCAAGCAGAGTGGGAGGCACATTGGGAGAATCAACAACTGATCAAGGCCCAATAACTTGAAGATCAGAAGGGTGCCAGAGGCCGGTCACCTGGAAAATTGCACAACCCTGGTATAGCAGATATGTCAAAGCATAATGGCAGAGGACCAAAATCGAGGTCTCTCAGTGATGATTGTGAAGGTGGAACAGGCCCACTAGGGACCCGGCCAGCAGAGAGACAACAGACCAAGATATATGATAGCACGCCTGCACTATTATGCACAGAAGGAAAAAATAATAATGCTGGTGCGTAGGAAGGGCCAGCAAGAGTGGGACTCCAAGCAGATTGAGATTTACAAGGACTTATCTGCCCTTACTCTGCAGAAAAGATGGGACTTTCAAGGAGTGACTAGCCTTTTGCAGCAAAAGGGCCTTAAGTATAAGCTTGTCATGGAAGCAAAAATGCATAATAAAAACATTTTCAAGTATATTTGTAACAAAAACCCGTGAGTCAGTCAGTTGGACCATTAGATGATAGAGGGGTAAAAGGGAGGAGAAGTCACCGTGGAGAGACTGAATGAATTCTTTGCTTCAGTCTTTACTGAAGAAGATGTAGGGAAGTTACCCATGTCTGAAATGGTATTTAAAGCTGATATATCGGAAAAACTGAAACAAATCTCGGTAAACAGGGAAGATGTATTATAACTACTTGATAAACTAAAAAGTAGCAAATCATCTCAATCAGATGGATTGACATCATCTGTAGTACCTGAAGACTGAAAATGGCCAATATCAAACCAATTTTTAAAAAGGGTTCCAGGGATGATCCAGGAAACTACAGACCGGAAAGCCTGATGTTAGTACCAGGCAAAATGGTAGAAACCATTATAATGAATAAAATTACTGAACATCAAGATAGTCATGGTTTAATGGGAGAAAGTCACCAGGGATTTAGCCAGAGAAAGTCTTGTCTTACTAATCTGTTATATTTTTTTTGAAGGTGTAAATAAACAGGTAGACAATGGTGAACCGGCTGATAAAGTGTATCTAGATTTTCAGAAAACCTTTGACAAGGTCTCTCATGAGAGGCTCTTGGCAAAATTAAAAAGTCATGGGATAGGACGCAGTGTACTACTGTGGATCAGGATCTGGTTAAAAAATAGAAAACAGAGAGTAGGGCTAAATAGCCAATTTTCTCGGTGGAGAAAAGCGAATAATGGGGTACACCAGGGATCAGTGCTGGGCACGCTGCTTTTTAACATATTCATAAATTACCTGGAAATGGGAATAATGAGTGAGGTGATCAAATTGCAGAAGACACAAAATTGGAAAACTGGACGTTCAAATGGCAGATGAAATTTAATGTGGACAAGTGCAAAGTTATGCATCTAGGAAAGAATAACCCAAACTCTGGTTACACAATGCAAGGTTCCACATTAGGAACCACTACCCAGGAAAAAGATTTAGGCATCATCATGGATAACACGTTGAAACATTCTGCCCAGTTTGCAATGGTGGCCAAGAAAGTAAATGGAATGCTAGGAATCATAAGGAAAGGAATGGAGAATAAAATCAAAAATATTATAATGCCTCTGTATCGTTTCAATGTTCGAATGCACCTTGAATACTGTGTGCAATTCTGGTGGCTGTATCTTAAAGAAGATATAGCAGAATTAGAAAAGGTAAAGAGAAGGGCCACCAAAATGATAAAGGGGATAGAAGGATACCCCTATGAGAGAGGCTTAAAAGGTTAGGGCTCTTCAACCTCGAAAAGAGATGGCTGAGGGGAGATATGATAGAGGTCTATAAATTAATGAATAGAATTGAATGGGTAAACAGAGATCGATTCTTTATGCCATCAAAAAGTAAAACTAAGGGGAAAGGAATGAAGCTACAGTGTAATCCGTTTAAGACTAATAAGAGAAAATATTTTTTCCCTCAACACGTAATCAAACTCTGGAATTCGTTACTGGAGAATGTAGTAAAAGCTGTTAGTGTAGCTGAGTTTAAAAAAGATTTGGATAAGTTCCTGGAGGAAAGGTCCACAAATCATTATTAAAGAGGACCCAGGTCATCCACTGCTTGCCGCAATACAAGCAATATGAAACCTGTGTGTGTTTTTGGGAAACTGCTAAGTACTTGTGACCTGGATTGGCCATTGTTGGAAAAAGGACACTGGGCTTGATGGACCTTGGCCTGACCCAGTATGGCATTTCTTATGTTCTTATCGAAAGCTGTTAAAACACAAGAGGATTGTAAATCATTGTAAGAGGACCTTGATAAATTGGAAGACTGGACGTCCAAATGGCAGATGGAATTTAATGTACACAAGTGCAAAAGTATACACTTAGGGAAAAACAACCCTAACTACGGTTATATGATGCAAGGTTCCACATTAGGAACCACCACCCAGGAAAAGGATTTAGGTGCCATCATAGATAATACATTGAAGCCCTCTGCCCAGTGTGCAGTGGCGGCCAAGAAAGCAAACAGAATTCTAGGAACCATAAGGAAAGGAACTGAGAATAAAACCAAAGATATTATATAATGCCTCAGTATCATTTCATGGTGCAACTGCATCTTGAATATTGTGTGCAATTCTGGTCGTTATATTTTAAAAAGGATGTAGCAGAGTTAGAAAAGCTACAGAGAAGAGCCACCAAAATGGTAAAGGGGATGGAAGGATACTCCTATGAGGAAAGGCTTATAAAGTTAGAGCTCTTCAACTTGGAAAAAAGACAGCTGAGGGGAGATATGATAGAGGTCTATAAAATAATGAATGGATGGAACGGGCAAAGATAGATTGGTTGTTTACTCCTTCATAAAGTAGACTAGAGGACATGCAATGTAACCCATTTAAGACTAATAGGAGAAAATGTTTTCTCACTCAACGCGTAATCAAACTCTGGAATTTGTTACTGGTAAATATACTAAAAGCTGTTAGTGTAGCTGGGTTTGAAAAAGGTGTGGACAAGTTCCTAGAGGAAAAGATTAAGTTTATTGGACAGTTTATCAGGCGCTAATAATCCCACACTTCGACTACGCGAACGCCATACTACACGGCCTTCCTAAAAACTCCTTGAACCCGCTTCAACTAGCAATGAACGCGGCCGCCAGAGTGCTGATCGGGACATCAAGGAGGGAACAAATAACCCCAATCCTAAAAAACCTGCACTGGCTCCCAGTTCAATCTAGGATCACCTTCAAAGTCCTGACACTGACTCACAAAGCCATTAATAAAAACTCTTCCACGTCACTCACAGATCTCATCCATACTACAACCCTAAACAGAGTCAGGAGATCAGCCTCAGTCAATACATTGAACATCCCAAAGGAAATCATAAAATGCTCGCAATCAACCAAAAACAGAGCATTCGCCTTTTATGCACCGACTTGCTGGAACGCCCTACCCCCTACTATCCGGGCCATAAGTGACCTTGCCCAATTTAGGAAGGCACTTAAACATCACCTGTTCCTACAATACTACGCACACCCAGGTCACCACACACCCCCTGCCACACCTATGAGCCCATGTAACCCGCCAAACTCCAACCCTCCTGCTAGTAGCACTTCACTCATCACGTTGATATCATGATCACTACAGATCCAATTTATATATAGCTGAATGATCCAGGTACATATGTTGATAGTTTATTATTGATCCATGTACATATGTTGATAGTTTATTCTGCACATAGTTACCTTGTTCGTATGTCTCCTGTACATAGCTCCCTGTTATAATGTAAAAGCAGTTCATTCCCCTGCTCTGCATAATTTCGTTTCATGTAAACCGCACTGGTGTAAAGAGCGCGGTATATAAGAAAGTTAAATAAATAAAATAAATAAATAAATAAATAAAAGTCCATAAACCATTACTAAAGAGGACCAGATAAATCCACTGCTTACCCCGGATAAGCAACGTGTAATCTGTGTACCGTTTTGGGAACCTGACAGGTACTGGTGACCTGGATTGGCCACTGTTGGAAACCAGATACTGGGCTTGATGGACTGATGGTCTGATCCATTATGGCATATCTTATGTTATTGTAAGTGGCAATTTACAGCGAGCCAAAATGGGTGAGGGTGCCATCTTGCTCAGTCAGGTGACATAGCTAAGGCGACAGAAAAATAAAATAAGGTAAAGAAGCACTCCCAGGGGAGGAGGGAGGTGTGAGAGGACTGATTCTTGCTGTCCTTGGAGAACAGGTGAGTAACTATGCTTTCTCCAGGAACAAGCAGGAAGTCAATCCTCACATATGAAACTCCCTAGCTCCAGGCTGCTGGGAACCAAACCACAACAACACCAGTGGCAATCTTGGCAGGGTAGCAGTGAGTTACAGAAGATGAGTCCCCGACTGAGAGACTCTGCAAGACCCTAGTGTCCAGAGGGGCCATAACTCCGGTAACCTGAACACAGAAGGGTTGGAGAGCAGGAATTGTCTATACCCCAAATAGATTACAGAGTACTGCCTGATCAAAGGCACTGTCCCGACAGGACTCGCTCTCCAGTCAGTAGTGAGCTGCGAACGTATGAACTGAAGACCATGTGGCAGCCTTGCAGATCTCCGTCATTGGCAATGGGCGCAGATTCACCACCGAAGTGGCCATCGCTCTCACGCGATGATCCGGTGTTCACAGAAGAGCCCAGCCAGCTCACAGGCAACACAGTCCGCCACCCAAGTGGTCCGCTTAGTCACTGGGAGCACCAGCCTACTGGGGTTGTATAAAACAAAAAGCTGAAAGGTTTTGCAGTGGCCCTCAGTCCACTGAAGGTAGAAAGACATGGTTCTGTTACAATCCAGCATTTGGAGTATGGTCTCCTCCCAAATGGCGTGGGGCTGTGGGAAGAAGATGGGAAGGACCACCTCCTGGTTGAGGTGGAAAGAAGGAATTTGTGATGCATGCGGAGCACCACCCTGTTCTTGTAGAACACTGTACAGGGTGGCTCTGCCACCAGAGCCTGGAGCTCGCTTACTTTGCAAGTGGATGCGAGAGCGACCAGGAAGGCAACCTTCCAGGAGAGGTACCGCAGCTGGCAAGTGGTCAGAGGCTTGAATGGTGCTCTGATGAGCTGCGAGAGCACCACATTGAAATCTCACTCCACCGCTGGAGGGCAGATGGGGGGCTTAGACAGCAAGAGGCCCCAGAGGAATCGAGAGATCAGGGGCTGAACCGAGAGGGATTTCCCCTCGGTGGGGTGGTGGTGCGCCACAATTGCGCTTAAGTGCACTCTAACTGAGTTGGACTTCAGTCTGGCCTGCGACAAACGAAGCAAATATTGGAGCACCACTTGCATGGCACAGAAGGGGCTCTCCTACCTCTTTGTGCACCACACTGAAAACTGACACCATTTGAAGGCATAAGCCCGTCTCATGGAGGGCTTGTGGGAGGCCAACAAGACCTTCTCTACCTCTCACGAGAGGTTAAAGGGAGCCAGGGCTACCCTTTCAGTAGCCATGCTATTAGTGATAGTGACCCCGAGTTGGGGTGCAGGAGGCACAGCCTAGCAGGACCGGGAGTGCCACTGATAACAAGAGCTGCAGTGGGAACCAGGGCTGCCTAGGCCATCTATGATGCCCCCTCGAGCTGTACCTTGAAGAGGGTCTTAGCAACCAGCGGAGTCGGCAGGAAGACATACAAGAGGCCTTCCATCCATGGGATTAGGAATGCATCCGCCGCCACCCTTGACAGGTGCGGTTGCCATGAGCAAAAGCATCAAAACAAAAAATCCCCACAACCAGGTATTCCAATAAACCAATAAAACAAAAGAATACCCAAACTCCCAACTGCAATCACCAAAAGTTCTTTTGTCGGGCATAAACCGCAAGGCGAGGAGGACACACCTCAACACCTCACACAGTACATACCCCTTTTTTTAAATTTTTATATATATCTCATGTCTTTGTTGTATTATTTCTTAAAAACCAGAAAAAAGGCTTCACACTTATCTGCTCAAGCACGACGTGCACGTTTCGAAGCAACCTGCTTCTGTTTCAAGTGTCCCCAAAGCAAAAATAGTGTGTCCATCGCTCACAAATCCAAGAAACGCCGAAATTTTTTGGCGGGTGACGTCAGAAGGCCAATCAGACAGGCCAATTATATAACCGCCTACTAAAGGATAGCCAATCACAAACAGCAGGGAAACCCCACCACAGGGGAACCCCTACATCGATTGGTCCAAATGTCACAATGTCAGCCAATCAATGTCCTTGTTTAATCCTGCAGGAGTCATGGAGTTTAACTGTATGTATTTATTTATTTATTTATTATGAGCAAAAGCATGGCAGCTGCATGTTGCGTGGACTCCCTCTCCACACCCACCCTCCCCTGGGAAAATCACAGCGTTATAGGTACTTGCACAACTTAAAAGACAGGAGGTGCTCTCAGGTGAAGCTCATTACCCAAATCAGTCATACACCAAGGACCTGAGATTAATTAAGCTTCAGGTGAACAAGGTATATTAAACTTCTTAGGTACAGTTTTAGTGGTATAAATATCCATTGCACCCTTTAGTACATATAGAACTTAAAGATCTAAACACAAACTTAAAACTAAGATGCAGACAGCAGTCCAGCAGCGGGATGTGGGCTTTCCAGTCTTTTGCATTGAGTGTCACATGTATGATTTTCTCCCAGCTGGTGAGAGGTCTTACGTGTGCACTAGGTGCAAGGAGCTCTCTGCTCTCAGGGAACGAGTCCGTTCTCTAGAGGCTAGAGTAGCAGACTTGGAAAACATAAGACAGACAGAGAGGTACATAGACGAGACCTACAGGGATATAGTCCTGAAGTCCCACCTCCAGTCTGGCAGCATCCCTGTTGCCATGGAGGAGAGAGGTCACGTGACAGGAGAGCATCACCCTGGTGTGGCAGGAAGTGATCCTGTAACTAGGACCTGTCCTCCAGGTGATGTAAACCCCTCTCGCACCGAGGAGGTTTCTCCAGGGCCAAGTGCCCATGCGGGAAGGGTTAGGACAGCAGTTATAGTTGGTGATTCGATCATTAGGCATGTAGATAGCTGGGTGGCTGGTGGACGTGAGGATCGCCTGGTAACATGCCTGCCTGGTGCGAAGGTAGCGGACCTCACACGCCACCTAGATAAGGTCTTAGATAGTGCTGGGGAGGAGTCTGCTGTCTTGGTACATGTTGGTACCAATGACATAGGAAAATGTGGTAGGGAGGTTCTGGAAGCTAAATTTAGGCTTTTAGGTAGGAAGTTGAAATCCAGAACTTCCAGGGTAGCGTTCTCCGAAATGCTTCCCGTTCCACGCGCAGGACCCAATAGGCAGGCAGAGCTCCGGAGTCTCAATGCGTGGATGAGACAATGGTGCAGAGATGAGGGGTTCGGATTTGTTAGGAACTGGGGAACATTCTGGGGAAAGGAGGGGCTCTTCCGAAGGGATGGGCTTCACCTTAACCGGGATGGAACCAGGCTGCTGGCATTAACCTTTAAAAAGGAGATAGAGCAGCTTTTAAACTAGATAATAGGGGAAAGCCGACAGTCGCCCAAGAGCGCATGGTTCGGAAGAATGTATCCTTGAAGGATACTACAAAAAGCAGAGAGGTTCCAAAAAAGAGTAAAGTAGCCCAAATGCCCTCGAGTATGGAGCAGACAGAACTTAAAGATCCCAAATTACCCATGTCTACCAATAGCCAAATTAATATGAATAAAATACAGTCTCTAAAATGCTTGTATGCAAATGCTAGAAGTCTACAAAACAAGATGGGAGAGTTAGAATATATAGCACTAAACGAGAGGTTAGATATGATTGGAATATCAGAGACATGGTGGAAGGAGGACAACCAGTGGGACACTGTGATACCTGGGTACAAACTATATCGAAATGATAGAGCTGATCAAATTGGTGGAGGGGTTGCGCTCTATGTTAGAGAGGGCATTGAATCAGAAAGGATTAAAGTTTTGCAAGAAACAAAATTTGCTGTAGAATCTCTATGGATTGAAATTCCATGTAAAAAGGGGAAGGCGATGGCAGTGGGGGTGTACTATCGTCCGCCTGGCCAGAATGAACAAATGGATGATGAAATGCTCAAAGAAATCAAGGAAGCTAGCAAAAGTTACAGTGCAGTAATAATAATGGGTGATTTCAATTACCCCGGCATCGACTGGGTCAGTGTCACAACAGGACATGCTAGGGAGATAAAGTTCCTAGATGAAATAAATGACTGCTTCTTGGAGCAGCTGGTTCATGAACCGACCAGAGGGGAAGCAATATTAGACCTAGTCCTTAGTGGAACACCAGATGTAGTGCAAGAGATAAGGGTGTTGGGGCCACTTGGCAATAGTGATCATAGCATGATCGCCTTTGATTTAATTAGTGGAGGAGGGATAGTAAGGAAATCCACAGTACTACCCTTTAACTTTCGAAAGGGAGACTATGATAGAATGAGGAAAACAGTTAAGAAAAAACTAAAAGGAGCAGTTGCAAAGGTTAAAGACGTACATCAAGCTTGGGTGTTGTTGAAAAATACTATCTTGGAAGCCCAGACCAGCTGTATTCCACGCTTTAAGAAAAGTGGAAGGAAGTCTAAAAAATTGCCAGCATGGTTTAAAGCTGAGGTCAGAGAGGCTGTTGTTGCCAAAAAAGCATCTTTCAAGAAATGGAAAAAAGAGCCAAATGATGAAACCTGGAAACAGCACAAGCACTGGCAAGTCAAATGCAAGGCATTGATAAGGCAGGCAAAGAGAGAATTTGAGAAGAAGCTTGCTGCGGAAGCAAAAACGCGAAATAAAGACCTTTTCAAGTACATTCGTAGCAAAAAACCCGTGAGAGAGTCAGTTGGTCCATTAGATGATAAAGGGGTTAAAGGAGCACTAAGAGGCGACAAGGCGATAGCGGAGAGACTGAATGAATTCTTTGCTTCGGTCTTTACTGAGGAAGATGTAGGGATGTTACCCACGACTGAAGTGGTATTTAAAGGTGTGGAAGAATTGAAGGAAATATCGATACATCGGGAAGATGTCTTACAACTATTAGATAAACTGAAGAGTAGCAAATCACCTGGGCCGGATGGTATACATCCAAGGGTGTTGAAAGAACTGAAATTTGAGATTGCAGACCTGCTATCAGTAATCTGTGAACTATCATTAAAATCATCTCTAATACCTGAGGATTGGAGGATCGCCAATGTAACACCAATTTTTAAAAAGGGTTCGAGGGGTGATCCGGGAAACTACAGACCGGTGAGCCTGACATCAGTACCGGGAAAAATGGTAGAAACCATCATAAAGAATAAAATTACTCAGCATATAGATAGTCATGACCTAATGGGAGACAGCCAACATGGCTTTAGACAAGGAAGATCTTGTCTTACTAATCTGTTATGTTTTTTTGAAGGAGTGAATAAACAGGTGGACAAAGGTGAGTCGGTTGATATTGTGTATCCGGACTTTCAGAAAGCCTTTGACAAGGTCCCTCATGAGAGACTTTTGGCAAAACTAAAGAGTCATGGGATAGGAGGCAGTGTACTACTGTGGATCAGGAACTGGTTAAAAGATAGAAAGCAGAGGGTAGGGCTAAATGGCCAATTTTCCCAATGGAGAAAGGTGAATAGTGGTGTACCCCAGGGATCTGTGCTGGGTCCGCTGCTTTTTGACATATTCATAAATGACCTGGAAAGTGGAATAACGAGTGAGGTTATCAAATTTGCTGATGACACAAAACTATTTAAAGTTGTTAAAACCCAGGAGGATTGTGGAAAATTGCAAGAGGATCTTGATAAATTGGAAGACTGGGCATCAAAATGGCAGATGAAATTTAATGTGGAGAAGTGCAAGGTTATGCACCTAGGGAAGAACAACCCAAACTATGGTTACACGATGCAAGGTTCCACATTAGGAACCACCACCCAAGAAAAAGATTTAGGCGTCCTTGTGGATACCATGTTAAAACCCTCGGCCCAGTGTGCAGCGGCGGCCAAGAGAGCAAATAGAATGCTAGGTATGATAAGGAAAGGAATGGAAAATAAAACAAAAGATATTATAATGCCTCTATATCGTTCCATGGTGAGACCGCACCTTGAATATTGTGTGCAATTCTGGTCGCCGTATCTTAAAAAGGATATAGCGATTTTAGAAAAGGTTCAGAGAAGAGCCACCAAAATGGTAAAGGGGATGGAAGGCTACTCCTATGAAGAAAGGCTAAAAAGGTTGGGGCTCTTTAACCTGGAAAAGAGACGGCTGAGGGGAGATATGGTAGAAGTCTATAAATTAATGAACGGAGTGGAACGGGTAAACGTAGATCGATTGTTTACCTTATCAGAATATAGAAAGACTAGGGGACATGCAATGAAGCTACAGGGTAAACTATTTAAGACTAATAAAAGAAAATATTTTTTCACTCAACGTGTAATCAAACTCTGGAATTTGTTACCGGAGGATGTAGTAAAGGCTGTTAGTGTAGCTGGGTTTAAAAAAGGTTTGGACAAGTTCCTGGAGGAAAGGTCCATAAACCATTATTAAGAAGGGACCCAGGATATCAATGCTTGAACCAATACAAGCATTGTGGAACCTGTGTCCCTTGGGGAAACTGCTAGGTACGTATGACCTAGATTGGCCACTGTTGGAAACAGAATACTGGGCTTGATGGACCTTGGTCTGACCCAGTATGGCATATCTTATGATCTTATGTTCTTATATGTCCACAAAGGGCACCCCAGGAGACTGAAGAGCCGAGATGCTACTCGGGTTCAGACGCCACTCGTGTGGCTGAAGGACTCTGCTTAGCCTGTCTGCTTGGGCATTGTCCTGGCCAGGAGGTAGACTGCCCGGAGGAACATGCCATTGCGAGTCGCATACGAACAGAGGGCCACCAACTCTTGGCAGATCATCTTGAATTTCTCCCTCACCAGAAACTTGGGATGAGGAAGTACCTGGAGTAAAAGCCCTTGCTCCAAAGGTGCTTTGGCACCGGCTCTACTGCCTTGTCCTTGAGGAGACTTGTGAGCTCGGTGAGGAGCACAGTCTGGTGAAGGAGAGGCCTCAATGTCTCTCCTGGAAAGAACTCGGATGGTGTCTGCTGTTGGTAGAGGAGGTAAACCTCTCTGACCACCTGAAGTACCCATAGTTCTGTGGTGACTGAGGCCCACCTGTGGGAAAAGAGTGCCAGGTGCCCCCCTGTGGGCTGATGAAGGCCTCCTGGGGGAAAGGGAGCCATGCCCTGGGAGTCAAAAGCTCCTCCCAGGCTGGGCCAGAGTCAGAGTCTAAGGCTTAGGGGTTTTAGCCTTCAGGGCCCAATGTCCCTATTTTTGGGGTTGGGAACTCTGGTGAGGCCCCGAAAAGCCCTGGTAGTGTTGGGCATGAAGAGAAAGGCTTCCTTTTTCCTCAGGAAAAGTGGCTTTTTTCCCGATAATTTCCTGTGGGGATGCACCAAGGACTTTTTCAAGAGCCTCTGCCAGGTCATGAACTCTGCCTCGATCTCGTCAGCCTTGTCAGCCATAGTCTTGCCAAAGATGTTCTCCCCAGTACAGGGGGCATCAAGTAATTTCTCTTGGATCCACTTTTCAAGGTCAGACGATTGCAGCCAGACCTGGCGCTGGCTCCCGATGTCGGCAGCCGCGACTTGAGCTGACGACTCAAAGCCATCACAGGCTGCTCAGAAGAGGAAATTTGAGCATTCCTATACTGCCGAGGTCAGGGTCTTGAACTGCTAGAAGGGTTCCTCGTTGAGGCCTGCTGAAAAGCTGGCAAGCTCCTTGGCGAGTGCCTTGAGATAGATGCTGATGAAGAACTCATAGGCCTGGACCCTGCACCCAGCATCGAGCCCTGATAACACTTGCGCCCAAGGGCGTCGAGGGCCTGAGCCTCCTTACCTGGAGGGATGGAGGAGTGGGTCTTCTGGTTTTTGAGTTTGTGCATGGTAGGCTCAACGACCATGGAGTTACGTGGCAATTGGGTTTTATGGAACCCCGGGCCCTTGTGGACATGATACATCACGTCGAACCAACAGCTGACAATGGGAACCGATGCCGGTGTTTTCCACATCTGTAGGAGCAGCCACTTGAGGATCGGTTGTACTGGCACAGTGAGGGTCTCCCAGGTGGACCCTCATACTGGAGAATTTCCAGCTCCTTGGTGCGCGGATCTTCCTCTGCCATGGTCTGGACTAATAGTACTTTAGTCATGTCCCGCAAGAAGTCGTGGAAGGCCATGTCCTCGGGCAGGGACTGGCACCGGGGTACCGGCGGAGATGTGTCCAAGGGAATGTCTCGGTGCCTCCAAGTGTCCGGGGACACCTGGTCCTCCATCTTGCACTCGGAGTCAAGCGGTGATGAGGAACCAGAGGCCCTACGACTCTCTTGGTCGAGGCCCATGCCCAAGGGCCGGTGGCCAATCAAGGACCTGTGGTCCGAGTCACGGACACTAGCCAGTGAGGACCAGAGACCTGAGGAACGGAACCAGGATCTCAACCAGTGCTGAGGGCTTAATCGAGGCAGATGGCACTTGATGCTTGTCTCGATGACTGGGGACTCCCTTGCAATTGAGGGATCGGTCGTCGGGGCGGATGATCCAGGTGAACCAGCCATCATCGCCTGTTGCAGGGCCAGGATAGCAGTGATATTCTGCTCCAAGGCTGCCATTTTGATCTCCATGCCAGAAGGTTCCGCAGCTTTCGGTGCAGGTACCAATGGCTTCAGGCCCGACGATAGCACTCTGGAGAGCACATTCTTGATGAAGACCATGGCCTCAAGGACCCTTGGCCGATCTCCACCTGCTGAAGAGTCCCTCTTGCATAGTTTGGCCAGGCATCTCTCTGATTCCGCCAAGTCCCTCCGGTGGGTCTTGCCGGGTTTATTCGGCCCAACCTCCAGGGTCTTCGAGGACTTCTTCTTCCGCTCCTGCTCTGGGGTCTTCTCAGAGGATCCACGGCTGCGGGACTCTGAGGACGCCTGGGCATCACAGGATGTGCTGGCCTTGGAGCTCGGCAGGGGATGGGGGTGCAGAGTCAGACCTCAGGAACATCTTTTCCTGCAACCCCAATCTTTTCTTATTGGTTATGGCTGACATGGCCTGGCAAAGGTCGCAAGTGGCACTGTCATGGTTTGGCCCCAGGCAATGTAAACAGCAGTCATGGGTGTCAGTGATAGACATAGTTAGACTGCAATGGTCACATTTTATGAACCTAATGAGGGACATGGTGGGACAGCACCCTGATGGGATTGAAAACCCCCGGGCGAAAAAGGGCACGAAGCATGGTTGAGTAAAACCTTAAGGAAAAAAAGAGGAAAAAATGGATGGACCCAAGGATGGCACCGCGAGGAGCCGGCTTGGGGCAGGAAGAGAAACCAATACGCTTACTGGAAAGCTAAACTGTATAACTGAATTTATAATTTTTTTCTAGGGAAACTGGACAGACGTCCATTGGGCTCCACGGAAAAAAGGAAACTGAGCAAGATAGCACTCTTGAGCAGGAAGGGGACCACGCATGCATGGTAGCATCTCCCAGAGGCTTTCTTTGAAAGTTGGGGAGATGCTTCCATGAGGGTTCCATTGGCGCCGACATCACCCATATGTGAGGACTGACGTCCCTTCCTGCTTGTTCCTGGAGAGCATAATATATACTGATACACTAATATACATACATTCAAAATTGTCATGTTCATGTTATAATTCTTTCTCCCACCCTTAGGGTCACCCTCACCCCAGTTACAGCTCTGTTACATTTATGCCTATAAGTTAAATGTATGATATGCTCTTTCTAAGCCTTACAAGTTCAAGTTATCTGTAAACCACTTTGACTTGAAGAAAAGTGATCTATAAAAATAGTCAAATGAATATATAAATAAATGTCTGTATTCACAATACATATGCAAAATAAGAGATTCTGAAGATTCACCTGAATGGTTCACTGGAGGCCAGGTTAAGAGAGAAATTTCCGTTTAGATGGGCCATCTGCAGTATTAAATACCTGGGAATCAACTTAATGGTTGATCTAGGCAAATAGTTCAAGGTCAACTATCAGGGGTTCATGTCTCAACTAGACTTAACAGGATACATCTCTTCTGGATGGGGAAGATGACTACTATAAAAATGGTGACTCTGCCCAGATTTTTGTATCAATTTCAAACGCTGCCTATACAGCAATACCTGAGGCTTTTATAAGAAGGGTACACCAGCGGGTGGCCAACTTTATTTGGCAAGATAAACCGCCAAGAATGGCTTTCAAGACCTTAGCTGGGCCCAGAGAAATAGGAGGGATGGTGGTGCCAGACTTCAAAAAATACTACACTGCTGCTCAATTAAAGGTGTTTTGTGAGTGGCATGGACATCCTCGGAAGGTATGGGTGGCAATAGAGCAGGACCTAAAAGGGAGAGAGAGGAGGGGTTAGACAGGGTGGGATGCCTTAGGGGGAAAGGGAGACAGCTAGGGGTGAATGATAGTTGATATACAGTACAAGGCATACTATGCAGGTAGGTGGAAAGGGAAGCTATTGGGGGGTAGGGAGTGGCCATTTATGGATACCGATATGTGGGAACTGCTCATTAACACCTGGCCTTGTTGAGGAGTATTCAAACAGTGGGAAAGGCTTGGCTTGTAAGAGTGGGAGACGTTATGAGTGATGGAGATATAGTGACTTTTCACGACCTAAAAGAAGAATTTGGGAGAGGGTAAGGGATAGGTTTGGGTACTTCGAATTGTGAGATTTTATCCTAACAGGAAGGTAGGTGGAGGCGCTAAAAAAAGGGCTACTCAGTTATGGAATCTCTTTGTAGAGGGATATGTGAGCAGAGGGAGACAATCTCTAAGATATATGGTTTGCTGATGGAGGAGCCTTTCAAAAAAGTAGCATGCCAAAGGGGGTGGGAAAGGGAGCTGGGTGAGAGTTTGGATGAAGAAGGGAGGGGGAAAATTACTACTGAGCATTTATATTTATAAAATAATTAGAAATAGGTGGAAAATGTCAATTGTTGAAATCTGGTGGAGAATGCTTTGAAAATGCTATTTAAATGGTACTTGGTTCCAGTTTGGCTGAAAAAGATATATCCCAAACGGAGTGATGAGGGCTGGTGAATCACAGGGTAGCTCTGTTCACATGTCGTGGGAGTGCCCCAAAGTGGCAGGACATTGGTATAAATGTAAGACAATACTGGAAGAAGTACTGGGGTGAGGCTACCCCTAGACCCTAAAGTGTTTTTTGTTGCATGCAGATGAGAAATGTTTGGGAAGGGGGGAAACAGTGTTTCTTAACTATAGGCTTATAGCAGCCAGAACTGGAATTGAAGAGGGACATGGAACTCTGGTAGAATGCCGTCTAAAGAACACTTTTGCAATAGATTATGCCAATAATTTTACCTGAGTAAGCTCATGGCAGCAGAGAAGGGAGGCTTAGTGAAATCTGAACATATATATATTGTAAAGTTTTGGAGCAGACGAAGAAGAGGGAGGGAATCAATGTGAAAGGGAGAGGGAAGGGTAGGGGGTTAGGTAGCTTTATTAGCCTAAAATAAGATTGCTGAACTTGTAGGAAAAAGTTCTTTAAAATGTTACTGAAGCCAGGGTGCGATGAAACAACACAAACTGGCAGTTGTATAAGTCACTTTGAGCTTTAATAAAGAATTAAATTTAAAAAAAAGACATTTCTTTCTGTTAGAGATTGCTATTTTGGCATTGATAGTTTTTCCATAAGCAGTAAACTATGCACAAATATTCTCTACAGTGGCAAATTTGGTAGGTTTTCATCCAATGAATCAAACATGCCTTCCTTATAAACAGTAATAAGATTGTTTCATCTAACGCATAATTGTCAATAGGGTAGTGATCCCTCAGCCTTGTGCAGGGGTGACTCAAGGCAATTTGCTGCCTGAGGCGAGGGATAACATGGCACCCCTCTCCCCTCCCCGGGAGCAGCGGCGGGGCTTCCTCAAAACTCCAGTCAGGGACTGAACCAAACCAAAAAGCAGATTAGATAATATGGACGAAATGCAAGATGTTCGCACAGCAAAGAACTGAAAGAAAGAGCGAAGACCACAGCACAGTTTATAACACCAAATTATGACTCATTTTTATTTTATTGTTATTAACTGAGTTATGGTTCTTGCTTTTTCTTTTGGAACATATATTTTGCATTCACAGAACCCCATCCTTCGACAAACGGTGCAGAGCGGAACTAGGACATTCACCCACAGAACTCAATATCTAAAAAAAAAAATCTGATTCTGGTCATCTCACTAACAATATTCCCCAGTACCAGGCATATTGTGAACTAATACAAAACTTCACAACAAAGTCATTGAGGATCTATAGAGCAAATCTACCATATCATACAGCACCAACTTCCAAAGCTCACATACGGAGCCTACCCAAAAAAAAGCATCACTGTAAAAAGTGCAGCGGGCCTGGATCATCCAAACACCTATTTAAAAGGCTGAACAATTCAGATTATTACAGTACAGATCCCTATGTACAAACTTCATTTCAACTGAACACCTGGCCTTGGTCATACACCCAGAACACAGATCCTCACAGAGTACAGAATGAGTGACCATAACCTAAAAATAAACATATGTAGATAAAGCACAGTTACTTACCTGTAACAGGTGATCTCTGGGAACAGCAGGAATAAGTCTTCACATATGGGTACGTCGGTACCGATGGAGTCTGCGTGGGAACGCTCCCCAGCGTCCAATCAGAACGCTTTTGGGAGCATCCCACCATGCTTGCGTGCTGCCTTCCTGCCTTTCCCAATTGCCTCTCCTCAGTTAAGTTTTAAAGCTGAGACAAAGAGAGAGAGAGGGGAAAGATAGAGATAGAGAGATACAACTCCTAGGGGAGGTGGGTGGGTTGTGAAGACTTATTCCTGCTGTTCCCAGAGATCACCTGTTACAGGTAAGTAACTGTGCTATCTCCAGGAACAAGCAGGAATGAGTCTTCACATATGGGGACTCCCAAGCTGAGATGCCTGGAGGAGTCCCAGCATGTTGCGAATCTGAGAAAGCCATGCTGTTCGACAGAACCTCTGGCATCCTGGGGATGGAGGGTAGGAGTTGAACTAAAGAGATGTACTAAGGAACAGCTGGACCAGACAGGATGCCTAGATAGGAGACCCTGTGCAGATAATATCTAGTAGTAAATATTGAATTGCAATATACCAATATGGACCTCACCTAGTGGTATTGTAAAACGTTTATGGAGGTGCATATGGATCTGCTAATATGAACCAGCAGAATATCCTCAAGGAGTACCTCAAAGTAGAGCAGAGGTAAATACACTGTGCAAAAGACAGGTTGAGGTCAGAACCTTTAGGGCGAGAAAAAAGTCCCAGAGAAAACTGGGGTAGTTTAATGAGGCAGGACTTTTGTGGAAAACGCGGAAGTCCCTATTAGATAAATCTGAAGCTCTTTTGACCTTAAAGAGACATAGTTCTTATAGGAGAAGAGGGGTATTGAAGACCCCTATATCCGATGACAAAGAAGGAGAGAAACTGCCAGCATGGTTTAAAGGTGAGGTCAGAGAGGCTGTTGCTGCCAAAAAAGCATCCTTCAGGAAATGGAAAAAAGAGTCAAACAAAGAAAACTGGAAACAGCACAAGCACTGGCAAGTTAAATGCAAAGCATTGATAAGGCACGCAAAGCGAGAATTTGAGAAGGAACTTGCTACGGAAGCAAAAACACGAAATAAAGACTTTTTCAAGTACATTTGTAGCAAAAGGCCTGTGAGAGAGTCAGTTGGGCCATTAGATGATAGAGGGGTAAAAGGGGCAGTAAGAGGAGACAAGGCTATAGCAGAGAGACTGAATGAATTCTTTGCTTCGGTCTTTACTGAGGAAGATGTAGGGATGTTACCCAAGACTGAAGTGGTATTTAAAGGTGATACTGCAGAGGAGTTGAGAGAAATATCGCTACACCGGGAAGATATATTACAACTATTTGATAAACTGAATAGTAGCAAATCACCTGGACCGG
The DNA here is from genome assembly GCA_033557465.1 of Ichthyophis bannanicus. NCBI lineage: Eukaryota > Metazoa > Chordata > Amphibia > Gymnophiona > Ichthyophiidae > Ichthyophis > Ichthyophis bannanicus. The sequence goes on from CM066036.1 coordinate 179,915,614, forward strand.
ATGGTATACATCCAAGAGTGTTGAAAGAACTGAAATATGAGATTGCGGACCTGCTATTGGTAATCTGTGAACTTCCATTAAAATCATCTGTAATACCTGAAGATTGGAGGGTCGCCAACGTAACACCAATCTTTAAAAAGGGTTCCAGGGGTGACCCGGGAAATTACAGACCGGTGAGTCTGACGTCAGTACCGGGGAAAATGGTAGAAACCATCATAAAGAACAAAATTACACAGCATGTAGATAGTCATGGCCTAATGGGAGATAGCCAACATGGCTTTAGACAAGGAAGATCTTGTCTTACTAATCTGATATGTTTTTTTGAAGGTGTGCATAAACAGGTAGACAAAGGTGAGTCGGTTGATATAGTGTATCTGGACTTTCAGAAAGCTTTTGATAAGGTCCCTCATCATAGACTTTTGGCGAAACTAAAAAGTCATGGGATAGGAGGCAGTGTACTATTGTGGATCGGGAACTGGTTAAAAGATAGAAAGCAGAGGGTAGGGCTAAATGGCCAATATTCCCAATGGAAAAAGGTGAATAGTGGAGAACCCCAGGGATCTGTACTGGGTCCGCTACTTTTTGACATATTCATAAATGACCTGGAAAAGGGAATAACGAGTGAGGTTATCAAATTTGCAGATGATACAAAACTGTTTAAAGTTGTCAAAACCCAAGAGGATTGTGGAAAGCTGCAGGAGGATCTGGATAAATTGGAAGACTGGGCATCCAAATGGCAGATGAAATTTAATGTGGACAAGTGCAAAGTTATGCACCTAGGAAAGAACAACCCACACTATAGTTACACAATGCAAGGTTCCACATTGGGAACCACCACCCAGGAAAAAGATTTAGGAGTCATCGTGGATAACATGTTAAAATCCTCTGCCCAGTGTGCAGCGGCAGCCAAGAAAGCAAATAGAATGCTAGGTATCATAAAGAAAGGGATGGAAAATAAAACAAAGGATATTATAATGCCTCTGTATCGTTCCATGGTACGACCGCACCTTGAATATTGTGTGCAGTTCTGGTCACCGTATCTTAAAAAGGACATAGCATTATTAGAAAAAGTACAGAGAAGAGCCACCAAAATGGTGAAGGGTATGGAAGGCTACTCCTATGAAGAGAGGCTACAAAGGTTGGGGCTCTTCAACCTGGAAAAGAGACGGCTGAGGGGAGATATGATAGAGGTCTATAAATTAATGAATGGAGTGGAGCAGGTAAACGTGGATCAATTGTTTACGCTATCAGAATATAGAAAGACTAGGGGACATACAATGAAGCTACAGGGTAAACTATTTAAGACAAATAAGAGAAAATATTTTTTCACTCAACGTGTAATCAAACTCTGGAATTTGTTACCGGAGGATGTAGTAAGGGCTGTTAGTGTAGCTCAGTTTAAAAAAGGTTTTGGACAAGTTCTTGGAGGAAAGGTCCATAAACCACTATTAAAAAGGGACCCAGGATGGGGGCGCTAGAGAGCCCGTAAAGGAATGGCCGCAAATTAAAACAGCTCTGATTTGGGCTCCCCATATCTTGAGCTACTACTTGCTTTCCCCAGCGCAAGACACCCGAGTCTGCCTGAATCGGGTGTAGGACTGCCCGGGGTATATTTCTGGCGGATAAAGATTGTGATCAGCGGTCATCCCTGTGTCTGGGAGACCGCGGAGTGAAACGCTGCGGCGGGGATTGCCTCCATACCTTGCTGTGAGAGATCGGAGTGTGGCTTCTGCTTGGGCTGTTCCTGCCCCATACCCTGTTCGACCCGGCGATCGGAGGGGACCTTGAGAGTTGCTGCCTCTTTGTTAGCTGCTGGCTCCCGTTTCTGCTGATTATCTGCTGGAGGGGGAGAGAGATCGGGGTCCCCGGTATCATCTGTGCGTTGCTCCCTCCTTCAACACGCTGCTGGCCAGGTAGGAGGCTATTCGAAGCGGAGGACAACTGGCTGTGGCAGTGGGGCTTGCTCGGGAAGTACGGCGGCCATTACCATGCAGTCGTGGAACGCATGAAACTCTTTGCGTTCCAGTCCGTTTTGACGGGAAGCAGCCCTTTGTGTGATGTCAGCTCCTCGGAGATTTGCATTTTGGATCTTCCTGCTTTTCCCGAATCCTGCCATCACAGTTGGAACTTTGCTCAAGATTTTTGGATTTTACACTGGATTGGCTGCTTCTTCCTTCCCTGAACAGTGGCATTTGTTATAGCAGTAGCTAACGTGGTGCCTCTCTCTGTGCTAGCTGGCCGGTGTAATCTGCTGTGAGTCTGGAGCGCCCTCTGCTGTCTTGCAGTGGGACATTTTCTAATTTTTTTTTTCTCACCATAGCTTCTCAACACCTGCTTGCTGATTCTGGCATATACCTGGCCTGGTTGTGGGCGTGTCTATCACCTGGTGCTGCCCTATATTTCTTTGCCTGCCTGCCTGCCTGGGGGAGAACTTGGTGCCCTATGGCTGCTAAAACCAAGGGGCTGGAAGCCCGAGAAAAGTTGCGGGCCTCTCAGCGTCTGCTGAGTAAAAGTGGTTCTCCGAACAGTTCACCCAAAAAGCAGCCATCAGAGGGGTCTGGTGATGAGACATTAAGTGAACTCGAGCTGGGTTCTGCGGAGTCTTCTACACCGGCTCTCCTGCAGCGGGAGCTTCGCAGGGGATTTGAAGACTTAGCTTGTGAATTTCGATCCATGCGAGATGAAGTGATGGGTACGATCGCGGAGCTTAGAGGTGACATAAAAGACCTTGGCACTCGAGTGGAAGAGGCTGAGACAAAAATAGAGGACCATGACAGTGCTTTGGTGGAGTTACAGTGTGTGGCGGATCGCCAGAAGTCGCAAGCCATGGACTTGACATATAAGATTGATGATATTGAAAATAGGTCTCGTTGCAATAATGTGCGTTTCAGAGGCATTCCGGAGGCTGTGGGAGGTGCTGAGGATCTGCGGGTGGTGCTTAAGACTCTGATGGGTGCCCTTCTTATGACGGAGGAATTCGATGCGTGTGGGAATGAGATGGAAATCGAAAGAGTGCACCGCGCCCTAGGCAAACCACCTAACAACCAACCACGGGATGTCATTGCAAGATTTCTGAGATATTCTGATGCTGAGCTGCTTTTACGACAGGGCCGCGAGAAAAAGGTGATTCATTACCAGGAGGTGCAGGTATCCGTCTATCAAGACCTTTCGATTTTTACGTTGGCACGCCGGAGAGAGATGAAACCGATTATAATGGTGCTGAATAACAAAGGGATTCGTTATTACTGGTCCTTTCCTTTCAGGATGAACTTTCTCTTGGGCAATAAAAAAATTTCAGCAAAGGACCATACGGAAGCTTGGAGAGCCTTGCGCCAGGCAGGTCTTGTAGAAGACAATGCGCTGCCGGTGCTTCCAACTCCCAAGCCACAGTCTTCGAAGTGGACTTGGGTGGGAAGATCTGCTTAAGCCTACCTGGCTCCTGTGGCGCAGTTTCTATAGAATGGGGGGGTTCCCAGTGTTTATGGTGTTAAGTGGGTTGGGTTTATTGCAATACCTGTGTGGGACTTTGATGCTCCACCCTCTTGTTATTACTGTCCTCACTGAGCTCCTCTGATGCTATGGAGGTTTTTTCTTCTTTTTTTTTCTGGATCTTGATCTTTAAGCATGTGGGAGTGAAGGTTACTGCGGTTGTCCTGTTGAGGGGGGGGGGGGGTACAAGGTATGGTAGCTGCATGGCTACATCATTCTGGGGGATGCAAGTACTTATATGCTTATTATATTGTATTTTCTCTTGTGTGGGGAGTTCGGGTGGGAGCTGGGTTAGGGGATCAGTTTTACCGTGTCCTGTCTTTTTGACTGGCGGGTGGTACTGATGGGTTGGGGGGAGGGATATGACGGGGGGTGGGATTGATGAAGGATGTTTGGGGGGCAGGGGTGGGGGGTGGGGGTTACTGTGCCAACTTCTGGGGAAGGGGTGGGGGGAGGGGAGGGGGCTCATATGTGTAACTATTAAGGGGTACCGGGTGAGCGGCTGCTTTTTGGTGCTTACGGACTGTGTATATGGGAGGAGGGGGGGGCTAGCCTACCCCAGGCAGAGGGAGTGGACGGGCAGCAGTGAGGTGGGAGTAGACTCCTCATGCTGAAGGTGGTGTCTTTGAATGTAAAGGGTCTTAATTCCCCTGGGAAGCGTTCCTTGCTATTTGCGGAGATGAGATCCCTGAGGGGGGACATTGTGTTTCTGCAGGAAACTCATCTTCGCGGGTGTAATCAAGGTTGGTTGAAACGTAAGCCTTACTCTGAGGTGTGGGTAGCGTCGGATATGCATGGCAGGAAGAAGTGTGGAGTGGCCCTGCTGTTTCATCAGTGTTTGTCTCTTAGGGTGGAGGAGGTTAAGAAGGATACACTGGGGCGGTGGCTTTTGATGAATGTCCGGTTAGAGGGCCGATTATTAACGCTGGCTAATATATATGCCCCCAATGAAGGCCAGGTGACCTTTTTTGCGCGACTGAAACCTCTACTGGCTGAATTTGCGAAAGGGCCTATTATATTGGGCGGGGATTGTAATAGAAACATAGAAACATGATGACAGAAAAAGACCACAAGGCCCATCTAGTCTGTCCTTCCATAACAACAACTACAACAGTCCACTTTTTACCTTTAGAGATCCTCTGTGTTGGTCCCATGCTTTTTTGAACTCAGTCACTGTCCTCATCTCCACCACCTCCACTGGGAGACTATTCCACGGATCCACTACTCTTTCCGTAAAGAAATATTTCCACATATCACTCCTGAATCTATCTCCCTTCACCCTCATCCCATGTCCCCTCGTAGCAGAACTTGCTTTCAATTGAAAGAGGCTCTCTCCCTGAACATTTATGCCACGGAGGTATTTAAACATCTCAATCATATCACCTCTATCCCGCCTTTCCTCTAAGGTGTACATATTAAGATCCTTAAGTCTGTCCTCATATGCTTTATAATGAAGCCCATTAATCATTTTAGTAGCAACCCTCTGCACCGACTCCATCCTGTTCACATCCTTTTGAAGGTGCGGTCTCCAGAATTGCACACCATACTCCAAATGAGGTCGCACCAAAGACTTATACAGAGGCATTATCACCTCCTTTTTTCTGCTAGCCATTCCTCTCCGTATGCACCCAAGCATCCTTCTAGCTTTTGCCGTCGCCTTTTCTACCTGTTTAGCTACTTTAAGATCATCAGACACAACCACGCCTAGGTCCCGCTCTTCTTTAGTGGACAAAAGTACTTCACCTCCTATACTGTATTGCTCCCTTGGATTGCTGCAGCCCAAATGCATGACCTTACATTTTTTAACATTAAATCCCAGCTGCCAAATTCTAGACCATTCTTCAAGCTTAGCTAGATCCCTCCTCATGTTATCTACACCTTCCTGGGTGTCTACTCTATTACAGATTTTGGTATCATCCGCAAAGAGGCAAACCTTACCCGACAGCCCTTCCGCTATATCACTAACAAAGATGTTAAAAAGAATCGGACCAAGGACAGATCCCTGGGGCACACCACTGGTAACATCCTTCTCTTCAGAGTGAGCTCCATTTACTTGTACTCTTTGTCGCCTCCCACCCAACCAATTTCTAACCCAAGCAGTAACTTTAGGGTCCATCCCTAGGGTGCTCAGTTTGTTTATAAGTCGCCTGTGAGGAACAGTGTCAAAGGCTTTACTGAAATCTAAATACACCACATCTAGAGCTCTCCCTCGGTCCAACTCCCTGGTCACCCAGTCAAAGAAATCGATCAGATTTGTCTGACAAGACCTGCCTCTGGTGAATCCATGCTGCCTCGGATCCTGTAATCCGCCGGACTCCAGAAACCTCACTATTTTCTCTTTCAGCAGCGTTTCCAAAAATTTACTCACCACTGAAGTTAAACTAACCGGCCTGTAGTTTTCAACCACATCCTTACTTCCGCTTTTGTGTAAAGGCACTACATGAGCCTCTCTCCAGTCCTTTGGCACCACTCCCGACTCCAACGAGGCATTGAAAAGGTCAGTCAGTGGAGCTGCTAGAACGTCCCCAAGTTCCCTCAGTATTCTAGGGTGTATCCTATCCGGTCCCATCGCTTTGTCTACTTTAAGTTGAGCTAGTTTCTCACGAACACAGTCTTCTGAAAATTGTTCAAGATGTCCCTCGCTTCTGTTCTTATTTGTGGGTGTTTTCTGAGGTCCTGCTCCTGGTTCTTCATCTGTGAACACAGAACAAAAATATTTGTTAAGCAATTCCGCTTTATCCTTATCAGCTTCTACATATTCCCCCCTCCCCTGCATCCTTGAGTCTGACAACACCACTTTTGCCCTTCCTCTTCTCACTAATATATCTGAAAAATGTCTTATCCCCCCATTTTATTGCATTGGCTATTTCCTCCTCCTTTTGAATCTTTGCCTTCTTGACTACTTTGCTAGCTTCTCTAAGTTTTTCCAAATACAGATGCCTGTCTTCCTCTCTCTGTGATCTCTTGTATTTCATGAAGGCCTCCCTCTTTTTCTTCACTTTTTCAGCTACTTCCTTCGAAAACCATAGCGGTCTCCTGTTCCTTTTGCCTTTATTTACCATTTTAACAAAAAGGTTGGATGCCTTTAAAATACCCCCTTTCAGCTTTGCCCACTGTTTTTCTACATCCCCCAGCTGTTCCCATCCCACTAACGACTCCCTGAGGTATTGGCCCATCTTCACAAAGTTAGTCTTCCTAAAGTCTAAGATCTTCACCTTGGAATGGATTCTAACAGCCCTAGTCCTAATACTGAACCACACCATCTGGTGATCACTGGATGCAAAATGATCTCCCACTACAACATCAGAAACACTTTCACCATTGGTAAGCACCAAGTCCAGTATGGCCCCTTCACATGTGGGGTCTGTTACCAATTGCCTGAATAGTTCTCCCTGTAGAGAATCCAGGATCTCCTTACTTCTAGATGATACTGCAACAGGAATGTGCCAATCAACATCTGGCATATTGAAATCTCCTAGCAGTAGCACTTCCCCTTTCCTAGCAATGCTGCGTATGTCTTCAATTAACTCTCTGTCCACCTCTTCCTCTTGTGAGGGAGGTCTGTATATCACACCAATGCAAATAGATTTCTCTTTCCCTCTTTCTAGTTTAACCCACAATGCCTCCTCTCTCCCTTTTAAGCTCTGTAATTCCAAAGCTTTAATAGTAGTTTTTACATATAGTGCCACTCCTCCTCCCCTTCTTCCTACCCTGTCCTTTCTGAGGCAGAGAGGCTCGCATCCTGGAGATGAATGCATGGCTGCGTGGATGGTGTCTTCGAGAGCGTTTTGGTTTCCTAGACCATGGGATGCTGTTCCAAGGGTTGCAGAGCAGAGATGGTATCCATCTGTCCAAGAAATGCTCATATGATCCCACATTTGGACTCGACAGGCTGTGCTGGACGGGTGCAGAGTGGGTCTAGCAAGGCACTGCAAACATTCATGTTTGATTTAGGTATGCGTGACGTTTGGAGAGATACTCATGTTGGGGAAAGAGGCTATACCTATTACTCGCCTGTACACAGGGTCCACACTCGTATTGATTACTTTTTGTTGGATCAACGCCTGATGGACGGGAGGGTGGAGGCTGGACATGGGCCGTTGACGTGGTCAGACCATGCTCCGTGCTGGCTGGTTCTTCCCGCTGATTTGTGTGGCGAGCGGCCAGGGTCGTGGCAGTTGGATGATCGTTTTTTTCGGCGGCAGAGTGCAGTTCAGGAGCATGGGCGCTTTATCACTGAATTTTTCGAGTTAAATGATTCCGGGGAGGTTTCGTTATCTATGGTCTGGGATGCTTTTAAAGCTACGGCGCGGGGTCGCCTGATTGCTGAGGCTGCTCGCACTCGGCGGGCTTGGAAACGGGAATCCTGCCGGCTGATGGCGGAAAGTAGTCGCCTCCAGATGGAGCATGCTCGGACGGGCTCTAAATGTGTTTTGCATCAATGGCGTGTGGCAAGGGCTTAATTGGATGTGTGTATGCAGAGAGACCTCGATAATATACGTCAGAAGCTGCGACAAACGTTTTATGAGCGGGGGAAAAAGGCGGGTCGATACCTTGCTTTACGGCTTCGTCAGCAGCAGACCTCGAGAGTAGTGCGAGAAATTCGGGATTCTCGGGGACACATGCGGGTGGTTTCTCGGGAGGTGCGTGAGGTTTTTGCTACATTTTTTAAAGAGCTGTATAAAGCTGAGCCTTTCGATTCGCTTCGTGTGCAGGATTACCTGCGGACTGTTACACTGCCACAGTTGGACGGTTCTGATAGAGAGCAACTTGATGCTGACATAACTACGGAAGAGGTGGGGGCCGCCATTCGACGTTTGCGGATGGGGAGGGCACCGGGCAGTGATGGCTTTCCCAGGGAATATTATAAGAAATTTAGTGCTCAACTAACGCCAACTCTGGTGGTGCTCTTTAATGAGGTTCTGAAGGGGGGTCATTGCCCCCTTCCCAGCTTGAGGCTTTTGTGGTGGTTCTCCCTAAGCCAGGTAAGCCTGTGCAGGAGGCAGCTTCCTACCGTCCCATTTCTTTATTGAATACGGATGTTAAAATCCTGGCTTCGGTACTGGCTGCTCGACTGAACCGGGTCCTCCCCGCACTGGTACATCCAGATCAGGTTGGTTTTGTGCCGGGTTGCCAGGCGGCGGATAATATAAGACAAATGTTACAGGTGATACATGTGGCCCGACAGGACTTTCAGCCGGCGCTTTTGGTGGGTGTCGATGCTGAAAAGGCATTTGACCGCGTCAGCTGGGGCTATCTTTGGTGTGTGTTGGAAAAGATGGGATTTGGGCCTCATTTTATGCGTTGGGTTCAAAGTCTCTATCAAAATCCCACAGCCTGTGTCCGGGTTAATGGGGGTCAGTCAGGGAGCTTTGTGTTGGAACGGGGGACTCGGCAGGGGTGTCCATTGTCGCCACTGCTGTTTGCATTGGTGATGGAGCCTTTGGCGCAGGGCTTTCGAGAGCATCCGGACATTTTGGACGTGCAAGTGGGCCCCTCTGAATACAAAATTGCTCTCTTTGCGGATGATATTATATTATCGTTGGTGAACCCGGTTGGGTCTCTTTCGGCTGCTATGCAACTTTTTGAGGTCTTTTCGCAAGTTTCCGGATTCAAAATTAATTATACTAAATCGGAGATTTTAAACGTTGGGGTTCCGGAGGCCCTCTGCTTGCAATTGAAGGCTAACTATCCCTTTCGGTGGGTGACGGGGTCTCTCCACTACTTAGGGGTGAATCTGACCATGGATCAGGCTGTGCTCTATAAGGCCAACTATGGACCTTTAGTTCAGCAGGTTCGGTGAGATTTGGAGACCTGGGCCAGTTTGATGCTGTCCTGGTTTGGACGTATCGCAGTGGTTAAGATGGTGGTTGTCCCGAGGTTTTTATACCTTTTTCAAGTGCTTCCTATACCTTTGCCCCGGGGAGCCTTGGTTAATTGGCAAACGCTATTGATGAAGTTTATTTGGCGGTACCGCCGACCCCGCATAGCGCGACGGCTTCTCTATATGCATACGCGCTCTGGAGGTATGGGGGCGCCCAACCTCCAGTGGTATTACGCGGCGGCGCAGTGCCGCTCTGGTGTGGAATGGATGAATACTGATAGCAACAAAAGTTGGGTTCAAATGGAAATGTACCTTTCGGGGGGGGCGGGATTGGGGGACCGCTTGTGGCTTAGTTCCAAGCTGCGCGGTGGTATGCGTATGAATAACCCCTATATCCTCCATACTCTTCAATGTTGGGACCAGTTTTTTTGGCCTCGGGAGTTGGTCTTGTCTCTGTTGGCGCCCATAGTAGGTAATGCGTTATTCCCACCTGGGCTGACTGACCCCGCTTTTCGGCTGTGGGGGCATCAGGGACTTAGCCGTGTCGGTCAGCTTTTTGAGGAGGGGAGGTTGCGTTCTTTTTGCGTGCTTCGGAGAGAATTTGATCTTCCCGAGTGTCATGCTTTTCAATACACTCAGGTGGCTCATTGGGTGCAAGATAGAGTCGTTCGGTCTCAAGTTGCACGGGACCTGAATGATGTAGAGCGCTTTTGTGAGGGGTGCACTGTCACGAAAGGTGTTATAGCCGCTTTGTATGCTGATTTGCAAGCCCAGCAGTCGGGACTCGGCAAACATCGAGAGCAATGGAACTTGGACTTGGGGCTTTCCTATACTGCGCAGAATTGGGAACAGGTTGAGGGTAAGCTTTGGAAAAGTTCAATGGCAATTAATGCCTGTGAAACTAATTATAAAATATTATATAGATGGTACATGACCCCTACGCGGGTTGCTCGAATGTATCCGGGGGCATCGGATACGTGCTGGCGGCAATGTGGCCAGCGAGGTTCTTTGGGACATGTTTGGTGGTCCTGTCCCCGCATCCGTATTTATTGGAGGGGGATCCAGTATCGTTTACGGCACTTGGTTGGGTTGGACATTCCTTGGGATCCCGGCATTTTCTTGTTCGGTGTGAATGTTCCTGGTGCTCGATCGCCTCAGCTAGCCCTGATTCGCCATGGATTGAATGCTGCCCGGCTGGCTTTGGCAGCTGCTTGGAAGCAGGTCCAGCCTCCGGCCTTCTCTGGTTGGTTGGACCGGATGTGGGAGACATACACTATGGAACGTGGAGTGGCGGTTGGCAGATTGCGGTTGCCTCACTTTGAGCGAGTGTGGGAGGCTTTTGTCTCCAAGTATGGCTCCTAGTGTTTCGAGATTGTTTATCTATTATGGAGGCGCTAGCCTTGTGCTTTCCTGTGCGGTGCCCTCCCTGGGTTCTTCTTCCTCTTTCCTGTCTGGTCTGTTCTAGTGGCGTATCTTTTCCTGTTTACCTGGTACAGCAGTTATGGCGGGGGGAGGGGTGGGGGGGTTGGGGGGTAGAGGGGGTGGGTAATGTGTATTGAGAGTTGTATTGACTGTTTGCTGGGGGGGGGGGAAATACCCATCTTGCTTAGAGGAGGGGAGGGGAGGGGAGGTAAGGAGGGGGGAAAAAAAAAGCGCTTTGTTGATTGCATCTTCTGTAGCTTGTATTTCCTTGCAGTGTCATTTGTTGTTTTCGATACTGTATTGTATTTGCAGAAGGTTCGACAATTGTCTGTTGTAATATGTGTTGCTTTTTCAATAAAAAAAAAAAGGGACCCAGGATAATCAATGCTTGACCCAGTACAAGCATTGTGGAAACTGTGTCTTTTGGGGATATTGCTAGGTACGTATGACCTAGATTGGCCACTGTTGGAAACAGGATACTGGGCTTGATGGACCTCGGTCTGACCCAGTATGGCATATCTTATGTTCTTATGAGGATTTGTAGCCTCCTATTTTCTGAAGATTCGGAATGTCCTTCCTAATTGACATCACTTAGGAAAAAGATGGTACATGGAGGACTTCAGATGTACCTAACCTGAAGGTTATGGTGAAAAAATCTTCTAACTACCACAGAAAAGTGGTTGTTTTATGTAGAACCCTAAGCATGCTGGAGCAGCATTGATAGGGATAGTGACTATCTGTCGGAGCCCTATAGGAAATATATATATATATATATATATATATATATATATATATATATATATATTGTGGTAAGGAGAGTGTAGCACAGCCCTGGGAAATAGAGGAAAAAGGAACTTTTGCTTCTTTAAGGGGGATGGGCTCACCTAAACACATGTGCAAAAGTAAAAGCAGTGAAAGAAACCACGCTTGCAGAGCTAGGCTGAAGCCACACCCAGACTCCATGGCAACCCTAAGTAAGGATAGGGGACACCTGTGGGTGGAGCCAGAGGGGGAGGCACACTGCCCAGCATTTAAGGTTAAGCAAACAGAAAGTGATAGACTCGGTAGAACTGTTAGAAGCCTTGGAGGTGTTGGAAGCCACGGGAACAGCTTGAGAAGCAGCAGCTGGGGAAAGGCCAGAGGACAGGCTTTCCTTCTAGGAGAGAGAAGGGCAAAAGGCTGGCTGTAAGAAAGCTAGAACAGGAAGGCTCAGCTTCTTCTGAAGAAAGACAAATCTTCAGGCTGAGAAAGCCCAGGAAAGCTGGAAGAAAATCCTGCAGTGATTCCCTGAGCAGCTCTGACTCAGAGGACGCTACCTTCAACAGATGTCACAGCTGTGAAACTACCACAGTTAAGCTCCAAGGTAGGAGAGGAAAGTTGGAAAGAGTTAATGCTTATAACTCTGACTCAGATACTGAGGAGATAGTTATACCTGCTAGCACGCAGAACAGGAAGAAGGGTTTTGTAGATAAAGCCAAGCAAACAAAGCTTGTTAATGTTTTACCAAGAGAAAGAAAGGCAGTTCAATGGGAGAAACTGTTTAAGCTGTTAAAGCATATAAACCTTAAAGTACCTGAACGTATTCAAGTTCCACAATCAGGCAGTGCAGAGGAAGAAATGGAGGTGGATTATAAGGAAGATGACCCTGATTCCACTTGCTCTGAAATGGAATGTGCTCTATGTGTTACTGCTGATTGAAAGAAGTAAAATACTAGGAAGAATCTCAGGAAGCAGTTCTCAGGTTCATGATAGCTGAAAGCTTTGAAAAGAGAGAAAGGAAATCTCTTAGTCTAAAACTTGCAAAGCTCTGTCTGTTGAAGAGAAGTAGATGATGCAATTGAGTTCTGTGCTGACCAGCTGAGAAATGTTTTAAACTGAAGCAGCTAAAGGGAGCCGACAGAATTACTGAGTTCCGTTGTGTGCTTTAACTGCAAATAAAGCTGTTGTTTCTGAGATGAGAAGTTTCCTAATGAAAGAAGTAAAGACATTTACTTGTAAATAATACCACTAAAACACACTGTTTGTAAAGAACTTTATTTGGGAGAAAATATCCTTGTTTTCTGTTGCTGAGTTTGGAATCTTCTACAAAGGACTGTTACTAAACTGCACCAAGTTAAAAATTAATAAAAATTCCTGTGTTGCTTTAAAACCACTTGGACTGCTTTTATACACAACTACACGTTTAAAGCTAAAAGATACAAGATGGGAGCCCGTCTTCACTAGGCGACCGCCTAGTGGAGGCGCGCCTGCCATAATATATATATATATATATATATATATATATGAACCTAGGCAGACAGATAGAAGTATATAGATACCTATCCACCCACTATTATATATTCCAAGATATATATAGTGTCACAAGGTAGACCTAGGGCAACCCGAGAAAAGGCAGATCAGCATGAATGATCACAGAAAAAGTGACAAGGTAAACAAAGAAATGTTTGATGGTTGCTATGGACAACCTAGGCACACGTGCACAGAGCCCATGAGGACACACCCAGACAGCAAAGGAAGGGAATTCGCTTTGCCCGATCAGGATCAGCTGGATGGAGGTGGAGTCAGGAAACACGAAGATAAAATAGGCTCCCAAACAATTAGAAGCAGAGAGGAGTTGAGGCAGCAAAGGTCACAATCCGAGAGGCAGCAGCAAATACAGTTGAAGCCGTGGAAAGCCTGGAGTTGGTGTGAAAGAGAGGAAGAGAGTGAGAATGGGTCATTGAAGCAACAAGGGAGCCAGCGTGAAGGTCGGAGAGAATCCAACTACCTGTGTGAAACAGTGGGAAGGCAGCAGCCTGAGAGTGTGTATGTATATGGAAAACAAGAGAAACGTGGGAAGACTGCAATAGCAGGTACCGGTGCAAGTAGTGAATGTAAGGGCTATTGGCTACATGAGAGGGAAAAACCCTGGAGGTATAGAAACAGCCCCATAAAGCTAAGCTATCTAGAGGCTGAGAATAACTTTTCCCCTGGTTATAGAAAGCCTAGGAGAAGAAGGATTTACTTGCCAGAAGAAGTTGAAGATTTTCCCAATCAGTGTGAGCTCCCAGCTTCTAGAAAATCCTCGTCAAAAGCTTTGCAATCTAGCTCAGCTGAGTTCCGAGGGCTAGCTCTGAACAGGCAGGAAGCCTGCCGTAATTATCCAACTAGCAGAGCAAATAGAGACCTGAGCCATCTGCTAAGATACCAGCAGGGGCAGAGCTCTGAAAGGTTCAGCTCAAAGGTATATGGTAGTTCCCAGAGAGGCATTTCTTCAGAGGGAGAGAGAAACTTCCTGGGTAACGAACTAAGCCAGCCATACTCTCATTCCACATCTGATGTTAAGAATGGTAATGCTAATGAACCTGAATTGATGGAGTGTGAAAGTTCTGAAGTATCTGTAAGTCCAGAATTGATGGATTGTTCTCTAACTGTAACTGAGTCAGAGTTCTCCTTAAGATAAACGCTTACTGTGTGACCTTAGCTCCAGTGATAGAAGCTGCATGCTGCATCTCACTCACTCTCCAGCCAAACAGACGTGAGCTGTGCTACAGCTGTGATATCAGCCACGAGAGAAAGGATCTGTAATTGAAACAGTTAGGCTGTTTGTTCTTTTGTTTTGTTTAAAGTTTGAAAGCTGAAGGAAGCTGTTTGTGTTGCTCATTTAACTTTTGTTTATGCCAAAGTTGGTTCTTAATTTATGTTTACCTGAAGATAAAGAAACCTCAAGGGACGGGGAATAAAACCCTAAACTTAAAAAGACGTTTTCTTTGTGATTTGTACAAGTGAAGGCACAACTACCACCCACACAGAGCCAAGCAATACTAGTTGCCACCGCTTGGGCTCACAGGGTGTGACAATAGGTAGATACAGATATATCTATTTATATAAATATATATATATATATATATGGGCATAGATATATATATATATATATACACATGTATATAGATATATGCATATATATATATATATATATATACACCCATGTCCCCACATAGGGACATGTGGAGAGAGAAAGATTCATCTAATAACAAGAAGGAAAATACCTGCTTGAGGAGATGTTTAGAGAATCCATTCTCTCTGGTTATGAGTGGGAGAGCTAAGGGAGTGCTCTCACTGACAAGGAGAAGTCTAGAGTCCTCTAAGAATTCTAGCCCTTGAACAACCAGGAATGGAGGCCTACGTGAAAAAGTGCAGAGGATGTTTTTAATCCGCAGGCAGTGAGTCTGGATCCTTCCATAACTCAAGTATGGCAGCTGGAGAAGAAGACGCAATGAAATGAGATACCATATTTACTCTTCTATGAGGGCAAAATGAGTATCATGCATTCTTGCGCTCAATATGAATTTCCCCATGAAGAATTGAGGGTGGAAGGAAAATACAAGACAAGGACTGGCTGTTACGAAAAGAAAACCATCCCTGGTGGAGGGATCCACTGAAGATGTGAACCAACCCAGGGAATTGAGTAATTCTTTAGGTCTTCACGTAATTAAAGGCCTGTCCTTTATTGTAGAAAGACTTTAATGGAAATGGTAAGGGTAGGGAGAACCCAGTAGTCATGACTAGGTAAAGCCCTTCCTAACTATCTGGAATTATTTGCTCTCTAGCAAGGGCCCATAGTGAAGAGCTGCTCTGTAGAGATGCAGAGAGCATGTTGCAGGTTGGTTAGAAGAAAAAACTGGCTGTTTAAGAGCCAGTATGTAACCTGAACTACTGCGCCAAAGCCCAAGGATTGGCGAAGTTTAAGGATAGAAGGTATGCTGATGTGTCTGCAACAATAAAGCCAGAAAAGGTTCTTAGCCTGTCTGGGACTTAGTAGTAAGGCCAGAAAGGGATGATATTGGAGATCAACTCCTGGTTGCTTGGTCCGTAAGTCAGTGGTCTAACCACTAAGAGCCCTGCACTTCTAGCTATTGTTAGGGCAGCAGAACAAATTTTAGGTCCCAAGATTGGAAAAAAGGACCTAGAGACATAAGTAGGAGTGGTAAGACTCCATGCTTGTCTGAAAAGCTGTCACAAAACAAAAATTGTAGGGGGGGAGACAACTCTGAAATGAAAACCCTTTACTGGAATAGGTAGAAAACTCAGGGGCTTAGGGATAAGCCCTCCAGTTAAGTGGTATCATTCTTACAGACCAAAACGTCTTAGTAAGAGGGACAGAGTTGAAAAAAGACTTACGATGGAGTAAATCTCTGAAAAAGTAATATGAGACATGCTGAAAAAGGAGAAACTGTCAAAGGTAAAGGCATAGCAACCTTATTGACAGTTGTTCCTCCTCTGTCTACTTAGGAGGAAGAGGAGTAACTTACTACCTGTAAAGCATAATCATCCTAAGAAGCTCTATGAGCTAAAAGGAAGGATGTCTCTTTAAAAGAGAGACGTGTAAAATTTAGGATGGAACCGGTGTAGATGCTTGTAATGAGAAGAAGCATACTACAGGTTCTAAACCTCAAAACAGGAAAAAAGGATTCAGTGAAGAATCTATCAGCAACCCTGCGGCTGCTGGGTTTGCTGAAGCGGTTGAGGTTGTGGTTTCTTTAGCCTGGTTTGATGTTTCCCTTGTTTGGAAACAGCTGTATGATGGGTAGAGAATGAATAAAACTTTTTCCCCTTGGGGGAATAAAGTTTGGTAGAAGATCTCCTACCACCTGGGATAGAGGAAGGTGTTGGCAATCCTTTGAAAGCAATAGTGTCAGTGGTTAACTGAGCAGCTTGGCGTAAAGTCTCTTTGTTAAAGAGATTCTCCCCAGTACAAGGAGTATTTCCCAGCCTTTCTTGTACCCATTTGTCCAAGTCCGAAGCTTGGAGCCAGGCCATTCGTCGTGCCCCTATGGCTATAGCAGAAGTTTTGCTAACAGACTCAAAACAGTCCAGGGTAGCACGAGTAAGGAACCTAGAGATATTTTGAACATGACTAACCAGTAAAGAGTAGTCTGCTCTTTTGAGATCTTGAAGAAAAGGAGTCAAAAACAGCAAACTGTTGGTGACCTCTTCAAGAGATAATCCCATATATATAGATATATGAGAGAATTCTTGTTGAAAACATGGATGCCTGGAAGATTTTACGTCCAAAGGCATCTAAAGTTCTAGACTCACGACCTGGCAGATAAGAAGAGTGCCTTTTAGCACTCTTAACACGCCTCATTGCTGATTCCACAATAACAGAATGATGAGGAAGTTGAGTCTTTTGAAAACATGGAGAAGGGGGCACCTTGTAGAGAGAGTCAGTGGCCCTTGAAGGTGGGGATACCTTTAAAGGAGTTTCCCACATTCTAAGTAAAAGATCCTGTAAGGTTTGATGCAAAGGAAGCATGATGACCTCCTTTGGATTCTCAGGGATATGCAGAAGCTGTGAATCCCCTGGTGCAGGATCTTGATCAGGTATAAAAATGGCAAGTAACCTTGCCATATCAAGCAGGAATGCTTGAAAAGAAATTTCCCCAGAAGGGGATCCTCTGTCATGAGGAGTAAAGGTTAGATCTGTTGAAGATCTAGTCTTGGCACTAATGGATTGATCCAGATCCATTGGAGTACAAGACCCGAAAGGGTGAAACATCAGATTGTCCTGAAAGGATAGTCGTCGGTACCGCTGGAGGCCGGTGCCGCGACAAATTGGTGGAATACTATCCATGCCAGGGATGGATTCCAAACTCGGTGCCGAAGGAAGCGAGCTTGTGGAAGTAAGCATGGAAGGCACCGATACCAATGTAAACATAGAAAACGGTACCGGCAGTGGTATCGCAGCCAGTACCGATATCGGAAGATCAGTCTGAGGTGACTCTAACGGTACCAAAGGTACCGAGAGCGCCTGACTTTGATCCCCGGGACAATGTCTTCAGCACCGTCCGAGGTCGGTACCGAGACGAGTCGGTACCCAATCGTCCAGGCGAGAGATCGATTCTAGACTCGGCATCGAAAGCAGCGAGTTTATCAAAGCACACCTGGAGAATACCGACGTGGATACCAGAACCGGTACCGGGATCGATACCGATACTGGAAGATCAGTCTGTAGCGACTCTAACGGCACCGAAGATACCGAGAGCGCTAGACTGCGATCATCGGTGTGGAATGTTTCATCCAACACCATTGCCGATGCCGGGGTACCGGCACCGCTCAAAGCGGATACCACCACCGAGCATGGCTCAGATATGTTCGTAGAGGTAAAAACCCCGGGAACAACCTGAAACCCCGTTAATGCTTTGGAGGCCGAAGACTCCCGCTGGGGTTTTAAAGCCAATTTGTCCTCGGGGGCAAGGCCAGAGGCATCTCAATGCTGAACATGAGATCTACCACCCGAGGACTGGCTAGTCTTTACAGACTTTTGTTTGGTTACCTGATCCTGTGAAAAAGAAGTTGTAGGTGATACCCTCAGGACTGATGGGAACCGCATATCAAGTTGAGCTTGATGCTGAAGACTTCTTTTGGAAATACTACTGCAGGAGGGACACTCCAGCGGAAAGTGGTCAGGACCCAAACTTGGGAGGCACCAGTTATGGGTGTCTAAAACTAATTTGGTACCGCCACAGTTGAAACATGTTTTAGGAATAGTGGCTGGCGTTTCCATGAAGGAAAGTGGGAGGCCTAGCAGGCCGAAAAAACCATCAGGCACTAAACAGGGAAAAATTCCCTACAAAGGAAAAAAAAATTTGAAGGAGAAAGAAAGAAGAAAACACCAGCGGTACCGGTGCGTCGAGAGAAGGCAGACGCGACCACAAGAAAAAACAAAAATAAAGAAAGAATTTTCTGCGGTGACAGGAGAACGTCCTGCCGGCTCCGCGGAAAAATGAAAACTGAGGAAAGGCAGTTGGGAAAGGCGGGAAGGCAGCACGCAGGCGTGGTGGGATGCTCCCAAAAGCGTTCTGATTGGACGCTGGGAAGCGTTCCCGCGCAGACTCCTTCGGTACCGACGTACCCATATGTGAAGACTCATTCCTGCTTGTTCCTGGAGATAAATTAAACTGCAACCCCAAGAAACCAGATTCTGCATACAATGCAACACCAAAGAAAAAAAGAAATGCATTTCAGTGTATTGTATAAAATATATAGATAGCACCAAGTCTGATCACTAAATTACAAGTCTGATCACTTTGTTATCTGACCATTTAATTCTCTGATCATACTGGTCCCAATCTGAGACTTCTGCTTTACTCCACCTCCCAATGGCCCTCCGTCTCTCTACTTCCCCTCAGGGGCAGCCTGAGGGTGATGTGGGGCCATGTGCAGAGACTCACTGAGGCATCATTTGCATAAATTTTGTATACTTTATTTTACAATGTATATGTTACCCATCTAAAATCCTAGGTGGCTTCAAAACATACACAAACAAGCAATTTAATAAAACAGATGTTCCAATAAAACAAACATAATTCTTACACAGCTCCCCCCTCCCTCCAAATCAAACCATTCTAAGGGGCTTGTTTACAAAGCTGCGGTAGCGGTTCGCGATCGTTATCGGAGCTGCGACCCCATTGATTTCAATAGGGCCGCGGCTCCGATAACGACCGCGAACCGCTACCGCGGCTTTGTAAACAAGCCCCTAAGTATTTGCACGTCAGATTTATTTTGCTATGACCAGATTATTGATGAGGGGGGAAGAGATAAAATGAGAAAAACAAATTCTGGTAGCCATGAATTCAAAGGCTGAATTGAATTGTGCTAGAGCTGGAAAAGTCCAGTAATTGGCAGCAAAGAAACTATCATGGGTACTAAACAAAATTAAACTGAGATGTTCCCTTAAAATTTAAAATGCCCTTCAATCTGAACTGACAAAATATTTTAAATTTTCAGTCTGTCAGCTTAAAAAACGCAAAACTGCAAATCTCAAAGACAATCCATATTCCAGTACCCTCCAACCAACACCCTACAGCTGACTACAACAAGAACCCAGAGTACCGGACCCATACAGCAAATCTACTACTCCATAAGAGCACTAACTTCCAAAACTCACACAACATGGAGCACACACAGAAAAGGGCAGCACCATAAATATTGTAGTGGGACCTAGAACATCCATATTCCTATTCAGAAAACTGAACAAATCAGATTACTACAGATCCCTACATAGAACCTCCATGCTAGCAGAACACAAAGCCTCAGTCACACATGCAGAACAGAGATAGATATTCACCAGGTGGGGAATATATTAACATACACTTAAAACAGACATATGTTGACAAATGCTTTTACCCATTACTGTTAGGTTTAAATGATTTCTTTTCCAAAATTATACTTTACTCCAGAGCCGTGCTTCCCAAACATTTCTCCAGTGTAACCCAACTTTAGCAGAGGAAAATTCACGTGACCCCGGATACTGATCAAATAAAATTATTATTCAGATCAAGCATAGTTATTCACCTGTAGCAGGTGTTCTCTGGGAGCAGCAGGAATCAGTCCTCACATATGTGTGACGTCACCGATGGAGCCCACATGGGAACACCTCCCAGCTTCCCAAGGAAGCTTTTGGAGTGTCCTCTACGCATGCATGCTGGTCTTCTCGCCCGAAGGAGCCATCTTACCTCAGTTTGATGACATAGCTTAATGAAGCCAAAAAATGCAAAAAAACTCTACGGGGAGGAGGGAGGGCAGTGAGGACTGATTCCTGCTGCTCCCAGAGAACACCTGCTACCAGTAAGCAACTACATTTTCTCCAGGACCAAGCAGGAAGTAAGTCCTCACATATGGGACTCCCTAGCTACAGGCTACCAAAAAACCCTGTAGACAGCCCAATGGGGCAACCAGAAAAAATGAACCGAGAAAACATCAGGAAATACTAAGGTTCCAAGAGTCAACACCAGCCTCAGGCATCAATCAATAGTTGACTCTCAGGTATCCTGGATAGATAGAAAGGCCAGAGGGAGGAGTTGCATTAACTCCCAAAGAGGTGCCACAGCACAGCTTGGCCAAAGGTGCTGTCACGTCGGGAATCCGTATCCAATCAATAGTGGGCTGCAAAGATGTGGACAGGTGACCACGTAGCAGCCCTACAAATCTCTACTATTGAGACAGAGCGCATGAGCCACCGAGGCTGCCACAGCACGAACATTATGTATCCTGTTGTGGCATTCTAAGGTAAGCCCAACCTGGGCATAAGCAAAAGAGATGCAGTCAGCCACCCAGATGGAGAGGGTGCTCTTAGAAACGGCTACCCCCAGTCTGTTGGGGTCATAGGAAACAAAGAGTTGAGTGGAACGGTGATGGGGCTTCATCCATTCAATATAAAAAGCGAGTGCTCTCTTACAGTCCAAAGTATGGAGAGAGGCCGCTGCCCTAAAGGCATGAGGCCGTGGGAAAAAAGTGGGTAGTAGCACAGACTGGTTGAGGTGGAATGCTGAAACCACCTTCAGGAGAAACTTAAGATTGAGTGCGTAGCATCACTCTATCCTTGTAAAACCTGGTATAAGGTGGGTGCACCACAAGCGCCTGCAACTCACTGATTCTGCATGCTGAAGTAAGTGCCACCAAAATGATGACATTCCAGGTGAAGAACATGAGCGAACAGGTGGCCAGTGGCTCAAAGGGTGCTGAGAGCAGCTGGTCCAGAATGACACTGAGATCCCAGGCCACCAGTGGTGGCCAAATAGGGGGATGAGAGAGCAGAAGGCTCCATATAAAGCAATCTTATGAGTGCATGAGCAGAAAGGGACCGATCATCAACGTTGTGATGATATGCTGCAAGAGCACTCAGGTGCACCCCGACTGAGTTAGATTTCAGTCCAGAGTTGGAGAGGTGAAGCAAGTAAGTTAGCACCATCTCCACTGAGCAAGTAAAGGGGTTGAGTGAAAATCCACACCACTTGAAGGCATATGCCCTACTGGTGGAATCCGTGCAAGATGCTAGAAGAATGTTCTCGACATCCACGGACAGATGGAACTCCGCCAGAACTACCCGCTCAGCAACCATGCCGTGAGCAAGAGGGAGGTTGGGGTGCAATAGGATGCCCGCCTCCTGCGAGAGGAGATCCAGGACACAGCCCAGGCAAAAGGGTGGTGTCCAAGACAGCTGTAGTAACAAGGAGTACCACATTTACCAGGGCCACCGTGGAGCAATGAGTATCAGTGACGTCCTGTCCATTTGGACCTTGAAGAGGATCTTGACCACCAGGGAGTGGGTAAGTGTAAAGTAGGCCCTCACTCAAATCCAGGAGGAAAGCGTCAGACATAACCCAACTGAGGCAGGACATCATAGAGCAAAACAGCGGTAGCTGGGCCTTGAGAGGAGATACAAAGAGATTCATGGCAGGAATGCCCCACATCTGATAGATTGCAGGGCTCTGCTGAGTTTGTCCAGATACACTGCCAGGAGAGGCATCTCATGTTTCATTGTGAACTTCCAGACCCGGACTGTCCCCCAAAAGAGGAGGTATGAGTCCATGCCCCTTGCTTGTTGATGTAGAACATCGCTACCTGATTGTCTGTTTTTATGAGAATGACCTGACCGGACAGCTGTGTCCAGAAAGCCCACAACGTATTTGTAATGGTTCAGATCTCGAGGAAATTTATTGGGTGGAGACTGTAAACCTCTGACCAGAGGCCCTGCATACAGAGGCTGCTGAGATAAGCTCCCCAGCCAAGCTTGGAGGCATATGTCGTCAGAACTTCCTGGTGCGGGGACACTTCGAAGGGCAGCTCCACATGAAGGTGCAGTTACTGCTGCCACCATGGGAGGAAGGCGAGTAGTGGTGGAGTTACATGCACCGTGTCAGAGAGGCAGCCAGATGCTTGATGTCACTGAGTGCAGAGGGTCCACTGTGCTTGCCACATATGCAGTTGGGCGAGTGGATTGACATGGATCATGGAAGCCATGTGGCCCAGGAGGCGAAGCAGCTGGCAAACGGACATCAATGAGCAACACTGAACCTGGTGCGCCAGAGAGACAGTCAATGAGCCCAATCTGTCAAGAGGCACCAGCACCGATGAAGCCGATGTCGGCTCCTTCAGCAGGGACTCCACGAGGGTTATAGCCTCGGGAGCACTGCACCAAACCTCTGAGGTCTCAGGAGGCAACTCCTTCTACTGGGGCAGTTTGGAAAGCCGCTCCTGGCCTTTACCCTCAGTGTCGCATCAAGGGCTCCGACGATGATGACCAGGAGTTTTCCCTCAGGTATTGGCATTGCCCTTTGATACTGACTTGGACAAAGTCCATTCCTTCTGAGGGTGCTGCTCGTTGAAGGAGAGCCACTGGTCTCATGTCCCGTGACCTCGTGGCTCGGAAGTCACCCGGTCCCCTCTCGGAGCCAAAGCCTCAGACGGATCTTTCAAGGGCGTTGAAGCTGAGGTCGAATCCGGGGACAGTGTTGAGGCCTTGGAACCGAACGATTCCCACTGCTTTTCTCAATTCTTGAGCCCCTTGTACGTCATCTGCAAGCAGAGAGGGCAAGAAGGCGGCTTATGGTCAGTTCGTCCCGAGACACTGAAGGCACAAACTGTGGCGGTCAGTGATCGAGATGGTCTGACCACACAGAGTACACTTTTTATGACCACTGGTTGGGTATGAAATGGTTGGGAACATGGCTCCCGCCAAGTGCAAGGACTCCAATTCCCTCACCAACCAGGGAAATGCGAGAAAAAATCCACGCACCAAAAAAGAAAAAGAGAACCTGAAAAAAACATGGCGCTGAGGCACCAATGGTCATCGGGATCATTGAGGGTGGGAAGGGCAATGTGAATTGAGACAGACAGTACTGGAACAGCAAAAAAATGACAGTAAAAAAGTGAACTTATCTCTGGGATTCAGATAGACATACGAAGGGATCCATGGAAAAAAAGACGAGGTAAGATGGCTCCTTCAGGAGAGAAGACTGGCAACGCATGTCTGGAGAACACGCCAAAGCTTCCTTTGGAAGCTGGGAAGTGTCCCCATGTGGGCTCCCATCGGTGATGTCACCCATATGTGAGGACTGACTTCCTGCTTGGTCCCGGAGGACATAAATATAAACATATAAATCTATGCTTTTTAAAGTAATTATTCAATGTACTCACCATGCTTGACACATATGGGCTTCGAAGTTTTGACACCGCTTCTAGAATATTTGCAGTGTGGGCAGAGCAGGTGTTAGACAAGCAGGGGACTCAGGCAGAAGCTGATGAGGGGGTCCCAAAGCACACCTGCAGGCTATGCCGCCTTCAGCCTGAGGCAGACTTGGGGCCCCCTTTGGCATGTGGTCTCAGGGCCACTGCTCTGTTTTCCACCCCCTAACGCCAGCCCCCGAGTGTGGGGGCTGAGCAGTTGCGGGGAAGTGTATATGTGTGTGTGTTTTTATGTGCAGGGGCTGAGTGTCTGGGAGCAGTATGTGCATGTGTGTACAGATGTGAGGGATAAGTGACCAGGGACAGAGTGTGTCTGAAGCTGAAGAAAGCACAGATTGCTGGTAGGCTTTGAGGTTCCCTTCCAAAGTTTTACCCTGAGTTGGTTCTCAGCCATATCTATCACCAGTCCTGGCAGATGTACATTCCAAAAGCTCATATATTCCAAACACTAAATAGAACATAAAATTCCCTTTTCTACCTTGTTTTCTGGCCATTTTTCTAGACATATGGCTCTAGTTTCTGCTTTTCTCCATCTTCTTTTAGCTCTTTTATCCAGGGTCACTTGCCTACTTTCCATTTCTTTTTTTCTCTTGTCTTCACCATTATCACCTATATCAATTGTGGCGGTCGCGCCCCTACCAGGCGGTCGCCTAGTAGGGACGGGAAGCCATCTTGAATTCCTCTTTACCAAGGATTGTAGTGTGTATAGAGATAAATGAACCAAGTGGTTGTTTCAAAGCACACAGGAATTTTATTAGCTTCCGTGGCAAGCGGATAACAAATCTTTAAAGCAGTTGTACACTCAAGTCAAAGAAAATAAAGGATAATCTTCTCCTATTAAAGCAAAGCTTACAACCAGTGTTGTAGTAGAATTATTTACACAGGCTTTCTTTTCTTTTCCCTTTATGATGCTTCTCAATTCGGTAATCATAAAGCACATGTATTTACAATTCCTAACTTCTCAATGCTCTCAGGCTTTCATTACTTAGCCACAATGCACATATCACAGTCCATCTCAGAACAAGCTGAAGTCAGGTCACTTTCTTTACCTTCTACCTCCATGCTTTCTGCTGAGCTGTATCTTGGCAAAGTTTGAAAATGCTCAGGCACTTTCTGCTTAATGTTCTTTAACAGGTTAAACAGCCTATTCCACTGAATGGCCCCTTCTCCTCAAGGTAGGACTTCAACGGGCTTTTCCTGTTCAGTTTCTCCTGACAACCCCTTCTTCCTAATCCGGGTTTTCTCAGGCCTAAACCTCTCTTCAGAGTCAGAGCAAGAAACACAGGGTTTTGGCTTTACTGCTTTCTTTCTCCTACCTTGGAGACTTGTTGCAGCACCTTCTTGGCTGAGGCTTCTATGGCTTGTGACTCTCTCTGCCTCTGAGCTAGACCGGGAATCAGGGTCAGACCTCCACTTCCCTTCCTGGGGCTTCTGCTGCCTGCAGACAGACCCTTCATCAGAGGAGTCTAAGCACTCTTGCCTTAACCTTCTCAAAGCCAACCTTTTCTCTCTCTCCCTCTTGCCAGTCTGTTTGGTCCTCTGCCTGGAACCTTCTCTGTAGCTTCCTTGGCTGCAGTGCTGGCTGCTCTTGTCTCTGCTGTGGCTCTCTTTGTGGCTGCTTCTCTCTTGGCTGCTTCTGGCTTGACTGCTTCTCCCTTGACTGCTTCTCTCAACTTTGTTTGTTTTCTCCAACTTAAACGTTGAGCAGGGCACCTCCCTCTCTGACTCCACCCACTTGTACCTCCTACTCTTACCTGGGGTTGTCATGGCGTCTGGGAGTGGCTTAAACCTAGCTCTACCCTCTTGGTTTCTCTCAGGGATTTTGCTGTGGTGTATGTGTTCTAGTGCACCCATCCCCCGAAAAGAAGAAAAAGTTCTTCTTTCTCTTTTATTTCCATGCTGAGCTGCACTCTCCTTACCACACAATCTATAATCTTTCTTTTCAGTTTTTGTTCCTTCTCCTTTTACCATTTAGTTACCATTCTACCGCTGTTTACTGCATTTACCACAGCTTTCCATCGCTTTCCTTCATCCAGCCCTCCTATTCCCAAGCCTCTTATTGCCCAGTCTTTTACTAACTCTCCCCCTGTGTCCAGCATCTTCCCTCGTTCCTCTCTCACCTTCCCCATACAGAGTTTCTCCCTCTCTCTCCCAAGTTCATTAGCTCTTTTCTACTAGTACTAATCATTTGTATAGTCTACCCCCCAACACATGTCCAGCATCTCTTCTATCTCCCTAGTTCCCACCCACCTTTCCCCTTTACCGGTATCTATTCTGTCTGTCGCCTTAGCTCTACACTTAATTCATTTATTTATTTAGACAGTTTTGTATACCGCCTTATCCTTCAATCAAAGCGGTCACAACACAATTGGGGGATACATTTAACACGCGGGGATATGAGACACATACACTAGTACTTACAGGGAACATGGGCAATGGAGGGTTAAGTGGCTTGCCCAAGACCACAAGGAGCATCTGTGGGACTAGAAACCCCAGTCCTTCCGGCCCAAGGTTGCTGTCCTCTAGTGGGATTTGAACCCCCGATCTTCCGGCCTGAAGTACCTTGCCCCAACCACTAGGCTACTCCTCCCTATAATGTTCAGTCTCATCAGTTGTTGCACCCTCCATGTCCAGCATCTCTTCTCTCTCACCTCCCCAATAACCCCTTCCCCCCAATGTCAAACATCTCCTGTCTGTCTCCTTCCTTCCATTCCATCATCTCCTGTTTCCATAGTTTCTCCCCATGACTGTTATCTCCTGTATTTCCCTAGTCCTCCCTTCCCATGTCCAGTATCTCATCTGTTTTCTAAGTCCCTCCAC
This sequence comes from Ichthyophis bannanicus, assembly GCA_033557465.1. Lineage (NCBI taxonomy): Eukaryota > Metazoa > Chordata > Amphibia > Gymnophiona > Ichthyophiidae > Ichthyophis > Ichthyophis bannanicus. The sequence continues at coordinate 179,942,177 of CM066036.1, forward strand.
AAAGACCAACTTTTCCTCTGCCTCACCAGTCAGCTTCCCACACATATCCAGCATCTTCTGTTTCCCTATCCATTACCTCCTCATGTCAAGAATCTCCTATCTCCCTCCTTTCCCTGTCCAGCATCTCCTCTGTCTCCCTCTTTCCCCCTCCCCCATGTCCAACATCTCCTCTGCCTCTCCATCCTATGACACCCCCACATCAAGATTCTCCCTGCCATGCAACCTATTCCATCCCTCATCATATCTAGCATCATCCTTATTGCCCCTTCCCTGGAGATCCACCATCCAACCTTTATTCCGCCTCCTCGCTGGTATAGCATCTACCCCTAGTCCTGCACCATCGTGTAAACAAAAATTAAATTGAAACTCCAAGAAGCTAGGCTCTGCATGCAGCACAACACCATAGAAATAAACTGATACAGTTACTCCTGTTCTATGCAAAATATAAAGATGTCACATATAAAATCCATAAAGTTACATATTCCAGTCATTAAAGTGAAAATAAATTATTTACCTTTGGGGTCTGGCTATTTTAATTTTTCTAGCTGCCTCGGTCCCAGTGTCAGGATTCTGCATCCTATATTCTCTTAGCTCTCTTTTCTAGAGACTGAAATCCATCTGTCACTTCTCTCCCCCCAAGCTCTTATTCCTGTCTTTATTAACTGTCCCCAAAATCCAGCATCTCCCCTCCCCTACATGCTCTCTGCCTAGCATCTTCCCCCTTTCTCTCACCCTCATCCAATATCTTCCCCTCTTTCTCTCTCTAAGCATGGTAGGAAAAAACAATTTATTAAGTGAATCTTCACAGGGGTATTCAACCTCACAAGGGGTAATCTTCCTGCCAACCCGACTCGGCCTTGTTATGGCTATGCCTTCTTCAGGGGTTCACTGGCATACTAAAACCATATAAACATAAAATAAATGAACACTTACATAAATTAACATAAAACATTTCATATATACAAACATACTTAAAACAACTAAAAACAATGTGAAACAATATTAAAACAATACTAAAAACAATATTAAACATGCTACTTCCTGAACAAGTATCAGCTAATATGAACTGTGCCATAAAACCATGAATAATCAAAAAAATAAAATAAATAAATGAATAACCAATCAACAAATAAATAAACTGATATCAATATATCACTTGGTTTTCAGCTTGTTGTGCTGTGAGGGCTTGTGTGCATTAGTGATGCTGAGAGCTAAACTATCGGTAGTTTAACTACTGGCAGGGTCTCCCAAGATGGACAGGTAAGAGCTGAGGTGCCAGACCAAAACAAACCACCCATCTGGGCAGCAGCAGAATGGGATAGTGTTGACGGTGGAGGATCACATTTCTGTGACAACGGCAACAACACCAAACTTAAACTGCGCGGAAGAAAGGCCCGGCAATCTACTTCTGCATCTTGCCATGAAAACCCAATGGATAGCTACAACAAAACAAATTGTGCTATGGTGCTGGAAGATGAGACTTCCAGGTCGGAAGGCACTCAACTAGTTACTGGGGAAGAGCTGAAGACTTTTCAGAATAAAGCCAGCATTTATGATGTGGTTGGATCAAAGCCCTTGGGAAGTCTGATTGCTGATGTAGCTGCGCATAAAATGAGAGTAAGAAGCTGGAAAGATGTCTTACACATTGGAACATGGAACATACAAAGCATGAACCAAGGGAAGTTGGAGGTGTTCAAGAATGAAATGGAACGTGTACAACTTGATCTGTTGGGTGTCAGAGAACTGAAATGGACTGGCATCGGGCACTTTGCATCAGATGATCACATGGTCTACTATGCTGGAAATGAAAGACAAAGAAGAAATGGTGTTGCATTTATAATAAAGAAGAAACTTGCAAGAACTGTAATGAAATACAATGCAGTCAGTGAACGCTTAATCTCTATTCGTCTATGAGCAATGCCTATCAACACAACTATAATTCAAGTATATGCCCCAACAAAAGCTGCAGAAGAGAATGAAATTGAAGAGTTTCATGAACAAGTACAAGCTGAAATTGACAGAACATGCAAACAGGATATCCTGATAGTCATGGGTGACTGGAACGCAAAAGTTGGCAGCAAAGAAGAAGGCAAAGTAGTTGGAAAATATGGACTTGGCAACAGAAATGAAGCTGGAGAAAGACTGATAGAATTATGCAAGACCAACGATCTATTAATCTCAAACACCTTCTTCCAGCAACACAAGCGGTGACTCTACACATGGACTTCACCTAATGGATTGTATAAAAAGCAAATTGACTACATCTGTGGACGTCAATGATGGAAAAGCTCTATAACATCAACAAAGACAAAACCTGGAGCTGACTGCGGTACCGATCAACTACTAGTATGCAAACTCAAGCTAAAGTTGAAAAAGAGCAAACCACTCATGAATACAGCAAAATATGACCTTGAGAATATACCACGAGGTAATTAGATCTTACCTGCTAATTATTGTTCCTGAAGGAACGACAGTCCAGTCCCTTTACTTCAGGGTTACGCAACCCTTCCAGCAGCTTGGAGGCTGAGCCCAACCTTTTTGGGGTGGAGCGGTATATATACCACTGGTGCCACCCACCAACTCCAGTAAACTACTGTAAAAGCAGACTTAACAAACCTAGGTAACTCTGAAAACGGAAATAATCAAACTCAAGCAAAAACTCAATATAAAAAACTTTTTTTTTTTTTTTTTAACCGGAATAGGTAGTAGGAGAGGAGGTCAAGGGAGGAGGGAGGAGAACTGCTATAGCGCGTGCCTTTCCTCCAGCCTGACCCACCAGCACATCCTGAATCCGCCCTCAGGCCACACTCCCGAATCAGAGAAACGGCCGGAATGGCTAAATAGAGCTAGGGAGGGGAATAGGGACTGGACTGTCGTTCCTTCAGGAACAATAATTAACAGGTAAGATCTAATTACCTCTTCCTTATCGTCACTCCAGTCCAGTCCCTTTACTTCAGGTAAGTACCAGAGCAGTACCAGCTCGGGCGGGATTCGCCATTCCGGAACGTAGCACTGCCTGCGCAAACCTGGAGTCCGCCGAGCTCTGCACGTCCAGCCTGTAGTGCTTGGTGAAAGAGTGCAGAGAGGACCAAGTCGCTGCCCTACAGATATCCAAAGGAGGCACTAGGCTGAACTCCGCCCAAGAGGTAGCCTGCGCTCGAGTTGAGTGAGCGCGCAGGCCCCCTGGGACCTGTTTCCCCTTGAGGATATAGGCGGAGGCAATCGCCTCCCTGATCCATCTGGAAATTGAGGCCTTGGCCGCCGCCTCTCCCTTGTGAGGCCCTCCGAACTGTACAAAGAGTCGTTCGGATTTCCGGAAGGGCGCCGTGCGGGAGAGGTAGCGCTTCAAGGCTCTGGGGACGTCGAGCAGATGGAGCTTACTATCTCCCCCTCCTGGTCCCTCCGACGAGAGAGTCGGGAGAGAGATGGATTGGTTGACGTGAAAGGGGGAGATCACCTTAGGCAAAAATGAAGGAACCGTCCGAAGGACTACCTTATCCCTGAGGAAGGACAGAAAAGGAGGCCGAGAAGACAGGGCTTGCAATTCGGAGACTCGTCTAGCTGAGCAAATGGCCACCAGGAACACTGTCTTCAGAGTCAGATCTTTCAAGGAGACCTTCTTCAAAGTTTCAAAAGGCTCCGCGGCTAGGGCATTAAGCACCAGGTTGAGGTCCCAAGGGGGTATGACCGATCTTCGTTGCGGTTGGAGCCGCCTGACCGCTTTCAAGAACCTGACAACGTCCGCGTGAGCTCCCAAAGCTTTTCCGCCCACCTTGCCCCTATAGCAAGCGATGGCCGCCAGTTGTACTCTCAAGGAGCTGTGAGCTAAACCCTTGTCGAGACCCGCTTGCAAAAATTCCAGCACCTCTGGGATCGAGGCCGACAGGGGATTCTTCCGGCGTTCCGTACACCATGCCTCAAAGATACGCCAAACTCTTACGTAGGAGAGACAGGTAGAGCGCTTCCTCGCACTCAACATGGTCGCGATTACTGCCGGCGAGTAGCCGCGCTTCAAGAGCCACGCCCTTTCAATAGCCAAGCCGTAAGCGAGAATCGATCCATGTGTGGCATCTGAACCGGTCCTTGCTTGAGTAGGTCCTTCCTGACGGGAAGGCGCCATGGTCGGTTGGCGATCATCCTTACCAGATCCGCATACCAAGGACGACGAGGCCAATCCGGGGCAATAAGGACTACTAGGCCCCGGTGAGCTTCCACCCGCTGGAGGACCTTCCCGATGAGGGCCCAAGGGGGGAAGACATAAAGAAGACCCTCCGAGGGCCACCTTTGAGACAGGGCGTCCAGGCCCTCGGACATCCTTTCCTTCCGTCCTGAAGAATCGGCTTGCTTTGGCGGATGTGAACCGCGCCATGAGGTCCATGACTGGAGGACCCCACCGGGCTACTATCTGGTCGAAGATCTCCTGATGCAGTTCCCACTCGCCGTGGTCTATCTTGTACCTGCTGAGGTAATCGGCCATGATGTTGTCCGTACCGGCCACGTGCTGAGCTGAAAGCGCTTCCAGGCGAACTTCCGCCCACTTGAACAGGGAGTCCGCCTCCTTTTCCAATGACGGACTGCTGGTGCCGCCCTAGTGATTGATGTACGCCACAGCGGTGACATTGTCGGAGAGAACGCGAATCGCTTTCCCTAGCACTGAGGGTTGGAGAGCCTTGAGTGCCCGAGCGACGGCTCTCAATTCCAGTCGGTTGATAGGCCATAGGGATTCCACTGCCGACCACCGCCCCTGGACAAACTGGTCCTCGAAATGTGCTCCCCAGCCTGCCAGACTGGCGTCCGTCGTCAACAGTACCTACTGAGGAGGTTCGAGGGGCATTCCGCGACTCAAGTTCCTTGGGCATCTCCACCAGAGGAGAGAGTGCTTGGTCCAAGGGGCGCAGGGAAGCTGCCGAGACAAGGGGTGCTGTTGTGGAGACCACCGCCGCAACAGGGACCGCTGTAACGGGCGCATGTGAGCTCTGGCCCATGGGACAACCTCTATTGCTGCAGCCATGGTTCCCAACAATTGTAGGTAATGCCACGCTGACGGGAGCCGCCTGACCATGAACTGTGAGACTAGGGTTCTCAGGTCCTTTATCCTTGAGCTGGACAGAAAGACCCTGCCTCTGCCTGTGTGGAACCTTGCTCCGAGATATTCGAGCTCCTGTGATGGAACCAAACTGCTCTTTGCTCAATTGATGACCCATCCTAGCTCCTCCAGAACTTGAACTACTTTGGCTGTTGCCCGGTGACTTTCCTCTTCTGATTTTGCCCGGATCAGCCAGTCGTCCAGATAGGGGTGCACTAAGATTCCCTTTTTTCGTAGGGCGGCCGCTACCACCACCATCACCTTGGTAAAGGTTCTTGGCGCTGTCGCTAGCCCGAAGGGTAGCGCCTGAAATTGAAAATGACCTCGAGGGACAGCGAATCTGAGGAACTGCTGATGGGCCCTTCTGACCGGGATATGCAAGTACGCTTCTGTCAGATCCAACGATGTTAAGAACTCTCCGGCCCTCACGGCCGCTATCACTGATCTCAGGGTTTCCATCTGGAAGTGAGGTACCTTGAGGCAGCGGTTGACCTGCTTTAGGTCCAGGATCGGACGAAAGGAGCCCTCCTTTTTTGGGACGACAAAGTAAATCGAGTACTGACCCGTACCGCATTGGTTTGGAGGTACCGGAACTACGGCCCCGAGATCTATGAGGCGGGAAAGTGTCGACTCTATGGCTTCTCTTTTTGCTGCGGAACCGCAGGGAGACTGAACAAAGGCTGGAAGTATTTGCTTTGCAAATTCGAGGGAGTATCCTTCTCGAATCACTTCCAGCACCCACTGATCGGATGTGACTCGGGACCAGGCGGGAAGAAACTGCCTCAGGCGACCGCCTACCGGCAATCCGCCCTCCTGGGCCCCCTGTATCTCATTGTTGCTTTCTGGGACCCGAGGAGAAGGAGGAGGAGGAGGATGAGAAACCTCTGCCCCGAAACCCTCGGGATCCTTGACCCCTAGCGTTAAAACGACCCCTGAGGAAGGGGTTAGGTCTAGTCGAGCGAAACCTCCGAGGTTCTCTAGATTGGTTCCGAGCTGGGGCAGAAGATCGCGTTTGCTTGGGCCTGTCCTCCGGAAGCCTGCCGCCCTTGGACTCACCCAGGTCTTTTACTAACTTGTCCAGGTCCTCTCCGAATAAAAGTTTCCCCTTAAAGGGAAGGCAGCTCAGGCGAGCTTTAGAGGAGGCATCAGCGGCCCAATTCCGGAGCCACAAATAGCGTCTGGCTGCCACCACCGAGGCCATGTTCTTTGCTAAGCTACGGATGAGGTCATACTGGCTATCCGCCAAGAAGGCCGTACCTGATTCCAACCTTGCCGCGTTGGCTAGAACCCCCTCGGAGGAGCCCTCCTCTGCCTGGAGTTGCTGAGACCATCTCAAACAGGCTCGTGCCACCCATGCCCCAGAAACTGAGGCCTGTAAGGCCAGAGCGCTCACGTCGAAGGCTTGCTTAAGGAGCGTGTCCAATCTTCTGTCCTGGGCATCCCTCAGGGCCGCGCTGCCCTCCACTGGGATGGTGGTTTTCTTCGTCACTGCCGAAACCGCCGCATCCACCCTGGGGGACTTCAGAAGCTCTTTGTCTGCTTCTGGGAGAGGGTAGAGCCGAGACATGGCCCTGACCCCTCTCAACGCTGACTCTGGTTGATCCCATTCCTCCTGAATCATCTGACGCACCACTCTGTGGACAGGAAAAACCTTCTGGGACCTTCTGATGGCCTGAATCAAGGGATCCTCCAAAGCTTCATCCTCCGCAGGGGCATCCGAGGCCACGTTGAGAGCTTTCAGGGAGTCATTTATTAAAGCGGGCAGCTCCTCCCGCCTGAATACTCTGATTATGCGAGAGTGGTCCTCCTCCGGGATCTCCCCTTCCTCCAGCTCCTCCTCTTCCTCCTCCAACTCCTTTTCCGAGGCCTCCTCTCTGGCAAGTCCTGGGAAAACGGAGTGAGGGGCTCTTCAACCACCAGTCTGGGGCGCTTTGAGGGTATCCCAGAGTCCTGGGCGTTAGACCTCGTGGGTCTGACCAGTTTACCTTCAGCCGAAGGACCCGCTTCCCCCGGACCAAGACCCTTCTTACGCAGGCAATAGGCCTGGTGCAGCAGGAGAATGAAATCAGGGGAGAAGAAGTCCCCGACTCCCCCTTCTCCTGCGGGAAGGGAGGAGGGAGGAATAGGGGGAAGGGGGCCTCTGAGTGAGAAGGTGGGGACAGCTGGGACGCTACTTCCCCCTCCGAGGGATCCGAGGACCCCTGCGAGGCCTGGGACATGGCAAGGCTGATTTCCTGTTCTACAGAGGAAGCAACTGCAGCGCAGCCCCTGCAGACCCCTGCCTCAGATGCAGTACACCTCCTAGTGCCACAAGAGGGACACTTCGGTTTGCCCGTCATGCTCTTCAGAGAAATCTCTGAGTTGTCTCCCCAACAGATTATTATTTTAAATAAATCACTTAAGGAAGTAAATAAACAATAAACAAAATTAAATAAAATTAGGCAATTAAAATCCCCCCACTACATTTCTAGGCTCTGAAAAGTTCTCCGCGAACAGGAGGCACAGATAAAATCTTTCCCCTTAATTATCCCATTAAACGCTAAAATAATCTTTAGCAGAAAAAACCTTCTCCAACTTGATTTCAGCCTAAGCTGTATACTTGCGGTTTAGGAGCTTCTCCCAGGCCCGAGACCGCAGTTCTCCGTAGGGGGCTCAACACGTGCTAGGCCGCGATCACGTGGAGCCCTTAGCCGAGTGGCCTGCAAACACTGGCCTTTGTGCTGCCCCCCACGCTCCGGCGGTGAGGGGGAGGGTGGGGACTGATGCCCGAACGATCCTGGGCCTCGCGCTACCCCCTGCGCTTCTCTTCCCACCGCTGACCTTTAGCGCGCCGCCATAAGAAGGAGAAGGGGGCTGAGGAGGAATTTTACCCTCTCCCACGTGTACGGCGCGTCCTCCAGCGCTCAGCCGCCAGCGGGGCTTCGGCGCGAGGACGGACAGGACTCGAGGCAGGCAGGCCAAGGAACAGGCAGCACTGGCAGTGAGAGGAGCTCTGGTCTTTCTTTCCTCCTCGCTGCTGCAAGACCTGCAGGGAATCACCTCCAGCACCCGGGCCGGGCCGCGGGGAGGGGGGGTGGGGGGAAGGGAAGGAAGGAGGAGAGAAGGAGTACTCCGAAGGAAATCAACTAAAAGTAAGATTCCAAACAAAAAATAAGGCAGACTCTGTCAATTAGTAAAGATTAAATTAAATTAAATTAAAGTAAATAAAAACGGATTTAAAAGGAAGATAGGACTCCAGTAAGCCCTAGGCTTACGGAACCCTCCAGCTGCTTGGAGGCTGAGAATACTGGAGTTGGTGGGTGGCACCAGTGGTATATATATCGCTCCACCCCAAAAAGGTTGGGCTCAGCCTCCAAGCTGCTGGAAGGGTTGCGTAACCCTGAAGTAAAGGGACTGGACTGGAGTGACGATAAGGAATGGGATTTAAATACTGCCTGCAAAATCAATTTGCTGCTTTAGATACAAATGACAGAGCTCCAGAAGAGTTATGGAATGACATCAAGAAGGTTGTGTTGGAAGAAAGCGAGAAGTCTCTACAAAAGGTGAAAAAGCAAAAACAGCCAAAATGGATGATGGAAGAAACTCTGAAAATTGCCCAGAAACACAGAGAAGCTAAAGCCAGAGGAGAAAGAAAGACAATCGCAGAACTCAACAGAGATTTCCAACAGGCAGCAAGACAGGACAAGCAAAAGTACTAGAATGACGCTTGCAAGGAAATAGAAGCAGAAACTATTAGAGGAAGAACAAGATCGGCTTTCCTAAAGCTACAAGAGTTAAAGAAAAAGTTCCATCCTCGAAGTGGAATGTTACAAGATGCTCAAGGTTCTATGTTGAATGATGCTGAGAAGATCAAGAAAAGGTGGAAGGAATATACAGAGTTTTTATATGATAAAGATCAAGTGGACCAACAGCCGTTTCAACCTGTACCTTATGATCGGGAACCATTAGTGATGAAAGAAGAAGTTGAAGCAGCATTGAAAGCCTTATCAAAGAACAAAGCACCAGGCATTGATAGCATTCCCATAGAAGTATTACAGCAATCTGATGCAGCTGTTACCGTACTTACAAGGCTCTGCCAAGAAATATGGAAGACAACATCATGGCCAACTGACTGGAAAAGATCTGTGTTTATACCAATACGGTGATCCAATTGACTGTGGAAATTATCGCACAATCGCTCTGATCCCACATGCCAGCAAGATTCTACTGAAGATTATTCAAAAGAGACTACAACCATACCTGGAACAAGAACTACCTGAAGTGCAAGCAGGGTTCAGGAAAGGGCGAGGAACGAGAGACATCATTGCGGATGTGAGATGGATCCTTGAAAAGACTAAAGAATACCAAAAGGATATCTATTTGTGCTTTATCGACTATAGCAAGGCTTTTGACTGTGTAAACCTTGAGAAACTCTGGGCCACATTAAGAAGCATGGGTATACCAGAACACCTGATCGTTCTCTTGTGCAATCTGTACATTGATCAAGAAGCAACAGTTCGAACGGAACAAGGAGAAAAAGAATGGTTTAAAATAAGCAAAGGTGTAAGACAAGGCTGCATACTTTCCCCCTACCTGTTTAATTTATATGCAGAACAAATCATCAGAGAAGCAGGATTGTATGAAGACAACAGAGGTGTGAAGATTGGTGGAAGGCTCATCAACAACCTTCGCTATGCTGATGATACCACATTACAGGCTGAAAGTGAAGATGATTCTGAAACATTTGCTTTTCACAATCAAAGAACATAGTCTCAAAATGGGCCTGCACCTTAATGTAAAGAAGACAAAGATCATGACATCTGGCATAATCAACAGGTTCATCGTTGAAGGAGAAGAAACTGAAATTGTGAACAACTTTAACCTACTTGGATCAACTATCAATAAAGAAGCAACAAGCAGTCAAGAAATCAGACTACGCATTGCTCTTGGCAGAATGGCTATGAAAGACCTAGATAAGATTCTCAAGAGCAGAGATGTCTCTCTCCATACAAAGATTTGACTTGTTCAAGCCATGGTATTTTCAATTAATGTTTTAGGTCTATTTTCTTTTATAGAGGAGACAATTCCTTGTTAAAGATATAAACATTCCTCAAAACTACCGCCTTAGATTCAATATCATATCTGATGTAAATTCTTCAACAAATTTGTTTCATCTTATATTCTTAACTTAGAACCGGGTCTCAGACTGTTTTCAGTACTTATAATGGGATTCAACCCTGTAGTACTATTTGCATCAATGACCACGGTCCTTTGATTTGTTCCTTTCCTTTTATCAATCTCTTAACATTGTAAATACGAGCATAAAGCTTCTACTTCTTATAAGAGTATAGCTAGAGGAATGGAACTTAACTTAACTTAACTTAACTTGTAGATGATTTTATAGAAGTGAATTATGCTCTTGATTAGACTTTCCCCGACGCCGACTGTCGGCACCGCTTCCGCGTTTCACAGAATGTTTCTTCAGGGGTTGAGCTTCATCAATAGCTAGAAAACAACACATTCTAAGTATAATTCCAAGGCCTACCAGCATGACTAATAACAAACTGTCCAGTTTCCTCACTCCTACCTTTATGTAATGCCAACTTTCCTTTCTTTTATTTTCTCATTTTCAATTTCAAGCGCGTAACCTGCTTCTTTCACAACGAGCTCTTCGGCCCTAGAACGCCGCGCATGCGAGCTAATGTGTCTCGGGGCCATTTAAAACAGTATGAGCATGTGACGTAATCAATTAACCATTCACAGGCAGGCACCCCATTCAATATTGTTGTTCAAACCTCCAGGGGACACTGTGCCTAGGCGGTAAATCCATCGCTGCTCTTTAATGATTAACGCTTGTTCTCTAGTTTTACCACTCTTGCCTACTAACACTCTATCCAGACAAAAACAGCGTAAATCTTCAAAACGGTGTTGAAATTGCATACAGTGGGCAACCAGAGGAGCCTCTTGTGTTTTGCGGCGTAAACGACTGCGATGTTCATTTATACGTGTTTTAAATGGACGGATCATTTTTCCGATGTAAAGTAATTGACACGGACACCTTATGCCATAGACCACATAATCCGTTGTGCAGGAAGTTTGGTGCCGCAAGTGATAAATCTTGTTTTTATATTCGAATTGGACAATATCTTCAGAAATATTGCAAATAGTACAATTACCACAAGGATGGTGACCTGGGTTAGATGATGTTATTTCATTGAACTCGGATCGAAGAACAGCAGGACTGATTTTCTCTTTAAGGTTCTGATGACGGGTCCAGACACACCGGACCTTTTTAGTCTCCAGACCAGGTAACATACTAACAACATTATAATGCCGCTTAATGATCTTCTGTATATGCTTATCATATGGGGAATGTTTAGTGATTAAATTGATGTGGCCTTCTTCTAAATGCTGCACCTTTCTTGTCTCTAGTAAGAGCGCTCGATTATTATACAGAGCTCGTTTGTACGCTGAGTGAATTACATGTTCTGGGTATCCACGTTGTCGAAAATCCTGCCTCAATTGTTTGGCTTGTCTTTTGTATTCTTGTGTATCTGAGCAGTTACGTCTGTACCATAAAAATTGTGACAGGGGAAGACTGTTCCGTAGCTGCTGTGGATGTCCACTACCATAATGCAGGAAAGTATTCCTATCTATCGATTTTCTGTGTAATGAAGTGGACCAACCAGTGGTCCCTTTAGTAACGGTGACATCAAGAAAACTAAGACATTCCTTATTGTAAACATATGTAAATTGAATGGCTGGATCCAAGCTGTTTAACCAAATGAAAAACTGCTGTAAATGACTCTCTGACCCTCGCCATAATGGTTGAATCCCATTATAAGTACTGAAAACAGTCTGAGACCCGGTTCTAAGTTAAGAATATAAGATGAAACAAATTTGTTGAAGAATTTACATCAGATATGATACTGAATCTAAGGCGGTAATTTTGAGGAACGTTTATATCTTTAACATGGTATTTTCAATAGCATCATATGGATGTGAAAGTTGGACAGTGAAAAAGACAGATAGAAGAAAATTGATGCCTTTGAATTATGGTGCTGGTGGCAAATACTGTGTATACCATGGACTGTCCGAAGAACAAACCAGTCGGTACTAGAGGAGATCAAACCTAAGCTTTCTTTAGAAGCTCAGATGACAAGACTTCGACTTTCATACTTTGGACACATCATGCGAAGAGAGAGATCATTAGAGAAAGACATCATGCTTGGCAAGATAGAAGGTCAATGCAAAAGAGGAAGGCCAGCAATGAGATGGATCGATACAATAACAGAAGCTACGGGTACCAGTCTGTCAACAATGAGCCGCCTGACTGAAGACCGAACACAATTTAGGATAGCTATCCAGAGGGTTGCCATGAGTCGACTCCGACTCGACGGCACTTAACAACAACAACAACAATATATAAATAAATAAATAATGAATCTATAAAACAAACTTAAGGGATGTGACATGTCCAAAAAGAATAGACTGTACAGAGTTAATAACTTTTAACAGACCATTGCTGATAACCTCTCTGACAAGACACCTTTTATTGTGTGTTTAAAACTAAGGAAAGAAAAAGTGAAAAATGTCAGGTATTTAAACTAAGCACCTATCCAGATAGAAAAAGCCCAGCATGTATGCATGGAAGATTGCACCTACTATCCCCACATCAAACATGGAAAAATGAACTATAAACCGCGGGATACCTTGTCGCTGTGCAGTCATTGAACTTAGTCAAAGGGAAAAACTCCCGCTTCTGCGCAGTAAAGACTTTTTATTCTGGTGTGAACCAGCAGGCATGTAAATATCCCTGCTAGTATTAACATTAATATCTTTGTATTCTAAAAATACACCTATAATATGCCATTTAAAATTCTTTTTACAGGGTCTAGAAGAGCCTTTCGTGGTATATTTTTATTCCAAATGGCAAGCCTTATGGAAATCTCCACTTTTTTAGATGCCTCATTTGATATCTAATGGAGCCCGTTAAAAGAATAGTGAATTAAAATATAATCTCTAAAACAATGAGATGATCAATACAAGCAAAAAAGAAGATGATCCACTTGTGTTTGAAAAAACAAAACAAAATGTACTCTTAAAATGAGTACTTAAATATTAAAAACTAAAAAATGAAAAAATGAAAACTAAAAAACTAAAAACGCTAAAGACTCAGCCATTGATTCAATTATTGAGAGATAAAAATAGGTCTTTAATCATGCTAAAGGACTCAACTGCCCTCCCAAGAAACTAAAGAAATGTGAGTGCAGGCATATTCGAAAATTACAAAAACAAATAGTATCCATATTTTGAGATAAAATCATATTAAAACCATTTTAAGACAAAGAACACCAAACACTCCTCAATCTATTAGATGAACAAACACTGTTCAACATAATGCCCTAAAAAAACAGATTAAAATACAATAAATAAATAAACATAGAGAAAACTAAAAAATCCAACTATAAGACCAATGGGATCTCCATGCTATTTGGGATCAGGATGTATAAAAAAGTAAATAAGTTAATAAATAAATACTTAAATGATAAAAATGGGCTCTAAGAGGCTAAATGGGGGATACTTGACCATACAAATAAATATATAAATAAATAAATAGTTATGACACCTTCAATATCAAACAGCCCACTGCAAAAGACCAGGGGAAGCAAAAAAGAAGGGGAGGAAGAAGGGGAAGGGTGGGAGAAGGGGGAAGGAAAGAGGGGGGAGGGAAGGAGACTGGAAAGGGGAGCAGGGAGGCAGGAAAGAGGAGGAGAGAAGGGGAGGGGGTGAAAGGATGAAAGGAAAGGAGGGAAGGGAGGGGAGGGGAAGGGGAGGGGAGAGGAGGAAAGAGAGGGGGAGGAAAATGGGGGGGACTGGAAGAGGGAGGAGGGAGGGAAGGATGGAGTGGAGGTGAAGAGAAGAAGGAGGGAAAGGGGGAGGAGGAGAATGAGAGGGAAGGGTAGAAATGGATAGGGAGAGGAGGAACAAAGTGTGGAGGGGTCTGCTATACTGCAGGAAAACTGACAAATCCATATCAAAGTTAAGATCTTTGGGAGTCAGGGAATCTAAACAAAAACGTACCACTGCTCTAACTGCAAAATGACCTTGTTAGGGTCACCCCCTCTCCAATTCATTTTTATCTGAGATCTTGTGTCCCTGCTCCGGCCAGTAGGAAACCAATGGCTTATCTGTCAGGCCCCTTTTAATAGAAGTTCTATATTCTACAATCCTTGCTCGTATGCTCCGTGTAGTTTTCCCAACATATAATTTTTTGTATGGACATTGAATAACATAGATGACATTATTAGTCTCACAATTAGAGAAATCATCTAAGTAAAATTTCTGATTTGTAGTGGGATGAATAAAAACATCTCTAACTGGTATAGCATGGACACAGATGGAACATCTCCCACATTGATACTGGCCCTTATATTTAGAAAGAAATCTTCTTTCAGCAAGTGCAGACAGCACAAGCATATTCCACAGATTCACATTGCTTTATGTGCTATGGTGAGTTGCATATTCATAAACTCGGGTATAGTTTGTACCTTCAGTTTTGAATAAGGGCCTTTCATTTGTTCCCACTATGACCCATTCGAAACCCAAATTTATTTGTACAGAATTTTTCAGAAGATCAGGATCAGACATTTCTTTGCAAATAGTACAGAAAAAGATACTGATCCCTCTATTATAAAAAAACCCCAAATCTTCCTGGATCCCACCACCATATACTGATCCTCTTATAGAATCCTTTGAGAAAGTAGTTATCAACAGAGTAAAAGAAATGGCCAATAAACTTAAATCATTTTTTCATAATTTGACTCAAGGAGAGAGGCAATCAAGGCTTTACAGAGGAACAATCAAATTATAATTAAACCAGCGGATAAAGGTTGGGCTGTAGTAGTTATGGACAAGGAGTATTATATACAAGAGACAGATAGACAAATGACAGGACTTTTCATACTAGACTGAATGATTTTATTTGTTTAGCAGTTTTTGACACTGCAATCAAAGCAGTTTACATTGTAACTTGTACATTAAATAGGGACATTGATAACTTGGATTTTTCTGAGCAAAGGAGGGTTAAGTGACTTGCCCAGGGCTACAAGAAGTGCTAGTGGGAATTGAACGCTGGTTTCTTGGCTCCCAAGCCAGTGGGCTAACCATTAGACTACTCCTGATTGCATCAGTTGAATGAAAAAGAGTGTTGATAGTTTGGTGATTACCGCTTTTGAGATTGGATACATCACCTCCTCCTTCCGAAATAAGCAGAGTTCTCCAGCCTCTTCACAATCTTCTGAAGGCAAGGCTACTTCTTCATACACATCAGAGCCCAGAACCAAGCCATCTGAATCCAAGTCATAGTCAAAATCTTGTACAGCTTCCAGCTGTTCCCCATTTCCAGGGCGCCACTCGCCAGGGACGCTTAGTCAAAGGCAATCGAACAGGGCTTCCACTCTCAGCCTGCTCCACATGAGATTGCACCTGGAGGCACCCAGAGGCTGCAGGGTCTGAATTTCCACACCAGTAGGACAGGCCTGCTGCAAAAAAGAAAATAATTCTGGGGAGGACAATCCAGAGTCCAGATGCTCTCCTCTCAGAAATGACCCCCCCAACAGCAAGAGGCACAATTGCCACAGACCCCCTAGAGGACAAGGAGCGGCTCACAGCACGGTTGCCGGACTCTCCGGCCGGCTGGATATCCTTACCCATAGCGCCATCCTTCACCTCCTTCCTGAGTTAGATAAGGCTAGACTAACTGCATCTACCAGCTGGGAGAGGGGAAGCAGGCACTCCAGGGACGATTCAGAAGCCGCCATGCAAGAAAAGCAGAGTCCAGAATCCAGAGATGAGGCACCTTGCCTGCCACAGGTCAAGCAACGGTTTCTGGAAGAAGACAAGAGTACTACCACTACTACTAGTACTACTGAGCATTTGTATAGTGCTACATTTGTATAGCATACCCAGCGCTGCACAGACAAATGTAAAAGACAGTATCTGCTCATCAGCGCTTACAAACTAGTCAACACAGACAACACAGTAGCTGTAGACATGGGATACAACTAGGAGAAATGGTAAGGAAACATAAGTAGACTAGGGGGTATGTTTACTAGACTGTCTTAGGGGCATGTTTACTAAAACCCTGCTAATGTGCGGGCCGCGGTAGTGTGCGGGTGCCATATAAGGAGTGGGCGTTCCGTCCTGAAAAAGAAAATCCAGAATTTACATATGCGCTAAGGTGCGCGGCGCCCATGTGCACCCCGCACATTAGCGCATGAGATAGCTGCGCGGGAGGCATAAGTGGCGCGCTGATGTGCACACAGAAGAACAGAGCCACAGCACAATGGTCAAGGCACTTATCAATGGTGCAGGGATTAGGGGTTCAATCCCCCACAGTGCCCAATGAAGACGGCTGGCTGAGGCATTAATTTATGAGGCACTTAAATAATGGGCAGCATAAGGCAGCGCACTGATGGGCATAAGGCAGCGCGCTAATGTTTTCGGAGGCATTTTAATACTGGGCGGCATAAGTGGCGCGCTGATGTGCATACAGAAGAGCAGCGTCACAGCACAATGGTTAAGACACTGACCAATGGTACAGGGATCAAGGGTTCAATCCCCCACAGTGCCCAATGAACAAGGCTGGCTGAGGTGTTACTTTAGGAGCTAGTCTAATATTGTGCAGCATAAGGCAGCACGCTGATGGGCATTAGGTGGCATGCTATTGATTTAGGAGGCTTTTTTAATATTCGGCGGCATAAGGCGGCACGCTAATGTGCAAGCACAGGAACAGAACCACAGCACAATGGGTAAGACACTGACCAATCATACAGGGATCAAGGGTTCAATCCCCCACAGTGCCCAATGAACAAGGCTGGCTGAGGCATTACATATTATGGGGAAGATTGCTTTTGGAGTCATTTTATGTTTATTTTAATTATCACTACTAGCAAACACACTCTCAAAGCGTGTTAACATAAGGTGCCCTATAAGGCACATTTTAAAGTGCACTGTCAGCCAAGGCACCCTAGAATGTTGCTTATAGGGCGCTTTAGAGGGTGCTGTATGAGGTACCGCAAGGTCAGAGTACTGTTTTTTATGGCAGCACTGTGCAGTTTAATGAATGAAAAGCATAAATAGGTGCCCTGACAGGCAAGGAGGAGCAGCAGTGGAGCACAATGGTTAAGGCACTGACTGCTGATACAGGGGTCATGAGTTTGCTCCCCAGTGTGCCTAATACGTAAGGCTGGCTGTGGCATCAGCTTTGCATTGTACATATTTTTTCCTGCAGCACTTTATTTTTATTTTATTAATTGCTGCCAGCAAACACGCCCTCACGTGCCGTAATTGAAGGTGCCGTAGAAGGCACCCTATAAGGCACTCCATAGGGCACATTATAAATTGCACTGTCCGCGACAGCACCCTAATATGTCCCCTATAGGGCACCCTATAAGTTGCGTTACAGGATAATGTATAGTGCACCTTATATGTACGGGAACCATAAGGTGCCCTATAGGGCGCCCTATAAAGCACCCTCAGAGGCACCTTATGGGTACAGTACGCTGAGGGTGTTTTTGCTGGCATCAAAATATGTACATTAAAAAACAGATAATGTGTTGGACAACCCTACCAAATAACCCCACTGTGGGTTTGAACCCATGACCTCTGGCTTCACAGGCAGTGAAGTAACCATTGGGCTACAGTTCTATAGCTGCTAGCAAGCCCCTGGCTGGCTGCAGAGAGCCTGCACGTCACCACACAGACAGCCTGCTGTGGTCACCAGGATAGGGTTAGCCCACCCGTACCCATGATGCAATGCACATGCAAATCAACTGTCCACAGATGAACACAAGATGGCGAATGCACCCCCACAGCACCTCGGCCTGGTAGGGGGAAGTGACCGTGTGCACCCACACAGCACCTCGGCCCGGTAGGGGGTACTGACCGTGTGTTTCACTGGCACAGAGTAGCTACACACCGTCACGTTGTGCGGGTACTGTGCTCACCCTGAGGGTGCAATGAGGTGCCCAGGACCAGGTCCACAACTCCTTCCATGGCTGAAAGAGGCCATTCCGGAGGTCCAAAGCAGTGTTAATGTGTGAGATAGGTAGTTTCTGCACAAACACCTTGGATATCTCTGTCTGCTTCAGTCAGGTGTAGCCCCTATGGCCCCCTAGGTGGGCCATGTACCACCACCACCACCCCCCCTCCTCCTCCAGGGCTGAGGGTGGCAAACACAGTCTCCTATCAATAGATCCACATTCTACCTCTCTGCAAAGGTGGCAGTAGAGGGGACCATCAACCCCAGTCCTGCTGAGGAACAGACACCCCACAGGGCAGTCCATACAGCTCTATACACATCCATAACACAATAGCAGACAGACATTAGGCCTGGATATGGTAAGCTGCACCCCACCACTACCTGCTATTCTCCTGCAGCAAGTCATCAGCCACTGCACCCTGCAAGCCGCTCCATCAAGACACATACCAGCTGCAAACAGTCTGCTAGTTAGTCCATAGTGCATGTTCCCAGTGGAGATGCATGCACCCAGAACTGGGATGTCAGCATACACAACAAGCAGATAAATCAGTGACTGGGCCTCAAAAGGAAACCCATATCTATCACATGAGAGAGATACTATATAGCACAATGGGGGTGCCTAGCCATGCTGTGGTCACTGCACAGTCAGGGTGAGAGTGAGCTCTCAGCAGGACATACTGAGGTCACCCTGTCTGTGTAGGTGGTGGCCGGGCACTAAAATGTCCCAGTCAGTGCCCTATGCCCTGTGCAGATGCACCCTGGCCAGGCCACCCTGTCCAGCCTATACCCATGGTACCTTGCTCCTCATTATGCACATTGGCAGCCCAATACTGGCAACATTGCTGGCAGTGTGGGCTGTGGAAGGTGTTTGCAGCCACCACACACTGGATAGACAGACAGTCACCCCCACACCAATGCCAGCATTGTGCTACTATAGAGGAGTTCAGCAGTCATACCCACCACACCAGTCCTGGGCACAGTACAGGCATGGATATGGTACGCAATACTGTTGGGGGTCACTCCCCAGGGTGGTAAACACTGTCAGAGACCAGACCTGCAGCACACACTGCAGACATCAGAATGATTGTTATGGTGGAGCTCAATGAGCAAAATGTGGAGGAGTAGTCTGGTGGTTAGAACACTGGCTTGGTAACCAAGCAACCAGGGTTCGATTCCCACTAGCACTCCTTGTGGCCTTGGGCAAGTCACTTAACCCTCCATTGCCTCGGAAGAAAGGCCTGGCAATCTACTTCCGGTGACACTGCCAAGAAAACCCAGGAGCTTCTGGGTCGCCAGGAGTCAGGGCTGACTCGAAGGCACACATTGCATTGCAGGGTGGCATTGCTAAGGTATTCAACTTCTAGTATTGGGAGATACAGGCAGGGCCCAATGTCCTGCCTCTCCAGGAGGCATGGGGCCTGTGGGTGTGGGTGTGGGTGTGGGTGTGTCTGGCCCTGTTGGCTGCTGCTTTACGGCAGAGTTTCCCAACTCCAGTCCTGGTGTTCCAAACACTGTTCGGGTTTTCATGCTGTCCCTCATAAATATGCATGAGCCACATCTGCATACCATGGGTGTGGTGCATAGATATGCAGCACAGGCATCTTTATTAGAGGCAGCATGGAACCTGAATGGTGTGGGGCCCTCCAGGACTGCATTTGGGAGACTCTGCTCTAGGTAATGCGCCTGTTTCTGGTGTCTGTGTTTGGTGTGGTAAAATATAGGCGTATTAACCATGCGTATGTTCTCAGCAATAAAGGTTTGTCCTTACTATCACGGTTTAGTTGTGGGAAAAATATGTGGACAGGATTGGCAGTAGCCCCAGCTGGCCTTTAAACCTGTGACCTTCTGTTCTTGCACACACTGTCTGTGTGCACTGCACCACCGTGTTGCCACAGATATGCTGCATTCCCTGGGGAGTCCATGACTGTACATCCAACAGAGCCTGTCTGTTGCGGTGGACGGTGCCAGCCTGCACAGGCCTGGGCCACTGTCTGCTGTGGCTTGCAGCCACTGCCCCCTCCACCACCTGTACCCTTCCGCCAACATGCAGACATGTCCTTATCTGGGAAAAAGCATATGACCTGATTGAGTTGTGGCACTCCAGGACTGAATTTGGGGGACTCGGCTGTAGGTAATGCCCATTGTTATGGTTTGTGTGCGGTGTAGGGCAAAACATGGGTGTTTGAACCATGCTTATGTTCTCTGCAATAAAGGAGTGTCTTTACTATCACTGTTTAGTGGTGGGTAAAACTATGGGGACTGGGTTGGCAGGAGCCACAGCTGGGATTTGAACCTGTGACCCTCTGGTTTTACAGGCACTGGCTGTGTCTGTTGCACCACACTGTGGCCACAGAGACAGTGCAGTCCCTGGAGATAGGAAACCTGGCCTGACGAGTCAGAAACCCTGCTCTGCACAATTTTACTGTGGGCTCATTTACCTTGTATGAAGACAAAAGTGCAAATAAACCTCAAATATGACCTCGGAAAAAGGGGCAAACACCCATAACCAAGCTGGGCAACAGTGATATCATTGGGCAACATTAAAAAACAATCCCAGGAAAGCTCCAATAAAATGAAATGATTTTTGAAAGGGTCTACGGAGCGTAGACCCTTCCAAAAATCATTTCTTTTTTTTGGGGCTTTCCTGGGAGTGTTTTTTATTGTTGCCCATTGCTATCACTGTTGCCCAGCTGAATTATAATTTTTACAATTTTTCTTGTGGTCATTTTAACGTTTTATTTGAAAATTTGTTCTGTGCACATGTATCACACTGCTCACGTTTTGTAGGTTTCCCCGGTTTTGCTGTACATTGCTGACGGAAATGGTTTCTCTTCCCTTTAAATCGTCTCTAACGCGAGGTTTTCACTCGCGGTATTTTTTAGGTTGATTTACAGCCCCGCTCCTGTGCCGGGAGCCTCTCCCCTCCCACTCTCCACCCATTGACCCCGTCCCTCCGCCCCTCCGGAGCCTTCCTCCACCCTCGGAATGCCTTCCCACGCCCCTAGCGCACATCAGCACGCCACGCACTTGTGCGGGCCCGTTAGTGTGACACGCACGTGTGCGGGGCACAAAAATGCACTATTAGCGTGCGCTAAGGTACCTTAGCGCACGCTCAAGTGCGCCCCGCACAATTGCGCGGTTTAGTAAACATACCCCTTAATGTTCTCGGCGTTAGCTCCAGCGATAATGTGAAGAATGCCAAAAAAGGAGTGGGTGTTCCGGTCTTAAGGTAGCAATCGCGGGTTATCACGCGATAAAGTGCGCCACGCTCATTATCACGCGATAGAGGGAGCCGCGCACGTTACCACGCGTTAACCTTAACTTCGTGTGCTGACCTGCAACTATAGTAATAGAGGTGTAGCACACCAGTTATTACAATGCCTACTAAAACAGGGGGTCATGAGTTCAATCCCCCAGTGGACTGAATGCATAAGGTTGCCAAGGCAATTCATTTTCCTGCTTCAAACAGTACAACAATCTGTGTTGCCATCAAAAAATTCCCGCACCCCAATGCCATAAACTAATGTACCTTTTAGGGCGCACCAGAAGGCACATGCTAAACCACAACGTCAGCCAAGGTGGTTTATAATGTGCCCCAGAGGCCATGTCGAAAGGTTGCCAACTCCCAAGGCACCATAGTAGGCACCCCATAAGCTGGCTGAAGCTAAGGTGTGGCTTAAGATGCCCCAAGGATGTATAGGCGACCCCAAAAATGTTGGGAAAGGGCAGTAAGATCCTCCAAGTTGAAAAGCAAAAGAGGTATGGGCCAAACACAGATGTAACCCTAACACTACACAGAGCAACAAGGAACTTCCATCCATTACTTGTGCATTGTCTTTCCTTGCTGTGTACCTTCTTCTACCCCCCAGGTGACATCCAGGCCATGGGGGCATATGAGGAGGGGGATCTGCCGGTGCCAGGGGATGCTGAGGGGCCAGAGGCTGCCGAGTCCGGGGACGCAGACAGCACTGGCGCCGAGACCCCAGGAAACGTTGTGCTGCCCAAGGCAGAGGACTGGGCGGAGGATGACAATGCACAAGTGGGGGCCAGTGACAGCAGCACACGGGCTGTGGAGGACGCAGAGTCGGAGGAGAGTCCACACACGATACAGGCACCAGGAACATCAGGCACCCATCACACCAGCATGGATATCATCCTTGCAGAGCTGCGAGCTCATACTGCCTCTGCAAAGCACGATGCAGAAGGTGGGTAACAGAATACACAACAAGCCCCCTGGGGGTTGACGGCACATCCACAATGAGATTCCATGTGCCCCCTAATATTAGGACACCACAGCACATAGTTTTGTATGTGTAGTGGGGTGGGTGCCATGTGCACTCCCTCCCCCCTTGTATCATGTGCCATCTGGTGTCATCATGCTAATGAGCTCATACATCCGCCTACTATTCACCACAAAATACCCCATGGAGACGTACATTGGTACACACCTACCCCAGATCATCTATACAGTTTACCCGTTGGACCCCTCTCCCTGGGTAGTGGTACGTAGCAAAGATAGTCAGGGTACTCAGTACTGTGCGTCAGGTTTAGAGTGAACAGTGCCCCCAAGATATCTATCTGTGTGCCATGAAGTCCCACATTATCCAACCTATCCCATACAACCAGTGCACAGATACAGCAGTGACACACTGAAGTGCAACACAGTACCATGTGTCATATCTCTGATCACCACGGCCCCCAGCAGAATCATTTCCTGGCCTGTGGATGGATCATGGGACACACAGATGTAAACATGGTACTGCGTTGCTAGACGTCGCATACATGAGTGGTCTGCGAACTGGTCTTTTGGGATACGCCACACATTTGCATGAGTCACGGTGGGGAGGTGCATCACATGTCTCACACATCACCTTGTGTCTCACCCACAGCCACTCGTCAGGTTCTGATGGGCATTCAGGAGAGGATGGACCGGATGAATGCCACAGATGATGAGATGGCAGCAGCGCTACTGCAGATTGCAGATGCTCAGGAGGCCATGGCTGGGCATTCGCAGCAGCCAGCCACAGCCCCAGAGGCAGCAGCAGCAGAACCACAAGAACGGGGTAGCATGGGCCGTGGTCGCCGTGGACGTGGGCACCCACGCAGGTCCTGATTGTGGGGATTGGGTCACTGTGTAACAATAAAGGAGACAAAAACTGATAACACCTATGTGTCCGTTTCCAGTGTTTGACCCTGTACTCCCCTGAGTACCCTGTCCCCCATATTGTCAACATGGTCACATGTGCCTCCCCAGCTCCTTTAGGGGTGTGGTGTATGCACAACCACCAATCAACGCACAGACCTTATACCATGCCCTGTGTGCCAGGAACCATGCCATGTGTACACCCTTCTACCTGCGTGGGGGTATATCGTACCTCTCCAGTTAGTCAGTAATATATATATGGTGGTACATGTGTGTTTTACGGATCAGTCAGTCTCTCACACCCCATATCCTCTCCAGTGCCCCACCCACATGTGTGCCATTCCCTCTGACCCACACCAGAGCCTACGTGGCTGTTTAGCTGTAGATGTTTGTGTAGGACACAGACAGACATAGGTAACTAGCTACAGTCAGTTGTTTACTCTCCCCCTGCGCCTGTAGTGAGCCTCTGCTCCCCCTCCAGACCAACATCCACCTGTCTTGACCTCACCAGCTATCCCCTTGGGCAGCTCCTGGGTACAGCGGTCCATCTCATCCTTCCTGCCACATACCTGCTGCTGGCCGTCCCCACTATTCCCCAACGAGCATGGTGCATCATATATGGTGCCCACACATCACAGGCAGCATGCATGTGACCATAGCTTTCGGGACATACTGCACGTTAGCACATCACAGGAGCACCATGGGACACAGACGCCTACGCACATGGGCAGCCCCCACAACTGCGCGTGGAGACAGTCCATGTATGTTACCTATGTCCACCACACATACACATAGGGATCTACACACATGTCCCATGCTCACGTCAACAGTCTGTCGGTAAGGGAGACACATGACCATTGTGATGTAGTAACACAACTGTATTTTAAAAAACATATTTACAACATGTAGCGTATACAAAATCCCCCATATTGGGTCCCCAAAGACAGGACAGTGCCTCCGGGACCCTCACACGCTCCTGGGACACCCATCAATGGATGGCTGTCGAGATGTAGCGCCCCTACCCACCACATGCTGCATCTCGGCAGCCATCCACAGAATGAAACCTGCCAGCCACCGGATGGTGTGGTCCAGGGCCTGCAGGCATTGCACCATGCCTTCCATTGCCATATACAGGTCCTGGACGCACCTGCCACCACATACATACAAGGTGCCAGGTGTCTGTGTGGTGGCATGGACCTGTCTGTAGCAATGGGTGGCGTAGCTACACCCAGACGGGCACCATCGCCACACACATGCGGCGGCTGGTAGGGGCCCATAGTGCCCTGTGCTGTCCTGTGTTCCCTCCCACCATCCCCCCTTCCACACCCCCTCCACCCCCCTGGCTCCTCCCACCCACCCTCGCCACCCTCCACGCTCTCCTCCTCCTCCTCACCCCAAAACATCAGACACACTCTCAACCTCCCCTCCCACCCCACCCTCCACCCCCTCCATGTCCCCATCATCCTCTTCCACCTCTGCCGCCTCTGCTGCCTCCTCCTCTGCCCCCTCCTCCTCCTCCTCCTCTGTTCGGTGTTGGGCAGTGGGGCATGTTGCTGTGTGCCCTGATGTGGAGGGGCCCTCGCAGCAGGAGCATCCTCTGTGGGGGATGACAGTCATTAGCACACTATCATGTGAGTCACATACCACATGTACATAGTTTGGCCACGCACAGGCTGGTGGGCCACTGTGACATTCTTTACTGAGCTGCAGAGGACGAAACACTCACCTCCATGTCATGACATCGCCCCCCTCTGGAGGCGGGCAAGGACCTCCTGGCAGTGCAGCTGCAACTCCCGATATGCGGTAGTAAGGATGTGGTTGAAAACTACAGGCCGGTTAGTTTAACTTCGGTAGTGAGTAAATTATTGGAAACGCTGCTGAAAGAGAAAATAGTGAGGTTTCTGGAGTCCAGCGGATTACAGGATCCGAGGCAGCATGGATTCACCAGAGGCAGGTCTTGTCAGACAAATCTGATTGATTTCTTTGACTGGGTGACCAGGGAGTTGGACCGAGGGACAGCTCTAGATGTGGTGTATTTAGATTTCAGTAAAGCCTTTGACACTGTTCCTCACAGGCGACTTATAAACAAACTGAGCACCCTAGGGATGGACCCTAAAGTTACTGCTTGGGTTAGAAATTGGTTGGGTGGGAGGCGACAAGAGTACAAGTAAATGGAGCTCACTCTGAGGAGAAGGATGTTACCAGTGGTGTGCCCCAGGGATCTGTCCTTGGTCCGATTCTTTTTAACATCTTTATTAGTGATATAGCGGAAGGGCTGTCGGGTAAGGTTTGCCTCTTTGTGGATGATACCAAAATCTGCAATAGAGTAGACACCCAGGAAGGTGTAGATAACATGAGGAGGGATCTAGCTAAGCTTGAAGAATGGTCTAGAATTTGGCAGCTGGGATTTAATGTTAAAAAATGTAAGGTCATGCATTTGGGCTGCAGCAATCCAAGGGAGCAATACAGTATAGGAGGTGAAGTACTTTTGTCCACTAAAGAAGAGCGGGACCTAGGCGTGGTTGTGTCTGATGATCTTAAAGTAGCTAAACAGGTAGAAAAGGCGACGGCAAAAGCTAGAAGGATGCTTGGGTGCATACGGAGAGGAATGGCTAGCAGAAAAAAGGAGGTGATAATGCCTCTGTATAAGTCTTTGGTGCGACCTCATTTGGAGTATGGTGTGCAATTCTGGAGACCGCACCTTCAAAAGGATGTGAACAGGATGGAGTCGGTGCAGAGGGTTGCTACTAAAATGATTAATGGGCTTCATTATAAAGCATATGAGGACAGACTTAAGGATCTTAATATGTACACCTCAGAGGAAAGGCGGGATAGAGGTGATATGATTGAGATGTTTAAATACCTCCGTGGCATAAATGTTCAGGGAGAGAGCCTCTTTCAATTGAAAGCAAGTTCTGCTACGAGGGGACATGGGATGAGGGTGAAGGGAGATAGATTCAGGAGTGATATGCGAAAATATTTCTTTACAGAAAGAGTAGTGGATCCATGGAATAGTCTCCCTGTGGAGGTGGTAGAGATGAGGACAGTAACTGAATTCAAAAAAGCATGGGACCAACACAGAGGATCTCTAAAGGTAAAAGACCCTTTTTCCATAGGTAGTCAGCAAGATGATTATAACGTCTGGTGACGCGGTCCCAGGCCCTCCTTACGTGCCCGAAGTCCTGCCACTTGGAGGAGCCAGGGAATAGTTTTCTCTGCCTAGTGCAAATCAGCCCTGCAAGGTGGCGCAGCTCCCGGCAGGTAAAAGCAGGCTTTCTTGACCGAGTAGCCATTTTCAGCAATGACTTGATCACGCACGCACACACGTCGCATATGCGGCTCAATGCGCACTGCCGCACCACCACGCATCATTAAGGCATGCTAGCAACGTGTCCCTGCCTGTGCCGCGGCTGGTACACAGCAGATGGTGGCGTCATCCATATATATAAAGATCTGTACTGCAGACACACATTGCAGCGCTGTGTCTGATGTTTCATAATGCAATTTGTTTATTATGCATTTTTCTCAGTGTTGGCACACTGGGGTCTTGAACCCATCACCACTGGCTGTGAGAGCATTGTATTAACCAGTGTGCTATGCCTTTTACACTGTGTAGCAATGGCTGGCTACACAGTTACACCAGGTCATCTACATACACTTTCTACTCTGCTTACCAGGCTAGTGTACGGACACAGCTAGGGCACTTTAGAGGGCACCTTGGTTTGGCCAACTGAGCTGCAAGTGTTTTGGGATGTGCACACGGATTTCAGATCTATGTCAGACTGCTACATGCATAGACAGCAGTATCCTCTGACAGTTATACTGACGGACGCACTTTGTATGCAGCTCACCAGCTGATCTGGCAACCTGCAGCCCACGCCACTCTTCCAACATAACCACTGCATGCAACTGGCCACACTTTTGGACATATTGTCATGTGGTAACACGCTCTGATGTGATGATAATACACTATATCCTATATATCCTGATACATCAATATACAGGCCCACTGGGGTATTGAACCCATGACCTCTCCCACTGAGGTCAGTATATTCACCATTGTCCTGCAACAATATTGGTTGTAATTAAACTATGGCTAGCTACTCAACCAGTGCAGGTCAACAGACACACTGTCTGTTGTAGCTACCAGGATAAGTCAGCACCAAAGGTACCCATGATGCAATGCACATGCAGATCAGCAGTCTACATCTGCTCACCGGATAGGGGTTTGCAACTCTGCAGCACATTAACTGGGTAGGGGGACCAAACATGCATGTTACTGTTACAGTGTGCCTACTGACCATGCCATTGTGAATGTTCTGTGCTCACCCTGAGAGTAAAGTCGTGGGGACAGCACCAGGTCCACACTACCCGGGATGTTTGCAGTAGGTTTTGCTGCAGTTTACCATCACTGCTAGTGTATGGGGTATTCTTTACAGACAACCTTGGAAGTTTTCTGCCTGCATCCCTATATACCATTGATGTGTAGCCCATGTGGACCAGGATTCTCGCAACATAATGCATATTGTTTGAGGTTGCCATGGACACCTGTTTTTGGAGCACGGGTGTGTCTGGACTCACATGATGATGATATACAGAGCAAGCCCACTCTCTGTGGGTCAAGGTGGGGAACATGGTCTGGACACAACAGACATACACTATCATTGTTTCCAGTAGGGCCACTTGAGCTAAATGATGACAGACTGTGGGTTCAGCAACCCCCGGCCAACTAAGGAACAGAGAGCTGATGCAGATCTGAACATGGAACTCGACCACTGGCAGTACAACTGGTCAGCTAAGATGCCCCCCACTACATTCTAAAAATATAAGAAATCACTTTATAGTTCCCATATGAAAATCAAAGGTGATTTGGACAGTATTTAACAAACAAATGTTTTTCTTTTTTGTCGGATCATCAGTCGTGAGGGCGCAGTAACACACTCAATGAACAGATCCTCCTTTTAATCAACTTTCATTTAAAAGGTCAAGTCGACCCTAATACGCTAGAGACTAGAAATAGCCCTGAAGGACCAGTCTCAGCATAAACAAATTGCTACTGTGCATGCAATAAAAATCTTCAAATGCAGATACAAATCTGAAATGAGCGATTATGAAGCATAGAAGTACTTAGCTGGGCCCAAGAGGATTCATTGTCTGGTGTCATGCAGAAAATGTGATAGCCAGCTCCCTCAACGGTTGAATTGCACAAATCGATCATGCAAAATATCACCAACCGAAGTTGTAATTGTAATTGCGCAATGTTCCGGGGAACTTTTCAGTGAAGGCCCGCCATCTCTCCTCTATGAAGTAATCGCATCCAGGTCGGGTTGTTATGCGACACAAGCGTTGTGTTTCAAGCCTACCATGGTACTGGCTCTTTTTCAAGCAAAAACCCGGCCCAGTTCCTGTTCCGGTCTTGCCCGTAATGACTTCAGCAGTACGCACCGGGACTCAAGATGACGTCAGCGACATACTTCCAAAAACTCATTTAATAGACCACCATTCAATCTCAGTGTTCATACCTAAAGGGGTTATCGTATTCAAGGTGAAAATCCACCACTGTTCACGTCGATGTAAAAAAGCTCGACGGTCCCCTCCACGTAAAAACGGAGGTACCCTTTTCAAGATTGTCCATTGTAAATGTGAAAATCCATGTGAATTTGACAAGCAATGCTGAACCATGGGTGCTGACAAGGTGTTAGTATTTATTCGTGACCGATGTTCTTGTAACCGTACACGAACAGATCGCGTAGTCATGCCCACATAGAATAACTGACAGGGACAAATAATTAAATACACCACATAATCAGAGGTGCAATCCGTGATGTAACGGCGATGATACCGCAGCTGAGTGTGAGGGTCTAGCCAATCCATCCCCGCCAAAGTAGTTGCACACATGTCACAGGTTCCACAAGCAGAATGGTAACCCCTAACTCGTTCCCTTGGCATCTGGGCGGTGTGAACTACCCAATCGGCAATATTGACCCCTCTACGATAAGCCATCCGTAGAGGCTTCTGAAAACAAACATGCTCCGATAAAATGTGCCAATGAGAACGTAAAATCCGTGTGGTTTGTGCTGTGCAGGGCATATAGGGGAGTACTCCCACATAAGGTTGGATGTCCTCAGAAGATCGGGATTGCTGCTCCACTCCAGAAATAGTGTCATCCCACCATTCAGGATGATTATTAAGTGCCCTTTTATATGCCTGATCTAATAATTTCGTAGGATACCCCCTTAAGAGTAATCGATCACGTAATTCATGAGCATGATGTTTATATTCCCTTCTAGTAGAACACAATCTCCGAAGACGGAGAAATTGCCCCGTAGGGAGAGCTCGTCGTAAAGAACGGGGATGGAAACTTGTATACTGTAGTAGAGTATTACGCTGGACAGGTTTTCGGTAAAGAGTCGACTGAAGCTGCTCCCCGTCTTTATATAATAATAGATCCAAAAATTCGATCTGAGAGAGATGATATTTTGCTTCAAACTGAATATGGATATGTAAGGTATTTAACCAAACTAAAAAATCTTGTAAACCATCCATAGAACCTGTCCATATAAAAAACACATCGTCCAAAAAACGTTTCCATATTAAGACTGAACGAAATCGATCTGCCGGATATAACAGGGTTTCCTCAAAATGTGACATGTAAAGGGCCGCCACGGAAGGCGCTACAGTTGCGCCCATAGCTATCCCGAAACATTGATGGTAAAAAGTATGATCATACATGAAATAATTTTCATCCAATACCCATGAGAGCAGCCTCATAATGAAACATTTTGGAAGGCAAGAAGGGAGAGTCAAAGGCAAGCATCCCAAAATAGAATGAGCTTCTTTTTGGTCTATGTTCGTGTATAATGCCACCACATCTAAAGTGACCAAATAGTGATGTGGCAAAACTGTAACATTACGAACAGCTGTCAAAAAATGGTAAGAATCCCGTATCTATGAACTAATATTCTCAGTTAAAGGCTGAAAAAAACGATCACAGAAGATCTAGAGTGGTTCTAATATAGAGTCCCGGCAGGAAACTATGGGGCGACCTGGGGGGTGTTCCAGGGACTTATGGATCTTAGGAACCATATACAAAACTGGGATCTTTGGAAAGCGTGGATTCAAAAAAGCATGTTCCTTTTTTGTGATCCAATTCCGATGAAATGCCATGGTGGTATATTCCTTTATAAATAATTGTAGTTGAGGGCCCGGGTCCTGAAATAAAATCTCATAGTATTTCCTGTTTCCCAAATGAGCTGTGACCACGGCATGGTAGGCTACCGTATCTTGTAGCACGATCGCCCCTCCTTTGTCAGCTCTCCTCACTACCAGAGAAGGGTTAGAGCTCAATGTAGCTAACGCTTGATGTTGAGAGGCAGACAAATTTGAACGATATCTTTGAGGAGATTCTAATAACTGGTCTAAGTCCCGTAGTACTAACCGTTGAAAAGTCACTAAGGAGGCATCAGTGCTAGGTGGAGGGAGCCAAGTTGAAATTGGAAAACAAACCGAATCATCTATCAAAGACGTCCCAGCATTTTGGAAAAACAAAGTTGTACTCAACTTACGAAAAAATTTCTGGACTGCTACCCTCAACTGAAAGGCATCATTTCTTGGAGACGGTACAAAGGACAATCCAAGCTCCAAAACCTGGAGCTGCTCATTAGTTAGGGAGGTACCGGACAAGTTGATGACTGCTGTTTGGTGGCTGAGCGAGTCACTGGTCCGGACCATGAATCTCCCCTGGTCCGTTGAAACGGTCGGCGATATCGTGGCCAGCCCCGACGAAAATCCCGTGAATGTCCCTGGGAACCCCCCCGAGGTGCAGTTCCCGCAGCTTCGACCGAGGAATCTGAACTACGATCTTCAGAGGATACATCAAATGTTACCTGTTTAACCACCGTCTCATCCTGTTGGCGCCAAGTGTACACCTGATCTTTCGTGTAGTCATCTGTATCACGTTTAAATTTCTTTAACTTTGAAAACCGGACCGTCTCTTGAAAATGTTGCATTTGTATGTTTAAATCAGATAATTGGCGGTCAAAATTATCACCCGTAGTTTCCCCTTTTAAATCCTTTTCCAGTTTCTCCACCTGTTCCTTAAGAGAATTCTCTTCAGCTGTCAAACGTTCAATAAGTAGGGCAATTAAATCTAACCCACACTTATTTAAAATACTATTCCAGGTGGTATAGAACTTCATGTCATCCACAAACATATGTGGAGGTTTTAGAACACGGAGACCCCGAGGGATAATACTTTGTTTCAAATACTGAGTCATTGTGGCAGCATGCATTTCCACTCGAATTTTTCGTTTTCTTAGATTACGCAAAGTAGTCCAAGAACCTGTAGCCGATTCATCCAATGCTACAGGAGCATCAAACAGAGATGGATGTTCTAAAAGCTTATCTATCGCTGCTTGAGAAAAGGCAAAAGTAGCCGTGTTTGTGGAATCCGTGCTAACTGATGACGCCATCTTGTAGATGAGGTTACTCCAAACGATAATGTCAAAACTCAAACCTCTATAAGTGAATCACAGATACATCCAAAAATATAAGAAATCACTTTATAGTTCCCATATGAAAATCAAAGGTGATTTGGACAGTATTTAAGAAACAAAATTTTTTCTTTTTTGTCGGATCATCTGTCGTGAGGGCGCAGTAACACACTCAATGAACAGATCCTCCTTTTAATCAACTTTCATTTAAAAGGTCAAGTCGACCCTAATACGCTAGAGACTAGAAATAGCCCTGAAGGACCAGTCTCAGCATAAACAAATTGCTACTGTGCATGCAATAAAAATCTTCAAATGCAGATACAAATCTGAAATGAGCAATTATGAAGCATAGAAGTACTTAGCTGGGCCCAAGAGGATTCATTGTCTGGTGTCATCCAGAAAATGTGATAGCCAGCTCCCTCAACGGTTGAATTGCACAAATCGATCATGCAAAATATCACCAACCGAAGTTGTAATTGGATGCGATTACTTCATAGAGGAGAGACTGGCGGGCCTTCACTGAAAAGTTCCCCGGAACATTGCGCAATTACAATTACAACTTCGGTTGGTGATATTTTGCATGATCGATTTGTGCAATTCAACCGTTGAGGGAGCTGGCTATCACATTTTCTGCATGACACCAGACAATGAATCCTCTTGGGCCCAGCTAAGTACTTCTATGCTTCATAATCGCTCATTTCAGATTTGTATCTGCATTTGAAGATTTTTATTGCATGCACAGTAGCAATTTGTTTATGCTGAGACTGGTCCTTCAGGGCTATTTCTAGTCTCTAGCATATTAGGGTCGACTTGACCTTTTAAATGAAAGTTGATTAAAAGGAGGATCTGTTCATTGAGTGTGTTACTGCGCCCTCACGACAGATGATCCGACAAAAAAGAAAAAATTTTGTTTGTTAAATACTGTCCAAATCACCTTTGATTTTCATATGGGAACTATAAAGTGATTTCTTATATTTTTGGATGTATCTGTGATTCACTTATAGAGGTTTGAGTTTTGACATTATCGTTTGGAGTAACCCCACTACATTCTGACATTCAACAGCAGAGGGCAGTCAGTGTGCACCTGCAGCATCCTGCAGGGTGTTGCAGCCATACAAATGCTAGCTACAGAGAGTCTGCTGCCACTTACATAGTGCATGTTCCAGAAAGAACACTGTGCACCCTGGTGTGGGATCTGGCACACACACCACAGAGCTATGTCAGTGACTGGGCTCCAGAAAAGGAAACCCATAAATATCACTTGAGAGAAATGCTATATGGTACTATGGAGGAACCTAGCCATGCCGTGCTCACTGCTCAGTCAGGGTGAGAGTGACCTTCCAGCATGAAGTGCTGTGGCCACTCTGTCCATGCAGGTGGTGGTCGGGCACTACAATGTCCCAGCCATTGCCCTACACCCTGTGCAGATGCATCCTGCTAGGCCGCCCTGTCCGGCCCATACCCACAGTGCCTTGCTCCTCATTATGCACATTGGCAGGCTTACACTGGAGACAGTGCAAGCAGTGTGTGCTGAGTAAGGTGTGGGCAGCCACAACATACTGGATAGACAGACACATACTCCCACACCTATGCCAGCATTGTGCACATATAGAGGCTTTTGGCAGCCCTGGCCACCACACCAGTCCTGGGCATGGTGTAGGCATGGCTATGGTACGCAGTACTGTTGGGGTCACTCCCCGGGGTGATAAACACTGTCAGAAACCAAAACTGAAACACACTCCACAGATATCAAAAAAGTTGCTATGATGCAGCTCTATCAGCAAATTGTGCTTAACTTAGAAATTGTTATCTGCCATTAATCATAGCAACCTTTTGATATATGTGTAACGTATTCCCAAGTTTAGGGCGGCATTGCTAAGGTATGCAAGTGCTAGTATTGGGAGATGCTGCTGCGCACAGGGCCCAACAGCCTGACTCTCCATGAGGCTTTGGATAGTGGAGCCTGTGGGTGTGGGTGTTTATGCTCCTGTTGGCCGCTGCTCTAGGGCAGAGGTTCCCAACTCCGTTCAGGTTTTTATGCTATCCCTAATGAATAACTAAACGTTAAGAATGCTCAAACTGCAACCTTTGGAACTCAACGTGCCTACGTTGATTATCAACCAGGTACTCGGGTCTCAGCAACACATTGCAGCTTTTCTTTAATCGCCTGTAGTTTTCACTTTCAAGCTTAGCTGCTGTTAACATCAATGACCCGACCTATGTACCCTCTTTTTCTTATTAAATATGTATTGAAACTATAATGTCATCCATTTATCCATTTTGTGCTTTTTTTTTATTTTCTTTTTTTCAAATTCTTAAAAAGATAAAAAGTCTCATGCGTGCATAAATTATTCAAACAACAGCCTGGAGATCTTTCACACTTGTTTGGATCACCTCTTTCAAAGTTACTTCTATTGAATCAAACTTATAATAGCGGGCACTTATCTCTCATCCGCTCACGAAACAATGAACTGTATCCAACTGGGCTGTTGTATTTCGCGGCTTATTCACTTGCTCCCGACGCCGTTCCTCTAAGGTACCCAAGCGTTTCACTATTATGAGGTTCTTCAGGGGAATGCACTCGTGTTCTGTATACAATCCTAAAACATACATATTTACGGAATCAAAACCTTTTGTTCCACTATCTATAACTACAAAAACTGGTCGCTTTCTTAAACACGCTTATTTTATAAGAAACCTGCTCTGCGATTACCTCTTAAAGCTTTTTTCTTTTACCCTTGGAGCGAACAATGTTGTATCTGCTTCTCTGCTCACTCCGTGATGAAAAACGCCGCGCATGCGGGGTATAGCTTCCTGATCTACTTTTAAGGCCAAAAGTAACTCCTCCCTCTACATGCACTTAATTGGCTTCTCAGGTCAGTATGCATTAAAAACACTGTGCCCATTCAATGGCCGCATTCAAGCCTTTCGGGCTAACTGTGTCTAATGTGTAAATCCATCGGTGTTCCAGCCGCAATAATGCGCGTTCTTTTGACTGGCTTCCTATTGGCCGTATGATCTGATCTATGGCAAAACATTTCAGCTGATCAAAAGCATGATTTGCTTGGAGACAATGTGTCACTATCGGTGTTTCCCATACTTTATTGTGCAACCGGCTGCGATGTTCAGCCAGCCTTAATCGCAAAGGCCGAATGGTTTTGCCTATATATAGCAAATCACATGGGCATTTAATCCCGTATACTACAAAAGATGATTGGCAAGTAGTTTCTCTTTTTAACTTATATTCTACTCCACAATGCTCAAGAATATTAATTTCTACATTGACTGCACAAAGGCTACAGGAGCCACATTTTTTGTGGCCTCCCAGGCATAAATCTATACCTCCCTCAGAAGCACTTGGACGCAGACGAGAAGGGCTCAGGTGTTCTTTAAAGTTCATTCCCCGACTCCAAACACAACGGATTTGCTTATCTGTCAATCCCGACGTTGTTCCTAATATTCTGCTATGCGTGCGGATTATTTTTTGAATAGAGGCACTCAACGGTGAAAACCGGGTAATCAGATTGATCTTATTTCCTTCTTGAGCTGTAGATTGGCCTTGCTCTTGTCCAGACTGTGCTAATAACAAATGCCGATTATTATACAGGGCTCTAGTATAGGCTCTTCGTACTACTGCATCAGGATAGCCTCTCGATCGGAAATTTTGCATAAGTTGTTTAGATTTTTGGCGGAAATCTGCCTCATTCGAACAGTTTCTCCGATATCGGAGAAACTGAGAAAATGGTAAACTTTGTTTTAAAAATGTCGGATGCGCGCTAGTAAAATGTAGGAAAGTGTTCCGATCTGTGGATTTTTGATAGACCGATGTTTTCCAAGAGGTTGAGTGGCGCGTGACCTTTACATCTAGAAAATTAATAGTGTTATAATCATATTCAATCATAAACTTTATGTGTGGATCCCTGGTGTTCAACCATTCAAAAAAGAATAAAAGATCTTCTTTAGTTCCCCTCCACAACATAAAAATGTCGTCAATGAAACGTTTCCAAACTACTATTTTACTATGGTATTGAGAATTCTCTAGCCAACGCTTCTCGAAGGTCGCCATGTATAAATTCGCTATTGACGGTGCACTTGTGGCACCCATGGCGACCCCCGCTACCTGTTGGTAAATAGTATCTTGAAATTGGAAAATGTTCCGAAAAATAACTAAATGGGATAATTTCAACAGAAAAGCGATCTTCGCTTCTGATAAATCCCCTCTCATCAACAAAGAATGTTCTATAGTTTCCTGTGCTGCTCTCTGGGGAATATTTGTGTACAAAGACACTACATCTAGTGTCACTAACAGCGTTTCTGTATCAGTTGTCCAGGTGTCTAA
Organism: Ichthyophis bannanicus; assembly: GCA_033557465.1. Taxonomy (NCBI): domain Eukaryota; kingdom Metazoa; phylum Chordata; class Amphibia; order Gymnophiona; family Ichthyophiidae; genus Ichthyophis; species Ichthyophis bannanicus. The sequence goes on from CM066036.1 coordinate 179,978,261, forward strand.
ACCTATAAGCACATTTAAAAAATGGGCTGTATCCTTCAAAAATGAGGGCATCCTGGATAAAAGTGGACGCAAGAAAGAATCTATATATTGTGAAATTGGTTCCAAAGGGGTTCCCCTCGTAGACACAATAGGTCTTCCCGGTGGACTCAACAAATTCTTATGGATCTTAGGCACTGTGTAGAATTGTGCCAAGGAACTCGATTCACTGTTCAAATATCTGAATTCTTTCTTATCCACAAAATGAAGACGTAACGCTTCTAATGTGATCTCCTTTATCTGTGACCGTAACTGAGGTGTTGGATCTGTGTTCAATGCCACATAAGTGTGTTCATCTTGAAGTTGTGTCAATGCTTCTGAAATATAATATTGTCTGTCCATGAGCACTATTGCTCCGCCCTTGTCGGCTCGCCGAATAATAATATCCGTACGATCGCGGAGGTTCTTTAGTGTTTGTTGTTCAGTTCGAGTTAAAGTTGTAAAGTGCTGCCGTTGAGTTTGCTCTAGTTTCTGAACATCCGCTAGCACTAGTTCTTTAAATACCGACACTGCCGGAGGAAGCGGACTCGGTGGAGTCCATGTGGACTTAAAAGGTAAAGCCACTCTGGAAATTTGGTCACCAGCCCCTTCAGATGCTGTCACTCGTGAAGAACCAGCCATTTGCGAGAAAAAATATTTCAAGTGCAATTTTCGTATTAGACTCTGGAAATCTACCCGAAATTGAAACGGGTCATGAGCCAAATTAGGCACGTACGACAAACCCTTTGCTAATAAATGAAGCATTTCCTGTGGAAGTGTTTTTCCAGAAATATTAATAACGAGATCAGGCTCTACTGTCGATGTCCTGACTTGTGCTATTTCCTCTTCGGGTATCGGCGTTCTGGTGACCTTCCTCGATTTTCTTTGGGCTTTTTCTTTTTGACTGAATCTTCTTGTTCCCTGGAAAAACCCTTTTCCCTAGAGGAATTACTAGTACTAGTGTCTTCCGACTCATCCGAAGTATTTTCAAAATGTACTTTTCTCCGGGAACCTCGCGTAGTTTTCCTGTTGGCATTAAGCCAAGGATAAACGTATCCTGTTGTGTAGTCTGCATTGTCTCTCGATAGTTTTTTAGTTTTCTTAGACATTACTTCTTGTCGCACTGTGTCTAGCTGTTTCTGCATTTCTCCTGTTTTAAGTTGAAATTGATCTGCAGTTAAAGATTCTTTTAGCGTGTCCCGCAATTTGTCTGCCTCTGCTGTCATGTGTTGGACTTCCGTGTGGGTATATTCTATAATAAGGATCATAAGATCCAATGAACATTTATTGAGCACATTATTCCACTTGGTGATAAATGTAGCGTCCATATTTGGTAATCGTGGTTCCTTATATACCCGTAGCCCCCTCGGGATCTGCTGTCGATTAATGTACTCTACTAAAGATAAACGATGCAATTCTGCTCGGACACTTCGTTTTTGAACATTCAACAACGTGTCATAGATCCCTTCGATGTCCCCCGTCGAGGTGTTCGGGTTAAGAAAATCATGAGCAAAAGGAGTCTTTTCTTTCAACAATCCTGCGACATAATCTTGAGGGAAACTAAGAGTATCCCTCCATCCAGTTTGGCCCTACATGCTGAGTATACCAACTAACTAAAGTGGACTAAGTTCTGTGAGCATATCACTACTGAAAAACTAAACGTTAAGAATGCTCAAACTGCAACCTTTGGAACTCAACGTGCCTACGTTGATTATCAACCAGGTACTCGGGTCTCAGCAACACATTGCAGCTTTTCTTTAATCGCCTGTAGTTTTCACTTTCAAGCTTAGCTGCTGTTAATATCAATGACCTGACCTATGTACCCTCTTTTTCTTATTAAATATGTATTGAAACTATAATGTCATCCATTTATCCATTTTGTGCTTTTTTTTTATTTTCTTTTTTTCAAATTCTTAAAAAGATAAAAAGTCTCATGCGTGCATAAATTATTCAAACAACAGCCTGGAGATCTTTCACACTTGTTTGGATCACCTCTTTCAAAGTTACTTCTATTGAATCAAACTTATAATAGCGGGCACTTATCTCTCATCCGCTCACGAAACAATGAACTGTATCCAGCTGTATCCAACTGGGCTGTTGTATTTCGCGGCTTATTCACTTGCTCCCGACGCCGTTCCTCTAAGGTACCCAAGCGTTTCACTATTATGAGGTTCTTCAGGGGAATGCACTCGTGTTCTGTATACAATCCTAAAACATACATATTTACGGAATCAAAACCTTTTGTTCCACTATCTATAACCACAAAAACTGGTCGCTTTCTTAAACACGCTTATTTTATAAGAAACCTGCTCTGCGATTACCTCTTAAAGCTTTTTTCTTTTACCCTTGGAGCGAACAATGTTGTATCTGCTTCTCTGCTCACTCCGTGATGAAAAACACCGCGCATGCGGGGTATAGCTTCCTGATCTACTTTTAAGGCCAAAAGTAACTCCTCCCTCTACATGCACTTAATTGGCTTCTCAGGTCAGTATGCATTAAAAACACTGTGCCCATTCAATGGCCGCATTCAAGCCTTTCGGGCTAACTGTGTCTAATGTGTAAATCCATCGTTGTTCCAGCCGCAATAATGCGCGTTCTTTTGACTGGCTTCCTATTGGCCGTATGATCTGATCTATGGCAAAACATTTCAGCTGATCAAAAGCATGATTTGCTTGGAGACAATGTGTCACTATCGGTGCTTCCCATACTTTATTGTGCAACCGGCTGCGATGTTCAGCCAGCCTTAATCGCAAAGGCCAAATGGTTTTGCCTATATATAGCAAATCACACGGGCATTTAATCCCGTATACTACAAAAGATGATTGGCAAGTAGTTTCTCTTTTTAACTTATATTCTACTCCACAATGCTCAAGAATATTAATTTCTACATTGACTGCACAAAGGCTACAGGAGCCACATTTTTTGTAGCCTCCCAGGCATAAATCTATACCTCCCTCAGAAGCACTTGGACGCAGACGAGAAGGGCTCAGGTGTTCTTTAAAGTTCATTCCCCGACTCCAAACACAACAGATTTGCTTATCTATCAATCCCGACGTTGTTCCTAATATTCTGCTATGCGTGCGGATTATTTTTTGAATAGAGGCACTCAACGGTGAAAACCGGGTAACCAGATTGATCTTGGCGAGGCCGCGGGGCAGGGTCCCCCCGGCTGTAGATAACCAGGCGCGCGGCCCGGTGCGGGGACCCTGCCCACGGTTAAGGAGGGGAGGGCCCTCGCGGGCATAATTTAAATCTATTGGCTCGCCCCGATGAAGAGTTGGGGGCGAGCCAATGAGCGGGGCGATGCAGAAAGGGGATTTAAAGGAGGGCACGCGGCGGCGGCGGTCTCTCGGGAGCCAGCAGCGGAGAGAGAGGTCCGTCGTCGTCGTCGGCTGCAGCAGATCTCGTGCCCGACCGGTGTGCGCCGGGCTGGAAAGGATCTTGCCGGACCGGAGGCTTGCCGCGGTGTGCCTGTGTGGCGGCGCGCAAGTATACCCAGCAAAATCAAAATACAATAAAACTTTCGGCCGCACTGCGATTGCCGGCTCGTGGGTCCGTGGGGGGGTCGGAAGGTAGGCAGAGTTGGGCCCCCGTCGGGCGGCCGGGTGCGAGGCGTCGGGCGGGTAGAGATTATGCCGCCACGGAGGGGCCGGCAGGCCCGCAGTTCACCACGTGGCCGGGGTGAGCAGGGCCGGGGAAAGGGACGCGGGCAGCCTTCCTCTGCTCCGGCGGGGGGGTCAGGGGGAGGGGCGGCTAGAGGAGCGTCAGGGAGGGGGTTTGGGCGGGAAGTGGCTGGGGGGCCCAGGGTTCGGGGCGCTAAAGGCTCCAGTGGGGCTCGGGCCCCTGAGGGCAAGGCTGTAGCCTTAGCTAGAGGGCAAAGGAGGGGGGGTGGCAGCTTGGAGAGGGAGCTGTGCTTGGGGCCGGTAAGGGGGGATAATGGGGCCCAAGACCCAGGCAGGGTTGGGGTGGTGCGGGGGGCCATGGGGTTGGCTGGAAGGGGGGAAGTGCGCTCTGGGGGGCAAGGAGAGGCCGGGTTGGGGGCGGCGACTGTGGTAAGTAGCGGTGTGGAGGGGCAGGAGATGAGGGGGTGGGCTGGGGGGGAGGGCCTTTCTTCCCGGGGTGGGCCTCCCCTTGGTTTGGAGCAATGAACTATGGGCAAGGGCCCTTTGGCCATAGGGGAGTAGCTGGGAGTATGGGTACTCCTGTGGGCTATGCGCCGTGGGACCATTGGCAAGGGGGAGGCCAAGGCTCGTCACGGGCGGAGTGGTTGTCGGCTTGGCAGGCGGGGGGTTCCCTGGCGGTCCCCTCTCCCCCCTCTTCTTCTCTTTTGTGTTCACAGGGCGACGCAGCGGTTCCAGTGACAGTACAGCGGTCCGGTGGGCAGAGTACGGCAATGACAGAGGACGTCGGAGCCGGCTCGGAGGAACCCCGCCGGCGTGAGGACTTACCGGCGAGCGGGATAGGGGCGCGAACAGCCAGCAGGGGGAGGCGAGAACAGGACGGATTGCTGCCGGATCTGCCGGCCAGCGTTGGAGGTGCTGGGGGTGAGTTGTCTGGGGGCAATGGGGGGGGTGGGGGGGACGGTTCAATCGGAAGGGCCCGATAAAAGGGGGCGGAAGGCTAAGCGTAAGCGACGGCATGTAAGACGCCATCAACACAGTTCGGAGGGTTCTTCGTCGTCCACAGTTTCCACATCATCATCCTCGAGTGCGCCTTCCCGTGCAGGGCAGGGCAGTGAGCCGGGGCCGGTGGGGCCTTCGGGCGGAAAGGGGGTCCCTACGACGGTAGCGTTTACGGAATTGTGGGAGGGGGTTCCGCGGCATTTGCGACGCAAAATATGGAAGAGGAGGTATATTGATATATTTCGATTGCTGGAGGGGCGGAGGCGGTCGGGGGAGAGTAGGAAAAAGCGGAAAGAAGATGAAAAGGCGGGTCGCGTCAAGAAAGTGTCACGGAATGTTCTTAATTGGGTTCGCTCCTTTTTAAGATTGGCGAGTGTTTGGGGGCGGCAGGCGCCAGAGGATTATGGAATGCTTTTGGCGTACGCGGACTCTATAGTAGAAGCTGCGCAGACCAATGGCGGCTTTGCGTGGCTGAATTACGACGAGAAATTTCGGGACAAGATGGAGGAGAGCAAGGTACACAGGATATCAACTTATGGTTAACCCAGATGTCCATCGGGACAGGGGGGTGGTGGGGCAGGGGGGCGTGGAGTGGGGGGCGGTGTGGGGGGCGCGGGGCGGTCCTTTCGTGCAAACAGTGGTTCAGTGCAGCAGAGGGCAGGGGGGGGGGGCAAGGTGACATCTGTTGGCGTTTCAACAGGTCCTCGTGCCCGTTCCCGGACTGCAAGTTTAAGCACGCATGTGCGGCCTGCGGGGGCGGGCATTCCGCTCTCAAATGTTTCAAAAAGGGTGGGGTTCCTGCCACCGCCCCAGCTAACAAGTAATTCTGATTTGGCGGAGTTGGCCCCCTCTCCAATTTCCCGGGAGGTGATCGGTGGGTGGCTGTGTTCTTATCCGCGGCGGCGGGAGAGAAGAAGGAAGTGTTAATGCGTGGGTTTTTTGAAGGGTTCATCATTCCGGTACAAGGTACTATAGTGGGTAGGGCTGCGCGCAACGCTCCGTCAGTGCGGCGCTTGGCGGCGGTGGTTAAGGAGAAACTGGCGGTCGAGTTGCGTTTAGGCAGAATAGCAGGTCCGTTTCCGGAGCCGCCATTGGAGAATCTAGTGGTTTCCCCATTGGGGGTAATCCCTAAGAAGGAGACGGGGAAATTTCGTTTGATACATAACCTCTCCTTTCCATTGGGGGACTCGGTGAATGATCATATTCCGAAGGAGCTGTGTTCGGTTCGTTACGCGTCCTTTGACGAGGCGGTGAGTTTGGTGAGACGCTGTGGCCCAGGGGCTCAGTTGGCAAAAGTGGACATCGAATCGGCTTTTCGTTTGCTGCCGGTCCATCCGTCTTCATTTTATTTGCTGGGTTTTTCGTTTGAGAATGAAGTTTATGTGGACAAGTGCATGCCAATGGGCTGTTCGGTTTCTTGTGCATACTTCGAAATGTTTAGCTCCTTTTTGCACTGGAACTTAGTACGGCGGGTGGGAGTTCGGAATGTAGTACACTATCTGGATGATTTTCTGTTTGTGGGGGCGGCTGGTTCCGGGGAGTGTCAACAGTTAATGGACGGTTTCCTAAGCATGGCAAGGGCGTGTGGGCTCCCGCTGGCGGAAGACAAGACAGAGGGTCCCGCCACTTGTATTACTTTCTTGGGGGTGGAGATTGACTCGGTCGGAATGGTGGCGCGCCTCCCGATGGAAAAAGTGTTAAAGTTGCGGGTCCTGGTGGCGAATGGGTTAGCGTCTAGCAAGTTATCTCTGAAGGAATTGCAAATATTGATGGGTTCGTTGAATTTCGCCTGCAGGGTCATCCCGATGGGCCGGGTATTTATACGTCGCTTGGCGGCAGCCACGGCGGGGGTGAGCAAGCCGCACCATCGTATTCGAATGTCGCAGGTCATGAAGGCTGATTTGAGGGTTTGGGATGTTTTTCTTAGGGATTTTAATGGGGTATCGGTACTGATGGAGGAGGAGGTCTCTAGTGCTGAATTGCAACTTTATACGGATGCGGCAGGCGGGAAGGGTTTGGGGATTTACTTTAGGGGTGACTGGTGTGCGGCGCAGTGGCCCCATTCATGGCACGTGGCGGGTCTGACTAGCAACATTACGTTCTTGGAGTTGTTCCCGTGGTTGGTCGTATTGCACTTGTGGCCGGAACGCCTGAGGAACCGCAGAGTGACATGGTGGTGCGACAATGAGGCGGTGGTGGCAATAGTAAACCGGTATACACCGCGCTGTTCGCTGGTAGCGGGTTTGATGCGGGACATAGTGTTTGAGTGTTTGCGTTTAAATGTCGCGGTGAGGGCACGACACATTCCGGGTTGCACTAATCGAATTGCCGATGCTCTTTCTCGTTTCAAGTGGGATGTGTTCCGGAAGTTGGCGCCGGATGCGAGCGAGGAAGGCAGGACGGTTCCAGAGCATTTATGGATGATTGGCCAGCAGAGATGGTTCGACTGTTGAAGGATTCCCTGGCCCCGGCGACTTGGGTGGCTTACCGGAAAGGATTTGACATAGTCCTTGGCTACTTGGAGTCACAAGGCTGGCGGCCCGGAGCTGGGGTGGACTACTTATTGGGGCATTATGTAGTTGAGGCGAAGTGCACTGGCGTGTCCCGGGCATCACTGCGTAGGCGGTTGGCGGGCTTTACCTTCTTTGCCAGAGCGGCAGGCTGGGTGTCAGGGAAGCCGGGATTTGTGGTACAATGGCTGCTTCGCGGCTGGGATAGAGGGAGCCCGCCTCCCCGTGACTCCCGGTTGCCAGTGACACATGATCTTTTGGTGAGACTTTGCGAGATACTGCCGTGTGTGGCGGAGTCACGCTACGAGGCGGTCTTGTTTAAGGCAATATTCTGCTTGGCCTTCTTTGGGGCCTTCCGGGTTGGGGAAATGGTGGCCAGCTCGAGCAGGGCCGAGCGGGCAGGGGGGTTATTGTTTAAGCATGTGCAGCTTGAAAATGGGCAGCTGAGGGTTCGGCTGGCGAAGTCCAAGACCGATCAATTAGGCAAGGGGTTGTGGGTGGTGTTGAGGGAGGTGGTATCCTTGCCGACTTGCCCTGTGGAGGCCGTGCGGGCATATGTGGCGAGGCGCCCGGTCGCAGATCACCTGTTTTTCTTGCACGAGAATGCAAGGTGGGTGACCCGATTCCAAGTGGCAGCGGTGCTGCGGTTGGCCATCAGGAGGCTGGGCATGGATCCGGCACACTTCGCTCCACATTCCTTCCGCATTGGAGCAGCGACAAGCGCAGCTGCGGCGGGGCTGTCGGAGGCTGCGATTCAGAGCATTGGCAGGTGGCGGTCGCAGGCGTTTAAAGGTTATGTCCGTTTATAAGGGGAATGGGGGGGCCTGTTGCTAACCTTTGCTTTATGTTTCAGATGCTGTGCGGTGCCCGCAAATATGCTGGATGTTCGGGCATTCATTTGTGCATTGGGCGGGGCGGCAGGCAGCTGAACGACCGCTGGGGCCTAACTTGGGTCTGGATCCGGCTGTGTTGTCGCTTCTATGGCTGGGTGAGCGTGGTCTGCGGTGGCCGCAGCTGTTACCTATGCTTCGACACCATAGCCGAGTGAGAGCCGAACCCGCTGTGATCCTACTGCATGTTGGAGGGAATGATCTGAATGGATGGACCTGCAAGCAGATCATTCGAGCAGCGAAGCGGGATTTTGCAATAGTGTATAGGATGTTCCCACAGGTTACGTTAATGTGGTCAGACATGATTCCAAGGCCTGTCTGCCGGCACCAACGGCGTTGGTCCCGGGGGTTGGCTAAGGTCGATCGACAGATCGGGCGATGGGTATGTCAGCAAGGAGGGTTTCAGATTATGCACCCCTGGGTGGATGTGGACTGTGCCGGGCTATATCGCACGGACGGTGTGCACTTATCTCCAGTGGGGGTGGACCTCCTGTTGAACGACTGGCAGGAGGCCTTGGAATGCATAGTCCAGCAGGATGCTCGATGCTCGTGAAGAACCAGCCATTTGCGAGAAAAAATATTTCAAGTGCAATTTTCGTATTAGACTCTGGAAATCTACCCGAAATTGAAACGGGTCATGAGCCAAATTAGGCACGTACGACAAACCCTTTGCTAATAAATGAAGCATTTCCTGTGGAAGTGTTTTTCCAGAAATATTAATAACGAGATCAGGCTCGATATCGGAGAAACTGTTCGGATGAGGCGGATTTCCGCCAAAAATCTAAACAACTTATGCAAAATTTCCGATCGAGAGGCTATCCTGATGCAGTAGTACGAAGAGCCTATACTAGAGCCCTGTATAATAATCGGCATTTGTTATTAGCACAGTCTGGACAAGAGCAAGGCCAATCTACAGCTCAAGAAGGAAATAAGATCAATCTGATTACCCGGTTTTCACCGTTGAGTGCCTCTATTCAAAAAATAATCCGCACGCATAGCAGAATATTAGGAACAACATCGGGATTGACAGATAAGCAAATCCGTTGTGTTTGGAGTCGGGGAATGAACTTTAAAGAACACCTGAGCCCTTCTCGTCTGCGTCCAAGTGCTTCTGAGGGAGGTATAGATTTATGCCTGGGAGGCCACAAAAAATGTGGCTCCTGTAGCCTTTGTGCAGTCAATGTAGAAATTAATATTCTTGAGCATTGTGGAGTAGAATATAAGTTAAAAAGAGAAACTACTTGCTAATCATCTTTTGTAGTATACGGGATTAAATGCCCGTGTGATTTGCTATATATAGGCAAAACCATTCGGCCTTTGCGATTAAGGCTGGCTGAACATCGCAGCCGGTTGCACAATAAAGTATGGGAAGCACCGATAGTGACACATTGTCTCCAAGAAAATCATGCTTTTGATCAGCTGAAATGTTTTGCCATAGATCAGATCATATGGCCAATAGGAAGCCAGTCAAAAGAACGCGCATTATTGTGGCTGGAACAACGATGGATTTACACATTAGACACAGTTAGCCCGAAAGGCTTGAATGCGGCCATTGAATGGGCACAGTGTTTTTAATGCATACTGACCTGAGAAGCCAATTAAGTGCATGTAGAGGGAGGAGTTACTTTTGGCCTTAAAAGTAGATCAGGAAGCTATACCCCGCATGCGCGGCGTTTTTCATCACGGAGTGAGCAGAAAAGCAGATACAACATTGTTCGCTCCAAGGGTAAAAGAAAAAAGCTTTAAGAGGTAATCGCAGAGCAGGTTTCTTATAAAATAAGCGTGTTTAAGAAAGCGACCAGTTTTTGTAGTTATAGATAGTGGAACAAAAGGTTTTGATTCCGTAAATATGTATGTTTTAGGATTGTATGCAGAACACGAGTGCATTCCCCTGAAGAACCTCATAATAGTGAAACGCTTGGGTACCTTAGAGGAACGGCGTCGGGAGCAAGTGAATAAGCCGCGAAATACAACAGCCCAGTTGGATACAGCTGGATACAGTTCATTGTTTCGTGAGCGGATGAGAGATAAGTGCCCGCTATTATAAGTTTGATTCAATAGAAGTAACTTTGAAAGAGGTGATCCAAACAAGTGTGAAAGATCTCCAGGCTGTTGTTTGAATAATTTATGCACGCATGAGACTTTTTATCTTTTTAAGAATTTGAAAAAAAGAAAATAAAAAAAAAGCACAAAATGGATAAATGGATGACAATATAGTTTCAATACATATTTAATAAGAAAAAGAGGGTACATAGGTCGGGTCATTGATGTTAACAGCAGCTAAGCTTGAAAGTGAAAACTACAGGCGATTAAAGAAAAGCTGCAATGTGTTGCTGAGACCCGAGTACCTGGTTGATAATTAACGTAGGCACGTTGAGTTCCAAAGGTTGCAGTTTGAGCATTCTTAACGTTTAGTTTTTCAGTAGTGATATGCTCACAGAACTTAGCCCACTTTAGTTAGTTGGTATCCCTAAAGAATATGCATGAGATACATTTGCATACAATGGGGGCAGCGCATACTAATGCAGCACAGGCATAGTTATTAGGGACAGCATGAAACCTGAATGGTGTTTGGCCCTCCAGGACTGCAGTTGGGAAACTCTGCTGTAGGGATTGCACATGTTTATGGTGTCTGTGCTCTGTAAGGTAAAATATAGGCGTTTTAGGCATGTTTATTTTATCTGCAATAAAGGTTCTGTCTTTATTACCACGGTTTAGTACTGGGTAAAACATGGGGAAAGGGTTGGCAGTAGCCACAGCTGGGAATTGAACTTGTGACCTTCTGCTCCTGAACACACTGGCTGTGTGTACTGCACCACACTGTTGCCACAGGGACAGTTCATTCCCTGGGGATACCATAACTGTTCGTCAGACAGACCCTGTCTGTTGCATTGCACGGCACCCACCTAAATGGGGCTAGGCCATGGTCTGCTGTGGGCAGATGCCACTGCCCCCTCTGCCACCAGCACCCCTCCGCCACCATGCTGCCATGACATTATGCCAGTGGTGCTGGTGGTGCGTAGTCCCAGACCATCCAGTATGCCAGTAGGCAGCTGCCTATGGTGTGGGTTCTCGGGTAGGGGTGCCTACATGGACATGCGCGCTTCCCCCCCCTGCACCACCTGCCAATGTTATGTGCCCTTGGGGGTACCTGCTGAGTAATCTCCCCTGTGACACTGTGGGACACACACTCATGCCCATGTTGGACCCTCGTCAGTTGATGTCTTGCTGCTTTACAGTTTCGGCATCCCTATGTGCCACCTAGGCATCTGCCTAACACGCACTGTGCCCCAGCTGGACCACAGCATGTGCCATCTGCAGCCCTCTATATCCCATTTACAGCATCAGTACAGTTGCCCTTTCCTACGTGCCCACACTGCTGTTACTGCACATGTGCACGCCATAACAAACCTGCCCAATATAGACGTGAATAAACACTGATCAGCACTATTTCAATGTGGGATCATTCACTTTGTAGGGGACAGAGAATAGACCCTTCCAAACATGATATCCTTTTTTGAGCTTTGTCAGTGATGTTGCTTTATGTTTATCATTACTATCACTTTTGGCCAGCTTGGTTATTGGGATTTTACATGTGGTTCAGGTCATTTTCTATGTTTATTTGTCTTTTTGTTCCATACACATGTATCACTACTATCACGTTTTTGGGTTTCCCTGGCTTTGTTGTACATTGCTGACTGAAATGGTTTCTCTTTCCTGCAAATGTGCCTTACCGGGAGGGTTTCACTGGCGTTAGTGTTCAGACCCAGATTTCACAGCATTAGTGTGCCTGGAGCCTCTCCCCTCCCACTCTCCGCCCATTGACCCCTTCTCTCTGCCCTCTGGGAAGCCTTACTCCACCCTTCAGAGCCGGATTTCACAGCGTTAATGTGCCGCTGCGTTATCGCGCGCTAAGTGTGATAACGTGATAACGTGATAATGTCACTTAACGCATGATAACATCACTTATCGCGTGATAATACCACCACTGCGACATTAAGACGCTTTAGTAAACATACCCCCAGGTGAGTCAAGATCCGAAAACAACAGCAAAGAGGTGAGTTTTCAGCCTGGATTTGAAATGGGCCAGAGAAGGCTCCTGACATACAGACTCACGTAGTTTGTTCAAGGCATAAGGAGCAGCAAGGTGAGAGGAGCAAAGTCTGGAGTTAGCAATAGAAGAGAAGGGCACAGATAGAAACAATTTGCCAGAAGAGCGGAGGTGTAGGGAGAGATAAGAGAGCCCTTTTTGAGCCCTTTTTTGTGCAGCCCTCCATCCACACGCTGCCAGCTCTCCCTGGGAGGGATCGAGCCATCGTGACACCGCCGCAACGTGCTCTGCCCAATCGGGGCTGAGCTCTTCATTTAAAAAGAAGCCGCCAGCAGGCCTTGAGCCCTTTTTTGTGCAGCCCTCCATCCACACGCTGCCAGCTCTCCCTGGGAGGGATCGAGCCATCGGGACACCGCCGCAACGTGCTCTGCCCAATCGGGGCTGAGCTCTTCATTTAAAAAGAAGCCGCCAGCAGGCCTTGAGCCCTTTTTTGTGCAGCCCTCCATCCACATGCTGCCAGCTCTCCCTGGGAGGGATCGAGCCATCGGGACACCGCCGCAACGTGCTCTGCCCAATCGGGGCTGAGCTCTTCATTTAAAAAGAAGCTGCCAGCAGGCCTTGAGCCCTTTTTTGTGCAGCCCTCCATCCACACGCTGCCAGCTCTCCCTGGGAGGGATCGAGCCATCGGGACACACCGCCGCAACGTGCTCTGCCCAATCGGGGCTGAGCTCTTCATTTAAAAAGAAGCCGCCAGCAGGCCTTGAGCCCTTTTTTGTGCAGCCCTCCATCCACACGCTGCCAGCTCTCCCTGGGAGGGATCGAGCCATCGGGACACCGCCGCAACGTGCTCTGCCCAATCGGGGCTGAGCTCTTCATTTAAAAAGAAGCCGCCAGCAGGCCTTGAGCCCTTTTTTGTGCAGCCCTCCATCCACACGCTGCCAGCTCTCCCTGGGAGGGATCGAGCCATCGGGACACCGCCGCAACGTGCTCTGCCCAATCGGGGCTGAGCTCTTCATTTAAAAAGAAGCCGCCAGCAGGCGCGCCCGCGCCTTGCGGGCCCACACCTGAGGGCCACGCAAGAGGGCCCTTTGGCACGGCCCTTAGGCTAAGGCGCTTAAAGACTCTACATTTTGGCACAGAAACAACGAAGAAACATATTCAATACCAACTCCAGCAAATACACCCAAGTACAGCTGAGCTCACCCAGGGTTGAGCTCGCGTACCTCTTCCTCTCTGCATAACCTCAACCGCAGCAAGTATTCTCTCTACAAACACTATTTAAATGACTTTTCTTACAGCCTATTCACTTGAATTTCACCATACCCTATTTTATCACTCTACTCAACTTTGTTTAGTCAGTTAGGTTTCAATGCTAGCTGTTATATGCTGTGTAAGGATATATTAGTTACTATTGTTAGTAGCTTTTCCATATTTAATGGTGTCAGTTGTCACGGAGACCCTGGATAGAGCCTCTGTGGACCCAATAGGCCAATGCCTAGGGTATTGTGGTTTTAATAAACTGCTTCTCTCCTTTAAACAGAGTCAGTCAGTCAAGTGATTAAAGCAAAAATTAGGGTTTTATTCCTTCCCGGACAGAAAACATTCTTTGCACAAGCACACAGAACAAAAACAGCAACTGAACGAAAACAGCTAGAACATCTCTTTTTCTTTCCTTGTTCAAGTCACAAGGTCACATTGGCTGAGGTTATCACAAAGAGGTTATGTCATCTGATAGACAAATCGTGCAGTCCATGGGCTCAGGGTCTGTACAACTGTTAACACTCTCCCACTGCATTAAGCCTGGACCACTCCCAATATTCTCCGTATCACATTCCTTACATGTGCAGGAGCCTGGCTTATTCTCTTGTGGCTGATAAACCCCTTTTCTTCCAAGGTACTTATCAAAGTCAGGGTTATAGTAACCTGGTACAGATAATGTCTCTTTCTGGTTTGCCTCTCTTGGCTCTCTTAGTAGGACGTCTGAGTATCTTTCTGAGTTAAAACCCTTCTCGGGGCTGTGCCCATTAAAACTTCCAGCCTCTTCTCTATAAAAATAAGGCTTCAAGCTTGTTACCTTACTGCAGGCTTTGAAGTCAGCCTTGGGCCTTCTTTCCCCTGGCACAGTTTCTCCAGCTTGAGCCAGGTTCCTCCGTGGCTCATGCAATCCCTCAGAGACACTGCCCCACTTCCTGCTCGTGTGGGATCCTCCCTAGGGCTGTCGTTCCAGAGACCAGCTGCTCTACTGCTCCCTTGGTCTCTCCTGGAACTTCCTCTGAGAGCTTTGGGTCCTCCCAGACCTCCAAGACCTCCCCTGGAACTGGAACTTCCTCTGGGACTCTCAGCTCTTCTCCAAGTCTTTCTCTCGTACTCCTTGCTCTTGCTGCTCTGACCACTTCCTGGTTCTGACCAGGAACTTATATACCTCCTCTCTCTGCACGTTACGTCAGATTCTGAGGACAGGTGATCCTGATGAGTTTCTCTAATTCTACCTGCGTCACTACTAGAGAAGGGAAACTTCATTTTAAACCCTTTCTGCTTTACTTGTGCTGACGGCACTGGCTGCTCAGCTGTTTTCACACACGCTGAGTCTTCCTATCCAGCCAAGTTTGAGGTAAGCTCTTCCTTTTTACTAGCCCCTACAGGCTTTCTATAGTCTACTGCATCACACAGTAACATACCTTTCAATCATTATTGTTGTCAGTAGCTTACACACAATTCATTATTGTTGTCATTAGCATTCCCATATCTTATTACTGTTGTCAGTAGCTTTTATTACTGGTGTCAGTAACATTCCTCCAATATTTACTGTTGTCAGTAGCTTTTACACACCTTATTACTGTTGGCAGTAGAATTCTTTCAATTATTACCATTACTGTTGCCAGTAGATTTCTCATAATTCTCTGCATAACCTTACTACAACCACCTTTGACTCATTTATAACTTCACACTGTTTGATTTTATTGCCTTATCAGGGAACATTCACTGAGGCAAATGCTTTGTCTGGGATTTGCATAGTCTGATAATTGCATTATCTGATATAAGATTATTGTAGCCAGTAACTTTCCCTGCCTAGAGATTTACATTGTTACTAAAATTCAATATATAACTAACTTAATGTTGTTTCAATTGTTGTAACAATTGATATTGCTTCCAAAATTGAATACCTTACTAGTTCATTGTTGGTTGCACTTTCCCACATTTACTATACACTTTTCAATCATATACCTTACGCAAACTAGCCACACACATAATAATGAGACAATCAAAAACCATGATACTAAAAGTATCTTACACCTGCATATTACTAACAATCCTAATTGACCTAACACTAAGGGGCTTGTTTACAAAGCTGCGGTAGCGGTTCGCGATCGTTATCGGAGCCGCGACCCCATTGATTTCAATGGGGCCGCCGCTCCGATAACGACCGCGAACCGCTACCGCAACTTTGTAAACAAGCCCCTAAGTCTCAACAGTAAAAACCACATGTCAATTCCTATAATACACACTCCTAACCGAAACAACCTCCATATTGGACACTATTACCCTCACAATCAAGCAAAAATCAACTACCACAGACTCATTCAAATAAAACAGACTAATTCACCATATGCAGTCAAGTTTAACAACCCCCATTATGCTACATCTTTATCGTGCATCCTAATAAGAGTAGTTACTCACCTGTAACAGGTGTTCTCCAGGAGCAGCAAGAATCAGTCCTCACTGATGGGTGACGTCGGCGCCGACGGAGCCCTCGCGGAGCAATTTCCCCAACTTTCGAAGAAAGCCTTTGGGAATTGCAGCGCGCATGCGCGGTCCCCTTCCCGCCCAAGGGTGCCATCTTGCTCAGTCTGATGACATAGCGAAAAGACAGCAAAAAAGTTAGAAAAACAATGGATAAGAATGACTGCAACTCCGAGGGGAGGAGGGAGGGTTGTGAGGACTGATTCCTGCTGCTCCTGGAGAACACCTGTTACAGGTGAGTAACTACTCTTTCTCCAGGACCAAGCAGGAAGTCAGTCCTCACTGATGGGACTCCCAAGCTTAAGGCTACCGGAGACCTCAAGCAGAAAAAATGAGCTCCCTCTAGCTCAGCAGTACAGAAGTAAGGAATCTTCTCTGAATACACTTCCGGCCGGTAGCCCAACACCAGGGCCGGAGGGTAGGAGTTGCCTAAACCTCAAAGAGATTGTGGAGGACTGCCTGTCCGAAAGCACTGACCCTGCGGGACTCCCTCTCCAGGCAGTAATGAGCCGCAAAAGTCTGGCTTGAAGACCAAGTAGCGGCCCGGCAGATGTCTGTCAACGGAACAGAGCGGAGATGAGCCACTGACGCAGCCTTCGCCCTGACACGGTGAGCCGTGACTCGACTCTCTAAGGAGAGGCCGGCTGCCCCATAAGCCCAGGCGATACAGTCAGCTACCCAGATGGACAAAGTACGCTTGGAGACAGGCACCCCCAACCTATTGGGGTCAAAAGAAACGAAAAGCTGAACAGCCTTTCTATGCTCCCTCGTACGGTCAAGGTAGAAGGATAAGGCCCTCCTACAGTCCAGGGTATGCAGAACTGTCTCAGCCCGGCTGGTATGCGGCCTGGGAAAGAAGGTCGGAAGAACCACCTCTTGGTTGAGATGAAAAGGGGAAACCACTTTTGGAAGAAACTTTGGGTGAGTCCGTAAGACCACCCTATTAGGGTAGAACCTAGTGTAAGGAGGCTCAGACACTAGGGCTTGCAGTTCACTAGCGCGCCTAGCGGAGGTAAGGGCTACCAAGAAGAGAGTTTTCCAAGAGAGGAAACGAAGAGGGCAGGTAGCCATAGGTTCAAAAGGCGGACAGGTAATCCACTGCAAGACCACATTGAGATCCCAGTCAGGGGCTGGGGGGCACAAGGGAGGCTTAAGCAGAAGGAGGCCTCTGAGAAAACGTGCCACCAAGGGGTGTGCGGAAAGAGGCCTGCCGTCCACCGGCGAATGATGTGCAGAGAGAGCACTGAGGTGGACTCTTACAGAGTTGGACTTGAGGCCGAGATTGGAAAGGTGAAGCAAGTATTGCAGAATCACCGGTACCAAGCAGGAGAAGGGGTTCTCAGCTTGCTGAGAACACCACACAGAGAAGCAACGCCATTTAAGGGCATAAGACTTCCGGGTGGACGGACGCCTAGAGGCCAGGACGACATCTTCCACCTCCGGAGGGAGGAGCAGCGGAGCTAGGACTACCCTTTCAGCAGCCAGGCCATCAGGTGAAGGGCCCGGAGGTTGGGGTGCAGGAGAGTGCCTTGATCCTGAGTCAGGAGATCGGGCTGAAACCCCAGAGGAAGGGGAGTGTCCACTGCCAGTTGTAGCAGGAGTGGGAACCAGGGCTGTCTCGGCCACTTGGGCGCTACCAGGATTACCGAGGCCCTGTCCCGGAGAACCTTGAAAAGCGTCCTGGACACGAGTGGTGTGGGAGGAAAGGCATACAGTAGGCCCGTGGACCACGGAATGAGGAAAGCATCCGCCGCTACTCTGAGCGGGTGCGGGTGCCTGGAGCAGAACCTGGGAAGTTGCCGGTTCAGAGGACTGGCAAAAAGATCCATGGTGGGGAGGCCCCACCGGAGGAAGATCCGCTGAACAACCAATGGGTCTAATCTCCACTCGTGTGGCTGCAGAATCCTGCTTAGTTTGTCGGGCAGGTAGTTTTCCTGTCCGGGCAGGTAAACCGCTTTGAGCAGGATGCCATGGTCGACTGCCCAAGAGCACAGTCTCCGAGCCTCCTGACATAGGAGGAGGGAGCCTGTGCCCCCCTGTTTGTTGACACAGAACATGGCAACTTGATTGTCCGTCTGGACTAGTACAGACTGATGAGAGGTGAGGTGAGAGAAGGTCCGCAGAGCTAGGCGGATCGCCCTGAGCTCCAGGAAGTTTATCTGCTGAGTAGCTTCCCAAGGGGTCCAAAGGCCTTGAGTACATGTCCCCTGGCAATGTGCTCCCCATCCCAGGAGAGAGGCATCTGTCGTCAGCACTTGGGAAGGTGGAGGAGACTGAAAAGTCATGCCGAGAAGCAGATTTGGCAGATGAAGCCACCATTGCAGAAAGGAGACCAGGCGGTCGGAGATCCGTACTAAGTCCGCAAGGCTCCCTGTGGCTTGATGCCATTGAGTGCGAAGGCTCCACTGAGCAGGCCTCATATGTAGACGGGCAATCAGAGTGACATGGACCGTGGAAGCCATATGGCCGAGTAGCCGCAGGAATTGCCTGGCCGAGACCAGGGAAGAGCTGTGAAACCTGCTGGCCAGAGCTGTGAGCCGGTTGTCCCATTCCAGAGGCAAGAAGGCACGAGCCTGCAGAGTGTCCAACCGTGCTCCTATGAATTCTAGATCCTGAGAGGGGAGCAAAGTGGACTTTGCGAAGTTTATGACAAACCCCAAGTGCTGAAGCAGAGCTACAGTGTGACGAGTGGCCTGAGTGACCTCCAGGGAAGACTGTGCCCGGATGAGCCAGTCGTCCAGGTAGGGAAAGACAAACAGGCCTTGAAGCCTCAGGAAGGCTGCCACCACTGCCAGGCATTTGGTGAACACCCTGGGAGCGGAGGACAGGCCAAAGGGCAGTACCCTGTACTGATAATGATTTCCTTCCACAACAAATCGTAGATATTGTCTGTGGTCCAGATGGATAAGGATGTGAGTATAAGCATCCTTTAGATCCAATGAGCATAGCCAATCTCCCTGCTGGAGGTAGGGCAGCAGGATTCCAAGGGTAAGCATCTTGAACTTTTCCCTTTGCAGGAACTTGTTGAGGTTGCACAAGTCTAGGATGGGTCTGAGGCCTCCTGTTCTTTTTGGTATCATTAAGTACCTGGAATAAAAGCCATGACCTTTCAGGTGGTGGGGCACCGGTTCCACAGCCTGTTCCTGAAGAAAACTTGCTAACTCATGAAGGAGTAAGTCCCTGTGCAGAGGGAGAGACCAGCAGAGAACCCGGCAATTTCCTTTGCCAGGTCTTGGAGATACATGCCCATGTAGAGCTGGTAGGTCTGGACTCGACAAGCAAGCATAGAGCCCTGGAAGCACTTCCTACCGAGGGCATCCAGGTTCTGGGCCTCCTTGCCGGGAGGCACCGAGGAGTGCATCTTTTGACTCTTGAGTCGATGCATGGCCGATTCTACCACCATGGAATGGTGCGGTAGTTGTGTCTTCTGGAACCCGGGGCTCTTGCGGACTCGATACATGGAATCGACCCGCTTGCTTAACACCGGCGTCGATGGCGGGCTCTCCCACATGCGGAAGAGAAGTCTTTCCAGTATCGGAGGAACCGGTACAGTAAAGGCCTCCTTCGGGGGAGAGTCATACTGGAGGGCCTCGAGCTCTTCAGCTCGAGGCTCCTCCTCGGGATCCGCGGGGAAGGCCAAAGCCTTGGCCATATCCCTCACGAAGTCCGAGAACCGGGTATCCTCCGGGGGGACCGTCTCCGAGGCTCAGACTCCTTCGTGTCCCAGCCCGACTCCTCCGAGGAGGATTCGAGCGGCTCCGTGCAGGCGGCCACCGAGGACCTCCGGCCCGACGCCGAAGCCGGCGTCGACGACCTCAGTCCCGAACGGGAGGCCGAGGGAGACCGTGGCCGAGGATCGACTTGAGCCCGCATGGACTCGAGAATCGGCTCAGCCTCCGGGGTCGACTTGGACGTCGACGTCCCGGTGGTCGGGGCAGATGCACCAGCGAGGCCAGAGATCAATGCCCGCTGCTGGTCCATGAAGGCAGCGAAACTGCTCTCCAAGGCCGTCAGCCTGAGTCCAAGCTCAGGAGACCCAGCAGCCCACGACTCGGGCCCTGACGGCGTCGGGCCCGATGTCGGCTCCTTCGGAGGCGAGTCCACGAGGACTACAGTACTCACGTGTCCAGGAGACTCCACTTCGAGACGAGGATGCTTCGAAGGCCTCTCCGACTCCGAGGACCCGGGGCGGCTATCGGGGCTATGCGACCTGGCCCTCGAGGAACCAGGAGCGTCCTCCAACGCTGCCCTCGTGGGTTTTTTCTTCCGACGATGTTCCCGGGCGGGAGACTCCCGCTCAGAGGAGCTCCGACGACGCTCGGGACCGGAGTCACGAGACGTCGAAGCCTCTGACGAGGTCCGGGCCCGGCCGGACGCGGAGTCAGAGAAGATTCGCTCCTTTTGAGACTGCCGACTCCTCAATGCCTTCGAGGACATTTTGGTACACGGACCACAAATCATCGGGTCATGATTGGGTCCGAGACAGCGGAGGCAGCAGTCGTGTGTGTCGGTAAGAGACATAAGCCTCGTACACCGATCACACTTTTTAAACCCGCTGGCAGCCATCGGGGGAAAAAGGGCCCCTGCGAGGTCAAAAGACCGGGCTGCCAGAGAAAAAGAAAAAAGTGGCGGGAACGCCAGTCACAAAGGACAAAAACCGAAAAATAGTGAACGGACTCGACACCGGAGTATCGAGGCCGGGCGGGAAAAGGACACGGCGTCGAACCGAGAAAACAGAACGAAAAAAATCAACTTTTTCAGCGGTGATCACAAACTACGTCTGTAGGGCTCCGCGGAAAAAAGAAGACTGAGCAAGATGGCACCCTTGGGCGGGAAGGGGACCGCGCATGCGCGCTGCAATTCCCAAAGGCTTTCTTCGAAAGCTGGGGAAATTGCTCCGCAAGGGCTCCGTCGGCGCCGACGTCACCCATCAGTGAGGACTGACTTCCTGCTTGGTCCTGGAGAAAATGCACGTTCATTGAAAAATAAACTTCCAATAATCAACGGCTTGCTGTCTGACTCTAAACCAGATATATTATGTATTACAGAGACATGGCTCTCTGATACTGATACAGTCTTCCTAAATCAACTTGACAATTCAAACTATGATATTACCCACACACACCGATCCAACAAAAAAGGTGGTGGTGTACTAATTATGACGAATAGAAATCTAAAAGCCAATTTAATACAATCTAACACTTCCAACAACATTGACACTCTCATAATAAAAATTGGCCTGCTAAGAATCTGCTTAATATATAGACCTCCTAACCAAAATGCAGACAGTCTGCACTCCCTGATTGAACTCCTTAACACATCAACTGAACAAAATCCTCTAATTATGCTAAGAGATTTCAACCTTCCCTCACTCCCTATATCTGAATCCAACCTTTTTCTGGAAACCATATCTGACTTAGACTTCCATCAAATAATAAACATACCAACTCACACCAAAGGAGGCACACTTGATCTTGTCCTCCTACCCTACTCACTTATCAAACTTTTCAATCCAAACTCTTTAGAATGTACCCAAATACCCTGGTCTGATCATCACCTTACCAAATTAAACCTCACGTACTATACTAACTATGCCGCAAAACACACAAGAAGAGACCAGACAATAAAATTCAAGAAATTCAATGAAACTGAATTTCTGGATTCTACAATCCCTCACCTTTCATAATCTCCAACAGACTTAGATGAAGCGGTCAAGAACTGGCATACCACCATAAACAATGCAGCCAAAATTAATCAAAATAATAAAAAACTAACTTACTCAAAAACCAACTGTACTCCATGGTTCACTAGCACATTAAAACAAATGAAAAGAGAACTAAGAAAACTAGAGCTTAAATGGCGCAAAACTAAATCCACCATCCACAAAGACTTATACAATAACCATCTAACAAAATACAAGGAAACCTTAGACTGTTCAAAGAAAAACCACTATGCAACAATCCTATCAAAATCATATAATAGACCAAGAGAACTATTCTCCATTGTTAATCTAACTAATAACTCTCAAACTTCCAGCACGGAAATTACTGACATATCAGCACAAACTTTAGCTAACCACTATCAAAACAAAACAAAACTACCAGTTATGACTCTTGACGCTATTCACAATCCTCTTCATCTCCTTGACGAATGGTCAGAATTTCACCTTATATCCAAAACATCATTAAAAAATATCATTCTCAACCTTAACACTACTACCTCTTACCTCGATCCTTGTCCAGTAATCTGGATAAAAAACACACTTCCAATCCTTCTCTCCTTCTTACTCCCCATTGTCAATCTCTCGCTACTCCAAGGTTACCTCCCACCCACACTTAAACATGTTCAAATCAGACCAATCCTTAAGAACGGCACACTCGATAAAACCTCCCCAAAATCATACAGACCCATCTCTAGTATACCATTCCTCGCAAAAGTAATAGAAAAAACGGTACAATTACAGACACAGGAATATCTAGATTCATCCTACCCTCTTGATGATCAACAATTTGGATTTCGTCCCAAACATGGAGTGGAAACACTTCTTACAGTTTTAACGGATGCCCTATTAAGAGGAATTGACAACCACAAGCAGGCATTTATCCTATTATTTATTGA
Source organism: Ichthyophis bannanicus (assembly GCA_033557465.1). Classification (NCBI taxonomy): domain Eukaryota; kingdom Metazoa; phylum Chordata; class Amphibia; order Gymnophiona; family Ichthyophiidae; genus Ichthyophis; species Ichthyophis bannanicus. The sequence goes on from CM066036.1 coordinate 180,000,708, forward strand.
TATCTCAGCCGCTTTTGATAGTGTTCACCATACCTTAATGCTTAACAACCTGAGACAAATAGGAATAAATGCCACAGTTCATAAATGGTTCACCTCTTATCTAAATAATAGAACCCAAAATGTAAGAATAGGCAATCAAACCTCGGCTTCATATAAACTTGAAACGGGATTACCACAAGGATCAGCGCTATCAGCCTTACTATTTAATATATACATAAAACCAGTTTGCAATATCTTTAAAAAATTTGGTGTACTCTATCATCTATATGCAGATGATATCATGATGTACATCCCGTTCACGATCCCTAACTTACCGATGCAACTCCTGTCAGATTGCTTCAATGAAATCACATCCTGGCTAAATGCCCATAATCTCCAAATAAACCACTCAAAAACTGAAGTGCTAATAGTTACTAAAAATCAATCTTACACTCCCCCAACACACATAACACTTCAAAACCAAGAAATTAAAATAAAAAATGAAGTAAGATATTTGGGAGTTATTCTAGATAAACATCTCACAATGGACACCCATATTAGAAATACTACAAAGAAAATTTATTTCAAGCTTAAAATCCTTAAACAACTAAGACCTCTCGTATACATACAAGATTTTATCAGTATAATTCAAGCTACCATAACCCCCCACTTTGACTTCGCTAATCTAATTCTATTAGGTACTACAAAACAAAACATTAAAAGAATTCAACTTGCACAGAATGCAGCAGCTAGAATAATTATGAAAGTACACTCACATCAACACATAACACCAATACTAGCATCCCTTCACTGGCTGCCAATACAAAGCAGGATAATATACAAAACATTAATAACTTCATTTAAAATTCTAAATGATATGGCCCCAGTCACACTAAGCAACTTAATCAGTAAAGAACATTCAAAATCTACTCAAAGAAAAGGTCAATTAAATAAACTAAAAACTCCCAAAGACTTCATAAAAGCAAATAAACTAACAAACAACAGAGCTTTTTCACATGCAGCTCCAACAATTTGGAATTCCCTCCCAGATGATCTAAGAATGTTAACCGAAATCATTGAATTTTGTAAAAAATTGAAAACGTATCTATTCACTAAACATTACAATAATACAGATCATCCCTCAATAGATTTAGATAAAGGCTAACCTGTTTTTGTCTGAGATGTCCCATGACCTATGAAAAAGTTTTATAGCTGTAACGATAATTTGCACAACGCTTAAGCCCTAAACAATGTATATCTGTACATAATGTATATAGTTTTGCACCGTTCTGTGCTGGTTAACTTGAACAATTGTTGTTTTCTAATTTTATTGTTTTTGGTTATATGATGTTACATGTAAAACAAACTCTGCTTTGTTGATTGTTGTTCATTGTGAACCGCAACTGATCTATGGAAGATGCGGTATATAAGTGATTGTTAAATAAATAAATAAGAGAGGACTGAGGTGCTGCAGAGGTAGTGAGAAGCTGCAGAGAGAATGCACTTATAGGTCAGCAGGAGAAATTTGAACTGGATGCTGAAACGGATAGGGAGACAATGAAGTGACTTCAGAAGAGAGGTGATATGAGCATGATGAGGCTGGCGGAAGATTAGCTGCACAGCAGAGTGTCAAACAGATTGAAGGGGAGAGAGATGATTCGGAGGGAGACCAGCAAGGAGTAGGTTACAAAAATCTAGACGGGAGGCCACTAAACAGTGGATAAGTGTCTTAGTAGTGTGTTCAGAAAGGAATGGGTGGATTTTGTTGATGTTATAGAGAAAGAAACGGCAGGTTTTAGCTATCAGTTGGATGTGTGTGAAGGAGAGAGGAGTACAAGACGACCCCCAATGTTGCAAGCTGAGTAAACAGGGTGGAGTACACAGTTATCCACAGAGACTGAGAAAGGAAGAAGTGGAGAGGAGGGCTTAGGGGTAAAAATAAGAAGCTCAGTTTTGGCCATGTCAATTTCAAGCGACAGTGAGACATCTAAACAGCAATGTCAGAAAGGCAGGCAGCAGTCCGGGCCTGGAATGCCAGAGGGATTTCAGGTGCAGAGAGGTAGATCTCAGAATCATCAGCATAAAGATGGTACTGAAAGCCATGAGAAGAGATGAGTGCACCAAGGGACTATGTATAGAAAAAGAAAAGGAGTAGGCCCAAAACAGATTCTTGGGGTACACCAATTGACAGTGGGATAGCAGCAGAGGAGGATCCACCAGAACACACACTAAAGGAGCGATAGGAGAGATAAGAAGAGAACCAGGAGAGCACAGAGCCCTTAAAACGAAGCGAGGACAAGGTAGCGAGGAGAAGGTAAGGCCGCGGTGACCCAAAGGCATGCATTAACTGTGCTTTTATTGCAATGTGTGTTGGAACCGCTTAGGCGGAAAGTGCACTAGGCCCGCATTACCGCAAGGTACACAATAGGTAAAAATGTTAACACGTGCAGAAAATGGTGGGAAACCTCCATATTGCGCCAAGTCACAGCGATCCATCCCGAATTGTGTCCCAGAAAGATGGAATCAGGAACTTCCAGCAAAATGATGAGGTCAAGCCTTGGTACTCACCCTCCAAGAGACCCAGGCAGAGAATCCATGCAGGGCTCAGCTGTTTTACTGGCCTTATAGTACTGCGGTTCAGGTGGTTGGCAGACACATCCCTCTGACAGCCTTCTGCAATCTTTGGGAGAGAGTGAGGGGGACAGAAGAGGAGGAGGGAGGACCTTTGAGGTTGTGTGAGGCTGCGGCACTCTTCCAGATCATTCCAATTCCTTCCAATTTCTGGCTGCTCAATGGGTTCTTATCATGATAAGTGCATGGAGCTGAACCAATTTTCCCTCCCCCCTAAGCCTACCAAAAAGACCGCAGTCTAGTGGAACCTCCCATGTTACACATCACCCTCAAGGTGATCATTCACAAACGTTTAATCAATATTTTACTCTCAATCCTCAGATTTTCTTCAGAAAGGAGAATCCGTCCACCATCTGCTGGAGACAAAGAAATAGTGACAAAATCTCTGGTGGCTGAGGCGAATAGAGCATGTGAATGATGTCATTGAAACCTGGGCTTTTCATTGGTTCTCTGCCTCCACCAATCTGCGATTTGGAAAACACAACCCACTTGCCTGGACTGGTCAAGGAGACAAGGACATATCCAAGCTCCAAGCAAATGTTGGGCCTATAGGTCTCAATCACTCAGGCCACAAGACCATGATCTGGGCCATAGGAGACAGGCCTATCTGCACTGCAGCACCAAACCACACGCCTTGCCATATGTTGGAGACAGACAAAACTGGCTTCTCCCAGTGCTGCATCAGCATATGTACAAGTGATGATATCACTGATTTATTTATTTTATTTAGTATACATTTGTACACCGCTACTTCCAGCGATCAGCAGCATTTTTTGATTACAGATTGGAAATTGTCAAATCATGACAGGAAATTTTTTTTTTTGAGGTATAAACACATTGATTAGACAGGAAAGCACAGCACACAGAGAACTATTTTACAGGGAACATGGGCTATGGAGGGTTAAGTGGCTTGCCCAAGACCACAAGGAGCACCTGTGGGACTAGAAACCCCAGTCCTTCCAGCCCAAGGTTGCTGTCCTCTAGTGGGATTTGAACCCCCGACCTTCCGGCCCGAAGTACCTTGCCCCAACCACTAGGCTACTCCTCCACTGATAGTTAATCTGGTCTACTTCCAACTGCTGGCTGGGGAGCATAACCCATTCATCAGAACTTGTCTAGCAGGCTAATAAGGAATGATAATTTACAGAAGTTATAAAGTACCAGAGCACTTTGATTTGTCAGATGGCATAATGCAACGCTATACTAAATTCCATTAAACATACAGTAGCCATTCTATAGGCAAGTGGCATTTTCAGGTCACTCCATGAGACCCTAGACATTGTCTTAGGACAGATCGCCCACTTGTACAAATTAGTTTGAAACAAGTAACATAGTAACATAGTATATGACGGCAGATAAAGACCAGCATGGTCCATCTAGTCTGCCCAGAAAGGTGGCAACAGTAGGTGCACCTGCTGCTCCGTGCAGGTCACCCCTCCCCATGACTTGGATATCAGAGGCAATTAAGTTTATTGCTATTGCTATAAAGGGATCCACTGTGTCTGTCTCATGCCATTATGAATTCTGCCACTGATTTTGCCCCCACCACTTCCATCGAGAGGGCATTCCTTGCATCTACCACCCTTTCAGTGAAAAAGTATTTCCTGACGTTGCCTTTCAGTTTATCCCCTTGCAGCTTCATGTTATGTCCTCTAGTATTACTAAAATATAATACGCTGTGAAAATTATAAACAGAAAAAGAAGGTGGACTAAAGAGTGAGGAGAACAAGACAGAACATGAAATAACCCTTTAAGCCAGCCAGCCATACTGAACCTATTGGGCCTGCGGCTGTGCATGAAAAACGTCAATGTATATGCTATTCATTTAAAAGAACCGAAACAACAGTTGTACAGGTCGGTTACTTGTCTCACACAGCCAGGATGTATGATGGCTTAGCAATGATCGTTAAAGAATAATAATAATGTATGGATACAAAGTTTAAAAAAAAGCTTTGAAGAGTTCGAACTTATGCTGTTAAAGGCCATAAACATATGTAAATAAAACTAAAAACTTCAAATCATAAAAATGGTATGTGAAACGAGCAGTCTCAAAACACTCCTTCTTTTTTGTCATCAGCACATGTGCCGGCGGCTTGATTTGAACTTCTACACACCTAGGGTCAGATATTAGTGGTTTTAAGGTAATCGCTGCACATTTTTCATTTCCTCCTATTCTTTGTTTATTTACAAGGTGGTTACTCGATGACGCCTTTGTCGTTTTTTATCGGTGTGTTACGATGGCTGACAATCTGTCTGATAAGTGTTTTGAGACTGCTCGTTTCACATACCATTTTTATGATTTGAAGTTTTTAGTTTTATTTATTTTGTTTCGGTTCTTTTAAATGAATAGCATATACATTGTCGTTTTTCATGCACAGCCGCAGGCCCAATAGGTTCAGTATGGCTGGCCGGCTTAAAGGATTTCGGTTTTCTTTTATGCATAATTTTATTCTAAGGAAGCAATGCAATGGCATTTCTTAGTATCTTTTTAATTTATACTTTAATATATTTATGTCCAGTTATAAGTTGCCAATATAGTTCTATTTGCTGTCCCCCTTTTAAATATAATCTTGACAAAGTATATATTTTTTTGCATCACATGTTTTTAATAATGTCATTTTGTGCCCATTGGACCAGATTTCAACACAGTTTTTATTCTTGCATATGCGTCAAATTTGTATAGATGAACAAGTAATGTATTCCTTTGGCATTTTCAGCATTATATTTTTGTTTGTGACCCTCTGGCTCACTCCTGCTACCGTTTATTGAGTATTTGTTAATGTTTGTCACTTTTTAAGCTTATCCTCCTAAAAAGTGTGTTTTATTAGATGTGTTATTTCATGTTCTGTCTTGTTCTCCTCACTCTTTAGTCCACCTTCTTTTTCTGTTTATAATTTTCACAGCGTATTATATTTTAGTTGCATTGTTTCTTAATCATATTGTTTTTTGTCTTTTAGTGACAATATGTCTCTAAACTTGTCTACATAAGTGTGCTGTAATATTCTCTAGAGCCTGTAACAGAGGTTGGTATATTATTTCATTTTTATGTATTTATATGATTTCAGCTTTTAGCCTTCGAGCACTTATGATATTTTATAATTTTTTATTTTTTATTTTGTTTATTAGTCATATTTAATTGGATGACTGTCAATAATTTTTTGATGGTTTTAATGATTTTAAGTATCAACATGTATGTCTATGAGTTCGTTTGTCTGTTCCTTTATGTTTTTAATGGTTGTTAATGTTTGTTATTTATGATTTTAGTTTTTTGCCTGGCTAGCCCCAGACGAAGGGTGACGAAACACGGCCTGTGTCGGGCGGCCCAAGGTTTAATAAAGGACTCTGTCTTTCCATCCATTCACGCCTCAGGTTGGTTTGTTTTCAGTTCTGCGTGACTACTGCTTTCCAGTGTTGTACTTGTTTTGTTGTTTATACATTCTGAAGACCAGAACAATAATAAACACGTCCTTTCTAGTCTTAAATGGTCAAATCCTATAGGGCTTGAACATGGATCAGGCATTTACAACCCTCTTATCCTGTGTCTTTTTCCTTCATCAAAAGTCTCCTCTGGCAGCATCTTTCCTGCAGCTCTTTTCTCTGGATCTGATAATTTTACCCTGCCTGAAGAGATTGTGTAACTGCTTAATTACTGGCACCACCTAAAGTCCTGCCACACCTAAGCAGGTTTAACTGCTTATTTACTGGCACCACCTGGAACAACTGCTGCCTGAGCTGACAGAAAGTCATTTGATCCAGTAATTTCCAGCACAATTGTAAGAGAATTTACACAGCTAAGCATTCTTTTACTTTATGGCTGGTTTTTGAGATTTCCCCTGCCTATTTATTACCTGTTTTATTCTCTTATAATACTAATTAGCCACTGTGGTGTATTAGGGTAGCTGCGCCCAAAATAAATAAATAAATACAATTATTTTGTTTTTCCTCTTTGTTCCTTTTGCAAAGAATAAGGTTTTTTTTCCCTTGCAAATTTCTATCTGTTCACAGTCGCCTTGATCTACATCTAGTGGAAAACAACGTAACTTTTGGTAAAAAGCTTAAGAAAATTTAGCATGCCTTTATTCCTTGCCTAGCCTTTCTAATCATAAATTTGAGCATACCCTCAATTTATATAACATTTACTGGCATGGGGCACTTAAATTCCCACAAGCCCTACCCCTCACCCAACCCACCCCAGAGTTGCACTGACTATATAGTCTTCATATCATAGATGGACATCTGTCTTCCAATTATTTATTTATTTATTTATTTATTTATCTATTTCTTCTATACCGCCCCTTCCAGAGATCAGTGGCGGTTTACATGGAACAAGTAAACAAATTTGTATACTAATGTATACATTACATGGAACAGAGATTTTTAACTTTATACAGATAATAGTTATTAACAGAGATTTATAACATTGTAACTTTATACAAATAACTGTGCATTAATTGTCGAAACTATTTACATTTTATATACATTAATAAGTTTCTGTATCATAGTGTTGATCAGAATTTTTCTACCTTCTTACAGGTAGTCAGAGTTTTCTACCTTTCATATGTGTGGGTGTGTGTGGAGGAATTTATTTCCTTTTTTTTTTTTTCATCTCTTGGGAGTATTTTGGGGTGTATGTGGTGGGAGTATGTGGTGAGTGTATGTGTGGGTAGTTGAGTGTGATTTTAAGGCTTTGTGTTTGAGTGTTTGGGGATGGTGTGTGGTTGGACTTGGGGGTATGGGATTTCATAGTGTTCGGAGAAAAGATATGTCTTGAGTTCCTTTCTAAATTGGGTGAGGTCTTTTATGATCCGAAGGTTTATTGGGAGATTATTCCAGAGCATGGGGGCAGTGAATGAGAAGGCTCTGGTGCTGGTGGATTTTTTAGTTTTTTTGAATGAATTTGGTATTTCAAGTGAGTGTGTTGCGTTTAGTCTGCGAGTTCTTGATTCTGATGGGGTATGTAATAGCATGGATAGATATGAGGGGGCGATGTTGTTTAGGAGCTTGAATGTGATTAGGAGGATTTTATATCTGATTCTGTTGTTTATAGGGAGCCAATGCAGTTCCAGCATTATTGGGGTTACATGGTCTACAAGGCGGGCTTTAGTGACTACTTTGGCACAGATGTTCTGGGCTCTTTGAAGTAGGTATGTACTTTTTTGTGGTAGGCCAATTAAGAGACTATTACAATAGTCAAAGTGTGGGGTGATGAGTGTGTTAACAACTGATCTAAAGTCATAGGTGGAACACTCACTTTTTCTCCTTGTACTAAAACTGCTTTATAACCATCTTAATCAACATGTCGTGTATTCAATGCAATGGCTGTGATGCCTTCATTCTAAGAAGAATCATTTGGAGTCTTAGAGCTATCTGCTATGCATAAAGAATTGGTTCTATTAAGGAAAGAATTAGCTGCGATGAAATGCACCTTCCCTAGGATACAAATTGAAAGCAATCCACCACCATGCCCAAAAAGAATCAAAATCTCAGGAACAAATGGGTCAGTGGGTTCTGGTAGGTTGCGACCTGTAACACGGAGGCACCTTTTCCATCAACAGATATCCCTGCACAATGCCTTCTCTGCCTTGGAAAATTACAGTGCCCAATTAGTGGAAACTGAGGTGGCCTTAAATGAGAAGGTTAACACCCAATCTACTAATAATGCACCAAACATGAACAAAAAATTGCAAAACAGGAAACTGTTACGAATTTGAGATTCCATAATCAGAGGGATTAACTTGGGAACAGAATCCAAAGGACAGAAGATAATCAAATGCCTCCCAAGCTCTTCAGCCAGCAGGAATACAAATCAAATTGTTAGCACAGTCAGTATGGAGTAGTGAGCCCTCCAAAACTGATGTTATCAGACACTTGGGTACAAATGACCTGGTTAGAAACAGTACCTATACAAAGGGACTTCCACATTCTGGGAGAGAAAATGAAACCCACTGTCATCACTATAGCATTCAGACGTTCCACCTGTTCATGCTAAGGGGGAAGAAAGGCTGTATCACATAACCAACTTTAATATGTGGCTCCTAACCTGGTGTAAACAAGAAGGATTTAGATATATAGGCAATTGGGGAAATAGAAGTCCCCGACCCCTAGAGTCCCCCCTGCCAATATCCTATTCCTTGTTTCCCCCTCTATGTGTGTCGTTGCTTCTATTCTTTGCTCTTTTCTGTCTGTTCTGCTGCTTTCCTATTTGATTGATGGTGTTCCTTTCCTTCTTTATCTCTCTTTGCAGCCACATTGTATGTACACCGCTCTGATGCAATAGCCTGGGCGGTATATCAAATGCTTCAGTAAAGATAAAGAGGCTATACTGTGTTGATGGACTGGAAGGGAAAAGGATCATAAGTGAAAAAAATCAGGCAATATAAGGACAAGCATTTAAACTAGGGAAAGGGGGTGACAGATGGAAAAAAAAAGTTCAGGATGTCACTCCCAGCAAAAATATAACAACTTTGGAAACAGTCACCATATTAACCCACACATCAATGGCAAGTGGGAGGAGTGTAGAATAAAATCCATGCAAAATACAAGCAAGCCAGTCGACAATTGCTGGAAGGCAATGAGCACAAATGCTCAATGCCTAGCCAACAACGTTCTTGACCTGGGAGCCCTAATGGTGGAAATGGACTTGGACATTGTGGCCATTACAGAAACATGGTTTAACGAGTCGTATGAATGGATATAGCCATAGCTGGTTATAATTTATTTAGAACTGATAGAGAAGGCAGAAAATGAGGAGGAGTAGCCTAATATGTCAATAGCAATATTAAAGCTGCTGAAATGCAGGAGAAGTGGAGAAAAAAAGAAGTGTTGTAGATTGTGTTGGAAAAGCATAGTTACTCACCTGTAACAGGTGATCTCCAGGAACAGCAGGAATTTAGTTTTCACATATGGGTATCGTCAGTACCGACAGAGCCTGTGCGGGAACGCTCCCCAGCGTCCAATTAGAAAGCTTTTGGGAGCATCCCACAGCGCCTGCATGCTGCCTTCCCGCCTTTCCCAACTGCCTCTCTCCAGTTCAGTTTTAAAGCTGAGACAAAGAGAGAGAGAGGGAAAGAGAAAGAGATAGAGAGAAACAACTCCTAGGGGAGGTGGGTGGGTTGTGAAGACTAACTTCCTGCTGTTCCCGGAGATCACCTGTTACAGGTGAGTAACTATGCTATCTCCAGGAACAAGCAGGAATGTAGTCTTCACATATGGGGACTCCCTAGCTTTAGATGCCAGGGAGAGACCCCAGAAGCTGTGTGTCCCTGAGAAAGGGCTCCACTTCCCCCCATGGATCTCTGGCATCCAACCAGGGATGGTAAGTAGGAGTTGATTAGGTATGGAACAGGTGTTGGAGAACAGCCTGACCAAACAAGGCATCCCGGCAGGAGTCTTTGTCCAAGTAGTAATGGGCTGTGAAGGTATGAACCGAGGCCCAAGTGGCTGCTCGACAGATGTCGTCGATAGACACAGAATGGAGATGAGCCATTGAAGCTGCCATGGCTCTCACATTGTGAGCTGTGACATGGCCCTCCAGAGGAAGGTTCTTACTCTGATAGGCAAAGGAAATACATTGAGCAATCCAGTTAGACAGTGTTCTCTTGGAGACTGGAAGTCCCAAATGAGAAGGATCAAAAGCAACAAAGAGTTGAGAGGACTTTCTATGTTGCTGTGTTCTTTGTAAGTAAAAGGCTAAAGCTCTTTTACAGTCCAAAGTATGAAGATTCCTTTCTGCATTAGATGCATGAGGCCTTGGAAAAAAGACAGGCAGGTAGACCGCTTGGTTAAGATGAAAAGGCGAGACCACCTTTGGCATAAAGTGTGGATGAGTCCTAAGGACTACCTTGTCATGATGGAACCTTGTATAAGGTGGATCAGCCACTAGTGCTTGCAACTCACTGATGCGACGTGCTGATGTGATTGCAATGAGAAAGATAACCTTCCAAGAAAGGAATTTCAAGGAAGTAGTAGCTAAGGGTTCGAAAGGTGGCTTCATGAGCTGACCAAGAACCAAGTTTAAGTCCCATGCCACATCCCCTAACCTTCGTATCATGAAAGACCTCACCCAATTTAGGAAGGAACTCAAAACATATCTATTCTCCGAACACTTTGAAATCCCCTACCCCCAAGTCCAACCACACAGCATCCCCAGACACACAAACACAAAGCCCTAAATCACATTCAACTAACCACACACAGACTTACCACAGACACCCCAAAAACTCACGAATAAAAAAAAAAAAAAAAAATGAAAATAAATTCCACCACTCACACATGACTAACGAATGCTTCACCCTGTAATTCATTGTATATAACCTTTTGGTAAATAAACATTGTAAATAGTTTCGGCAATTCCTCGCCTCACTACCTGTAAAAAGTTAGAAAATTCTGTTCAATATTATAATACAGAAATTTATAAAAGTATACAAAATGTAAATAGTTCCGACAGTTTAATGCACTATTATCTGTATAAAGTTAGAAATCTCTGTTCCATGTAATATACTATCTATTATCTGTATAAAGTTAGAAATCTCTGTTCCATGTAATGTATACAGTAGTATACAAAACTGTTAACTTGTTCCATGTAAACTGCCCCTGATCTCTGGAAGGGGCGGTATAGAAGAAATAGATAAATAAATAAAATAAATAAATAAAAATAATGGGAGGCTTAGTTAGCAGAAGGCCTCTCATAAATCTTGCTATAAGAGGATGGGAGGAAATAGGTTGCCCATTTAGAGGCTTGAAGGAAGCTGCAATAGCACTCAAATGGACTCTCACTGAGTTAGTCTTAAGTCCTGCATTGGATAAATGAAGACGATACTCCAGTAATGATTTCAGAGGTACAGCAAGAGGGTTAAGACCCTTCTGCGAACACCATATGGTAAACCTTTTCCACTTGAAAGCATAAGAGTGTCTCGTGGAAGGCTTCCTGGAAACATAAAGAATATCCTTTACTTGCTGAGGGAGGTTAAGAACGTGGAGATCTAGGCCTTCAGCAACCAAGCCCTGAGATGCAGAGACTGGGGACTGGGATGCCATAACATTCCATCCTCCTGAGACAGGAGATCTGGAGCAGACCCTAACTCCAGGGAGGGAGCTTGAGAGAGATGTAGAAGCAGAGGGTGCCACACTTTCCGAGGCCAATGTGGAACTATGAGAATCATACGTCCTCTGTCTCTCTGAAACTTGAATAGGGTCTTGGGAATTAGGAGAATGGGTGGAAATGCATAAAGGAAGTCTTGGCCCCAGTGAAGGCGGAAAGCATCCTTGACCTGAGAGCCCTGAGCCGGGATTCGGGAACAGAACCGGGGAAGTTTGGCATTCAACGGACTTGCAAAGAGGTCTATGTCCGGGGTTCCCCAAATTTGAAAAATCTTGGTCACCTGGTCTACATGTAGAGACCATTCGTGTGGAAGCAGAACTCGACTGAGTCTGTCTGCCCAAGAGTTTTGTATGCCTGGAAGATACACTGCCAGGAGATGAATCTGATGCTCTCTGGCGAGGGCCCATAGTCGCAAAGCTTCGTTGCAAAGCGACAGAAAGCCTGTTCTGCCCTGTTTGTTCACGAAGAACATGGCTACTTGATTGTCCGTATGAATGAGGACTGTCTTGTAGCTGAGCATGGTGTGGAACACTCGAAGAGCAAGGAAGATTGCTCTGAGCTCCAAGAGATTGATATGTAGATGAGTCTCCTGTGGAGTCCAAGTGCCTTGGGTGGAGAGGTCTTGCAAATGAGCTCCCCAACCCATTGGTGAAGCATCCGTTGTGAGAGTTGCCTGGGGTAAGGGTTGTTGAAATGGAGACCCCAGCAACAGGTTCTGAGTGGACTGCCACCATTGGAGGGACAAAATAAGGCGACTTGTGTTTGCTATTTTATCTGACAGGCACCCTGATGCCTGGGTCCACTAAGTGGATAAAGCCAACTAGGCTGCTCTCATATGGAGGCGAGCATAAGGAACCATATGCACGGTAGATGCCATGTGGCCTAGTAGTTGTAGCATTTCTCAGGCAGTGAGATGAGGTTTTAGCACTGCTTGAGAAGCTAACTGCACCATGCGAATGCAACGGGCCTGGGGGAGATAGGCCCTTGCTCTTTTGGTATCCAGCAAAGCTCCTATGAATTCTAGAGACTGAGTGGGAGTTAGACTGGATTTTGGGACGTTTATGACAAGAACCAAATACTGAAAGATACGCATTGTGCAAGATATGGAGGTCCTGGCCTCTGACTCTGATGGGGCTCGAATGAGCCACTCGTCTAAGTAGGGAAAGATGAATATCCCTAGAGTGGGAGAAATGCTGCTATCACAGCCATGCATTTCGCGAACACTCTTGGTGCTGAGGCCAGGCCAAAAGGAAGCACCTGTATTGGTAGTGCTTTCCTTGAAAAAGGAACCAAAGGAACTTCCTGTGAGTTGGGTGGATGAGAACATGAGTGTACGCATCCTTGAGATCTAGAGAACAAAGCCAATCCTGACTCTGAAGGTATGGCAGCAGAGTTCCTAAAGAAATCATCTTGAATTTCTCTCTGAACAGGAATTTGTTCAATTCTCTGAGGTCCAAAATAGGTCTATATACCCCTGTTTTCTTTGGGATAAGGAACTAGGGGGAGTAAAACCCTGTACCCTGTTGATGAATGGGTACTTCTTCTATTGCCCCTTGGGCAAGATGCATAGTGACCTCTTGATCTAACAGGTTGATGAGAGAGGTCTGAGAATTTAACTGTCTTACCATGATGGAAGGGGGCATGCACAGGAAGTGCAGCTTGTACCCCTCTCTTATAATGGAGAGTGTCCACTGCTCTGCTGTTATCTGCTCCCACCTGGGGGCAAAGTCAGATAACCTTCCTGGAATGGTGGAAGGCTCTGGTCCATTCAGGGTCAGGAAGGCTAAGTTCTCTAGATGAAAGTCAAAGGCCTTGTGGAGGCTGAGACTGCTGAGATGTTTGAGGCTTAGCAGTCTTTGCTTTCCTTTGTTTAGGTGGTTGCTGACCCTTCCGGGTAGGCTGACCTGTAGAACGTCCCTGCTGGGAATACGAGGGATAAAACCTCTTCTATTTTGAGAAGAAAGGCTTCTTGAAAGACTTCTTTCTCGCAGGATCAGCTGTGACTTTGGATAGCCTATCCAAAGTGGAGTTGTCAGCATCCAACTCATTGGCTTTTTCTTGCCAATCTTTACCAAACAGGTTCTCACCAGTACAAGGAATATTGCCAAGTTTGTCTTGTACCCAGAGCTCCAAATCAGATGCCTGGAGCCAGGCAATTCTACGTGCACCTATGGCAATGGCAGAGGTTCTGCTTATGCACTCAAAACAGTCAAAAGCTGCACAGTTGACAAATTTAGAAACATCCTGAGCATGTTTGACCAATGTGAGAAAATCCTGTCTTTTATCCTCAGGAAGAAGAGGGCTCAAAACGTCTAAATCCCCTGTAACTTCCTTCAGGAACATTCCCATATATAAAATATAGGAACTGATCCTGGCAGAAAGCATGGAAGCTTGGAAAGTACGACGTCCAAAAGCATCCAAAGTTCTGCACTTGCATCCTGGAAGATTAGAGGCATGTCTCTTTGCACTCCTGATCCTTCTCATAGCTGATTCCACTACAATAGAGTGGTGAGGAAGCTGAGGCTTCTGGAAATCAGGACAAGGAGGGACTCGATACATAGTATCCAGTCTACGAGAGTGAGGAGAGGTGGTAAGAGGCGTCTCCCACATTCTTAACATGAGATCATGCAAGATCTCATGGATGGGTAGAGTAGCTGCCTCTTTAGGAGCTTTGGGATATTGTAAAATTTCCAACTCCTTTGCTCTGGGCTCTGATTCAGGAGCCACAGTAATGGACAGACCTTGAGCCACCTCCCTGATGAAGTCCTGAAAGGAAATATCCTCTGGAGGAGACATCCTGCGCTTAGGGGAGGAAGGCTCCTCTGGGAGAAGTATTCCTGCATCGACAGAACTGTCAGAATCCTCAGATTCATCTGAGGACTCGAAGTACCGTCTGTCCGGATGCTCTTGAAGAGCCCGATACCCGTACCAACCGAAGTCGGTACTGGGAGTAATCGGTACCGGTGTATCGGTACCAGAGGGCATCGCATGACTGAGTGCCGGCAATGCGGACACCGATGTTGATGCCGATGTTGTCGGTACCGGTATCGGTACCGATACCAGTGCCAGAGTCGGTGCCGGTACCGGTTGAACTGTCTGACGCGGTTCCGAGGGTGTCGATGCCGCAAGGAGAGCCACCAGACTGCATTCAATAGCCAGGAATCTCTAGTCTATCGACGCTGCCAATGCCTGGATGTCGGTACCGGAGTAAACAGCAGGTACCCCAGAGCATGGCACCAGTAGTTCTGCTGAGGTTGAGGCCTCGAGAACGTCCTGGAGCACCGATCATGCTTTGGAAGCCGAAGCCTCCCACTGGGGCAATTTTGCCGGTGCAGAATCCTCAAGGGCAATGCCAGAGGCATCTTGATGCTTAGAAGGAGATCTACCCTTTGAGGACCGGCTAGACTTGTGTTTAGTTACCTGAGATCCACGGGAGGAAGAGGAAGCCCTGGAAGACATCGATGCCACCAAGGCTGCATCAGAGGGAAACAGGGTACTGAGCTTAGCGGCTCGGTTCTGCCGACCTCTTTTAGACATCATGGCACAGGCTATACATTCCGTGATGGAGTCGTCAGGACCTAAACATTTGAGACACCACTCAAAGGTGTCAGTGACGGAGATGGTACCGCCACACTTGGTGCACTTTTTGAAACCCGAAGAGGGTTTTTCCATTGTGGAGGAATTTTTGGGCCCAAAAAGGCGCATGCACGTGGAAAAAGTACTACGGTTTTTTTGGGTTTTTTTTTAAAGAAAAGAAAGAAAGAAAGAAAAACCGGCGGTACCAGTAAAGCGTCGAGGAAGGCAGACGCGACCACAAAAAAGAAGGGTAATAAGGAATATTTTCTGCGGTGACAGGAACAACGACCTGCTGGCTCCGTGGAAAACAAAGAACTGGAGAGAGGCAGTTGGGAAAGGCGGGAAGGCAGCACGCAGGCGCTGTGGGATGCTCCCAAAAGCTTTCTAATTGGACGCTGGGAAGCATTCCCGCGCAGGCTCCGTCGGTACAGATGATACCCATATGTGAAGACTACATTCCTGCTTGTTCCTGGAGATGAGGAGATGGCACTATCGTCCATACTGGTGCAATCTACAGGCCTCCAACTCAAATGGAAGAAATTGATAGAGAATTAATCATTGATATTGCAAAGGTAGCCACGAAGGGAGAAGTAATCGTATTGGGTGACTTTAATCCACTGGATGTAGATTAGAGTATTCCTTGAGCAAATCTGGAAAGAAGTAAAAATATTGTGTATGCTATCCAAGAAGCACTGCTCATGTGGCAGGTGAAGGCCTGTGATCCACGGTGTCTGACATAAGCAGGCCAGCATGGCTAGCTTGACCTGTAAATGAAGCATGTGGAGAGGCACATAGGAATTGCACATCCCCCAATATGCTGCTATTGTAGGATAGAACTCTGTAAGAGAACTAAACTAACTTAGGTAAGCAAAACTGAGAAATGGAAAAATACAGAAAAACATGTTTAAAAGTTACTGATAAGAAAAAGTACATCTGCAAGGAATATAATTGGGAGTGCTGACAGATGAGTTGCAGAGCCCTGCTCCCCTGCATGCACAAATTGGCTCTATGGCCTTGAGAGTGTGAAAGTAACAAGTTGATGAACTGACCATTGTAATTGGGACTAGAAGGGGGGTATGCAGGTGCCATGCCCACTGAAGGGACATAATTGGATAAACTTATCAGTACCGGGACCAATGGAAGGGGTACGGGAGGTACGGGAGAGTACCGGGACCAATGAAATGTTTTTCTATACCTAGAATGGAACAGAAGTCTATAAAAGTTGTTGTAATGCTTGAAAACTTTGCTCAGCCATTTTGAAATTGACTGGTTCGAGACTTGTGCACAAATAAATGATTTGGACCTTCTGAACAGACTCCTGGTATTATTGGTTTGTCTGCGCTTTGCTGCTACATATTCTTGGTGCGTTGGCCGGGAAGTTGTGGAATCAAAGTGTATATAGGGCAATATACCATGACTTTCCGCCTCTATAGGCTTGGTCCTGCCGGGATCGCGCCCTTCCGACGAGGGCTGCTCCCTGGCGCCACCGGTCCCTTGTATCGGAGGGAGCTGGTCGGACCTCGGCGGGTGCCGGGCCCGGCTGGAGCCAACGCCTCGAACCCGAGTGAGGGGAGTCCGAGGTCCAACTCATGCGCCTGCTTGGGAAGTTTGAGGACCGGATCCGGTGAGTATAGTTTTGATTTGGTGTCTAGACAGAATTAGAAAGAGCAGTACTGCCATTGGAACTTGGAATTTGGAATTTGTAATCTCGAGATATTGGGAATTGGTAAGAGAGCATGATCACCTCTCAAGGAAGGGCCGAGTAACCCCGCATGGGAATACGCCGGGTGAAACCCTCATCCTTTTTGTAATTGGGAAAAAGACTAGTCAGAATAGATAGAAACGAATGCATTCTGGGATACGTTGCTAGCATGATTGTGTGAACGAAGTGTGAATGAGAGGTCTGGCAGCACGGACCAAGTGAAGGCGGACCCCTGAGTAGCGCATTTCCTGACCGGGCGACCGCATTCAGGTCGCAAAAAGGGGGAAGCGATTGTCGTCTTGTCTTGTTATTTGTACTCCCTATACGTTTCCAGGGCCGTGAGGACCCCTTACCCACGGTCCGCCCTCCTTTTCCCTTTTGTCTGTTGTTGCGCGCACACATCGAAATGGGAGGGGCGGGGTCTACTAGAAACACTCCATTAGAATGTATGATCGCACACTTTAAAGAGGGATATTCAGGAGATTATGGTATTAAAATGACAGCAGCCCGTTTGCAGATTTTGTGTACTAGGGAGTGGCCCGATCTAGACCCCATCTGGCCCCGAGAGGGAACGTTCAATGTAGAGATTATTCAGTCAGTTCATCGTAGAGTGCGGATAGCGCATCCCGATCAGTACCCCTATATAGATTCCTGGTTAAGTATTTGTGAAGATCCGCCCCCCTGGGCGCAGTGCTGTTATGAGGAACAGTGCAGAATAATGTTAGCTAAAACAGACTCTAGACAGAAAACGGAACAGCCCAAAATGAAAGAGCAGGATAAGAAAGCCAGAAAGAAGCCCATTCTGGTAGATCCTGATTCCCCAGAGATAATTCCAAGACAGCCCCGAACCCCAGGTCCGATAAGAGTAGCCCGGCGTCCTGCCCCAGAACCCCAGAGACGGCCGGAGCGGGAGCGGGACCCAACCCCTGAACCCCCTCCTGGAGGGCAGAGAGAGGAATTAGCTGAAGAAGAGGATGCCATAAAAAGCGAGTCAGAAGCAGAGGGAGAAGAGGATGAAAAAGAAAATGTCCAAAGTGAAGATGATAGCGTACAAGTAGTTGCTAGTGCCAGCGGGCCGGCAAAAGAGACACCCAAAGTGAAACCTGTTGAGAAAGCAAAAGTAGTCCCCGGGAAGATAGTTAAGAAAACAGTCCTTAGATCCCAAAAGACAGCTCCCGCCAAGATGCTGCCTTTACGGCAAGTCCCTGGAGTGCCCATAAAGAACGACAATGAAGAGGTGGTGGTGGCGGGACCCTTAACTTATGTGTATATCCCTTTCTCAACAACTGATCTGTTAAATTGGAGGTCGCATTATGCCTCCTATACTAGTAAGCCCCAGGAGCTGACCGAATTAGTAACTACTATTATGGAAACCCACCAACCCACCTGGCCAGATTGCCGTCAGCTCCTGACCACCCTATTCACGACAGAGGAGCGAGCACGAATTAGAAAAGCAGCTATTGAGTGGATGTCAGATAACCCTGTAGCTCCGGGCAGGGACTGAGCAGAATAGACTATCGGGAAGCGGCTCAGAAAGAATTCCCGAATGAAGACCCCCATTGGGACCCAAATACCGAAGAAGGAACCACAGCCCTAGCCCGTTTTCGCCAAGGCTTTTTACAAGGCCTGAAAAGGGGGGGCCAGAAAGCTATGAACCTTTCCAAAGTTGCAGGAGTTATCCAAGGTATAGATGAGAGCCCAGCAGATTTTTATGAGAGACTAACTGAAGCATACAGGATGTATACCCCCTATGATCCCGAGGCACCAGGAAGTTTATGTATGGTGAATTCTGCTTTTGTAAACCAGTCTCAACCAGACATTAGACGTAAATTACAGAAGTTAGAAGGGTTTGCGGGCATGAATGCAACACAGTTACTGGAAGTCGCTCATAAAGTGTATGTGAATCGTGATAATGAAAGACAGAGAGAATGTGATAGAAAGATGAAGAAGAAAGCTGATTTTTTGGCTGCGGCCATAGTTGAACAGAAAAGGGGAGGTTCCCTAGTCGACGGAGCAGAGGAAGAGGGCGGGGTCAAGGCGGAGGCCGGACCCAGAAGCTAGGCGTGAACCAATGCGCCTACTGCAGAGAGGAAGGACATTGGAGAGATACGTGCCCGCAACTCGAAGACGCCCAGCAAGATGACGACAGCAGTCATCAGTGGCGAGAAGAAAGACGAGGCTATCCCCGAAATCGCGAAGGAGTCAATCGAGAACAATTCCAACGAGAAAGAGGAGGAGGAGCCATTCAAGCATTGGCCACACCGGTCCATGATGAGAATGACGTGGATTAGGACAGACCGGGCTCCAAGTTTGCTTTAGGTCTCCAGGAGCCTATGGTCGGAATACAAATAGGAGACCAAATTATGGACTTTATGGTTGATACTGGAGCACAACATTCAGTAATAGACAAAAAGATAGCCCCATTCTCTACAAAAGCAGTCACCATTATAGGAGCAACTGGTGCCAAAGCTACAAAATCTTTTCTTCAAAATCGTATATGCAGTCTAGGAGGACAGCAAATAACTCATCAATTCCTTTACATGCCCGAATGTCCAGTGCCACTACTGGGACGAGACATGTTAGCCAAGCTTCAAGCGCAAATATCTTTCTCTGAAGAAGGAGAAATGCAAATGACAGTAAATCCCCAAGCCAAACCAGCAGGAATAATGCTGCTGACAGTTCCCCGAGAAGAAGAATGGAGGTATTACATCGATGACTCTATCCAAGACACTTATTTTGAACAAACTTTAAAGAACATTCATGCACCACCTGGAGTATGGGCAGAAGGCAGTCCCCCAGGCCTAGCCAAGCATATAGCTCCGGTGATTGTAACCCTCAAGCCTAGTGCTACACCAGTGCACGTCAAACAGTACCCTCTCCCAAGAGCTGCAATTGAAGGCATTCATCGCCACCTACAAAGATTGCTCGAGTATGGCCTACTAAAAGTATGTCAATCCCCATGGAACACTCCACTTTTGCCAGTAAAGAAACCTGGGACGGATGACTACCGCCCAGTGCAAGATTTAAGAAGAGTAAATGATGCAGTTGAAACTATACATCCAGTTGTACCCAATCCTTACACTCTTCTAGGACTGATACCTGCTGAAGCTACCCATTTCACTGTACTGGATTTAAAAGATGCATTCTTTTGCATAAGATTAGCCCCTGTAAGTCAAATATTGCTTGCATTTGAATGGCAGGACCCCATCTCTGGAAGAGGGGGCCAACTCACCTGGACAAGATTACCCCAAGGATTCAAGAATTCGCCTACCATCTTTAGTGCTGCACTGAACCAAGACCTTTCAAGCTATCCAGTGGCCCCGGGGAAGAGAGTGCTTCTCCAATACGTGGATGATCTGCTGATAGCTGCCATATCAGAAAGTGAATGTATACTAGCCACCAAAGATCTCTTGCAGTTACTAGATGAAGCTGGATACAAAGTTTCCAGAGCCAAAGCACAGCTATGCCAAAAAGAAGTGAAATACTTGGGTTTTCGTATTACCCAAGGAAGCAGAAGATTAGGCAGAGAAAGAAAAGAAGCAGTATGCAGAATTCCAACTCCAACAACCAGAAAGCAAGTCAGAGCCTTTCTGGGAGCGGCAGGATATTGCCGAATCTGGATACCCAACTTTGCCCAAATTGCCAAACCACTGTATGAAGCCACAAAAGGGGAAGAGAAGTCACCACTGGAGTGGGGACTTGAGCAGGATACAGCCTTCCAGAAATTAAAGGAAGAATTGATGTCATCACCAGCACTTGGACTACCAGATGTCCACAAGCCTTTCCACTTGTTTGTACATGAAGCACAGGGAAATGCCTTAGGCATGTTGACTCAGAAATTGGGAAATTGGGAGCGACCTGTAGCATACCTATCGAAACAATTGGACCCTGTGGCCAAAGGATGGCCACCATGCCTGAGAGCCGTTGCAGCTACAGCGCTACTAGTGAGTGAAGCAGACAAACTCACACTAGGACAGAACATACGAGTCACTGTGCCACATGCAGTCCTTGCTCTTATGGAACAGAAAGCAAATTATTGGCTCACCAATTCCCGAATGTTGAAGTACCAGAGCATGTTATGTGAAAACCCACAGATACAACTCGAAGTGAGTCATGCCTTGAACCCAGCCACCTTGATACCCATCAGTGAAGAACTCCCAGAACATGACTGTATCGAAGTCATGGAAACTGTGTTCTCCAGTCGACCCGACTTGACAGATGTGCCCATAGACAATCCTGACCAAATCTATTATGTTGATGGGAGCAGTCTCATCCTCGATGGACGACGCTGTGCCGGATATGCAGTCGTCACTCAACACGAAGTAGTTGAATCATCAGCTCTAGCCTCAGGCACATCAGCCCAGAAAGCCGAATTGATAGCACTCACCAGAGCATTGCTGTTAGGAGAAAAACTTGTGCTAAATGTATATACAGATTCTAAATATGCCTTCACTACCTTGCATGCCCATGGAGCTCTCTATAAAGAACGAGGGCTCATCACATCTGGAGGAAAATCAGTCAAGTATGGTCCCGAGATATTGATGTTACTTGATGCAGTTTGGGCCCCAACACGTGTAGCTGTCATGCATTGCAGAGGACATCAAGCAGGAAAAGGAGAAGTTGCCCGAGGAAATAGATTTGCAGATGCCTCAGCATGACAAGCAGCTATGACAGGACAGATTGCCCCACAAGCTATGCCAATGCAAGCAGCATTGTTTCCAGTACCTCTGAATTTATGGACACCACGATATACCACCAAAGAATTGGATTACTACTGTAACAAAGAAGATGGAGTACTAAAAAATGGATGGATTGAGCTGCCACCAGAAGAGGGCAGTCAACCCCCTGGACGAATAGTAATTCCTGAACTGTTAGGACCATCTTTTGTCAAAGCTTTCCACGAAGCTACCCACTATGGGAAGAGTGCTATGGAAAAAGCACTCAGACCACATTTCTACATCCCTCTGATGACAACCATATCAGCCTCAGTAGCACGTCAATGTCTAACCTGTGCCAAAAATAATGCCAAGCAAGGCCTTATTACGGCACCCCGAGTTCAGTCAGGAGGTGTCACCCCTATGCACAACCTCCAAGTTGATTTTACCGAAATGCCAAGAGCCAATGGATACCATTACCTATTAGTATTAGTTTGTACTTTCTCTGGGTGGGTAGAGGCCTTCCCAACCAGAACTGAGAAAGCTCGAGAAGTTACCAAAGTCTTAATGAGAGAGATTGTCCCTAGATTCGGAATCCCAGCAGTAATAGGGTCAGACAATGGACCCTCATTTGTCTCCCAAGTTACTCAGCAGTTAGCAAAAGCTTTGCAGATACAATGGAAACTCCACACTGCATACAGACCCCAGAGTTCAGGGAAAGTTGAGCGAATGAATCGTACCCTAAAAGCCCAAATGTCCAAGCTTTGTCAGGAGACACACTTGAAGTGGCCCCAAGTGCTCCCAATAGCTTTACTCAGAATACGCTCAGCTCCTGTAAAGTCAACAGGATTTTCCCCTTTTGAAGTTCTGTATGGTAAACCCCCACCAATAGTGCAGGGAGTCAAAGGAAGTTTAGCCCAAATTGGTTCAGAAGTAACCAGACAAGAACTCCTAGCTCTTAGTTTTGTTCTGCAGACTCTCCATGCGTGGATCCAAGATCAGTTGCCTATCAACTTGACGGAACCCTTGCATCCCTATCAGCCTGGTACTTCGGTGTGGATCAAAGATTGGAAGAAGACACCGTTGGAACCCCATTGGAAGGGACCGTACACCGTCATCCTGTCTACCCCAACTGCAGTAAAGGTAGCCGAGATCGACGCCTGGATCCACCACAGCAGAATCAAGCCCGCCGCTGATCCTGAACCTGAGCAGTGGACGGCAGAACAGCATCTTGATGCACCCTTGCGAGTTACTCTGAGACGGCAACCAGCAGCTTAGACACTTCATCACAAGTGCTTTGCAGTAGCCAAGTCTTTCGAAGAGGATTGCTGTTTTCCATGCAGCAACAGTTTTGTTTCAACGAACCCAATTTGCGTGCAATTTGGCACACTACTTTGATGCTACATTGACTAGCCAGACTTCACAAGCCAACTGAAATTGATAATAAGTTGGTTAATGTGTACTGGACGACCTGAGGATCTTCAATCAACACTCAGCACCCGTTAAATTGCTTCATTAGCAAACGGGACGAAGAATAAAAGACCGTCGTGATCAAGATCAGCAAGCTGAGGATTCAGAAGAACTCCAATCAACATCAACATGCATCTTTACTTTTGTTTTGCTTTGGTTGCCTTCTTTGGAGGTTTTGAACAGACTTATGCTCTACCTCCATGCACTGCCTGCATTACTTCTACTAGAACTGGACTGAAAGTAACTCAGACTTTGATTTATCATTCTTACTATACCTGCAAGGGAACAGTGACTCGGTGTATCTATAACACCACTGAACTAAATGTTTGCACTCATGGCAAAATCAGAGCATGCTATAATCCGCATCAGAATCCATCCTATTACACGTTGGAAATAAGATGGAAGGATGCAGATGGACCTATACTAGCTGCTACACCACCACTTAAAGACATTACTAAACCTGCTGTTTTGAATTTTGATGCATGTAATGCCATTAATAGAGATAGTTATTCCACCTGTGGTACATGGGAGAAAGCGTATCGGAATGACCATAAGTACATGTGTCCAGAAGGTGCCACAAATTGGTGGAAGTGTACAGGTAAAACGGGATCAGGCTATAGTACTGCACCAGCGGCAGACTACTATTGCCCGTATTGGGGATGTGTTTTTTATGCTACCTGGAATACTGGTATAACTGATGAGAAAATAGATAAACGAATGGCTACTTTAACGAAGCCAACCACAAATGATAAATGTCAGAAAGATGCTTGCAACCCCTTACACTTGCGTATACACAATCCCTATGCTTGGAAACAAGGATACAAGTTTGGTTTGCGTATTGCTGGAGGGGCAATAGATCCAGGAACCATTGTGTATATCAGATTGAATACCCAAGCCCACAAGTCATCTAAATATCATATTCATAATACCTTTTATGAAGCTATGCATGTAAATAAGTTTGAGATCCCTCATCCCTCACAGAATTTATTTTTAGAATTAGCCGGAGCAGTAGTATCTAGTCTTAAGATCTCAGATTGCTATTTCTGTGGCGGAACCCAAATGGGAGACCAGTGGCCATGGGAAGCCCAAGAATTGAATTATTCTATGATTTACAATCAGACTGAATTACACAAGACTACCAGTGAATGGGTGTTAGCGCACTCAATCGTTGGACGTCTTTGCTATGCCAGAACTGGACCCCAGTTCACCCAGAAGGTAGGACAGCTGGTCTGTCTTAGCCAGAAGTACTATAATGCTACGACCAAAAAGACAGCATGGTGGTCAGGAATCAGACACCCTGAACCTCCTAACCCATTAGCCAGATTTCCTTAACTTGCTGGTTTATGGACTAACCTTGCCAAAGTCCAAGCCTGGCAAGCCCCACCTGGCCTATATTGGATCTGTGGGAACCGAGCATATGCACAACTCCCGCCACACTGGGGAGGAGCATGTGTCTTAGGAACCATAAGACCTTCTTTCTTTCTGTTAAACACTGAACATGGAGAACAATTAGGATACCCTGTATACACTACCCACCGACACAAGAGAGCATTAAGACAGAAAAGAGAAGCCTTACAGATAGGCAAGTGGGAGAAGTGGCAAGGTGATGATTGGCCACCAGAAAGAATCATTGAGTATTATGGGCCTGCCACTTGGAATGATGATGGTATGTATGGTTATCGTACTCCAATCTATATGATTAATCGTATTATTCGCTTACAAGCAGTAGTTGAAATAATAACCAATGAAACTAGTCATGCTCTTACGCTCTTAGCTAGACAAAGTACTCAGATGCGCACTGCTATATACCAGAATCGCTTAGCACTTGATTATTTGTTAGCAGCTGAAGGAGGAGTATGTGGTAAACTGAATTTAACTAATTGTTGTTTGAAAATAGATGATAAAGGTCAAGTAGTTGAAGAAATTGCTAAAGATATGCAAAGACATGCTTATGTGCCAGTACAGACTTGGCACTCATTGAAATTCCCTAACTGGTTTGCTAACCTTTTCTCTTGGCTGGGAGGATTTAAGACTTTCATTGTCTTAGTACTAATTCTTGTTGCTGTTATTTTCTTATTACCATGTTTAATCCCATGTTGTATGCGTTCCATTCATAATGCTATTGACAGCACAGTAGAGCGGAAGACCGCAACTAAAATAATGGCTTTGTACAAGGCCAGTCCTAGTCGAAATCCTTCAATCATGATGTGATTCTTCTAAAGGTGATTTAATTCTCACACCTTATTAAGTAATAGGGTGAGATTAATCAAAGGGGGGAATGTGGCAGGTGAAGGCCTGTGATCCACGGTGTCTGACATAAGCAGGCCAGCATGGCTAGCTTGACCTGTAAATGAAGCATGTGGAGAGGCACATAGGAATTGCACATCCCCCAATATGCTGCTATTGTAGGATAGAACTCTGTAAGAGAACTAAACTAACTTAGGTAAGCAAAACTGAGAAATGGAAAAATACAGAAAAACATGTTTAAAAGTTACTGATAAGAAAAAGTACATCTGCAAGGAATATAATTGGGAGTGCTGACAGATGAGTTGCAGAGCCCTGCTCCCCTGCATGCACAAATTGGTTCTATGGCCTTGAGAGTGTGAAAGTAACAAGTTGATGAACTGACCATTGTAATTGGGACTAGAAGGGGGGTATGCAGGTGCCATGCCCACTGAAGGGACATAATTGGATAAACTTATCAGTACCGACTGGTTCGAGACTTGTGCACAAATAAATGATTTGGACCTTCTGAACAGACTCCTGGTATTATTGGTTTGTCTGCGCTTTGCTGCTACACTCAGACAAATGGAGATGGAACGGACTAGAGAAAGTTTGATGGTGGATTTAATACTCACCAATAGAGATAGCATGTCAAATGTCTGGGTGGGTGCCCAGATAAGCAGCAGCGATTATCACACAGTGTGGTCTGAGGTAAAATCCAAAATAGAGTCCAATCACAGCAAACTCAAAGTCCTAGACTTCAAAAACACTGACATCAGTAAAATGGCAAAGTGCCTGAGGGAGGAGTTGGCAGGAGACAAAGGAAGTGGAATGACAGTGGCCTAAACTTAAAGAGGCAATAAAAAGGGACAACAGATATATAAGGAAAGTAAATTTAAAAAAAGAGGAAAAGGAAACCTATATGGTTCTCCAAAGAAGTGGTTGTAGAAATAAAGGCAAAAACCACAGCTTTCACAAAATTCAAAAGATCGCAAACAGAGGAACACAGAAAAGAATACAGGATAAAGCTAAAAGAGGCAGAGAGAAATAAGGATAGTAAAAGCAAAGGCTGCAGAAATTATGGCTAAAGATATGAAGGTATATTTGGGAGAAAAGGAAGATCAGAGTTGGAATTGCAAGACTAAAAAGAGCCAAGGACGGATTTGTGGAACGTAGCATTAAAAAAGAGAAAATGCTAAACAAATACTTCTGTTCTGTATTCACTAAAGAAAATCCTGGAGAAGGACCACGTATGATTGACAAATGCACAAATGGGAATGGAGCAGATACCACACCATTCTCAGAAGTTTATGTGTTTGAACAGCTTGCAAAACTGAAAGTGGACAAGACCATGGGACTGGATGGGATACATCCCAGGATACGGAAAGAGCTCAGAGAGGTTCTAGCAGGGCCTTTAAATGATGTTTTTAATAGATCCTTGGAGGTGGGAGCAGTGCAGCAGGACTGGAGAAGGACCTCTTCACAAAACTGGTAATAGGGAACAGGTGACAAACTATAGGCCGGTAAGCCTTACCTCGGTAGCGGGAAAAGTAATGGAAGTGCTCCAAAAAGATAGAATAGTGGACTTTCTAGAAACCAATAAGTTGCATGATCCGAGGCAACATGGTTTTACCAAAGGACGATCATGCCAAACAAATCTGATTGAGTTTTTTGACTGGGTGACCAGAGAACTTGATCAAGGGCATGCCATGGATGTGATATATCTAGATTTCAGCAAAACCTTTGATACTGCTCTGCTCCTCATAGGAGGCATATCAATAAACTGAGCAGCCTGGGGATGGGTTCCAAGGGGGTGAACTGGATCAGAAATAGGTTGACTGACAGATGACAAAAGGTGGTGGTAAACGGAACTCACTCAGAAGAAATGAGGATGAATAGTGGTTGCCCCATGAATCAGTCTTGGGACTGGTATCGTTCAATGCATTTGTGAGTGATATTGCAGAAGGATTGAAGGGAAAATCTGCTTTTTTTCAAAATGACATGAAAAGTTGCAAAAGCATGGACAACATGAGGAAAGATCTACAAAAGCTAGAAGAATGGTCTAATGCTTGGCAGTTAAGATTTAATGTGAAGAAATGCAGAATCATGTATTTCGGATGCAGAAACACAAGGGAATTATATGTGATAGGGGGTGAGAGGTTGATGTGCAGAGACCAAGAGAAGTTCTTCGAAGTGACTGCTTCTGAGGATCTCATGGTGGTGAAACAATGTGACAAGGCGGTGGTCAAAGCCAGAACGATGCTAGGTTGCATACAGAGAGGAATAACCATCAGAAAGGAGGAGGTTTTAATGCCCCTGTACAAGTCATTAGTGAGGCCTCACTTGGAATATTTTGTTCAGTTTTGGAGACCATATCTCAAAAAGGATATAAAAAGACTTGAAATGGTTCAGAGGTAGGCAACCAAAATGATTTGGAGCCTGTGCCAGAAGGCATATAAGAAAATACTTGAAGACCTAGTTGAGAGGAGAGGAGGGACAGGGGAGATATGATACAGACCTTTAAATACTTAAATGGTATTAATGAACAAAGAAACCCTTTTAAAAGAAGAGGACACTGTAAAACTAGCATGCATAAAATAAAGCTGCAAGGCAGTAAACTTAAAAACAACATCAGGAAATACTTTTTTACTGAAAGGGTAGTGGATACTTGGAATGCCCTTTCGATGGAGATGGTGGTGGCATATACAGTGACAGAATTCAAAATGGCATGGAACAGACACAGTGGATCCCTTTATAACAAGGGGATAAAATCAAAATAAATGTAACTATTTCTTATACCTCAACAAATAGAAAGGCATGACCTGGATGAAGCAGTGGGTACAACCCTGGAGTGGAGGAGTGGCCTAGTGGTTGGGGCAAGGTACTTCAGGCCAGAAGGTCAGGGGTTCAAATCCCACTAGAGGACAGCAACCTTGGGTCAGAAAGACTGGGGTTTATAGTCCCACAGGTGCTCCTTGTGGTCTTGGGCAAGCCACTTAACCCTCCATAGCCCATGTTCCCTGTAAAATAGTTATCTCCAAGTTATAATGCCCTGTTCAATGTAATTTCAGTTTGTTCAATGTAAATTGCACTGATGCAGAATAGCATGGTATATAAGAGAATGTAAATAAATAAATAATCAAAGGCATAGAAGCAGGTGGCCTGCATGGAGCGGTGGGTACTTTTCTGGGCAGACTAGATGGACCATACAGGTCTTTATCTGCTGTCATACTATGTTACTATATATGTTATGTTTGATTCAGGTAGACTAAGGTCCTGCCATACCTGCTGCCAAAGATTCCAGCCTCAGGGTTATTTAACAGACTTACATAATAGAACATGCACTAAAACAAAGCTTCCTCGCAACAAAGAAAAAATGCTGTCACTCACTCTAAACAATACGGAGTTCTATTTTATATTCAATAGTGCAGGTTCTTAGAAGGAAAAAGATCTCAGCATAATATGAGCCAATAATTGTCAGGCGTATTTCAGTTCATGCTAATACAATGGCTCAATCCTTATACATCATGGACTGAAAAAACCTCCTAAACATATTAAAACCTTGCTATTACTTAAAGGGACTTGATCAAAATATTTCATATAGGAAATTGTTAACATTCATTCATAACGCTTGTAACACTTATCTTTCCTTTCTATTACATGTTCTCAGGAACCAGTTACATGTACTCGGAACTGCTCTGTCTCTGTTACCCCGACGCTATTAGCGACATCACAAGTGTTTCGTTGAAGGCTTTCTCGGGGAGTGAAATTTAGGCACTGATGGAAAATAAAAGAAACGTGTTGTTGAATCACCTTGAGAAAAACCCAAACAAAAAGTCCCAAAACCTACAATTCTTGTTCACCCGAATTCTCATAAGAAACACTCCTATATCAACATATTTATTGTCTCTTATGGCATGCAAAACCCTATATATCCAGTTTCCCCATTCAAATGTTTCCTATATAACCATACCAAACACTACAGTTCACCTTGGTATCCTAATTTTATTTAATACCTTTTTTAACACTGACATTAACCTCTGACCACACTTACATATTCATCTCATTTCAAAAGTTACCCCTATAGTAAGAACTAACTATCTTAGACTACTCGTCAGATTCCAGAAAGATTACCTCAACTATAGAGAAAGGCTGTTTTAAAACTCTAGTGATTTTCCTCATGTTAGCCTCTGCACGCCTGCGCGCTATAAAGTGACATTTTACTTATCAGATAATGTCCTTTTCCTTGAGTCCTCTTAGACCAATCTAGACAAGTGGCTGTGTTCCCCTAGCAGCAGACTGGTGGAGACAAAGAAACAATAAAAAGCCCAGATTTCAATGACATCACTCCCTTGCCTCTATCCACCTCAGCCACCAGAGGTCTCCTCAGTATTCATCCCAAAGCATATGGGGAAACATGGCAAGACTCACAGAACCTCAACATGGGCAACAAATCAAACAGTAGAAAGCTATGTACAAAAAAAAACCATAAACAAAAGGCTGTCTGTAGAAAATGAACCAGCAGAGCCAAGTAAATAAATCATAGTGGATCCAAGGGTACTGCTGCAGAAGAAGAGCACAGTTCCAGGGGGCGGGTCCTGGACTGGTCTAGTAGGACTCAAGGAAAAGACATCATCTGGTAAGTAAAATATCACCTTCCATATCATCCTGCTAGACCTGTCCAGACAAGTGGGATGTACCAAAGCAACCACTTGGCTGAAAGAAGACAAAGAAGCTTGCAAAGCCCTTGAGCCAAAGGCCATGACCGCCCGAACGTGGACGTCCAAGCAGAAATGCTTGACCAAAATGGAATGTGATGCCCACGCTGCACCTAACAAATGTCTGCAGGGGCTGCTGAGCTCTTCTCTGTCCATGGGGATGTTAGCACTCAGGTAAAATGGGTGTGCAATCCCTCTGGAACCGTTGTTTCCACAACAGATCCACTAAGGCAGTGGTCCCCAACCCAGTCCTATGGGGCCCTCCGGCCAGTCAGGTTTTCGGGATATCCCTAATGACTATGCATGAGATATATATGCAGTAGAGATATCCTGCCAACCTGACTGGTTTGTGGCCCTCCAGGGCTGGATTTGGAGACCCCTGCCTTACACCTCTGTCATTTAAGATTGTGAGTGGGCAAGGTGCAGATGTCCAAGACATCAAAAAGGTTAGATAGAATTTGTCACAGTCCTCCTCACTTCTCACCACCACCAAAAATTGTCTATTAGACAACTTTTTGGTGGTGGTGAGAATCGAGGAGGAATGTGACACATTCTATATACCCTTTCGATGTCTAGGACATCTGTACCTTGCCCACTCACAATCTTAAATGACAGAGGTATAAGGCAGGGGTCTCCAAATCCAGCCCTGGAGGGCCACAAACCAGTCAGGTTGGCAGGATATCTCTAATGCATATATATCTCATGCATAGTCATTAGGGATATCCCGAAAACCTGACTGGCCGGTGGGCCCCATAGGACTGGGTTGGGGACCACTGCACTAAGGCAACAGCCTCCTTAACCCAGCATCCCAATGCAGATTTAGCTGCTGCATCACCTTGCATGGGCCAGCAAAAAGCATAAAAACATGATCTGACTTCTGAAAAAAATTCATAACCTCCAAGAACCGGAGAGGCACCCTCCAGACATCCACAAGGCGAAGATAACTACCATTCTCCAACACTGCTCCTTAAGAACATAAGAAATGCCATAGTGGGTCAAACCAAGCTCCATCAAGCCCAGTATCCTGTTTCCAACAGCTGCCCATCCAGGTCACAAGTGCCTCTTCGGTTCCTAAAAAGATACCAGGGTTTCACAATGCTTGTCCCGGGGCATGCAGTGGATTTCCCGAGTCCTCTTTAATAATGATTTATGGACCTTTCCTCCAAGAATTTGTTCAAACCTTTTTTAAACCCAGCTACACTAAGAGCTTTTAACATGGTCCAGTACTGAATTCCAGAGTTTGATTACACATTGAGTGAAAAAATATTTTCTCTTATTAGTCTTAAATGGGTTACATTGTAGCTTCATTGCGTGTCCCCCAGTCTTTCTACTTTTCAATGGCATAAACAATCGATCTATGTTTACCCGTTCCACCCCATTCATTCATTTATAGACCTCTATCATATCTTCCCTCAGCCAAGTTGAAAAGCCCTAACCTTTTAAACCTTTCCTCATAGCGGTATCCTTCCATCCCTTTTACCATTTTGGTGGCTCTTCTCTGTGCCTTTTCTAATTCCGCTATATCCTTTTTAAAATACGGTGACCAGAATTGCACACAATATTCAAGGTGCGGTCGCACCATGGAATGATACAGAAGCATTATAATATCCTTGGTTTTATTCTTCATTCCTTCCCTTATGATTCCTAGCATTCTATTTGCTTTCTTAGCAACTGCTGCACACTGGGTGGAGGGTTTCAATGTGTTATCCATGATGACACCTAAATCTCTTTCCTGGGTGGTGGTTCTTAATGAGGAACCTTGCAGTGTGTAACCATAGTTTGGGTTGTTCTTTCCTAGGTGCATAATTTTGCATTTGTCCACATTAAATTTCATCAGCCATCTGAACGTCCAGTCTTCCAGTTTATCGAGGAACTCTTGCAATTTTTCACAATCCCCTTGTGTTTTTAACAGCTTTGAATAATTTTGTGTCATCTGCAAATTTGATCACCTCACTTGTTATTCCCACTTCCAGGTCATTTATGAATATATTAAAAAGCAGCAGACCCAACGCAGATCCCTGGGGTACTTCATTATTCACCTTTCCCCATTGAGAAAATTGGCCATTTAGCTCTACCCTCCGCTTTCTATCTTTTAACCAGCTCCTGATCCACAATAGCACACTGTTTCCTATCCCATGACTTTTGAATTTCACCTCCTTACAGAAGGAGGACAGGCAAACCACCTGGTTTAGATCAAAGAGAGAAATCACTTCAAGGAAGAAGGAAGGCATAGGTTGAAAGGAAATGCCTCCTCAAAAAAGATAGATAAAGATCTTGGCAAGACAGAAACAGCAGCTTCAGAATCCACCTTGCGGAACAAATTGCAACCAAGAAGACTATCTAGTGTCAAATCTTTCTAAATAGTGTGCTTCAATGGCTCAAAAGGCTCCAACATCAGGGCCCCAAAACCAGACACAGAAACCAGAAAGGGATCACAGACCAGAGGAGAGGATGCAGATGCCAACCCCCCTAAAGAAGGTACAAAACATCCAGATGTAAGGCTAGAGACTCACCAGCCAACAGGCCTCGGAAATGTGAAAGCTGCCACGTGAACCTTCAGGAAGCTAAGAGAAAAAGCCTTTCTCCAGACGATCCTGCAGAAAAGGCCAACAGAGATAGCACCTTGGCTGCCTCAGAAGTCAGTGGCCCTGCACTGCACCAGTACTCAAGGCACCAGAACCGCACTTTTGCCAGGTTGGTAGACCACCTCTGGGCTCTGAGCAGAGTGGAAACCACCAGCAGAGAGTAGTACGTACACGTTAACCATCTCTTAACAAGATTTATGCGAGGAGGCCCTCGATAAAATAGGCCCCGAGATGGAGGCAAACAAAGAGATGGCGCTTGCGGGAGCCACATCAGAGCTCTGAATCACTCTCATCATCCAATCCTCCTCAGATGGTGCCCCATATGCCGAATCACATGCCCCACCAGGAGCCACGGAGGAAACTCATACAGCATGTATGATTCAGACCCTGTCCCAGCGCAGTGACTGAAAAGGCGTCGCACTTTGGCATTAGAGCGGTTCACCATCAGATCCCTCTCAAGGCAAATCCAGTGGCGCAGAAACAACTGAAACACCTCTGACTCAACTCCCACTCTCCTGGAATCAGAGTATGCCGGCTGAGAAAATCAGTTTCCACAGTGTCCACCCCAGCAATGTGCAGAGTCAAAAAACTAGGAGTTTCTTCGCTGCCCAGACAAACAGGGAAGCCATATCCAGGGTTACACCAACACTACTTGTGCCAGCCTGCCGACCGACATAAGCCACCACCATAGCGTTGTCTGAGAACACTCAAACCACCCAGCCCTCGACCGGGGACTGGAAACACAGAAGAGTCAACCTAATGGCCCTCACCTCAAGGCAGTTGAAGGACCACACTGCCTCCCTGCAGTTCCAAGGGCCTTGGGCCTTTCAGCCTTGGCAATGTGCTCTCCAACCCAAGAGACTAACATCAATTGTTAGAAAGATCTATGAGTAATCGTTCAGAATCATGCCCTTCCTCAGAAGGCTGGGCTGCTGCCACCACCGGAGGTTAGCCAACATCATCATTCGGAGTGGGTGCCTGAGCTTGAACCACTGCGAACTCAGAGACCACAGAGTCAGTAAGGATCGTTGGAGTGGCCACACAATGAGCATGCATCCATGGCACCATCTCGACTGTCACCGCCATCATTACGAGGAGCTGGAGAGCAACCCAGATTTTGGGAGCCTGCTGCGAATAGAAGAGCGCTAGGCAATCCAATAACCTATGACCTTCTCCTCTGGCAGGAAAACTCTGAACACTCGAGAATCCAAACATGCTCCCAGGGACTGGGAATGCAACAACTGACTCTTTCCTCAATAACCCTGCCAAGACTCATCAGAAAGGACACCAATTGTGGAGCTACCTCAGACATCTCTTAAAGAGAATGGGCTTGGATGAGCCAGTAGTCCAAATATGGGTGCACACAAATCCTTCGATTTAGCCACCACTATGACCTTGGAGAGCATCCTTGGGGCAGTGGAGAGTCCGAATGATAGGGTGGCGAACTGAGGGGGAGAGCTAAGCATGGCAAAACACAGATACAACGCTGATCTCCCAGACTGGGATAAGAAAATATGCCTCGGCCAATCCAGAGATGCCAGGAATTCCCCTCGGTGCACCACTTGAATCATGAATCGCAAAGTTTCCAACCAGAAGCGCATGATGCACAAGAGTTCATTGACACATTTGAGGTCCAGAATGGGCCAGAAAGTTCCTTCTGTGCTGGCACCATGAAACAGATGGAATTCCTTCCCTTGCCCCGATCATGCGGGGGAATAGGCACCACTGAACTCAGGAGAGGCAACTTGTCCAAGGTGATTTGCACAGCAACCCTGCTGTTCACAGACCCACAAGGGGAGAAGACAAAGGCGGCTGAGATTGGCTCCTTGCATTCCAGGGCATAGCTGTACTGAATGGGGACTAGCACCCTGCAATCTTTGGTGAACAAGGCCCATTCCTAAAGAAAGAGGTGAAGCTGGTTTCCAACTGGAGGAACCAGGGAATTGGCCATCAAAACTTCATTGCGCAGTCCAGGAGGGTCCTCCTCTGAATGGGACCGGATCCCTGGGCACAAGTGCTCCATGAAGGGACTGAGAACAAGCCTGGTCCATAAGCAGAGGAGAAGAAAAGCTTTTCAGGCTGGTAGACTGCTAGCACTGTCCTATTTAATAGCTGGGGCTGCTTTTGGCACTAAAGGGTTGTGTTGGAAGTACAGCCACGTAAAAGGACTTTTTTGTGTAAGGTGTGTTTCACATCAGTGATAGGAAAAGCCAGATATACACCATGGTCCCCTTTTCCATTGAGCAAGTCAGACTATGGTGGGCACAGGAACACTTACAGACAAGCATGAAGTGTTGCAAGAGGATCTTGATAAATTGGAAGACTGGGCATCAAAATGGCAGATGAAATTTAATGTGGACAAGTGCAAGGTTATGCACCTAGGGAAGAATAACCCAAACTATGGTTACACGATGCAAGGTTCCACATTAGGAACCACCACCCAGGAAAAAGATTTAGGCGTCATTGTGGATACCATGTTAAAACCCTCGGCCCAGTGTGCAGCGGCGGCCAAGAGAGCAAATAGAATGCTAGGTATGATAAGGAAAGGAATGGAAAATAAAACAAAAGATATTATAATGCCTCTATATCGTTCCATGGTGAGACTGCACCTTGAATACTGTGTGCAATTCTGGTCGCCGTATCTTAAAAAGGATATAGCGATTTTAGAAAAGGTACAGAGAAGAGCCACCAAAATGGTAAAGGGGATGGAAGGATACTCCTATGAAGAAAGGCTAAAAAGGTTAGGGCTCTTTAACCTGGAAAAGAGACGGCTGAGGGGAGATATGATAGAAGTCTATAAATTAATGAACGGAGTGGAACGGGTAAACGTAGATTGATTGTTTACCTTATCAGAATATAGAAAGACTAGGGGACATGCAATGAAGCTACAGGGTAAACTATTTAAGACTAATAAAAGAAAATATTTTTTCAATCAACGTGTAATCAAACTCTGGAATTTGTTACCGGAGGATGTAGTAAAGGCTGTTAGTGTAGCTGGGTTTAAAAAAGGTTTGGACAAGTTCCTGGAGGAAAGGTCCATAAACCATTATTAAGAAGTGACCGAAGATATCAATGCTTGACCCAGTACAAGCATTGTGGAACTTGTGTCTCTTGGGAAAAACTCCCAGGTAAATATGACCTAGATTGGCCACTGTTGGAAACAGAATACTGGGCTTGATGGACCTTGGTCTGACCCAGTATGGCATATCTTATGTTCTTATGTTCTTATGTACCTATATGGCCGCTTCCTTTCAAATAGAAAAAAAGGCTTATCAGATGGGGGGTGGTGCTGCCAGTAGAAACCGATGTCAAGGGCATTGTTGGGGAATTTTAAGCACTGACAGAGACCCAGTGCCTGCTATGGAGACCAGAGTTTAATGCAAGGTCTAGGGCCTCTCAGAGAAGGAGACAAGAGGGCATTAGGTCAGAGATCTTTCTGTGCTTTCCAGACATTGGGCTCAGCATTCCCCTCAGAGAGGCTTCTGTATGAGTGCAGACAAATCTGATGCTTTAAGAACCAACATGACCAATCGGAAACAGACTTTGTAATATGGTAGCAGATTAGTCTAAAGGAGGTGCATGAAACATGAAATGCTGGATTATTCGTAGGAAAGATCCCTGCCTGGCTGCCATGTAGATCTAGGCTAACGTGCTCATCTTTTCAAACCTGAGCTCAAGTTGAGTTATAATTCAGGAACTGGAGGCCTTTCCCTGCTCCAAAGAATGAGATTCACTTGGGTACACTATTATGCACAGTAAATGCATCTCATTGCATAGAAGAGTATTAATGTATTTTAGTAAATCTAGCCCTAAGTTTGGAACTGAGGCTGTGGAAGCTGAAATGACTTTGCCAAGGTTACAAGGAGCATCAGTGAGAGAAGTGGAATTTGTCTCCCTCCTTCACAGCCCAGTTTCTAATAACTTGACAACTCCTCTACCCCTGGGAATTATATTCTATTGGTATTTTTGATTGTGTTCACCAGTGAAGTAGGAGCATCATGGCCAGTGTGGCTGAATGCTTTTACTTAGGACTGCCAATGGACTCTATGTCATAAGAAACAGGCTAATCCCAGTCAGTGTCGACCCAAGGGGGGTGCAGGGCCATGTGTGGAGACTCGGTGCAGGGCCTAATTTGCATAAGTGACCTCATTTGCATAAATATTTGCATAATGTTAACATGCTCATTAAGAGGCATGTTTACTAAAAGTTAGTGTATGGATAAAGAAAGACTAAAAGATTTCTACATTACTATAATCCAGTGCCAATGCGAAGCACATTAGGAACTACTGTAAACACTGCCCATTTAGAACCCATAGCAAACCCGCCATATCATAACAGCACTACCAGGACTAACAAATCACCATACTCTACCTATTAAAAGGCAACACTGCAAATATTAAACCAATACATTTCAGAAAATAACAATACATGACCTACTGGGGAAAGAGAACAAGTGGCAATGTCAAATTGAAACTACATAAACCTCAGCTCAGTTACACATGCAGAACATAGACCATCACCAAACAAAGAACAAGGAATCACAATTTAGAAATAGGAAGACAATAATTAAACTGGGAACCCCAAAAGCCAAACTTGGAGTGTACAACAACACTGTAGAAATAAAACTATAAATTAATTTCCTCTTGTACTAAAAGCGCAGACGTTAGTGATGCACATTTCCCAGAGCTGACATGTTCCAGTTAATAAATTCAAAATAAAGAGATATTTTTCTACCTTTTGTGCATTTTTTTCAGCTGCAATTGCTCCAGCCACTTTCTTCTGGTTTCTTCGTGTCTTCTGCTAATTCTCCATTGTCCATTTGTCCTTTCTTCTCTCTTCTAGTTTTTTTCCATTCTCTCTCTACATTTGCTTTAACATACTAATCTTTCTCCTTTTGCTCTTTCCTCCATCTCTTTCTTTATTCCTTTTTCATCCACTCAAATTTTACCCCTCTATCCTCAATCCCCACTTACTCTCCAAATACCCGGCCAATTGTAGATTTTTCTTCCCTCCCACACAAAATATTTTTCCCCTCTCCATTTCACTCTCCCAGCCCCATCCCATTCTAATCCTCCCCCAACATCCGCTCCCTTCTAGTTCCAGCCCCACCCAGCATCCGCTCCCTTCTAGTCCCCACATCAGCCCATTTCCAGTCCTAGCCCCCCATCAGCCCATTTCCAATCCTATCCTAGCCCCACCATCACCCATTTCCAGTCCTATCCGAGCCCCTCCATCAGCTCATTTCCAATCCCAGCTCCCCATTAGCCCATTTCTAGTCCTTTCCTAGCCCCACCATCAGCCCATTTCCAATCCAAGCTCCCCCTCCACTCAGCCCAATTCCAATCCAAGACCCCCATGAGCCTATTTCCAGTCCTAGCCCCTCCATGAGTCCATTTCAATCCAAGCCCCCACCACAGCCCATTTCCAATCCTAGCCCCCCCCAACAGCCCATTTCCTGTCCTAGCTCCCCCCCCCCACTCAGCCCATTTCCAGTCCTAGCTCACCTCCCATAGCCCATTTCCAGTCCAAGCCCCCCTTCCCATCAGCTAGTTCCAGTTCAAGCCTTCCCTCCACAGTCCATTTCCAGTCCAAGGTCCCTCCTCTCACAGCCATTGTTCTTTCCCAGCCCCCCTCCTCATCAGCTATTTGCAGTTCAAGCTCCCCCTCCACTCAGCCCATTTCCAGTCCTAGCAACACCCCCAGTCCATTTCCAGTCCTAGTAACCCTCCCCCCGCAGCCCATTTCCAGTCCTAGTAATCCCTTCCAGCCCATTTTCAGTCCTAGCATCCCCCCACAGCCCATTTCCAGTCCTAGTAAACACCCCAGCCCATTTCCAGTCCTAGAAACCCCCCCTACAGCCTATATCCAGTCCTAGTACCCCCACAGCCCATTTCCAGTCCTAGTAACCCCCCAAGCCCATTTTCAGTCCAAGCCCAAGCCCTCCCAAAGAGCCCCGCGGCTAGCTAAGAGAGAGGCGGAGAGGCCCCGGCTCACCTCTACAGCTGCCGAAGTGAAGCGCGCCTTTTCCTTTCACTTCGGCAGCTATACTGACGTTTAGAACGCTGCCGCGGTGAGGTCAAAGGGAACCTCCTCCCCCTCAAATTTACCAACTTGTGTATAGAAGACCCTAACAGTAGATAATAATCAACTGTCCACACACCCTGCGACAGCCAGATAGAATGAACATAGTTATGCTGTTAACCCTGTAGTTAAGGCTGAACTGCCCTATAACCTGCTATAGCCAAAGTGTACATAGTTACCCTGTTAGCCCTGTATATAGAACCCCGTTCATTGTAAATCCCTTGCAGACCTGCCTGCACTGGAAAAATGTGTTACATGTAAACCGCACTGATTTCAAATAGCGCAGTATAAAAGAAACATTAAATAAATAAATAAATAAAAATAAAAAATACATTTCCTGTTTTCCGCGCTCAGCACGGCAGGGTTCTAAACTTTAGTACAGCTGCCGAAGTGAAGGGGAAAGACACGCTTCACTTCGGCAGCTGTTAGAGGGAGCCGGGGCCTCTCCGGCTTCCTCTAAAGCCACCATGCCTGCCGCCGGTGTTGAAGATGTTGTTTGCGTGGGGCCCCCTGAAACGCGGGGCCCTGTGCAAACAACATTCTTGCTCAATGGACGGGCCAGCCCTGAATCCAGTCATGACTTTATCACACAATGCAGAGACCCCTGGGAGTCCAACCAGAATGTCCATGAGGAGCAGATGGAGGCTGAGAGAAAAGTGGCTCCTGCCTGCTTTACAGGCCCCTTGGACTTTTCCTCCGGAAAACTTTTGTCTCACCCGGGTCCTTCACCAGCTTATCCAAATCAGACCCCACAGAAGTGTCTCTCTAAGGCCTGATGGAAGATGAGACCTCTGCACTATGTCAGAGCCAAGCCAACACCATGTCACCATCGACAGGGCACAATCTTTGGCCTCTAAACGTACCAGGCTGTACATGGCATCAGAAAGCAAAGCCATAGCCGACTTCAAAAGAGGGGTA
The DNA here is from genome assembly GCA_033557465.1 of Ichthyophis bannanicus. Classification (NCBI taxonomy): domain Eukaryota; kingdom Metazoa; phylum Chordata; class Amphibia; order Gymnophiona; family Ichthyophiidae; genus Ichthyophis; species Ichthyophis bannanicus. Next base: position 180,040,346 of record CM066036.1, read on the forward strand.
GAATCATCCGGCCAAAGAGACCAAATCCACTGGAGCAGGGTTCGAGATGTCAGGCCTGCACATACCGCCAACTGAAGAATAGCAGCCACCACAGCAAACTGGTTATTCAACACAAATCCACCTTTTGGTCCAGAGCATCCTTTAAGGCCGATCCACCTTTCACAGGAATGGTGGTCCATCTGGTAACCGCCGCGATCTGTGCATAACCCTGGGAATATCAAACAACACACTCCTTCTCCGGGAGAGTGTGCCTCCTCTTATACACCCTTGGTCCCTTAGGCGAGGAGTTAGGGGAGTCCTACTCTGAATGGAATTGGCCCTTTAGCACTTCCGGGAAAGGGAAGACAGCAGTGGATTTCCATACCCCTTCAGGAAAAGATGCACATACAGCTCCTGGTCTGTGCCTGGAGCAACTGCCAAGCTCAAGGTGGATGAGACCCTGGCAATCAACACCGCCAGCTGCTCCTTCCAAAATAGGTGGATCACATCGGCCTCTTCATAATCATCTGAAGGCAAGAGTAATTCTTCGTCCACATCAAAGTCCAGTTTCAAATCATGAATAGATCCCAGCTGGCCCCCATCTCCAGGGGGTGCCCCTCATTGGGGATGTTTAGCCAAAGACTATCAAACAGGACTTCCACTGTCAGCCTGCCCCTCATGAGACTGTGCCTGGGGCACACGGAGGCTGCAGAGTCTGAATTTCCAAACCAGAAGGACCAGGCCTGCTGCAAAAATGAAAATAATTCCGGAGAGGACAATCCAATGTCCAAAAGCTCTCCTCTCGGAAATGACCTCCCAACACCAGGAGGCATAGCTGCCTAGGACCCCCTAGAGCACAAGGAGTGGCTCACAGCACAGTCATCGGACCCTCCAGTAAGCTGGATATCCTTACCCACAGCACCATCCATCACCTGCTGCCCTGAGGCAGGCAAGGCTGGACTTACTGCATCCACCGGCTAAGAAAGAGGGAGCAAGCCCTCCAGGGATGACTCAGAAGCTGTCATGCAAGAAGAGCAGAGTCCAGAACCAGAGATGAGGCATCTCGCTTGCCATAGGCCAAACGTTTCCTAAAAGAAGACAGAGGGAGTTAGAGTAGTTACTCACCTGTAACAGGTGTTCTCCAGGAGCAGCAGGAATCAGTCCTCACATATGGGTGACATCGACGTCGATGGAGCCCCTGCGGAGCATTTCCCCAGCTTTCTATGAAAGCCTTTGGGAATACTGCACGCATGCGCGGTCCCCTTCCCACCTAAAGGTGCCATCTTGCTCAGTCAAATGACAAAGCTAACAAACAGCACACAAAAATGAAAGATAAACTATGTACAACTGCAACTCCCAGGGGAGGAGGGAGGGTTGTGAGGACTGATTCCTGCTGCTCCTGGAGAACACCTGTTATAGGTGAGTAACTACTCTTTCTCCAGGACCAAGCAAGAAGTCAGTCTTCACATATGGGTGACTCCCTAGCTCTGGGCTGCCAAGGAACCCAGGGTGAACAAGAGAACTCCCTCTAGTCCCAGCATCAAAGAAAGGCTTTTCACTGAAAGAACCTCCACCGGTAGCTCAACGGAGGGCTGGAGGGCAGGAGTTGCCTAAACCTCAAAGAGATTCTGGAGCACTGCCTGGTCAAAAGCACTGTCCCTACGGGACTCCCTCTCCAGGCAGTAAAGGGGCCGCAAAAGTCTGGCTTGAGGACCAAGTTGCAGCCCTGCAGATGTCTGCCAACGGTACAGAGCGGAGATGAGTTACTGAGGCAGACATAGCCCTTACACGGTGGGCCGTGACCCGACCCTGCAAGGGAAGGTCAGCCGCCCTGTAAGCCCAGGTGATACAGTCAGCCACCCATATGGACAAGGTACACTTGGACACAGCCAACCTCAAATTATTAGGGTCAAAAGAGATGAAGAGCTGAGTAGCCCTTCTATGTCCCTGCGTACAGTCAAGGTAGCAGGATAAGGCCCTCCTACAGTCCAGGGTATGCAGGATCGCTTCAGCCTGGCTTGCATGAGGCCTAGGGAAGAATGTTGGAAGAACCACCTCCCGGTTGAGGTGGAAAGAGAAGACAACTTTAGGGAGGAACTTTGGATGAGTCCTAAGGACTACCCTGTTCCTATAGAAGCGGGTGTAAGCCCTGTCACAGACCAGGGCCTGAAGCTCACTCACCTGTCTGGCCGAGGTAAGGGCTACCAGGAAGAGTGTCTTCCAGGAAAGGAAACGGAGAGGACAAGTAGCCATCGGCTCAAAAGGTGGGCGAGTCAGTTGCTGCAAGACCACATTCAACTCCCACTCAGGAGCTGGAGGACGGACAGGAGGCTTGAGCAAGAGCAAGCCTCTGAGAAACCGGGACACCAAGGGGTGAACCGACAGAGAGTGTCCTTCCACCAGTGAGTGGTGAGCTGCTAGAGCTGAGAGGTGGATCCGAACAAAATTGGACTTAAGGCCCTGATTGGATAAGTGCAACAGGTACTGAAGTACCACTGGTACAGCACAGGAGAAAGGATCCTCTGTACGCAGCTGACACCACACAGAAAACCTCTTCCATTCCAGGGCATAGGTTTTCCTAGTGGACTGCTTCCTAGAGGCCAGAACGACCTCTTCAACTTCAGGAGGTAGGCCCCAAGGAGCCAAAACTACCCTTGCAGCTTCCAGGCCATCAAATTGAGAGATTTGAGATTGGGGTGCAGAAGAGACCCTTGATCCTGAGAGAGAAGGTCGGGAGGCAACCCCAGAGGTAGTGGAGTGTCCACTGCTAGTTGAAGCAGAAGTGGGAACCAAGTTTGTCTCGGCCACCTGGGGGCTACCAGAAGGACCGAGGCCTGGTCCTGTAGAATCTTGAACAGAGTTCGGGCCACCAGAGGCGTGGGAGGAAACGCATACAGGAGGCCCTGGGACCAGGAAATCAGAAAAGCATCTGCTGCTAGCCTCAGAGGTTGTGGTTGCCTGGAGCAGAACCTGGGCAGCTGTCTGTTCAGGGGGCTGGCAAATAGATCTATGGAGGGAAGTCCCCATCTCAGGAAGATCTTCTGAACCACCAAGGGGTGGAGCTGCCATTCGTGTGGCTGCAGAATCCTGCTCAACCTGTCTGCCAGGTAATTTTCCTGGCCAGGGAGAAAAACCGCTCTGAGCAATATGTTGCACCTGAGCGCAAACAAGCAAAGGTCCTGCGCCTCCTGACAAAGGAGCCTGGACCCAGTGCCACCCTGTTTGTTCACATAAAACATGGCTACCTGATTGTCTGTTTGTACTAAGACAGACCGGTGGGCCAGGGTTTGAGAGAAAGTCTTGAGGGCTAAGCGAATAGCCCGTAGTTCCAGTAGATTGATCTGATGCTGGGCTTCCCAGGGAGACCACAGCCCCTGGGTGCACTTGCCCAGACAGTGTGCACCCCATCCCTGCAGAGAGGCATCGGTGGTCAACACCACTGTGAACCCAGGTGGCTGAAAAGGCATCCCCTTCAGTAAGTTGGGAGGATGCAGCCACCAACGTAGGGAGTGCAGGAATGGTCTGGACACCCTTACTCTGTCGCTGAGGCTCCCTGTGGCCTGCGACCACTGATTTCTGAGACACCATTGCGCAGGCCTCATATGAAGCCGGGCATTGGGAGTCGCATGTACTGTCGAAGCCATGTGGCCAAGAAGCCTCAGGCAGAGCCTGGCGGAGACCAGTGACCTGCTGAGAAACTGGTTTGCCAAGGTCATCAGTCTTTGGGCTCTGTCCTCTGGCAAGAAAGCTTTCGCCTGCAGAGAGTCTAGCCTTGCCCCTATGAACTCCAAGTTTTGGGAGGGGAGCAAAGCGGACTTTGCGAAGTTTATGACAAACCCCAGATGTTGGAGTAGAGAAATTGTTCAGAGGGTGGCTTGCCTGGCCTCCTGGCACGTCTGACCCCTGATGAGCCAGTCGTCCAGATAGGGGAAGACAAAGATACCCTGATTCCTTAAGTAGGCCGCCACCACTGCCAGGCATTTGGTAAAGACCCTGGGGGCAGAGGTGAGGCCAAATGGCAGTACTCTGTACTGATAATGGTTTCCTCCCACAATGAACCTGAGGTACTTTCTGTGGTCTAGGTGAATGAGGATGTGAGTGTACGCATCCTTTAGATCTAAAGAGCATAGCCAATCTCCCTGCTGGAGGTAGGGCAGAAGTGTTCCAAGAGTAAGCATCTTGAACTTTTCCTTCTCTAGGAACTTGTTGAGATTTCTGAGGTCGAGAATAGGCCTGAGGTCCCCTGTTCTCTTTGGTACTAGGAAGTACCTGGAGTAGAAACCATGACCTTGTAGGTGGGGAGGCACAGGCTCCACCGCCTTGTCTCGCAACAGACCCTGAAGCTCCTGCAGGAGGAGGGCTGTATGGAGAGGAGGCCTTGGAGGCTCTCCTGGAAAATAGGGAGGAGGCAACTGATGACAATGAAGCAGGTAGCCTTGTGGACTATGCTTAAGACCCAGTTGTCCTCTGTAATGGGTGGCCACCAGTGGGCAAACAGGGCTAGTCGACCTCCTGTGCAGGGATGGGACAGCAGAGACGGAGAGGCTATGCCTTGGGAGTCAAAAACCCCCACCCTGCTGAGTGGGAGTAGGAGCCGGAGGCTTGGGGGCCTTCTGCCTACGGGGCCCATGTCCCTGCCCCTTGGCCTGCTGACCCTGTGGGGGAGCGGGGGAGGCCTGGTAAGGTGGGAACTGTTTGTAGGCAGTCGCCTTCCTCGGGTAAAAGGACTTCTTACCCGAGCCCTTCTTCTTATGTGAAGGGGCAGAAGTCTTTCGAGACAGCCTTGTCCTCATGAGGTGCTCGGTCTCGAGCTCAGCAGCCTTCTCGGCCATGGGCTTGCCAAAAAGGTTCTCACCTTGGCAAGGGACATCGACCAACTTGTCCTGAACCCATGGCTCGAGGTCCGATGACTGCAGCCATGCCTGGCGTCGAGCCTCGATGCCAGCTGCCGCAACATGGGCCGAGGCCTCAAAGCCATCGTAGGCTGCTCGGGACATGAACTTAGAGCATTCCCGGATCCACGAAGACAAGGACTTGAACCTCTGCAAAGGTTCCCCGGAGAGACCAGCAGAGAACCCGGCAAGCTCCTTTGCCAGGTCCCGCAAGTACATGCCCATGTACAGCTGGTAAGACTGGACACGGCAAGCAAGCATCGAGCCCTGGAAGCACTTTCTACCAAACGCATCCAGGTTCCGGGCCTCCCTGCCAGGGGGCACCGCGGAGTGCATCTTCTGACTTTTCAGATGATGCATGGCCGATTCCACCACCATGGAATGGTGCGGTAGCTGCGCCTTCTGAAACCCAGGGCTCTTAGTCGAAAAATGGAATCGACCCGCTTGCTGAGAATCGGCGCCGAGGCCAGTGCCTCCCATATCTGGAAGAGGAGCCGTTCCAGCATCGGAGGAACCGGCACAGTAAAGGCCTCCTTCGGAGGAGAGTCGTACTGGAGTGCCTCGAGCTCTTTGGCTCGAGGCTCCTCCTCGAGGTCCGCCGGGATCGCCAAAGCAGTGGCCATATCCCTAACGAACTCCGAGAACCGGGTATCCTCCAGAGGGGACTTACTCCGGGGCTCAGACTGCGGTGAGTCCGACGGGACGCACCGAGTCTTGAAGGTATCGGGGGACTCCTCGTCCTCCATCTCCCAGACGGACTTGTCCGAAGAGGAGTCAGGCTCCGACTGCGTGGGGCCCGGCAGCACCTGCCCCGACGCCGAAGGCACCGGCGTCGACACCCTCGGTCCCGACCGGGAGGTCGAAGGTGACCATGACCGAGGACAACCTCAAGCCTTCATGGTCTCGAGTATCGGCTCGGTCTCCGGGGTCGACTTTGCCGTCAATGTCCCAGTGGTCGGGGCAGATGCGCCAGTGAGGCTGGCCATCAGCACCCACTGCTGATCCATGAAGGCAGACAGTCTGCACTCCAAGGCTGTCAGCCAGAGATCCAGCTCAGGAGACTCAGCAGCCACCATCTCGGGCCCCGGCGGCATCGGGCCCGACGTCGGCTCCCTGGGAGGAGAGTCCTCGAGGACAACAGGACTTACGTGCCCAGCAGACTCCGGCTCCACTCGAGGTACTTTTGACGGCTTCTCCTGTTCCACAGGCCCGGGACGGCGGTCGGGGGTCTGAGACCAAGCCCTCGAGGAGCCAGGGACCTCCTCCGACGCCGCCCTCGCGAGCCGCTTCTTCCCCTTTCGCTCCCGCTCGGGGGACCCCCTCTCCGAGGAACCCCGACGATGCTCTGGGTCAGAGCTGACGACTTCGCAGTGCCTTAGTGGACATTTTCCCACACAGTCCACAGATCTTAGGATCATGATCAGGACCAAGGCACCGAAGGCAGCAGCCATGTGTGTCGGTGAGAGACATTAGTTTCTTGCACCGATAACACTTCTTAAAACCACTGGAAGCCATCGGGGAAAAAAGAGTCCCCGCGAGGTCAAAGGACCGGCCTTCCAGGGAAAAAAACAAAAAGGGCACGAACGCCAGCCACGAAGGGCAAAAACCGAAAAAATAAGATCGGGCTTGATACCGGTGTACCGAACCCGGCGAGAAGGGGAACCGGCGTCGAACGGAAGAAAAATCCGCGAAGAAATCGCAGGGATTTGGAGAAAAAATCTAACTTTTCTGGGTGAACTAGGACAAACGTCCGACGGGCTCCACGGAAAAAGAGAGACTGAGCAAGATGGCACCTTTAGGCGGGAAGGGGACCGCGCATGCATGCAGTATTCCCAAAGGCTTTCTTAGAAAACTGGGGTAATGCTCTGCAGGGGCTCCATCAACGTCGATGTCATCCATATGTGAGGACTAACTTCCTGCTTGGTCCTGGAGAAAAGGCAAGTATTACAACAGCATGTGCTAAGGCCGCGACAGCCCAAAAGGTGCTCATTAACTGCACTTTTACTGCAATGCACATTACAGGCGCTAGGATAGGAATGTGCATTGGCGCCACTTGGGTGGAATGTGCGCTAGGATCGCACAACTGCAAGACAGCAGGAAACCCACACACAGTGCCAACTGTCACCAGCAGTCCACCCAGAATTGGATCCCTGGCAGACGGAATTGAGAGCCCCAAACAAGGATAATGATGAGGTCAAGACTTGGTACTCACCCCAAGAACCACAGGCAGAGAATCATGCCGGGCTCAGCTCTACTCCCCTGAAACTGTTTCACTGGCTTTACAGCACTGCGTTTAAGGTGGCTGCCAGTCATATCCCTCTGAGAGTCCTCTGTAATCTTTATGAGAGAGCAGAGGGGAATAGAGAAGGAGGGAAGGGGCATTGAGGTCGCATGAGACTGCTGCACTCTTCCAGATTCTTCCAATTCTGACTGCTCAACAAGCTCTTATCATGATAAGGAGATGAGCCAATTTTCCCTCCTCCTATGGTTAATGAAAAGACCATAGTCTAGTGGAGCCTCCCATGTCACACTCAAGTGAGAGTCACTCTTCAAGGTGGTCATTTACAAGCGTTTAAACAACCTTCTCCACCAATCTAGCTGGAACTTCTATCTTGGAATAAACAGGTTTTATGTTTGGGATTTTCCAAGGGGATTCAACACGATTCTTTTGTTTTCCATCAGTGCCTAAAGTTCACTCCCTGATGAAGCCTTCAACGAAACGCCTGTGGTGTCTCTAATATCATCGGGGTGGCAGAAGCAGAACAGTTCCAAAAGCAAATGTGGTGTAGGATCTCAGGAGAAAAACGATTTCAGCATAACATGAGACAATAATCGTTAGGTGTATTTAAGTTCATGACAATCCTTATACATCATGAATCGAAAAAAAACCTCCTAAACATACTAAAACATGAGACTTCTTCAAAATGTTTCATATAGGAAAATGTTAACATTCATTCATAACACTTGTCCCCTCGTAGCAGAGCTTGCTTTCTATTGAAAGAGGCTCTCCTCCTGTGAATTTATGCCATGGAGGTATTTAAACATCTCAATCATATCACCTCTATCCCGCCTTTCCTCTAATGTATATATATTAAGATCCTTAAGTCTGTCCTCATATGTTTTATAACGAAGACCACTAATCATTTTAGTAGCCACCCTAGAGAAGTGTTATTTAAGTATGGAGGTTCTGATGAATTAGGGATTTTAATCCTTATGTTCTGCCAAAGCTTTTACTTATGAAATAGGAAGAATTAATAAAATGTGTATTAGCAACGAGACTACTGTTTGTGGATTTTATTCTTTTGGGAAATTTAAAGATACATGTGCAAGGAGGAGGAGACAGGAAAGCACAGTTGTTATTATCAGGATTAGAAGTAGTGGATTGAATCAGGTGGAGCCCGATTCAGCAAGAGGCATGTCCGGGCCATCTGGATGGCCCCAAGCAGGATGGTCCCATTTGGACCCGATTCTGCATCGCGGGAGATGGCCTGGCCAGCCCTGCATCACTGCAGGGACATTCTCTCCATGGCAGCACATATGCGGTGCACCCCAAGACCCCCGATTCCCTGCTGCCCATGTTCTACGGGGGCAGCCAGTGCCCTGATCAGGCAGCGGAGACCCTCTTGCCAACTCTGACCCCCATTGCTATGCCTGGCTGCCCAATCCAGGAGGGCGGCCAGTGCTTATTCCACCTCCGAGGTGAAATAGTCTGGTCGTCTCACCTGTGACCCTCCGGACGTATAGGGCCGTCACTAGAAGTGGCCCTGTACATCCGGGGGTCAACCCGCCCATGTCAACCCGCCCATGGTCCCATTTGGACTCGATTCTGCACTGCAGGAGATGGCCTGGCCAGCCCGGCATCACTGCAGAGACATCCTCCCCGCAGCAGTACATATGCGGTGCACCCCAGGATCCCCAATTCCCTGCTGCCAATGCTCTGCGGGGGCAACCAGTGCCCCGATCGCGTGGCGGAGACCCTCCTGCCACCTCTGGCCCCCACTGCTATGCCTGGCCGCCCAATCCGGGAGGGCGGCCAGCGCTTATTCCACCTCCGAGGTGGAATAGTCTGTCCATCTCACCTGTGACCCCCAGATGTACAGGGCCATCACTAGAATTGGCCGGGTACATCCGGGGGTCGCCCCACCCATGTCCGGGCCATCTGGATGGCCCCAAGCAGGATGGTCCCATTTGGACCCGATTCTGTACCGCGGGAGACGGCCTGGCCAGACCTGCATCACTGCAGGGACATTCTCCCCGTGGCAGCACATATGCATTGCACCCCAGGACTCCCGATTCCCTGCTGCCCATGCTCTACGGAGGCAGCCAGTGCCCCGATCGGGCGGCAGAGACCCTCCTGCCACATCTGGTCCCCATTGCTATGCCTGGCTACCCAATCTGGATGGATGGCCAGCGCTTATTCCACCTTCGAGGTGGAATAGTCTGGCCATCTCACCTGTGACCTCCGGACGTACAGAGCCATCACAAGTTGGTTGTGTTACTCTAGCAGCAAAGGTGGAGACAGAAAAATCCAGAGTCTTCTGATTATTTCATCATGTACTATATCAGGAGCAGCTAGATGGCATATCACCTCAGTTTGCACCCTGCATGGCCACACAAGCCCCAGTGATAGCAACAAGGACTAACAAACCAGGTACAGAACTATATACAGAACATCTTGCGAGCAGAAGATCAACCAAGAAGAATACAGCCCATAGGGCTAAACTGTAGGAAAAATCTGGTCATCACAAATTGCAGCAGACACATCGGCTCAGACCAGATTATAGCAGGTACTACCAACATATCACAGATCAAAGCAGATCAGATCAGAACAAGGCAGACAATAACGGTTCAGACCAGAACATAGCAGATAATACCAGAATATTACTACTACTACTGAACATTTGTATAGTGCTACAAGACGTTCATAGCGCTGCACAGACACGTGTAAAAGACGGTCCCTACTCATCAGAGCTTACAATCTAGTCAAGACTGAGAACACGGTAGCTGTAAACATAGGATACATTTAGGGGGAATGGTAAGGAAATACAAAGGAGATCAGGTGAGTCAAGATCCAAAAGCGGCATCGAAGAGGTGAGTTTTCAGCCTGGATTTGAAAAGGGCCAGAGAAGGCGTCTGTCGTACAGACTCAGGTAGTTTGTTCCAGGTATAAGGAGCAGCAAGGTGAAAGGAGCGAAGTCTGGAGTTAGCAATAAAAGAGAAGGCACAGATAGAAGCAATTTGCCAGAAGGGCGGAGCTCCCGAGGAGGGGTGTAGGGAGAGATAAGAGAGGAGCTGCAGAGTGAATGCACTTATAGGTCAGCAGTAGAAGTTTGAATTGGATGCGAAAACGGATAGGGAGCCAATGAAGTGACTTGAGAAGAGGGGTAACATAAGCATGACGAGGCTGGCATAAGATTAGCTGTGCAGCAGAGTGTTGGACAGATTGAAAGGGAGAGAGATGATTCATAGGAAGACCAGCAAGGAGTAGGCTACAATAGTCTAGAAGGGAGGTGACTAAGGAGTGGATAAGTGTCCTAGTAGTGTTTTCAGAAAAGAATGGGCAAATTTTGTTGATGTTGTAGAGAAAGTAATGACATGTGTTAGCTATCAGTTGGATGCGTGTGGAGAAGGAGAGAGAGGAGTCAAAGATGACCCCAAGGTTGCAAGCTGAGGAGACAGGGAGGAGAAAAAGAGAAACAGAGAAATATGATGGCAGAAAAAGACCACATGGCCTATCTAGTCTGCCCTTCCATATCAACTACTACAATAATCCTCTTTTTCCTTTAGAGATTCTCTGTGCTTGCCCCATGCTTTTTTGAATTCAGATACTGTCCTCATCTCTACCACCTCCATTAGGAGACTTTTCCACGCATCTACTACTCTTTCCGTAAAGAAATATTTCTGCATATTACTCCTGAGTAGAGAGTTATCCACAGAGATTGAAAAAGGAGTAAGGGATTAGGGGAAAAAATGAAAAGCTCAGTTTTGGCCATGTTCAATTTCAAGAAGCAGTGAAACATCCAAGCAGCAAATGTCAGAAAGGTAGGCAAAAATCATGGCCTGGATTGCCGGAGAGATTTCAGGTACATCTGATCATAACAGATCCCAGGAATGGGTCCTGGACTAGCCTAGCAGGACTCCAGGAAGGACATTATCTGTTAACCTAGGCCAGTACTAACAAGTGGGACATACCAAAGCTACACCTCCACTGGGTAGGAAGAAGAAATGGCAGCGATCAAAACTTTACCGAAGGCCATGCCCACTCGAGCATGGACATCCAAGCGGAAATGCTTGATGAAGTAGAAAACGATGATCTTGCTGTCACTCGACAAATGTCTAAGGGAGCAACCAAGCTGCACTCTGCCCAGAAGGAAACTTGAGCCCATGTGGAATGCACACGCAAACCCTACGGGACCAGCCAGTCTAGCAACAGACAGACCGAAACTACCCAAGTGACCCAAGGAAGACTTAGAAACATAGAAATATGATGACAGAAAAAGACCACATGGCCTACCCAAGTGACCCAAGGAAGACTTAGAAACATAGAAATATGATGACAGAAAAAGACCACATGGCCTATCTAGTCTGTCCTTCCATATCAACAACTACAACAGTCTCCTTTTTACCTTTAGAGATCCTCTGTGTTTGTCCCATGCTTTTTTGAATTCAGTTACTGTCCTCATCTCTACCACCTCCACTGGGAAACTATTCCACAGATCCACTACTCTTTCCGTAAAGAAATATTTCCGCATATCACTCCTGAATCTATCTCCCTTCGCCCTCATCCCATGTCCCCTCGTAGCAGAACTTGCTTTCAATTGAAAGAGGCTCTCTCCCTGAACATTTATGCCATGGAGGTATTTAGAAACATAGAAACATAGAAACATGATGAAAGAAAAAGACCACATGGCCTATCTAGTCTGTCCTTCCATAACAACAACTACAACAGCCAACTTTTTACCTTTAGAGATCCTCTGTGTTGGTCCCATGCTTTTTTGAATTCAGTTACTGTCCTCATCTCTACCACCTCCACTGGGAGACTATTCCATGGATCCACTACTCTTTCTGTAAAGAAATATTTCCGCATATCACTCCTGAATCTATCTCCCTTCACCCTCATCCCATGTCCCCTCATAGCAGAACTTGCTTTCAATTGAAAGAGGCTCTCTCCCTGAACATTTATGCCACGGAGGTATTTAAACATCTCAATCATATCACCTCTATCCCGCCTTTCCTCTAAGGTGTACATATTAAGATCCTTAAGTCTGTCCTCATATGCTTTATAATGAAGCCCATTAATCATTTTAGTAGCAACCCTCTGCACCGACTCCATCCTGTTCACATCCTTTTGAAGGTGCGGTTTCCAGAATTGCACACCATACTCCAAATGAGGTCGCACCAAAGACTTATACAGAGGCATTATCACCTCCTTTTTTCTGCTAGCCATTCCTCTCCGTATGCACCCATGCATCCTTCTAGCTTTTGCCGTCGCCTTTTCTACCTGTTTAGCTACTTTAAGATCATCAGACACAACCACGCCTAGGTCCCGCTCTTCTTTAGTGGACAAAAGTACTTCACCTCCTATACTGTATTGCTCCCTTGGATTGCTGCAGCCCAAATGCATGACCTTACATTTTTTAACATTAAATCCCAACTGCCAAATTCTAGACCATTCTTCAAGCTTAGCTAGATCCCTCCTCATGTTATCTACACCTTCCTGGTTGTCTACTCTATTGCAGATTTTGGTATCATCTGCAAAGAGGCAAACCTTACGCGACTGCCCTTCCGCTATATCACTAACAAAGATGTTAAAAAGAATCGGACCAAGGACAGATCCCTGGGGCACACCACTGGTAAAGCACAGTTACTTACCTGTAACAGGTGATCTCTGGGAACAGCAGGAATTAGTCTTCACATATGGGTACGTCGGTACCGACGGAGCCTGCACGGGAATGCTGCCCAGCTTTCAATCAGAAAGCTTTTGGCAGCATCCCTCGCGCCTGCGCAGTGACTTCCCGCCTTCTCCACAGCCTCTCTTCAGTTGAGTTTCAGAGCTGAGACAAAGGCGAGGAGAGAAAAGGAAAAAAATAAAAAAGATGCAACTCCTAGGGGAGGTGGGAGGGTTGTGAAGACTAATTCCTGCTGTTCCCAGAGATCACCTGTTACAGGTAAGTAACTGTGCTATCTCCAGGAACAAGCAGGAATGAGTCCTCACATATGGGGACTCCCTAGCTGGAGATGCCAGGGGGAGATCCCATAAAAATGCAAGTGCCTGGATCAGGGGTGCATTTTGTCTCCAGGAATCCCCGGCATCCAATGTGGGATGGAGGGTAGGAGTTGACAATAAAGGAGCTGTGAGGAAAGAAACAGCATAGTCAAGGACTAGAGGGTTCTACAGACTACAGGAGTCCTTGGTAGATATGATGAGTAGCATTAAAACACATTTAATGTACACTTAAAATATGCAGCTTACCTATTGTATTGTAGGAAGTAGAAAGCATGATGGAGTCTACTGGATAAGCAGTGGCGGAATCTTCAAGGTGACCTCTCAGTAGTGAGGATGAAGGTCCAGACCTGGAGGTAGTAGATGATCCAGGTGTCAACTGGGTAGGAGTAGACGTCAGGTCTTCAATGGAAAGCTTTATGGGAAAAGCTGAAAACTCCTTTAGGCATCATTAACATGGAGGACTAAAGGAAGAAGACTGACGGAGTTGGAGAACTAGCCCAGACCTGGCGGGAAGAGGGGGACTGGAAAACCCCTATTTCCACGGAAAACAGTTGTGTACTCGAATATAAAGATGTACACTGTTTTTCCTAGCTGGTGAGAGATAGGAAAAATATTGAAGCTTGATGCTTCAAGGACAGAAAGAAAAAATGGAAGATGTTAGCACCAAAGTGGTTATTGGTGCCTAACAGTTTCTGTATCATAATATGGTATGGGACGTAGGGCGACAGACTGTCTAAAACCTCTAGGAGGTAAATCATGTAGTATAGACAGTAAGGGTGATAGTGTATAAGACAGACTAACCCTTAAGAAGCCCCCCATCAAACACATATACATAGGGATATATATATGTGGCTGGAATATATATGTATATATTCATATATATATATATATATATATATATAAAAATATACATATGTCCAGATGTGTATATTAGGATATGGGTGGTGAAATATACATATCAAATATATATACACCAACCTGCTGAATAAAGCCATCAACAAACCACGGGAATTATTTCGACTAGTGAAAACTCTAACCAAAACAAACCAACCAGAACAGCGGAGTGATACTATTCAACCCCAAACCCTAGCAAACTACTACGAAAGCAAGCTGACCACAACATCAACCACACTATGTTTTCCCAAGCCCCATTTGAAAACTGTAGTGAAGCAAGAACAGATGTGGAATGAATTTCGCAAAATTGATGATAAACAAGCGGTTGAAATAATAACCAGTATCAATACCACCACCTCCCTGCTTGATCCCTGCCCAGCTACCTGGATCAAAGCAGCAAAAAAGGACATTGGCCACCAAGTCTCACACATTGTGAACCAATCACTTTCACAAGGAATCATGCCTAACCAACTCAAAAAGTCTATAATTAGACCGATACTAAAAAACAACTCGCTAAACAAAGAAGACCCATCTTCTTACCGCCCAATCTCCAGCATATCTTTTTTAGCAAAGATCATTGAAAAAGCAGCCCTCATCCAACTGCAAGAGCACCTTGATGACAACGAAACACTGGACAAACAGCAATACGGATTCAGGAAAAACCATGGGGTCGAAACCCTTCTTTTGGCCCTGTTTAACAACCTCCTTAAGGGTCTGGAAGACAGGAAGAAAATGTTTATCCTCATTTTCATCGACATCTCCGCTGCATTCGACACTGTCCATCACCTAACCCTCCTTAACAAGCTGGCATCAATTGGAATCTTAGGAACCACCTTGAAATGGTTCTCCTCCTATATAACGGACAGAAAACCGCAGGTCCAATTCAACAGAGAAAAAGCCGAAGCCTTCACCCAAACCCAAGGCATACCACAGGGTTCGGCACTCTCGGCACTACTTTTTAACATTTACATGCAGCCCCTCAGTGAAATATTCAGGAAATACGGCATCAACTACCACATATACGCAGACGATATCATGTTGTACACCCAACTAGAGACCACTAACCCGATTTACAACCAGCTTGAAACCTGCATGGGAGAGATGTTGGGATGGCTAAAGCAAAACAACATGTCAATTAATCATAAGAAGACTGAAGTAATGTTTATGTCCAGTAGAATTGACTTTGAACCACCTCCAGCAATCACACTGTGCAATAATACTTACAACTCGAAGGAAGAAATAAAATATCTAGGAGTCACAATCGACAGCAAACTGAAAATGGAAAAACACCTCAGCAACACCAACAAAGCCATCTTTCACAAGCTTAGAGTACTACGACCCCTGAGGAATGTACTGGATTCGTGTGATTTCCGATCAGTTGCACAAGCACTCATCATGCCCCACCTTGACTACTGCAACGCCATCCTGCAGGGTCTACCAAAGAAAACCACTAACATATTACAACTGGCACAACACGTAGCAGCAAGGATCATCATGAGAACAAGCGTCACTGAGCATATCACACCCGTATTGATGGAACTGCACTGGCTCCCAGTTGCTGCCAGGATTCAATACAAAACATTGGTAACGACATTCAAGTTAATTCAAAACCTGGCCCCCTCATTCCTCTCCACCCTGATCTCCATACAACCTACCACCAGAAGCAGGAGAACCATAAACTCAGACACACTAATAGTCCCAAACAGCATTAGGCACGTAAAAGTCAGTACTAGTCGCAGAGCGTTCTCCTTCTCTGCCCCCACTTTATGGAACCAGCTCCCACACGAGCTGAGAGCAATTAAAGACATAACCGATTTCAGAAAAAATTAAAGACGCACCTGTTCAATTGTCACTATATACAGATGTAAATCCAAGAAGATAAAAAGAGTGAATAGCTGTATGTACAACTGCTCACCTGTTCAATTGTCACTATATACATAAGTAAGGCCAAGAAGATAAAGAGAGTGAATAGCTGTATGTAAAACTGTACATAGATGTCGGATAATCGCGTGTGTAAATGTATAATTGCTTGTATAAATATATAATCGATTGTGATAGTAATTATGGTCTAAATATAGACCCTAATATGTGTGCTGTGTATTACCCCTGTTCTCTCTATCTATGCCCCAAACTTTCTGTCATGATTTTTTGACAAATCCCAAACTTGTAATCAAACCGCTGCTGATCGCTGGAAGTAGCGGTATATAAGTATCTACTAAATAAATAAAATAAATATATAGAGAGAGATATGATATACCTAGATATATGTAAATTTGTGGGGCATGGTTTAGCACCACCAGAGTAATGATATAGGTATGCAGACATGTATGGAGATGCTACATACAAGATAGGAGATTGAAGATAGATGTCTACCACCCAGCCCCATAATTGTACATGGGGAATATAAAAGAAAAAGATTCTGCGTTCTACAAGAGGGTGAGCCCACTTGGGATATGTATAGAGAATCTATTTTCATGGGTTGAGGGATGCAGGAAGGCAATCCAATGAGATAACCGTGATGTTCGCGTAAGAACAGATGAAGATATGAATCTGTAAGGAACAAGGCGGGAGTTCCACAGAACACTGACATGGTAGATGCCTTGGATTTTCACGCAGAAGAACTGATATCTCGTGTTAACACCCCAAGCTAGAGGGGGTGTGGAGAACCCTCACAGGTATAGGAAGGGTTTATAAGTTTTTCTCTAATAATAGAGGAACTTCAGAGACAAGGTCAATGCTCTATAGCAAGGCCCTCATAGTAGAAAGCTTCTCTGAAGACTGCAGAGAGCATTGTGCAGGAGAGCTATGAGATAAACTGACTGAAAGTCAGGTATGTTGCAATATCCTAGGAAAGGAGATGGTTAGAATAATGTGAGAAAGCCTAAACGAGTAGGAGGATCCAAGATAGCTTGGAATCACTACTGAGGCTAGACAAAATTTTGAACAAGGGACTGGAACTTGGAAAAAGTCCCAGTAATACAATTACTGTAACTCCTGCAGGCAGAGCTGCTGACGGAAACAGCAGAGAGATTGTCCTGTGCTGAATAAGGAAAAACAGACAAGAAAAAAGAGGGGATATCTCTTCTCCCTGTCTGGGGAACGAGTTTGCCAGAGAAGCAGTTCAGTATGGTAGCCCTCAAGTAGTTGGAGGGTGACGTACCCATGGGGTAAGTCAACTGAAGGAAAAAATGTTCAGTTGGGATAGAAACTATCAGGTGATAGTTGCAACTGCTCTTCTAGGGAGTAAGAAGAGGAGAAGTGTGTAGTTCCTGAACAAAATAATTATTTGACAGGTTAGTACACTGAAAAAGAAAAGCACAGTGAAGAAACTTCTAAGATGTAGAAGTAAAGGCTCCTTGTGGCCTTGGGCAAGCCACTTAACCCTCCATTGCCTCAGGTACACTTAGATTGTGAGCCCTTCGGGGACAAGGGAATAAAAAGTACCTGTTAGTATATACATGTAAACCGCTCTGATGCATACGTAAAGGGCGGTATATCAAATGCCTAACCATAACCATAAGTTACAATTCCCGGTCCCTATGGCTGCTGGGAATGCTGAGACTGGCCAGAAGTGGAGGACTTCAGACTAGGTTGAGGCGTCCCTTGTTTAGGTACAGCCGAATGAGGGGCAGGAGATGAATGAAACTTTCTTTTCTTAGGGAAAGAAGGTTTGGTAGGACATTTCCTACTATTTGAAGAAGGAGGTGGGGTAGAATGGTTTCTAGTGGAAGAAGAGTCAGTGGAGCATTGAGCAACCTGATGTAAAGCCTCCTTATTGAAAAGACCTTCCCCTGTACAAGGAGAACGAGCTAGTATAGTTTGTGCCCGTTTGCTCAAGTCTGAAGCCTCAAGCCAGGCTCTGCGACGTGCTGCAATGGCAATAGCAGAGGATCTGCTAACGGACTCAAAAGAATCTATAGAAGCACGAGATAGGAACCAGGATATATTCCGGCTGTGATTGATGAGCAAGGAATAATCAGAAGCCTTGGGTTCTGGTAAAAAAGGGGTCAAGAGAGACAATTTCTCTGTGACTTCCTGGAGTGTTAGACTCATGTGAAAAATATATGAGAGAACTCTGGAAGCCAGCATAGAGTTTTGGAAGGCCTGACAGCCAAAAGCATCGAGTGTTCTTGAAGAACGACCTGGCGGAAAAGAAGAATGCTTCTTCTTGCTCTTAACTTTCCTTAGTGCCGATTCCACTACAAGGGAACGATGAGAAAGTTGAGGCTTTTGGAACCCTGGAGAGGGTGGCACTCGGTACCGAACCTCAATGTCTGTAGAAACTTGAGGAAGTCGTAAGGGCGATTTCCAAACTCTGAGAAGGAGATCCTGCAGAGCAGGATGTAAAGGAAAGTTTATATTTTCCATTTGTGCCGGTGAGCCATGAGTAGGATCACAACCGGGGATAGAAATATTAAGAAAGGTTGCCATATCCCGGAGAAAAGCCTGGAAAGACTGATCTCCTATGGGAACCCTCCCTGGTAAGGCTAAAGAAAGAGTCTGAGCATCAGAGGACGTACAGGTTACTGCACCAATGCCAGGTATCGGTTCCAAACTAGGCATCGGTGCAAGAACAGGCATCAACATCGATACTGATAAAGGACTAGCAGGTGAAGTAGCCATCGGGAACTGCTGTAGTGGTACCGAGATCATGAGGGAGTTATGGCTAGGATCTTCGGAACTGCCTATCTGGAAACGACAGGAGTCGGTTCCGGGACGCGTCGGTACGCAGTCCTCGAGACTCGATATCGACTCAAGACTCAGCATCGAAGAGAGCGAGACTATCGATGCATGTCTCGACAGTTCCGACGCCGGTGGCAGTATCGGCGATGTCGATACCACTAAGGCAGCCTGGGTTACATCGATCGATACCGACAGTACCGAGGATACCCGATGAGCACCTATCCACCCCGATGCCGATGCTAGGGTATCGGAACTGATCGACGCCGGAACCGTCCCGGAGCATGGCTGAGATTGAGGGAAGTCAGTGCGGTGCGTATCGATCGGTCCCGAAGGTACCGAGGATGCCCGATGACGATCCCTGGTGAAGAGTGGAATACTCGACACCGGTGCCGATGCCGGAAGCTCGGTACCGCTCGAAGCGGATACCACCCCCGCGCATGGCTCAGGCATGTTCTGTGAGGGGTGAGCCCCAGGAACATCCTGAAACCCCTTTAATGCTTTGGAGCCCGAAGACTCCCGCAGGGGTAATGCCAATGGATTCTTGAGGGTAAGGCCAGAGCCGTCACCATGCTGGGCATGGGACATACCACTCAAGCATTGACTAGTCTTAATAGACTGTTTTTGGGTTACCTGATCCTGTGAAGTAGAGAAACCAGGTACTCTCACTGCCGAAGAAAAAACGGTATCGAGGGAAACTCTAAATACTGAAGGTTGCCTCACAAAACTATCTCCTGACAAGTCAGGGGAAAAAGGGTCAGGACCCACACAGTTGAGACACCAACTATTGGTGTCTAAAAAGAAACAGGTGTTTCCACATCGGATGCACTTCTTAGGAAAAGAAGGCTCCATAATGAAAAGGCCTAGTAGGCCTAAGAAGTTAAGGCAAAAAAACTGAAGAAAAGTTTTACAGAATTTAGTCAAAAAACCACCGGCGGTACCGGTGGTAGCGGGAAATATAGCCGCGACCACAAGAAAACAAAAAAACTAAAGTAATTAAAGCAATTAAAAAGAAAGGTTTCTGCGGTGACAGGAGGATGTCCTGCCAGCTCCGCGGAAAAACGAAAACTGAAGAGAGGCTGTGGAGAAGGCGGGAAGTCACTGCGCAGGCGCGAGGGATGCTGCCAAAAGCTTTCTGATTGAAAGCTGGGCAGCATTCCCATGCAGGCTCCGTCGGTACCGACGTACCCATATGTGAGGACTCATTCCTGCTTGTTCCTGGAGATCATCCTTCTCCTCAGAGTGAGCTCCATTTACTTGTACTCTTTGTCGCCTCCCACCCAACCAATTTCTAACCCAAGCAGTAACTTTAGGGTCCATCCCTAGGGTGCTCAGTTTGTTTATAAGTCGCCTGTGAGGAACAGTGTCAAAGGCTTTACTGACATCTAAATACACCACATCTAGAGCTCTCCCTCGGTCCAACTCCCTGGTCACCCAATCAAAGAAATCAATCAGATTTGTCTGACAAGACCTGCCTCTGGTGAATCCATGCTGCCTCGGATCCTGTAATCCGCTGGACTCCAGAAACCTCACTATTTTCTCTTTCAGCAGCGTTTCCAATAATTTATTCACCACCGAAGTTAAACTAACCGGCCTGTAGTTTTCAACCACATCCTTACTTCCGCTTTTGTGTAAAGGCACAACATGAGCCTCTCTCCAGTCCTTTGGCACCACTCCCGACTCCAACGAGGCATTGAAAAGGTCAGTCAGTGGAGCTGCTAGAACGTCCCCAAGTTCCCTCAGTATTCTAGGGTGTATCCCATCCGGTCCCATCCTTTTGTCTACTTTAAGTTGAGCTAGTTTCTCACGAACACAGTCTTCTGAAAATTGTTCAAGATATCCCTCGCTTCTGTTCTTATTTGTGGGTGTTTTCTGAGGTCCTGCTCCTGGTTCTTCATCTGTGATCACAGAACAAAAATATTTGTTAAGCAATTAAGCTTTATCCTTATCAGCTTCTACCTATTCCCCCCCCCCCCCTGTACCCTTGAGTCTGACAATACCACTTTTGCCCTTCCTCTTCTCACTAATATATCTGAAAAATGTCTTATCCCCCCCCCCCCCCATTTTATTGCATTGGCTATTTCCTCCTCCTTTTGAATCTTTGCCTTCTTGACTACTTTGCTAGCTTCTCTAAGTTTTTCAAAATACAGATGCCTGTCTTCCTCTCTCTGTGATCTCTTGTATTTCATGAAGGCCTCCCTCTTTTTCTTCACTTTTTCAGATACTTCTTTCGAAAACCATAGCGGTCTCCTGTTCCTTTTGCCTTTATTTACCATTTTAACAAAAAGGTTGGTTGCCCTTAAAATACCCCCTTTCAGTTTTGCCCACTGTTTTTCTACATCCCCCAGCTGTTCCCATCCCACTAACGACTCCCTGAGGTATTGGCCCATCTTCGCAAAGTTAGTCTTCCTAAAGTCTAAGATCCTCACCTTGGAATGGATTCTAACAGCCCTAGTCCTAATACTGAACCACACCATCTGGTGATCACTGGATGCAAAATGATCTCCCACTACAACATCAGAAACACTTTCACCATTGGTAAGCACCAAGTCCAGTATGGCCCCTTCACGTGTGGGGTCTGTTACCAATTGCCTGAATAGTTCTCCCTGTAGAGAATCCAGAATCTCCTTACTTCTAGATGATACTGCAGCAGGAATGTGCCAATCAACATCTGGCATATTGAAATCTCCTATCAGTAGCACTTCCCCTTTCCTAGCAATGCTGCGTATGTCTTCAATTAACTCTCTGTCCACCTCTTCCTCTTGTGAGGGAGGTCTGTATATCACACCAATGCAAATAGATTTCTCTTTCCCTCTTTCTAGTTTAACCCACAATGCCTCGTCTCTCCCTTTTAAGCTCTGTAATTCCAAAGCTTTAATAGTAGTTTTTACATATAGTGCCACTCCTCCTCCCCTTCTTCCTACCCTGTCCTTTCTGAATAAAGTATGGCCAGGTATAGTTACATCCCAGTCATGGTTTTCTGTGAACCATGTTTCTGTAACTGCCACTAAATCCAAGTCAGCCACTCCCACCAAAGCTTCAACTTCAGGGACCTTATTTCCCATGCTACGGGCATTTATACACACTGCTTTCCATATGTTACCCCTGTTACCCATTTCCATAAAGGTATTTAATGTATCACCTACCTGGGGGCTTTCACTTACCTTGGGGCTTTCTTCACCCATCCCCAACGAATCTAGTTTAAAGCCCTCTTCAGTAGATTAGCCAGTCTACTACCGAAGATGCGTTGACCTTTCTTGGACAGATGGATGCCATCTCTGCTCTGCAACCCTTGGAACAGCATCCCATGGTCTAGGAAACCAAAACGCTCTCGATGACACCATCCACGCAGCCATGCATTCATCTCCAGGATGCGAGCCTCTCTGCCTTGGCCTTTACCCTCAACAGGGAGGATTGAAGAGAACACCACCTGTGCATCTAACTGCTTCACCCTCTGTCCCAGAGCCATGAAGTCACTTTTGATACGTTCCGAGGTATACCTGGCAGTATCATTTGTTCCAACATGGATTAGCAACATTGGGTAATAGTCAGTGGGCTTGATGAGTCTCGGCAAACTCTCCGCAACATCTTGGATTTTGGCACCAGGCAGACAACATACCTCTCTGGACATCAAGTCTGGTCGGCAGATGGACGCCTCAGTACCCCTCAGAAGAGAGTCTCCAACCACCACTACCCTTCGTTTCCTTCTGGTCACTGATTCTGCAACTTTTGGGTACTTGAACTCTGGTTCTTCCCTTTCCAGGGATGCTTTCACCTCCTCCACTTCCAGGGCTGCATAATGGTTCTTCAATTCAAGGGCTGGAGAAGTTGGATTGGTGATTTTGCAGGCCCTGGTGACTTGTGTCCAACCATCGACATTCTGTTGGCACCCATCTTCTCCTGTGCTGGAGAGTTTGGTTGCTGCAAGAAGCATCTCATCAATGTACTTCTCACTGTCTTGAATGCTCCTCAGCCTTGCCACCTCCTCTCTGAGTTCCTCCACTTGTTTCCTCAGAGCTTCAGCATGCAGGCACCCTGCACATGGAACCGGTCCTTCAACTGGCATTAGGACCTCTGTCTGGACCGAGGCAGAAGCTGTAACGGGGGCAACAGCTTTAGCAATACGATTTTTCCCAGCCACTGTTCTGTTCGTGGAGCTTAGGTTTCTGTTAAAGCAAAAGAGAGAGATCTACCAAGTACCAGCCGGTTTCGCAGCTGTCCTTTCAGAGAAAAAGCAGTTAAATCTCTTTAATTATATTCAAAATGTGCTGTTCCAATTCTCTGTGATTAGTTAAATGGGGAGGTGCCCTATAAAGCAAGACTGCTCACTAGGGGTGGGTGGGAGTCGGGAGGGAACTAACACCTGATTAGGTGTTAACAGTTTCTAAACCTGAGGAGGTTACTGGAGTTCAGCAACCTACTGTGCTCAAGGAAAGTTCCCCTAAAGAAGCAAAAAGAAAGTAACCTTGCTTTAAAAAATATACAAAAAACCCTTTTAAGAGCTCCCAGTCAGAGAGCTAGCAATGTAATATAATAAAACAAACAAACAAACCCTCAAATCCTTACTGTTTTTTTGATCTGTGGAGCCCTGGTTAGGAAAGCCTCAAAAGGGCAGGGCACTGGAGCCTTTTATGCAGGCTTCAACTGCACTCAGGAAACAGGCCCACTAACTCCTGATTAGGTGTTTAGCAGTTTCTAAACCTGAGGAGGTACTGGAGTTCAGCAACCTACTGTGCTCAAGGAAAGTTCCCCATAAGCAGCAAAAAGAAAGTAACCTTGCTTTAAAAAATATACAAAAAACCCTTTTAAGAGCTCCCAGTCAGAGAGCTAGCAATGTAATATAATAAAACAAACAAACAAACCCTCAAATCCTTACTGTTTTTTTGATCTGTGGAGCCCTGGTTAGGAAAGCCTCAAAAGGGCAGGGCACTGGAGCCTTTTATGCAGGCTTCAATTGCACTCAGGAAACAGGCCCACTAACTCCTGATTAGGTGTTAGCAGTTTCTAAACCTGAGGAGGTTACTGGAGTTCAGCAACCTACTGTGCTCAAGGAAAGTTCCCCCTCAAATCCTTACTGTTTTTTTGATCTGTGGAGCCCTGGTTAGGAAAGCCTCTTCATATCACATCTCAATCATATCACCTCTATCCCGCCTTTCCTCTAAGATGTACATAGCCACTTTCCCCTTATGCGGACCTTCAAACAAAGTCTGTTCAATGTTCGGTAGACGTTAGTGAAACACTTGTCTAAAGTCCACCTGGAGAAGGCCCCTATCCTTCCACTGGCATTGGTCCTTTAGGAACGAAAGCAAGCAATATACCTGGTTGACATCACTTAATACAAAAGGGAAGAAACAGGCCATAAATACATGCCCTCTTCTAAAAAGGACAGGGTAAGTTTGCAACTCTGAGATATTTTGCCGAGCAGATCACAACCAAAAAGTCCATCAAAAAGGCTCAAACACCTCATTGTAGCCCTCCACAAAGGCTTAAACACCTCAGTCACCAAGGCCAGAAAAAACAAACTGAGAACCCACAAAGGAACCACCGAGCATAGGGGAGGGTGCAAGTGCTGAACTCCTGTCAGAAAATAGGCCACATCCAGGTGCGAGGTCAAGGAGCACCCCATCACCAGCCATCTAGAACAAGTCAAGGGCACCACCCGAACCCTCAGAGAACTGAGGGAAAAGCTCTTGTCAAATCCATCCTGGGGAAAGAAGGCAGACCTAGCAAATCCACTGTGTTAGGGCTGATACAGCACTTATGACACCAGTGTTCAAAAGACGCCAGATGCACACAAAGGCGAGACAAGAGAGCATCTTCTCTATGTGGTGGGATTGCCCGGTGATTCGGACCTTCTGGGAGAGGGTGGGGGGGAGAATCGGGGGGGTGCTGGGGGATGGGGGGCCAGGTGCACACCGTGACAGCACGGCCTGGCTGTTGGGCTCCCTTGGGGGGTCGGGGAAAGGGAAGTGGTGAGAGTTGTTAGCTGAGAAGTTGCGCTTGGCTGCAAGAGTGGCGATTGCTGGGAAGTGGAAGAGTGTGAGTGGCCCTTCGGAGTTGAATTGGGAGGTCAAGGTGGAAGCAGCGGTACGCTTTGATTGGCTGACCTACCGCTTGCGGGGGCAGGAATGGCGGTTTTATAAGATTTGGGACGCCTACTTGGAGAGGGGAAGGGGATAACAGGGTGCCTGGGGGGGGGGGATACCACACACACACACAGTTCTTTTAGAGTTTATGTGTTCTTCCAGTTTTATATTTTAGCTGGAGTGCGATATGCAGGTTGATCTTTGGGGAGTGTTGCTTGTTCCGATTCGTTACATTGTGTTAAGGACTACAGAGTGTAAAGGGGACAGCATATTGTGGGAATTCATTCCTCTGTGCATGGGGCTTTGTAGCTGTACTGAAACTGCCTTATTTTCTCCTGTATGTCACAATGCCAATAAAATATGTTATAAAAAAAAAAAAAAAGAGAGCATCTTCTCATGTTCAGAAGCCGGGAAATCACAGCAGCAGAATAGCCCTTATGTGCGAAGCATTGCTTCTCAAAAGCCAAACCAAAAGCGAGAGGAGAACCATACCATCCAGCAGAACCAGACCCTGCCTCAACAGTCCCAGTGCCAATGGAAGGCGCAGGTGGGTGCCCTGCCAGAGGCACAGCAGATCCACATACTACAGCCTCCTCAGTCAGGCTAGTGTCACCAGCACCACTGGACCTACATGGTGCTTCACACAAAAAAGTACTCGTCCACAAGAAGCCACATTAGAAACATGTACAGGAGAAAGGGCCTTAGCCAAGGTTGAACTAGGGCGACCATGCCCTCAGAGCCCATCTCTTTGCGGCAGCTAAGAACCTGTGCACCTTGGCATTGGCCCGGGTCGCCATCAAATCCATCTTGGGATGACCCTATCAGTCCAGGATCCTCTGAAACACCACTTGGCTCCCCGGGATAGGGGGAGTGACAAGATGGTCAGCTTCCAAACTGACCACTTCTGCAATATGCTGTGCTGAGAGGGCCAAAAGATTCCACTCCACTCAAGTGAACAGGAGACCCCGTAACTCTTCATGTCCCCTCTCCGGCTGACATTGGCCGCTATCGTGGCACCGCCTGAAAATATTCACGCTACCTGTCTCAGACTATGTTCTAGAGATGCTTGGAGAGCCAAGAAAATGGCCCTCGACACCAGTGTGATCAATGGGCTGTCGCCCTCCCCCATTAGCTCCAGTGACACTGTGCAGTCCGCCCTTGACAATGACTTCCAGCCGAACAGCAGGAGTCATTGGGTAACATCAATGAGAAGGCCTTTCAACAAATGAGCAGGCTTCTCCCACCATTTCAGATTGGCCACCACCAATGGGGGAAGAGGGAACCTGATGCTGAAGTCCTGAAAAGGAGACCAGTGGGACAGCAGGGATCGTTACAGTGGATGCAGGTATACTCATGCTCATGGGACTATCTTGATCGTAACCACCGTAAACCCTAGGAGTTGGAGTTAGTCCCAGGCCTTGGGAAGCTGCTGCTTCCAAAATACCCATAAGCTGAGAATGCAGCTTCCCTGCTCTCTTCTCGAGCAGAAAACCTTTCCTAAGCCAATGATGAACCATGCTCAAAGATACTCTAATGATGGGGTAGGCTCCAGGAAGTTCTCATCATAGTTTATCACCCAGCCAAGACTCTCCAGAAACTATACTATTTGGGCCGACACGTGAAGCACTCCGTGTGTGACCTGGCCTGAATAAGACAGCCATCCAGGCAGAGATACTCTTCAGTGCAGCAGAAAGACTGAAAAGTAGAATGACAAACTGGAAGTGCGAGTTGAAAACAAAGCACAGGAGGCACTGCTGAACCTCATGGATGGGAATATGAAAGTACGCCTCAGTCAAGCCCAGCAATGCAAGAAACATTCCTCATCAGATCGTTCTCAGTGTCCTTAGGTGAGCACTAACACCCTTAAGGTTCAGGATTGGGCAAAAGGACCCCACTTTCTTTAACACAACAAAGCAAATGACATACTGGCCCTTGCACCTTTTGGCAGACAGCTTCAGAACTACAGCCCAGAGGCTGAGGGATCTCTCTAGAGAGGTTCTAATGGCAGCCTTCCTTCCTGGCCACAGACTCGCATGGAAATATCAGGAAGGCATTTGGGACAGGGTCCTTGCATTCCAGAATATAGCCAAACTGAATGATGTCTGACTCTCACTGGTCCAAGGTCACAGAGGCCCATTCTATCCTTGTGTCTGATGGGAGAGGCCAGACCTGGAGGAAGAAGGAGCCTCGTGGGTCCCATGAGTCCCAAAAAAGGATTGGGCCCAGAAATGGGTGCTGGAGGAAAGAAGGATGGCCTCCCCAGGTGATACTTCCAAGAGTCCCTCAACTCCCGAGACTCCTGATGACAGAAGTAAGGAGAGTGATAAATAGGATGAGCAGCCACGCTTCAAAGGCCCTTTAGCTCGATCCTCTGGACAATGATGTGGTTTGGATGCTCCCAGCTCCTTGACCAACTTCTCAAGTCCTCCTCAAACACAAGCTTCTCCTTGAAAGGATGTCCAGATAAATGGGACTTTGACATCATGACAGCTTGCAAAGGCAAAGCCAAGGCCAGTAATGTATTACCATGGAAAAGGCAATATCCTTGGCTGCCGAGTGGACCAAAACCTATGTGGCATCCACTATGAAATCTGCTGCTGAATATGGAAGAGTCATCCCATGGGACATACTGGACCCAATGGAATAGGGCAATAGCCCTTAGCCCCCCGCAAACTATTGTCTGAAGAATAAGGGAGGTGACTGTTTTGGAAACTTTGGCCTTGCGATCCACTTGGGTCTTGAGAGCTGCAACCACTCTCTACCAGAATGGTGGTGCATTTAGCAATGGCCACCACCTGAGCATCCACCTGTGGCAACTATATCCAAGCAGCAAGGTCCTCCTGAGGGGGGCACAAAGCCGACTTTGCCCCCTTTCAACAGGATGACAAACAAGTCCCATTCCATGCGTATCATGCTCTTCAAGACCTCCAGAAAGGAAATGCCCAAGAGGGCTTTCTGATCCTCATGCCAGAGGGAGGACACTTACAGCTTCTGCTCCACTGGTGTAGTATCCAACAGAAGCAGGACAGAGGAAATTGATCACTCAGTGCTGTCAACTGGAGTGGAGGAGTGGCCTAGTGGTTGGGGCAAGGTACTTCAGGCCGGAAGGTCAGGGGTTCAAATCCCACTAGAGGACAGCAACCTTGGGCCGGAAGGACTGGGGTTTCTAGTCCCACAGGTGCTCCTTGTGGTCTTGGGCAAGTCACTTAACCCTCCATAGCCCATGTTCCCTGTAAAATAGTTATCTCCAAGTTATAATGCCCCGTTCAATGTAATTTCAGTTTGTTCAATGTAAACCGCACTGATGCAGAATAGTGCAGTATATAAGAGAATGTAAATAAAAATAACTCCTCTTTCCAAAACAGAGGAATGATGAGAGAATCATCCTTTTCATCCAGCGCCAGCAGGTTGTCTTCTTCACTCATGAAGCCACCAGCTGATCACCTGGAATGCAAGGCAGATTATTGAATCAGGAGAACTGAGTGAAGCACCCCGAATCCATTCTCTTCTGGGGAAGCTTCTGCGGGGAGGCAATGTTCCCTCTAATTTTCTGTAGGCTGTGTGCGCATAAAATATCAGCTGTGCAGCTTTTGAAGGAAGGTTAAATTTTTGTGCGCCACATAATGATACTCGGTGTTATATACTTTAAGATTTGACTACACTTCAGAATACAGTATGTACACCACATTGATTGCACTAGAAAATATTGTAGAACTTGTGAAAACTGTAAATACACAACAACTTTTAAATTTTAAGACGTCTGTGTTGTTTTCTATCAGAATCAGAACTGTAATTTTTGTGTGCTCTGTTATAAAGTATGTGCGCTCGCTCGGCGAGGTGTGTGCGCGCGCACACGCGCAAAGCTTAGAGGGAACAGTGCGGGGAGGTCCCTACAGGATCCCACTCATCCTGCAACAAGAAACTTTCCTCTGAGTGAGAGAAGGAACAAGAGTGTCCCGAGGCCAATGTGTCCGAATTGCCCTGCCAGAAAGACCATGCTTTCAAACAAAGGAAAAGAATTCTAACAAAGACAGGCCAGAGGCTGGCAACTGTCTGGCCAACTTGGCCATCCCCATAGTGGGAGGCAGGCCAGTCACTGGGAAATCCACTGGGAAGGTGCTGGTGAGCCAGGTTCCAAAAAACAGGTGGAGGAATCCCAAGCCGGGATGCTGTCTTTCTCTTCAACCGATCCCATTACTGCCTGCAGAGCTGAAGAGGCAGAAGAAAGTCCATGTCCATCAACAGTAAAGATGATATCTCCCCAAGAGGTGAGCAGAAGCCTCCATGCCAAATTGCAGATGGAGGGCAGAAAGGCAGCATCTCCTCCCAGAAGACAAGCACTTATATCTCGCAGAGGCTTCCTGAAACAAATCCTTCTGTCCAAACAAGGCACGTTGAGGTAAGCCTTGCTTGAAGTACACACATTGGCAGCACACAGCTACCACGCATTGTGGGGATAGTGCTCCGAAGCACCTGCTCCTGGCAAGCAACAAAGGCACTCACTCATGGCACGTGATAAAAGCGCATAAATAACATGTTACCAATGTGCGCAGCGAAGATGTAGATTAGAACACAGCCAAGTGCCAGTAATGTGTGCTCATAATGCCAATGCAAGGCAGGAACTGGTGGAAGAAAGACTGCTAATACCAATGGTCCAATCTCTCACCCAACAATTGCACCACTAAATGGTGGAAGTCGTGGGCCCCCACAGACAATATTGAAGAAGCACAGAAGAGAAATTTGGCATAGAAACCAGGAACTTAAATCTGGTAATAACTCCCAGAGAGCCCAAGCAGCAATGGTGCTGGCTCAATGCTACTCCCCTGCTGCCAAGGCTGCAGCCACATACCTCTGAATCTCCATGCCATCTTTGGGAGAGAGCCGGGGAAGGAGGAGGGGAAAGTGGGTATTGAGGCTGTGCAAATAATGATTCCTCTAGGGTCCTAATCCAATAATTCTGTCTGTTCAACTGAAGCATAACAGAATAAGGACAGGGAGCTGAACTAACACCCCTCCTCCTTGGCAAATCCAGGAGGGCACCAGTTTTAAAGGTGACCCAACAGGTGTCTCGGACGTCAAGCTCAAGTAAGGAAATCACCCCTAGGAGCAGTTGCTCACCAGCTAAATCAATCTTTCTCAAAGTTTTCAGAAAGCTGTTCCAATGTGTCCACACTCTGCTGGAGGCAGAGAAATACTGAGGTTATATGCCCTCTAGTAGCTTCTAATATAGTATCGGATGAGGAATATATTTTTGTCTCCACCTCTGCTGGTAGGGGAACACAAACCACCTGTCTTTACTGGCCTAGCAGAACGATATGGAAATCGTAATTGGAGAGAAGACACTATGGATAGTAGCTCAATCATTATTGTTAAGCATCCTGTGTTATTTGTGAGGTTAATGGGTAAGTGGTTGAAAGAGATATAGATAGCACAAAATGCAGTAGCCAGGTTTTTGTTGGGAGTTAAGAGATGTGCTTGCCCTTGTTAAGGAAACTACATTGCCTGCCTATCAAAGGGAGGTATCTTTTTAAACCTTTGGTATTCATATTTAAGGTCATGAAAAATTCAAAGCCCACATAATTAAAAAATAAGATTATTAAATTAATGTGTCTATGAGACATTTACGGTCTATTCAAGGTAATTATTTAGAGGTTCTTGGGATGGCAACCATCCACAAGAGTTTGGTGTGCTAAAGTATTCAATGTGATTGGTCCAGAATGATGGAATAACTCGCTATCAAATTCAAAAGAAGAGATGAAGTTGCTATATTTACGAAAGGGATTAAAACTCTTTTATTTCCCATAGACAATTGTGTTGCTGAGAGGAAAGCACAGGATTTGTTCTGGCTGAAGGTTCACTGATGACAGAGGAGGGGGGATGGGAGAGAACTGTGACATTTTATGAATGTTTTCAGTCTTGCATACCTACTTCTTTGTTATTATATTTATATGCATTGTATTAGGACCAGTCCAACCACTAGGCAAACTAGGCAGTCGTCTAGGGCAGCAATCTCTAGAGGGCAGCAAAAGCAAGCCATTCAAAGCTAATTAATAAATTTTGACAACCAGAGGGGGTATAAAGCGTGAGGTTCACCTGGGGCTCCAACACTCTGGACCAACTCTAGGGCCAGCCCTGCATTGTGTAACATTTTGAATGACATCTGCCACTAAGAAGGTATAAAACGTTTATAAATACATAAAGAAACCTGGCACATAAGGATGGCTTTTCATTGTTGAGAAAAGAAGTGGGAGAGCAACTAGACTTCAGAAGTGCAGAAAAGCAGAAAACTGACATAACCCCATTCAGAAACATCTGCCTTCTGTGTGAATGAGAGTCAGCATAGTTTCTTACCTGTAACAGGGGTTTTCCATAGACAGCAGGGATATACAGTCACACTCAATGGCGAAGTCTCCAGACTGAGCCTTGAGCAGATCTCCCATAGCTCAGAGAAGCTTTGTTGCTTCACCGAGCATGTGTGCCTGCTTCTCGCCTGCTTGTGCTGAGAGAATCAGTTCATACCAGAGCAAGAAGAAACTAAAATAAAAAAATAGAGAGGATGACATTAGTCCGTATGATGGAGTTCACTCCAGTGATGTTCTGTTTTGTTTTGTTTTTAAGTTGAGGGGAAGGCAGGTGGGAGAGTGTGGCTGTATACCTTTGCTGTCTATGGAGAATCCCTGCTAGGCAAGCAACGACACTTTCTCCGGAGACAAACAGGGGGATACAGTCACACTCAATGGTAAGTCCAGAGCTAGGGGCCACCTGGTCAGGAAAGTTTAGCTGTGTGAAACATCTTTGCAATCAGGGAAGCTCCAGACTTACTGGGGTGGAGGAGAAGAATTGTTGCAAACAGGTTCCGGAGGACAGCCTGGCCAAAGGCAAAATCCATCACAGATGAACGATCCAAGCTGCAGTGCCTAGTGAAGGTGACTAGGTAGCTGCTTTGCAGATGTCCTGAGTGAAGACACAAGTCAGATTGGCTATGGAGGCAACTGTGGCCTGGAGCTTCTTGGGGGTAACATGTCCTGGAGAAGGGAGAGCTGCTTGCTTATAGGAGAAGGCATCTTGCCTCAGTATGATGACATAGCTCAAGAAGGCAACAAAAAGAAAAGCAACTCCATGGGGAGAAGGGAAGGTTGTGAGGACTGATTACTGTTGTCCCTGGAGAACACCTGTTACAGATGAGTAACTGCGCTTTCTCCAGGAACAAGCAGGAAGTGAATCCTCACATATGGGACTCCCTAGATACAGGCTACTGAAAAAACCTGTAAGGCATGAGTGGCTCCTAAAAAACGAACCGTGAGGAACAGTGAGAGTACAATTTGGTTGCAAGACCTCAACAGCGACCCCAGTGTCGACTAGGGAACCAACTCTCCGGTAGCCTGAACACACAGAAGGGCCAGAGGGCAGGAGTTGCCTTAAACCTCAAACAAATGATGGAGTACTGCCTGGCCGAAGGTGCTGTCCCGCCAGGACTCCTCCTCCAGGCAGTAATGTGCTGCGAAGGTGTGAACTGAGGACCAGATGGCAACCCGGCAGATCTCCATTAACGGAACTGAGTGGATGTTCACCACAGAAGCTGCCATGGCCTGGACGCTGTGCGCCGTGATGTTCCAGTGAGAGACTGGACTGAACACAGGTGAAGGCAATGCAGTCTGCCACCTAGGTGGACAGAGTATGGAGACCGATACACCCAGGTGATTAGGGTCGTAAGAAATGAAGAGCTGTGAGGTGTGGCAATGGGGCTTGGTCCTACTACTACTACAACTGAACATTTGTATAGCGCTACAAGACATAGGCGGCACTGCACAAACACATGTAAAAGACGGTCCCTACTCATCAGAGCTTACAATCTAGTCAAGACAGACAGCATAATAGCTGAGACACAGGATACATCTAGGGGGAATGGTAGGGAAACATGAGGGAGATCAGATGAGTCAAGATCCAAAAGCGGCAGTGAAGAAGTGAGCTTTCAGCCTGGATTTGAAAAGGGTCAGAGAAAGTGCCTGACATACAGACTCAGGTAGTTTGTTCCAGGCATAAGGAGCAGCAAGTTGAAAGAAGCGAAATCTGGAGTTAGCAATAGAAGAGAAAAGCACAGACAGAAGCAATGTTCCAGAGGAATGAAGTTCCCGAGGAGGGGTATAGGCCAAGATGAGAGAAGAGTGGAGTTCCCGAGGAGGAGTGTAGGGCAAGATGAGGCCTGATTGTTTACAGTCCAGTGTATGGAGAGTGGCCTCCACCCTAATGGAGTGAGCACTCGAAAAAAAGGTGGAAAAACTACCTCCTGGTTGAGATGGAACAGAGAAACCACCTTCAAGAGGAACTTGGGGTGTGTCTGAAGCACCATCCTGTTCCTCTGAATCCTGATATAGGGGGCATGATCCACCAGCACCTGGAGCTCACTGACCCTGTGGGCAGACGTGAGAGCCATGAGAAAGACCATCTTCCAGGACAGATATTTGAGGTGGCCGGAAGTCAGTGGCTCAAAGGGTGGAGCAATGAGCTTCGAGAGGACCACACTGAGATCCCACGCCATCACCAGTGGACGAATGGGAGGTTGAGAGAGAATAAGGCCCTCTGGAAGAGAGCCATGAGAGGCTGGGCAGAGAGGGGCTTCCTCTCGATGAGGTGGTGGTGCGCCGAGAGTGCACTGAGATGAACTCTGATGGAGGTAGATTTCAAACCAGCACTAAACAGGTGCAGCACGTACTGCAGCACCAGCTGGACTGAAAAGGAGAAGGGGTTGGTACCCCTTTCTGCACACAAACTGAGAAGTAGGGCCACTTGAAGGAATATGCCCGCCAGGTGGAATCCTTGCGTGAAGCCAGCAGGACCTCCTCCACTTTTCTGTGCAAGTTGAACTTGGCCAGGGCTACCCTTTCAACAGCCAGGCCATCAGACCAGGGACCCCAGGTTGGGGTGCAGGAGAGAACCTACCTTCTGCAAGAGCAGATCCGGAGTGTTCCTCAGGGGATGCTCAAGACAGGTTGAGGAGAAGCAGGAACCAAGGCTGCCGGGGACACTGGGGTGCTATGAGAATCATGGTGGCCCAGTTGAGCTAGACCTTGAAGAGGTTCTTGGCAATGAGTGGCGTGGAGGGAAGGCATAAAGGAGTCCTTCTGTCCATGGAATGAGAAAGGCACTGGCCGCCACCCGGGAGGAGTGCGGCATTCTGGAGCAGAATCGGGTCAGCTGAGCATTAGCCGGACTGGCAAAGAACTCCTGCACAGCAAGGCCCCAATGGCGGAACATTCGGTTGGCCACCCGCGGGTTGAGCTGCCACTCATGGGGCTCGAGATCCCAGCTTAGGCGGTCTGCCAGAACAGTGTCCTGTCCAGGAAGGTGCATCGCCCTGAGGAGTATCCCGCTTTCACTGGCCAACGTGCAGAGACGGACTGCCTCTGAGCACAGAAGGGGCAATCCCGTGCCCCTTGCTTGTTGATGTAAAACATCGCCACCTGATTGTCTGTCTGGATTAAGATGGCTTGGTTCCGCAGGTGGTGCTGAAAAGCCCGGAGAATGCAGCGATCACTCGGACTATCAGGAAATTGATCTATTGGAAGCTCTCCGACGTTGACCACAGGCCCCGAGTGTGGAAGTCATTGCAATGGGCCTCCCAGGCCAACTTGGAGGCATCCATGGTGAGGACCCTCTGAGGAGTCGGGACCTGAAAGGTTTGCCTGCCCGCAGATTCGATGGCTACTGCCACCAGTCTAGGGACTTGGCAAGGGGACGGGTGACAGTCACCCTGTCCTGCATGCACCCCATTGCCTGGGACCACTGGGAGCAGAGGGCTCACTGGCCTGGCTGCATGTGGAGATGGGAATCGGCTGTGATGGGCACTGTTGAGGCCATGTGTCTCAGGAGGCACAGCATGAGCTGGGCAGATGAAGAGGGTCAGACCTGAATCTCCCCTGCAAGGGATGCCAGGTGATGGGCCCTATTGAGGGAAAGAAAGGCTCAGGCCTGGACTGTGTCTAGCAATGTGCCTATGAACTCCAGGTTTTGGGGTCAGTAGCAGGTGGGACTTAGGGTAGTTGATGACAAACCCCAGATGTTCCAGGATGAGAATGGTGCGGCATGCAGCCGGTTCCACCTCTACGGGCGTGCCGCCCCTGACTAGCCAGTCATCTAAGTAGGGAAAGATGAACAGCCCCTGCAGTCGCAGGCGGGAGGCGACCACCGCTAGGTACTTTGTAAAGATGCTGGGCGAGGAGGCCAAACCGAATGGAAGTACCCTATACTGGTAGTGCTCTCCTCCCACCACGAACCTTAGGTACTGTCTGTGGGAGGGGTGGAGCAGGATGTGGGTATATGCATCCTTTAGAGCCAAGGAGCACAGCTAATCTCCCTAGTGGAGGTAGGGCAGCAGAGTTCCAAGGGAGAGCATCTTGAACTTCTCCCTCACCAGAAACTTGTTCAATTTTCACAGGCCTAGTATGGGCCTAAGGCTTCCAGTTCTTTTGGGGACAAGGGAATACCTTAAATAGAAACCTTTTCCACACAGTTGACTGGATACAGGTTCTACTGCCTTGTCCCTGAACAAACCCTTAAGCTCTGACAGGAGTAAAGTCTGGTGAAGGAGAGGCAGCACCAGCTTTCCTGGAAAGAACCCTGGAGGTGTTTGTTGGAATCTGAAGAGATAGCCCTCCTTTACTACTTGTAGGATCCATTGGTCCATGGTGACTCCGGCCCACCTGTAGGCAAAATGTGCCAGGCGGCCCTTCCCGGAGAGTCAAAAACTCCCCTCAGGCTGGGTGGGAGCTGGTGTCAGTGGCTTATGGGCCTTTGGCTTCCTCGGCCCATGGCCCTAGTTCTTGGGCTGGTGGCCCTGTTGCTATTGCCCCAAGAAGGGATGGTAGTGGCCCTGGTGGAAAGGCCCCTGCTTTCTCGGGAAGGGTGGTCTCTTTCTCAACGGCTTCTTCTGGGAAAGGGTCGAGGTTTTCCTCGAGAGCCTTTGCCTGGTTACGACCTTGGCATCTATCTCGGCTGCTTTGTCGGCAATGGGCTTGTCAAACAAGTTTTTCCCGGTACAGGGGACGTCCAGCAATTTTTCTTGCACCCATTGCTCGAGGTCAGAGGTTTGTAACCAGGCCTGGCACCGGGTCCCGATGCTTGCTGCTGCTACTCTTGCTGCAGATTCAAAGCCGTGGTAGGCGGCGTGGGAAAGGAACTTTGAGCAGTCCCGGATACCGGTGGTCAGGGCTTGGAATCTCTGAAGGGGTTCCCCGGTGAAGCCTACAGAAAAGCCTGCCAGCTCTTGAATAAGGCCCTTGAGGTACATACTATGTATAACTCATAGGCTTGTATCCAGTAGCCCAACGTGGATCCCTGGAAGCACTTGCGCCTGAGGGCATCGAGGGCTCTGGCTTCCCTGCCCGGGGGGACAGAAGAGTAATTCTTCTGGCTTTTGAGTTTTTGCATTGAGGTCTCCATGACCATAGAGGTATGCAAGAGTTGGGATTTTTGGAAACCCGGGCCCTTCTTGACATGGTAGAGACAGGGATCTCCCACATCCGCAGGAGCAGGTGCTTGAGGATGGGTTAAACCGGCGCTGTGAGAGTCTCCTTTGATGGGGACTCATACTGGAATCTCATTCTTCGGTGCGCGGGTCCTCCTCTGACTCGATTGGGACAGGGAGAGCCCAGGCCATGTCCCGTACAAAGTTGTGGAAAGCCACGTCCTCGGGTGGGGAGTGGCAACGGGGGTTCCAGAGAGAAATGCTCTGAGCGGATATCTCGATGTTGAGAGGTCTCAGCGAAGGCCTTGACATCGGTCTCCCAGTCAGAGCCCAAGGGCATTGAGGATTCCAAGGCTCTCATGCCTCGAGGCTGGCCCCGAGGAACTGGGGTCCCCCAGATGGGTCTTGGGTCAGACTCCCGGAAACTGGCCGGGGAGGACTGGATGCCTGAAGATTGGGACCGGGAACTCGATTGGTACCGAGGACTCGTCCAAGGCCAGTGGCGCTTGGGGCCTGGCTTGATGCCCGGGGTCCCCCCACAGTTGGGGGCCTGGTTGTCGGGGCAGATGATGCGGGCAAACCTGACATCATCGCCTGCTGAAAGGCCAGGATGGCAGAGATATTCTGCTCCAGGGTTGCCATCCTGGACTCAATACCAGGAGGCTCTGCCGCTTTCGGCATGGGCACCGAGAGTCTCGGGCCCAACACTGGCACTCTTGCAAGTGAATCCTTGACGAGGACCACAGCCTTGGGGAGCATAGCACGGTCGCCGCCAGCCGAGGACTCCCTCTTAGAGACCTCAAGAGGGTGCTGCTCAGAGTCGCCAGAGTCCCTCCGCAGGACCTTACCAGGTTTCACCAGTGGAACTTCGACTGGCTTTGAGGATTTTTTATTTTTCTTTGAAGGGTCCGGTGTCTTTACGGAGGAGCTGACGCCGTGGGACTTCAAAGACACCCTGGCCTCATGGGATGTGATTGGCTTGGGGCTCAGCATCAGGGAAGCCAGTGCTGAATTGGACCGTGAGAACAGCTTCTCCTGCAACTCCGACCGTTTCCTGTTGCTTCTTGGAGTCATGACCTTGCACAGGTCGCAGGTGGCACTGTCGTGGTCCAGGCCAAGGCAGTGCAAGCAGCAGTCATGGATGTCTGTGACAGACATGGTCTGACCACAGCGGTCACACTTCTTGAACCCACCAAGGGACATGGTGAAAGACACCCGATCGGGGTTGATGACCTCCAGGCAAAAAAGGGCGCGGACACCGATTGAGGCAAGCCTCGTCAAAAAAGAAGGCAAAGTATACCAGACGTTCCCTCCCATGTGCTGCAGGACTAGACCTCCTGGGGGGGGGGGAGGAAAGGCTATGCCCAAGAAGTCAAAAGCACTGCCCCCCCTCCCCCCGGGTTGTGGCTGGGGTGCTGCCTGGGGCTTGGAGGCCTTAGGTTTACATGGGACATGCCTGCCCCTTGGCCTGCTGACCCTATTGGGGGAGCTGGGAAGGCTGAGTACTGGGAGTAGTTTCCATAAGCCTTCAGCTTCTACGGGTAAAAGGGCTTTTTCTCCAAAGCCTTCCGTCAGGAAGGGTTGGCGGTTTTCTTGGAGAGCCTGGTCTTGGTCAGGAACTCGGACTCCAGCTCGGAAGCCTTATCAGTCATTGGTATGCTAAAGAGATTCTCCCTCTGGCACAGGACATCAACCAGTTTGTCCTATACCCATTGCTCCAAGTTGGAAGACTTTAGCCAGGCCTGGCAACAGGCACTAGTGCCCACCGCAGCTACTCTGGTCACTGACTCGAAGCCGTCATAGGCTGCCTGAGTGATGAATATGGAGCATTCCTTGACCGTTGAGGTCAGGGTCTGAATCCACTTAAGAGCTTCTTCTGCCAGTCCAGCTAAGAACCCAGTGAGCTCCCTCACCATTTCTTGCAAGCGCTTGCCAAAATACAGCTGGTAAGCCTGGAACCGGCCAACGAGCATCGAGCCATAGTAGGACTTCCTGCCCAAGGCATCCATGGAGTGGGCCTCCCTGCCAGAGGGCACTGAGGAGTGTGTCTTTTGGCTTTTAATCCTACGCATGGCCGACTCCACCAACATGGAGTTATGGGGCAGCTGTGCTTTTTGGAACCCTAGGCTTCGGAGGACTCGGTACATGGCATCAAGCTGCCTGCTCACAATCGGCACTGAGGCTGGGGTCTCCCACATATGGAAGAGAAGCCATTCCAGGATGGGGGGAATCAACACCATGAGCACCTCCTTTGGAGGAGCCTCATACTGGAGGATCTCGAGGGCCTCCACCAAGGCTCCTCCTTGGACTCTGTGGTGAAGGCCAAGGCCTTCGCCATGTCCCAGACAAACTCCAGAAAGGAGAGGTCCTCTGGAGGGGACCTGTGCCAGTCCTCCATGGGGAAAGGTCCGAGGGGACATCCTGAAGTAAGCAGGTGTTGGGG
Organism: Ichthyophis bannanicus; assembly: GCA_033557465.1. Classification (NCBI taxonomy): domain Eukaryota; kingdom Metazoa; phylum Chordata; class Amphibia; order Gymnophiona; family Ichthyophiidae; genus Ichthyophis; species Ichthyophis bannanicus. The sequence goes on from CM066036.1 coordinate 180,079,011, forward strand.
GACTCGTTGTCGGTCCCCCAGTCCAACTTTGAGTCAGAGGAGACCCTGCAAGGCCCTTCGTGCCTCAGGGCTGTGCTGGATCACTGGTGCCACAAGGCCCATGGAGCCCCTGCAGTCAGAACTAGTGGCAATGGCCAGAGAAGTCCTCCACCCTGATCAGGAGCAAGAATGGGACCTGGAATTGCCTCAAGGCTGGTGGCGCTTGAGGATAAGTTCCGCGACCGCTAGAGATGCCCTTGCGGTGGAGGGGCTGGTGGTCAGGACCAATGAACCAGAGGAACGGGGCATCGGTCTGCGCTGCTGGGCCAAGAAGGCAGCGAAGCTTCACTCAAGGGTCACTATTCTGACCTCGAGGCCAGGAAGCTCCGCAGCCACTGGCGTGAGCACTGAAGGCTTTGGCCCAATGCTGGCTCTGTCAAGGGGGTGTCCTTGACAAGGATGGATTTGGGAGACCGGGGTCAATCTCCCGATGCAGATGGCACTTTCTCCCGCCAGGGCAGCTTGGAGGGTCAGGGGCTCTGATGGCTGTGACTGTGGGACTTTCACATGGCTCCAGCATTCTCTCCCGACAATGCCACCGACGACATTCAGCTCTTAGGGGGATGGCCCTCAGAAAAGGATCCCTGTTTGATGCCCTGCGACCTCAAGACTCAGAACCGTCACTGCCGTCACGTGAGGCCAAGATCCAAACAGCAGCCCCCAAGGGCACCAGCTCCGCAAGCGATGCTGGTGCTGCAACAGAGGTCTTTGCAAACATGCACTCTCGCTGTGCTGCGTGGTTCTTCTGTCCTTTGTCTGTCATCTGCTGACAGAGCCCACAGGAGGAATTGTCATGGTCTGCACAAAGGCAACAAAAATAGCAATTGTGTGGGTCCAATCAGGATATGTTACCCCCGCAGGAGTTGCACTGCTTGAACCCACTGGCCGAGGGCATAGCGGGGAAGATGGCACCCACGAGATCAAACTCAAGCATCCCAGTCAGGGGGGGCATGAGGAATTTCTGAGCACTGAGAAAAAGACCCTAAGGGCAAAGCGCAGTGCCAAGGCGGCAGTGGACCCGAGAGGGCGAGAACGCATCGGTATGTATACTGGAGAAAGAAAAAATGAAAAAGAGAAAAATAGAAAAGTCAACCTTTTCCAGGGCTCCACGGAAAAAAAGGAAACTGAGGTAAGATGGCACTCCTGGACAAGAAAGCAACCATGCATGCATGGTGGATCTCCCAAAGGCTTTCTTTGAAAGCTGGGAAGAGGTTACCGCACGGGCTCTGTTAGTGTCGATGTCACCCATATGTGAAGACTGATTTCCTGCTTGTTCCCAGAGAAAATCCCTGACCTCTTAGCATAAAAGGAAAAACAGGGTCAGCATTCTTTGAGCAATAAGTTGCTTCTAGACACTTTTACAAAGATGCCTTCTAGATAGGGGCAAGAGACCTGTGAAATTGTTTTAAATAGGTGTTAAAGCCAAGGGACAGATCAAAGGGGCATTTTGAAAGACTCCCTCTATCCAATTAAGGGCTGTGAGAATCACCCAAGAAATTGGTCACAGATTACCTTAGAAGCAGAGGACAGGGTACTGTGCAGCAGCCAGCTTTTAATAAGTCTTCTTTCCCTCCATCCCTCCCCGACTCCCATCCACCCCTGGGATAATCATATCTCTTAAAGCAGGGGTGGGCAATTCCGGTACTGGATGGCCGCAGACCGGTCAGGTTTACATGATGTCCCTAATGAGTATTCATCGACCTATTTCCATAAAATAGAAGGCAGTGGATGCAAATAGATCTCATGAATATTCATTAGGGACATCATGAAAACCTGACTGGTCTGCGACCCTCCAGGACCGGAATTGCCCACCCTTGTCTTAAAGGAAAGGAGGTGCCATATTCACTCACAGGTGCAGCTGTTTATCCTTATCAGGCATACATTAAGGACCTCCGATTAGTTAAGCCTGAGGTGAACAAAGTCCATTAAATGTATTAGGTATAGTTTTATTAGTATAAGTATCCCCGGCAAACCTTAGTAAGTAAAGAACTTCAATACCAAAACACAAACCTAAAACTAAGATGCAGACAGCAGTCCAGCAGTGAGACGGGGGCTTTCCAGTCTTTTGCATTGAATGTCACATGTATGATTTTCTCCCAGTTGGTGAGGGGTTGTACGTGTGCACTAGGTGCAAGGAGTCTTTGCTCTCAAGGAATGAGCCCAGTCTCTGGAGGCTAGGGTAGCAAACTTGGACATAAGGAAGACAGAAAAGTACATAGACGAGACCTATAGGGATGTAGTACTGAAGTCCCACCTCCAGTCTGGCAGCATCCCTGTTGCCATGGAGGAGAGAGGTCATGTGACAGGACAGTATCACCCTGGTGTGGCAGGAAGTAATCCTGTAGCTAGGATCTGTCCTCCAGATTATGTACAACTCTCTCGCACCGAGGAAGTTTCTCCAGGGCCATATGCCCAACAGGGAAGGGTTAGGACAGCCGTTATAGTTGGTGATTTGATCATTAAGCTTGTAGATAGCTGGGTTGCTGGTGACGTGAAGATCGCCTGGTAACATGCCTGAGTGGTGCGAAGATAGTGGACCTCACGTGCCACCAAGACAAGGTCTTAGATAGTGCTGGGGAGGAGTCTGCTGTCTTGGTATATGTTGGTACCAATGACATAGGAAAGTGTGGTAGGGAGATTCTGGAGACTAAATTTAGGCTTTTAGATAGGAAGCTGAAATCCAGAACTTCCAGGGTAGCATTCTCCGAAATGCTTCCTGTTCCATGTGCAGGACCCAAAGGCAGGCAGAGCTCCGGAGTCTTAATGCATGGATGTGGGTGCCAGGAAGAGGGTTTTGGATTTGTTAGGAACTGAGGAACATTCAGGGAAAAGGAGGGGCTTTTCCAAAGGGATGGGCTCCACCTTAACCGGGATGGAACCTGGCTGCTGCCATTAACCTTTAAAAAGGAGATAGAGCAGCTTTTAAACTAGATAATAGGAGAAAGCTGACAGTCACCCAGGAGGGCATAGTTCAGAACAATGTATTCTTGAAGGATACTAGCAAGGATTGAAGTTAGGACATATCAGCAGAGAGGTTCAAGTAAAGACAAAAGTAGCCCAAATGCCCTTGAGTACAGAGCAAACAGAGCTTAAAGATTCCAAATTATCCCTGTCTACCAATAGCCAGATTAATATGAATAAAATACAGCCTCTAAAATGCTGGTATGCAAATGCCAGAAGCCAAAAAATAAGATGGGAGAGTTAGAATATATAGCACTAAATGAGAGGTTAGATATGATTGGTATCTCAAAAACATGGTGGAAGGAGGACAACCAGTGGGACATTGTGAAACCTGGGTACAAACTATATTGTAATGATAGAGCAGATCAAATTGGTGGTAGGGTTCCACTCTATGTTAGAGAGAGCATTGAGTCACAAAGAATTAACGTTTTGCAGGAAATCTCTATGGATTGAAATTCCATGTAAAAAGGGGAAGGGGAAGGTGATGGCAATGGGGGTGTACTATCGACCGCCTGGCCAGAGTGAACAAATCAATGATGAAATGCTCAAAGAAATCAGAGAAGCTAACAAAAGTTACAGTACAGTAATAATAATGAGTGATTTCAATTACCCCGGTATCAACTGGGTCAGTGTTACGGCAAGACATGCTAGGGAGATAAAGTTTCTAGATGAAATAAATGACTGCTTCTTGGAGCAGCTGGTTCATGAACCGACCAAAGGGGAAGCCATTTTGGACCTAGTCCTTAGTGGAACACAAGATCTGGTGCAAGAGATAAGGGTGTTGGGACCACTTTACAATAGTGATCATAGCATGATCGCATTTGATTTAATAAATGGAAGAAGGATGGTAAGAAAATCCACAGTACTACCTTTTAACTTTTAAAAGGGAGACTTTGATAAAATAAGGAAAATAGTTAAGAAAAAACTAAAAGGAGCAGTTGCAAAGGTTAAAGATGTACATCAAGCATGGGTGATGTTTAAAAATACTATCTTGGAAGCCCAGACCAGCTGTATTCCACGCTTTAAGAAAAGTGGAAGGAAGTCCAAAAAACTGTCACATGGTTTAAAGGCGAGGTCAAAGAGGCTGTTGTTGCCAAAAAAACATCTTTCAGGAAATGGAAATAAGAGCCAAATGACGAAAACTGGAAATAACATACGCATCGGCAAGTTAGATGCAAGGCATTGAAAAGACAGGCAAAGAGAGAATTTGAGAAGGAGCTTGCTGTGGAAGCAAAAATGTATAATAAAGACTTTTTCAAGTACATTCATAGCAAAAAACCTGTGAGAGAGTCAGTTGGACCATTAGATGATAGAGGGGTAAAACGAGCACTAAGAGGGGATAAGGCCATAGCGGAGAGAATGAATGAATTCTTTGTTTTGGTCTTTACTGAAGAAGATGTAGGGATGTTACCAATGACTGAAAAGGTATTTAAAGGTGGTGCTGCATAAGAACTGAAAGAAATATCGATACACCGGGAAGATGTGTTACAACTATTTGATAAACTAAAGAGTAGCAAATCATCTGGACCAGATGGCATACATCCGAGGGTGCTGAAAGAACTAAAATATGAGATTGCAGATCTACTATTAGTAATCTGTGAACTATCATTAAAATCATCTGTAATACCTGAAGATTGGAGGATGGCTAATGTAATGCCATTTTTTAAAAAGGGTTCCAGGGGTGATCCGAGAAACTACAGACCCTATGAGCCTGACGTCAGTACTGGGAAAAATGATAGAAACCATTTATAAAGAAAAAAATTACTGAACATGTAGATATTCAGGGCTTAATGGGAGACAGCTAACATGGTTTTAGCCCAGGAAGGACAACACACGCTTGCAATCTAGCGTATGCAATGCTGCCTCACCACGATTGGCATGAGGCCGGGGAAAGAACATTGGAAGGACAATGGACTGGTTTAGAAGAAAAGCTGAGACCACCTTTGGCAGAAAACGGGAGTGCCTGCCGAGGACCACTCAGTTCTGGTGAAACCTGGTGTACTGGGGGTGTGCAGCTAGAGCCTGGAGCTCACTAAGACGTCAGGCTGACATGACAATCACCAGGAAGAGGAACCTCCAGGTCAAGAACTTCAGAGGGCATGCGTCCAGGGGTCCAAAAGGAGCCCGCATGTGCTGGCCGAGGACCATGTTCAGGTCCCAAGTGATCGTAGAGGGCTTGACTGGAGACTTCGCAAGAAGCAAGACCCTCATGAATCGGCCTACCAGAGGTTGAGCAGACACGGGCTTCCCCCCACAGTCTTGATGGAATACGCACCAAATTGGACTTGAGCCCAGAATTGGAGAGGTGCAAGAGGTACTCTAACAGCTGGTCCACAGGGCAGATAAAGGGGTCCAGTGCCTGACCAGTGCACCAGACAACAAACCACTACTTGAACGCATAGGCCTTATACATCGAATCCTTGCAGAACGCCAGCAGGATCTCAGTAATGCACTCAGGGAGGGCGAGCTCCCTAAGGGCTACCCGCTCAGCATACATGCCGTGAGCTCCAGGGAGTGGACACTGGGATGCAACAAGGAGCTGCTCTCATGCAAGATAAGCTCTGGGTCAGAGACCAGGCAGCTCCCTCTGTGAGAGCTGCAGCAATAGCAGGAACCATGGTTGTCGAGACCAGTAGGAAGCAATGAGAATCATGGATCCCCCCTCAGTCTGGAGCTTCAGGAGAGTCTTCATGACAAGTGGCATTGGGGGGAGGCACAGAGCACATCCAGGGTCAGACGATCGTTGGCCGGCCTCCGAGAGCAGAACCAAGCTACATGGGCATTCTGTGCCATAGTGAAGAGGTCCACCTCAGGGGTGCTCCACTCCCGGAACATCCGGTATACCTCCTCCCTCTTGAGGATCCACTCATGCGGATGAAGCACCCAGATGAGGTGATCTGCCAGGCTGTTGAGGTCGCTGAGCAAATATGTCGTCCTGAAGTCCATACTGTGGAGCAGGACGAACTTCCAGAGGCGAACAGCCTCCCAACACAGGAGGTATGAGCTTGTGCCCCCCCCTACTTGTTCACATAGAACATGGAGTTATTCATCTCTATCAGGACCACCTGATTCACCAGGTGCGCCCGAAATGCACAGAGGGCATTTGCAATGGCCCAGCACTTGAGGATGTTGATCTTATGAAGGCTCTCGCTCTCGTACCACAGACCTGGTGTGCAGGGCACTGAGCTTGGTTGCATCCTTCATGAGAAACCTGCAGGGTGCTGCTGGTTGGAATGGGAAGCCCCGACGCAGTTTTACGAGCATGAGCCAACACTTCAAGGACTGCACAATTGGTGCAGTGGCCACAACCCTGTCCTGCAGGTGGCCTGAGACTTGCTGCCATTGCATTCGCAAGGTCCTCTGGGCCTGTCACATACATACAAGGTCCTCTGGGCCTGTCACATACAAGGTCCTCTGGGCCTCACATACAAGGTCCTCTGGGCCTGTCACATACATACAATGACCCATGCCCAGCACACTGGATCAGAACAATGCGCTCGGAACTCAGCCCAATCATAGCGGAGATTGCAAATCAGTCATTCTCAACAGGAATATTCCCATCGGCTCTTAAGCAGACATCCATCCGACCGTTACTAAAGGTCGGATGGATGTCTGCTTAAGGTCCTTATTACCTTTTATGTATGTGACAGGCCCAGAGGTCCTGTCATTGTATGTATGTGACAGGCCCAGAGGACCTTGTATCCCCCATCCTAAGGGATCTACACTGGCTCCCGATAAGTTGCAGGATCTCATATAAAGCCCTCCTTATTACCTTCAAGGCCATTAATAAAATTTCGCCCTCCTCAATCTCAGCCCTTCTCAAACACACCCCCAACAACAGATCTAGGAGGTCATTAGCTTCCAATACACTAGTTATCCCAAGGGAAACCACAAAACGTGCACAATCAACTAACAATAGAGCATTTTCGTCCTATGCTCCTAGATACTGGAACAGCCTCCCTCCCAGCATCAGATCGATCAGCGACCTCATGCAATTCAGAAAATCCCTCAAGCACCACCTGTTCCTTATGTACTTCTCACAACCTAACAACACCTCTCCTCCTCCCCCATGACAACCCAATCCCTCAATATGATTTCTAAATATGTACTTACGGAGCATGAATCACAGACCAGATAGTACTTGTATTCAAACGGTACTGCCTCAAGATGTACTTTACTGTAAATAGACTGGCCAATCGGCAGCAGAGAGAGTGAGCGGGAGCTCCTCTGTACCTCCTGACACCACCAATCAGATGTGCCCTTCAACGGCATTAAACCGCCGATGCAGGAGCACGCCCGCGCCTTGCGGGCCCGCACCTGAGGGCCTCGCCAGAGGGCCCTTTGGCGTGGCCCTTAGGCGTTGGACCGTACGGGACCGAGGAAATGGCTGCGCTGTTTTGGTTCTGTCTGCTGGTATATGTTTTTTAGTTAATTTATTGTAATGTATGTGTTGTGCTTCCCTGTGCTATGTACGCCTTATTCCTTCACTTTGTTTAATTACAAAGTGGTTTGTGTTTCCCTTACCTTTGTATGACCTTGTATTGCATTTACCGCTTTGATTGAAGGAAAAGGCGGGATACCAAACTGTCTAAATAAATAAATAAATGTAAATAGACTACCAATATTGTAACTGTAAAATGTACATAGTTTCCCCCAGTTCAAATCCATGTTACGTTCCCTGTTATATGTAAACTTACTTACGTTCCCTGTTATATGTAAACTTACTTATCCCCTCATCAAAATCTCTTATCAAGGATAGTTCTGTTAGTTTAATAACTCCAACTTCGACCGCTAGTATTTACTCAAGACTTTATCAGCATAATCCAGGCAACAATAACTCCACATTTTGACTTTGCCAATCTAATTCTAATAGGCATATCAAAACAAAACATCAAATGATTGCAATTAGCGCAAAACGCAGCGGCCAGAATCATATTGAAAATCAACTCACTCCAACACATATCACCAATACTAGCCTCCCTCCATTGGCTACCAATTCAAAGCAGAATAATCTACAAAGCAATAATAACTGTATTTAAGGTTTTATATGATATGGCCCCAACCATGCTATGTAACTTAATACACAAAGAACCATCCAAGCCCACACACAGAAAAGGACAATTAAACAGATTAAAGACCCCGAAAGATTATACAAGAGCCCATAAATCAACAAACAACAGAGCCTTTTCCCACATAGCCCCAACGACCTGGAATTCCCTCCCAGAAGAGCTACGAACCCTAACAGAAATCATGGAATTCCGTAAAAAATTGAAAACTTATCTGTTCACCAAACACTATAACATAGATAACTCAGCAACTGCATTAGACAAAGGTTAAACAGGTTTTCAGTCTACATTAAGCAAAAGCCATTTAACACACACAAATATCACACACCCATGATGACCTCTCACATTACGTCCTTTCACATCCATGTATATATATACATATAAAAACTGTATATAGTTAATCTGTTCTGTATTATCTTACATTGTTTGACTGTTTACTCTATACATAATATGATGTTTCTTGTAAATATGTTCTGATATAATATGACGTTCCCTGTAAAACAAACTTGCTTTGTTAATTGTTGTTCACTGTGAACCGCAACTGAACTTTGGAAGATGCGGTATATAAATGTATATAAAAATAAAATAAATAAAATAAATATTCTCCTTTGAGCCATAAAATTCAGAAAATTTTAAAAAGACATAGCAATGTCTTGAATTGCACTCGGGGATTGGAAGGGAAATCCATCCGATGTGTTTGGAGAAGACATCGTAATCTAAAAGAAATTCTTAGCCCGGCGGTGTTGCGGTCACCAATAGCATTAACACAATCTAGCATTAAAGGTCATTTTAAAAGTGGAAACTGTTCCATTTGCTCTATCACCTTGGAAATTTCCTCGTTTAATCATAAAGATAAAGAGTATTTTTTGAAGAGCTATACCACCTGCCAGTCTACATATGTAGTATATGGGATACAATGCCCTTGTCAGCTACTCTATGTTAATCAATATATAAAATAAGCCCTCAATTTATACTTAGAAGGATATTGATAGTTTTCACACTATGTTAATTAAGCAAGCATTGCCTCACTATACGAGTTAACCAGTGGCAAGAGGTCTCAGACTTCCAGCGGCAATGCTCCAATGGTTTTTACGAGCAATATGCCTGATTGCATCAACGACCCCAATATGCCTCTGGGTTTTTTTCTTTTTCTTTTTTATCTCTTTTTCTTCTTCTTTTATACTTAAACACTCACTTTCAACGTTTATCTATTTATCATTTGCAATGCTCAAATAATATGGATTTTATCCCATATTTTGAAATCCTCTAAAGCTTTTGAACTGTCACATCTCAGTCTTCTAATATCATACTTGAGAATGTGCTTCACAGCTAAATTAATGTGTATTACTGCTTGTTCATGCGTGCATTTTCATCTACTGATTGTAGCATTTAATTATTGCTTATCTGGTCATCGCTGATCATTTCCCCGACGCCATCTGATAGGTGCCGCACTTTGCGTTTCGTTAATCTTCTTCAGGGGGAGTTAAAATGATCACAGCTCGATTTATTATTGCACTGTTGAACTATTAATAGCACGATCTACAACACAAAATATATTTATACGTCAGTTTACCTAATGTAACTATACTGCAGACTTGAACAGGGTGTTACTGTTTCCATTAAATCACCTACCTATGACACTCACGATCATTCCTTACATTTGCAATCATCAGGACTTCCTTCTGACCTGGTTTACTGAATGTCCAAAAAAAAAAACGCCGCGCATGCAGATAGCTGTACTCGCCAAACTTTAAAAGGCTTCTACGTCACTCGAGCAGCCTATCAAATGATAGTACCTGCCCATTGGGGTTCACTTGATTAAACAGCGTCATACTTCCAACTTAAATGCAAGCCCGCCATTCAATCCAATTGTTCAAACCTGTGGCTCCCACCGTGCCTAAACGGAAAATCCATCGCTGTTCATGAATTACCAAAGTTTGAGCCCGAGTTTTCCCTCCTTGTCCAGCCATCACCCTGTCAATCACGAAACATCTGAGATCGGTAAACTGATGTTGGTGTTGTACACAATGTGCCACTATGGGGGACTCTAATGATTTACACTTGAGCCGGCTCTTATGCTCATTAATCCTCACTTTTAATGGCCTTTCAGTTTTCCCTATGTAGAGAAGTTTACACGGGCACCTCAAGGCATACACAACGAAATCGGAGGTACATGTTGTTGAACATTTCAAAATGTGCAGTTGCCCTTGATATTCAAATTGTGTAAGCTCCTCAGTTATCATGCAAATATTGCATGCTCCACAGGGTTTATGACCTCTTGTTTCTGACTCGACGGTTCCTGATGAAGATCTTAGCCGTGTTGGACTCAAACTATCTTTTAAATTGGAGTGTCTGGTCCACACGCACCGCACTGTTTTATCTTCCAGTCCTGGTACGGACTTTAGTACATTTTGATGTTTTCTTATAATGCGTTTCAGATCTCCACTAAAAGGAGAAAATTTAGTGATCAGATTGATAGTGTTGTCGTCCATCAGGGATCTCTTCTGTGTGACTTGTAACAAGAGGGCTCTATTGTTAAACAGAGCACGCTTGTAAGCTGTTTTAACAATTGATTGGGGATACCCTCTATCATATAGATCTTTCATCAATTTTTTTGCCTGGAACTTGTACTCTTCCGTACTTGAACAATTCCTTCTATATCTTATGAATTGGGAGAAGGGTAAACTGTCTCGCAGCTGTCTCGGATGATTACTATGGTAGTGCAGAATTGTATTCCTGTCCGTAGGTTTTTTATGTATGGAGGTCAACCAGCCAGTTAGACTCTTTGTTACTGTAACATCTAGAAATACAATTTGTTGCAAATGGCTTGTTGAGGTGAATTTTATATTAGAATCCACCTGATTCAACCAATCCACAAACGAATTGAATTCAATCTCCGAACCATTCCATAACATAAAAACGTCATCTATGAATCTTTTCCACAGAAGCAATTGCGATTGATATGGAGAATTATCCAACCACTTTCTCTCAAATCCAGACATGTACAAATTGGCCACTGAAGGGGCACATGTGGCACCCATGGCCACTCCTGATCGTTGTTGGTAAAACATCCCTTCGAACTCAAAATAGTTGAAAAAAATTGTGAGTTCTGCCAAATCCGAAATAAATTCCAACTGGTTGGAGGATAAATGTGCTTGTTCGCGTAAAGATGTTATTATCGCTGTATGAGCTGCTTGTTGAGGAATGCTCGTATATAACGCAGCGACGTCCAAAGTGGCAAGCAACACCGAATCATTAGCTGCCAGCCCTGAAAATTCTTCTAAAACATTTAAAAAATGAGAAGTGTCTCGCAGATATGATGGTATTGCTGGCATTAGAGGTCGCAAGTAGGAATCAATGTAAATTGACAATGGCTCTAACACTGAACCTTTTGTGGAGACAATCGGCCTCCCCGGGGGTTTGTTCACATCCTTATGAATCTTCGGAACTAGATATAAACGTGCTGCAACAGGAGAAGGTTCATTTAAAAATCTATGTTCCTTCTTAGTTATAACTGCCAGCTCCAAAGCTCTTCGTGTTAATATTTTAATTCGTTCTTGTACTTCCTTGGTAGGATCCTGAGTTAAAGTTATGTACACCTCAGATTGTGATAATTGACGAACTGCTTCCTGTATATATTGTTCTCGGTCCATTACCACCGTGGCACCCCCTTTGTCCGCTCTTTTGATAACTAGATCAGTGCGAGCCTTTAACTCTTGCATTGCATTCCATTCAGATGTAGTAAGTCGTTGAGATTTCTTAGACTTACGTTGTTCCAAACACTGTATATCTCTAAGAACTAATTCTTTGAATATAGTTAACGCTACTGGTGGAGGTTCTGGAGGACACCACGTAGAACGAATGGGTAACTGGAGTCTGTGAGGATGTTGATGTAAATCAATTAATTGATCCTTGTTGCTTTGAGAACCAAAATAGGACTTTAGATGCAATTTACGCATCAAATTTTCCAGATCCACTCGGAACTGGAAACTGTCAAAAAACGTTACGGGCACAAATGACAAACCTTTGTTCAGTAATGATTCATGGCCATAAGATAATTGTGCCTTCGAAATGTTGATTACTAAAGAATGTTGTGGTAAGCTTGACTTCTCAATCGTTGCATGATGTACTATATCCCTTCTTAATACTTCTGGCGACCCCCTCCTCTCCCCCGTTGTTTTCCTCTGGTAGATTCTTTTTTCTTTGTTTTTTTGTTGTCTTCCTCTTGAAAATCCTCTTTTGACACCTTGCTGGAATCGGAAGAACTTAAATCTCCCGAAGAAGCTTCAAAATCTACCCGTTTTTGAGCTTTCCGTGGTTTTCTCCTGGGGTTCATCCAGGGGTATACGTACCCCGATGAATAGTCGCCATGGTCACGTTTCAGTTTTTGAATCTTCAGTTGTTTAACTTCATCATGAACAATTTGTACTTGAACTTCATTTTCTTTGAACTTGGTGCTAAATTGCGTCACTGTCACTTCTTTTTTCAAGCTGGTAGTCATAGTGTCTATCTCCTGTTGTAACACTTCCAGCCCGGCTGCTGTGGTTTCTGCTATCAGGACCATTATATCCAATGAGCATTTGTTTAAAATGCCATTCCATTTTTCAATAAAAGTAGGGTTATCTGAAAATAATTTGGGTTCTTTATATACCCTAAGCCCGCGTGGTATATGTTGACGCCGTATGTACTCTATTAATGAAAATCGATGCAACTCCATTCGTGTTTTACGTTTTTGTGCTTTTAAAAGGGTGTCCCAATCGGTGGTAAATTGATCATCATTCTGTGCATCATCTGTAGTGAAAGGAGTCTGTTCTTTACACATATCTGCAATATGGGTTGCATTATAACTATAGACATCACGCCATGACGGGTGACCTTCCATACTTATGTGGTTACACCAATTAATAGGTCTAATTCCAGAGGGTATAGAAATTAATCAATATATAAAATAAGCCCTCAATTTATACTTAGAAGGATATTGATAGTTTTCACACTATGTTAATTAAGCAAGCATTGCCTCACTATACGAGTTAACCAGTGGCAAGAGGTCTCAGACTTCTTTACGCGAACAAGCACATTTATCCTCCAACCAGTTGGAATTTATTTCGGATTTGGCAGAACTCACAATTTTTTTCAACTATTTTGAGTTCGAAGGGATGTTTTACCAACAACGATCAGGAGTGGCCATGGGTGCCACATGTGCCCCTTCAGTGGCCAATTTGTACATGCCTGGATTTGAGAGAAAGTGGTTGGATAATTCTCCATATCAATCGCAATTGCTTCTGTGGAAAAGATTCATAGATGACGTTTTTATGTTATGGAATGGTTCGGAGATTGAATTCAATTCGTTTGTGGATTGGTTGAATCAGGTGGATTCTAATATAAAATTCACCTCAACAAGCCATTTGCAACAAATTGTATTTCTAGATGTTACAGTAACAAAGAGTCTAACTGGCTGGTTGACCTCCATACATAAAAAACCTACGGACAGGAATACAATTCTGCACTACCATAGTAATCATCCGAGACAGCTGCGAGACAGTTTACCCTTCTCCCAATTCATAAGATATAGAAGGAATTGTTCAAGTACGGAAGAGTACAAGTTCCAGGCAAAAAAATTGATGAAAGATCTATATGATAGAGGGTATCCCCAATCAATTGTTAAAACAGCTTACAAGCGTGCTCTGTTTAACAATAGAGCCCTCTTGTTACAAGTCACACAGAAGAGATCCCTGATGGACGACAACACTATCAATCTGATCACTAAATTTTCTCCTTTTAGTGGAGATCTGAAACGCATTATAAGAAAACATCAAAATGTACTAAAGTCCGTACCAGGACTGGAAGATAAAACAGTGCGGTGCGTGTGGACCAGACACTCCAATTTAAAAGATAGTTTGAGTCCAACACGGCTAAGATCTTCATCAGGAACCGTCGAGTCAGAAACAAGAGGTCATAAACCCTGTGGAGCATGCAATATTTGCATGATAACTGAGGAGCTTACACAATTTGAATATCAAGGGCAACTGCACATTTTGAAATGTTCAACAACATGTACCTCCGATTTCGTTGTGTATGCCTTGAGGTGCCCGTGTAAACTTCTCTACATAGGGAAAACTGAAAGGCCATTAAAAGTGAGGATTAATGAGCATAAGAGCCGGCTCAAGTGTAAATCATTAGAGTCCCCCATAGTGGCACATTGTGTACAACACCAACATCAGTTTACCGATCTCAGATGTTTCGTGATTGACAGGGTGATGGCTGGACAAGGAGGGAAAACTCGGGCTCAAACTTTGGTAATTCATGAACAGCGATGGATTTTCCGTTTAGGCACGGTGGGAGCCACAGGTTTGAACAATTGGATTGAATGGCGGGCTTGCATTTAAGTTGGAAGTATGACGCTGTTTAATCAAGTGAACCCCAATGGGCAGGTACTATCATTTGATAGGCTGCTCGAGTGACGTAGAAGCCTTTTAAAGTTTGGCGAGTACAGCTATCCGCATGCGCGGCGTTTTTTTTTGGGACATTCAGTAAACCAGGTCAGAAGGAAGTCCTGATGATTGCAAATGTAAGGAATGATCGTGAGTGTCATAGGTAGGTGATTTAATGGAAACAGTAACACCCTGTTCAAGTCTGCAGTATAGTTACATTAGGTAAACTGACGTATAAATATAATTTGTGTTGTAGATCGTGCTATTAATAGTTCAACAGTGCAATAATAAATCGAGCTGTGATCATTTTAACTCCCCCTGAAGAAGATTAACGAAACGCAAAGTGCGGCACCTATCAGATGGCGTCGGGGAAATGATCAGCGATGACCAGATAAGCAATAATTAAATGCTACAATCAGTAGATGAAAATGCACGCATGAACAAGCAGTAATACACATTAATTTAGCTGTGAAGCACATTCTCAAGTATGATATTAGAAGACTGAGATGTGACAGTTCAAAAGCTTTAGAGGATTTCAAAATATGGGATAAAATCCATATTATTTGAGCATTGCAAATGATAAATAGATAAACGTTGAAAGTGAGTGTTTAAGTATAAAAGAAGAAGAAAAAGAGATAAAAAAGAAAAAGAAAAAAACCCAGAGGCATATTGGGGTCGTTGATGCAATCAGGCATATTGCTCGTAAAAACCATTGGAGCATTGCCGCTGGAAGTCTGAGACCTCTTGCCACTGGTTAACTCGTATAGTGAGGCAATGCTTGCTTAATTAACATAGTGTGAAAACTATCAATATCCTTCTAAGTATAAATTGAGGGCTTATTTTATATATTGATTAATTTCTATACCCTCTGGAATTAGACCTATTAATTGGAGCTACTCTATGTTGGCAAAACGATTCGTCCTTTTTATGTTAGGATGCAGGAACATCGGAGCAGACTGAAATGTCAGAGAAGGGAGGCCCCTATGGTTGAACATTGTCTTCAAATGAAACATGCTTTTGAGGACCTCCGATGTTTCTGCATTGAATCCATAGTTACAGGAGTGGGGGAACGTTCGAAGGTACAGCAATTGGTCTTTCGGGAACAAAAATGGATCTTTATTTTACAAACAGTACACCCAATGGGTTTGAATCTCCAAATAGATTGGCACATGTGCTAAAGAGAACTCACCTGCACCACTGTTTTGATTGATTAGTAGGTGGTGAAAAAGCTATGGTCAGTAGCACTCCGCATGCACGGCGTTTTTTGAGCAACTGACAAGAGCACTATGTGTAAGATTGCGGAGAGGTAAGCCTTTAGACGTAGCTTCAAAGAATGATTCTAAAATTGTTGAAGAACGAATGAACCTTTCAATGAAAGTTTGGATACAAGAAGCCAGTTTATTCTGTTGTTTTATTTGCAGTCTGTTTAGTATGCACGGCATGTCTTAAACTTCTAGTGGTCCTTCCCCCTGAGGAAACGAATAGTGAAACGTTACAGCGCTTTGGTTGGATGTCGGGAACATTTGCTACGTGGGATCACCAGCTATGTAACTGGGAACATCAACAGTGAAAAAACAACAGCACTGTGGACATACCATTCATTACCAGATAAGAGCTGCCTTTTAACAAATTATTTTGCTTTAATGCTGGTTTAGGAAGAAGTCAGTTTGACAGCGGATCATCTGGTTTTCTGTGCAAATTTTACGGGACTGTTGAATGAGTTGTAAATATTGATTGGAACATCAAAGCAGCAGTTGAATGATCAGTGAACAGATTGCCAGTAGTTGAAGTAATATAAAAAGAACGAAAAATATAAAAAAATATATAAAAATATACAAATATAAAAAAACTCACTAGGTTGACACAAGGGTGAGGTCATTGATGCAAATCACGGCAGTCCAGTCCGGCAAGTCCAGTTGGAATTTTAGCCTGAAGAGAGTCTGAGACCTCGTTGTCACCAAGGGGGTTTTTACTATTGGAACAGAACAATCTGAACTTGGTGTTGAAGGGTGGAGCTGTAAAAGTGCATTTTAATTACTCATATGTAAACTTAGGACAGATCTGCCATTGTCTGTGAGTCATATTGTTGAATGTAAACCGCACTGATAACAAAGAGCACGGTATAGAAGAGCTGTTAAATAAATAAATAGGCGGGTCTGAAGGATGACATGCACTGTGGCAGCCATGAGTCTGAGGGCTCTCAGCACCCCACAGGTCGTGGTGTGGTGCTGGTGCTGCAACATGCCCACTACCTCGATGAGATGCTGCAGGTGGTCTGCCGGCAGAAACGTTCTCATCTGAGTGGTATCAAGGAGGGCCCCAATGAACTGCAGTTGCTGTGGGACTTCGGATAGCTGATCACAAAGCCAAGTCCCTCGAGCACCTGAATGGTGAGCTTGGTGGACTGCCATACATTGGCCAACATGGAGCCCTTTATGAGCTAATCATCCAGGTATGGGAAGACAAAGACCACCTGGGTCCGGAGGAAGGTGGCCACAATCGCCAGGCACTTTGTGAAGATCTTGGAGGCTGCGGCCAACCCAAAGGATTGCCCCTGGTATTGATAGTGCTGGCCACCCAGCAAGAACAGAAGGTACTGTCTGTGATGAAGATTGATTGGAATATGCTTGTACACATCTTTCAGATCCAAGGAGTGCATGACATTATGCCTAGCATAGGTGTCATGGCTTTTCCCAGACCTTGGATTGCAAGCAGCTTTGTTACTCTGGTGATGTCAATCTCCAAACTTAATGAACGTAGTTTACATGATGAGATTAGCTCCGACCCCCTGGTGTTGTCTGTCTCCAGACTTAATGAACATAGTTTAAACAGCCCCTCCTTGCTAATCAAGTGATAGCAGACCTCAAACAAACCAAATTATGACAGAAGGAGGTGCTGAAGAATTTCACTATAAAATACAGAGGACAAAAATATCTCGCTCTCTTTCTTATTCATCGGACATGAGGGACATGAGGCTCTGACACCCACTTCTCTCTCTCTCTCCTCCCCCTTGTTCTCTCTTTCTCTCTATATTCTTCTTACTATGAGACTCTGACACACACTTCCCCCCATTCACACAAACACACATGCACACACACACAGACGCAGCTCTGTAACAACCTTATAACTCTGTTCTGTACCCATGTAATAAGCCTATTTCTATATAAAACTCTTTTTCCAAGCCACACCAGTTTTGGTTGCCTTATTTGTGCTACTTACCATACTGTCTCTGTGAAATGAACCCAGGACCAAACGGAGAGTAGATACCAGAAGATTACAAGGAGCATAACCAGTCGTCTTGTAGGAGGAACAGGAGCAGCATCCCCAACGAGACCATCTTGCACCTTTCACGCAACAGGTACCAGTTGAGATTTCACAGATGCAAAATGGGACATAACCCGTCGGTCTTTTTGGGGACCAGGAAGTACCTGGAGTAAAAACCATGTCCAATCTGGGCTGGGGGAACCGGCTTGATGGTGAGGTTGGCCAGCAGGGCCACAAGCTCAGTCTGCAGCAGGCTGCGGTATGCGTGATTCAAAGGGTGCCCCCCTGGATTCTAAGGAGGTGACAACTGGGTGAAATGCAACTGATAGCCACTTTGGACGATCTGCAGCACCCTGGCATCCGAGGTGATGAGAGGCCACCAGTGGGCAAAATGGACGAGCTGCCCCCCCCCCCACCTGCAGGAGGACCTCGACAGACAATGGTCGACTGGTTATGCTCCTAAAGACCCTATCAAAAACCCACACCTAGCTTGAGCTGGGGGGGGGGCGGGCTGTGCCTTTAGATTTTCTCCCTCCACTATGAGCGGGGAGCCTGAGGCTGCACCTGCAGCTGGGATGGAAAGTACCATTGCAAACGTGGAAAGAAGGCCTTCTCGGCCTGTTTCTTCCGCATAAGGTCCATAGTCTTCCTGGAGAGCCTGATGAAGGTCACCTGCTCCTTCCCCAACTCCCCAGCCTTCTTCTCCACAGGTTTGCCAAAGACGTTCTCACGCCAACAGGGGATGTTGGCGATCTTGCCTGGACCCACTGCTCCAGGTCAGAGGATTGCAACCAGGCCAACCACTGCATGGCAATAACCACGGCTGCCACCCTACCGGCAGATTCAAAGGCATCACTGGCACCCTGGACCATAAATTTCAAAAAATCCTTGCCATGAGCCACATGCCTCGGAAAGAATCATGGCGGTCCTCGGGAAGGAGGGTAGCAAAGTCCTCTAGGCCCAGCATGATATTCTTGAAGAACATGGCCATGTAAGTTTGGTAGGCCAGGATCCGGGCTATCAGCATGGAGCCCTGGAAGCACTTCCTCCCGAAGAAGTCCAGGATCCTCATATCCCATGTGGGCTGCACTGAGAAATGTGTTTTGGCACTCTTTGCATGCTTCTAGGCAGAATCGATCATAATGGAATTGTGGGGCAATTGAGGCTTCTGAAACCCCAGGGCCTTCTGGACCTGGGAGAGGGAGTCGAGCTGGCAGCTGACGACTGAAGCATAAGTGTGCCTCTCACAGCCACAGCATCAGCCTCTGAAGGACATGGTGGACGGGGACCATCACCGCCTCACGGGGGGGGGAGGGGGGCGAGTGTTACTGAAGGAGTTCCAGTTCTTCTGCCCTCATTTCCTCCTCCAATTCCAGAGAAAAGAGGATGGCCTTGGCCAGGCCTTGGCCAGGTCCCGAACAAAATCCTGAAAGGACATGTCCTCCAGGGTCGACTTCCACCGATCCGGAGGAAGTGATGGGTCAAATGGGAGATCTGCAGACCGAAGGTCCAACACCGTCAATTCTGCTTCAGTTTCCCATCCCGATTCAGATTCCAAGAGGAAGGTGAAGTAATGCAGAGTCTCCCCTGAACGTTGACTGCGTGGCCCAGGAGAAGGTAGACGTCGATGGTCCCCTTTGTGCCCAGCGATGCCCTGGGGCCTTAGACTCTGACACACTGGTGAGGGAAATGGCTCCGGCCACCAGAGTCGATACTGATCTCCACCCGATGTCCCAGCTCCAACGGGCATGGCCTGAGTCTCCAGACAGGCTGGAAGGAGTGCAGTGATGATGCGCTCTGCGCCACGAAGCTTGCATTCTACAAAGGCTTCCACTGCCAAGTGAGCTTCCAAGGCTCGTAGGCATTCCTCCAGAACCACCACCGATGAGGACATCAAAGCCGCAGCTGTAGATATTGCCGGTGACCCCTTGGGAGGAGACTCCACGATGACTGGAGCATCAAGAGACATCCAGCTGCCCTCCTGGGCATTGAGAGTGGACTCCGCCGCCTGGGTCGGGTCCTCCCGCCGGGGAAACCTGGCCGGCCATTCCCAGATCTCGCTGTCCATCTCACTCCGAGAGATGCTGCGGTGGAGCTACACATAGATCTTTATGTTTATTATTTGATAAAAACCGCCTTTCTATAAAACTAAGGCGGTGTACAATATAAAATTCAATAAAAGAAGGCTAAAAGCCAGCAGAAAAGAAAAGAAATGTACAATATATGATAGGACAGATTGAGAGAAAAAGCAGATAGACGGGACATGAAAAGAGAGAGGAAGAAGACCTAGGAGCAAACGAAAGGTAGGAGGAGAGAGAGGTCACACAAAAGGAGAGGGAACATCAAAAGCTAAGGAGAACAGATGAGTTTTCAAGTCTCGTTTAAAAGTAGAATGTTGGGGTTCTAAACGGAGGGAAGAGGGGAGGGCATTCCAAAGGGCGGGTCCAGCAAAGAAAAAAGTAGTAGAACGGGTAGACTGAAGGTGAGCCCGGGAAGGGGAGGGAAGGGTAAGACGATTGAGGTAAAAGGAGCGGGGGGTGTGTTTAGGGGAGTGGAAAAAGAGAAGGTCCGTGAGATACTGGGGAGTGCTGTCGTGAAAGGCTTTGTGAACCAGGGTCAGTAACTTGAACATAGCACGAAAAGATACCGGTAATCTTCTCCTTGTGCTCCCCCTTCAATGTCAACGGAACCTCTGCAGAGGGTCTCTTCTTGCAGCTCAAACCCTTCTGCTCTGACTGAGCCCTCTGCTCTTTTCCCTTGGCCAATTCAGGCATCTATGAGGGAGTCAGGGATGATGATGCTGAATCAGATGAGCCAAAGAAGAACTCCTTCTGCTTTTCCCGACCCTTCAGCCCTCGACACGTCATCTGCAAGCAGAGCTCGCAGGATGCCAGCTGGTTCTCAGGTCCAAGGAATTGCAAGCACCAATTATGGCGGTCCATGGCAGAAATGGTCTTGCCACATTTGGTGCATGTCTTAAAGCTGCTATCAGGTTTAGACATGCTGAAAAATACCGCCTCGGCAAAATCAAACAGAAAAATGGCTGTGAGTGGTAAAAAGCCCCCGAAGGGGAAATAGATGCCAAAAGGTGCAAAAAACTATAGAAAACACCCAAAGGGTAAGAAAAAGACTAATCAACAACAGACGGGTGAAAAAACGAGCAAATGCTCAGCCACAAGGGTAAGAAAGTCCAAAGTCAAACTTTTTTCCAGACTGCAGGAACACATCCTAGGGGTTCCACAGAAAAAAGAAGACTGGAGAATATGGCACCATGACGGGTGCAAAGGCAGGCACGCATGTAAGGTGTACCTCCGAAAGCTTCCTTTGGAAACTGGGGAATGTTCCATGCGGGGCTCTGTCAGTAACGTTACCTATATGTGAGGACTTATTTCCTGCTTGTTTATGGAGTAAAGCAAAATCACCTTCAGGCCCCGGGTGGATTGGTGAGAAAACACTGCCTCAAGGCATCTCCATCACACAGAGCAGTAGGAATCAGCTGCAGAGTTGATATGGCAGCTATCGCATGAAGCATTTCATCAGGCTCCTGGCATCATAGCACTACTAAAAAGAAAGAAAACACTCACCGCTACAAAAAGGGAGCCCCAGCAACAAGTTGGGGAATCCCTCCTTCCTTCTCCTGACAACCAGGGAAGCCTACTCTTGGGCTGCCCTATATCCACGCAGCCAAGGAAACGTTCTCCTTTTGTTTTATTCTATCAAGCTTGCTTTATTAGTAGATGCTATCCACAGAAAAGGCTCTAAACAACAAACAGTGAAAAAATTTGAGGAGGACAGCAGAGGGGGCAAAGGCCTTTATATATCACTTCCAGCAGGGGCCCAGGGGGTGAGTCTACCTGGCTGCCTTTCTTTGCCTACTAGCATTGGAACCCACAGATAAAATCGCTGAGACCAGAGCATCCTCAAGCTCAAGGAGATGAGTGTTTATTAAAGCCTTCAAGCATCTGATGAGCCTGCATAACTCAACCACAGGGGCCACAAAATCTTCTTCTGGGTCCAGGAAGCTCAGCCAAGTATCAACTGCTGCACCAGTCTACACACCAGTCATCTTCTGGATTTCCAGTACTGCAACATCACTTACATACTCAATGACCTCACTGAAAGTTATATTGCTCTGCCTCCATCTGTTGGCTGGGGTGCATAACCTACTTATCTGGGCTTATCTAGCAGGATAGGGAAGCAATTTTCTTCATATTTATCATAAAACCATTATTGCAAACCCATTCATTATTTTCACAAATTCAGATTCAATACTTGTAGTTTGATGTCCTCCTAAAATGGTGAAAAGGGAAACAACAAAATATCATTGACAAAACCAAAAACTAATACCACAGGCTTCCACAATTTGTGCAAAGGATCAAACAAAGATTAAAGGAAGGGGCTGACAAAACTGAACCTTGTGGAGCTCCTTTTTTAAGGTTAAGTAAACCTCTTAGAACACCATTTCTGGTACATACTTGCTGTTTTCGTTCCATGAAAATAAAATACTGAAATCACTTCAGTTGAGTTTCTCAAATTCCAACATGAGCTAACTACACAATCATTAATTGTGGGATCATAGAATAATAATCAAAAACAGCAGCAACATCTAAAACCAAATAAATTAGCACTATCTTTTTGCTCCGGTCCTCTCAGAACTTCATTGATCAATGAAATCAGTAATGTTTCATGGTGATGCCCAGTACAAAAATCATACTACCAAGGATCCAATAATATATGTTCCAAAATATAATTAAACTGTATTCTAACATAGTTGCTCCAATAACTTACCCAAAAATGAGATGCTAAATACTGGTCAAAAATTAGCACAATCATTATCTGAATTAGTTGCTTTCTTTTTAATTGGTCCAACCACAATTCTTTTTTAATTCTGTGAAATCACCCCAGAAGATAATGAAGATAGTACTAGGTCATGAAAGAAAGGAGCAACAAGATCCTTTATAGATTTAATCAGTGCCAGAAATAACATCCAAAGCACATGTAGATGACCACATCTTAACTGTAGTCCTTGGAATAGTTTCATCCTCCTTGAAGAATATAGCAAAGAATGAAAAAGCATAGTTTCTCACCTGTAACAGGTGTTCTCCAGGGACAACAGGAATCAGTCCTCACTTATGGGTGACATCGGCACCGACGAAGCCCATGCGGAGCAATTCCCCAGCTTTCAAAGAAAGCCTTTGGGATTGCTGACATGCATGCATGGTCCTCTTCCCACCCAAGGGTGCCATCTTGCTCAGTCAGGTCCCTTAGCTCGAGCCCTACCAAGCAGATGGCAAGAGAAGGATAAACATCCAGCAACTCATCAGGGGAGGTGGGAGGGTAGTGAGAACAGATTCCTGCTGTCCCTGGAGAACACCTGTTACAGGTGAGTAGCTACGCTTTCTCCAGGAACAAGCAGGAAGTCAGCCCTCACTTATGGGACTCCCCAGCTACAGGCTACTGAATCTGTAATCAAAAACGCCTCCATGAGGTTGTAAGCAGAAGCCAATGCCCGCAGGAGCCTGAGTCCTCAGGTCCCCGGGGCGAAACCCTCAATAGCCATCAAGAAGGGTCGGAGGGTAGGAGTTGCTTATACCCTGAATAGATTACGGAGTACAGCTTGGCCGAAGGCGCTGTCCTGGCGGGACTCTCTCTCCAGGCAGTAATGTGAAGCGAAGGTATTCGCCGCAGCCCAGGTCACAGCCCAGCAGATGTCCATCAGAGGCACTGAGCGTAGCGAAGCCACAGAGGCCGCCTTGGCTCGGACGCCATGGGCGGTGACCCGTCGATCCAGCGGGGTGCCCGCCTTCGCGTGAGTGAAGGCGATGCAGTCCACCACCCAGACGAAGAGCATGCGTTTTATGACTGCCTGCCCCAAGCGTTTGGGATCATCGGACACAAAGAGCTGGCCAGATTTGCGATGAGGTTGGGTGCGCTGCAGATAAAACCCTCTTGCAGTCGAGTGTATGCAAAACCGTCAATGTCTGGTCAGCATGGGAAGGTCGGTAAGATTATCTCCTGAATAATATGGAAATCTGATACAACCTTTGGCAGGAACTTAGGATGGGTACGGAGGACCACCCTGTTCCTATAGAACCTGGTGTGAGAGGTATCAGCCATGAGGACCTGGAGCTCACTGACTTGACGGGCCGAGGTCAGAGCCACCTGGAAGATCGCCTTCCAGGATAGGTGCCAAAGCGAGCAGGTCACCACCAGTTCGAAAGGTGGATGCGTAAGCTGTGTGAGCACTACGTTCAGGTCCCACTCCGCCGGGGGAGACCGGATGGAAGGTTTAGAAAGCGAGAGACCCCACATAAAGTAGGAGACCAGGAGCTGCTCGGAGAGGGGTTTACCCTCGACAGGGAGGTGATTCGCCGAGATGACACTTAGGTGCACCCTGACCGAGTTCACCTTCAGCCCTGCCTTCGAGAGATGAAGGAGATACTGGAGGACCCATCGGGTAAGACAAGAAAATGAGTCGATCTGGAGCACCAGATCGAGAAGCGCCGCCACTTGAATGCATATGCTCGTCTCATTAAGTTTTTCCTTGACGCAAGGAGAACCTCCTTGACCTCCTCCAGAAGACCCAGAGGGGCTAGGGATACCCGTTCAGCCACCAGGCTGTGAAGGACAACGAGGCCAGGTTCAGGTGGAGCACCCAACCCTCCTCCTGCGTTAGCAAGTCCAGGGCACAGTCCAGGGTAAACGGGGGCTCAGCCGAGAGTCGCAGCAGGAGCAGGAACCATGACTGTCGAGGCTATGAAGGAGCAACGAGGATCAATAATGCCTGATCCCGCTAAACCTTGTAGAAGGTCCTCGCAATGAGAGGAGTGGGAGGGAACGCGTAAAGAAGACTGGAGGTCGAATTCAAGAGGAACGCATCCGGGGTCTTCCTGCTCGGGTGCGGAATCAGGCCGCAGAAGCGGGGGAGCTGCGCGTTCATCGGGCTGGCGAACAGGTTCATGGCTGGGGTCCCCCACTGATGAAACAAGAGGTCGGCCATTTCCAGGTCCAGCTGACACTTGTGAGGGTGGAGGATCCTGTTGAGTCTGTCTGCGAGGACGTTCTTGTGGCCCGGGAGGTAGACCGTTCATAGGGCCATCCCCCGATGGAAGGCAAAGGAGCAGAGGAGGACTGCCTCCCAGCAGAAGAGGCGGGAGCCTGTCCCTCCTTCTTGTTGATGTAAAACATCGCTACTCAGTTGTCGGTCTGCACGAGTACCAACTTCCCCTTCAGATGTTCTTCCAAGGCCTTCAGGGCCCAAAGGACCACCCGAAGCTCAAGCAGGTTTATTTGCTTCTGGGATTCTTCGGGTGACCAGTGCCCCTGAGTGCACAGCGCACTGCAGTGGGCTTCCCACCCCAGCAAGGAAGCGTCCATTGTCAGGATGAGCTTGTGCTGTAGGGTTTGGAAGGGCAGCCCTCAGAGGAGGTTGCGAAGGTCCTGCCACCAGTCTAGAGACCTGCGAAGGCTGTGGGAGACTCGAATGGGGTCTCTGAGGTGACCTGAGGCCGAGCTCCACTGAGCACTGAGGCATGTCAGACGGCTGCCTGGGTGAGAATGCTCACAGTCTTGGCAAGTGCATATATCAATATGATTGGCAAGGGATTGTGGGCAATGCAGTCCATTCACACCAGACACAGCTGCTCACAATAATTAGTTGTGCTTGAGGGTAAAGCCAATAAGATATTTATTTATGGGGTTATTTCTCCCAACACAGATATGCTTGGTAGCACATAAAACAAGATACTTGCTTTCAGGGTTAAACTTGGAAAAACAAAATCAGGAAAACAACATTTGAACTTGTCAGGCAATCAAAGCAAAAGAAATAAGACCTGGTTGGTAACAAACTGGTCTTTTCTGTAGGCTTTAGCTAATATTTTCTTAGCAGTGTATCAAACAACAAACAAAAATCCACAAAGAAGGGAAAAACTGTTCTTTTCAGGTTAACTTCTTATGTCTTCCCACATAGATTCAGAAGTGATTCCCTCAGAGCTCACAAGCAATTAGGTAAGGCTCAATTGCTAGCAGTTACCCAGCTGAAATCCCTTAGCTGGCTTGCTTTCTACTGCGTGGCTAAAAATCCTACTCAGGAGCTTTTCTGAGTAGATTAAAGAACAAGTTTGTATTTCTTTGTGATGGTTGCTGTATTTTATAACAGAAAATCACCAAAGGAGTTTAGACAGAGAGCAGTCCATGTAAACACAGCCTTCATCTGCAATCCCTCCCTCTTCTTCAACAATCATGGGTTCAATATCATGGATTGGTACAGATGAATTTCTCAATGGAGTACTTTCAGGAGAATACTTGTTTCCCTGCTGTCTTTTAAGGTTATAGCTAGGGCATAGATCAGTGTTCATACCTGAGCTTCCATTGCTGTTAGAGTTCCTCTCTATATAGCCTGGCCAGTATGTAGTCCAGTTCTTATGTCCAGCCTTCCAATCCAGATCCCTGGACACTGGATCTCTCTTCACATACCTTCTGGCACGGGTCTTAGGGTCCCTTCCACTTGCAGCCGTCTCCCTCACAGGTACCGTCTGGAGATTCCTAGCTCTGCAGCACCATTCCTCTGGCTTTCCCCAGTCCAATGGTGTATGCTGGCCCTTGGAATGCCTCCCAGTATACGTACTGCTCCAGACTCCTCTAGACCTCCCAAAGGCTTTTCTCTTCCTTCTTCCAAAGGGTTTCTTGCCCTCTCTGTCCGTCCGGTTTGGCTTCTGCTTCTGATGATCCTCCAGATGAAACTGAGGATATCCAAGCTGATCATGAAGATGATGATGAGGATGAGGATCTGTAGAATAAACTCTACCTTTATTCTGCTTAGATGAGTGCTCCTCCCTAACACAGCGCAGCTGTGCTGAATCAGGCCCTGCCCTTTGAGATGAGTGCTTGGGGATTACCTCATAGCCCTCCTGATTGAACACACGTTTCCCCACTTCAGCTCCTCTAATGGCTGTTGGAAACCTGGTGCATTCTGGGACTGGTAGTCTTTTATGGCAAAATTCTGTTTTCTTATTTCTACCAGAACTGACAGGTTGCTTGTTCAGAGTCACTTCACCTTTTCTATAGCTCCTTCCTGAGCTATGATAAGCTTCCTTATCACAGGTACCACTGCGTCATCCGCATGTGCATGCGGGCATGGGGGGTGACATGGACGATAGAGACCATGTGCACCAAAAGGTGCAGTATAGTATGCGCCATGACCTGAATACTGCTCTGGACCTGAGCTGCCAGGACTCGGAGGCGGGCCGCCAAGTCCACCGGCAGGAAGGCGGTCACTCGCTGGGTGTCGAGGTGTGCTCCAAGTCGGAGGATTGGAGCCATGCCTGACGCCAAGCCCCAATGCCGGCAGCCGCCACACGGGCCGAGGATTCAAATCCATTGTATGCAGCGCGGGAGATGTACATGGAGCACTCCGCGGCTGACCTCAGGAGGGTCTGGAACCTCAGGAGGGGTTCACCCTCGAGGCCTGCGGAGAACCCACCGAGCTCCTTAGCGAGGTCACGTAAGAACATGCCCATGTACAATTGGTAAGCTTGAATACGGCATGCAATCACAGACCCTTGGTAGGCCTTGCGCCCCAGAGCGTCGAGGGCTCTCGACTCCTGCTCGGCGGGACCGAAGAATGAGACTTCGGGTTCTTTTGCTTCCGCATCGCTGATTCCACCACCATGGAGGTATGGGGAAGCTGGCTCTTCCTAAACCCGGGGCCGCGTTGGACCCTGAACATCGCATCGAGGTGCTTACTCACAATGGGAACCGAGGCAGGTGTTTCCCACAGGCAAAGAAGCTTGGACAGAATGGGAGGAACCGGGACCGTGAGAGACTCCCGAGGCGGGGACTCATAGTGCAGGATATCGAGCTCTTCAGCTTAAGGCTCCTCTTCGGCCTGGATAGCCAGGTGGAGGGCCTGCGCCATATCCCTCATGAACACCTAGAAGAAGATGTCTTCAGGCAGTGAACACCGCTGAAAGGCGGGTGGGGACAGGTCCGAAGGGAGGTCCCGGTGGGCATGGGTCTGTGGGGAAGTATCCCCCATCTGACTCCCAACATGAGAGATCTGAGGAGGAATCTGATTTGGGTTGGTCACCCCATCCGGAAGCCGAGGCCCGTTTCGAGCCTGAGAACCTGGAGGATCTCGTCCCCAAGGAAGGGGAAAGCGAGCGAGTCCAACGCCGAGGACCCTCACGGGGCCCGCGGCTCGCGGGGATTTCCAGGGCAGGTTTTGACATCTCTCTCGAGGGAGTCTCGGTCTCTTGGGTGCAAACCAGCTGAGCTGGGTGTGAGCGCATGCTGGGCAGCCAAGAATGCAGAAACACTGTGCTCTAGTGCCAGCATACAGGATTCCCATGCAGGCACGCGGCCCTGCGATGCCGACACTGGGGTCACCGGGTTGGGCATCGAGGAGGAGAGGGGGACCTCGCCGGGACGGCCCTCAGGAGATCAAGCACCATTGCAGGAGGCCTCTGTATCTGTATGAGGTACCTTTCGAGGTCGCTCCTTGTCCGACTCTCAGGAACGTTGCGGGGGGGGGCTGAGTGACCGAGCGCGGGGGGCTGAGCGACCGAGCGCGGGAGTGTTCCTGCTTGTCCGGGGCTCCCGACAGCGACTTCAAGGTCTTCTTCTTCTTACACCGCTCCCCTTCAGGGGATCCCTGGTCAGAGTGCTGCCTTGAGCGTGGGGCTGAGGTAGGGGATCCCACCAGTGGAGAGATGACCGGGGGCACACCGGGGATTCTGTAGCAGCCTTACAGAAAATGTCTGACTTCTGCTTACGACTCAGCAGGGCCTTGGAGGACATTTTCTTACAAAGCAAGCAGAGCTCAGGATCATGGTCAGCCTCGAGACACCGCAGACAGCGACATATTCTTGGAGCACCTGTCATATTTTTTGACACCGGTGGCCATCGGGGCAAAAAGGGCCCCCACGAGGTCAAAGACCCAGCAGTCAGTGGTTGGGAAAAAAAAGGGTGCAAAGCCCGCAACAGGGAAAGATGCTACAAAAGGACGTCCCCTTGCTCGAAGAAAATAAATCGCAGGGGGAGGACGGGTAGAGGACCAGTGCAACCGTAAAAAAGCAGGCTGGAGGCCAAAAAAAGAGACAGTTTTTCCAAGGGAAGAGTATGTGCATCTGAAGGGCTCCGCAGAAAAAGGGAGACTGAGCAAGATGGCACCTTTGGGCGGGAAGCGGACCACGCATGCGTGGCAGCAATCCCAAAGGCTTTCTTTGAAACCTGGGGAATTGCTCTGCACAGGCTCTGCAGGGCCGACGTCTCCCATAAGTGAGGACTGACTTCCTGCTTGTTCCTGAAGAATTTGAGATTTTTACATTTCCCAAGGACACATCTTATGTCTCCTATGATACTGTTAAGAAAATATTTTAAGGAAACATCATTGCTTTCTAATGCAGATTCTATGGTTATATCTAATTTTATTATGTCTCTTTTCAGTCTACTTCTGATGAGGTTGGGACTGCGATACATTTGGATCTTACCAGTTTTCTTGAATCTTCTCAGGGTGAGATTCTCACTAGGGCAACTATACTTGTTTTATTGGCAGATGAAGTGGACAAAGGTGACATTTTACTTACTAGATAATGTCCTTTCCTTGAGTCCTGCTAGACCAGTCCAGACAAGTGGGTTGAGTTCCTTTACCAACAGGTTAGTGGAGACAAAGAATCAATGAAAAGCCTAGGTTTCAATGACATCAGTTTCATGCTATCCACTTCATCCACCAGAGGTCCCTCAGTATTCATTCCAAAGCATATGGAAGAAAATATGGCAAGCCTCACACAACCTCATCCATGAGCAACAAGGAGTAATCAACAGTCGAGAACTATGTACAGGAAGCAAAAACAGAAGGCTGTCCGTAGAAGATAAACCTGAGGAGTTAAGTATTAAAATCATAGCGGACCCAAGGGTACCACAGCAGAAGAGAGCAATACAGTTTCAGAGGCGGGCCCTGGGCTGGTGTAGGCTGATGAGGTTGGGACTGCGATACATTTGGATCTTACCGGTTTTCTTGAATCTTCTCAGGGTGAGATTCTCACTAGGGCAACTATACTTGTTTTATTGGCAGATGAAGTGGACAAAGGTGACATTTTACTTACTAGATAATGTCCTTTCCTTGAGTCCTGCTAGACCAGTCCAGACAAGTGGGTTGAGTTCCTTTACCAACAGGTTAGTGGAGACAAAGAATCAATGAAAAGCCTAGGTTTCAATGACATCAGTTTCATGCTATCCACTTCATCCACCAGAGGTCCCTCAGTATTCATTCCAAAGCATATGGAAGAAAATATGGCAAGCCTCACACAACCTCATCCATGAGCAACAAGGAGTAATCAACAGTCGAGAACTATGTACAGGAAGCAAAAACAGAAGGCTGTCCGTAGAAGATAAACCTGAGGAGTTAAGTATTAAAATCATAGCGGACCCAAGGGTACCACAGCAGAAGAGAGCAATACAGTTTCAGAGGCGGGCCCTGGGCTGGTGTAGGCTGATGAGGTTGGGACTGCGATACATTTGGATCTTACCGGTTTTCTTGAATCTTCTCAGGGTGAGATTCTCACTAGGGCAACTATACTTGTTTTATTGGCAGAAGTGGACAAAGATGACATTTTACTTACTAGATAATGTCCTTTCCTTGAGTCCTGCTAGACCAGTCCAGACAAGTGGGTTGAGTTCCTTTACCAACAGGTTAGTGGAGACAAAGAATCAATGAAAATGTTCTCCAAATCCCACTCCCTGTTCAATGTAATGACCAGACATATGCATTTTGTCGGATGTTTTTTGTTACATGTAAACCGCGCTGATTGCAAATAGTGCGGTATATAAGAATTGTAAAATAAATAAAAAAAATAAAATAAAAAAGCCTAGGTTTCAAAGACATCAGTTTCATGCTATCCACTTCAGCCACCAGAGGTCCCTCAGTATTCATTCCAAAGCATATGAAAGAAAATATGGCAAGCTTCACACAACCTCATCCATGAGCAACAAGGAGTAATCAACAGTCGAGAACTATGTACAGGAAGCAAAAACAGAAGGCTGTCCGTAGAAGATAAACCTGAGGAGTTAAGTATTAAAATCATAGCGGACCCAACGGTACCACAGCAGAAGAGAGCAATACAGTTTCAGAGGCGGGCCCTGGGCTGGTGTAGGAGGACTCAAAGAAAGGATATTATCTGCTTAGTAAAATGTCACTTTCCATATTATCCTGCTAGACCAGTCCAGACAAGTGGGATGTACCAAAGCTACAACACCACTGGGTAGGACGTCGACACAATAGCTCGCAAAACTCTTGAACCGAAAGCTGTGTCCACCCATGCATGGACATCCAAGCAGTAAAGCTTGACAAAAGTGGAAAAGTGATGCCCATGTTGCTGCCCAACAAATGTCTGGAGGGGCAACCAAGCTCCACTCCACTCATGAGGATGCTTGTGCTCGGTTAGAGTGGGTGTGCAACTCACCAGAACCAGTTAGTTCCACAACAAATAGACTAAGGCAATAGCCTCCTTAATCTAGCGCCCCAAGGTAGCATTGGTCACTGATTCACCCTTGCGCGAGCCAGCAAACAGCACAAAAAAGATGGTTTGACTTAAGAAAGGAATTCATAACCTCCAGGTACTGGAGAAGCACTCTCCAGACATCCACAAGGAAAAAATCCTTACCTGCTCCCCAACACTGCTCCTTAGAGAAGGAGGGCAGGCAGGCCACCTGGTTCACATGAAAGGGAGACAACACTTTAGGCAAGAAGGCAGGCACAGGCTGAATGGAAATGGCCTCAGTTGAAAAAGTCAGATAAGGTCCTTGGCAAGATAGAGCCTACAGATCGATGATCCACTTTGGAGTGGAAATCGCAACAAAGAAAGTGGTCTTGGGCATCTATCTTTCAAGGTAGTGCACTTCAACAGCTCAAAGAGGGCCGCCATTAGGGCCCTGAGCACCAGAGATAAATCCCATGAAGGAATCACACACAGAAGGGTAGGACACAGATGTTGAACCTTTGGAGAAAACAGGAGATGTCCAGGCGCAAGGGAATAACAAGTGAGGTTATCAAATTTGCAGATGACACAAAACTATTTAAAGTTGTTAAAACCCAAGAGGATTGTGGAAAATTGCAAGAGGATCTTGATAAATTGGAAGACTGGGCATCAAAATGGCAGATGAAATTTAATGTGGACAA
Source organism: Ichthyophis bannanicus (assembly GCA_033557465.1). NCBI lineage: Eukaryota > Metazoa > Chordata > Amphibia > Gymnophiona > Ichthyophiidae > Ichthyophis > Ichthyophis bannanicus. Next base: position 180,110,948 of record CM066036.1, read on the forward strand.
GTGCAAAGTTATGCACCTAGGGAAGAACAACCCAAACTATGGTTACACGATGCAAGGTTCCACATTAGGAACAGCCACCCAGGAAAAAGATTTAGGTGTCATTGTGGATACCATGTTAAAACCCTCGGCCCAGTGTGCAGTGGCGGCCAAGAGAGCAAATAGAATGCTAGGTATCATAAGGAAAGGAATGGAAAATAAAACAAAAGATATTATAATGCCTCTATATCGTTCCATGGTGAGACCGTACCTTGAATATTGTGTGCAATTCTGGTCGCCGTATCTTAAAAAGGATATAGCGTTATTAGAAAACGTTCAGAGAAGAGCCACCGAAATGGTAAAGGGGATGGAAGGATACTCCTATGAAGAAAGGCTAAAAAGGTTAGGGCTCTTTAACCTGGAAAAGAGAAGGCTGAGGGGAGATAAGATAGAAGTCTATAAATTAATGAACGGAGTGGAATGGGTAAACGTAGACCGATTGTTTACATTATCAGAATACAGAAAGACTAGGGGACATGCAATGAAGCTACAGGGTAAACTATTTAAGACTAATAGAAGAAAATATTTTTTCACTCAACGTGTAATCAAACTCTGGAATTTGTTACCGGAGGATGTAGTAAAGGCTGTTAGTGTAGCTGGGTTTAAAAAAGGTTTGGACAAGTTCCTGGAGGAAAGGTCCATAAACCATTATTAAAAAGGGACCCAGGATATCAATGCTTGACCCAGTACAAGAATTATGGAACCTGTGTCTTTTGGGGAAACTGCTAGGTACGTATGACCTAGATTGGCCACTGTTGGAAACAGGATACTGGGCTTGATGGACCTTGGTCTGACCCAGTATGGCGTATCTTATGTTCTTATGTTCTAAGACCAAGGACATCCGCCATCAAAGCTGTTAAAAAAGAGGTAAAATACCTGGGTGTAATAATAGATCATACTCTCACCATGCTACCGCACATAAAGCAGACAGTAAGAACCATATTTCATAAACTCAAAACCATACAACACCTAAGGCCCCTCCTTGACACACATGACTTTAGATCGGTTGTTAATACACTCATCACACCCCATTTTGATTATTGCAACAGTCTCCTAATTGGCCTACCACAAAAAAACACATACCTATTACAAAGAGCCCAGAACATCTGTGCAAAAGTAATTACTAAAGCTCGTCTAACAGACCATGTGACCCCTATACTCCTAGAACTACATTGGCCGAATCAGATACAAAATTCTCCTAACAACTTTCAAGCTCCTAAACGACATCGCCCCCTCACACCTATCAACACTACTACAGACCCCATCCGAATCAAGAGCTCGCAGACAAAACGCAGCCCACTCACTTGATATGTCAAAAACATTCACGAAGACTAAAAAATCCTCAAGTGCCAGAGCCTTCACGTTCACTGCCCCCATGCTCTGGAATGATCTCCCATTAGGCCTCCGTATCATAAAAGACCTCTCCCAATTTCGGAAGGAACTCAAAACCTACCTATTCTCCGAACATTTCCAAATCCCATACCCCCCAAGTCCTATCCCACAGCATCCACAGACACACAAACTCAAAACTCCCAAAACCGCAATTAGCTAACCCCACACAGTCCTCCCACACACACACAAAAAACTTATGATAAAAAAAATGGAAATAAATTCCACCACTTACGCATGACCTATGATTATTCTGTAACACATTGTATATAACCACTTGTAAATAACCTATGTAAATACTTTGGACAGTTTATCGCATTTATTATTATTTGTAAAAAGTTAGAAAGTTTCTGTTCAATGTAAATGTATACCGAAGTATACATAATTTGTTAACTTGTTCCATGTAAACCGCCCTTGATCTCTGGAAGGGGCGGTATAGAAGAAATAGATAAATAAATAAATAAATAAATAAAGCTGCCACCTGAACCTTTAGGGAGCTAAGAGAAAGATCTTTCTCTAGGCCAGTGATGGCTAACCTTTTTGAGCCCGAGTGCCCAAACTGCCGCACAAAACCAAAGAATTTCCTCAAAGTGCCAGCACGTCAATTTGCATAAATATTTGCATAATGCTAACATACACTAACTTTTAGTAAACATGTCTCTTAATGAGTGTATGGATAAAGACAGACTAAAAGATTTCTACATTACTATAATCCAGTGCCAACCGCCAGGCACATTAGGAACTACTACAAACACTGCCCATTTAGAACCAATAGCAAACCCGCCGTATCCTAACAGCACTACCAGGACTCACAAAGCACCACACCATACCTATCAAAAGGCAACACTGCAAATATTAAACCAATACATTTCAGACAATAACAATACATGACCTACTGGGGAAAGAGAACAAGTGGCAATGTCAAAAAGGAATTACATAAACAGAATACCTCAGCTCAGTTACACAGTTGCAAATGCTCCAGCCACTTTCTTCTGGTTTCTTCATGTTTTCTGCTAACTCTCCATCATCTGCTGTCCATTTGTCCTTTCTTCTCTCTCTTCTAGTTTTTTTTTCCATTCTCTCTCTCTACATCCGCTTTAACATACTAATCTTTCTCCTTTTGCTCTTTCCTCATTCCTATTTCATCCACTCAAATTTTACCCCTCCATCCTCAATCCCCACTTACTCTCCCAATACCCGGCCAATTGTAGATTTTTTATCCCTCCCACACAAAATATTTTTCCCCTCTCCATTTTACTCTCCCAGCCCCATCCCATTCTAATCCTCCCCCAACATCAGCTCCCTTCTAGTTCCAGCCTCACCCAGCATCCATTCCCTTCTAGTCCCTGCATCAGCCCATTTCCAGTCCTAGCCCCCCATCAGCCCATTTCCAGTCCTAGCAACCCCCCAACCCAATACCAGTCCTAGCCCCCCCCCCATCAACCCCACTTCCAGTCCTAAACCCCCATCACCCCATTTTCAGTTTAAGCCCCCCCTATAACCCATACCAGTCCTAACCCCCATCACACCCCATTTCCAGACAGCCCCCATCAGCCCACAGCCCATTAGCAGTCCTACCCCCCAGCCCATTAGCAGTCCTACCCCCCCCCCCCCGCCCGCCCGCCCGCCCGCCCGCCCATTAGCAGTCCTAACCCCCCCCCCTAGCCCATTAGCAGTCCTACCCCCCCCCGCCCGCCCCCCCGCCCATTAGCAGTCCTAACCCCCCCCTCCCTCCCTGCCCATTAGCAGTCCTAACCCCCCCTCCCTCCCTCCCTCCCCGCCCATTAGCAGTCCTAACCCCCCCCCTCCCTCCCTCCCTCCCTGCCCATTAGCAGTCCTAACCCCCCCTCCCTCCCTGCCCATTAGCAGTCCTAACCCCCCCTCCCTCCCTCCCTCCCTCCCTGCCCATTAGCAGTCCTAACCCCCCCCTCCCTGCCCATTAGCAGTCCTAACCTCCCCCCCTCCCTCCCTCCCTGCCTGCCCATTAGCAGTCCTAACCCCCCCCTCCCTCCCTCCCTCCCTGCCCATTAGCAGTCCTAACCCCCCCCCCTCCCTCCCTCCCTGCCCATTAGCAGTCCTAACCCCCCCATCCCTCCCTCCCTCCCTCCCTCCCCGCCCATTAGCAGTCCTAACCCCCCCCCTCCCTCCCTGCCCATTAGCAGTCCTAACCCCCCCCTCCCTCCCTCCCTCCCTGCCCATTAGCAGTCCTAACCCCCCCTCCCTCCCTCCCTCCCTGCCCATTAGCAGTCCTAACCCCCCTCCCTCCCTCCCTCCCTCCCTCCCTCCCTCCCTGCCCATTAGCAGTCCTATCCCCCCTCCCTCCCTCCCTCCCTCCCTGCCCATTAGCAGTCCTAACCCCCCCTGGCAAATTTTTTAAAAAAAAAAAAGCAGGCTCTGGCTGCTGCCGCGGCAGATTGCAATGTCCCGCGGGGCGCCCTCCACCCGCTAAGCCCCGCTGCAAGGGCTTTCAGATTCGCGAGGGAGAGCATCTCCCTCGCGTCTCTGTTAAGCACGCAGGGGCTAATGGGAAATTTCCCATCAGTCCCTCGCGTCTAAAGGGGCTGATGGGAAATTTCCCATTAGCCCCTGCGGGCTTAACAGAGATGCGAGGGAGACGCTCTCCCTCGCGAATCTGAAAGCTCTTGCAGAGGGGCTTAGCGGGCGGAGGGGGCCCCGCGGGACGCTGCATTCTGCCCTTGCCGCGTCCGCGGCAGCAGTCAGAGCCAGCTTTTTATTTTTCTGCGGACCTTCCCGCGTGCCAGCTGCAAGGCCTTCGCGTGCCACAGCTGGCACGCGTGCCATAGGTTCGCCATCGCTGCTCTAGGCCATCCTGCAGAAAGGCAAACAAGGAGGACACCTTGGCCACCTCAGAAGCCAGGTGCCACGTGCCACTCCAGCTCAAATAGGTGCTATATCCATACGTATGCTAGCTTGGTAGATCTTCTCCAGGCACCAAGTATAGTAGGGATTACAGCTGGAGAGCAGCCTTTACGTATTAGCAGTCTCCTTTCAAGGGCCATGCCATATGCGAGAAGGGAACTAGGTCCTCCAGGACGATTGGTCCCTGCTGCAACAGCCCCTGAGATGGAGGCGCCCGAAGGGGAGGTGCTTGAAGGAGCCATATAAGGTCTCCGAACCACGCTCTCTGTGGCCAATCCAGCGCCACCAGAACAATCCTGCATGGGTGGCACTCTATATGCTGAATCACACGCCCCATCAGGGGCCACCGAGGAAACACATACAGCAGCCACTGACTGGGCCAAGGCTGGGTAAGGGTATCGGGAGCTGGATGCTATCAGATCCATTTTGGGGTGACCCCAGCGGCGCAGAATTAACTGAGACACTTCTTAACTCAACTCCCACTCCTGAGATTCAGGGAGTGCCAGCTGAGGAAGTCCACTTCCACAATGTCCGCTCCGGCAATATGCTGAGCTGACAATGCTAGGAAGTTCTTCTCTGCAAAGGCAAACAGGAGATCTATCTCCTGGGCCACTCTGGCACTTCTTGTGCAACCCTGCCGATTGACATAAACCACCACCGTGGCATTGTCTGAACATAAGAACATAAGAACATAAGATATGCCATACTGGGTCAGACCAAGGTCCATCAAGCCCAGCATTCTGTTTCCAACAGTGGCCAATCTAGGTCATACGTACCTAGCAGTTTCCCCAAGGGACACAGGTTCCACAATGCTTGTACTGGTTCAAGCATTGATATCCTGGGTCCCTTCTTAATAATGGTTTATGGACCTTTCCTCCAGGAACTTGTCCAAACCTTTTTTAAACCCAGTTACACTAACAGCCTTTACTACATCCTCCGGTAACAAATTCCAGAGTTTGATTACACGTTGAGTGAAAAAATATTTTCTTTTATTAGTCTTAAATAGTTTACCCTGTAGCTTCATTGCATGTCCCCTAGTCTTTCCATATTCTGATAAGGTAAACAATCGATCTACGTTTACCCGTTCCACTCCGTTCATTAATTTATAGACTTCTATCATATCTCCCCTCAGCCGTCTCTTCTCCAGGCTAAAGAGCCCCAACCTTTTTAGCCTCTCTTCATAGGAGTAGCCTTCCATTCCCTTTACCATTTTGGTGGCTCTTCTCTGAACCTTTTCTAAAATCGCTATATCCTTTTTAAGATACGGCGACCAGAATTGCACAAAATATTCAAGGTGCGGTCTCACCATGGAACGATATAGAGGCATTATAATATCTTTTGTTTTATTTTCCATTCCTTTCCTTATCATACCTAGCATTCTATTTGCTCTCTTGGCCGCCGCTGCACACTGGGCCGAGGGTTTTAACAAGGTATCCACAATGACGCCTAAATCTTTTTCCTGGGTGGTGGTTCCTAATGTGGAACCTTGCATCGTGTAACCATAGTTTGGGTTGTTCTTCCCTAGGTGCATAACCTTGCACTTCTCCACATTAAATTTCATCTGCCATTTTGATGCCCAGTCTTCCAATTTATCAAGATCCTCTTGCAATTTTCCACAATCCTCCTGGGTTTTAACAACTTTAAATAGTTTTGTGTCATCTGCAAATTTGATAACCTCACTTGTTATTCCACTTTCCAGGTCATTTATGAATATGTCAAAAAGCAGCGGACCCAGCACAGATCCCTGGGGTACACCACTATTCACCTTTCTCCATTGGGAAAATTGGCCATTTAGCCCTACCCTCTGCTTTCTATCTTTTAACCAGTTCCTGATCCACAGTAGTACACTGCCTCCTATCCCATGACTCTTTAGTTTTGCCAAAAGTCTCTCATGAGGGACTTTGTCAAAGGCTTTCTGAAAGTCCAGATACACAATATCAACCGACTCACCTTTGTCCACCTGTTTATTCACTCCTTCAAAAAAACATAACAGATTAGTAAAACAAGATCTTCCTTGTCTAAAGCCATGTTGGCTGTCTCCCATTAGGTCGTGACTATCTACATGCTGAGTAATTTTATTCTTTATGATGGTTTCTACCATTTTTCCCCGGTACTGATGTCAGGCTCACTGGTCTGTAGTTTCCCGGATCACCCCTCGAACCCTTTTTAAAAATTGGTGTTACATTGGCGATCCTCCAATCCTCAGGTATTAGAGATGATTTTAATGATAGTTCACAGATTACTGATAGCAGGTGTGCAATCTCAAATTTCAGTTCTTTCAACACCCTTGGATGTATACCATCCGGCCCAGGTGATTTGCTACTCTTCAGTTTATCTAATAGTTGTAAGACATCTTCCCGATGTATCGATATTTCCTTCAATTCTTCCACACCTTTAAATACCACTTCAGTCATGGGTAACATCCCTACATCTTCCTCAGTAAAGACCGAAGCAAAGAATTCATTCAGTCTCTCCGCTATCGCCTTGTCGCCTCTTAGTGCTCCTTTAACCCCTTTATCATCTAATGGACCTACTGACTCTCTCACAGGTTTTTTGCTACGAATGTACTTGAAAAGGTCTTTATTTCGCGTTTTTGCTTCCGCAGCAAGCTTCTTCTCAAATTCTCTCTTTGCCTGCCTTATCAATGCCTTGCATTTGACTTGCCAGTGCTTGTGCTGTTTCCAGGTTTCATCGTTTGGCTCTTTTTTCCATTTCCTGAAAGATGCTTTTTTGGCAACAGCAGCCTCTCTGACCTCACCTTTAAACCATGCTGGCAGTTTTTTGGACTTCCTTCCACTTTTCTTAAAGCGTGGAATACAGCTGGTCTGGGCTTCCAAGATAGTATTTTTCAACAACACCCAAGCTTGATGTACGTCTTTAACCTTTGCAACTGCTCCTTTTAGTTTTTTCTTAACCGTTTTCCTCATTTTATCATAGTCTCCCTTTCGAAAGTTAAAGGGTAGTACTGTGGATTTCCTTACTATCCCTCCTCCACTAATTAAATCAAAGGTGATCATGCTATGATCACTATTGCCAAGTGGCCCCAACATCCTTATCTCTTGCACTACATCTGGTGTTCCACTAAGGACTAGGTCTAATATTGCTTCCCCTCTGGTCAGTTCATGAACCAGCTGCTCCAAGAAGCAGTCATTTATTTCATCTAGGAACTTTATCTCCCTAGCATGTCCTGTTGTGACACTGACCCAGTCGATGCCGGGGTAATTGAAATCACCCATTATTATTACTGCACTGTAACTTTTGCTAGCTTCCTTGATTTCTTTGAGCATTTCATCATCCATTTGTTCATTCTGGCCAGGCGGACGATAGTACACCCCCACTGCCATCGCCTTCCCCTTTTTACATGGAATTTCAATCCATAGAGATTCTACAGCAAATTTTGTTTCTTGCAAAACTTTAATCCTTTCTGACTCAATGCCCTCTCTAACATAGAGCGCAACCCCTCCACCAATTTGGTCAGCTCTATCATTACGATATAGTTTGTACCCAGGTATCACAGTGTCCCACTGGTTGTCCTCCTTCCACCATGTCTCTGATATTCCAATCATATCTAACCTCTCGTCTAGTGCTCCATATTCTAACTCTCCCATCTTGTTTTGTAGACTTCTAGCATTTGCATACAAGCATTTTAGAGACTGTATTTTATTCATATTAATTTGGCTATTGGTAGACATGGGTAATTTGGGATCTTTAAGTTCTGTCTGCTCCATACTCGAGGGCATTTGGGCTACTTTACTCTTTTTTGGAACCTCTCTGCTTTTTGTAGTATCCTTCAAGGATACATTCTTCCGAACCATGCGCTCTTGGGCGACTGTCGGCTTTCCCCTATTATCTAGTTTAAAAGCTGCTCTATCTCCTTTTTAAAGGTTAATGCCAGCAGCCTGGTTCCATCCCGGTTAAGGTGAAGCCCATCCCTTCGGAAGAGCCCCTCCTTTCCCCAGAATGTTCCCCAGTTCCTAACAAATCCGAACCCCTCATCTCTGCACCATTGTCTCATCCACGCATTGAGACTCTGGAGCTCTGCCTGCCTTTTGGGTCCTGCGCGTGGAACGGGAAGCATTTCGGAGAACGCTACCCTGGAAGTTCTGGATTTCAACTTCCTACCTAAAAGCCTAAATTTAGCTTCCAGAACCTCCCTACCACATTTTCCTATGTCATTGGTACCGACATGTACCAAGACAGCAGACTCCTCCCCAGCACTATCTAAGACCTTATCTAGGTGGCGTGTGAGGTCCGCTACCTTCGCACCAGGCAGGCATGTTACCAGGCGATCCTCACGTCCACCAGCCACCCAGCTATCTACATGCCTAATGATCGAATCACCAACTATAACTGCTGTCCTAACCCTTCCCTCATGGGCACTTGGCCCTGGAGAAACCTCCTCGGTGCGAGAGGGGTTTACATCACCTGGAGGACAGGTCCTAGTTACAGGATCACTTCCTGCCACACCAGGGTGATGCTCTCCTGTCACGTGACCTCTCTCCTCCCTGGCAACAGGGATGCTGCCAGACTGGAGGTGGGACTTCAGGACTATATCCCTGTAGGTCTCGTCTATGTACCTCTCTGTCTGTCTTATGTTTTCCAAGTCTGCTACTCTAGCCTCTAGAGAACGGACTCGTTCCCTGAGAGCAGAGAGCTCCTTGCACCTAATGCACACGTAAGACCTCTCACCAGCTGGGAGAAAATCATACATGTGACACTCAATGCAAAAGACTGGAAAGCCCACATCCCGCTGCTGGACTGCTGTCTGCATCTTAGTTTTAAGTTTGTGTTTAGATCTTTAAGTTCTTTATGTACTAAAGGGTGCTATGGATATTTATACCACTAAAACTGTACCTAAGAAGTTTAATATACCTTGTTCACCTGAAGCTTAATTAATCTCAGGTCCTTTGTGTATGACTGATTTGGGTAATGAGCTTCACCTGAGAGCACCTCCTGTCTTTTAAGTTGTGCAAGTACCTATAAAGCTGTGATTATCCCAGGGGAGGGTGGGTGTGGGGAGGGAGGGAGGGATATAACACTTATTAAAAAAGGGCTGCTACACAGTACCTTGTCCTGTGCCGCTGAGGTAAGCTATATTCTGATTTGATTTAAATTATAGCTCTTTGCTGCTACTAGCCTCTAACCTATTAAGAAATTTAAACTACAAGCTCTCTGCTGGATTCTAAATTTAACCAGAAAGCTTTCTTCTGTGTTTTAATTTGAAACTAAAAGTACTTTGCTGATGCTAGGCCCTGAGTGACTATGAAATTTAAACTACAGCTGTCTACTGGGTATGAAAGGTAACCAGAAAGTTCTCTTCTGTGTTTTAAATTGAATCTTAAACTGTTGCTACTAGGCCCTGACTGATTTAACAAAAAAAATAGTGGGTTCACAAATTAATTAGCTTTAAAAGGAAAAAAAATTCCTTTCAGAAAAATTCCCAGAAGTATATACTCACAATTTCAGATTTCTCTCCAGAAGTAACAGCCCCCTTTTCTAGTCCTTCAAGACTGAGGGTCACAGAGCTCTGAAAACACTTGTACCACCCGGCCCATGCCCAGGGCCAGAAATGTATAAGAGTCAACCTGATGGTCCTCAACTTGATGCAGTTGATGGACCACACCACTTCCCTGCGGTTCCAAGGGCCCTGGGCCATATGGTATGGGCAATGGACCCTCCAGCCTGAGAGACTGACATCCGTCATCAGCAGAATCCAGGAGAAATAGTCCAGCGGAATGCCCTTCCTCAGATGAGAGGGCTGCAACCACCACTGCAGACTGTACTTCATCAATGGGAGCAGGATCCTGCACTCCAATTCCTGACCATCGCGTCAACAATGACCGCTGGAGTGGGCGCATGTGAGCATGTGCCCATGTGACCATCTCTATGGTTGCCGCCATCAATCTGAGAAGCTGAAGATAATCCCAAACTCTGGAGACCTATTGCACACAGAACATCACCAGGCAATTCAATAGTCTTGACTTTCTCCTCTGGCAGGAAAACTCTGCCCACTCGAGTGTCCAAATGTGCTCCCAGCAACTCCCAGGACTGGGAAGGTGAAAGCTAGCTCTTTTCCTAATAGATCACCCAACCGAGGATTTCCAAAAAGGACACCACTTGGGACATCACTCAAGACGCTTCTGACAGGGAATGGGCTCAGATGAGCACGTCATCCAGACAGGGATGGACACAGATCCCTTGGCACCACAACCGCCATCACCATGACCTCGAAGAATGTACTTGGGGCAATGGAGAGTCCAAAAGAAAGGATGGCGAACTAATAATGAGAGCCAAACACGGCAAAACATAGATACTTCTGCTGATCTTCCCAGATTGGGATATGAAAATATGCCTTGGCCAGATCCAGTGAAACCAAGAATTCCCCTTAGCGTACTGCTTGATATCATGGAGCACAAGGTTTCCATCCGAAAGTGCTCGTTGACTGCTTTGAGGTCCAGAATGAGCCAGAAGGAACAGTCCTTCTTGCACTATAAAGTAGATGGAGTATCTGCCCTTGTTCCACTCATCTGGGGGGACGGGCTCCTCTGCCTTTAGGCGAAGCAACTTGTCCAAGGTGGTCCACACCATAGCACCTTTGATCGCAGACCTATGAGGGGAAAAGATGAAAGCATCAGAAATTGGCTCTTTGCATTCCAGGACACAACAGAACTGAATAGTTTCTTGCACCCAGCAATTTCTGGTATAAGGGAATGGGTCCCTAAATCTTTATTGCATAGCCCAGGAGGGTCCTCCTCTGGAGGGGACTGAGTTCCTGGGTCCACATGCTCCACAAAGGACTGATACAGGCCCAAGGCTCTGATGCAGAGGGGAAGGTAGGGGTTTTTTTTCCAGGTTTGTAGTGACGATAGTCCCGAGATCCCCAGAAATCTAGCCAGCGCACCCTTGGGGATGGGCCCACTTCACAGGCCCCCTGGACCTCTCATCTGGGAGGCAGTAGGTTTTGTCTCACCTAGATCCTTCACCAACTTCTCCAAATCAGTCCCAAACAGGAGTTTCCCCTTATGGTCAGTATAACCAACCAGGCTTTGGAGGATAAGTCCAGCGCCCAGTAACGGAGCCAAATCAAACACAGTAGCACAGTCATCAGGGCACTATCTCTGACTGCCAAATGTATCAGGCCATACATGGCATCAGAAAGGAAGGCCGCAGCTGACTCCAAGAGGGAAGTAGTATCATCAAGCGGTAAAGACTGAATCCACTGGAGCAGAGCTCAAGATGTCAAGCTGGTATATATCCCCAGCTGTAGAATAGCCACTGCCACAGCACACTAGCTCTTCAACAAGGAATCAACCTTGCAGTCCAGAACATTTTTTAACCCTTTGAATGCCTACTTTAAATTTTTAATCCACATTCTGAAGCCGGGTTAATTTTTGCATATTTCAGGAAAATTGTACCCATCTTATTCAATATGTTCTAATAGTGATTTTCCTTCTGCTATGGTCATGTATTATATACCATTTGATAGGAATATTTAGTCAGAATTTTGGATCCCGAGAGTTTTGGGCTCGGCCTGGAAAGGGTTTTAAGGCTGATCCTCCTTTCACAGGAATGGTGGTCTGTCTGGTAACTACCATGATTGGTGCATCCACCCCGAGAATGTGAAACCACTCACCATGCTCTTCCTCTGGGAGAGCATAGATCTTCTTATAGACCCTTAACCCTTTAAGCAGGTTTAAGCAGATAGTCAGGTGAGCCCCACTCAGACTGGATCTTCTTTGATCACCTCTGGGAATGGGAAAACAGTAGTAGATTTCCACACCCCTTGAAGAGAAAGGTGTACTTTCAGTTTCTGCTCTGTGCCAGAAGTATCTGCTACATTCAAGGCAAATGAGACCCTGGAAATCAATGCCGCCAGCACCTCCTTCCGAAACAGGTGGATTACACTGGCCTCTGCATAGTCTTCTGAAAGTGAGAGTAGGTCCTCATCCACATCAGAGCCAATACCAATTCATCTGGGTCTGAAGCATAGTCAACATCTCGGATAACACCCAACTGTACCTCATCTTCAGAAAGTGTCCCGCGCTGAGGACGCTTAGCCAAAGTAATTGAACAGGGCTTCTACTTTCAGCCTGCCTGTCACAACACTGCGTCCGGGGCACCTAGAGGCTGCAGGGTCTGAATTTCCACGCAGAAGGACCAGGCCTGTTGCAAAAAAGGAAAAGAATTCTGGAAGCTCTCCTCTCAGAAAAGGCTCCCCAACACCAGGGGGCATAGCCACCACAAACCCCTGTGAAGATGAAGAGTGGCTCACAGCATGGTCGCCGGAGCCTCCAGCTGGATGAACATCCTTACCCTTAGCACCATCCTGCACCTCCTGCTCTGAAGCAGGCAACTGTGTCCCCCAGCTGAGAGGGGGAAGGCATGCCCTTCAGGGATGACTCAGAAGCTTCCATACAGGAAGGCAAAGTCCAGAATCCAAGGATGAGGCTCCTTGATTGACCCAGGTCAAAACAACATTTCCTAGAAGAAGACAGAGAGTTAAGGTAAGATCACAAGAGCGTGCACTAAGGCTGCATTGGCCCACAAGCATGTGTTAACTGCACTTTCACATAACGCATGTTAAGGCACTAGCAAAGGAACAAGCATTAGGACCGTGTGACCGTGAGGTGCACAATAGGCATAAACGTTACTAATGCGGGCAGAAAATGATGGGAAGCCCCCAAACAGCACCAACGGTCACTAGCAGTCCACCCTGAATTGCATCCCTCAGAGACAGAACCAGGAGCCCTCAAACAAGGACAATGGCAAGGCCAAGCCTTAGTATTCATCCCCTGAGAGCCCCAGGCATAAGATCCATGCTGGGCTGAACTCTACTACCCTGAAACTGCTTCACTGGCTGGGTTTATTTAACAGCACTGTGTGAAAGGTGATTGGCAGGCAGACTCCTCTGAGAGCCTTCTGCAATCTTTGGGAGAGAGCAGGTAGGAATGGAGGAGGAGGGAGGGGGCGCTGAGGTTGTGTCAGGCTGCTGTACTCATCCAGAATCATCCAAATACTTCCAATCTGTGGCTGCTCAACAGACCCTTATCATAAGGGCATAGAGCAGAACCAATTTTCGCTCCTCCTATGGTTACCAGAAAGTCCGCAGTCTAGTTGAACCTCCCACATCACACTCAAGTAAGAGAGTCACCCCTTTAGGGCTTGAGGTGGTCGTTCATGAGCTTTTACTCAATCTCTTTTCCTCTCAATCCTCAGATTTTCTTCAGAGAGGAGAAAAGTATTCACAATCTACTGGAAAGCATAGTTACTCACCTGTAACAGGTGATCTCCGGGAACAGCAGGAATTTAGTCTTCACATATGGGTATCGTCGGTACCAACGGAGACTGTGCGGGAACACTCCCCAGCGTCCAATTAGAAAGCTTTTGGGAGCATCCCACAGTGCCTGCGTGCTGCCTTCCCGCCTTTCCCAACTGCCTCTCTCCAGTTGAGTTTAAAGCTGAGACAAAGAGAGAGAGAGAGGGAAAGAGAAAGAGATAGAGAGATACAACTCCTAGTGGAGGTGGGTGGGTTGTGAAGACTAAATTCCTGCTGTTCCCGGAGATCACCTGTTACAGGTGAGTAACTATGCTATCTCCAGGAACAAGCAGGAATGTAGTCTTCACATATGGGGACTTCGTAGCTCTAGATGCCAGGGAGAGAACCCCAGAAGTTGTGCGTCCCTGTGAAAGGGCTCCATTTCCCCCCATGGATCTCTGGCCTCCTACCAGGGACGGTGGGTAGGAGTTGATTAGGTATAGAACAGGTGTTGGAGAACAGCCTGACCAAACAAGGCATCCCGGCGGGAGTCCTTGTCCAAGCAGTAATGGGCTGTGAAGATATGAACCGAGGCCCAAGTGGCTGCTCGACAGATGTCGTCGATAGACACAGAGTGCAGATGAAGCTGCCATGGCTCTCACATTGTGAGCTGTGACATAGCCCTCCAGAGGAAGGTTCTTACTCTGATAGGCAAACGAAATACACTGTGCAACCCAGTTGGACAGTGTTTTCTTGGAGACTGGAAGTCCCAAATGAGAAGGATCAAAAGCAACAAAGAGTTGAGAGGACTTTCTATGTTGCTGTGTTCTTTGTAAGTAAAAGGCTAAAGCTCTTTTACAGTCCAAAGTATGAAGATTCCTTTCTGCATTTGATGCATGAGGCCTTTGAAAAACACAGGCAGGTAGACCGCTTGGTTTAGATGAAAAAGCGAGACCACCTTTGGCATAAAGTGTGGATGAGTCCTAAGGACTACCTTGTCATGATGGAACCTTGTATAAGGAGGATCAGCCACTAGTGCCTGCAACTCACTGATGCGATGTGCTGATGTGATTGCAATGAGAAAGATAACTTTCCAGGAAAGGAATTTCAACGAGGTAGTAGCTAAGGGTTCGAAAGGTGGTTTTATGAGCTGGCCAAGAACCAGGTTTAAGTCCCATGCCATCGGTGGTGGCCTAATGGGAGTCTTAGTTAGAAGAAGGCCTCTCATAAATCTTGCTATAAGAGGATGGGAGGAAATAGGTTGTCCATTTAAAGGCTTGAAAGAAGCTGCAATAGCATTCAAATGGACTCTTACTGAGTTAGTCTTAAGTCCTACATTGGATAAAGGAAGGAGATACTCCAGTAATGATTCCAGAGGTATTGCAAGGGGGCTAAGACCCTTCTGCGAGCACCATATGGTAAACCTTTTCCACTTGAAAGCATAAGAGTGTCCTGTGGAAGATTTCCTGGAAGCATAAAGGATATACTTTACTTGCTGAGAAAGGTTAAGATCATGAAGATCTAGGCCTTCAGCAACCAAGCCCTGAAATGCAGAGACTGGGGATTGGGATGCCATAACATTCCATCCTCCTGAGACAGGAGATCTGGAGCAGACCCTAACTCCAGAGAGGGAGCTTGAGAGAGATGTAGATGCAGAGGATATCACACTTGCCATGGCCAATGTGGAACTATAAGAATCATACGGCCTCTGTCTCTCTGAAGCCTGAACAGGGTTTTGGGAATTAGGGTAATGGGTGGAAAGGCATAAAGGAAGTCTTGACCCCAATGAAGGAGGAAAGCATCCCTGGCCTGAGAGCCCTGAGCCGGAATTCTGGAACAGAACCGGGGAAGTTTGGCATTCAGTGTACTTACAAAGAGGTCTATGTCCGGGGTTCCCCAAATTTGAAAAATCTTGGCCACCTGGTCTGCATGTAGAGACCATTCGTGTGAAAGCAGAACTCGACTGAGTCTGTCTGCCCAAGAGTTTTGGAGGCCTGGAAGATACACTGCCAGGAGATGAATCTAATGCTCTCTGGCGAGGGCCTATAGTCGCAAAGCTTCATTGCAAAGTGACAGAGAACCTGTTCCTCCCTGCTTGTTCACGTAGAACATGGCTACTTGATTGTCCGTATGAATGGACTGTCTTGTAGCTTAGCAGGGTGTGGAACACTCAAAGAGCAAGGAAGATTGCTCTGAGCTCTAAGAGATTGATGTGTAGATGAGTCTCCTGTGGAGTCCAAGTGCCTTGGGTGGAGAGGTCTTGCAGATGAGCTCCCCAACCCATTGGTGAAGCATCTGTTGTGAGAGTTACCTGGGGTAGAGGTTGTTGAAATGGGGACCCCACCAACAGGTTTTGAGTGGATTACCACCATTGGAGGGACAAAATAAGGCGATTTGTGTTTGCTATGTTGTCTGACAGGCACCCTGATGCCTGGGTCCATTGAGTGGATAAAGTCCACTGGGCTGCTCTCATATGGAGGCGAGCATAAGGAACCACATGCACGGTAGATGCCATGTGGCCTAGTAGGTGTAACATTTCTCGAGCAGTGAGATGAGGCTTTAGCACTGCTTGAGAAGCTAACTGCACAATGCAAAGGCAACGGGTCTGAGGAAGATAGGTCCTTGCCTTTGTGGTATCCAGCATATCTCCTATAAATTCCAGGGACTGAGTAGGAGTTAGGTTGGATTTTGGGATGTTTATGATAAGACCCAAATATTGAAGGATATGCATTGTGCAAGACAGAGAAATCCTGGCCTCTCGCTCTGATGGGGCTCGAATGAGCCAGTCATCTAAGTAAGGGAAGACGAATATTCCTAGAGTACGAAGAAAGACTGCCACCACAGCCATGCATTTCGTAAACACCCTTGGTGCTGAGGCCAGGACGAAAGGAAGAACTCTGTACTGGTAGTGCTTCCCTTGAAATAGAAACCGAAGAATCTTCGGTGGGTTGGATGGATAAGAACATGGGTTTACGCATCCTTGAGATCTAGAGAACAAAGCCAATCCTGACTCTGAAGGTATGGCAGAAGAGTTCCTAGAGAAACCATCTTGAATTTGTCTTTGAACAGGAATTTGTTCAACTCTCTGAGGTCTAAAATAGGTCTGTGTCCTCCTGTTTTCTTTGGAATAAGGAAATAGGGGGAGTAAAACCCTGTACCCTGTTGGGGAATGGGTACCTCTTCTATTGCCCCTTGGGCAAGAAGTATAGTGACCTCTTGACTCAACTGGTTGTTGAGAGAGGTCTGAGAACTGAACTGTCTTACCATTGTAGGAGGGGGTATGCGAAGGAAGTGAAGCTTGTAACCCTCTTTCACAATGGAAAGAGTCCAATCTTCTGCTGTTATCTGCCCCCATCTGGGGGCAAAATGACACAACCTTCCTGGAATGGTGGAAGGCTCTGGTCCACTGAGGGCCAGGAAGGCTAAGTTCTCTAGATGGAAGTCAAAGGCCTTGTGGAGGCTGAGACTGCTGAGACA
The DNA here is from genome assembly GCA_033557465.1 of Ichthyophis bannanicus. Classification (NCBI taxonomy): domain Eukaryota; kingdom Metazoa; phylum Chordata; class Amphibia; order Gymnophiona; family Ichthyophiidae; genus Ichthyophis; species Ichthyophis bannanicus. The sequence goes on from CM066036.1 coordinate 180,127,986, forward strand.
GTTGAGGCTTAGCAGTCTTTGTTTTCCTTTGTTTAGGTGGTTGCTGACCCTTTCGGGCAGACTGACCTGCAGAACGTCCCTGCTGGGTATAAGAGGGGTAAAACCTCTTCTTTTTGGAGAAGAATGGTTTTTTGAAAGATTTCTTCTTTGCAGGATCAGCTGTAGCTTTGGAGAGTCTATCCAAGGTGGAGTTGTCAGCATCCAGTTCATTGGCTTTCTCTTGCCAATTTTTGCCAAACAGATTCTCACCTGTACAAGGGATATTGCCCAGTTTGTCCTGCACCCAGAGCTCCAAGTCAGATGCCTGGAGCCAGGCAATCCTACGTGCACCTATGGCAATGGCAGAGGTTCTGCTTATGCACTCAAAACAGTCAAAAGCTGCATGATTGACAAACTTAGAAAGATCCTGGGCATGTTTAACCAGTGTGAGAAAATCCTGCCTCTTATCATCAGGAAGGAGAGGGCTTAAAATCTCCAAATCTCCTGTGACTTCTTTAAGGAACATTCCCATATATAAAATATAGGAACTGATCCTGGCAGAAAGCATGGAAGCCTGGAAAGTACGACGTCCAAAGGCATCCAAAGTCCTACACTCACGTCCTAGAGGATTGGAGGCATGCCTCTTTGCACTCCTGATCCTTCTCATAGCTGATTCCACCACAATGGAATGGTGAGGAAGCTGAGTCTTCTGGAAGCCAGGACAAGGAGGCACTCGACACATGGTATCCAGCCTACGAGAATGAGGAGAGGTGGTAAGAGATGTTTCCCACATTCTTAACATGAGATCATGTAAGATCTCATGAATAGGCAAAGTAGCTGCCTCTTTAGGAGCCTTGGGATATTGTAGAATCTCCAACTCCTTTGCTCTGGGCTCTTTTTCAGGAGTCACTGTAATGGAAAGACCTCGAGCCACCTCCCTGATAAAATCCTGAAAGGATATATCTTCTGGAGGAGACATCCTACGTTTAGGAGAGGAAGGCTCCTCCGGGAGAAGTACTCCGGTACCGACCGAGCTATCAGAATCCTCAGACTCCTCCGAGGATTCAAAGTACCTCCTATCCGGATGCTCTTGTAGAGCATGGTACCCGTACCGACCGAAGTTGGTGTCGGGGGGAATCGGTACCGGTCTATCGGTACCGGAAGGTATAGCATGACTTGGTGCCGGCAATGCAGACACCGATGTCGATGCCAATGCTGTCGGTAGCAGTACCGGTGCCGGAGCAAGTGCCGGTACCGGCTGAACTGTCTGAAACGGTTCCGAGGGTACCGATGCCGCAAGGAGAGCCGCCAGACTACGTTCAATAGCCAGGAATCTCTGGTCTATTGACGCTGCCGATGCCTGGGTATCGGTACTGGAGAAAGCGAGCGGTACCCCAGAGCATGGCACCAGTAGTTCTGCCGTGGTTGAGGCTTCGAGAACATCCTGGAGCCCCCGATAATGCTTTGGAAGCCGAAGCCTCCCACCAGGGCAATTTTGCCGGTGCAGAACCCTCAAGGGCAATGCCAGAGGCATCTCGATGCTTGGAAGGAGATCTACCCTTTGAGAACCGGCCAGACTTATGTTTAGTTACCTGAGATCCATGGGAGGAAGACGAAGCCCTGGAAGACGTCGATGCCACAGAGGCTGCATCAGAGGGAAAAAGGGTGCTGAGCTTAGCAGCTCGGTTTTGCCGACCCCTCTTAGACATCATGCCACAGGCCATACACTCTGAAATGGAGTGGTCAGGACCTAACCATTTAAGACACCACTCGTGGGTGTCTGTGACGGAGATGGTACCGCCACACTTGGTGCACTTCTTGAAACCCGAAGCGGGTTTTTCCATAGTAAAGGAAATTTTGGGCCTAAGGCCTAAGGCCCAAAATGGCGCGTGCACCTGAAGAAGAAAGATTTTGAAAAAAAATATATATTTTTTTTTTTTTAAAAAGAAAGAAAGAACCGGCGGTACCGGTATAGCGTCGAGGGAAGGCAGACGCGACCACAAAAAAGAAGGAGAATAGGAAACATTTTCTGCGGTGACAGGAACAATAACCTGCTGGCTCCGCGGAAAACGAAGAACTGGAGAGAGGCAGTTGGGAAAGGCGGGAAGGCAGCACGCAGGCGCTGTGGGATGCTCCCAAAAGCTTTGTAATTGGATGCTGGAGAGCGTTCCCGCGCAGGCTCCGTCGGTATCGACAATACCCATATGTGAAGACTACATTCCTTCTTGTTCCTGGAGATATAAAGAAATACCGAGGGACCTTTGGTGGTTAAAGCAGATAGAGACATGAGAGTGATGTCATTGAAATCTGGGCATTTCAATTTCTCTTTGTCTCCTCCAATCTGCTGGTAGGGGAAAACAACCCACTTGTCTGACTCTGGACTGGTCTAGTCGGACAATACGGAAGTTAGTATTTTGAAAGCTTATTTTCAGAAAAGAGATGTTTTGTTTTGTTATCAAAAAATTACCGTATTTCTGGATGTTTCTGGAGGTATTCAAGTAAGTAGGAAATTGTTTCATAAACTTAGGTCTCAGGTTTTAGCTGTGGGAGCTACATTTTTCTTACACTTTCCATGTAAATGATTAGTTAGGTTTCAAGGGGTAATGTATGTTTTTTTACACTGGCTACATCTGAAAATTGTATTGCTTGATAAGCAAATCCGATTTCTTAGTCTAGAAATCTCAGACGCTAGGTCACTATAGCAACCAGAAATTTGCATCTGGAATTTTCTTGACCTCCCTGTATGGGCATGACACCTTATATCTTGCCCACTGGGATCTGATTTGCCACAGGGATCTGATTTCCTGAGGACAGAAAAGCACAGCCATGATCATGGCAAAGATCTTTTTCTTCTATCTCTCTCTCCACCACCACTTTCATATATTTTTCATATAACCCAAAACCTCACTCTTACTCCCTCACTTACCCTTCTCTCCTGACACTCCTCTTCTCTCTCATTCATACAGCATTCGTACAGCATACCCCATTCGTACAGCATACCTCATTCGTACAGCATACCCCAAAGCCATATCTCCTGCAATACCAAATTTTACAACCTTTCACCTTTTCCAGACATACCCACAGCTCACAACTGACTCACCTAGATCTGAAAGTGCCAGTCCCTACACTGGGCTTTTAAAAAGTGCTAATCACAGAAAAACCTCTTATTTTATATACTCTGGTGGTCATCCTGTCCTGTGAATAGCGGGGTTGGATGATACGGCCTGGGTGTCCAACCTGTGCTCAGCCCCAGAACCAAATTCAGTGCCCTGCACTCCCCGCACATACAGAGCAGTTGTGCAGGGCGATCTGGACGTGGGCAGGAGGGGGCAGTGCAGGGGCACAGCGGGGGAGTGACCAGCTGCCAATTCAGGTCAGGCTGCTGTACGTTCCCTGGCAGCACCCAGGACGTCTGGCTTATTCCACCCTGACAGTGGAATAAGTCCTGGGGGCCTCTCTCCCAGTGCACTGCACACCCCCTCGCACCATACCTGCTGCCTCTCTGCCCCTGAAGCCACGATCCGGGCCATGGGGTCCACTGGTGCAGGTCGGACAGTGGTCTGCAGAGGCCAAAGTGTGGCATGGCATTACGAACCATCCCATGGTCATCTCTTTGAATAGTGCGAGGATGCCACTGCTCCCTCGCTCCAGCAGTAGCATCTTGGTGTGTGGACGGACAGCTCCCCGTACGTTGATCAGCTCAGCATATGGGGAGCGCCTAAACGTCTATGTCCCAGATTCTGCCATCATAGGTACGTCCGGGCCCCATGGCAGCAGAATTGGGGACACCTCTAGAACAGACAGATTTTGGCTGGGCAATGCAGCCAGACATGCTGGAAGCAGAATCGGCCTCTCTCTCTCTAAGTTATCTTACTTCATTTGAATCCTCACTTTTCTCAACCTCAAATAGGCTTTCAATTCCCAAGTCCAACTTTGACTCCTTCCTCCTTTTTGTTCCAAAAAGGAGAAAAATTTAAATATCCCTCTTAGCAATCTCCACAAAAAACTCTTAACATTTTTTTATAGGCTGCCACAGTTTCCTCTCATAAAATTTGTGTAAACTGTCTCAGCAAAGCTTCTTGTCCAATTTAAAAAAACCCTCTAAAATCACTATTACTCATTCCCTCTCAAACATCCAAAAACCTTCAGATTTCCCAAAAAAATACACTCCCAGAGGCCTCTGCACTCAGACACACCAACACACATCCACGACTCCTTCACATCCAAACACCAACTGCCTGGAAAAATCAATGACACCAACATTCTAAATGCCCAGGAAAGTGTCCCTACACTCTCTGATGTCATTGAGTAGTCCCTTTCTAAATAAAAGAAATGCTTAACTTTCCTGAATTTCTAGGAAATTTCCCCATAACAAGTCTAAGGAATCTCTCAGTAATTTTTAAAACTGTCACTTTAATATAGCAGTCTAAAGGAAACTTCCTCACCAAATTGCATCACTCTGTGCTCTCCGTTTCAGCTGAGCCCCTTTGCTACAGTGTTGCAAATGAGATCCCTTCCCCTCCCTCAACATTTGGGTACTTTCTATTAAATAAACCTTAATTTTTACTATGAAAATAAACTCTTTGGAGTCTCACCAGCTATATTTAAACATTTTTTCACAGCACTGAGGCTCCGGTGACTTCCCCAGAGCCACGCTCCTCCCACTCTAATAATGCCACAAATCGCAGCAAAATACAACTTTTAAAATTCAATAAAATATTTACTCTAAGTTAATCAGCCTCCCCACATCTCTTCTGGACCCCCAGCACTTCCCAAACACTTAAACACTTATTTTTTATTTAAAACAGCCATTTTAATAAAGGGAGCCTAGGACCCTTTAAGGCCGGCTCTACCGCCATCTTCAGACCTTCAGGCCTACCAGAACCCAGCAAGCATAAATCCTCCTCCAGACCCTCCCGATTAGACCCCTCTTAATCTGATCTAACCTTGGGCTATCCTGGCTCCCTCCAAGTGCTCTGGCAATTATCACCATCATTGGGCCTCCCCGGAGTGCAACCGTGTTGTCCCAGAATGATCCCAAAGCCTTTCCCCTTTTATTCCTTTAAAAACAAAAACTGCCATTGACTGCAGCTCAAACCCCACCCCCCTGCACACAGGCCCGATCACCCCCATCCTTTCTTAGCCCTGACCTCACTTCGGTTGCTCTGGCAACCTGTTCTCACCGCAGTCACCATCCCCCCTCCCCTAGAGACTAGCTGCGATGACCACAGCCTCTCCCCCCCCCCCCCCCCCCCCCGGGCAATGGAGCGGTACATTATAGGGGATGAAGTACTTCTGTCCACAAAAGAAGAGCGAGACCAGGATGTTTGTTTGTTTCTTTTTTTTTATTTATACTTTATCATTTTAACAAACAATGAAGAATTTATCAAAACTTCATGGAAATAAGACACTGGTTTAGAAATACAACATTGAATCTCATCAACATTGAAAAAAGATAGTAATAGAAATGCTAAACAATACACCAGTGCTTCCTATAGCCCACTACAACCAAAATCTAAGAAACAGTATGCATTAAACCGGAGGAAAAAGAGAAAAAGAATGTGAGCAAAACAGTCATAACTAACTCATATGCAGTGAGTCAGGAGGTACATCAGAAGGACGCCGAGCACTCAAGAAGCCCACTAACTGGGACGGCTCATAGAAAATATAAGATTGATTATTTAACCTAACCATACATTTGCAGGGAAACTTTAGGAAATATAAGCCCCCCAACAACAAAACTCCAGGACGTAATAACATAAATTCTTTCCTACGTTTTTGAGTTTCCTTTGCTAAGTCAGGAAAAACACGAATAGCCATCCCACAAAATTGCATAGTACGCTTCTTGAAAAACATTCGTAGGAACCAATCCCTATTTGAAGCTAATACAAACACAGCTATCAGTGTTGATGATATAGCACTCTCAGTTCCCGAGGATTCCAATATAGCTGAAATGTTTAACACATCAAACTGACCCCCTACCTCACTAGGTCCCTCAAGGGGCACTTTTTTCCCAGAGGGAAGATAATAAACCTTGAGCATAGGAGGGTGAGTCTCTACTGGTATACCTAAAACTTCCAAAAGATATTTCTTTAACATTTCTTTAGCAGAAATAGATGACAATCTAGGAAAATTTATACAACATAAATTACAATATCTTGAAGAGTTTTCAAGCGTTTCAATCCTTGCTTTCAGAGCCAACGTATCTTTCTGATACTGAGACACACCATCTTCAGAGGAAGAAAACTTATGGTGTAATTCTGCTACCGAAGATTGTAAAGCAGTAACCTCCAGAGTATGCTGTTGGAGCAAGTTAGTATGGACCTGAACCTGGGTGCCTAAAGCCACCATCTGGGGAGCAAAAAGCTCTCCAAGCTTGACAATGGCAGACCAGATTGATTCAAGGGTAAAGACAGCCGGTCGTTCCATGGAAAAAATCATTTGTGACTGCCCCAGGGGCTCCTCCGTCGAACGGCCGTCCCTTTCTGGCCCCCCGATTCCAGAAGCGGCCATCGTCGCTCTGCCTGCAGACCTCCACCCAGCCGAATCCACTGAGCTGACCACTGAGGCGGATCCAGATGACTCACTTCGCCGTAGCGCCGCCGATCCTCCAGGACCAGAACACTCTCCCAGAACGGAAAGAGGCTCCTCCTCAGCCTGCGCCGGAATCCGACTCAGTAGTGGATCTTTGGGAGGCCGCCACTGCACCGGCGGGGAGATCTCTGGCCCCGAATCTCCGATCGAGCCACCTGGCCCCGACCGAGACGCTATGGGGCTTTCCTCCGCTGAAATTGTAGACCGCCGCAGCGGCGTAACAAAAGAATCAAGTGGTCCAACCGTAGAAGGGGGAAGAGTAGAGGTAGGTGCCGGGCTCGAGGAGGACTTCTTAAGCCCTTTCGCCTTCCTCTTACCCATTATAACGAGGAGTAAAAGAAAACGCCGCCGCCACTGTTCACACCCAAAGCGCCATCATGTTTGTTTGTTTCTGATGATCTTAAGTGACTAAATAGGTAGAAAAGGCGATGGCAAAAGCCAGAAGAATGCTTGGGTTCATAAGGAGAGGAATCGCCAGCAGGAAGGAGGTGATAATGCCTCTGTATAAGTCTTTGGTGAGGCTTCATTTGGAGTACTGTGTGCAATTCCGGAGACCACACCTTCAATTTATTCATTCATTTTTTTTTTTTTTTTCATCCGATTTTGTATACCACTCTATTTTGCAGTCAGAGTGTTTTACATACAATATTGAACATTAAAATTGTTTATATAAAACAGGGCTAACAACATGGAGAACTTAACAGGGTAAGCTATCTATTAACAAGTAATTTTATGAGGGAATAAAGAGTGAGGATAACTGTAGTTAAACTCTTAAGCAGTTCAGAAGTATAGGATGCTTTCTTTTATGGGATGTTGTCATAAAAAAGCCGGAATAAGTATGTCTTTAGCGACCTAAGAAAGCTGGAGAGATCAGAGTTGGAACAGACTGAATCAGGCAGTGTGTTCCAAAGAGCGGGAGCATATAACGAGAATGCTCTATCGCAGGTTGACTGGTTGCAACAGGATGGAGTCGGTACAAAGGATGGCTACCAAAATGGTCAGTGGGTTTATGGGACGTTAGTCTATCCTTAAGGCATATGAGATAGACTTGAAGATCTCAATATGTATACTTTGGAGGAAAGGCGAGAGAGAGGAGATATGATTGAGATATTTAAATACCTCTGTAGCATAAATGCACAGGAAGAGAGCCTTTTTCAATGGAAAGAAAGCTCTGCAACGAGGGGGCATAGGATAACGATGAAAGGGGATAGACTCAGGAGTAATATGCGGAGATATTTCTTTATGGAAAGAGTGGTAGATGCATGGAATAGTCTCCCAGTGGAGGTAGTAGAGATCAGGACAATATCTAAATTCAAGAAAGCATGAGACCAATACAGAAGATCTCTAAAGGAAAAAAAGGGACAATAGCAGTTGGTATGGAAGAGCAGCCTGGATAGGCCATATGAGTCAAATTCCAGATATACCCACTGTATGCTGCAGAGAATCAAGTAACCAATTAGTCTGCTAACTGGCTAAAATGCTTTGAATATGATCCTCCTCTAAAATTTATCCTTCCTTATCATCCTGCTAGACTAGTCCAGACAAGTGGGACATTTCCAAGCAGTTAGGACTCAAGAGTGGGAGGAAGATGACACTGAGGATAGACTAACCTGCCAAAGGCATTAACTGAACAACTCTCACGCTGTAGAGCTTCATAAAGGTGTTCAACAAAGACCAGGAAGCCTCCTTACAGATATTCTCTGGAGATACCAGAGCGGACCTCAGCCAAAGAGGCCTGTACAATGTGGAAGGAGCTCCAAACATACACTGCCCCAGTGGTCTTCTTAAACCAATGAATGAGAGTGTTTGACTACTGCCAGTACTTTCCTCAAACCACCCAGGAAGAGAAAAGATCCGACCAGCAGGAGGAAGGTGAAATTTTACTTACTTGATAATGTCCTTTCCTTGAGTCCTGCTAGACCAGTCTAGGCAAGTCCAACAGAAGCAGGGAAGGGTCCTTTCAAAAATCCTTCTCTGAGAAGGAAGGCACAACCACAAACTGGTCAAGATGAAAAAAAGGAAGGCAGTAACCTTGAAAGGAGGACAGCACAGGCTGCAGCATAGACAGCACCTAGCAGATGCTAAAGTCCCCAGAAAGCCACCATAAGGAACAAACCCTCTAGTGAGTTCTTATGCGTGAGCCCAAAAAAGGGACCTTTCAGTGCCCTCACCCTCAGAAACTCACTGAGGTCTAAAAGGACAACAACTAGATGGAAAGACTGGCTTCACTTCTGAGGAAGCAGACAACACCGAGACACACTGTCAGTGAATCCCTTAGAGGCCAACTCCTGTAGCTCAAAAGAAACACACACCCTCCAGACCTTGAGAGTTCAGGGCCAACCCCCAGCCTTTGTCAGACTGCTAAAGAGCTCTAGCTATGCTAAGAACATAGAGGCAATAAGCAGGGAGGCTATTACCACTCCCAAGCAGTCCTTAATGGAAGGCTTACACCACAAGGAGAAGAGATAAGGAACAGGTGCACCAAAAACAGCAGTTGGTGTAAATAGCTTTATTGGAAGAAAACCCCAATGCATTTCAGTGAAACCGCCTTCTTCAGGGGGTACTGGCCTCAAATAGAAACATGAAAATGTAATTAAATAGAAGACAATATAAAATATCAATACGTACAACATTAAAATGCACATATGTTAATGTTCAAACTAAAAGTTAAAAGGCATAAAATATATGACATATAAATAATTAAAAACAGATAGATTAATAAAATATCTGAAAGGAAAGGAATAACCACCACAAATAGAAGAACCATTATAAAAGGGGAACCAACATTAACATGGAGTATAGGGATGAGGGGGACATGTAAATGTTGGTGTGAACCAAATTTAAAAGTGAATAAAATCCTGAAATGAGGATGCATATAGATATATCATATAGAAATCATAGCACAAAGGGATGAAACGTTATTGAGAGCGTGCTGTGTAATGAATGCCCAATTTTAAAAGGTAACAGTGGTGCATTAATATTATGGACATGATGCAAAAAGTACAAAATTACATCACTAATGAATGCCATGGTTAAAGCACTATCGTGAAAACACGTGTTATAAATGTGCTGAAAAACATGCTCAGTGTAAGACAAAAAGGGGAGGATATCATAATCAAAAGTTGCTCACTATATCGCTGCATTGAAAAACTTGCGTTTCTTTTTAAAATATAAAGAAATTTCCAAAAACACACTTGACATGTCCTGCAGAGAAAGGAATGCCCAACTGAAAAACAAGGTGTATCATCATGAAAAATTAAGAGACAGAAATAAAAAAAAAGGGGGAACTTGTCTTAAAGCAACCAGCAGTGCAGTCAGACGCCAAGTGATCTGAGAGAATGAAAAGGAGGCTCTTCACTAATTTAAGTTTACCCTCATTCGCGCCAAAGGAAGTTTAAGAGTCAATGTCAAAAAAATTGTGTCTTTTGTTAAAAACCACAGGTCTTCAAAAGGATTATGTGTGTAAAACCCCTAAAAAGCACGTAAAGGCATAAAAAAGAAACACAAAAGTAAGATGTGCACTGATCGCGCAGTATTGTGTCTTTCAGTCCATCTCAACCTCAGGCTGGACTGCGGTGCTTGTGTGAATGCCGAGCTGCAATAACTAAAGTTAAATATGTAATGACAACACCTCCATCCAAATTTCTAAAGAAGAAAATAAAAAGCTCAACTATTTTTTGCACCATCCACAGTAGTATGATATACAAAATATGGTCAGGCAAGATATTGGTTATTACATACGAAGTGTATATCATGCAAAGGGGCCCCTATATTGTAAATCAAAGTGTGTAAGTCGATGGTCAAAAGAAACATCAGTTCCTATCAGAACATGTAAACTATGTGCTATATGGCATGGAAACCTGGGACCAAGAGGCAATAATAATAATAAAAAACAATAGGAATGTGATTGCATAAAAACAACATATAAGAGGCAGAACCAGTCTGATTTAAAAAATTGTTCCGTGTAACCCCATTGGCAACAGTAAAAAATGCATACCCTACAAGTTAAAACATGAATGGTTGAAAATAGAAACCAGTTAAAAAGCAAACAAAAAAAGTTAAAATAAAACATAATAAGTATAAAAACAAAGAACAAAATGGCACCTAACTAAAATCTGAGACGGAACTCAAATAAAATCCCACAGGATAAGGCAACAACTGATATGCATAAAAGCATTAAAAAGGGAAAGGAGGTCTATAAAAAATGAAGTCCTACTCTAAAACCAAAATAAAAAGCATAAAAATAAAAGTTAAATCCTGTGTTGAAAGAGTAAAATAAAAGTCATGCATGCCAAGTAAAGGAAAAAATGTGATACAACAGACCTAAGCCTAATGTAAAATAAAAGACAGAACCTAAAAACAATTAAAATAACAGACACCGGGGGGCGCCATGGGTATGTGGTAAAAGACAATCATATATGGTCAGTCAGAACATTTCAAAAGGGACAATCACATATTGTTTGTCAATAAAAATTTGTGAAAGGACACTAAAAGTAGCCCAATATCCTAACATGGATAAAAAAAAAGCAAGTAAACAAAATTAAAGAAACATGCTCGCATAAATAATTTAAAAAAGATAAAAAGATAGATAAAAACATAAAAAGCGCGGAGGGACAAGAAGAGGAGGGAGTGAGGATGAGGAGGGAGGGATGGAAGAAGAGGGGGAGGGAAAAGAGGGGAAGGATCAGAAAACGGGGAAGGAAGGGGAAGGGGGAGGGAAAGGGGAAGGAGAGGGGTGGGAAAGGGGAGAAGGGAGGAGGAAGGGGGAAGGGGAAGGGGGAGGGGGAAGGGAGGAAGAGGAAAACAAAAGAAAAAATAATGAATAATACAAATAAAATAAAATGTAATAATACAATACCTTATAATGGGTGGAATTCATAAAAATACAGACAAATCATGTTCTAAATTCAGACCATTAGGATGTACTATATTGAGGTCAAAAATAAATCTTTGTTCCAGACATAATAGCAGCTCCAGAAGGTGAGCAACACCTCTTCCTGACCACTGCAATGACAGACCCAAAGGACCTCATATGAAAAGAGAAATTAGGAGTCCAAAAACAACAAACTTTAGGTCCAGGATGTGTCAGAAGGAACCTTCCTTCCTGGGTACAGTATCAGGGATAATGTCCCTGGCCCTGCAGTGGAGGTCATGGGAATAATAACCTGCCATTGCAGGAGGAATTGAAAAGCTTCCACAAATGTCACCCACATGGGTAGAGAGCCACAGGGAGACTATTCTGGACAGACTCTTGTAAGCACTGTTGTAATTCAAAAATTGCACATCAGAATTCTCAAGCTGACCTGAACCAGAAACTTCAGGGACAGAAGGTAGGCGGCTTTGTACAAGGAGCTAACACATCTCTGACCCTGCCTATGGACTCCGAAGATCCACTAGTCTAACATGGTATGCGGCCACCCAGAGACAACAGCCTGAGTTATACCCTAACCGGCTACATCTCAAGAGGGACCACCGGAACGAACTGAGAGGGAATTCAGACTCCCAAAGGAGCCATGAAAGCAGCTCAAGCAGGCTAAAAGCACCACAAATATAGCAGCTGAGGCCTCAAAGAACTTACAGTAGTCTGAGGGCATCCTTAGGCTCTGTGCATGGCCTTATAAGACCCCTTGGTCCTTCAAGGTCTGTCTTCCAGAAGTCTCTGTGGGCAAGATTCTCCAGGGAAACTGCTTCAATACCATCAATATCATGGAATTGGGAAAGACTCTGAACCAGCTCTACCCAGCAATAGCTACCAAGCTGGTCCCCTGCAAATCTCCTTATATCTAGAAGGAGACTGAGATTAATGACCTTTTGGCCCAACCAATGTCAGGTGTTCCAGAGAACAAACTTGCAACCTTGGTAACAAGGGGACATACAGTCAAACCTCGGTTTTCGTATGCCCTGGTTTTCGTACGATTCGGTTTTCGTTGACTTTTTTCATCAAGATTTTGTTCCGGTTTTCGTACGTTGTCTCGGTTTTCGTACAGTTGAAAATGGAGCACCATCTTGTGGCCAGAAGTGGGATTTTCTTTATTTTGAGCTGATTGACTGTCTTCCATATTTATTGGCGCTTCTCTTTTACAAGGCAGGCTGGAGCCCCGATTGTGCAGACGGCCAAGATGGCTGTTCCCGCCTCCGCTTCTGGTGGTGATTGCTCGATCCCTGGAGGGGAGAGCAGCTGGAGCTGTCTGGAGTGTGTCCCTCTCCCAGCGCCCGATGGCGCTTCTCTTTTACAAGGCAGGCTGGAGCCCCAATTGGGCAGCCGGCCAAGATGGCTGTTCCCACCTCCGCTGCTGGTGGTGATTGCTCGATCCCCGGAGGGGAGGGCAGCTGGAGCTGGCTGGAGTGCGTCCCATATGCCAACAAAAGTCTTCAATAAAGGTAAAAGTGATGTTACATGCTCATTTATCCATTTCATTAGTCATTTATATGTATTTCTCATTGTTTTCTGTATGTAAAAATATAGTTATTCTCTATAAAATGTATTTTTTGTCAATATTTTTGGGTGTCTGGAACGGATTAATTGAATTTACATTATTTCTTATGGGAAATCTTGCTTCGGTTTTAGTCCGTTTCGGTTTTAGTCAGACTTTTTTGAACGGATTAATCATGAAAACCGAGGTTTGACTGTAGTTATATGGCTGGAGCCACAAGGCTACCAGCTAAGGATGGATTCCTTATCTGAATGCTAGCCTCCAGGCATGTCCACATCGTTGCCTGAGAGCCTTCTTAAGGACCTCAACCCTCCAAAACGGAGACTCCACACACACACAGTATCTCCTCCCACTGGGAAGGTCATGCAGTCATTCACAGCTTTCTCCCTAAAATCCTATTCATGCAGGAATCAGTCCTCACATATGAGTGACATTGGCACCAACGGAGTCCAGGTGGTAATCACTCCCCAGCTTTCAAAGAAAACCTTTGGGAGTTACAGCATGATGCATGGTCACCTTCCTGCCCAAGGGTTCCATCTTACCTCAGTATGATGACATAGCTTAATCAAGCATAAAAAAATGAAAACAACTCCATGGGGAGGAGGGAGGGTTGTGAGGACTAGTTCCTGCTGTTCCTGGAGAACATCTTTTACAGGTGGGTAACTACGCTTTCTCCAGGAACAATTAGGAAGTCAGTCCTCACATATGGAACTCCCAAGCTACAGGCTACCAAAAAAAAACCTGTAAGGCCACAGGCAACTGAAAAACGGCGAGCCATGAATGGCAGCAAGGAGTGATGAATGACATCAAGTCCTGAGATGCAACACCAGTGTCAAGGATGGAATCACCTCTCCAGTAGCCTGGACGTAAGGGCCAGAGGGAAGGAGTTGCACTAATCCCCAAAGAGATGATGGAGTACTGCCTGGCTGAAGGCACTGTCATGCTGTGAACTCTCCTCCAGGCCACTGTTCTCTCTAAGCTGTGCACGTGTGCACGCGCACACACCTCGCCGAGAGCGCATATAACTTACAAAGGAGAGCACAAAAACAGCAGCAACTGTTTCCCCTCTGTAATTTTTGTGCACTCTGACCACTCCTTGGGATTTTTCGAGGGCATCTTGGGTTCTTGGGATTTCAAATTAAAACCGTGCCTCCAATCTACTGCCATTTTTCTGTAATTTCTGGGCAATTCCGGGACTCATGACGTCACTTCCGAATCTCTCCTCTCTGCTCTGAGTCCTCACTCCTCTCACATGTGACTGACAATTGACGAATCTGACGATCGGTGACTGAGATCATATGACACAGGCTAAAGAGAGAAATAAAAGGAGGGGCAGCCAGCTAGCCAGCCTCTCTCTGCTGCTCTGCTCTTGTGCCTGCCTGCCAACCACGCACCTCCTTTGATCCCTCCCTCAGCCAGCCTCCAGTGCCACGCACCACCTTGAATGCAGAGAAGGGAGAGCAACACAATTTTATCAGTAGGTGAATGTATGCTTAATGTGCTTATTTATTCTCTTTAGTTTTATTTTAATACATTTTTGTAGGCAACGCTCTTGCTAATGACATCATGATATGCAAATTCACACTCTTTCTTTAGGCACGAAAGATCGGGCGATCCCCATGGCTTTTGATGCTCTTACAGTTCGTTTAGATGTCAGCCGGTAAGGTTTTCTGCACTAGTTTCTTTTTTCCTTGGTCTGTTTACAGAGTACTGTATTGTAGCGCTTTTAACATACAAGAATTCTTTTTATTGTAACCCCTTTGTTTTTTGATGCATCTGGCATTTTTTTTGGTTGGTCTAACGCCCTAATTTCTAACTGACACATTTGTTCAGCGTTGTTCTATACTTTTAAATATGTTTTATAAACGTTAGTATTATTTGATTCACTTGCGTTTTTGGCTTTTTCTGCCTTTTTTGCCTTTCTGCTTTACAAATGATTATTTTACCTAAATTTAGCGAAATTGATGGATATTGGTGGAACATTTTTGGCTTCTAGTGCAGCTTGATGAACAGTTTAAAAACCAAAATAAGGAATCGCTTACATTTAGAACATTTGGAAATGCTGATGCGTGTTAAGAGTCATCTTCAAGATGGCGGATCAGTAGACCTTGATAAAATTTATTCAGACTGGGTAAATTTGAAAGATCGAAGAGAAAAATTTTGAGAATGAATTCTTCTTCCATACATAAATTATTTACATGAAATAACAATGGTTTTCAATAAAAATGAACTGAAACAATACCGCATTTGTGAATGTAAATTACTAGAAATTTTCTGCTTCATTTAGTAAGCGTCTATTTTCATTTAATTTGATTAAAATCAATGTGGTGTACATACTGTATTTTGACGTGTAGTCAAATTTTAAAGTATATAACTCCGAGTGTTGTTATGTGGCGCACAAAAAATGTAACCTTCCTTCAAAAGCTGCACAGCTGATATTTTATGCGCACACAGCCTACAGAAAATTAGAGGGAACATTGCTCCAGGCAGTAATGAAATGCAAAGGTATGGTCTGAGGACTAGGTGGAGGCCCAGCATATGTCTTGCAGAGGACTCGAGCACAGGTGTGCCACAGAGGCCGCCATGGCACATACATTATGGGCGGTGACATGATGCTCTAGGGCAGTGATGGCTAACCTTTTTGAGCCCGAGTGCCCAAACTGCCGCACAAAACCAAAGAATTTCCTCAAAGTGCCAGCACGTCAATTAA